>OX439475.1:24970229-26389444 GCA_949320105.2 Crepidodera aurea | reverse complement strand
TTGTTAGTCGGTAGATCACCTGCATGACAAAGGAATAGTCCTGGGTTTAAGGTGATTGAGGACCGTGATTCGGAGCTCACGATAAGCTGAAGGTCCCGTCCAGTTTAGGCCATTAGGTCAGGAAAGAGACGTTAAAATTAACAAACAACAAGTTTTGTAGATATTTATTATAGGATTCTAAAAGAACACTTCCTATCCACCGCACAGTTTGATACATCCACGACTCTTAACATGATAACCTGAAGTGTATTTTAAGTTAGAGTGTATGCTTTTTCATCTATTGGAGATTCAAAAATTAACAATATGATTTACATTTGAAGAATATGTTACTATTGTTCTTGACCAATATCCGCACAACTACTAAAAGAATATTTACGAAATCAATAATTAAGATACAATATACCAACTTTAACATGGAGGACACAATAATTATTTTACCCGAACACTAATTAGATATTAATAATTGTCATCGTCTATGCAAAGTTTTTCTTGCAAACTTGCCGAAACTAATCCCTTGGAACAATAAATTACATGGAAACAACTGTTATTATCCTGGTTTTCGCAGTGTTGGCGTTTCTTCCTGTTTATGCTAAAAGTGGTCTCGAACAGAATGATTACTCAACAACAGATTAAGATAAGATTTAGATAATGGAAATATTCAATTTAAAGGCTTTATAAGTTTAAAACTTTTCCAAGCCTAATTTATTACTGATGATCAGCATTTTTTAATAAAATATCTAGGTAAAAATGCATTAGGATCAATGTACAATGAATTGTGGTATAATAAAGTACTATTATCATAATAAAATAGTTCACCGAATGGCCCCTTTTTATATCGGTTTCAGAATTGCAATTGACTGATGCTGTCGTACACATTTTGGGTTCAAGCCTAGTGAATGATTTTAAAAAGTAATTGTGTACCTTTTTTGTACAAATATTTCTGGCAGTAGATGGAATTTTCTCTATTTTACCCCTTTGTGGTATTTTCTATTTTTTTTCTAGTAATATTGTATTTGTTTATCTATAAATTATTTTCTATAGATTTGTGATGTTTTATTTCTTTTGTTTTTTAAGTTTCTTAGTTATCTAGAAACATTTATTTGTGCTTTCTTTTTTAGTTTTTCTCCGAATAGGTTCTTTTTTTGTTTCCTTTGCTATTTTTACTTGTGCTCTTCGATTTTTAATATTTATGTCTACATCTTTATCGTTCTTGACACTCGAGTAGGTTTTTCATATTTTATTATCCCTCCATCTTGAATTTAGGATACGTAATGAACAAAATTATTTTAGTGGGTTGAAATGTATTTTTTTTTTCATAATATAATTAAAATTAAATTCCAGGATCTAATAATTAGCTCGTCAAAGTTTTAAATTATAATTAACTATTATTTCAAGTTATTTTTAATTTGTACTATAAAATCAAGCTGTTTTTATTCTCTACGGCATTATAAATATTATGCTTTAGAAGTTATTCAATAGTGTTCGTAAAATTTTTGTATTTACTGTCTAAAAAAATTAGAAAACTCTGGATATTAAATATTAGTTTTACAACGTAAAATATCCTAAAGGAACGAATAGTTCTATGACTCGCATAATTTTTATAGTTGGTATCTCAGTAAAAAAACTATAAAAACTAATAAAATCAATTAATTTTGTAACATTTGCCGTATAACAGTTGTCTCAGCTTCAAAGTTAGAACTATTTGGAGTAGAATTGCTACAAAAATATATAAAACTTTGATGCAAGACTCCAGAGTTGGTTGTATTGCTTAAACTCACCTCTGGCGCAGTATAAAGAAAAAAAAACTATAAAACTAGCCACATATCCCATGCGACATCGAATACATAATATAATACGACTCCGTACTTATATGCTTATGGCCTATTCTGGGAACAATATGCTGAATTTGAGATAAATCTGCATTTTATGAAGCGTAAATTTTTACTGTTTAAAATATGTACATGCATTGTACCGATTCCAGCGATTCTTTAAAATGAATAAAAGATCGCTGGGAATGATAGAAATAAAATACGTAAGACAATATATGAGATGCTTTTAAGATAAAATCATATAAACAAACAAAAATTACAAATGAACTTTATTGAAATATCTTTTTTTAGTTCTTTTTATGCTGCGGAACAAAATTTGAAAATTAAATATAAAGTCAGTATACATGATGGGCCAAACCTCTGTCGTCGGAGGATTACGTCGTTGTGGTAAGAGATAAAACTTTCAAATTTTGTGTGAGCTAGAACAGTCACTGGGTGCACATTTTGAAAATAGTTTTGAATATACAGGGTATTCCAAAAACTCGTGGCAACACAAATTTAAATTTTTTTAAATGGAACATACTATATTTTATTCAAGAATCGAAAAGATCTCACCGAGAGCGTTAAAAAAATATAGCTTGTTTAATATTTTATGTGTGTGTTTCAATAAGATATGGCCAATTATTAGCAAAACATGTTTCAAATCAAGCAATATATAAAATAGATCACCCTATAAGTCTTTTTACAATTTGTTAGTACAATTATTAATAATCTTTCAAACAATATAGTATAGTTAGGGTATAAGTTAATGGAAAACTGTAAATATTTTATGATAACGGAAAAATCATGCATTTTACGTACACAAATTAAATGGTATTAAAGAGTAAACATTTTTTTTTGCCGTTTAGGGGGTGGAGTCGACTGGGAGAGAAGATCCAACAACACCATCGTGTTCAGAATCCTCGAAAACGGGAGATAATGCGGGTTTTCTCGTTTATCGCGAAGAACAAACTTTTCACCCTTCCGGGGGTGATTTTTGGCTGTTTAAGGGGTGGGGGTCACCTCTAAAAGAATTGTCACCAACGCCATCGTGTCCAGCAACCTCGAAAACGGGGAGTTACGTTAGAAAACGAATTTTAACCCTCGCCATCGTGTTCAGCATCCTCGAAAACGGAGGGGGTGGGGGCAATTTGGGGGCGTCAAAATATATTTGTATTTTTCAAGGTTTTTTCCTGCTCACAGAATGGACTAATAATTGCGAATATCTTTATAAAGGTATGCGGTCCTCTAGTGGTAAAAGTAAAAAATAATAAACACATCCAAAATTACGATTACAATTTGTAGAATATTCTAATGCCTTAGAAAACCTAAAATATACAGTACGTTTCATGTAAAAATTTAATACCATATAATTTGTGTACGTAAAATACATGCTTTTTCAGTTATCATAAAATATTTACAGTTTTCCATTAACTTATACCCTAACTATACTATATGGTTTGAAAGATTATTAATTGTACTAACAAATTGTAAAAAGACTTATAGGGTGATCCATTTGAAAATTTTGAGATATTGCTTAATTTCAGTTCTGTTTGACCCTGTATTAAAGAATCCACAGATGAAGAAAGTAATTAATAGTGAGCACAGCCAACGATATGAGAATTACATTTCTTACGTATTTTATTTCTATCATTCCCAGCGATCTTTTATTCATTTTAAAGAATCGCTGACAGGTAAAAAACTCTAGTAATACCACAAGAGGTTAAATTATTTCCCTAAATTTTTTCAAGCTCATGAATATTTTGAAAATTAACCCGAGTCGAAGAAAAGAGGGATAATTTTCAAAACATATTTATGAGCGAGAAGATGTTTCCGGATTTAGAGAAGATGTTTCCGGATTTAATTTAACCTCGAGCGGTATTAGGTAAGAATATTCCACACCAAATTGTGTTTAAAAGTAAATAAAATAAAATATAATTTTTGACTTTTAATTATGGTTATTTTTTTTCTATGACAAAACCGAAAGTATCACTTGACTTGGTAATTCAGTTGCTATGAAAACTAAGTAAAACCTTACCTAAAACTGTCAGATTTGTAGCAAAAGCTTTCGGTATTATTGATTTCTACTTATTGTAGTTACACGGAAATACAATTTTAAGACTTATAATAGTATACTCTTTAATTTTACATACATTTTTAGTTATGTACTACAAGTGGTAGAAAATTGACCTGGCCTGTGATTATGTCAAAAAAATTCCACTATAATTCGCTGGTGGGAACCTACAACTAAAATTTCCGATAAAATACATGTGTTGCCATGGTGACCTGTCAAAAAACCCATTTTGATTGGTTAGAAAGTACTGGTATCGAGTTTTCATCAAAAAAATTTACCCTCATTTTTGCAGTCATGAAAATTTATCAGTAGTCCAATAAACGAAGGTGCCAACCCGAGCAGTAGGTCTTTTAATTTGCAGGTATAAGTTCAGTTCATTACCTACAAAAATGATACTCATCATTTTTGTCAAAAATATAATACTTTTCGACATAACCGGCTCCAAAACGCACCCCCTTTTTTGGCTCCTGGGGTTTTTGTTGCGTTAATTTACTGGACAGATGATGACCTATATTATCATAACAGCTTAAAATACAATCTGGCTAATGTGGAACACCCCGAAAGCCTTGTCTGACTCGTCTAATGATCGTCATACGTACATGTTCTTTTTTACGAGAGCATTAAACAATTAAATACAAAAAGCAATGAAGAGTGCAGAATTAGGATGGGGCAGGTTTAAAAATATTTATTGATGAAATCATAAATTTGAATGAATGCCACCGTAGTTTTTATTTTTTTTTGCCAACTATATAACTAATGCAGGGTCATGATTAAGAAAGAAGCAGAGAAACTACATATTTGAAAACTTTGGGGGTATAGTGAATAACCCTGTACAATTTATTAATGCGTTACCGTAACTGTAAATAGTGAATTCACCATTTTTATGTGTATCCACCATTTTTATATGTATTGAATTCACCATTTTTTAATTGTTAAACATTTAATTGTTGGGTGGCGGACGGTGTGACTTCACCATTATTTAAACTGGCGTATTAGTTGACGCAACAGTTCTTATTGTTTAGAGTTAATTTTTTTATGAAAAATTTAACTGTTTGATATTTCCAGTTATAAAAATTTTTCAGTCGTATACGAGGTTCATAAAAAGATATAAATTTTGAGTTTTTTTTAATTATAGCAAAGATTATGTTAATTATTATTCTACATTACAAAATATATTTGTATATTTCGCCTTAAACAAGCATTGATTGATTGATTGATTATGACGATGTACCCGACTGAGGTTTATAAATGCCTCAATACTGCAGCCTTAAGACTTGTACTATGTCAGTTACATCGTTATAAATAAGCATTATTAGTATTAGTTAATTTTTAATTAATTTGAAGGCAAGATTTAATTTTAAAATATTTTCTTGTAGATATTTGGTTTATTTCTTGCATACGAAACAAGATCAATGAAAGTGAAACAAATAAATGATTCAAGATACGTCGGTATGAGCATCTACAACGTTGTGATACTGTGCCTGATAACTGCTCCCGTAACCATGGTCATTGCCAGTCAACAAGATGCCAGTTACGCATTTGTGGCTCTAGCTATAGTTTTTTGCTGTTTTCTCAGCATGGCTCTCATCTTCGTGCCTAAGGTTAGTATTATGACGATAGAAACTCATTGGTATTTAATATATATTCGTTTATTTATAAGTTACTCTTAAAAAGTGATTTGCATTGTTAACAAAAACCGTTTTTTATTTAAAATTTACAAAATACCTAGGTTAATTAATAAAATAACAGAAGTTACTAAAAAGAATCAATATTCTTAAAACTTACTGGCTAAAAAATATTTTCTGAAAATCTTACTGACTGAATATAAAGAGAACGTTTGTAGAATTTTCAATAAAAAATGCAAGAGGTGGCAACACTGGCTTAATATTAAAGCTAAATTTGCTTAGCCTACGATAAGTGACCCTTACCTTATGGGGATGCAATTTCGTTGTAAGCTGTTTCGAATCAGGTAGGAAACCCTTTTTTGGGATGCAGTTTCGTAAGAGCCGTTTCTGCATATCAGCTGGGTTAGAGCTAAATAAACAATTCTTCCGTCATCGAATGACAAAAAAAATGATTTCCATCTATCCGAGGCAAATTTAAAACTAAATAAAAATATATTTTTAATCTGAAGAAACTTTTTGAGAAAATAGTGGGCCCACTTACTTTTTAATCAATCTTAAATACGTCTTAGATAGTTGGAATCACCATTTATTTTGTCCTTGTTGCATTATTTTGCTGTAGATAATTCAAACGAGAGCTCAGTAACCCAGTTATGAATTCAGAAACAACGTTGCTCTAGAATGGATGTAAGTTAAATAAACAACATTTTTAATGTATTTCTATTTCTTACGTTTTATAAAGTCTACCACTGTACCGATTATACAAATTAGACCTTAAAAGTTAAAAATCCAACCATCTTAAAAGCATCAAATATAAAGCTCATTCTGGTATCTTTATTAAATGAAGGGCCTGAAGAAAGTCACTTAATAAAATTTTGAAACTGTAGACAATTTCATTATTCTTGAGTGGGTAAAATTTTTATCATAAAAAATCCTTATTCTTGCATTTTTTTTACTGGAATTCTCTTTGTGTTTCTGTTTTTCCAATTAAGAGAAACTCTGTAATTTTGATTTTAAGCAGTAAATTTGCCTACCTTTTAAGTATCCTCTAATTTTATATTATTTCATGGAAAATATTGGGTATGTAAATTTTTTTATTCCAATATGTCAAAAAACGTCAAATTCCGGAAAATACACAATAATAAGAAGAAGAACTTCTCAGTCCACGTCCGAAAAAGTACTTTTTCAGATGGAGAACTGTCCTGTTTTTCTTTCTCTAAATTGTCGAAATAAAAAAAATTGTTACAGGTTATTGAGGTAATAAGACATCCAAAAGATAAGGCTGAAAGTAAGTACAACCCAGATCCGGGTCTTTCCAAAGAAGAAGAGGAGAGATACCAAAAATTACTCAGTGAAAATGAAGACTTACAACGACTTATAGCGCAGGTAATTTTGAACACTCTAAAATCTTAAATTCCAAGTTTTTATTTTGAACTTATGTATTATCCCCTATTTTTCTGTATCAATGACGTGCCACTTTAGGAACAGTACTGTCAATTTGAATCCGAGTATGGAATCACACCTAGTATATAAAAATCAATTTATTGAAAAACAGAAAGTGATTTGTTGAAAAATCAACATAACTCCGCCGATATGGCCAAAAAGGGCGATCAAAATAAGTAAAATATTCAATTAAATAATTAAATAAAAATACAGCAGCGCGGTTTCAGATTGTTCTCGAACAAATCCATCACGTGATAGAATATTTAATTACGGCGTAATTCTTCTTTGTGTCAAGAAGCGGTTCCGGGTACAAAGAC
The DNA here is from genome assembly GCA_949320105.2 of Crepidodera aurea. Lineage (NCBI taxonomy): Eukaryota > Metazoa > Arthropoda > Insecta > Coleoptera > Chrysomelidae > Crepidodera > Crepidodera aurea. The sequence continues at coordinate 26,382,180 of OX439475.1, read as the reverse complement.
AAAGTTAAGATAAACGCAGAAATTCTACAAACTATTGCGTCATTGTACAAGCAATAATCACCCTTAATCACAACCCATGCACAGACATGCTAGAAAAGTATGTGTATGTGTGGGGGGGGGGGTATAGACTGCGGATCCTTCTTCTTCTTCTTCTTCTTTCAGTGCCGTACCTGTCTTCAAGCGTAATCTATCTCCATGACAATTTGGTTGATTTGGGCTATATATGTCGTTACTCGGAATAGTTGTTCTACTTCCAGTCCGGTTCAATTTCTAACATTTCGTAGCCATGATAGCTTTTTGCGACCTATCCATCTTCTGCCCTCAACCTTTCCTTGAATGATCAGACGAGGGATGTGATATTTGGTTCCCTGGCATTATATGCCCGAAATAACTGACCTTTCCTGTTTTTATGGTGCTATTCAGCTGTCTGGGTACCTCTTCATTACTGGTATGTACAGTCCAAGGGATCTTGAGGATTCTCCGATAGCACCACATCTCAAACGCTTCTATTTTATTCATGATGTCAGCTTTAAGCGTCCATGTCTCACATCCGTACAAAAGAATGCGCCATACGTAATAGCAGAGTGTTAACCGCGTCTGAAGGTTTCTATTAGTGAGAGTTCAATCCTCGCTCTTACCTCTTTGTCGCACGTTATGTCATTGTTCAGCCAGCTACCCAAATATTTGAAATGTGATACCAGTTCAATGTTGTGTCCGTCGATTGTAATCAGAATTGTTTCTATGTTTCTTCTACCTACAGTCATCCATTTCGTTTTCCTAATGTTTATATTAATACCCCATTTTCGACCAGCCTCATGCACTCTATCCAGCAGTACTTGCAAGTCTTCCATGTTTTCTGCAATGATGGTAGTATCATCTGCGTACCTTACGTTGTTTATAATTTCGCCACCTATCTTCACTGCGGATTAGCCTAATCAAACATTTAATTATTTGGTATATCTACGTTGTGATTCATTTCGGAAGCTCATTGTGGTTTGTATTTTAATTTCTCTCTCTTTCTACTGGATTAAAACCACTTAGTTGTTAAAAAAGTTTTTTTATTGACGTTTCGGCTTTCCAGATCGAAAGCCGTTATCAAAATTTTGATAACTTTTTTAACAACTAAGTGGTTTTAATCCAGTAGAAAGAGAGAGAAATCTACGTTGTGGTCAATACAATCTTCTATATAGTTATATATTTACAATTAATTAAAAATATAAGTATAATGAAAGTTTTTTTTATTTATGTATATATATTTTTTTTATTTTTATAATAATCTTGTATTTGTAAATATCCAATGTACATTTTTCTTTTTTTTTCTGTTTTTTGTTTTGTTTATTTTGTTTTTTCTATTTTGATTTTTTTTAAATTTAAATTGATTAAGCTTTCCAATAAATTGATCACTTTTATGCCTATTCACTTCACAACCTAATACTTTATGCTCTACTGTGCCATATTCCCCAGATTCGCAGTTTGGAGATTCTGCGAGATTTATTTTCCATAGATGAGAAGGAACCACCTTGTGATTAAATCTAACTCCTGTTCTAAAGCTATAACTTTGTTTACTATATCCTTAAATATGTAATTTAAATTATCTTTACTAGAGAGATGTTAAAGTTTTTATAAGTAATACACTTTTACAATCAGAGAATATATTTTTATTATATAATTTAGTTTTTACATAAGTTCATGTTTTTAGTATTGCTAATTGTTCTGCAGAGTAAATTTAAAAACTTTTAGGTAACTTTTTTGATTCGTAATAATTTTCTTTTAGATCCCAGAAAGCACAAGATACCTCATTTCCTTTTTTTGATGCATCAGTAAATATTACATGATAATTATTATATTTACGATTAGCATGTTAGAAAAAGACCGATATATTCAAAAAGCTTGAATTCATACCAATTTAATCTAGAACAAATCAGTTGTTGTTATATCACTCCTGTGAGCAGGTCAGCTTTCATTCGAATTTTAAACGAAGTAATCGTAAAAATAATGTCAAATAAAATCAAAAGCTCTCAAGAAATACAACATTAGAAAATGTCAAAAGTAATCGTAGTTTCACCTAAGCAGTATGACGTACTAAGCACGCTGTAATTTATTTTGGGGCGTTCGCGGCCATTCATTTGTCGTTGGCTGACATAGCCAATTAATTTCGAATGATAAAATAAGTCATTTTGGACTTATAAAACAAAAAGCACACAGCTTACAGAGTTTTTTCAACATATAAACTTAACAATTTCACTGAGCATTTGCACCAAAATTATAAAGCTAGTTTTATAAAACCTTCGTTATTTGTTGAATATAAATTTGAAGTTAAGATGATTTCTTTTATTTCAACTCTTCATACAACCAGCAATCAGCACCTAGTGCAAATAAGAATACAGACCATTTTTGCTGTGTGCCTGATGGTCAGGTTGAATTTGGGAATATTCCGAAAATGCAGTGTGTTCACAATATTTTTCCTTAAAAAACATTGATGAGCAGAAGATAAAAAGGAAGATAAGTAACCCAAGTGTCCTTTTTATCTTTTGCTCGTCAATTTTTTTCATTCTGTTTGATAAATTGGTGAAAGCTACAGGTGCATTTTAAAACGACCCTTTAAACGTAAGCGGCATCCTTTATCTCAGTCAACGTGGAGTCGAGTCCAATCCACTCATCCTATTAGTTGGATATTCAAATGAAGCGCTGTGATTAGACAGTGTGGCTTCCTCAGTATGTAGGTCATAGCGAATAGGACGCAAAGATCAGTTAAACCATGATTTGCTCGGGTAGCATTAGTCGATTATAACTCTCTGGCTCCCGAGCAATCTTTTAAAGTAGAACACTTCATAGAAACTTCTGAGATGGCTACACTAAAGCGTTTACCGGAACTATACATTGCACTTAAGTTTGTATTTTGATTTTTGTATTTCTTGTGGACAAAAACAATTATCTATTGAGCCTTATTGGACGTAAACTTTTGTTAAAAATCTAATGCGAATGGTAACTGTTTTATTTCTTTAATTTAGTACTTTTTTGTTTTTTGTACTAAAATAAATATATGAACATATTTTATTCCACCACTAACATATTATTTCAACATTTTAGAAAGAAGAAAAAATAAAACTTTTAAAAGAACGTATAGCCGAAAAAGAAATGGGCAGCAAAGGCGGACTGATAACGCCATCTACTATCACTCAAGGTAAGGACTGCCTCATTGTAGCAGATTTCATCACAGACGCGGGAACGTCTGATTCGGCGTTCGGCGGAGGTCACTCGGTCTACACCAGATCATCCAGGTGCAGTCAGTCAGATATCGAATTCAGCGAGAGTTATTTGTAACTATCTAAATAGTTACAAAAATATGTTTTAAAAGGTACAATAGAAAGGTGTCTAGTTCCCCTGATGCATGTTTAATATCCGTACCATTTTTTAAAAGCGAAACAGTTTCCTTGAGTAATAACGTACTGGACGTACCAAGTTCTGCTTGTTATTTTCATTTTAAATGTCAACCACTGGTATTATTTTGAGTTACAAACAATAGAGGAGTCATTTTAATTCTAGAAGAAAAATACTTGCGGGTTTTTCAATGGCCTTTTCCGTTGTATGTAAAAAGGTATATTCTTTCAACATCATGAGTATGAGCATGAGAGTCAGGACAAAGATGCATGTAGTGAACAGACCAATTATTGGCACTTTAAGGTTGGCGTACGGATTAATAGAAGATTAATGTATTATTAACTCAGAATCAGAGCCAATGTGTTCTTAGTTGGATATAATAACTGTTGAAGGTATGGAAGAAAAAAGTCCTTTTTATCTCACAAGTTATTTATTGAAGGTGCGACCGGTTTCGGCGATCAAATCGCCATCATCAGGCCCTGCGTGGAAAAATTATGGAGTTAAAAAACAAATTTGTTAAGTTACATGATTTTAAGGAATTTATTTTTATTTTAATATATAATAACCTTCACAGATTAAAGAAATGAAGATCGTTGCTTAATTATTATAATATTAACGAATTAAGTGAAATAGGTCTAATTCTCAATCATTGGCACCTTTTACCCTATTTTGGCATACCAGTCATTGGCACCCTTTTTATCATACAATAGACAAATAAACATTAAATTTTTTAAAATATTGCACACCCTTTAGAAACTTTTTCAGAGTGTCATATTTTAGAAGTACATGACTGACAAAGAAATAATTTATTTATAGGCGTCAGCATTACAATGGACGTCATATATATGTTATTTGTGCATATAAAACAAATACATTTTTTAACCTGAATATTATTTTTGGGAACAGGATTTTTGATGATTAACCCTGTATCTGAATCATCATCCTGAATCAGTACAAATTGACTGGAATTCATTGAGAGTTGACTGATTCTAAATTTGGACCAGTCAATTTTCAAAAATTGACTGGGAGTCATTGAGAAATTTAAAATATTAATTACGTAATTCACAATTTAAAAAAAGATGTTTAAAAACATCAATCCGTTTAAATAGATTAGAAGATGTTCCTAATTTTTTAACAGCCATATTATATTTCAATGTATAAATAAGCTGCTCTATACTTATTTAACGATAAATTACCATTTTTATAATGTTTCAGCAATAAATTTCATCTATAAAATCGGTGCCAATAATTGGTACCTATACAGATACCTTGTAACTAACCATTGGCACCCATGTCAATAAATTGGAATCTATTATAATTTGCTTGCCAATAGTTGGCACCCCATTAATGTTATTGCAATGGACCGTGATAGTGTGTCTTCACTGGTTCTACACATAACAGAGTAACTATAGCAACGCTGTCATAGTTGTCAGTTGTCTAAATTTAAATGTCAATGTGTATTTTGTTTATAGTTTGTGGCGTAGCTTCTGGCTTGTGTTAATTGTGTGTCGTTGTTTAATTTTCAATCACAAAATTAAACATAATTCATTTAATTTCAAATAGGTTTAATTTTTCTTTGAAATTCTTGATTTCTTCTTCCGTCAAGTCTCTGCTTGTAGAGCGATGTAGTTTTGTTAGTGGGTAAATATCTTTCATCTTTTTAACAACATCCTCTGCAGGTTTTGAAGACGACCATGAACAGGCTTGGTCTGTTACAGAAACATTGTCTCTTGTAAATAACAAGAGACAACCAATATGGTGGCAAATATACTGCCCCCTTGGATAGGTACAAGATACTGATTCTATGGTCCAATCTGTATTAAAGTAAACGTAAAAAGTAAATATTCCATCCCACAAGAGTAAAAGTTTTTAGATCTTACCTGTTTCGTCTCCAAAGGACACCTACCCGGTGAACAAAGACGTCTGCTATGGAGAAAGGTAAACAAATTCTGTTTCAAATGAGGCTCCAAAAATAACTATTAAAGTAAAAATAAATTCAAAACTGACAACTTCAAAACATATATTTCACTAACTGACAACGTCAAAAATCTAAAATCTATATACAGGGTATAAAATCGAGTTTCTCCAACATACTCCCACCTTGAGTAACGAAACTTCAGAGGAGTAACTCAATTCGAAATCATCCTGGAAACTTCGATGGGGGTTTGACTACTCTCCCGTATCTTGTTACAACAGGTTTTCTTTCATGTGGAGACTTGTCGTCTTTTTCATCTTTGTGTTCTTCCGGTTCTCTTTCTTTATCTCTTCCTTTCACTTCATCAATTTTCTCTTCTCTAATTTTATTAACAACATGAAAATCGATTTCGTTATCCCGACTATCGATTTCGAGGGGATAAATTCTTTGCACTGGTCTCAATAATGACCCTGTAGCTGTTTTCAAGCGAACTACTCGGATTTTACCATCTCTACCTGGAATCATTTCTTCTATTCGAGCCAGTGGCCAATCCAATCGTTTTATGTTGTCCATTCCAACTAAAACTATATCTCCCACTCTGATATCATTGGCATTTTTACTATTCGAAAATAATTTCAATTGTCCTAAATATTCTGTTCGAAATCTTCTGCGCATATCTTCTTTTAGTTTGAGTCTATACCTCAAATGTTTCCTGAGATCAGTGGCTTCTGTTGCATCCACATCCGGTACACCGACTTCTCGAATTTCATGAAGGAACATATCAGGCGTCAACGGTACTAAGTCCCTACTATCTTCATGGAAATAAGTCAATGGTCGGGAATTTACCACTGATTCGGTGTCACAAACAATTGTATAAAGCTCTTCATATGTCAGAGATGCCTTACCCAGCACTTTGCGTAAAAGATCTTTGATAATTCTTATCAATCTCTCCCACCAACCACCCCACCATGCAGCAGTTGGAGGGTTAAATTTCCATTCGATTCGTTGTGCTGAACTGTAGGTAATTATCTTATCCCAGTCCAAATGCGTCAAAGCATTATCAGTGCCTACAAAATTTGTGCCATTATCACTATAAATAATAGAGGGTCTTCCTCGTCTAGCTACAAATCTTCGGAAGGACTGAAGAAATATGTCTGTAGATAGTGATGATAATAATTCCAAATGTACAGCTCTGTAAATCGCACATGTGAAGAGACAAATCCAAACCTTTTCTCCTGATCGAATATAGAGCGGACCGGCAACATCTACACCTGTGACTTCGAATACGGCTGCGTTTCTCACTCTATCTCTTGGTAATGGTGCAGGTGAAACTTTGGATGATTTTCCATTGAATCGTCTGCATACAACACATTTTGTAACGATTGATCTAACTGTTTTTCTTCCTTTGAGTATCCAAAACCGTTCTCTCAATAGACTCAGCAAGCCCTGTGCACCAACATGTGAAGCTCTCACATGTTGTTCATGAACCAGTTTATCGACAACAGGATGTTTACTAGGTAAAACGGCTGGAAAACGGAAAGATTGTGAATCTTCTCGTGCAGAAATTTTTGTCGTAAGTCGTATAATTCCATCATCATCTATAAAAGGACAGAGAGTCTTCAGTTTGGGATCATTCCGTCCTTCAAATGCCTCTTCTTGAATTAACTTGATGATGAAGTTTTCGGACGAAATCAACTCTTTCAGTGACAATGGACCACATTTCTTTTCATTTCGATGAAGGGAGTTGAAAATGAATCTTTGTATCCAACTCAATATCCTCACAATTTTTTCGAATCCAGAGAAACGCTCGTGAAGCGAGATAAAACACTGCTTCGAAGACAACATTGAAGAAGTCACACACTTTCTCTTCTCAGTGTTAATGACATCTTCTTCGACAACATAATTTTGAGAAGGCCACGGTTCTGGGGATTTTTTCAGCCATTGCGGACCCTCCCACCTTTTCGACTCGTCCAATTGTTTTGAAGAACATTCACGAGAAGGAAGGTCGGCTGGAACCAATTGTTTTGAAGAACTTCCACGATAAGGAATGTCGGCTGGACATAATTCTCTACTCAACATGGAAGTAACAACCAGCATTGAAGAATTGAAAGATTGCTTATTCAAAATAACTTTGCCCATAATAGTCCATCCCAATAGCGTATGCAATGCCACAAGACCACATTTAAGTTCATGACGTTTTCCAGTGAATAATTTCCCAGCAATGTCGGCTCCAATTAAAATATCAACGGGGCCATCTTTCGTATCTGTAATTTCAATTCCCAATGAAGATAGTTCATCCATCCAGGGTCCTTGCCTCACAGAAGTAACATTATTACAGATGACTGGTTGGTCTAGAGCTTCGAAGTTACAGGCATAGTCGTCATGGATACTACTCAATCGAATTCGGTAACAGTGATGGTTGAAAACGCTAGTATTCATACCACCAAAAAGAGCATGCACCATTTCCTCTTGTCGAATAGATTCATATAACATCTCAGAAGCAACGGATTGTTTTATGTATGACCTTTGTGAGCCGGTGTCGATGATTACTCGTGCCATTCGGGATTTATCCAATCCATTAAGCCTCACTGTGAGAGTTTGTAAAAATACCTCTGCATATGTATTATTCGAAAGCGAATTGTCAACATTCGATTGCTTTGGATCAGGTACAAATTTCGCAGTTCTTTCATCAGTCTTTGTACACATGATATCAACATGTCTTCCATTGCAAACTGAACATACTGAATTTACTCTGCATTTTCTGGCAATGTACCCATATTTAAGACACAAATAGCAGCACCCCCGTTCAATCAGTTTCTTTTTACGGTCAGCTAGGGTCCAATTTCTTGCTTCCGAACAATCGTCACTGCAATAATTTCCGTTACAAAATTGACATTTCTTCTGGAGTTTGTTATTGATCAGTCCAGATGCAGTTGGAAGAACAGTTTTCATGGAAGGAGAATCGACAATCTTTTTTGCTTTAGATTGCATGTCGAAACCAGAGACCGCCAAAGTAATGCGTTCTTCATTTTGAACTTCTTTCCTGAGAAAGATCATCAGATTATCCAAACGTATTTTCAAAGTGGATTCAATATCATAAATACTACTCCTTTGCCATACTCTAATCAAATCTTCGGGTAGGCAAGACTCCACCAATGGGTACAACATCGCTGCACATGTGTCTGATGTGACATCTAGGGTTTCTAAAGATCGTAATTGGGATTCTAGCTTATCATAGAGAAAACTGAGCTTATTTTTATTCCCAATACCATTTAGAACTAATTTCAGCAACTCCCGAACATAAACTTCAACAAGAAGATCTTTTCTGCCGAATCGATTTTCAAGGCTTTCAATAACTTTGGGATAATTGTCCCCGCTGGGTGGATAACTCTCAACTAATTGATGAGCACGAGAGTTCGGAATCATCGCCTGTAGAAGATATTGAAACTTGTCTTCAACGGGAAGATCTTCGTCATTGTGAATACGTTTGAACTGACTCCAGAATGGAAGCCAGTCTTTAATATCACCTCCGAATTTCTTGAATTCTATAGTAGGCAGTTTCAGTTTACGCTTCGTGTGATTGGAACAATGGTATGATACATTACTAGTTTCATCAGATGTATTCGGTAAATGACTCTCAACTATTAACTTAAGTTCGTGGTATTTATTCAAAAAATCATCTGCCTTTTCAATTTCGGATAGCAAAGCGCTTTCACCGCTTTCTGACACTAAATTGCTTTGATCACTGCTTTCCGACTCTAGAAGATGATCTAATAATTGTCTGTTTAAATCAGTCATTAACTCAATTTTCTGGTCAAGCATACGAACTTTTCCTCGAATTTCAATTAAATTAACATTCTTCTCACCAAGCAATGTGATCACCGCATCATAAATTCGAGTAAAAGATGCTCTCTGAGCCTCAAGCATCTTCTTCACCTTCTCCATAGTCTATCACTGAAGGTGTCCTGTCACGGTCGCCAAATTGTTTCGTCTCCAAAGGACACCTACCCGGTGAACAAAGACGTCTGCTATGGAGAAAGGTAAACAAATTCTGTTTCAAATGAGGCTCCAAAAATAACTATTAAAGTAAAAATAAATTCAAAACTGACAACTTCAAAACATATATTTCACTAACTGACAACGTCAAAAATCTAAAATCTATATACAGGGTATAAAATCGAGTTTCTCCAACATTACCTCTACGTCATATTTCTTGTCTTTCATGCTAGCAGGAACTTTTCCCATGACTATTTTTAAGGCGTCGTCGAAACTTGCCACATGCCCTGATTCTAGGACATTTTCAGCAGGGGATAATAGTTTTTCATCTTCTTTGAATAACATTTAATTAAATGTTTTTCCATTATAAACCTTACGCACAGATTCTAAATTCAACAACACAACCAAGCTAAGCCAAGCCACAACGAAAAATATATTCATAAGAAACAACAATCATGACAGATAAGTGACATCGTTGCCGTGGTAACTTTGTTTTGTGTAGAACCATTTACATGTTACCAACTTCGTTGTGACGTCATGACTATCACGGTCCATTGTAATGTTTTCCCGTCAATAACCTCTCTTTATTTCGTAATAAACTTAGTAAATGTCATCAATTTTTAGGTCATGCTTGGAAGTGAACTGCCTGTTGCTAGAGGAGAGTGTAAAACAAGGTGTTCAGATTTCGTCGCGAAATCACCCGTAGCCCCACTTCCTAATATACCTACATGCATCTTTGTTCTGACTCTATTGCTCATACTCAGGAGGTTGATAGACTGTACCTTTATACAAACAACGCTGATAGATAGTAACACATTTGCGTAGTTTCTCTTAAAGTCAATAGGAGTCTGAGTCGAAAGGATAACCAGATACGCAAGCGTATGGTCACTCAGCGATACACGCTAGGTCTTTTTCTTTGCCCTAAAAGTACTGCACCAAGGCTAAAGTGCTGCACCAGTCTGTTTCTTTGTCCAATTAGTGCAGCACTAACGTGTTTCATTGAATATTTGGAGCTCCACCGATCCTCGTTTCTCCACCCACCTCAGACTGTGTACTTCCTACACCAGACATGCGCAGTGAGCAGGTGGTATGGTTTTGACTTTTCTCGACATTTTTTTTCACAAAATTTTTAGACGAAACCTGTTTTTTAACAAAATTTTTATCCACAAAATTTCTCTCAACTACACCACTGGGTTTGGTGCTGCACCTATCGGGTGTATGGTGTTACACCAAATATTGAAAAAAACAGACCTACTGCTAGACGAATTCCCACCAATCTTACGAATTCAGTTATCCTTTCGAAATTAATTTCGTCACCCGCCATTTCTAACTTTGACAAGCCTCCTGTTGGCTTTTGAGGGTTGCTCGTAGGGACGCAACCAGGATGAATGTAAAAGACAATTTAAGTTGCTTAAGTTTCAAATTAATGATTCCTCTAATTTGTAACTAAAAACAGCTTGAATTTTAAAATTAATAAAAGAATTCAGAACTTGCTATGTTTATTATTTCACTCAAATATATTTGGGTTACAATAATATAATTAAAAAGTTTACTGATAATTTAAAAAAACACAAAAAATTACATTTATGAAAACGATTATATGAAATAATGAAATCTAAAAATTAAAAAAAAAATTTGCATCGTTATCTAGGCATCTCGTTGGAAACTCATTAAATAGTATAAAAAAATCATCTAAATTATTATATTTTACGGTAAAGTTGATGAAATATTTTTATATTAAATTCATCACTTACCTTTGTTGATGTTAAAATCCCCATGTACAAAAATTTATTAAATAATTGTCTAAATAGTAGTAGATAGATTATAATATTAAAATAATTCTATAAAGTAATCTTCAGTCGACACATCGCACAAAATTATTTTTTAATTTTTTATTCGTCGTAAAATATTAATAAAAAATTTGTTTTTTTTATTATCTGAATTTTCCACACGGCACAAATTTTTCTATCCTGTCAATTAGAATGCATGTCTAAAATCCTTCTCCCCCCTAAAATTTTTAACGGTAGTTAGTTCTACAGTGTGAGCCATACATAATTGCTTTTACTCGTAACATCGTATTGGTTGCCTAGTTTTTACTGTTTTTAGCTTCCCCGAGCTAACGAACCAGTTGTAGCTTTATTTATTTAGTTTCTTAACCTGATGTCCTTGAACAGTTTTCTCAGTATACACATTCAATAAATAAAACTATTAAATCTTCAAAAATCCAGCTTGTACTTCATCGTTATGCAAAATGTTTTGTTTTGGTGCGAACACTGTAATCTTCGTATTTATCTTGTATATATTTCCAATTAATATATATTTTAATTTAAAGACTAAAACCTTACCTGGAGTTTTCAAAAATGGATCTTCCATTTTTATCATCAATTTTTATTTAAGTGTCACTTACATTTTTTAGCTCCCAACAAACAATTTTGATCGGTCCTATGCCGGCCCAACATATGCTGGCCAGAGGTGGCCGGCACGGCAAAGCATCTGTAATGGCGGGCCTTTGAAGGCCCAATGCTGGCCAACAGTGTCTTTTGAAGGCCGATGCTGGTCAACAGTGCCTTTTTAATGACGGGCCTTTGAAGGCCCAAGGCTAGCCAACAGTGTCTTTTGACGGACCTTTGCAGGTGGCTGGATTATAGATATCCGATTACAGTTTGCCATACACTGGGCCATCATTTTGCCGATGTAGCCTTGCTGTTGCCAGCATTGGGCCAGAAGACGGCCAGAGATTCATTGTTTGCTGGGCTATTATTGTAATTCTTAAAAATTAACTACAAATAAAAAAATGTTTGCATTATTGTTAATATTGATTTAAATTTTATATTCCATAGTTACTATAATGGCACTTTTAAAAACTTGTTAATAACACTAGTAATCCTGCAACTTTGCTCTTTACAATAATTATCTGATGCTCTTAAATCAAAATTAAATAAAAAATAGTTATATTACTTTTTGTTTTTTATTTTAATTTTTACGAGGCATTTCCACTAATTTTTTCTCAATCCTTTTATTGCTGATTCTTCCTTTCCAAAGTTCATTTAATCGGAACCTAAAACTAACGTAACTATTACGACTAAAATAAATGACAATCATTTTGATAAACCGAATCTTGTCAACAAACTTTCCCCAAACGATCTAGAATTTATCTACGAGCTTCCTAGTTTTAGACTTACTGAAAGGATCTATTCTCGATGAAAGTGTTTTAAAAACAGATATTGTGGAACTTGACACGATATTTCGACTTCAATTTACCTTTCTTTCAATAATCATTGGAAAAGTAAAAATAATACTGCCAAAAACATTGTAAAACTATCTTTTCTTTAATTAAAGCTTTTTTTATAAATCTAAAACTGGAATAAAAATTAAAAACATTTTATGTACGATTGGCCAATAAAACGCTCTTTATATACTATATTTGAAAATCAAGAGAGAGTAAATTCCCAGAAATGTTTTGCAGTTATCAGTGTTAAAGGCAGTAAACCATAGACGTGCGTTTTCAAAATTAAATTAATATGGAAATAGAAATATTTAATTTGTTTTAGTTATTTATACCTAGATTACCAATTTTAGATAGATAAACATAATTCGTAAGTAGTAATTTAATTTGGGTAAAATGAAGAAAAAGTCAATATTATTTTAGGCATTTTGTTTTAGGCATATGTTTATTTACAAAATATATATTGTAGATTTTCCATATCCCATTGCCTTAGATGTTGTTTCAACTACACTGTCAATAGTGTTTGAGGGATTTTGATGTTTAAAATAGTGGTACACATTCACTACAGCACTCTTTTCATTGAGCGATAAATGGTCTAGTTTTAATTTTTTCACTGGCGTATACTCACAAACTGCTTCCATTTTTAGTCACTACTATTTGTCACGTTTATCGAAAATCAAATAACTGCATTTCTAGAAACTATTTAAGTCAAAATATCTGTCATTAGAAGCTGTTGCCATTCGGAGGTCGTTAAATAACAATTATCCCTTTCTATTCTGGTTACGCCTATAACGCACGTTAATCCTCTTAGGCCTACTGTAGTAACAATGAAAGATCATAAAATAATGTGATAGTCCAAGAAATTTAATAAATTTTGTATTGAAATTAACAAAAACAATTTAGAATGCATTACAAATATTGAAGTTTTACCGCACGTACTGTACTATAGTTTTGCATACCGAATTACTTTTTATTCTGGGAATTTACTCTCTCTTGATTTTCAAATACAGTATAGCACAGTTTTGCGTCCATAAAGTAGCACTTTTTTACTGTCAACGTTATTGAAAAATTGCAAGACAACTAATTTGACATGTTTAAAAAATAAACATCTACTTTTCATCGCAACTGCTGTGAGCTAAAATCGTATACAGGTATAATCAAATTTGTATTTTTTCAATTTATTGTTTTTCTTTAATTGCAATCGTATATAAAATCATGTATATAACGCCTCACTCGCAAGCTCGCTCGGCTATAAAACTATTCGTTCAATAAATCCCTTGTTTATGTACTTCTGATATAAATAGCTATTATTTGTCAATCAGAGTTATACGAGATTTGTTCAAAACAAATGTGACTTTTCCAATTTAGCGGACTACGTACATTCGGTTCTCGATTTTGTTTTGTTATGTTGGTATACAAGTTCACAACATATGTTGACACGATCAGCCATTTTGCATTTTTAGTTTGTTTTTGATCAAGATATAAAGGTTAGACGTGTTTTGATGTGCTTGGCGATTTTTTGCTATCGAAAGAATCAAAGAATCTGTATTAAAACTTCATAACCATATATCCATATTTCATCATCATCAGTTAGGACCCGTTTGGAACTAGACAAGAACAACATTGTTACCCTCCTACGGGTTCCGGGTCACACTGGAGAAAAAAAGCTATCATCAGTAACTGGAAGTTAAGCTAGCAATCTTCCATTATTCTAAAAAAGCGCTGTTGAAGGTCTATATCTTTTTAATGAAACGTGCTACATCATTGTACTCAGTCTCTCACAACAAATATCACAATTTACTTTTGATGTTTATGTGTCTAATAGTCGTAGGAGCCATATGAGCCATAAAATAAGTTTATTCCTCAATGGAATATTTTTATTGTTCAATTATATTGGACTTAAAATTCGACCGACAAAAGATTTAGCAATGTTCTACGTGAAATAAACTGATGGTAAGCATGCGCATATTGTGAAACAGTTGCCCATGTGGCGTGTTTTCCCCAGTGGAACTCGATGGAACTAGCATTCTAGAGTAAGTATATATATATTATGATTTCTATGGGCCCAACCGATATGCCGACATCCTCAGTAACTTGTCTAATAGTGATTGGACGATTCCCTATTACAATTTTCTTCACTGCTTCAACGTTTTCATCTGTTGTTAACGTGTTGGGGCGTCCATCTTCATTAACATGTTCTCGGCCTTGTACTACTCAAAGTAAACTCGCCCAATGCTATTTTATTTTTAATACAAAATGTAATACAGATTCTTTGATCCATAGCAAAAAATGAACAAGCACTCCAAAACACAACTAACTTTTATATCTGTCAAAAACAAACTAAAAATGCAAAATGGCTGATCATGTCAACATATGTTGGAAACAGGTATACCAACATACTTAACAAAAAAAAATCGGGCATTGAATGTACGTAGCTCGCGAAATTTGGGTTTGGACAGTCACGTGGTACATCCCTCACTTGTGATGTTTAACCACATAATCACGTGCTCTGGTATGCACGATAAGTTGCGTCTGATGTTATAGTCTGTCCACATAATAAGTCAGAAAGGAACACGCCGTCAAAGGTACCGCTGAGACCGAAGCGCTCGGCTTTCCTTTGAATAAAGGAGCCATGTGATTTATGACTGACTGTATCTCTCTTTAAGGTCGCCGGCGCTGCGGCGTCATACTCAAAAATTTATATGGGGAAGTAATCCATTTTTTAACTCTGCGGCATCTCCTTTATTGTTGTCTTAAAGGTGGAATAGACTTTACATGCAATTGTGACAAATGTTGCCTTTTTATAATTGCATTAAGGTATCTTTAGATGGTCAGATCAGTTCTCGGTTCAGTTTTAGTTTCAATCGAACTGTCAGTTATCTGTATGTGTAAATACAAAAAACTGTATAGAAAATTGAAACTGATACGCAGCTGTAGCTTGTTGAGTACACCAAAAGTTATCGTATCAGTTGTGAACTGTGCACGACAACTGACAACTAAACTGATCGTCTAACAACAGCAGCGTCTCCAAACTGAACTGACAACGGAACTGAAACTAATCTGATGACTGTCTAAAGACACCTTTATATTTACGTTAAAATTGAAACTGCGAAAAACATAGAGGGTTATATCTTTCGTTGAATTTATTCAAAATAAAGAATTAAAAACCCAGGTTATGTACTTCTGTCAAATTTTACAAGACGGTATTTTGTTTTTAGAAATCATTTGTCGAGAATATACTTCTTTCCATTTTTAAAATACTAATATACACCTCTAGAATTCCATATCTGAACTGATTGTACCTCCAAGCGGTTGTAGTTTACTAGAATTTAGAATAGTTATCTATAGTTCATGTAGCCTAATCTCGTTATAACATAAACATACGAAAGAAAAATATCTTTTTCTCCCAAAATTCCCACTAAATCAAATTGATAAGTAATTTATTTCCGTGTGGTTGAATATACAAATCCAGCTAGCCCAAATTATATAAATCGAACTTACTTTCATATTCTATTACTTATTAGTCATCTTGGGGTATAGTAAAATTGAAGAAAAATATGTACCAATGATAACAGTTTAATAATAAGTGGACCTGTATTATTTTTTTATTTTTTGAACCCATCCGAAAATTTTAGCGAGACACAAAAATTTTGTTTTTTGTTTCACTAAGGGAACAGCTTAATTGTATATATACCGTATGGGAGAAAAAATGTAAACACATTTTTAATTACAATTATTAATTATGAGTTTCGACACTAAAAAAGTTTGTGCATTAAACCTACAAAATTTTGCAATTAAATATGAGTTCATCCCTAATCTTCACGTTATCAAGGACATAATAGATTTATGTTCCCTTTGGGGTGATTCATTAGCCTAACTCCCCTTGTAGTGGAGTAGATCTGGTTTTGAAAATGAAAGCCGTTCTTTACGAAAAAATTTTTTTGTGATTTCATAGATTCGAGGTCCCTCTTTCACGTGATAACATATGAAAGCTAAGGGAGGTGTGGAGGGGGGGAGGGGTAAATTAACATGTAAAGATATGGAAAATCGGTTTTTCGCACCTAACTCGTTGAGTTTTATTCGGATCGAAACGACTTCTACATATAAAATAAAGTGCTCGCGAAAACGCTGAAACTGAATTTTAACCCGTCCAAATCGGTCTAGCGGTTCTTGAGATATTGCGATTTTATATGGATTTTGGCCGCGGCGAGAACACACCTAGAGCCGTGTTCGCGTTTTTCGCATGGAACAAAATGACTTCGACACTTGATTTTTTCTCCTTCGATAGATAGTCATGACCCAAGCATTGTGTCCAAATTTCAACCCGCTAGTTTAATTTGGGGGGGGGGGGGGGGTGAAACACTGATTAATTTTTGACTCGAGGTAACTTTTTTAATTCTTGACCAATCCGGGTCATAAAAATGGCAAACTCTTTCATGAGGACACTGCTACAGGATGTATTAAGGAGATGATGATTTTCGCAACGAAAGAGTAAAATGAGGAAAATTAAATTAAACTAGTGGGTTGAAATTTGGACACAATGCTTGGGTCATGATTATCTATCGGAGGAAAAAAAATCAAGTCTTGAAGTCACTTTCTTCCATGCGAAAGACGCGAACACGGCTCTAGGTGTGTTCTCGCCGCGGCGAAAATCCATATAAAATCGCAATATCTCAAGAACCGCTAGACCGATTTGGACGGGTTAAAATTCAGTTTAAGCGTTTTTGCGAGCACTTTATTTTATATATAGAAGAAGAGCGACTTCGTTTATCGGGTTTTTTTCCGCCAGATCGACTCGACTATTGGCAGTTTATAAACTACAGCTTGGCAACTAAGCAACCGTGTTACCATCTATTAGCAAAACTGTTAAATCAAGTCCAGAAAGTTTTAACACATAACACACTGACTAAGCTGAAGGGCAAAAACCGGTCGAATGGGCCAACATTCTTTCTGCAATTTTATTACAATCGGTCGATATCTAGGGGATATATATAGGGGGCTGGGTGCATCTGTTAAAGCTAGAATGGACCGAATAATATGACCAAGCAATTTATTCCATTTGTTGTATGACTTCTATTTACATGTTTTTTGGGTTGTGGGTATAGCGGTTGAAAGGAGGAAGGTCCATCCGTTTAAATATTATTTGTGTGAGCCGAAAGTCTCCCTTAGAGCAAAATTATTCATTATTTTTAAATAAGACTAGGTGCTACGTGAGGATTCTCGCATTGAATGAGTATCCAAAAGTTGTTGGATCTAGAGAGGCACTTCTTCTCATTGATAAATTTATGGAAAAATATCACAGGCAATATGGCTTTCATGTGCAAAGATCCACTGATCCACTAATCCACATCTCACTATCCGAAGAACTTCAAATAATTCGCTTTAAGTATCTAAACTAAATCCAACTTAAATAAGCTATGTAAACACACCTGAAACATCTGCTCAGTGCGTGTTTATGGTCGAAAGCTGAATTTTTAACCGATGTGTTAAGGATTCACTTTTAAATAGGATTTTCGTTTATATGAACTGGTTAGTTAGGTAGTTAAAACCGTTAATGCGTGCCACGCGTGTTTCACGATCTCAGCACATGGACGTGTGTTTAGATAACTTGTCTCTAAGTTGGACGATCTATAGAAGTTTAAAAACATTACAAGCCTTTACCTGCGTGGAGATCAGCCCAGAAAAAAACAGTTTTGATAGGACTCCCACACTTTTTTAACATATTTGAAAAATTATTATCAAGAAACAATTTAATAAAGTTTATTGAAGGCCAGCGGATGACAACACAACAACAAAGTCAACACACAAAAATGAGTTATGTTCTTGTTGTAACGAGATATTATTTTTTGTTTTAGAATAGATTTTTGGGAGTGAGATGTTTTTCTTTTTGGCAGATACAAATGACGAAAGAATATAGTCCTCGAGGAGATACTCAATTGGAGGGTTTGGTAGGTGTTCTTCGAAAAATCGGAGTTTTATAAAATTCGACAACACACTCGCATTAAACATCGAAAAAAATACATACTCATTAATGTAATTTTATGAAACTCTGTGTGTTTTACGCAAAAAATTGTTTTAGTTTAATTAAAAAGACAATATAAAAGTATATAGTGTAATAAAAAAATGTGTAAACCCTCGTTGCTGCATAATACTAAAACGACCTATAAAACTTGGCAGTAAAAATAAGATTAAAGTTTGTCTCATTATCTATCATTTTACTTAACCGAAAAATTAAATTTTTGTTAGCAACGGGATATTTCCATTTTTACTTCTTAACGTTGGACGATTGTTGATTGGTAGCAACGTTTGGCCGATGCGCCAACTACTTGCAGCCAATGTCATGCATTGGCGTTGACGTTGGAGCATGATCGGCCTGTTATCGGTATTTTAACTTTGTTACCCCCATTACCAGATATGGTCCACATTTGTTGCACGGCTACACGAATTGTCCAACCTTTTCAAATGTTTAAATTGACGTTATGAAAGTGTTATAAATTTTTTTTTTATAAATAGTTTATTTACAATCTACTCGATTACAGAAGAGTATTCAGTAAATTTGTTGGATGAGCTATGGCTTGTGGTGGGTACCGTTCACTGACAGTTCTCCATATCTTCACCTAGTCACCTATGTCTTCGGGCCAGACCCTATTGAGGCGTCTTACATCTAGTGGCGGTTGGTAAAGTTCTTTTATGATTTGGCTATAGCGAGCAGAGTTTCTTTCTTTTGATTTGTTGGCGTGAAGGTCAATGACATCTCTGACGAATGCAATTCCAAGATCTGTGTGTATGGTTAGGTTTGAAACATACCATGGAGCATCTGCTATCATTCGGATAATTTTAGACTGGAAGTTGTGGAGAATCTTGGTGTTAGAAGGTTTACTGCAGCCCCAAAGTTCGATTCCCTATGTCCATATGGGCTTTAAGATTATCTTGTTGATTAATATTAACTGCGATTTTCTACCAAGCAACCAGTTCATTTGCTTGACTTTTATATTTAGCTGAGTTCTTTTGGCTTTAATATGGCTTTTCCAGGTTCATTTCTGGTCTAAATGCAGTCCTAGGTATTTAACTTCAGTTTTTTGAAGAATTGGTATATTATTTATATAGACTTGAGGAAATAGCTGACGCCTTGTAGTGAATGTAACTTCGTCGGCATTTACTGTGATTTTACAACGTTCAAGCCAAGTTTGTAACAGTTGTAACTGATGTAGTTTTCTGGAAGTTGTATCAGGATCTGCATCTGATGTTAGGAACGCCATGTCATCAGCAAAAGTAGCCGTTAGGATGTCATTACTGATAGGAATGTCGGCAGTAAAAAGGATTTATAGGAAGGGACCAAGGACGCTGCCTTGTGGGACACCTGATTTAATAGGACAATAGTCTGAGGTTGAGGAGTTTACTTTTACTCGGAAAAATCGTTCTTGGAGGTAAGATTTATAGAATGAGATTGACTTGGTAAATGGATTTTTAGTTTATATAAAAGACCTTCATGCCAAACCTTATCAAAGGCTTGCTTCCCATCAAGGAATACAGATGCACAGGTTCCTTTTTCCTCCAGGCATCTTTTTATTTTATTTACAATACGATGATATTGTTGTACTGTAGAGTAGTGTTGACGAAATCTAAACTGATGCTGGGGAATAAGTTCATCGATTTCTAAAATATCTTGAATTCTATTTAGAAGAAGTCTTTCAAACAACTTGGACATAACTGGTAGTAAACTTATTGGACGGTATGAACGGCTCTGTAGGTGGTTTACCTGGTTACGCAATCATTATTATTTGGGCGTACTTCCTCTATATGGGGTAATAACATAACCGTAAGATACTATTCTAAATTATCGTTAGTAAAATAACAGCTTTCCTGGGCAAACGTTTAAGGATTTCTCCCACAATTAGGTCATAACCTGGAGCCTTATGCCTGGAGCCTGTAGGTGAAAATACTTTAGTAGGGAGTGACAATTGACATGCCGCATCGAGGAAATTATGGATTTCATCATCATTTATGTTCGCATTAACATTTGGTATAAAGACTTTTGCTAAATGATCTGCGAACACGTTAGCTTTCTCGTTATCAGATTGTGCCCAATTTCGTCCAGGTTTTCTGATTGGTGGAATTGATATTACTGGTCTTTTAAATTTCTTAGTCGCTCGCCACAAGGAATGATCTTCAGGTGTTGTAGTATTGTGTGAAGTTGATGGGTTAATCTATTTAATGAGGTTTTATCCAGGGAGTCTCTTGTTCTTTGCCACTTAGCTCGAGCCCTGCTTTTTTCTGTTAGGATGTTCTGGATTATCTGGTATTCTGCATACGATACAATCCTGTTCTACTCTGTTTATCCTCTGAAGATGCACACCTAGGTTCCCTAACGTTACTGAGCAGGCCATGGTCCAGTCTCTTATGTTTGGTATCAATGGATATAGGTATCTTCCTTTGTCTGTTAGGTCCCACTCCTCTTGCTATTTTTCTTCAAAAATTCTTTTTAATTCCAGTTTGATACAACCCAGAATCGAAAGTTTTGCACATCTATGTCATGTCCTATGAAATAGGCTCTTCCGGTTCGCTTCAATTCATTCAACGCTTGTATCTCTTATAATGCTAGGTGTATTGGTGGTATCTGTGAGATTACACAGAGGCTTTCACATGGTACAATTCTATACCGCCACCAGCCTCCCCCGGTCATTGGCTCTGTCGGGAACGAAACCCTAATTGCCCTCCAATATGTGGATGATTTTAAAGAATTAATTTACAGAATAATACCGCGAAGGTGAGCCAACGTGATATCGCCGAATAACTGATGACGATAAACTGTTTTATTATTTTTATAATTATAAATTATTATTACTATGGTGTAATTCCCAATTTGTTCCTTTAATGTTGTAGCACAAATCTAACAAATATTATATTTTGACAGGTAGAAAATAATGAGATTTTACTGAAGGTCATGGTCGTTTTACGATTTTGTAGCAAGCAAATAAATAGGTAACTCAATTTGCTGTGAAAAATTGGTTGAGAAAAAATTCTGTTTAATATACAGAATTTTTATGTCAATTCGTAAATATTTAATCAGGGACTCTTTTGTCGTTGTTGTATAAATTTTAAAAATGTTTTTATTAAATAGGATGGAACGAATTTATTTTTTCGGAAAGTTATTAATAGTATAAATTTAAATAGTGTGTAAATAGATGCTTAAAAAAGGATGGATTTGCGTAAGCAAAAGTCCTGTGGGGGTGTACTTGAATTTTTCTCTATTTATGATCAACACATGTAATTGGTGTTCATTCTAAAATTGCTAAGTTCAGTTGTATTTGCTATAAATTGTATAAAATTATAAATGAAAATTTTGTTACATACATTCCTAGAGTTGAAAATGTCTTGAAAATTGTATAGTTATAAGACAGAAAATGTAATTAATTGTATATTTATCGCAGATTGGGATGTTTTTTTAACTAGCACAAGTTTTTGGCCAAACGCAAGTTTTTATTTTTAAATTTTCTTAAATTAGTTTTGACTTTAATGTCTCCCGCAATAGACAAATGTCTCTAAGATTATTTAATTTCGAAAAAATGCACTGTAACACTTCAAATTACATGAGTTTATCAAGATTAGATAAAAACAACGAAATTTAGCGTATACCTTAAGGACTAGAACGGATTTAAACAATTTAAATTTTAGAACGAATATATCTTTATTTAAAAACTTTTGACGAAAGTCTGATTGTAATATAGCTAACACGTTAATGTGATAGACGATTTTCTATATGTTATGCATTGAAGTAATGTAGCTTCTGTCAATATTTCGGTTAGGTGTTAATATTATAGTGAGGGAGGTCGCTCAATATCTCTAAGATACAAAATTTAAGAAATTAATAGAACTACATACACTGTTTGATATTGATATTATTTTAGTTTAGTTTATTTTTTTTAATGTGATACGAATGATCTATCCAGATAAATTTAATATGGTGTTTCATATAAATTACCTAGTATACATATAGATATATGGTATTCTAACATTATATTTAAATTTTTGTACAACTGATTGTAATAAAATATTTTATTTTAAGAAAATTGGTGAGAGTGGATTTTAGCGTTGTAAATTAAAAATTTTATTTTTTGTCAAAATTCCGAAACTGTTTAAATTAAAATGCCATTCAACAAGAAAGCAAAAAAAATATTTATATATAAACGTTTAACAATATTTTGGAAATGTAACTTATGTATGCCCAAAAAACTTTTTATTTGCTTTCTTTGTAAAAACTTCATCCTGTTATTTTAATTTTATTTGAATTGTTAAGGTAAAAAACTCGTTTTTAGGTTATGAATGTTGTTTTCATTCCAGGGTATTTTTATTTTTACCACTTGGAATTATAAACCAGAATAATAATTGTACGACATTTTTTGTCCAATAAAAAAATTTCTAGTCGTAGAAAAATTATCGTATACTAGCTTTAAAAAGTGATTTTTACTTCTAATAAAAACAAATTTATTAAAAACGGTAATCAGTTTCAGAGGTTTGTCAAAAAATATTTGTTTGATGTCATTCAGTTTAAAATCAAATAACTTTGTCTGATATAATTATTTTATTAGTTTTTATGATTACGTAAGGTATGACCTTAGTTAAAACTACATATTTGTCATTCCGTTATTATATAGAATAAATATCTCGAAATATAAATAAGAGATATTTATTCTAAATAAGATAAAATCATGTAACTGAAAATTTAATTTATATACATACATTTTTATTAAAAAAAAAACTAACAAATAATCTAAAAATCCCCTTAAATTGGAGACTTTTCAACTATTAAATAATAATAAAAATAAGAAAGATTTTTTGCCCATTTATGTTAGTTTAAATAAATATGTTTTACTCCACAGCTATATATTTTTATTTTTTACTTTATTCCATTTAATAAAAAAAGGATGTAAGTATAACAACTAAATATTTATTGGTGTAACGTCTTCTGTTAACTCTTCATCTTTTTCTATACAAAATGCACTTAAACAAGAAATTTTTAACATATCACAATTATACAAAGAAGGAAAGCATAATTTGATAACATCTACTCACTTGAATAATTTCTTTGACATATAAATTATTCTAAAAGAATTTGCTCATTTTCATGTTTAGAGTACCATACCGAAAGTGTACATTTTTTATTTAAGGCAAATACAAAATAAGATGGCCGGCAATTTCATATAATTTAATTGAGAACCTATTTCAGTACTAAGTACAAACCTCATACATAGTTTATCATACATTTATAGTGATTATTTTTTTCATCTGTCAAAACAGTCAGATTTTGTGGTTTCAGCCAATAAGAGCTCACGATCCTCTTCGTTTTTGTTTTTTCGATAAAACTTTGTTTACCTTTTTTGAATTGTCAAATATAAACATTTAACAACTTTTATTTAGCATTATCAATTATTATTATACTAACATGTATTGCAAATCTATGTAATACCCAAATTTCAAAAGGTATTTGTAAACTAACCTGTTTATTTGTTTATTTCAAATCGGTTTAACACACACATAACTCACTTCAAGACTCAACATCAGTTTTTGAATACCTAAACACTTCAAATTACACAAAAATCTCCAACTCCATAAATCTCTTTAAAACTGACAAATGTCAAAGTCCGAATTAACCCAAACGCAATCGCGCATGCCTTGGTGGCCCTGTATTTAAAACTATAACAGCTCAATATTTGATGTTTCAATTTAAATTGATAAAGAAAATATTGAACATTTGTGTGTAAAGTGTCTCGCATAAATGACTATATTCTCTGTTTTTAATACAAAATGATTCAAAAAAATAACCTTTCAAAGTCCCACTCGTACTCTCAAATTTTATAGATTAAATTTTAGGTTTCCACACTCAAACGCCTTTAATTCAGGCAAAACCTCTCAAACAAACTGATTTAAGATAAAATCAGTTTGTTTTCGTGGTTTTCCAAATATAGCCGTTTCCATGAAAACCAAAAATTTTATCGATAAAATTTGGAGGACTCGTGGTAGTACCTTTAATTATTCATAAGAGCTGTTTTAAATTTTTTATATATCCGCACATATCCACACGGGTCAGGCACAGGAAGAAAAGCAATTTTTTTCCTCTTTCATTGGAATATAAACTTCCACCTTTCCTCTGCCAATTCTTCTGAAGAAGGTCCTTCTTCTTCTTATAGTGCATCTCCTATCGGAGGTTTGCTATCATCACAGACATTGTGACCTTGTTGACTGCAGCTCTGAACAGTTGAACATTGCTACAGTTAAACCAATCCCTCAGGTTCTTTAGCCAGGACAGACGCCGTCTGCCAATGCTCCGCTTTCCACTAATCTTTCCCTGGACTATCAGTTGGAGAAGTGTGTATTTCTGTCCTCTCATTATATGACCCAGATATTGAAGCTTCCTTTTTTTCATGGTGCTAATGATTTCGCATTCCTTCTGCATCCGGTTCAGCACTTCGGCATTAGCAATTCTATTGGTCCAGGGAATACGCCACATTCTACGGTAACACCACATTTCGATTGTAGTTTTTCTTGAGGGTCCATGTTTCAACTCCATACAAGAGCGTGGAAAAAACATAACAACGCAGCATCCTCACTTCTTCATTTTTACAAATGTTTGGAATTTGTACATGAAATTTAAAATCTTTCATTATTTCTTGGATTAAAGTATTTTCTGTTATGACTACTTTTTCCTTTTGGTAATAATGGTCGGTAGAAGTTCATTTCCCCAATTTCGTCTTTTTTCTTAATTTTATACTGATTTTTAATTTGTTTCGTATATCTAATGTACCTATGTTATATATATTATTCTCTTGTGATTTTCTTCACTAGTTCATATTCTCATCATTGTATGATATTGCCGAATATTCAATATTTCTATCTGAGAGTCTCCATCTGAGTTTTATATTCTACCTTACATTTTCTTTACCTGTTTTGCATTTCTATTTATTTCTCAATTCAATGATTATGTCCATTTTTTTATTTTAAGGAACTTGGCATATTGGTACATTATAATAAGATAATGAACCAGTAAAATTTTTAAATAGCTGCAGAGAACCAGAAAAAATTTATTTATTTATGATACTAATAGCGTCTTCTTTTTTATCAATACGTCCAGTTGAGAAATATAGGCACCCTGATACTGAATTGAAAGTTTTTCTTTTACTTTTATCATTAGAAACGTCAAAAGTAAACTTGTAGTCATCTGCTAGCGTTGCTCCGGCATGAATACCTTGCTTGCTTACTCAGTTTTTAATCTTCCAAAAAATACTGTACTGATAAAGAATAAAAAATAATGAAAAGGATAATCAAAGTAATAAAAATAGTTACGTTAAAGTTCCGTGCAATTGCCGGCCACGATGTAAAGGTTCGCTGAATTGATCTATAGGTCTGCAAAAACTGTTATCAACTCGATAGTTGTGACCCTATTAATGTCTAGCAATATATTATATGTTAGTTGTTAAAGAAATGCTCTAACTATGTTATTTTCTCTCTTCATTTTATCGTATTGTTAAAAAACCTTCCTAGATTTTTCTAGTAACCTTTGAAATAAAACGAACACTTTTAGGTTCTAGTACGATAAGTCACATTCACAAACTTACTTTTTACACTTACTTCAAAGGTTACTAATAATTTAGTTTATGGATGTTGAAGGAGATCGCACACATTTTGTATATTATTAAATAATTTATGTTTCAATGAGTTATTATATTTTACAGAAAAATAAATAAATAAAATGATCACATTCAATGTGTATAAATAATAAAAACCTGGAAATTATGCAGTTTTTTCTATAAAAAGTTCTATTACTCTTCTATTGGAAATAAAACCACTTAGTTTCAAAAATCTTTATTGTTCATTATA
Organism: Crepidodera aurea; assembly: GCA_949320105.2. Taxonomy (NCBI): domain Eukaryota; kingdom Metazoa; phylum Arthropoda; class Insecta; order Coleoptera; family Chrysomelidae; genus Crepidodera; species Crepidodera aurea. The sequence continues at coordinate 26,355,787 of OX439475.1, read as the reverse complement.
AAAGTAAAAAACATATAGCAAAACATAAGGATTAAAACAACAAGGAAGAGAAGAATCCTATGTAGGCCTAGGCTGCTAACCCTCACTCCTTGTCAAAAGACATTATTAATTATTATTTGATTTGATCAGACCGATAATTGAACTCTAGCAATATCATGGCTTCCCTTAATTTTAATTCACAGGCCGTGAAAAACAAAGACAAAACAGCTTCCAGACCTACTGACATGTTAAAATTTCCTGTCAATCACTCTGACAAAGAATCCCAGGTTAGACTGAGATATCTATGTTAGTGTCTAGAGTTTGTTTAAGTGACGTATGTCAGTTGCGTTTGTATATTGGTAAACGTTGATGTATACAACCATGTATTCTATCTAATCATGATCATTGGTGGGAAAAAGCGAATGTAAAAGGTAATAACTTGTTTAAACTTATATATTGTTACAAATAAACAAAAAATGAGTGCTATTTTCATAGGTAATTAATTTCGTCCAAAAAAATGCGGACGAAATACAAAATGATAAAAACGTAAATGGTGATACCCCATTTTGGCTTTAAAGGGGATATGACTGATTAGTTTTTGATTATAAACACTTTATATTAGAAAACAAAAATTGTTTATTATTCTATAAGTAATTGAAATAAGTATTGACTAGTACCTATACATTGCAGTCTTACTGTCGACATATGTGTTCAAAACCCAATCAGCTACCTAAATCTTATGTCAAATTAAACTAATTGTAAATAAATTTTGTTTTTTTAATCCCTACAATCTTCGTCGCTTTGACAACTTTAGTGGCGTCTGTGAGTCGGAAGGACATGGACCAAAATTTACCCGGATCGAGAGTACCTCCCCCCTCCCATTTTCGAGGATGCTTAACACGAAGACGGTATCAGAGTTTCTCTTTTCGCCAGCCAAACCCCCTAAAAAAAACTATCCCCTAAAGGGAGGTTAAATGGGCAGCACATCATTTACTTATAAAAAAACGTCTTTCCCCCCGTTTTAGAGGATGCTGAGCACGGTGGTAATGTTAAAGATTACTTTCGAACCTCACCAACCCCTCTACAGGTCAAAACTCACCCCTGAAAGGGACACCCGTTTTGCCGTTGATATAAAAAAAATTCATCCCTTTCGGGGCTGAATTTTCACCTGTGGAAGGGTTGGTGGGGGGTCGGAAGTGATATTGAACACCACCATCGTGTTCAGCATCCTCGAAAACGGGGGGGACCAGAGGTTTTGCCTCTAATATAAAAAATTTAAAAAACACCACTGTCGGGGTGACTTTTGGCAGATGGAGGGGTTGGTGAGGGTCGGAAGTAATCTTCCATGTATTGCTCATACTGTGAGAAATATTTTTGCCCACAGCACATTGCCCACACCACATACATTTATAAGGAGAATAAATAAAAATCGACAAGGACTTAGTTGACTGCTGTTCAGCTTTAAATAGTTGTCACAACTGTCAGATTGTAGAAGTTTCTTAAATTCTTAAGGTAGTTTTAATTCCTCCTTTGATAAAAATCGCAATTTCCATCAAATATTATTTTAATAAGACATATACCTATTTATAATAAATAATATGCATACTGATAGTTGTGACTATTTTGATAATACTTCGCCAGCTATATTAGAAAGAGCTGCAAAAGTAACGTTAGATTTGTTGCCGGTAATTTCAAGAAAAAAGTATGAATTGGCATACGAAAAATTTATGGAATGGAGAAGAAATACAAAAATAAAATAAAAAAATTATTTAACTGTTACCTAAGAGGTAGGATACTTAATGTTATTTATGTTTTGCTATCCATAATACTAATTATTAAGTTACATTACTTGTATTCTTTAAATGTGTGCAGTTATAAAAAAAGTATACTGTGCAACATGTTGGGAAAGTACTTATCCCGCGAGTGTGGAAGTTTGTGGCACGAGCCTGAAGGGCGAGTGCCGCAAACACACGAGTGAACTTTCCCCACTTGTTGCACAATATACTATTTTTGTGAAGGGCGAAATCGCGTTTCTAATAAAAATTCCCTTTCTTAGTCTGAATGTAATATATCCAGACTTGGTCTCTCGACTCTCTATATTACACCGTTTCTAATCCTAATTTTAGGTGATTTTGCAGTATGTGGGAATACATTTTAGAATAACTTCAAATCAACTAGGTTGTGTCTAGTGTTAGTAAAAAAAATATATATAACATTTCCAAAACAAATAGGTAAACTGAAAAAATTAGTAATAAATAAAACTTACACGACCGGGCGGCATTTTCGGAATTCGCCGACACATTAGCCTCTCGGAACGACTCGGGTAATGCGAATCTCAGACTCGTAAAGTCCCGACGTATTGGACTAATGCGTCGGGGATTTACGTAAAATACATGTGCGGCATGCATTGCCAAGTAAGTACGTATATCTTTTTGTTATAGTTTCTAGAGCAGTGACAAGCTATAAGTACTATTCAAGTAAATATAAAAATAAATATTAAAATCTAATAAAATGAATCCAGCGACATTACCAAATGTGTCTTACAAAGATACGTCATCCAATACGATTAGGTTACAATTTTAGTATTTTTAGTACACGAAGGTGGAATTTTTTTAACCATAAAAATCCCAAAAAAGGACCATAGGCCTAACAAAACTGCACAAAGGATGTGAAATAAAATCACACATGTTCCCAAGAACAAGGACATTAAAAATGTCCTACACTGCACCAGCGTCTGGACTTCAAGAACTACTCCTTGGGCTATATGCCCCACCAGGTATTGAATTACGAAAGTCCAGACGTGGTTTGGTGCCCGACCAAGTCGGGGCTTTAAACCAAAAACTTCGATTTTGTTATTAAAGGAGCTTGCCATTCTTAAACCGGTTTCGGTATTATTGTACCTCATCAGTAAGAGCTCGACATCCTGTTACTAAAGGATGTCTGAAAATGAATTCGACTCGCCTCGTTCTTGATAAAAGTGGTTGCGTTAGAGCACGTATATCACGAACGAGGAGAGCCCAACGCCATCTTCACTTTCATAACAAAATCAAAGCTTGCAAAACTGTAGAAAACTACACGAAGGTGGAATTTTTTTTTAACTCAAAAAAAATCATGGAATATTTGGATAGAAGTCCATCATTCTATCCTGCGATTAAAGAATATTTAAAGAATTGTGATAAACATGCTAACTCAGAGTAGACTTTATTATCTGTTTTGCATACAGCTTTTAAATACAAAGGCGTAGTCTGTAAGAAAAAACGACAGCAAGCTACACGAAAAAGAGGTAAAGACATGACTGTACAGCCTACATCAATTGTATGAAGAAAGACGAAAATGACAGGAAAGAAAGCAATGTGTAGTGGAAGAAAGTCTCAACAATTTAAAAAAACAGTTAAAAAAGCACCCCATTCCTTGGCGATATGTGTTGAAAATAATATGGTTTTAGGGGGGATTAAATCAAAAAAATGAAAATATTATCTTTTATTTTTCAGATTTATTTTATTAATAAACGTCGCAACAATTTTTTTACTTATTTTTATTAATATGTACATATAGTGAGTTTTTTAGAATGGTAATTGTAAATAATATTCGCCCTGTGTAATTTACAAAAAAAAGCTCAGACGCGTCAAATTTCAATTTAAAAGGGCATCTTGTTATAATTTTTTCGATGACGTCGATAGGACGTTGCTGTGACGTCATCACTACATATTTTTTTAAAGGATAATTATGATATTAAAAGATGTCCCAAGTTTTTTAATAAAATTAGATAGGCAAATATTATTTAAATTTTCCAATCTAATAAACCTCACTGTACATATACATACATACATACCTATGCCTAAATAATACTGACAAACTACCATTTAACGTTTTGTAAATCCCCGACGTATTAGTACAATACGTCGGGACTTTACGAGCCTGAGATTTGCATTACCCGAGTCGTTCCGAGCGGCTAATGTGTCGGCGAATTCCGAAAATGCGACCGGGCGCGCCTCCGGCAATCTGTCGTAAGCACGTTGCATATTCCACCTGGTTTGGAACTTTCGCTTGTACCAACTGAACAGAAATATTATATTGCACCAGATGTGTCGATAAGCGGAATCAATAACATAAACAAGGAATACATAAATGCCCAGTTTCGAAGGGCTCATCACATTTTATATATTTTATAACACAAAACCAAAAAGTTGCGGCAGATTGCCGCTGGCGCGCCCGCCGGAGGGTTAATTTTATCCTATGAATTTAATTAATTTGAAATAAAGTTACAGTGTTTTTATATTTATTCTTAATTTCTCTCTCTTTCCACTGGATTAAAACCACTTAGTTGTTAAAAAAGTTTTTTTATTGACGTTTCGGCTTTCCAGATCGAGAGCCGTTATCAAAATGACATAAAATAAATAAATTTACTAGAAACAGAACACTTGATAATCTTGCAAAAATATGACATCAACATAGTGTACATAATAAGATTTTGAGATTGAAGATGTCAAAATCTGTTTCAATCATATTTTTGTGACGTTTCTGGGAACGAATTTTTTGAAAGGATAGCGCATTTGCATATTATAAGAGAATTTATACTTCGTCATAAATGAAGTTTTCTTATTAATATTATCATAAGAAAAAACCAGATAAAAACTTATGATACTATCCCGATATAGAGGGTATCCTTTTTGCAATTAACTCTTTTTGTAAAATAGGTATCCAAATTTTTGAAATATCAACCGAACAATTAGAAACACATTCGTTATTATTTAAGCATATCAATGCTGCTTCTTTAACTTTGCGGTTATAATTATTCGGTTCTTTTAATAATCTAGTTGAAAAATTCCATTGTATTTTATGACCAGAATCCCATGCGTGTTCACATATTTTGGATTTTTCGAATTGTTTATTTTTAATGTACGATTGGTGTTCATTAAGTCTAATATGAAAAGGTCTAGATGTTTCTCCTATATAAAATTTATTACATTCGCATGGAATTTTGTAAATACAATTTTTTGTGTTTTGAATTTCATTAAAAGGTTTTGTATTTACTATTAAAGATTTTAATGTATTATTAGTTTGAAAAACTGTTTTTAAATTAAATTTATTGCCAATCCTTCTAATTTTTTCGGATAATTTTGGAATATAAGGGATTTTTACTATATTTGAAAGAATTATTGGGGGGTTTAAATTTTGATCTTTAGTTTTGATGTCTCGGTAAAGTTCACGATTTATAAATTTACTTGGGTAGTTGTTCTTAATCAAGACAGATTTAACAAGTGATAATTCATTATTTAAGATATTGTCATTTGAACAAATTGTTTTTGCTCTACCGGAAAGAGATTTGACAATACCTCGTTTAACACAAATTGAGTGGTTTGAATTAAAATTTAGATATCTATTTGTATGTGTTTCTTTTCTAAAAACTGATGTATCAAAACAATTGTTGTTATTGTGTATTAGTACATCAAGAAACGGTAATTAAATTAACCGTCTCAGCAATTCTAGAATTATTGGAACTATGTATTAAAACTACATATTTTCAATTAAATAGTGATTTTTATCAGCAAAATTTTGGCATGGCAATGGGTTCTCCTTTATCACCAAAATTGTGTGATATTTTCATGGAGAATTTTGAAATGGAAATTGTAAACAAACAAAATTTAAGACCTTCTGTCTGGTTTAGATATGTAGATGATATCTTTGCAATTTGGCAACACGATAGGGAAAATATTGATACATTTTTATATACTATTAATAATTCGGAACCTACTATTAAATTTACAATTGAAATTGAAAATAATAAAAAATTACCGTTTCTTGATGTACTAATACACAATAACAACAATTGTTTTGATACATCAGTTTTTAGAAAAGAAACACATACAAATAGATATCTAAATTTTAATTCAAACCACTCAATTTGTGTTAAACGAGGTATTGTCAAATCTCTTTCCGATAGAGCAAAAACAATTTGTTCAAATGACAATATCTTAAATAATGAATTATCACTTGTTAAATCTGTCTTGATTAAGAACAACTACCCAAGTAAATTTATAAATCGTGAACTTTACCGAGACATCAAAACTAAAGATCAAAATTTAAACCCCCCAATAATTCTTTCAAATATAGTAAAAATCCCTTATATTCCAAAATTATCCGAAAAAATTAGAAGGATTGGCAATAAATTTAATTTAAAAACAGTTTTTCAAACTAATAATACATTAAAATCTTTAATAGTAAATACAAAACCTTTTAATGAAATTCAAAACACAAAAAATTGTATTTACAAAATTCCATGCGAATGTAATAAATTTTATATAGGAGAAACATCTAGACCTTTTCATATTAGACTTAATGAACACCAATCGTACATTAAAAATAAACAATTCGAAAAATCCAAAATATGTGAACACGCATGGGATTCTGGTCATAAAATACAATGGAATTTTTCAACTAGATTATTAAAAGAACCGAATAATTATAACCGCAAAGTTAAAGAAGCAGCATTGATATGCTTAAATAATAACGAATGTGTTTCTAATTGTTCGGTTGATATTTCAAAAATTTGGATACCTATTTTACAAAAAGAGTTAATTGCAAAAAGGATACCCTCTATATCGGGATAGTATCATAAGTTTTTATCTGGTTTTTTTTTTTTTTTTTTTTTTTTTTTCTTATGATAATGTTAATAAGAAAACTTCATTTATGACGAAGTATAAATTCTCTTATAATATGAAAATGCGCTATCCTTTCAAAAAATTCGTTCCCAGAAACGTCACAAAAATATGATTGAAACAGATTTTGACATCTTCAATCTCAAAATGTTTTTCTAAGTGTACTGTGTTGATGTCATATTTTTGCAAGATTATCAAGTGTTCTGTTTCTAGTAAATTTATTTATTTTATGTCATTTTGATAACGGCTTTCGATCTGGAAAGCCGAAACGTCAATAAAAAAACTTTTTTAACAACTAAGTGGTTTTAATCCAGTGGAAAGAGAGAGAAATTAAAATACAAACCACTATGAGCTTCCGAAATGAATATTTATTCTTTACAATTATTTATATATTTATTGTTTATGTTTTTCTATCTATTTCGTTTTTGATTCCGGCAATCTTTGTTTTTGATATCTTCTAATGTTTACAAAAAATTGTTTTGATTCCTTACATATGTATATATTAGATAAAGCGGATAAAATAAGGATGGAGCAAAAGTTAGGAAATTTTAGAAAATATTGGTTTCTTAATAAGAATCAAAACCAGCAATTGGTGGTTTTTAAATTACTTTTTCTTTTAATTAAGTGAAATAATGCATCGTATGTATTTGTACATATAATTTTAATAAAACCCGTGGACTAAACATGGCAACTAGTAAAGAACCCATAAAGAGATAAGGGAGCGAACTGTAATGGATGGAAGAATATGTTGCCGACATTTTCGGTCCACCAATTTTAGATTAATAATGGGGGTTCCCCTTTTAGAAGTTTAGATATATTTGTATAGATGTCACTACCGGTTTCTTTATATATTTTTTAAACTAAAAAATAGTTTCTGTAAACTGGACATCCATGTCTCCTCCCCCTCGTTGATCTGCGGTTTTTATTTAATATTTTGTTAGGTAATAATTGGATTAATATATTTTTACCTAACTAGCAATAACATTTTTTTGAAGAAGTTACAAACGATTTTCGGAATTCACTTCAAAATTTCTCGACGACAGAACTGAATTCGAAATACATAAATAGGTAAAACAAAAATTGAAATAATCACAAACAGAAAAATTTCTTATAACTTAGACTTGAATTTTGTATTTGTATTGTTATTTAAAAAAATATAGTTATTGTTTTATTTTTAGATTATAATTTACCGATTTTATCCATATAAATAATAATGCAAAAGATGGCGTAAGTGTAATTAAGGATCATTATGAACTTTATTAGGAATATAATGATCTTGAAATTTAATTTTATCTATCTAATTGCCATCAATTATCATGAGAATTTATCTCTACTGCTTTAGTGATATCACCAGTGCCGGTCCTAGATATTTTTCTAGTGGATGCGAACAGTTCACTGGCGCCTCTCATAACAGTGGCGTAGCTTGGGGGGCTTAATACGGGCGGTCAGGGAAAATTTTTAAAATTTGAGTAGCCTAAAACGCTGTTTTGGACTATACAGGGTGGTTCATAACTATTAGGACATAGGCTAAGGGCAAGTTATTGGGACCAAAATATTGCGATAGGACCAAATAATATACCTTAATAAAATATTGCTGTGGAATAAGATACAGGGTGTTAAAGTTGAATTTTTTTTTTCGTTTTTTTCTGATAATGTCCTTGTATATTTATCAATTGTTATCAAAATCGGCACAGAGGCATAACTTTGGACAAGGTATATTATGTTAAGTATTATTTCACATTTTGTTATAGGGGGCGCCACGTGAATGGTTCCTGATGATTAAATTAAGTGGTATCTTTTTTTGATGAAACTTTTTAGTGATTTTGATTAGAAAATATGACGTAAACGTCATTTCTACTTAATATTAGTACTCTTGTTTATACACGATAATTTAACCCGTTTTCGAGAAAAATGTAATTGAACAGGTAATTTTATAATGTTTTCTTTGATATCCTTGTAGTACAAGGATTAGAAAAGGCATACAGGTCGGAGGAGGTCACATAGAACATTTAATTTAAGTTTTCTCTTTTTTCTTGTCTGTTATTTGAAATCCCCTTCTCAGAACTGTTCAATCGCGTTTTTCTCGAAAACGATTGAAATTATCGTGTTTAAACAAGAGTATCAATATTACGTAGAAAAGATGTTTACGTCAGATTTTCTAATCAAAATCACTAAAAAGTTTCGCCAAAAAAAGATACCACTTAATTACATCATCAGGAATCATTCACGTGGCGCCCGCGCCCCCTATAACAAAATGTGAAATAATACATAAAATAATATTCCTTGTCCAAAATTATGGCTCTGTGCCGATTTTGATAATATTTGATAAATATAGAGGGACATCATCAGAAAAAAACGAAAAAAAAACTTTCAACTTTAACGCCCTTTATCTTATTCCACAGCAATATTTTATTAAGGTATATTTGGTCCTATCGCCATATTTTGGTCCAAATAACCTGCCCTTAGCCTCTGTCCCCATAGTTATGAACCACCCTCTACATTACATTCAGAAAAAAATTTCTAAATAAAATAATGTAAATATTTATTTTATATTTAATAAGGTATACAAATTAATATTTTTCACTAAACAGTACAGTTCAGAATTAACGGATAAGTAATTTATGGTTTTTACTAAAATTTTTAAAATTTCTAAATAAATCAAAAAGCCATAACTATTTAGACATTTAAAAAAATGAATAGTACTCCTTAAAATACAATTTTAGTATTTAACTTAACACATTTTAGGCAAACTGGTCATAGGATTACAAAAAAATTTTCCTAAGTTAAATACTAAACTTTTGTTAATGTAAAAATGTATTAATTTATAAAGTTGACGGAAAAACTTTAAAATTACAGGGTAGTGCACAAAACACAGCTTTTCTAATTTTTAAAGTTTTTGCAATCAGTTTAAAGGGGTGACTCGTTAAAGCTAAAAACACTATATGCCCTCTGTAGCCACATTTTGTGAGTTACTCTGTATAAAATATGATTCATCACCAAGAAGTAATTACTTAAAATATATATTCATAATGCTCGTATTTTTAAAGCTGTTATAAAAAAATGATTTCTTCAAAAAAACCATATTACTCATTTTCGAACCACCCTGTAACTAATCAAATTCTACGGTGATTGTTCATAAAATATTAATGCTAAATAATCTATAATTCATGTTTTTTTACAATAAACGCTAATAAAACAGGTCTGTTATGAGAACTCTGCTTACAAAAAAGTGGTATTTTTAAAATTTGAGTAGCCTAAAATGCTGTTTTGGACTACTTTTTATTACATTACATTCAGAAAAAGGAATTTTCCAGCTGTGGCGCCCCCTGGCCGCTTTGCCCGCCTGCGGCCGCATCCTTCGCGTACGCCTTAAACCGGCCCTGCCTGGACATTTCTTGTTTTTTAAATCTAAAATCAGCCTATTCTGCTTCTCCATTAGAAATTAATGCTAAAGTTTATAGGTTTGGTTTCACTTCCTTACATATTGGTAAGATTCTTGAAGACAGTATTCCAAATTTGACTATAGCTTATAAAACCCAAAAATCAATTAGGTCTTTATTTTCTAGGACAAAAGATAATCTGAGTTTGTTGTCCAAAAGTGGTATCTACAAGTTACAATGTGGTGATTGTTCTGTTTCTTATATTGGCAGAACAATCAGATCTTTGGATGTTCGAATTAAGGAACACCTTTCTAGACCTGATAAATCAGCATATGTTAACCATGTAAAGTTTAGTAGACACAATTTTTCTCCTTCTGTCAATAGTAAAATTTTGCACAATATTACTTCATTCAACTTCATTAAATTCAATTTATATGAAGATTTAGAAATATTAAGAGAATTGCAGAGGAATCCGGTTAACTGTGTCAATACTCAAGTCAATTTATTATGATGGTGTTGTGTGGTTTTTCTGGGTTTTCCCACAACTGTAAAGCAAATGCGCCATCAAGCATCAGTAAGTCGCCCCAGAGCGCCACGGCAAATAATAATAATAATAATAATAATAGCCGTCCCTCCACCGCACAAGCTGAGTGAATTGCAGGGCATTTATTATTATTATTATTATTAATTTAAATTGCAAATTTTAACACTTTATTTAAACTGTTGTGAGAATGTCAGGATGGAACTTTTCATATTTAACTTTTCATATTTATTCCCTTCTTTTTTTTTGATTGAGATTCTCCATATCAATTCTTTTGGTTTCAGAGTTGTTGAGAATCTTTGTCAAAAGAGCTTTTTCTTTATTAACGTCTGTTAGTTACTGTAGTCACGACCACCTAAAGTCAGCTATTTCTTGTCATTTGTCATTTACTTAAAATGTATAAAATGTCGCCTCGTTATCAAAAATGTTTTTTAAAAATCTTTTAATGTTTTATCATTTTTATCAACCTCATATATAACCATGTGTTTGGAACCCCTTTGTGAGGTATCTATAAAAAAAAATTTTTTTGACGTAAGTTTTTATTGGCTAGTTAATTGTTATATAGAAACTTGTAAAACCCCTCTTTTAGGATGCTGCTCTGAAGATGACCGTATGGTTTAAAGCGCTTAGCAAATTTTAAATAAATTTTACACACTTTTAAGAGATTTTAATTTAAGTTACAAAAGATTTTCTCCGTTGCTGATATTTTAGAGGAAATTTTTTTCCCAATGGTCGTAAAAAAATTATTAAACCTTTCCGCAAGTCAACAATTCACCAGTTTCTCAGTTAATTTTCGAAACTGGCTGATGTTTTTTGTTTCATTGCAAATTTTTTTTACACATTCCTATAGTTTTTTGCTATCCAAAACTTTTGTATAATAATATTTAAAAATCTAACCCTCGTAACATTGTAATTTATAATCCAAATTTAAAAAACAAAATATTGATGTAAAAAAGTTAAAAAGTCCTTTAAAACAAGGTTTTACTCGACCCTATATTCCGAATTTGACGCCATCGTTCAAAAAATGAAACGGGGAAGGGGTGACTTTAGAAACGCACTGTATATAAATAAAGTATAAATCTCGGTTACCAACGACAGCAAATATTTAAAATAATAATATATTTTTTCATATTCTAGAACGATAATTTATATCCTGGATATTTTTTAAAATTTATTGGCTAATTAAAATCATTTTATTATCTAAATTTTGATCTGCAAATACACAATCATTAAACCAAATACGTTTAATGCACTGTCATTTAAATGGTAAATTATAATAAAAGTCCCAACAAAATATTAATTATATTTCAATTAGAAGGTAGATGATAGCATGAATTCATAAAATCCATTATAGGCGGAATATAAGTGGACAACTCTAATTATTATTAAATGAACAAATCAAAAGTGGCCTTCGCTGCTTCATTACATGATGACTTTTTATCAGTGGCGTTACAGCTAATTATATAACAATTGAATAAATATCAGTGTCAGTAGATGAGGTAATATCAAAGTCAATTTTGTATCAAAGAACATTATTTTGAAGTCTCGATTTTACCGAAAACATTTCGTCTAATTATATTGATAAACTCTTTTCATTTATATTTTTGAATACTCTGTATATGTATAAAAAACGTTGAAATGTTTTTTTTTATTACTGTAAAATTTGACAATATAATCAAGATATTGCACGTATACCTAACTATTGTAACTATTGTGATAAATCTCCATGGAGCGATGATATATAGTTTTTATAGAATTCTTACATTTTTGGCGACAATGACAGGATTTCCCAATTGGGGAAAATCACGAAAGCCCGGTCTGCACAGAGAAGATTTACAATGCTGTCTTGGATATGCTGGCAAAAGATAATCCAGATGAAGTTGAACCAGAAGGTCGGGTCATAGTTATAGTATTTAAATTTAATTATATCAGAAATTAAGGATTTCGGAAGGAATAAAACCTATGCAGTTCAAGTAAGGGATTAAGGATCGAAAATAGAAAGTGGTACAATTCGAGTAAGTGATTATATGTAGATACCTGGCGAAACAAAATTGACCCTTCTTAATTTTGGTGCAATTTGAGTGTGCCTACAACGCTCTAACTCTTCTAATGAACGTGTTATTAGTAATTTTCTCTAATTAATGAGCAAGAATCTGGTGAATACTCTTGTTGAACAGAAACGCCACTGTCTTCCATGATATTTGTTATTAAAGTGAGCATTGGCTTCTTGACATACCAAATTTAGGTTTTAATCACAGGCGCTCATATTAATAATTATAATGCCATTAGGACTAATGACTTAAAATGTATTTTGTTTTAGTTGAATATCAGCTCAATGCTCAGGTTCAATTAAACTTGGAGATTTTGCTTTTGTTGTATTTAGTTATAGTAATTTAGGAAATTACACAGTTCACTGAAACAGTAGTTGGGAATTATAAATGTATTTAGCTACCAAGTAAGCTTGAAATTACTTTTCAGAAGTGCATTAAAATAATTGTTGATATTAAATTACTTTTTTACGCCAGATTACGAAACTTACAAGGTTATTGCGTATCAATTTTGGTTTCTAACTCCTTATTTAAATGGTATTCAAAATGTAAAAGAACCTTTTTTATTGTGAAGTAATCGTAAAACCTTCTAGCTACATGTATATAATAGACAATATCAAATGTTTAAATAATTTTTATTACAAATAGTCCAGTAAATTAACCCCAGATAAACCCCAAACCTGGGCAAGTCTGTCCGGCACCATTTTTTTTAATTTGCAGGTATTCATAGGTACATTTACCTCCGAAAATCTCAGCTATGTGGAATTGTGGAAGGGTGGGAAAATGGCCCTCGAGTTCCCGAAAATCCGTTTTTCGACGATATCTGCCCAAATATATGACCCTTCGAGCATTTTTGTTTAGACAAAAAATGAAGACCAGTTTCATTACCTACAAAAGTTGTCCCTATAATTTTTTTCGCTACACTAATATCTTTTGTAAAAACGGCATTTCAAAAATTCGCAATTTTGAGAATCTGAAAATTCGCAAAATTATTGTGGTGAAAACGGAAAATTTGAATATCCTCGCGTTTTTGTCTGAAGACAAAAGATAAGGCAATAATAACCAACTTTTTTCTCTTTTTGCACTTTATTAATAAATTTATTATAAAAAAATAAAATACTTGATATATATATTGATGAAAAAAAACCGATATGGTCCTTGATTATCTATTAATTCCTGATAGATCCGAACATTTTCGAAAACTCCGGAAATCAAAAAAAAAACGCCCTAAAAAACATGTTCTTTATGAAAATAATTTATTGAATCTTTCTGAATTCAACACCTTGCAAAGGCCCATTATCCAAAAGGATTCGGTGAAATTAGTCTTGATAAAAAAAATATTAATAAATTTATAGGAGGGTCAAAATATCGAGCAAAAACAAACTTTGGCCCGGTTTTTCAATAATTCAGAGAAATAGATAAAAGGAAAAAGTAACATGATATGATAGCTACAGGTTTCTTCTTTCATCTAAACTTTGAATCATGAAAAAATATTAATTGTTACGTGATTGAGAGTGTGCTCTCTAAATGCAGGGCAGAAGCTAAAAATGGGGGTGCGTTTTGGAGCCGGTTATGTCGAAAAGTATCCTATTTATGACAAAAATGATAAGGTGTCACATTTTCGGAAATATCGGCGAAAATAGGCGAAAAATAAAACACATTTTTGAGACCAATGGGCCAATTTCAGACAGCTGAGATTTTCGGGGGTGAATGTACCCATGAATATCTGCAAATTAAAAAAAAAATGGTGCCGGTCAGACCTGATGCCCGGGTTGATACCTTCGTTTATTGGACTAAAATTATTCTGTAATATTTTGAAGAACACCATTTTAAATGCATCAAATTTCAGGTAACATTCAAACATGCGATGTGGAGGCGCGATGCTGACGTTACAAGTGTTATTAATTGCTCATTTCATTGTTGCCGTTGTTAATATTTCACGGGATTACCAAATAAATAACACTTCGAGTTTCCGAAGTCGACATATATTTTGTAATTATGAGTTCATATTGTAAGTTCCATATATATTGTTATGTTATAAAAAATTGTAATTTGTAATTTAGAGTAGGAATTTAGTATTAGTATAGTAATTATGCAAAGGGAACTTAAAAAAAATGTGACAGTGAGAGAATTAAAAATAAATAATATTTAAAAAGTTAAATTTAATAATTTCTTATCATCACAATTGGCATACCAACGTGAGCGAATTTAAATAAAGTGGGGCAATAAGGGAAATAGGGTTATAAAATAAAACAGTAGACACAATGGAGCTAAGAGGAGGTAAACAGGTCAAACAAAGGGAAGTGAAACGATACGAAGAAGATGAAGAACAATGGCAAGGAGATATGCAAAGAACAGATCGACAAAACGTACAAGAAATAATCATGGAAGAAAAAGATGAAGCCACAGTTAGTGCAGAAGAAGAATCAGAGGATGAACATGATAAAGAAGAGGAAAAAAATAAAGAGACACAAAAATAGGAAAAGGGAATGAAAGAAATTTTACAGATTATAATGAACGAAATGAAGAAGAACAGTGCCGAAATCAAACAATGTATTGAACAAAATAGAAAACAAGATAAAGAAGAGATCAAACAATGTATTGAACGATTAGAAATTAAAATAGACATTATGAGATATGACAAATGACAAGACATGACAAGACATGACAAGACATGACAAAACATTTAAACAAGAATTCGATCAGAAAATAGAAATAGTAACAAAGGACGTATGACAAATGAGATCAAGGAAGATAGAAAAGCAGTAAGATAGGAAATAATGAGAATAAATGAAAAATTAGAGAATCAGAGTCGTTACAAAGAAAGAAACAGTGAAACAATCAAGAAAATAGAAGAAGAAATGGAACAAGGATTCGAAATAAGTGATGAAATCAAAGGAGAAGAATATAAGAAATCAGCAGAAATGATTAAGAAATTGGAAGACCAATGAAACAACTAAGACAAAAACAGACTGAAAAAAGAATCAAACAGAATGAAAAGAAAATACAAGTGGAGAAAGGATAATCATTTATATGGTAGAGAAGGAATTGAGGTAGAATTAGCATATTATGTAGAGTTAAAGATATACCCAGTAAAATTCATCAAAGCCATTAAATGAAAGTAGAGAGAGAAATTGGAAGAAATTAAGACGTTAAACATTAAAGAGGAAGAGCAGCTGTATGGTGGAATGTCCTTGAAGAAAATTATACGGAATTTGTAAATTTTAAAGGGGCATTTTCAGATTATTTTGGGGGGAGGGGAAATGACGCAGACACAAGTAATGAGATTAGTAAAATTCGTTTAACTTTTCTTATTCATATACATTACAAGAAACGTTAAACGAAATTTTAGAGAATGTTGTTATGATATAAAAAATTGTAATTTGTAATTTAGAGTAGGAATTTAGTATTAGTAATTATATATGTAAAGGGGACTTAAAAAAAAATTGTGACACAGCTTTGGTGATGTTAAAATGTCAAAGTGAGAGAATTAAAAAATAAATAATACTTAATAATTAAAATTTGATAATTACTTATCATCATAATATATTCAATTCATTTCAAATAACATTAATTTGAGAATAGCAGATCTAATATCTGCGTATAAAGTTGAGAAATCCAAATAGAATAGAAATATAATATACAAAATATTCAGTAAGAAGGACAGGAAAGATTTTATACATATTTCAATCACAATCTTTAAGGGAAGATTAATTTCGCTACTATGTGACTGAAATTAAGTTTCAGTTAGTTTCTGATGAAATATTTTCCATTATGACCAAAAAAAATCTTTATTTGTATTATGGTTGTTTGTTAAATGTCATTGAGTTAACTTCTAGGTTCATAAGATATAATTTATTATCATAAAATTAAAACTGAAGAGAATGTTTCCCATTACACAAACCACATTAATTTGATTAATATCAGTGCATAAAAATCCCAATTCCATCAGAATTACCAATTCTATAATTTCTGTAAATGCCAATCGAGTATATACTTAATAATACAGTACAGTATCAACTCCATCTCATTGAATACAATAAATTGGATGAAAATATCACGTAAAAGAATTAAATACAGCATTCAGTCATCCTTTTACTTATCTTATTTCAACTATAACTTTAATGTCCATCTGTCACAATCGCTCAATGATTTTGTGGAGTATTTCAATAGGAGTGCCGAAGTAAATTCATTTGTGTGGTCGATTGTGACACTCGAAGAAAAGCCACTCATTTTGTCATTAACGGAGTCTAAGTCTGAAATTATACACTCCTTATAGAGGCAGAAATGGTCGTAGCAGCAACCAAAAGCCGATTCATTGGTCGGTTGATTGCTAGTCTCTACCCATCCAATTATTGAATAAAACGTGGTTCTAGCGCACTGTACTTATAACTAATGTCATATCGTGAATAGGTCATTTCATTTCATCGGCGGGGACCGGTTGATGGACAAAACGCCATGGGAACGGTTATTATGTTTCTATCATTTTTAGAATGATATTTTAAGTAATATTTAGAAAATAATAGTTTAGATGGGCTATTAATGTGTGGGAGATACGATCAAACGTAGGAATTTTATAATATAAATTAGTTTTTAAATGTCTGTATACTTCTTGCAGCTTGCAGTCGCCGATCTCCAACTTAATTTTTAAGGTTATCTGACTTGTGTTATTTTCAGTTCATGGATTTATAAATGGACATTATATTCCCTTAGTTTTTTGCTTATTAAAAGATAAAAGTGAAAATTCATACAAAAACTGTTTATTAAACATTTAAAATCTTTCCCTACACTGAGAGAACGGTTACTTTATGCTTAACGAATAGGTTTGTTTGGGTATGGTTTGTTAAATATTAACTCCATTTTCTTACAGTCAATCAACCTTATTAAATACAACAATACCATTTGAAAATGTGTAGTTCACGAATAACAAAGGATTTGTTGCGAGCTGATTTCTTTAATATAAATATATACGTTTGTCTAAAACTTCTTACATTTTGTCACAAACTAATTTCTTACTGCCAAAATATCAAGAATATTATTGTTAAATATACATTTATTTCTGGTTAAAAAACATTTGCAAACATGTAGTTGTTTGATGAATAAGATATGTTTGTTTCTCAGAAACAAATATTTGGTGCAGTTGTGAACCGTTATACATACAATTGACAAGATGGCGCCCGAGCCAGAGACGGGAAACTCAAGTGCTAAAAATGTGTGTTCTTATTGTGGTAAAAAAGTCTTAAAAAGTGTTAAATGTTCTCAATGTGCCGCGATCTTCCACCATAGTTGTTCGCAACGAAGGGTTTACTGTGAAAATCAATCTTTATCCGATAAACACCTCAACACGGACGAAAGTGAGGTTATCCTGCCCATAATGCAATTCGATATTGATGGGAAAGACGCTTTAGAAGTGGAGAATCATTATTTAAAACAGTTAGTAGATGAGATTCGTGATAAAAATTTGCTGCTAACTTCTAACAATCATTGGATGTTATGTGGAAAAATTCCAAGGTAAATGATATATTCGTTTGTATTTTATGCCCCATGTAGTAGAAACTTATTTAATATTTAGCAATGAGGCGGCAGTGCATGTTTGCATGTAATTGCTAATTTAATACAAAACAAAAAGGTAATCAACAGAGTATTTTGATATTAAAAGTTCTGGTACATTTTCACGATAGAACCAATTTTATGTGATTTTATTTTTTCCAGAAAAATATTTTTTGCCCTTTTCAATTGCGAATGTTTCTCTTTTTACAAAAATGTACTGCAATCTTCCGAAAATTCGAGTTTCATATTTCATTACAAATTGTCAGTATGAGCTTTGAAGCACAAAAAATAAAAAGTCTACATTTCTATTTGTGTATTTTTTCTAGAATTCCAAAAAAAAACGCTAATGTTTCTAATAAAAGTATTTTTATTATTTATGGGGAAATGTATGTGTCATTTTAAAATTACATTTACTCTTAGTGGTTATTCACTATTTTATTTTTTGTTTTAGCTACCTGGTAATAAAGAATCTAAAATTAAATCAAAGAAGCTGGCAGATCTAGATATAAGTGTGCAGCCTTTCATTGTGGTAGAGGGAAGTGGAACAGTGATAAAAAAGTTCATGTGTACATCAATGGACAACTTTACAATCTTGCTTCTGTTTTGAAAGGTATATAGACTTTTGCTTCAAAGCATACTACGTTTTTCATCTACGATATCAAACCGAATCTGAGAATATATGATTTTCTTTGTGATAAATAATTTAAGAATCCTATGTTCCCTTTTGTACCTGATGTTATATTTATTAAAGTTTTTCCTAATCATTCGACGTTTGATTTTTGAACATACTCTTTTGACAAGATGAGAACTTTCAAATCAGAATAATATTTGGAATTCAACCAGTCTTCAACAAAATGATTTGAATTGGAACAACAGCTGTTATGAATTTTTTTTACATAAAGAAAAAGGGGTAAATGCCAATTTTTTTGTTGAAATGTGTATCAATTTTATTAATGTCAAATAATTATGTTTCAACTTACAACATCGTTTTTGTATGATAAGTTTTTATATATTGTACATTTCATTATTCATTGTTATTGATCACTTATAATATGTTAATTTTGAATATATTGTTTTTTACCTGATGTTGTTGATGTTGTTTTTTTTTTACATTTTAGTCGACATAGTTTGAGTGGGGTGAAAAGTTATATATCAGAGCAATTATGTCTCTCCGGAAAAAGTATACTCTTTTTAAAGTAGTAAAGTAAAGTAGTAAAAGTAGTATCAATTTTTTTCGTGAGAGATATAATTGTTTTCATACAACTTTCCGCCCCACTGAAACTTTTTCGACTATAATGATAATTGATAAAATTTCTTTTTCTTTATGTAAAAAAAATCCATCTTAAGGTAAAAAAACAATATATTCAAAATTAACATATTATAAGTCATCAATAACAATGAATAATGTAATGTACAATATATAAAAACTTATCATACAAAAACGATATTTTAAGTTGAAACATAATTATTTGACATTAATCCGATACATATTTTTAAAGATAAGACATTAGGATAAATACAAACAAATGCCTTTTGATGGTACACAAAATATATATTGATATTCAATATAAATACTTTAACATTCAAGAACAGTTTTTAAAATTGAAGTAATATTATTTAATAATAAACATATGCAACTTATTGAAAACAGCGGTGGATTGTACTTGAAGTGATATTTGTTAATATTTAACAAATGTGCCTTTAGTTCGAAAGCAATATC
Source organism: Crepidodera aurea (assembly GCA_949320105.2). Classification (NCBI taxonomy): domain Eukaryota; kingdom Metazoa; phylum Arthropoda; class Insecta; order Coleoptera; family Chrysomelidae; genus Crepidodera; species Crepidodera aurea. The sequence continues at coordinate 26,335,910 of OX439475.1, read as the reverse complement.
ATTTAATATTGAAATAGATATTTGTTTGGGATCCGTTAAGATACCATTAGTTTGCCATGAAAATAGATAAGTTAGGCCATATCCAACAATGTCATTTGTTAACAATAAATAAAATTTATTTAATGTTAATAAACTGTTCTCTCAGTGTAAGGATGTGAAATAAAATCACACTTGTTCCCAAGAACAAGGACATTAAAAATGTCCTACACTGCACCAGCGCCTGGACTTCAACAACTACTCCTTGGTCTATATGCCCCACCAGGTATTGAATTACGAAAGTTTCCAGACGTGGTTTGGTGCCCGACCAAGTCGGGGCTTTAAACCAAAAACTTCAATTTTGTTATTAAAGGAGCTTGCCATTCTTAGACCGGTTTCGGTATTATTGTACATCATCAGTAAGAAGCAGGCTAGCTCGACATCCTATCTCTAAAGGGTGTCTGAAAATGAATTAGACTCGCCTCGTTCTTGATAAAAGTGTTTGCGTTAGAGCACGTATATCACGAACAAGGACAACGCCATCTTCACATTCATAACAAAATCCAAGCTTGCATAACTATAGAAAACTATAACGAAGGTGAAATTTTTTGAACCATAAAAATTCCAAAAAAGGACCATGGGCGTAACAAAACTGCCTAAGGATGTGAAATAAAATCACACTTGTTCCCAAGAACAAGGACATTAAAAATGACATACACTGCACCAGCGTCTGGACTTCAACAACTACTCCTTGGGCTATATGCCCCACCAGGCATTGAATTAAACCACGTCTGGACTTTCGTTATTTAAAATCTTTGCTTAAAAATTAACTTTCAATTTCTACCGCAAGAAGCTATGATAGATTTTGAAATTGCAATTCATAATGCAGTATTACAAATTTGGAGTAATGTAAAAATTGCTGACTGCAGATTTCATTTGACCCAGTCGTGGTATCGTCAAATTCAAAAATTCGGTTTGAGCCAAGATTATAAAAATAAAAATTCAGAAGTTGGAAAATGTTTAAGGTATTGTTTTGATCTCGTCTTTTTGGACCCAGAAAAGGTAGAAGATTTTAATTTTTTTGAATTATACGAATTCGGAAACGTTCTCCGATTATCTTTTGGAAACATACCTAACGAAGGAATCTAAATTTCCGCCACACATCTAGGAAAATGCTTCTGCAGACATTAATAAAACAACCAATGCATGTAAATCATTCCATTCGCATTTAAATAGGTAGTTCATTTTACCAAACACATCCCTCTTTATTTATTTTTGTAAATGAGCTCGTAAGTTTTCAATCAGAAATTTATGTAAAACAAAACAGTATAAGTACTCCTCGAAGATTTAATATGTCAACAAAAAAGAAACATGATTTTATCGCAAATAATAGAATTGAGAATAACACACTTGATTTTTTATCGCTGAACGATTCAGCAGTTTATGAAGCCCTATTGGGTTTTATCAAAGCTTGCGGCTTAAAATTATAGATTAGGTTAGTTTTGTATCCTTTGTTTTTCTTAACCTAAATATTTTACAACCTTTCTTAACCGAGGTCCTCTCAATCTGTGTGTCAGTCACCATGATAGACCCCTGGGTGTGAAACGTGTCTACCTAATTCCATACTTCTTGTTGTGGGGGGTTTTCTTTTGGAATAGGTAGGGTTAATATTATTGATTCTGGCTAAATGGAAAACATATCCAACGGCCATAAAAGAAAAATAAAAAAAAAACACACTTGATTTTGTTAAAATTGTGTCTTGATATTTTTAATAAAACTTACTTTAAAATCCATGAATTTTTTTATTTTATTTTAAGGTGAGTGATAATTTATAATAAATATATTCATGCATGCCAAACACAGCACAAATTGGGGCATCTTTTAAATCCATAGAACAGTTGAGGCAAAAATTTTGTCGAGGTTACATTCAAGATTCAAGTAATTCTACATATAAATAATGAGGTATGTAAATAGTAATATATGTCACACATTTTTGCTGCAATTGTACTATGAGATTGTCTAACCCATTTAAGTAACTACCTGGAAAACCCTTGGCCCGGATGGGTTATTAAGACCTTGCCTACCTAGTTGGATTAGCCGAGTCGGGATACACCCACAAGACAAGAGCTTTATGGGAAATGAGCTTTTTTATTTTTTTATTTTATTACTTATTACCTTTTAGGTGTGTGATACTTTTTTCTAGGACATTTCATTTTCCTAATACCCTAGCAAAGAAGTTTTCCACCTTTTTTTCTTATATCAAAAAAGCAATTTGGATTTCGTAAAAAAAATCAAGCAATTACGTTGACAAGAAATTGCCATGTTTAGGTATATTTGTTTACTTAAAAAAAGCATTTGACACGGTCAGCCACGAACAGCTTCTAGACGTATTAAATGCTATAGGATTCCGAGGACCTCAACACAACTTAATGAAAGGCTCAGCAATAAAAAAAACTATTTGTTCCCCAAGATACCATACTGGGGACGTTACTCTTCAACTTGTATCTAAATGACATCCTCACAGTAAATTTAAAGGGAGACACAATGAGTTTTGCTGATGATACGGTAGTATTGTATTCTGCCAAAACATGGGAAACCTTAAAAAATTCTGAAGTGGTTTAACCATCAACCTAAGCAAAACTTATTATGTCCCCTTTATCTCCTATCCGACTTATCTACCTGAATATACTTGTTTGCAGATTTCGTATAGTAATGAATCCCTGAAAATAAAGTCGGAAAAAAACGATATAAAATATCTTGGTATATATTATAATGGTATGTGATTTTTCTTTTTATATTTATTATTAAATTTTTTATTTAATTTACCTTCTTCCGTAAATTTAGACAGAACGTGTTTTGTAAATATTGTTATTGTAGTTGGGCGCCATCTGTCTAATTACATAGGAAATTATAGCCAATATCTATCTCAGGTTCTAGGGTTCTCTAAGAGGTTAGATTTTTATAAAATCATTGACAACGAACGTAATGAAAAATTATAAACATTTATTAAAGGAAAAAAAATTAACGATCAACTTTATCTGTACAGGAACAATTGTTTGGTGTAATACGGTAAGTGTAGTTTTTATAAAATAATATTTGTTAAGTGTGATATGAAATTTTCTTAAACTTCTAACCTAACATAATTAAACTTTTATAAGTTTAGATTGTTTTCAATCTAACTTTATTATTATGGCCTTTTATAGTTTAAACTTTTTAAATATCGATATTTAGTAATTAAAATGGTACCTTTTATTCAATTTATGCTTTTCGTTCTTATTTTAGTTGTTCAAAATATATGGGATTTTATAAAATCGTTTTTCCAAATAACACCAAAATCAGGAAACAGGATGGATATTTTTATGCCGAATATAGTTGGATCTGGATACTTTTATACAGGAATACAGCTGGGATTGGAGATGTCCAAACAGGAACACAGGATAGGTAGGATAATTTTGGATAAAGCCACCTTTTAAGATTGTTGTTCTTCTTGAATTATCAACATTTCTTAACCTCACTTTTTCTGACAGGTAACCAATTTTCTCTTTTAAATCGCGTTGCTTTGGATTTTTCTTTTGTTTTTATGATACGGAGCGATGTGAACTCTTCAAAAGATTTTGGTAAAAAGCCTCACTTTGACACACGAAATGCTTTTTATAAAGTACAATGTCACAGCTCACTAGATAAAAATTTGACACTTTTTAACCTAAATTTTTACAAAATTAAAAAAATTATTGATTTTATTGCAAATTTTGACTAATAACATCTTATTCTATAGATTAAAAGAAAATTTTTGATATACTTTTTATATCATTTCGAATTATATTAACATCTTACAAAGACACTTTTGTTCGTCATCATTGATTCTCTAAATATCATTAAACTTCATTATTGTTGTACTTTTTTGCTATATTTCTTTAATTTTATAAGTCCTAAACTCTTTTTCGTTTAATTTACTAATTATGTTGAATTCTTATTAGATTAAATTTTAAGGTTAACTTTTATAAGTAATATTTTCTTCCTGTCTAAGTTATACGTTAAAAAGAGGCTTTATATTGAATACCATTACAATATATTGACTCTCACCTTAGATCGAATGTCCATGTTGACTATATTTGAGAAACAATTGCGAATGTTCTACCAAACACTTCGTTGCATGGGGTGCAGCGGACAATATTCACATTAAATGTCTAGAACAAATACAACAATTAGTCTTAAAGTCAATTTATAAAAAACCAAGAACTTACCCCAGTGACTAGCTGTATAAAAACGTATCCTTACTAGATATTCTACAGTTGTTTTTCATGAAAACTGTAATCAGGCAGGACTTAAATCAGCACGAATTAAATATAACAAACCAAAGATATGACACTAGATATACACAGTTATAAGACGAGCAATAAAAATATTCTGCAAAGGTCTTATCTGTACCTGGGCCCGAAACTTTACAATTTAGTCCCAGAAGAGCTCAAAACTTTATCTTTCTCCAACTCTTTTAAGAAAAAGGTAAAATCCATAAATACGTCAATATTATGAATACCTATTACACCTTCGAATAGTGGTATAATTTTTTGCATAAGTCCTGGTTGTACTCTTTGTTGTAAATGTTATCAGTTTCTTAAAAAAAATTAAAACAGCGACGTGGCCAGCGACGTGGTCTGGCGACCTAGTGCAATAAGGCACTTACAATTTTCATTCTGTTGTTTTTTTCATATATAATCCATAATAAAATATAATATAGTCAAATAGTCATTAACTAATTAAAATTACTTCCACTAAATTGCTTTTAGGCAATTTACTGCAATAAAAATAAAAATTTGTGCTGAAATCACAACCCTCTAATCCATATAAAGATGGTAATTTCAGGCGAACCCCTGTATAGCCAATATCAAACTTCATAAATAAACGATATGGAAGTAATAAAGCGAGAGAGTTGGTGAACCGGAAGTGTTAACTCTGCGTTATTAGGTCCGCGCTAAAACACCCCAAGAGAGTACGACAAACAGCGTTAGCAGGGTGAGATAACGTTCTCCCTTCGAAATGGACATCTATTAATACTTAATCATTTGCTATTATGAGATATTTGTCACGGAGATGGTGTTTTTCTCCATTTCTGTCGCAATAATAACGATGAAATGTTCTAGGAAATGAACTTACTTAGTTTTGGTTTTTGAGAGTTTCTCGTTTTTATGAGGTATGTTAAGGCGAAAAATTGTTTTTCATGTCAACGGAGTATCTATTAAATACGTTCTTTTTTTGTGTTGAAGCTTTTTGCTTTCGGGATGTTTGATAATGATGAACTAGTATATAAATTTCTAGGCACTAAAATTTTTGTTTTGTAAATGCACTCAAAAATTAACTTTACATTGGAAGTCTGCAAATCACATCTAAATTTATTTACCATGGACTGTTAAAAATTCTTTTTTAACTGATAGAGTTCCTCAAGGCTCAGTCTTAAGTCCAACTCTATTTAATCTTGCAATAAGTGAATTGTGTCATACTTTTCCCCCATGAAATACGTAGCCTATGCTGACGATTTAATAATATATTGCCACGGCCGATCAGGAACCACTACGTCTAAAATCTTACAAGTTGCGGCGTATCTTCTAATTAAAATGACAGGCTTCTTAGGATTAACCTTATCTGCGACAAAATCTAAGACGATCAAATTCAGCATGTGCCCTAATCGCCAATCCCCTCTATTTTTATTAACGACTCACCCCTCCCCGTGGTAGATCACTGTAAGATTTTAGGGCTAACATTCGACTCTCGCCTTTCATGGAAACAACATATCGTCAAATTAAAAGGCATATGCAGCAAAAGGTTAAACATTATTAAAACACTGTCTTATTACCACTGATTATGGTTGCATCGCTTACATGTCTGCATCCAAAACATACCTAGATACAGCCCTACAAGTTTGTTTAGGTGCTTTTCGTTGCAGCTCAACGGAAAGTCTCTATTCTGAAGCGATTGAACCTCTTCTCTGGATTAGACGGCAATATTTACATCCACAGTATCCGCAAATCTCCTCAATCAGTTTTACCACTTGTTCACATCAACTACCCACAACCCTCTTAACACCCCTTGACCAACATTATGACCTATCTCCCTAATTTTAGCTTCAATATCGATTGACTTAACCTTAACATTCACAAATCCCATTCCTCTTGCCCCAGTTCCTCCTTGGATTATGCACCTTCCTTAGATTAACACATTTTTAAGCAAATACAATAAACACGAATCCAACTAAAAAAGTTGCCATTTGTACAGACTCTCTAGCTTCTATCTTATCTATCCAGGAATTATATACCGAGCACCACCTTGTCCAAGAAATCCATCCGTCTTATCACCACCTACAGACTCTCTAGCTTCTATCTTATCTATCCAGGAATTATATACCGAGCACCCCCTTGTCCAAGAAATCCATCCGTCTTATCACCACCTCCAAAACACTACAGTCATCGTTATTTGGGTTCCTTCTCACATCGGTATATAAGGCAACGAACTTGCTGATCAGCGCGCTAAAGCAATAGCCACAATGTCCACTACACCCATCAAGCACATTCAAAGCCAGGATCTGAAGGCAAAGGTCAAAAGAATTACCAGTTCTTTATAGAAAAATCACTGGAACTCCACAAAAATCCCTACATGTGATCCAGTTCTCGCTCTTCAACTTCAACTTCTTTACATTAATAAATTTAGGGATTAGAAATACTATATTGTAATAAAATAGATTTAGATAGTTTTTGTTGTTGTATTTTAGAAATTGTATATGTTTCGTTTCAGCAACAAAAGAGTACCCACGGACAACTTCTTTTTTAGTGGGATTCTTCATTTTTGTTTATAAAACATTGTAATTTCATTATTATTATTATTAATATTTGTTGTTTGTTTTTTTATAACTGCCCGTTATATTTTTCCAATTTCAATTAATTCAACTTTATACATTCTACAAATAGTTTACAAATCAATGATTAATGGTATCAATTTTTACCGTTACCAAACAAAAATCAATTTTCACATAACACCGAAAAATAGAAATTCCGAAGTATAGTTACAAAATATCATCGAACATCTTTTTGGAACAATTAATAATAATTAAAAGTCTACCCACTGTTATAAATTATTTTCATCGTCCAATTCTGCAGAAGACTAAAAATCACAGTGAGCGGTCTTTCTTTCACAAAAATCGACCGGAAATGATTCTTCAAACGTTACCTATAATTTGCTGAATACTATTTCGCTCGCGGCTAGAAAAAAATTAGTAGTTTCTAGATTTTAGAAAACTTTGCCGTAATGGTCTATTCATTCATTTTTTATCAATGGAGTTTTAAGTGGTGTGGGTGTGTTATTTCGGCGTTTCCTAATAGTAGCATTTTATTGCCAATTTCGAACCTAAAATAGGAAATTTGTTGGTGTTCCACCTTTAAATTAAGCGGAATGAATAATATTAATATTTATTTGACGTTTGTTTAGAACTGAAAAAAAAATTCTTACGACCACCTATGAAAATGGCAATTTCCGAATTGTTTTGACACTTAGAAGGTGACAAATATCATACCAGTACCGTTAAAGTTAAAAAGAAGAAGCAGTATCACACAGTCGTGTGATATTTTTACTTTCTCGCACAGCATCTGTCAAAGTGCTGTCAATGTTATGAATAATTAGTAGTGAAAATGGAAAGTGATTTTTTTATGGAATTTATTTACTCCACCTGAAATATCGGCGGCGCACAGTGGCACGAGTTATAGGGAAATTCGGCAAAAATCATAACAACTCCAGTTCTGTATGAGATATTTATTTTTTGTTTTTTACTTCTGTGTCAACGGTATCAACTACTATGGTTATTATTCTGAGTAGGCTGTGTTTTTGTTTCTCAGCGCCACTTTAGGAACACTACTGTTACTTAGAAGTCAACAGTGAGTGGTCGACTGTATGAGATGTATGCTAGTTGGAAAATGCATTTCTTGCACTCGTTACTCGTACGTAATTGGTCACTTTCCGCACTTGTTACCTAATTCCCAAACGGTGGGTCGCGGAAGTGTTACAGGTGGGTCACCGCGTCTCCATCCTAAAATTATCAGATACCATTAGAAAAGATAAGAAAAATCCAAAGCAATCGAATTGTGTTTTGATTGATTTCTTGGTTCTTGATTTTTATCATCTAGGGCAAACAACAGAACCACTACATCCCTCCAAGATGACTGACACAGGTGGTGCACACTCTCGCAATGCAGCTCTAAATATATATTTGCAATATTTGATGATAAGTTATATACAGGGTGGTCCTTAAGTAATTGTACATAGAAGTATGGTAGATTCCTCACTTTAAAATATTACGATTTGAACTTGCTCTATGAAGGAATATACAGGGTGTTAAAGGTTAAATTTTAAGATTTATTTTTCGCAATAACTTTAGCGTTTTTATATATGTATACATAAAAATTTGGAAATGGGGGTTTTTGGGCACTCAATCATAATCATGGAAATCATAATCTGGTACCCACTTCGATGTGATTTGTAGTTAGGCCACATTTGTGGCATAATTGTGCGATAAACTTTTTTGCTCTTTAAGTTAGCGCTATTCTTGTAAAAGAAAGGAAAACTTTGGGATTGATCTAGCTTTATTTAGGCTCCCCATTACCACTTAGGCAATTTTAATCCCTAATAACTCTCCCGAATTTATTTATTTATTTTCTGAACATAAGTAATTGGGAATCAATTTATTTACTTTAGTTGGATTAATTTCAAAAGTTAATGAAGTTAACTAACTCTCCCGTTAATTTTTGAACCAAGTAAATTTTGACAAACTCCGTCGTTTCATCTTATAAATTAATAAGGATAAATAACTCTTCCATTTTAATTTAAATATTTAATAAAACTTAATAAATTCCTCCGTTTAATTTCATAATTTGGTAAATTTAATTAAAGTCTGACTGAGTCATTCCGACAGTAACCGCCGTCAGTCGCTAGAGCTAAATCGAACGTTTATTTTAACATAGTATTTTTTTGTTCAGGGTTTTAAGGGTTGGGCTTTGAAATAATAACAAATTTTATTTTGTACGATAGCTAAACACAGTATATGTGTCACGTTAATTCTTTGGTATATATTCACAGACCTTACCTCTTTACAGGGCTAATATAAAATATAATAAGTTATAGTATTGAGTCTGAAATCAACAAGACCCCTGGAGAATACCGTATCTCCATCTGAAGTTACCTGTGCCCCTAAGACGCCGTTCCTAAGGATTGTGGAGCATACCACATAAAGAAACTGGCGCTCGAGCAATCTCCATAATAAAGCGTCACTTGTAAGGCATAATTTTTCTTTGTGACAAGAAAAAGCCTTACAATTAGCAGCAAAAAACTTTATTAACCTTGCCTTAAGGAAGTTATAAACAAATACTCTAGCTTCAAGTTGAACCTACACCACCCACTAGCCCACCAAAAAAAACCTATGGGGGAATTTACTAAACTTAGAAAATTACGCAAAAAAATTATTAAGCCTCCCCATCAATAAATAAATTTTATGCACCTTTTGCCAATGTTTTATTACAATAAACAATAAACATAACTGTGCATACAATCAAATTACTACTACTTAGAAATATATATCCTTATCTGTTATTTTTTGACAGATTATAAGTATTCCCTATGCTTTTTAGTTTTCCTCTGGAAAAATATATCTCCCCCCACCCAGATTTCGATGATGCTGAACACGATGGCGTTATCCAAAATTATTTTTTTAATTAAGATTTTTCTTTCTATTTTCGTATATAAGCCTTTCATCCTTTTCACGGGCCTTTTCCAATTAGTTATAGATGCACATTATAATATTTTTTTTATGAAAATGTAATCATTTCAAAATAATGATATAACCCTTCATTTACTTGTACCTTAAATGTTATCCCTAGTCTACCCGTATCTACACAAATATAACACAAAAAAGAAACATTTCATCAAAGCGCAATAAATCATTAAAAATGATATCTAATCTTCTTCGTAAAAAGTGCATTTGCAATAATAGCAGGTCTAGCACAAGTTTCCCATCGTCTAGAGAGAATCTTTCTCTCATTCATTGCTCCTAATTTCCAAATGACATAGTCCGAACGTCCACTAATGTCATTTAATTTGAGGCATATGTTTAGGTCATAGCCAACTGCTTCGATGAAATGATACTCCAAGCAGAGGCGACTCGTGAATTTAAAAATAGGAATAATCGATTTATTATATAACTGAACGTAAAATTTGTTTAACCAAAATGATATCTAGATAGTAACTCAAGCATTAAACATCAACATTCCATGAAACAGAACAGTGGGAGGACAAATCGATAAATACTTGGAGAATCACTGCTGGTAATCTTCTATAATAATAATAATAATAATTAAAAAAAATTTGTGAAATTAGTTATAAATGTTTTAATCCACTACCTTTACGTATGCTATTTTAAAGTTCTCAAATATACTTAAAATTTTATTTACAACAAACAATATGGCTTTAAGGAAAAAACGGAAGATGCTGTTCTCGCACTATCTGAAAAAATACACACATTACTAGAAAAAGGACGTCCATGTCTATGTGTATTCATCGACCTTTCGAAGGCCTTCGATACTGTTAGCCACCGATTGCTTATTGAGACCTTAGAACGAATCTGCTCACAAATGACCTACAAAATAAGAGCCAAGTGGTAAAAGTGTCTGACACAATGAGTTATCTGAGAGTAATTGAATATGGCGTACCCCAGAGAACTGTATTGGGCCCTCTTGTATCAACTTGTATGTCAATGAATTATTTTCCCTCGATTCCCAAGGAACCGCTATAGGGAATGCCGATGACACCGCCATCTTCTACGAAGGAGAAACATGGCTTGAGTTGAAACATGTGGTTGAAACTGATTTCACACAACTGGTGACAGCAAACTATTAACAATAAACAAAGACAAAACCAACTTTCTATCCTTAAGTTGCAAAATAGCTAGAAATTCCCCGTTTCAACAACTCCACATGAAAGTCCAGGGAGGCACTTTGAAAAATTAGTGCTGTAAAAAATATTAAATACCTAGGAGTTTATTTAGACCCATATATGAAGTGGGACATACATATTAATTACATCACAAAAAAATTTCGAACAATTTTATATAAATTCAAATTTATATTGTAGGGTAGTGCTCTGTGGACACACATAAATTTACTTAAAGTGCTACAAAAAAGGTTTTTCAAATTGATTATGATGGAAAGCACAAGATATCCCTCCAATTTGTTATATAAACGATGCGAAGTCATGGATATGAGGCAGCTATTTGTCGTTGTACAACCCACATACGCAAAAGTAACTTATCAACAATACTACAAGTTAAAAAATCGTTATCCCAAAGATCATATGCATATATTACAAAAAATATATATAATAGTGTTCCTGATACAATCAAAAGTGAAAAACACAAGTTTAAATTCAAAACCGATATAATAGAAATAAAATCATGAAGTTGGAAAGTACTCACATCTTGCTTGCTATGTTCCATATATATCCTAATGCACTAAAAATATCAAAGTCAATACCCATACTTAAAAATAAAGGGCCAATAAATGAGGTTAGTAACTACAGAAATATTAGCTTACAGTCTCAATTTGCTAAAATTATCGACTATAGCTACAATATCAGACTAACCAACTTCGTAGAACAAAAAGGACTAATACCCAACTGGCAGCACGGCTTCAGACAAAAAAGATTTACAGAAACTGCAATAAGTGAACTCTGCCAAAAGGTGTATAATCATTTAAATAATAAACGATATCCTCATGATCTTCTCTTGGAAAAACTTTATCCAATAGGCATTCAAGTAGGTCCGAATGACTGGGCTGCATCTTATTTACGTGGAAGGTCTCAAATCGTTTCTATAGATGACAAATCAGCTCCAGGGTTAATAACAGAAGGAGTCCCGCAGGGCTCAGATTTGGCCCCATTATTTTTTATATTATTTATGAGCGACTTAGAGCACTCATGCTCAACACCGAGAGTAACACTGTTGGTTATGCCGATGACACTTATTGCTGAAAACAACCTTTCTAAAACAGTAAATATCTCGAATATACGCGCAAATAAATTTCAAGATTGGTGTTTAAATAATGGTCTATTACTCAACTCTAACAAAACTGTTTTTATGTTATTTGAACCAAAATATTCAAGCGCCAACGAAAGCCATTTAATAATAATTGATCACACATCTGTACTCCAGGTAGACGAGGTCAAGTTTCTAGGCCTAACAATTGATCAGAAGCTCACGTGGGAAAGACACATAGATAATCTTATTTCTAAAATATGTAGCATTTGTTTTGTCATCAGACAACTTAAGCCAACTGTGACATTGGATGTGCTAAAGCTGACCTACTACGGACTAGCTTATTCTATACTTTGATTTTCTGTGGGAATTCTGCAAATAGGAATAAAGAGAATTGTTAGGTGCTTGGTAGATGTTCATCTTTCCGAACATTGTAAGCAATATTTTATTAAATTATCAATACTAACTCTTCCATTCTTATACATTTATTTATCAGTCCTGTACATCAAAGAAAATCTTTCGAATCAAACCACAAATAACATGATACACCCCTATCTCACTCGTACATCCTTCTCAAGACAACAGTAGGCCAGAACTCTCCCTGTTATCAAGGAGCTGTTTTATTTAACCACAGTGTTAGACTCTTGAGCAATATAGAAAACATCAAAAAATTCAAACTCATGCTGTTCCAGTTTCTTGCAGGTAAGACCTTCTACTCTACAGATGAATTTCTACTCTCCTGTTAGTGTGCTATGTAAATGTATAATATTTACTATATTTTATTTTATAACTTTTACTATATTATTATTATTATATTATAAACTAAAACTGTTCTGACTAGCCTGATAGTGTATGCTATGCAATTATATCATTGTATATGTATATGTAATAAATAAAGTTTCTAAGTTTCATATACTGGCAACATGGCGGAGATTGAGATTGTGTGCCGTGAACTGAATCTTCTTAAAAAAAGTGAATTAATCGATATTCTTGTATCAAAAAATGTGCCTGATGGTGTAAAATTAAGTGAAAATGTGAAGCAATTTATTCTACAAAAAGACAGTGATTTTATAAAGGGTAATAATGATTTACCTGGTGGTGATGAACAAATATTGACCATAACCTCACTGCAATGTGAACTGAAATGTGTAAAAACTGAATTGCAATGTGCACATAGAATAGTTACTGAATTAGAAAGAACAGTGAACAATCAAGAGACAATAATAGAATTACTACAAATTACACAAACAATGAAAACCTCAAAAACCGATGATTGCGATGTTGCCAACTCCAAACCGTTAGGGTCAATTTTAAATAAGGTAACTAATAATTTTAATAAACCCAACAAAAATGCACCAAGCATTGGAAAGAAAAACATCATAACTTTTGACCGTGCCAGCAAGGCCATTGACGAGGCTCAGAAAAAATGTGCTACTGAAATTAAGGAAACTGTCAATTTGGATAAAATTATTAATTTAGCAAACGACGATGAAGATAATCAATGGAAAACTGTGGAAAGAAGAATTAGAAAACAACATTCAAACAATAAGACTATCATCGGAACTAAAAACGATATTAATTGTCCTCTTAAAGTTGCTGTTCAAAAATCACACCTTCATGTCTATAAAATTGATCCCAATATGACTGCTGATGACGTAAAACACTTTTTAGAAACCACTTTTCCAGAAGTCGTGGTCGAGAAAATAAATTCCCTTTATCCCCATTACTACTCATCGTTTAAGGTAATAATTGACGAACTAAATGACGAAAAAGCTATGGATCCTGCGGTATGGCCTGAAGGAGCTGTAGTTAACCGTTTTTTATATCGACGTCGTCAAGAACAAAATCGTATATCAGCAAGTCAACGTTCAAGAAACCCACAAGTATATCGGTAATAAGAAGTGTAAGCTCACATGCGCAAGTGCAATCAGGTAATGATACAAACATTAATTTCTTTTATATTAATATTCAGTGTCTTAGAAATAAAGTAAATATTCTTGAAATGTTCTTAAAAAAATACAATATTGACGTGTTGTTTCTCACGGAAGTATGGTTGGAGGAGGAGGAGGTAGATTTTATCGTCTTCTCTGGTTATAAATTAGTTTCTAGCTATATTAGACAAAATCGTCAGCATGGCGGTATATGTATTTATGCAAAAACACATCTAAATTTTAATAATATTTGTGTAAGTAAATTTTGCCAAGACATCGACTCTGAATTTACTTTTGTAGAATTCAAAGATATCAAAATAAATTTCTGTTGTACATATAGATCTCCAGATGGAGACAGCAAAATTTTCTTAAATAATTTGGATCAAATGTTATCTGAACAATTAGCCCCAAACAGTAAATTAGTGATTGTTGGTGATTTTAACTACAACTTTAAATTAAACGACAACAGGGCAGCTGACTGTAGAAACGTTTTTCTATCATATGATATGAGCGAACGTGTTTTTGTGGATACTAGAGTAACAAAAACTAGTAGCTCGAGAGTCGACAATCTATTTACAAATGTTTCTGAAGGAAATTTTAGCCTAACGGTTATTGACCCATACATTTCAGATCATAAGGGAATCCTCTTTACAATAAAACATGACCTTAAAAAGTTCGATAACTATATTTTGTGTCGTCCTATGACGAAATCTGCGATTTTTAATTTCACGAATGCTGTTAACAATATGTTTTTTGATAAATATACTTATGATTGTAATTTATGGGCAAAGAATATTGTGTGTTCCTTATCGGAATCATATAAACACTTTTTTCCTGAGAAAAACATAAATATCACTGAAAGCAACGGTTCTAAGCATGTAGAAAATGTACAAGATGTTCGAGAGACTAAAATGTCTTTGGATGCAATTCAGACTATTGCAGAAGTGACAAGGATGCCTCAGCACTTCTCATTACTTAATGAATTGAAAAGAGAACATAAGAAAATCATTAACAGGGAAATGATAAATTTTAATAACAAATTAATATTGAATTCTAACAATAGACAAAAAACAGCTTGGGAAATAATAAACAGAAACGTAGTTAAAACATCTAATCCAAAAGAGTCTATCATAACATCAGATCATTTTGCTTTCTTTTTTGAAGATGTCATACAAAACCTAATGAATAATGTAGCTACTGTTGATATCGATATTTCAGACAAATTTTTTAAAAAAATTCCTTTTAATCATATTACATTTTATCTACATCCTACAGATGAAATGGAAGTTCTAGACATAATTAATAATTTTAAAAACTCCAGAGCTACCGACGCTTATGATTTGCACATCGGTGTTTTAAAACTTATAAGTAAAACTATTTCAAGTCCACTAGCTAATCTTTTTAATCTTTGTATGTTATCTGGCATTTTTCCTGATATTTTTAAAATTTCAAAAATAACTCCAGTCTATAAAAAAGGGAATGTCGATAGTCCTGAAAGCTACCGACCTATCTCTATCATACCGTTAGTAGGAAAAGTTTTTGAGGTTATTCTTAAAAATAGATTGTTAAATTTTTTTGAGGGCAATGGCATTTTGTGTAATACGCAATTTGGTTATAGAAAGGGAAAATCTACATTATCGGCCTTGTGCAAATTTTATGAGGTTGTGACGGATGCCTTCGAAAATCGGGAGTTTTGCCATGCTAGATTTTATGATCTAACAAGGGCTTTTGATACAGTCCGTCATGATATCTTAATTTTAAAACTAGAAAGATATGGAATTAGAGGAGTGACTCTAAATCTTTTCTCATCCTATTTACAAAACCGTAGCCAGTTTGTTAAGAGCGGCGGACAAATTTCAGATATACATCAGGTACAGTATGGTGTACCCCAAGGATCAGTTTTGGGTCCTCTACTTTTTTTAATTTATTTTAATGATTTACATAACAATTTAAATGAATCTGTTATTTCCATTTTCTATGCGGATGATGCTAGTTACATATCTAAACATTGCAATGAAATTGAGTTATCTCACTCGCTTAATAATGCTGAATCAGTATCGAAAGAATGGTTTAAATGTAATTATTTATTTCTGAATGAAGCAAAAACACAAAATCTTAATTTAAGTACTACTTCATCTTCAGATATTTCCGTGAACGTTTTAGGTTTACATATAGATGCAAAGTTAAGGTTTAATCATCATATTTATAATTTATTAAAACGTCTAGCAAAAGTTACTTATGCTTTACGCCAACTAAAACTGAAATTGGATATAAATCATCTAAAAATGGCATATTTTGCTATGTTCCACAGTTTAATAACCTATGGGTTATTAATCTGGGGTAATACACCCAATTGGGACAAAATATTTATTGCACAAAAAAAAGTCATCCGAATAATCACCTCAAGTAAATATGATGAACACTGTAAACCATTATTTAAGAAAATGCATATATTACCTTTGCCTTGTTGCTTCATTTTGGAGTGTATTATCTATATTAAAAAACGTGATTTTTCTGATAACGTTCATGGTTCTAATGTTCACAGCTATAATACCAGGGGGCGAGATGATTTGCGTCCACCTCATTTTCGGCTAACTAAGATACACGACTCTTATAGATATTTGAGTACACATATTTTTAATGCACTACCTAAATATTTAAAAGAATACAACACGTCCTTTCCTAGTTATAAAAATAGAATCAAACAATATTTACTATCGCATTGTTTTTATTCTGTTGAAGAATTTTTATTACATGCAAGAACTTGCGCTTGTGAGTAATTTTTGTAATTTTAAATTTTTAAAAAAAATTTTTTTTTTTTTTTTTTTTGTATTTGTTTTTTATGTTTGTAGCTATATTTGATATATCTTATTTTATTTATTTTCTCTTGCACATGAAATGTGATTTGTACTTTGACGACTGTCAGCATATGTTCATTGTAGACCTGAAATAAATTTCTATTCTATTCTATTCTATTCTATACATATTCCAACTATTCCACCTATTCCAACTTGTAATTATAACTTTTAACTTTTATCAATTTTTTATCTCATATCACAAACTGATACCATTTTAATGTGTAACCTTAGATCTTATTCTAATGTTATCGGATATGATTTATATATATTTGCAATTGTAACTTTTATCTATAAACTTTTATTAATTATCTTCTCATTTCGTAACTTTATGCCATTTTAATGTGTTACTGTATTTGTAATATATTTGTTTGTAAACATCGAAACAAGTGAAAGATCACTTATCGATTACTACTTTGTTCACCCCTACTTTGATCCGCCACTGTCTTTGTTTAAGAACCTGACCATCACTGGTCCCCAAAAAGAAATGATATCAAATTATTACGAAAGACGAAGACGAAACCGCAAAAAAAATCAGTTGATTCCAGTACGAGTTTAAGAAAATTATTACTTATACTTTAATATTATTTTAACTGGTTAGGTCTTGTATAGTAGGGATGCGTTTTTTTTGTGAGTTTAAAATGAGGGTATCAGGGTCGTGTTATTAATTTGGACAGAATGGCAATTGATGGGATTTGCTTTTGTCTTTCTTATATCGTAGATTAAAGAGTTGCTGGTGATTTAAGAAACACCTGTCTACTGTTTCTTACAACCCCCAATCAGATTTAGATATTCGGGACGGAATAGCTTAATTTCAGTGATACTATAATTGAATCACAATATGGATGCAAAATTGTTCGTAATTGTCAGGACAAGGTTTGAATAAAAGAAAATGTTGTACGGAAAAGTGAAAAATTTGGGTTTAAAAATCTCTATGTAAAAAAGTGAGGGATTGAGTGAGACAGAAAGCAGTAGGGAGATCTTCAAAAATATTGACAGAATAGACCCATTTCATATCTCGCATTTTAGCTAGAGCTCGTGCGCGAAAAAGCGGCGGGTGGTTTGAATCTAGTAACTTTTCTACCTATCCTTGTCTGATTTTACCCCAATTATTTTTATTGGGTTGGCTGTTCTGGTACACGCTTGTTGTTATTGTTGATGTTGATGGATACACAAATTACAAATACAAGAAAAAGAAAACTTACACGTAAACCAAGAGTTATTGTGCAATCCAAACGCATCGCTTCAACAGTATACTCCATAGAAAAATTCAAGGGAAACGACAAAAAAATTTCATATTATACTGTGCTGCCTTGTTGGAAACTATTTTTAGGTCTAAAAGGGACAAGTTGGAGTTGTTCAAAAACATTTATACAAGGGAAAAATCACAAACTAACCTCTTTAAATGAATTTTTCCTGACATTAATGAAATTAAGAAGAGGATGTGACTACGAAATGTTGTCAGATATGTTTAATATTTCAAAAAGTGCTGCTGGTAAGATTTTTTTGGCGTGGATAAATTTAATGTACGTCAGATTAGCAAAATTAAATACAAAGGACCGTCAACATTGAAGTCTCTTATAATGATTAGCCCCATTGGAGTCATAATTTTCGTTTCGGCCCTTTATACAAGTACACAACTATAATGCAAAATAATATATTTTCAGGTTCCATATCAGACAAAAAAATTGTTGAAGAAAGTGGATTTCTTAAAGTCCTTAAAAGAAAAGTGAAAATTGGGGAACTGAATGGAGGAGATGTAATTTGTATATGTTTAAATATACCAACTTTTCGTATAATTGGTATACAATTCGGACCACCAGAATTAATATGTTGTATCAATCAAATTTTTACAGTATGTGCCTTGCTTACAAATTTCATGTATGAATTAAAGAAATAAAATATATTTATGTTTTTACGTATAAAAAAAAACTACAAAAATTGCTTTTTAAATATATTTTTCACGTCTCTAATTAATGCAAATTTCTTTTATTTTTAAAAATAAATTGTGGCCCTGAGAAGAGCTTTTACAGTTTTCTTGAACTAAAATTAAAGCCTTTATTAAAAACATATACATTAAATAGAAATGAATTTCGATTAATTTTATTGCTTTTAGATGAAATAGTTTAAATTTATATGACGCAGGTGAGGCCTTTTTTACATTAATTCAGATATCCTATTATATTAAAAATTGTGGCCCTAGAAAGGGACTGTTGCATTAAAAATTATTTTCTTTTAATTAAACACAAATCACTTTAAAATGACCTAACTAACATATGCTAACAATTTTGAGGTATGTCAAATTCTTAATTTTTCTATTAGCCAACATCAGAGAGAAAATCTGGTAGCTTTGACACTACATACTTAAATATTTATATGTTATTTTTTACCGCTTTTACTTTTTCGCCCTCCACTATACCATAGAGGAAGGTAATGTGAGGAGAAAAAAAGAAGAAGAAAAATTGCGCAATCGATAAATTATCATTTTTTAATTTAAATACAATTTTTCATGAAAATAAACTCCTCCCGAGTTATAGGGCGTAGAAAATTACGATTTTCACCACAAAAATCGTACATTTCTAAAAATTTTTTTAAATATAACCAAAAATTTGTTACTATTTCGTAAAAATTCATATGGCCTTGAGCTAACAATTAAAATATTTTTTTTGTACGATTAATACGAAGGAAAAATGGGTATTTAAAGAAACTGGATCGTTCTAGCGTAAATATCTGGAAAAATATGACTTTCACAAAAAAAGATGTATATAACATCCTAATGAGAGAACAACATTGGGAACATTTTAAGACCAACCAGAACCGTTTAACATAAGCAGAAAACAGTTATGGACAAAATAAATTTTTTTTGCTCCATTTTTTTAGCGCCATCTAGACTGCGGTATTTGAAAAAAAAATCTTTTTGCAGAAAGTCGTAACATATGTTTCTACAATTGTTCAGTAATTTTTAGCCCTATGGGATAATTATTTTTTAAGTTTTGGTCTGTTAAAGTTGAGCTAAATTTTTGTTTTTTGGTCAATAGCGTGAAAAGTATTTTTGAAAAAATTTAAAGAGAGAAGACTTTTGAGCAAATGTTCTTCCCAATAATTTCCATTTCTTTTATCCTTTGTCTGTAAAGAGGTAAGGCCGTTTGAAATTGCATACAATTTCATTTATAACCGTCAATGTCCTTTTTCGGGTCAAATATTGAGAATTTTTTTTTAATTATCTCAAAAACGGGTTTAAATATTTGACCGAATTTTGCTAAACGTTAGAATAGCATTGCTGTGCCTTTTTTTGGCTAAGCCAAATTTTTCCACTTACACCACTGGCGTAAATTAAATTAAATTAATTACTCAACGTTAAATGAATTTATTACCATAATACCTATATTAACGGTGCATGCCAAAAGATAATTTTTATACTCGAAAACAATACTGGTAATAAAAATTAAAAATACTTAAAATTTATTCAATAACTTTTTTGTAGTTTCCAATTAGTAGGTATGATTTTGTTTAGTAATTTTAGTTAATGAGAAATTTTTAATGTTATTTTCGAATTATTTATTTAATCAGTAATAAAAATAACCATCTGAGAATTCTTTTCTAGCATCAATGGCGGCGATTGGACATTAAAAGTAGGGGGGCGAAAACTTTGTACAAATAATTTTCACATAACTCCTAGCCTGAAATGTTTAAAACGGAATAAACATTACATTGATTTATCGATATATCCCTCTAAAAGTGGGGGAGGCGGTTTCTCCCTTAATCGCCGCCACTGTACTAGCATTGCCAGAGACCGAACACACATACACGTAATCCTCCGATGTTAGAAGTTTGGCCCACCCTGTATGCAATTTTCTTTATAAAGTTCATACGTTATTATTATCCATCGATATCCTTTTTAACATACAAAACGGCTACAGAAAAAATATTGTACGTAACACGATCCAAAAGTGATTTAATAATAATAATAATAATAAATTGCCTTTATTTATATTGTAATTTTTTACAATACACGTTTGTAATGTGAGGCGAATCACAAACTCATTTATGGAGATGAGAAGTGATGAAATGGCACCAAAAAACAACTTCACAAAGCCCTTCAGCGTTCAGCTGAGTTGGGAAGGTGAAGAAACAAACAACTTTCGGGAAGGAACATTGGTTTGGTATACTGATGGGTCAAAAACCGCAAGTGGAACTGGAGCTGGAATATATGGTGGAACACACAGATGCTACCTAAACGCACCATTGGGGAATTACGCATCAGTATTTCAAGTAGAAGTACATGCTATAGAGCTTTGTTTGAGGGAGAATATTGACAGGGGGTATAGAGGGCAAAGAATCCTCATTTACTCTGACAGTCAAGCTACCCTACAGGCCTTATCATGTAACAAAATCAGATCAAAATTGGTCTGGAACTGTCTACAACCCTGCTCGTTCTGGCCAACCAAAATAAGGTAACACTTAGATGGGTCCCAGGGCATAAAGGGATAAAAGGCAACGAGGAAGTAGATGCCCTGGCAAGGAAAGCCTCAGCGACCGTCTTTGCTGGTCCTGAACCGGCGTTTGGCATCCCTAAATCCTCGGTACGACTCTCGCTGACTAGGTGGATGTTAAAAGAATACCGGTCACGCTGAGATCTCATGCCGGGCCAACAAAACAGTAAACGAATGGTTAAAGCGTCATCAAAAGTACTGACAGGTGATATTCTGAATCTAATCAAAAATCAAATAAGGCATGTCACGGGACTAATAACCGGACATTGTCACCTTAGGGAACACCTATATAAAATGGGCACCTTTCAAGATGAACCCATATGTAGACTATGCAATGAGGAGGATGAAACAGCCTCTCATATCATACTAGAGTGCCAGGCACTCACGCACTGGAGGTATAACCTACTGGGGCCGGTAAACCCACAGGAGGTGAAAAGGCTACTCAGCCAGATAAAGGCTACAAACCTCTTCACCTGAACATAACGATGTAACTGACATAATACAAGTCTTAAGGCTGCAGTATTGAGGCATTTAAAAACCTCAGTCAGGCACATCGTCTTAATCAATCAATCAATGTGAGGCGAGGTCTAGTTAAACTACTCCACTTAACCTCACTAGTGTAATATTAACAAAATTACAATTAAAATAACTCAAGTATTCTATAAGTGCTTATAACATTTATATTTATAGACATTAAAATAACTTTAATTAACAATTTAAAGAAAAATTAAGAAAAGGAATCGAAAGATAAAGTTAAATCTATAAAAATAGTATAACAAAGGTTATTATGCTATTCGCAAACGAGTAGCCACCTGTTCAATCAGTAATGCCTTATAATGTTTTTTAAAAAAAGTACTGAGTTTTTATGTAATTTGGAACATAATTATAACAATTTGCAGCATTATATGTATGTAAAACATTTCTGAAACCCGCTAAGACGATATCTAAGTAACATTAAGGTATTTGGATGTCTAATATTGCGATTATGCATGTCACCTCTGAATAATAGTTTTTCCTTCAAGTATGGAGGCGTAGAAGTGTCTAAAATTCTAAAAACCGAGCTCGTTAATTTTCTTTGAAACGCGATCATACTTCCTCAGACCATAGACAAATCTACAACAAAAATTTTGAATTTTTTGTAAACGGTATTTCGTGACCTGATACAGACAAAGAAAATACAAGACCAGACGGGACTCTCAGGATTCCAGGATTCGCCTACGGTTCGTTCTAGAAAGTTCCTACTCATCCCGTAAAATCACTTTCGGAACTTGTTACGTAAATTACTATTATCAGATTTTTCTTTAATGAATAATTTTTCGCATTAATTTCGGTAATGAAAAAAGATTTAAGCTGGCATTTTTAACGCTTAATTTTTAGTTTATACCAAACCACCTCCATCGAGGAAAATGACGAGTGATGGATATGCGGGCAGACATCAACTCAGGTAAACTATTGGACCCCTCCTAGATATATGAATTCAGCACTTAATGACTTAATACTTATCCCTTTAATTCTTGTTAATTTGAATCGGAGTTGCTGGAAAATGTTTGTGAATTTTGGGACAGATTTGAAATATATTATGTATGAGACACAACAGATTAAAGATGAATGTAACCGCAATACCAAAAAGCTTGCAAGAAGTATAAGAGGCTCTAAATAAAATGGATTTGGTGACAGACAGAAAAGAACCCTTTTTATTAGCTAATAATATTGAAAATAATATTGTAATTTTTGCCTGTCCTTCCAATTTAAATTGTTTAGGTATCAAAATGTGATACCATTGTATAAGGATTACATAGTAGTATCACCTCTGTGTATCAACTGTTGGAGACGATTTTTAATGCCATCTGCTAGCAACCGAAGGAAAATATGCATTTTTCAACCGGTGAGGTAGTGACTCCACACGGATTTCATTCAAACTTGCTGTAATGTAATTGAGTCAGGAACGGATTCAGGGGTTGAACATATTTCCTTTCAGGGGAATGAGTAGCGAACAGAAACTTCAGTGTAGTTCCAAACTTCTAGTTCATCTTTGGTTTCTCGACTCGATCTCGTGTGTTCATGTGTTGAAATATGTTGATTGTGTGATGAGGTGTTTGGAGTTGATAAATAAATAAATAATATATCTGCGTTTTATTCAGTTCAACTTCAACGATATTTCAATTAGATCAGGGTCAATCATTTTTGAAACAAAAAAATCTTAGCAATATCGGAAAATTTAGGGTAAATTAAAAAAATCAATTGGACAAATTAAAAGGAACTTAGTGCAGCCTACTCGAAAAACATTCCAGGCCAAATACAATCATACGACCTTCTACTCGATACGCTAGATTGCTCTTGGAGCTTCAGAAATCTGATCTGATCATGCAGACTGCAATGATTCAGATGAGACGGCAGAACATATTATCTGCAACTGCAGGGTAATTGTCCGCCAACGCCTTAAATACCTGGAACAGGTTTTCCTAGAGCCTGATCAGGTTACAGAACTAGTTCCAAAACAGACAACAGTCTTTCTGCAAAGCATAGTACTTCTGGACTGAAAACATAAATGTAGGCTATACACAAAAGATCTTATAGGTCGCAGTGTGGTCTACAATCGTTTTTTTTTTTTTTTTTAGTTTATTATTTATTTTCATTTGGTATATATTACATTTTCTAGGACATTTCATTTTCCTAATTCCCTGCTATAGGAGTTTTCCTCCTTTTCAGGGTGGGTCTACAATCGACAATACCGTACTATATGTACTTTTTGAGCGGCTCATTGGCCCCATCTAGTTAGTTACTCATCAAACATCACCGATGCAATGTTAATTTTGTCTATTTTTAGAAATATCTTGAATTAAAATAAATATAAGACACAATATGAATGATGAGACTATGTTCTAATTAATTTTTTCTGGTTTAATTATTAATTAATATTTAATTAATTTACTTATTATTATTTTTTATGATCTAATTATATATATCATAAAACTGCTTTAGTTCCAAATAAAATTGTGTATAAAATTTTACTATAAAAGATCAAAAATCAATGTATGATATCAGTACAATTGAAAATACACAATTTTGATCTAAATTTCTAAGATGGGATCTCAAGTGGTAAGTTATATTTTTATATACAGTGTGTCCAATTAAGTCGGCACCATAGGGAAAACTTTTTTATTATTTGTTTTATGAAAGTTGTGCATGGTCTAAAACCTAAAATGCAACCATTAGATATAAAATTTTTTCAGTCGTATACTAGGTTTGTCAAAAAATATGAATTTTGCTCAAGAGTAAAATGCCTTTATTTTTAAAATATGAATAATAAGTTATTAAAAAAACTTGTTTCTAATGTCATTTTATGTCAACATTTTGAACAAGATATTCATATTCCTACTTTAAGAAAATTTTCATTTTTAAGATTTTTTGATACACCTCTGTAACTGATAATTTTTAATTCATTGAAAAAGCTTAAAAGGGACGAAAAGACAAGAATTACATACCAATTTTTGTTAATATTGTTCGATGGTGTGGTTAGTATGTCTGAAAAAGTTCCTTTATTATTTATTTTTAAAAAAATATTCTTCATAAAAAGTTCTGCATCACGTTATAATCAGTAAGCAGGAATTAAAATTGCAAAATATTTAGTGGGATACAAAGAAAATCAAAAAAATTTAATCCGGGCAAACTTTTTGCTTATAAACCGAAGTCTAGTATGGGTTTGTAAGATCACTGTGAACATTCTTAAATTTTTCAATGAATTCAAAATTATCAGTTACGGTGGTGTATCAAAAAATATTAAAAATGATTTTTTTCTTAAAGCCGGAATATTTTGTTCAAATTTGGTTTATTGACGTAAAATGTCATTATAAACAAGTTTTTTTAATAACTCTTTTTCATACTTCAAAAATAAAGGTACTTTTCTCTTGAGCAAAATTCATATTTTTTGACAAACCTCGTATACCACTAAAAAAAATTGATATCTGATGGTTGCGTTTTAGGTTTTAGACCATGCACAACTTTTTATCAAGAATAACTTTTTTTCATAAAACAAACACATATATACGATCGACTTTAAATGCAAAATAAAAAATTAGAATTTAGAAATATTCCATCATAAAGGAAATATATTGAAACGAAATGTTATAAATTTTTATAATTTTATTAAAGTAATTTTAGATCATATCACAAAAAAATTAATTCCCGAAAATTGCAAATAAAATTATTAATTAAACATTCACACTCACTCTCTATAATCTAATGTTGAACAATTTAAAAAAACGACAAAAATCCTCTAATACTAAACACTGAAAATACCTTTGACCTGTACGTCAAGTCCTTCTAATCCTTCTAATCCCTCTTCTAGTTAGTTATGAACTTCGATATACCATAAAACTTAATATAATATACAACAATTATAACATAAGTTTTCATCTATTACAATTTTCTGCAACTCTTGCATTTATATTATTTGTGGATTTATACTTTCTTCCTCAAATTTTCAAATATCCAAAAAAAAACCTTTTACATTTTTTTCCTTTCAGTAACTCTCTACTATTTTTTTCCGTTCCCTGGTTACTTCTTTTTTTTTTAATATACCTGGTGATTATTTTTCATTGCAATATACAGGGTGTTTCCAAATGACACTTACAACGTCTGGCTGTAGATACTTCTCGTAAAATTGGACAAAATGATATAAGGAATGAGGGGTCCAACTCGATTACTTTTCGAGAGATACTAGACACTATACAAAAGTCTGGTGGTTATAAAAAATTAATAAAAGATCTTACAGACATCATAAAAACATTAAATATCTTAAAAACCACAAGATTTTCGGTATGTAAAGGTTATTCGTTTTTTACTTGAAAACTGTTAAGCAATACAAAAAAAAATAAAAATAGCTTCAAATATAATGGGCGTAGAAAATGGTTGGGAAAAGGGGATATACTCTTCTAACTGCACCCCACTGGATATAGATATGAAAATGATTTTTTACTAAAATATGTATTTTTACATTTAAAAACGACCTGCTAAATTTCAAATTAATATATTAATCCGTTTTAAAGTTTTTAAATAAAAACATTTATTTTTTTTTTAACTTTTTTCGAAAAGTAATCGAGTTGGACCCCTCATTCCTTATATCATTTTGTCCAATTTTACGAGAGGTATCTACAGCCAGACGTTGTAAGTGTCATTTGGAAATACAAATAATTTTTGTTTAACTTATTTAAACCTTTATTAATGAAATTCTATGTAATTGTTTAATTAACATTTATATTATATATTTATATTTATAACGCCATCGTGTTCAGCATCCTCGAAAACGGGGGGAAGATATATTTTGCCGGAGGAAGACGCGGAATCCACGATTCCCCAATTTTGAGGGTGGTTTTTGGGCCGTTTGAGGGCATAGGCCCAAGTTTTAGCTAGACAACCCATTTGCAATTTATGAATCTAACATATAATCTTTGTCACCATCAATATATCAGTATATATTCCTAATACCGGATCTTATAGTTCAGGGAAGTTAGGAAATAAATCGGAAATTTTTAGGGACAGCAGATATCGAGATGCGGTTTTCTGCATTGTGTTCAGAAAGCTCCCAGGAAAAAAATATATATATGGTGTGGTTATGCTATTTTTCGAAAAATGTATTCTGGTGCAATAAATGCATTTTGCAATTGCATAATTACTTGCAACATTATAAGAACGACTGGAAACTCGGAAAAATCGCTCGAAAATCGTTACTCGGGGGTTTTCGGGGATACCGAATTCAATTCTGGCATTATAATTACTCGGGGGCGCTCGGGGGTGGCTCAGCGGGGGTTCTCCGGGGGTGATTGGGGTGAGAAATTGCAGCGTCCATGAAAATCAGCCGAAAATCGTTACGCGGGGGTTTTCGGGGATGCCGAATTCAATTCTGACATTAGAATTACCCGGGGGCGCTCGGGGGTCGTCTGGGGGTGAGAAATTGCAGCGTCCATGAAAATCAGCCGAAAATCGTTACGCGGGGGTTTTCGGGGATGCTTGGAGGCGCTTGGGGGTGGTTTTGCGGGGAAAAGTAATGGAGAAAGTGAAAAATCACAAATTATGAAAATAATACTTTATTTAAATAATAAATAGTAGGGTATCATGGTCAACAGTGAATCAGTATTTTTTAACTTCCTCTTATCTTGAAAGTTAAAGGCCCGAATTGTCGCAAATTCGAGCAAAGGTTGCCTTAATTGTCTAGTGTCCAATTTATATTAGATTGAACATCGTAGAAAATTTTTTGAAATGACTGTCTTAGTTAAAAAAAAAATGAAAATGATCCACTGTGTACTCCAGTTGGTACGCAGTGAATCGGCCATTGTTTAACAGTGAATCAGCAAAAAAATAAACACAAAAGTAACATACAATTTATTCATAGGTAAATATAAAGTAAAACTCAAATTCTCATTTACAAGAATAAATATACCTAAGATAATCTAACGCAGATTTAAATTTGACATATTAATGGGAAATTTATAACAAGATTGTTGTCTTGCAGTACTTCCAGTAACTGTAGGTTTCGGTAAAATAAATTTTATGTCATGGTCATTAACACATGCTAAATCAGGGACGTTGGGGATATGAAATAGTTGGTCAATTTTTTGCCTTAAAAAACTAACGTACACTTCCATGGAAGTATTTCTACTTTCTAATACCTTAGCTACGTAGTAAATTTTTTGTTTTTTTGTGCTAAATTCCACAATAATATAATCCCCCACAGTTGGTGATCGACAAAGTGGATTTTGCAAGCAGTTTTCAGTTAAAGTCATTTGATCATTTTCTTTTTCCTCTTCAAAACAATAATTGTCATCATCGTCAGATTCATCCTGCAGCACAACTTCTTCTTCGTCTTCTGAATCGCTTTGCAATACTTTACGAACACTACCTTTTTTTCCTTTCATTTTTTTTCTTCTTTTAGCAGCCTCCCTTTCCACTGCAATTGCTGTTTTTTCCGGTGTAACCGTAGCTATTAAACTTCGTCCTAACTTTCTTGGTTTTCTTTTCCCAGTTCTTGGCTTTGCTTTTAGTGGCTGTCTAAATTGGTCAGGAGTTAATATTTGGCAATCTTTTGATGGCCCTGCTGATGTCGAAGGAGCTAAATTAATTTTGTTGTCCAGTAGTACTTCAGCAGTTTGATGTTCTTTAGTAGCTTGTAGTATATCTGGGTTTTGCCTATCTGTTACCGTACTAGGCAAAAAGTCGTCATCATTAAATTTGTGTCTGTCGAATGGTACTAATCCTGTCTTGTTAAATCCTTTACGTATATTGGATGGTCTCATGGATTTTTCAAAAGCGAGTCCAATTAGTTGTCCAATATCATAAATAGTAATCGGTTGTTCTGGATTACGCATCATCCAAGAATCCATGGCAGAATGATAATAATTCTTAAATGGTGCAAAAATTGACACATCTAGAGGCTGCAGCTTCGCTGAAGTACAATCACACCGGATGCCTTTGCCAAATCTAACGATTCAATGGATAGGTGCGATTCATGACTGTCCATTATTAAAATACTGGGATTTTCCAATGAACTACCACTGTGCTTGATATAATGTTTCATAACATCTACAAATAAATCGCTGTTCATCCAACCCGACTGTGCCGCTAAAATCAAAGTTCCCGGTGGAGTACCAATACCCATTCTAGGGTTTACCTTCTTTCGTGGGAAAATTATTACTGGAAGAAGTGCCTGCCCTCCAGCGCTTATGATGCAGCATGTTGTGCATAAAACTCCTTTTTCACCACTGGTAACTTTGCAAAGGTTTTTGTGTCCCTTCAGGGCCATTACTTTATGAGGTTTCTGCACGGTGGTTGTGCCTGTCTCATCGAGGTTAAATATTCTGCATCCATCGGAAAATGCTGGATTTCTTTTAATTGCGTTTTCGAGATTATCATAAAATTTCGTCACTGTCTCTTTATTAAATGATGTCGCTCTGGCAAGGCTACATGCTTCTGGTTTTCTAAGTGAGAGTTCAGGATGACGTTTTCGAAAACCCCTAAGCCAGTCAATACCTGCTATTTGATTGATTTCCCACGAGGAAGGCATTTTTATATTATTATACCTTGCCATTTCAAAGGGTACACGACGACAATCTTTGGAAGTCAGCCCGTAAAATAATAAAGCACAATTTTTATAATAGTCTCTAAGCATATTTTTTTGTACTTCCGAGAAAACTCGGTTGACTTCATAATTGGGTGTTAATTTTGCGTCACCTTCTAGGTCAGTTTCTTTGGTCTTTGCATAATACCTTCGTAGGGTAGCAAAAGGTATATTTGCTTCTGAAGAAACGTGTCGTATACTGTTTCCTTCCTTAATAGCATTAAGTGCTGCTAGCATTGCTTCTTTGGTATGATCACCTATTTTTCTTTTTCCTTTCTTATTTCGTGGCATTCTGAAATCAAAAAAGATTGAATCTGTAAATAATATTAGCACAACCTTGTTATAAATCACATGGTACACAGTGGATCATGATCAACTGTGTACCACTAACTTCTGATCCACTGAGTACCACCTGTTCTATTTATTTTTAAAATTCAATAACTGTTTACAAGATATCACTATGTAATCATTTTAATCGTTATTGTATAAACTAATAACCACTTTATATATCTGAATTGAAAGTAATAGTTAAAAATCAATAATAAGATCATGCTTGACAAAATATTACTTACCTAGTTTTTTTTCACGTCTAGCCAAAACAAAACTTAACCTTAAAAGACGTCTAATCGTCGCCGATACAAGTCGCTTACTAAATACACAGAGAGGCAGTGTGGTTAGCTACAAATAGATGAAATGCAATAAAAGTTTAGCCCATAAATGACATTGTGGTAGGGATGGTTCACTGTGTACCACTGATTCACTGTTGACCAGGCTACCCTACTTTTTATTAATATTGAATAATTCATCATAAAGTTCAATTTTTATAATTTATACCCCCAGGTAATTCCAGTCGTTTCCAGTCGTTCTTATAATGTTGCAAGTAATTATGCAATTGTAAAATGCATTTATTGCACCAGAATGCATTTTTCGAAAAATGGCATAACCACACCATATATACTTTTTCCTGGGAGCTTTCTGAACACAATGCAGAAAACCGCATCTCGATATCTGCTGTCCCTAAAAATTTCTTTATATCGGTCGATTTTGATCTAAATGCCCTGGACTAGTAGACCAATTGTGTTTTATAGCTTTAGTTAGATACTTTAAAACTGTTTCGCTTGTGCGTGGAAATTTATTATGAAGAAAACTGAAATACTAAATTCCGAATGAAATGAAGATATTCTTGGGTTATCTTTGGTCTTGTCACTCTTTTGCAGGTCACTTTGTATCAGTAATTACGTGACAATATGTGACAAATCGCCTATCACTTGTTTTAGGCTACTACATATTTAAAAAATTGTTTTGCTATAAACTTAATCTGCAAAAATGTTTCAGGCTCTAATTGTTTTATTATTGGCTGTATCTTTCGCCACACCTGAACCCTTAAGAGCTTTTCGACAAGTTGATATTCCAGCTAATGCGGCTCAACGAGTTGCTGTTGTAAGACAAGGTGATGATGGATTTCATATTGGTTGGTATCCTGGTAATGTTTCACCAAATGGTTATGGTTCACACTATGGTTAATCCAATTATGAATTATGTTCCACATTAATGTAATTACCATTGGTTAAATACACTTATTAAATATTTTTTATTAGTTTGTTTTAAACAGTTTTCAAAGCGAAGTTTATCCTGAACAAATTTAGGATAAATAAATAAAGTTAAAGAATGGAAAACTACATTAATATTATTTGATTGTAATAATTATTTAAAAAAATAATTTTATATCACTATCGCTATACACGCTGGAGTTTTGTTACTTACGTAATTCAAAAATAAATGTTCGATACTAAAACATGAAATAAAAAACTAAATAAATCGAAGTTAAGATATTTTTTTAATTAAACTTTAAAAAAATATTTAAATCTCGTGTGACCAAATAGTCAGAATAGGCTTAAGCTTAGGTGTAGTGATATTGCTATTAGTGAGAAGTTCTCGATAAATTTCATGTAGTAATTACATAATGCGACAAAACTTTGTACCTGTTTGACGGATTTTGGAGTGGGAAATTGTTTTATTACCACTAATTTGCTATCATCTATTGTCAGCTCTTCCACGCTGACTGTATAGCCCTGGATATTTATCGTTGTTTGTGGTTTTAGGGTGAGGTTTGCTTTCCTTAACCTTTGGAAAATTTTTTCTAGTTTTATCAAGTGTTCTTCCAGGGTTCTTCCAAAATCTAATTTTCCCATCTTTTTTCTTCACCAGGACTACTGGGCTAGCCCATGGTCCATGGCTTGGGCCGATGACATCGTGTTCGAGCATTTCATTTATTTGCTCGTCAATGATGATCCGTTCCTTAAGGGACACCTTCGCTACGTTCCACTAAAGGCGGAAATAAACGGTTCAATTTGGTTGAAAGACAAATGTATAAACGTTTCAATTAAATTGATCAATTTCAAAATGTCTGCAACTAAAATCCTACGAACTGGTGTTACAATTATTTGTGTATATTTAATGGAGGTATTGAAAAAGATGCTGAAAAAATTACAGAGAAGACATCGACGTTGGTGGACTAAACCGTTTCAGATTCGGAGTGTCCTCGTCTTTCCATTTATGCACTTTTGTTAATCACTATATAGTCGCAATAGGGAACAGTGACTTACAACTTCTTTCAACGTTCAATTTGGTTGAACACTTTCATTGAATCGTAAAATACACTATTCAATTTGGTTGATTCAACCAATTTGGTTGAATCAACCAAATTGAACCGTCTAGTTCCGCCTTAAGCGTTCACAATGCTCAAAATACTCCTTCAGCCGTTCCACATGACGATCACGGTCGTTGTGGTCGCGGCAAAAACGTCACTGATGACGTCATTATTTTCGCTTACAACGACCCATCTGCTTAGGTGGGTTAAAGATCCATTCCACTTGAGTTTCTCTACCGCTCGCAGGCAAGTGGAATGGGAAAAATGCGGTCCTGAGCGTGATCGTTGTGAGTGCTTACTGGAACGTAGCGCTTGTAGGCCCGACATTTGACGGGTGTACTACCCTCTACTTCTATTTTATGTTCCGCCAGGTGCGGTCCCCCCATTGGGTACTTTAAGATTAGTTTACCTAACTCTACTTTAAACTGGTTATTGTCGAGACAAGATAAATCAAAACCTTCTACCTTTGTTATATCTGATTCCTCGGTGGTGAAGAAGGTCCACCCTGTATCTGCTGGGTTCTCTTTTTCATTAAGAAGCTACGTTTGTAAATTGTGACTGAGTAGGGATTTACATTATTAATTTGTACAGTATTAAATTCAGTATTTTTTATTGGCTGTACTAATAACCCTCGAAAGCGATATCCAATACCACCACCGTGCTCAGCATCCTCGAAAACGGGCGGAAAGTGTGTTTTTCTACAGAGAAACCTTGTAAAGCGCGTTTAACCCTTCTAGAGGGTGGGTTTTTGCTGTTTTGAAGGTGATGCCGAGGGTTTTAGATTCGGTTTCAGCGACCTCGAAAATGAGGGGGAGACTGAATTGGCCCTGTACGGAAAAAAAGGGTGTCACTCCGACTCCTGACCTGCACTATGAAAATAAATATATTATAAGTCCCAAGATGAAAGATGAGACTGTGTTCTAATTAATTTTTTTTTTTTAAATTAATATTTAATTAATTTACTAATTAATTACATATATCATAAAACTGCTTTAGTTCCAAATAAAATTATGTATTAAATTTTACTATAAAAGATCAAAAATCAATTTATGATATCAATACACTACAATTTTGATCTAAATTTCTAAGATGGGATCTCAAATGGTAAGTTATATTTTTATATACAGGGTAAGAGTTAAAACTTTAAAATTTTGTGTGAGCTAGTACAGTTACTAGGTGCACGTTTTCAAAATAGTTTCGATTATTCAGAGTGTTCCAAAAACTCGTGGCAGCACAAACTTACATTTTTTTTAAATGAAACATACTATATTTTATTCAAAAATCGAAATGATCTCACCGAGAGCGTTAAAAACATTTATGTTAGTATATTATATGGGGGTTTCAAAAAGATATCGCCAATTATTAGCAAAAATGACTCCATCTTTAACACTCTGTAAAACAGTAAATCAAAATCAATCAACAGGTCTTTGTACTCAAATGTCATTCTCGTATAGTCGGCTGTGCTCACTATGAATTACTTTATTTATCTGTGGCTTCTTTAATACAGGTTGAAACAGAACACAAATCAAGGTATATCTAAAAATTTTCAAATGGATCACCCTATAAGTCTTTTTAGAATTTGTTAGTACAATTAAAAAGCTTTCAAACGATATAGTGTAGTTAGCGTAAACTGCAAATATTTTATGATAACGGGAAAATCATGTATTTTACAAATGAAATGTTATTAAATTTTTACATGAAACCTACTGTATATTTTATGTTTTCTAAGGCATTAAAATATTCTACAAATTGTAATCGCAATTTCTGATCTGTCTATTATTTTTTACTGTTACCGCTAGAGGACCGCATACCTATATAGAGATATTCGGAATTATTAGTCCATTCTGTGAGCCGGAAAAAAACTTTGAAAAATACAAATAAATTTTGACGTCCCCAAATTACGTTCCCCACCGTTTTCAAAGATGCTGGATATGATGCCGGTGGTTACAGTTCTTTTATAGTTGATCCCACCCCTCAAACGGCCCAAAATCACCCCCGAAAGGGTGAACAATTTGTCATCTCCCGTTTTCGAGGATGCTGAACGCGATGGTGATGCTGGATCTTCTCACCGAGGGGACTTCACTCCTCAAACTGCAAAAAAAATGTTTACCCTTTAATACAATTTTATTTGTGAACGTAAAATACATAATTTTTCCGTTATCATAAAATATTTACAGTTTTCCTTATACCCTAACTATACTATATCGTTTAAAAGCTTATTAATTGTACTAACAAATTGTAAAAAGATTTATAGGGGGATCCATTTGAAAATTTTGAGATATTGCTTGATTTGAGTTCTGTTTCACCCTGTATTAAAGAAGCCACATATAAGAAAATTAATTAAAAATGAGCACAGCCAACGATACGAGAATGACATTTGAATACAAAGACCTGTTGATTTATTTTGATTTTCTGTTTTACAGAGTGTTAAAGATGGGGTCATTTTTGCTAATAATTGGCCATATCTTTTTGAAACACCCATATAATATATTAACATGCTATATTTTTTTAACGCTCTCGGTGAGATCTTTTCGGTTCTTGAATAAAATATAGTATGTTCCATTTAAAAAAATGTAAGTTTGTGCGGTAAGTACAGAAGACACAAAAGCAAAAAAATTAATGTTAAAGTTTTTGTTGCAGCCGTTAACGGTAACAAAGGAATGCTGTTTATACTATTTCTAAGTACTTTACTACTTTGTAAATTAGTAGACATCTTATTTTCATAAAAATGGCAAAAAAAAATTGTACAAACCCCTTTTTCGACTAGGACGGGCAGTATTGAATGAGCACAAATATTGTCTAATTAGAAGTCCCTGTAGTAGGATATGGATTTGACGGTTATCTTATCCTTCCCTGGGTGATATTAAAGTTCAGCACTTTTTCTAATGGTTAGGTGGTCTTCCTATCGGTCGTTTGATATTTAATATTTATGTTCGTTTAGTCCTTGTTTATCTCACTAGATCCTGCAGTCTGCAAGGCATTTTATTTATTTTGTCTCTTGTGTGTAGTACTTCTTATTTTTATAGAGTATTTTTACTTCTTTTGTTCTCATTATTCTTTGGTTTGTTTTCTAAAAATGGTTGGTAAATATGGGCAAATATATTTTTTTAAGCAGATCATCATATTTATAGTCCATGTTTAGCGAAATATTAAAAAGTCTAATAGCTACTACTTACTAGCATTAAATTATATAAATTATAAAAATACAAACAAAATGACACTTCTTACACATAGAGGTAATTTTGTGAATAAATATTGCAAACATACGTTTTTTTTAAATAAGAAAAAACTCCTAAAATGTTTAATACGTTTAAAATATTTGTTTACAGGCCCGTGCACAAGGGACGGGTTGGGGGGGGGGGAACCTTCCCTCAAGAGGAAAACTTCTGTATCTTTATTTGAAATATTATAAAAAAATTATTCCAGAAATGTATAAAACTGATATTCTATAAATTTGAATATGATACATATCATACTGTTTTAAATAGTTTTCTTTATGTACAGGGTGGCGCAAATTTAATTGAACACTATTGGATTTCGGAAACCATTATACATATAAATGGGAAAAAAGATGCGTATTTTCAAGATAAATTGATTGGTGTTTTCAAAATTAAAATATAAGGCCCGGTTTCGGATATATTTGGGGAAAACCGAAATTGACGATTTTCGTATTATTTCATTAACATATTAATTTTGAAAAATAGAAAAAATTTATTAAGCTTTTTTATTGAAGAACAAATACAACTAAACATAGCGTATCCAATTTTTTAAAACAACGTTTCGTCTTTGAAGTGCCGCTCTCAAATATTTTTGAATCACCATTTTTTTCTTTATCCAACCATGTAGAACACTTAATATTTTTATTAGGTTTTGACAATGAACAGCACTTTAGGAATTTTGTTAAGTACGGTCCTGTTCCATATTCACTGAAAATATTTATATATCTTTTTGAATAAAATTAATTAAAAATTGAGTATACTTTGACCATTTCCCAGAAAAGTTGAAAACCAGAGGTTCCAATTTCCCAATTTAATCATTTCCCAGAAATTTTAATCAATTTTCAACTAATTATCTTTTAGATAATTACTAAAATAACACTAACCAACTAATAAATTGCACTGCGTCAAAAAAATCAACAAAATTAAGAAACGTCAAAATAAAAAATAATTTTTGTTTCAAAGACATCTTGATATGCATTTTTATGATTAAATTATGTTCTTTCCTACGTGCACATTTCTTGAAAATTTACATTCAAAATTTGCTCAATAAGTGAAATAAAATAAAAAGTACAGGTAGGTATTTAAAAAAAATTGTGAGGGTAGCCCTTCAAAGATGAAACGTTGTTTGATAAAATTGGATACACTATGTTAAGCGATATTTGGCCTTCAATAAAAAAGTTTTATAAATTATTTTCTATCTTAAAAAATAAGGTTTTCCCAAATATCTCGGAAACCGCACCAGATAATTTAATTTTGAAAAAACCAATAAATTCGTCTTAAAAATACACAACTTATCCCCGTTTAAAAAAGGCATTTAAAAACATGCTCAAAAATTGAAAACTCAAAAAATGATTTTTGCAATAAGGAATTTTTCAGCAGTTGTTGATAATTTGTTTAAATTTTTAATAAAATAAAAAAACTGAATACTCCATTTAATTCGACAGAAACAAATACAAAAGAAACTGTGTTTCATTGTAATAATGAAAATGCAGATAAATATAAAAAATAAGTATTTGCTTTGTTGTATAATTAAAAAATATCCAGTATGAAAGATGTAGATTATGAAAAAATCTTCAACTTTTGAAGGGTCACCTTTTAACATAAAACGGTCGAGAAAAATTCAAAAAATCGTATTTTTTTCTTTTTATTTCCGAGAAAATAATGTAACTTTTGATGAAAATTAATCTCTTGTTGGACAAATTTTTTTACGTTCATTTTACTACTTCCAGTTATAAAAATCCTGCAGAAAACTATTTTACGTTTTTGCAATTAAATTACCTATCTCGCCTGCACTATTTAATCATGCATTGTCACTGGAATTACGAACACCTGCCAATTTCAAAAAAATCATTCGAACGTCTGGGCCCCGATGTTTGAAATGTGTGAGTACAACTCGACTGCGAGAATGTACCACGTGACCATCTCGAAATCGGTCAACGTTGCCAAATTTAAATTTAGACAGTTCAACAAAAAGTAGAGCAAAACATATATTTTAGTTCACTTAAAACCTTCGTACAAGAAGAAATAGAAGAAGTGATTAAGACAGACAGCCAAATTATTGGATTCAGACATTATAAGCTCTTTAGATCCGTTATGGAAATATTAATTCAAAATATAAAACATTTTTCAGAAAAATTAGTTTATACATTTTCAATTTATAATTTTATCCAGAGCTCATTTGTTAATTATCTAATGGTATATGTCTACGTAACTGCCTATCCTTAAAAATCAAATAACTCACTTATTTTTCATCTAAACTTCAACATTATACATTTTCGTAAAGGGAAAGAGTTCACCTTTCAGATAGTATAAAAATATATAGGGTATGTCGTTAAAAAAATCGACGTTATTTGCATTTTAAAAAGACCGCTTTTTTAAAACACCCTATATAAGATTTTACTAAATAAACATTTATACTGAAAAAAACTTTATATAAAAAAAGAAACTGTTCAGTGAAAACCGCACCTTCCTATCGTTTCTGAGTTCCGAGATATTTGCAGTTAAAATGGGTCAGAAACTTCTGGGACACCCGGTATTTCAAAAATAAAGGTACTTTATTCCTGAGTAAATTTCATATTTTTTGGCAAATCTCGTATACGACTGAAAAAAATTGATATGAGATAGTTGCATTTTAGGTTTTTAAATAAAAAAACTGTTATAAAAGTCTTTTTAATATAATAATAATATAAGAGTATTTTTTTGTATGAACTTTCTGGTTACCGGTTTTGATATCTGAAATTTCTTTAGAATTGATCATAAAAGTATATTACAGGAAATCTTTGAATATGTTGGCAATAAAGTACATTCAAATCTGTTTAGGATTATAATAAATAGGACCTTTTGAAATTTGTTTTAGGGTAAATCGGAAATTAGTATAATAAAAATAGTCCTGGTTTCCCTTACTTTAAGGGAAAGAAATCTGTAAATTCTCTTTTCCAATAAATATTTTATTTATTCCTAAAACAAATAGTGTTTAGTGAAGTTCGCAGCCAATAAAAATATATTTTTTTGTGTTTACCAATATTTTTCCAGTTTTGTAGATTCAGTCTGGTAAGTTAAAATAGTTTAATATATTTTTTATTTGGTGTTTGTTTTTCAAATAGAACTTTTTCATTTTATAAATTTTATTAATTTTAAATATTATATAATTATTCTTTTTATGATATATATAATAAAATACAAACTACAAATCACATACCAAACTATTAATATAAAAGATATAGGTTATAATTAATATAAATTTGATTTGATAGTATCGACACTTAACCAACGTTGCCAAACTGCGGGGAATCTCAAGATGATTGGGGATTTATTGGGGATTGGCATTATGCGGGGATTTTGAAATCTCATCGTTAAACAATATAATAAATAATCATGCAGGAATTAAAATTAAAATTAAAATAAAAAAACAGTTCAGATTGGGCATAGAACTCAAGACCATTTGCACAGCAGCAAATCATTTGTCCATTGTACCTACTTTTGTTATAATAAATCTTATTATAATCGGGTAAGTTCGTTTATCTCCGCGCGGTGCGAACGCGAACACAAAGAGAAAACCTTTCTGTGATTCCCTTAGTTTTAGACGCTTCTAATTTGCTAGCTTTGCGTTAGATAAGTTGATTTTGTATTCTGTCGCGAAATAACGATACGATTTTGTGCAAATATGGATAAATGGTTAATAAAAGGTCAAAACAAAGAAGATAATCCTAAGGTAAGGTACTTAACCTATTGAGGGGAATTTTTGGGGAATCAGCAGATTTTTGTCCCCAAATTTTGGGAATTTGACTTGGGATATTGGGGAATATGATAAATTGGCATCGGCAACACTGCACTTAACGCCTTCACGGCACTATTGCGCATGTTTCCTCTCTTACTAAACTCAACTCTACTGGTACAACCCAGTAGAGCACTTCTATGCGAACTTGTAGATGATTTCTCTTGGTTTCAAACATAACGATTTTGTGACGCTGAGAGAGTGAGGAGTGATCACGTGGTACATTCTCGCACACGAATTGAAAATTTATAAACTAACTTTTTCGATTGAAAATTAGGCTTGTTCTTAATTTAAATTCGTATAAATTTGAAAATTAAATATTTTGCTTTGAAAAAATTACTACTTTAATACACAAAAAAGAACGTTTTCACCAGAGGTTTCATAAAAAAATTATTTTTGCAAGAGATAAAAATTAAAAACGAAAAACATGGTTTTATCGTATTTGTATTTTATCTTCTAAAGGCTGATGTTTTAAAACAAATTGTTATTGATGTTTATTAGTATATCAAGAAACGGTAATTTTTTTATATTTTCAATTTCAATTATAATTTTAATGTTATAACTTCTCTACTTTTTCTCATAAGATTAAGAGACTTATTTATCGACAGCAACATTTGGAAATTTCTTTTTTGTGTTTTAAATAACCTGTAATTTTGCCAAGACAAAACATTGAATTTTCGATTTTATATTAAAATAAATATTATAATTATTATGCTTTTTTAAACAATATATATTGTTAATTATTAATTATTATTTAATTAAATTATTAATTATTATAAACTAACTTTTTTTTCGATTGAAAATTAGGCTTTTTCTTCGTATAACTGAAAAATAGATATTTTGCTTTGAAAAATTGTCATTTTAATTTTTGATAATTTTTCTAAAAAATGTTTTGTATTTTTAATAAAAGAATTAATATTTCCATAACGGATCTAAAGAGCTTATAATTGGTCTGAATCCAATAATTTGGCTGTCTGTCTTAATCACTTCTTCTATTTCTTCTTGTACGAAGGTTTCAAGTGAACTAAAATATATGTTTTGCTCTACTTTTTGTTGAACTGTCTAAATTTAAATTTGGCAACGTTGACCGATTTCGAGATGGTCACGTGGTACATTCTCGCAGACGAGTTGTACTCACATATTTCAAACATCGGGGCCCTGGAAGTGGGTGAACTGGTATATTAGACGATGATGAATCAGTCAAAACAACCTTCCTTATATCATTTATATATTTATAACGTCAATAAACAATCTCCGAATCAGAAACAACAGATGTCTTCTTTTCATTTTACCTAACTGGCTCCTTCTACCAATGTTATCAAAATTACATTCCAATTTCATTCATACCGAATAAATTATATCATGGCGGCCACTATTTGAAAACAGCTGAACTAAGAAATCAATAAAAATGTTGGTAAAGTAGACATTATTTACCGCTTTATGTTCAAAGTCAAATAATCGCATTTTTATAATTGCAACAGATCTCCTCAACTAAATTGTTTGGAGATTCGCTTTGAATGGGAGGATGAACTATTTTCTTGGGTATATTCATTGAAATGAGACAGAAACATAAATTCCCTTATTTTCCTCAATTATTGAAAAAAAAAACTTTTCAATTTTCAGAATAAAATCAAGCTCGATATATTTAATACCGGGTGTATCAACGATGCGTGCGTGGAGGATAGCTGCTTCCCTTTTGAAGATAGGAAAAAATGTTTCAAATAAAAGTTGTAGACAGCAATGAAAGCTATGTTCCAAAAATAACTACCAATATACAGGGTGTCCCATAAAAGTGTGACTTATCAAAATTATGTTTTTTTAAACGAAACACCCTATATATTTTTACTCGATTGAATTCCTTCGGAAGAGTGCTTCTCAAAAATATAGGGTTGTATGGGTTTATACCAGGTGGTTCTGAAGTTATGGTCACATTTATGTCCCAAAATGGGTTCATTCAACACCAAATATCTCAAAATCAATAATTAGGAATAACAAAAATGTTTGACCAAATATCCTCGAAAATGGTGTATTTTGATTTCATATTCATAAATTTACCGAATGGCACTTTTCCCATACAGGGACAACCAAAACTCGGGATCATTTTTTTCTCAGTTTTTTCAAATGGAACACCCTGTATATAGTGCCATACCAGAATAGTCAACACTATGAGCTTCCAGAAAATGTAGGGTTTGCCTACTTGATTTTCACCGGAAATGCATCTAATTCTTAAGGAAAATGTCATAAAAGCAATAATGATATTTTTTATTCAATGATGGACAAACATGGAACAAAATAAACTCAAAAAAATATAAAAAACCGTCATTTCACAGTAGATGTTCAAACAATCACCCGTTTTAAGCTATGCATAACCGGCGTCTGCCGATTCAGCTTAGTCAGTGTTCGGGGAGTAAGTTCGAATCCTGCGTATTCAAGTGGAATTAAAGTCAGATAAGACTTTGGGCAAGTGTAAAAAGGTATTTGCGTCATACGCAGTTTCATTCACGCCGGTAAACAGGCCGGATGAGATCGGCTATCTCGTGGAACTGATAGGGGTTGGTGACACAATTACACACTTGTTAGTCGGTAGATCACCTGCATGACAAAGGCATAGTCCTGGGTTTAAGGTGATTGAGGACCGTGGTTCGGAGCCCACGATAAGCTGTAGGTCCCGTCCAGTTTAGGTTATTAGGTCAGAAAAGAGACGTTAAAATTAACAAACAAACAAACAAGCTATGCATAAATTAAGTCTATCTACGACTTCAGTTAAAGCTGATCTTGTAGTAGAGCGAAGAAATCCTCTAATTCTATTTTTCCTTCAGCGTCGTTGGTTTGCCGCTAATTTATTTTTGTGCTCACTTCTTGTGTTTCACTTTTTCTGTTTCCACAAACCTCTTCTTCGAAAACTCTCGAGTCGCATACATTCTACTGGCTAAATGCAGTTTCTGTAACATCTATCCGGAATGTCGATCATTTTATCAATTATATCAAATAACCCTTGGAACATTTGAATGTTACAAGAGCTGTCAACAAACATGACATTTTATTATCGAAGTGAATTTATAGTTTAAATCTAATATTTTCTCGTTTCGAAATGAAATTATCCACCGAAGAAATGATAAACATGATCTACATCAAATATTATGGTTTAAATTATAAATTCACTTCGATAATAAAATGTAATCTTTGTTCTCAGTTCTCAGTTCCTGAAACATTAAAATGTTCCAAGGGTGATTTGATATAATTGATAAAGTGATCTACATTCCGGATAGATGTTACAGAAACTGCTTTTAGCCAGTAGAATGTATGCAGTTCGATATACGACTCGAGAGTTTTCGAAGGAGAGATTTGTGGAAACAGAAAATGTGAAACACAAGAAGTGAGCAAAAAAATAAATTAGCGGCAAACCAACGACGCTGAAGGAAAAATAGAATTAGAGGATTTCTTCGCTCTACTACAAGATGAACTTTAACTGAAGTTGTAGATAGACTTAATTTATGCATAGCTCAAAACGGGTGATTGTCTGAACATCTACTGTAAAATGACAGTTTTTTACAGTTTTTTGAGATTATTTTGTTCCATGTTTGTCCATCATTGAATAAAAAAATATCATTATTGCTTTTATGACATTTTTCATACTTTCCTTAAGAATTAGATGCATTTCCGGTGAAAATGAAGTAGACAAACCCTATATTTTCTGGAAGCTCATAGTGTTGACTATTCTGGTATGGCACTATATACAGGATGTTCCATTTGAAAAAACTGAGAAAAAAATGATCCCGAGTTTTGGTTGCCCCTGTATGGGAAAAGTGCCATTCGGTAAATTTATGAATATGAAATCAAAATAGAGGATATTTGGTGAAAAATTTTTGTTATTCCTAGTTATTGATTTTGAGATATTTGGTGTTGAATGAACCCATTTTGGGACATAAATGTCACCATAACTTCAGAACCACCTGGTATAAAGCCATACAACCCTATATTTTTGAGAAGCACTCTTCCAAAGGAATTCAATCGAGTAAAAATATATAGGGTGTTTCATTTAAAAAACATAACTTTGATAAGTCACACATTTATGGGACATCCTGTATGTTGGTAGTTATTTTTGGAACATAGCTTTCATTGCTGTCTACAACTTTTATTTGAAACATTTTTTCCTATCTTCAAAAGGAAAGCAGCTATCCTCCACGCACGCATCGTTGATACACCCTGTATATACTTCAACCCTTTTTGAGATTACCCACCAAATTTGAGTTCTTTAAGTCATACCGTTCCTGAGTATACCTTGAATTACAAATACACGACACTGAACGGCGGCCTTAATAAACACCGTTAATTTGAATTATTTGCCCATATAGACAATTTTTTTTTATACATATAATACAAGTTATAAAATGTTCATTCAATTTTAAAGATTTCTTACGATGCATAATTATAATAGCTCTTTAAATGAAATTTCGTTCTGTAAAGTATAAATCATCAGCAAAGGTCTTCTTGGGTTATCTTTTACAGGTCATTTTTTATCAGTTACTACCGACCTGTTAACAATCAAAATCGGTAAATACGTAACAATATGTGACACATCGCCTGTCACTAATTTTCGGCCTACTACATATTTAAAAATTTGTTTTACTATGAACAATAACTTAATCATCTGCAACGTTCATAAAAAAATGTTTCAGGCTCAAGTTGTTTTAATATTCCTATTGGCTGTATCTTTCGCCAAACCTCAATCCGACGTCGAGAAAAGTTTTCGACATGTTTATATTAATCATCCATCAGACTATGTTCCACCACTAAACATGGTTCCACCACCAAACTTGGTTCCACCAG
Source organism: Crepidodera aurea (assembly GCA_949320105.2). Classification (NCBI taxonomy): domain Eukaryota; kingdom Metazoa; phylum Arthropoda; class Insecta; order Coleoptera; family Chrysomelidae; genus Crepidodera; species Crepidodera aurea. The sequence continues at coordinate 26,292,008 of OX439475.1, read as the reverse complement.
TTAGTAATATAATGCGCTATCCCAACAATGGCGGCAGCGACAACATTATCATTCTTCCTGGAAGTAATAATCAGATCATCAGTAGCAAGTAATGAATTATGCTCCATATTAATGTAATTGCCATAGGCCAAATATACTTATTAAATATTTTTTATTAGTTTGTTTTAAACAGTTTTCAAAGCGAAATTTATCCTGTTGGCCAAATTAAGGATAAATTGTTAATTTTGCTTGTCACAGGATGCATAAATAAAAGTGAATTAAATATCCTTAAAAAGTTATTTAAACAGCCTTAAACAGGAAGAGCTATTATACAAAATATTTTTTTCTGAAATCGCTCAAGAATGCCTACTTTCCCGGAGCAATTTCAGACCCCAAAATACGCTATTCTAGTATTTTAGTCCGTTGCCAAGCAACGAACTTTACCGTACAAGGCCGTCAAAATCCAATAATCCATAACAAGCAATGTAAATGTATTTTATGTACTCTATTTATACTTTCCGGATCGAAAACGGTCCGGCAAAATTTTTGCCGTATGAGGCCGTCAAAATCCAAGGATAAACTAGAGAGAAGGATGGGCCACTTTCATAAGAAAATGTATTTTATGACGTCACTAAATACTTATTAGTTATGCCGGGTGCTAATTGTGTTGTTTCTGGCTGCAATGCAGAGTACTCTATTTAAAGAAGGCAGGAATTGTATTATGTACAGTATTTCATGACGTCATTAACAGTCTGACAGATTGAGTTAAGGGCTCATCCTTCTCTTTAGATTAACATCGTTGGTCAAAATCTACGTAATTTCCTGAAACGTCAAAGTGACTTAAACCAAAGAAGTCAAAAGTTTTGTATGATGTACAAATTGAAACCAATAAGGCGTTTTTTAGCTGTACGTGGTCAGGGACTTTCCTTTGTTCTTTTTGTATGTCTTGTGTCTGTAGTAAAATGTGGGAACGTCATTGTTTTCTTCAATTTTTGTTTTTGTTGGTTTTAGTACAGGGTTTCTTGAAAGGCGGTCTGCATCCCTATTTAGGCTATCTCTTTTGTTTTATAACGTAGTCATATTCTGATAATTTAATGCTCTATCTGGTTAATCTACCTGTGCGGTCTTTCAAGAACCTGATCCAGCATAGTGCATAGTGCGTGGTGATCTGTCATTATATTTACCCGTTTTCCATATATTATATGCCTCAGGTATCCTAGTGCCCAGATAACCGCCAGACCCTCTAATTCAGTGGTCTTGCTATTAGTGAGAAGTTCTCGATAAATTTCCTGTAGTAATTACATTTTTTTTTTAGTTTATTATTTATTTTCATTTGGTATATATTACATTTTTCTAGGACATTTCATTTTCCTAATTCCCTGCTATAGGAGTTTTCCTCCTTTTCAGGGTGAGGCCCTGATTACAATATTAGTAACCTAGCTAGCTAATTTTTCCTAAGGTTTTTGTGCGCGCTGGTGTGTTCTGTTTTGTGTGTGTTGGTTGGGGCCTGTGTGGGCAGGAGCTGTTTCCCAGTTTTTTATCTAAGAATCGCCAATTTTGCTATTTCCACCCTTATGTTTGGGGAAAACGGTGCCCAATCTAAGGGGGGAAATATGATTTAGGAAAACCACGATTCTGTACAGGTGGTCCTTATGTTCTATTTATTATATTATTATATTATTATGGTGTTGTATGTTTGGGGGTTGTGGATTGTGGGGGGTTTACCTTATGGTGAGGGGGGCGGAGTCCATTAGATCCTGGTGTTCGGGGGGGAGGGGGAGGTCTTGGGCGTCACCCAGAAGTTTGAGGTTGGGCTGTGGGAGTTTTGCTTTGGGTTAGTAATTACATAATCCGACGAAACTTTGTACCTGTTTGACGGATTTTGGGGTGGGAAATTGTTTTATTGCCACTAATTTGCTATCATCTATTGTCAGCCCTTCCACGCTGACTGTATAGCCCAGGATATTTATCGTTGTTTGTGAAAACGTATATTTTCCTGGTTTTAGGGTGAGGTTTGCTTCCCTTAACCTTTGGAAAACTTTTTCTAGTTTTATCAAGTGCTCTTCCAGGGTTGAAAAAAGATATCATCTAGGTAAATTAGAATTTCTTTCCATTTCATTCCCTGGAAGACTTGGTCAGCCAAATGCTGAAATGTTTCTGCAGCGTTCGTTAACCCGAATGGTAAAACGTTGCACTCATATTGACCATGTCCCTGCGCTACGAAAGCTGTGTATTGTTTCGAACTCTCTTCCGTTGGCACTTGCGAATAACCACTGAACATGTCCAGGGTAGTAAAGTATTTGGCCCCGTTTAGATATGTTAAGATATCGTCTATTTGTGGGATGGGGTGTTAGATTTCTTTGTAAATGTATTTAGTTTGCGGTAGTCTACACAAAATCTAATTTCCCATCTTTTTTCTTCACCAGGACTAGTGGGCTAGCCCATGGTCCGTGGCTTGGGCGAATGAACTCGTGTTCGAGCATTTCATTTATGTGCTCGTCAATGATGTTCCATTCCTTAGGGACACCTTGTAGGCTCGACATTTGACGGGTGTACTACCCTCTACTTCTATTTTATGTTCCGCCAGGTGCGTTCCCCACATGGTTGTCATTGTTTTCGAGAATACCATTGGGTACTTTAATATTAGTTTACCTAACTTGACTTTAAACTCGTTATTGTCGAGAAGAGATAAATCAAAATCTTCTACCTTTATTATATCTGATTCCTCGGTGGTGAAGAAGGTCCACCCTGTATCTGCTGGGTTCTCTTTTTCATTAAGAAGCTACTTTTGTAAATTGTGACTGGCTGGGGATTTGTATTAATAATTTGTACATTATTAAATTCAGTATTTTTTACTGGTTGTACTAATAACCCTCGGAAGCGATATCCAATACCAACATGTTCAGCATCCTCGAAAATGGGTGGAAAGTGTGTTTTTTACAGAGAAACCTTGTAAAGCGCCTTTAATCTTTCAAGAGAGTGAGTTTTTGCCCGTTTTGAAGGTGATGACGGGGGTCTCAGATTCTGTTTCAACGACCTCTAAAATGAGGGGGAGACTAAATTGGCCCTCTCCGGAAAAAAAGGGTGTCACTCCGACTCCTGCACTATGATAATAAATATATTATAAGTCACAAGATGGAAGATGAGACTGTGTTCTAATTAATTTTTTTTTTGTTTAAATTAATATTTAATTAATTTACTAATTATTATTTTTTATGTTCTAATTATATATATCATAAAACTGCTTTAGTTCCAAATAAAATTAAGTATTAAATTTTACTATAAAAGATCAAAAATCAATTTATGATATCAGTACACTACAATTTTAATCTAAATTTCTAAGATGGGATCTCAAATGGTAAGTTATATTTTTATATACAGGGTGGGCCAAACTTCTGACATCGGAGGATTACATCGTTGTGGTAAGAGATAAAACTTTCAAATTTTGTGTGAGCTAGTACAGTCACTGGGTGAACATTTTCAAAATAGTTTCGATTATTCAGGGTGTTCCAAAAACTCGTGGCAGCACAAACTTACATTTTTTTTAAATGGAACATACTATCTATATTTTATTCAAGAATCGAAATGATCTCACCAAGAGCGTTAAAAAAATATAGCATGTTAGTATATTATATGGGGGTTTCAAAAATATATGGCCAATTATTAGCAAAAATGACCCCATCTTTAACACTCTGTAAAACAGTAAATCAAAATCAGTCAATAGGTCTTTGTATTCAAATGTCATTCTCATATAGTTGGCTGTGCTCACTATGAATTACTTTATTTATCTTTAATACAGGGTGAAACAGAACTCAAATCAAGCCATATCTAAAAATTTTCAAATTGATCACCCTATAAGTCTATTTCCAATTTGTTGGTACAATTAAAAAGCTTTCAAACGATATAGTATAGTTAGGGTATAAGTTAATGGAAAACTGCAAATATTTTACGATAACGGGAAAATCATATATTTTACAAATGAAATGGTATTAAATTTTTACATGAAACCTACTGTATATTTTAGGTTTTCTAAGGCATTAAAATATTCTACAAATTGTAATCGTAATTTCTTATGTGTCTATTATTTTTAACTGTTACCACTAGAGGACCGCATACCTATATAGAGATACTCGGAATTATTAGTCCATTATGTGAGTCGGAAAGAACTTTGAAAAATACAAATAAATTTTGACGGCCCCAAATTACGTTCCCCCCGTTTTCGAGGATACTGGACATAATGCCGATGGTTACAATTATACATATAATCCTCCGATGTCAGAAGTTTGGCTCACCCTCTATATACATACATCCTATCGACTTTAAAACCAAAAATTTAGAATTTAGAAATATGCTATAATAAAGGAAATTATATATATATATATATATATATATATATATATATATATAAACTATGTTAAAAATTCCGGTTAATATTGTACCGCCCTAGTCGAAAAAGCGGTATGAACAGAAGACATAAAAATAAGAAAATTGACAAAGTTTTTGCGTTAACATTAACGGCAACAAAGAAATGCTGTTTATACTATTTCTAAGTACTTTACGACTTTGTAAATTAGTAGACATCTTATTTGAAGCATTTAGATGTAATTTTCATAAAAATCGCAAAAAAAATTTTTGTACAACCCCCTTTTTCGACTAGGACAGCAGTATTGAATCGGCACAAATATTGTCTAATTAGAAATCCCAGTAGTGGGATATGGATTTGATTGATATCCAGTCCTTCCCTAGATGATATCGAAGTTCAGCACTTTTTCTAATGGTTAGATGGTCTTACTATCGTTAGTTTGATATTTAATATTTATGTTTGTTTAGTCCTTGTTCATCTCACTAGATCCTGCAATCTCCAAGGCATTTTATTTATTTTGTCTCTGGTGTGTAGTACTTTTTATTCTTATAGTGCATTTTTACTTCTTTTGTTCTCATTTGGGGTTTCGAACCTTCCCTCAAGAGGAAAACTTTATGTATCTTTACTTATATTATAAAAAAAAATTATTCCAGAAACGTATGAAACTGATATTCTATAAATTTGAATATGATACATATCATACTGTTTTAAATAGTTTTCTTTATGTACAGGTAAATTTAATTGAACACTATTGGGATTTCGGAAACTATTGTACATATGAAGTTGGTTAAATGGGAAAAAATATGCGTATTTTCAATATAAATTGATTGGTTTTTTCAAAATTAAAATATTAGACCCGGTTTCAGAGATATTTGGGGAAAACCGAAATTGACGATTTTCGTTTTATTTAATTAACACCTTAATTTTGAAAAATAGAAAAAAATTTATTAAGCTTTTTTTATTGAAGAACAAATACAACTTAACATAGCGTATCCAATTTTTTAAAACAACGTTTCGTCTTTGAAGTGCCGCTCTCAAATATTTTTTTAAATAAGGAGCTGTGAGTTTTATTTCATTTTTGAAATCCCCATTTTTTCTCTATCCAACCATGTAGAACACTTAATATTTTTATTAGGTTTTGACAAACAACTGTACTTTAGGAATTTTGTTAACTACGGTCCTGTTCCATATTCACTGAAGATATTTATAAATCTTTTTGAATAAAATTAATTAAAAATTGAATATGCTTTGACCATTTCCCAGAAATTTTAATCGATTTGCAACTAATTCTCTTTTAGATAATTACTGAAATAACACTAACCAACTAATAAATTGCACTGCGTCAAAAAATCAACAAAATTAAGAAACGTCAAAATAAAAAATAATTTTTGTTTCAAAGACATCTTGATATGCATTTTTATGATTAAATTATGTTCTTTCCTACGTGCACGTTTCTTGAAAATTTACATTCAAAATTTGCTCAATAAGTGAAATAAAATAAAAAGTACAGGTAGGTATTTAAAAAAAATTGTTGATGGCAGCCCTTCAAAGACGAAACATTGTTTTATAGAATTGGATACACTATGTTAAGCGATATTTGGCCTTCAATAAAAAAGTTTTATAAACTTTTTTCTATCTTAAAAAATAAGGTTTCCCAAATATCTCGGATATTTTATTTTATAAATAAATAAACTCGTCTAATGAACTTTGTATCTATAAAGGTTTACGAAATCCCAATATTCTTCAATAAAATTTGCACAATCCTGTATAATTCTAATCGGCAAACGTTCTTAACAGTCTGTTTATTAAAACTGAACACAACCTACGCAAAAATAAGAGCACATACTGATCTTACAATATAATAGGTTTTTTCCGCCAGATCGACTCCATTATTAGTTGAATACATACACTCTAAGATGCGCGAAACAATGATCTTTTCAAATATTTTGGAGAAAGATGACAACATGCATATAGGTCTGTAGTTTGTAACTCATCACCTTTTTTGTAAACTGGAACTCCACGTTCTCCTCTTCGTCCTTCCTCAGGCCATGCACGGGTATTTTCCCAAACCTATAATCGATGGTATAACGGTTTCCACTGATTTTCTGGCAGGATAGATCATCTATCCCTGCCCTCAGGATTTGACCTGTACCCTCTTCTTTCAGTCTTTCGATTAATTTTTTACCAAAACATATTTTGCTCTCTGGATTTTGCTCAATTAATTCTTCTATAAACTCCTTTGGGTTATATCCTTTCTCAATTCCCGTAACTAATATCATAGGATCTGTATTATCTTTTTCCTTTAATAGGAAACCGCTTTCCTTGACAAGCATGTTTTTTATCTTAGTTTGTTGTTCCGCATTGTGACACTACATGACTACAGTCCCACTTTGTAGTTGTGCGATTTTTTGACATTTTTAGTAACTTTATTTTTACAAAACATTTTTGCATATGTTTGTTCATTTATTCTTATTTTCATGTTTAGTTTCGTTTGGGGGAGTTTTCCATTCTTCTTGCTTATAGTTTTGTTTGAATACGTTTTCTGGTTTTTGCCACTGCGCTATGGAACTTTACGTCTTTTCCTCCATACTCTCGTTTTCTGTATTTTTCTTCATATTTATGTTTCCTTGATTAAGCATGGTTACCCATTGAGTCAGTCTACAATTTTCTATTTCCAAGTGCTCAATTTTATACGCAATTTTAGTCAAAATTTTATGAATATTAAAAAGAGCACATCCTTCTTCTATGTTGTCTGCAAGTGCAATGGATTATGGAGCGTTTTAAGCGTTGATGACGTCGTTGATGTAAACATTATGGCGTGTTTTAATAAATAAATAAAAAGTATGTCTACAAACAAAATATATATTTCAAGACAGAGAAACGAACGAAAGATAACGAACATAGTTTTTTCATTAAGTGAGGTTGTGCTATTGACAAATGAGAAAAATAGAAAAATGTACGAATGGCTCGCCAATATCAACTAAAATTAATTTTACCAAAGTTGTTTAACATAATTATATTTATCTGTGGCCGCACGCTGCGCGTCTGCAGGAGGAGCATCACCTTCTAGTATTATGTCTCTTTCAGAATCATACAGCGTGATCTTTTCAGTCGCCATCTTCGTTTTAAAAATCGTGCTAAATTCCTCAACGTCCACTTTAACCCACCTAAGCAGATTAGTCGTTGTGAGCTTGGTGTGAGCGAAAATAATGACGTCATGAGTGACGTTTTCGCCGCGACCACAACGACCGTGATCATCATGTGAAGCGTCTGAAGGAGTATTTTGAACGTTGTGAACGCTTAGTGGAACGTAGCGTAAATCATCAACAAAGGTCTTCTTTGCAGGTCATTTTGTATCAGTTACTACCGATCTGTTAATCAAAATCGGTAATTACGTAACAATATGTGACACATTGCCTGTCACTAATTTTAGGCTACTACATATTTAAAAATTTGTTTTACTATGAACAATAACTTAATCCGCTACGTTCATAAAAAATGTTTCAGGCTCAAGTTGTTTTATTATTCTTCTTGGCTGTATCTTTCGCCAGACCTCAACACGACGACAGAAGTTTTCGACATGTTATTATTAATGAGCCACCAGACTATAATCCACTAGCAAACATGGTGGTGGGACCAAACATGGTTCCACCACCAAACATGGTTCCACCAGTTGGTAATATAATGGGCTATCCCAACAACTATCCCAACAACTATCCCAACAACTATCCCAACAACTATCCCAACAATGGCGGCAACGACGACATTATCATTCTTCCTGGAAATAATAATCAGATCTTCAATGGCAAGTAATGAATTATGCTCCATATTAATGTAATTGCCATAGGCCAAATATACTTATTAAATATTTTTTATTAGTTTGTTTTAAACAGTTTTAAACACGAAGTTTATCCTGTTGACCAAATTAAGGATAAATAGTTAATTATGCTTGTCACAGGATGCATAAATAAAAGTGAATTAAATATCCTTAAAATGTTATTTAAATAGTCTTAAACAGGAATTATACAAAATATTTTTTTCTGAAATAAAGAATGCCTACTTTCTCGGAGCAATTTCAGACCCCAAAATACGCTATTCTAGTATTTTAGTCCGTTACCAAGCAACGAACTTTACCGGCAAAATTTTTACCGTACTGTAAATGTATTTTATGTACTCTATTTATAAGAAGGCAGGAATTGTATTATGTATGACAGATTGAGTTAAGTGACCCATCTTTTTCTTTAGTATATCATCATTGGTCAAAATCTATGTAATTTCCTGAAACGTCAAAGTGACAACCAAAGAAGAATTATGTATACTAAATGAATAAGGTACGTTTAGAATGTAAGAATTTTAAAATTACCTAGATATTTATGTAGTCTTTACTATTTATCAAAATTCCTTAATTTATGATAATGTTTATTGCGATTTCAGAAAATAGTACATTGTTTACCTGCAACAAGCACTGAGAGTCTGGGAATGTGCTCTTACTACGAGGTACACATACTATTTTTTCACACTAAATATTAGAGCAACCTAAATAGTAAAGACTACATAAATATCTAGGTAATTTTAAAATTCTTACATTTTAAACGTACCTTATTCATTTAGTATACATAATCTGGTTTCAATTTGTACATCAGACAAAACTCTTGACTTGTTTGGTTTAAGTTGTCACTTTGACGTTTCAGTAAAATACGTAGTATTTGACCAATGATGATGAACTATAAATAAATCTGTCAGACTGTAAATGACGTCGTGAAATACTGTATATAATACAATTCTTATGAACAGCCAGAAACAACACAATTAGCACCGGGCATAACTAATAAGTATTTCGTGACGTCGTAAAATACATTTACATTGCTTCTTATGGAAGTGGCCCATCCTTCTTTCTAGTGTATCATCCTTGGATTTTGACGGCCTTGTACAGCAAAAATTTTGCCGGACGCCGATCCGGGAAAGTTCGTTGCTTAGCAACGGACTAAAATACTAGAATAGCGTATTTCGGGGACTGAAATTGCTCCGAGAAAGTAGACATTCTTGAGCGATTTCAGAAAAAATGGTATGTGTACCTCCAATACTCCAATTTGCATTGCCGTCCTGGAAGGTATCGCTTTTACTACGCTTAAAATTAAAGATATAAAAATTAAAGAATATAAAACTATATTAGTATCATTTGATTATAATAATTATACAAAAAATAATTTTATATCATACTATCGCTGTACAGGGTGTCCCACGACGGACTGTACATATTCCAACCATAAGTAACCGATGCCATTTCATGTATGGTATTAAAAAATGCATTTTTAAAAAATTTTAATTTCAGGTCCGGACTTTTTTATTGGTTTTTGACCAGACAATTTTGATTTTTTTCACTTTAATTAATAAAATTGAACGCGGAAGTTTTTGTTTTCTGCAGAAAAAATAAAACTTTGAAAAATTGTATAATTTTAATGGATTCATATTCTTCTTATGACTGTTACGGCAGTACATCGCTAGCACATCATCATTTTACAACAAAAATCATCAGGAAAGTTCATTTTACTCGATATAAAGTATTATTCAATCAACCGTTGAAATTCCAGGGCCGTATTTTTTTTTTATAGATCCTGTAAAAACAACACCCTGTAAAGCGGATGATATTAACCCAAATTAAAAAAATGATGTTTGCCATAGAAAAAAACTGTTGCTATTAAAAAAAAAGTGCAAATGTAATAATTATTTCTACTGTGGCTAATACAGTACTACATCAGAAAAAACATTTATTTAAAATAAAGGTACACATACTATTTTTTCTGAAATCGCAATCGTTATCATAAATTAAGAAATTTTTATAAATTTATAACAATTTTTTATGACAATCGTATTGCCTATGAAGTCGTTTCCTTGACAATCAGTGTTCGTTTATTGTTGTGACAAAAGTAAGAGATTCACTATACTACAATAAATAGAGACAATTTACCTTGGACTAAATGGAAAAAATTAGGGGCAAGCTGAAATTTTGCAGGTAGTTTTTGGTCAAAGGGACGAACTCAAATCCAAGTTTTCGACCTTCAACCCCTTGCAGAAGGGTGGTTTTTGGGCGTGAGTTTGTTTTTTGCAAATAACTCCCTCATTTTTAATCTTACAAAAAAACTTTCAATAACAATTTTGTAGAGAATTACATTTGCAACAACTTTCAGTTCTTGACTTTTTTTCATAACTGCATTATTTTGTTTATAATATAAAAAATTGCAAAAGTGGTATTTTTCGTTTTTTTTTCAGTTTTCCACCAATTTGATTAAAAAAAATTTCCAGACTGAACGAAACCGCATTATTCTGCATTCCGAAAAAAAATCGCCTGAAAAAACAATCTGGTCATTGAGATAAGGCGGAAAAACTTTTCAGTACCCTTCTGCCATGTGCAGAGTATGTATCGACTATCATTTGAATTTTCCGGAGCACGCAACTTGAGCGCGCTGAGGAGCAAAAAGTACGTTGACAGGGGAAAAATAGTTCAGACAAAAAATGTAGAGAATATAAACAGCTACAAATATAATGTATAGTTTTTTTTTCAATCAAATCAGTGAAAAACTGAAAAAACCCATTTTTTTCAATTTTTCAAACAATTGTTATAAACAAAATAATGCAGTTATGAAAAAAGTCCAGAATTGAAAGTTGTTGCAAATGTAATTCTCTACAAAATTGCTCTTAAAAGTTTTTTGTAAGATTAAAAATGAGGGAGTTATTTGCAAAAAACAAACTCACCCCCAAAAACCACCCTTCTACAAGGGGTTGAAGGTCGAAAACTTGGATTTGAGTTCGTCCCTTTGACCAAAAACAACCTGCAAAATTTCAGCTTGCCCCTAATTTTTTCCATTTACAATTCTAGTTTTACTGTACTACTACTTAGTTCGGTGTAATACCTACTTAGCGCTAAAAAATATTTAAAATGGACAGTGATGATGATGTCTAGGTGTACAGGACACCACCAGACTTAGTAAATGTTGCTGAAAATGTCATCTTAAATTTATTGCCAAATAAATCCAAGGCAAAATATGAATACGCATACAAACGTTTTATGGATTATTGCCAAGAAAAAAAGATGACCTCCCGATCTGAAAATGTCATAATTGCATACTTTTCCGATTTATCTACGAAGTTGAAGGCATCTACGTTATGGTCAAATTACCCCTGGTTGAGAGGTGCACTTAGTACTAAAAAAATATTTGAAATTACGTGCTTTCCTAAAACGTCAAGGTGACAATTAAAAACCAAAAAAGTCCAAAGTGTTGTCGAATGAACAAATTGAAACATTTATTCGTCAAGCACCAGATCGTACATATTTAATGAATAAGGTACGTTTAAAATGTAAGAATTTTAAAATTACCTAGATATTTATGCAGTGTTTACTTTTTAGGTTGCCTTAATATTTGGTGTTGCCGAACGAACCAAGATCATTTGTGATAAACGAAACTTATATGCCATTGTATAGAAAATATGTTGGATGTCGCCCAGAAAATTTTGAAAGGGAAAGGTTGCAGGTAAGTAGTGGGAATACATCACTTTGGCAGAATGCCTAAAATTGTCGCAAAATTTTTAAATTTGCCATTTGCACATGAATGCACAGGACATTGTTTCCGTCGGTCCTCTGCGACAATTTTGGTTAATGCTGGGGCAGATTTAGTTGCTTTAAAGAGACATGGGACATGGGTGATAGAAGTCCTCAACCGTTGCCAAAGTATATATAGAGGAATCATTTACAAATAAAGACAGAATCGTGATTTAGGTTTTCGTGGTTTTCCTAAATCATATGTCCCCCCTTAGATTGGGCACCGTTTTCCCCAAACATAAGGGTGGAAATAGCAAAATTGGCGATTCTTAGATAAAAAACTGGGAAACAGCTCCTGCCCACACAGGCCCCAACCAACACACACAAAACATAACACACCAGCGCGCACAGAAACCTTAGGAAAAATTAGCTAGCTAGGTTACTAATGTTGTAATCAGGGCCTCACCCTGAAAAGGAGGAAAACTCCTATAGCAGGGAATTAGGAAAATGAAATGTCCTAGAAAATGTAATATATACCAAATGAAAATAAATAATAAACTTAAAAAAAAAAACAAATAAAGTCGAGATAGCAGATAAAATATTTGGAGGGGGAAGTGACCAAGAGAAATCTGATACTATTAGCATTATTGCTGAAGAAGAAAGCAGTAATAACATCGCTCACTATTCAGGTAACATAACAGGGGGGAATGATAAAGAGAATGACTTCAGCCTATGTTTAATAATTGTACAAACTGCAACATAACTATAAATATACAAAAATAGTTATAATAATATGTGTTATAATATATTTTATATTCCGACGTGTCATAATGATATTATTATGGATTTCATTTTCAGTGTCAAAATGACATACTTTATAGGACTGAGTACTATAATGATTTCATTAAAGGACTGAGTACTATAATGAAAAATAGACGCAAAAATGTAAAAATTTATTTAAAACAAAATGGAACAAAATTTAATGATTAAAATTAAAAGTAACATTACTACAATTCGTTAAATTGATGTTGGACATAGGAGTTGAAATTGTTGCATTGTTGTGATTTTTAATTTCTATGGTTTCTGTTTCTTTTGAGGGAACGACAGTCGATGAAACACTCGATGATAATTTCTTCCCGAGAATGGCTGCTGAAATTCTTTTCTTGTTTTCGCAAGAGTTCTCTATATATCCTTCAGCAACGGTGTCACTTTTCCAGCCACCATGGCGTTTAATAGTGTGAAGATCGACTCCTGAATCAGCCAGCATTGAAGCTGAAGACCTCCGGAAACAGTGACCTGTGTATTCGGCGGAATGGGGTAACTTTAAAAAAGCAGCGATCGTTTTGCACATATTTCCGAAAGTATGCTTTGGTTGCTTTGTATATAAAAACGAGAAACTTCGGCATCGGGGGGTCTCATTGCTACATAGGTCCGAACAAGCTGCACCATATTTATTCCTTCGACATCGCCAGACGTTACGTAAAATTCTCGGGGAACTTTGGTTTTTGTACTAAGTATGTAAATTCGAAAAACAACCCCCTCATCGTGTACATCTTCTATCCTTAAGTTTTTTAACTCAACTCTTCGACATGCTCCACTTATACCTATTATCATTGACACTTTTAATAGCAAGTATGTTTCGTTGTCTTGTAAAAACTTTGCAATATTTTCTTTAGTTAAAATCCTGGATTTTTTGGGTGTGTAAGAATCAGATTTTCGTTTTAAAAAAGCTATCAATTGATTGAACTTACTTATGTCGACATTTTTCTTAAGTAATAGTGTGCTCCTTAACATAGAGTAATAACTCCATAAACTCGAAGACTTTTCTTCATTGATTCTTCCTGGAAATATGCCAAAAGTACCTTTTCGTGTATGATATTGACAACCTTTTTCTGGGAACACCAAGTTTTGTTATTGGCACGCCGTGTTATTAGACTCGGCTGACGCCTCGTCCAATAATACTCACGGCTAGTACCATAATGATCCTTATAACATAAATATCTATAATAAATGTTCTTAAGATGAGTTGGTTGTTTGCGTGTATTTATTTACTGCTTTAAATGTATATACAAAACCACTAGGGACCGATTTTGACTGTTTTCGATCCGGGAAAGTTCGATGCTTAACGACAGACTAAAATACTAGAATAGCGTATTTTGGGGTCTGAAATTGCTCCGAGAAAGTAGACATTCTTGAAATGGTTTTTCCGATGTAGTGCCGTATTAACCACAGTAGAAATACATATATTTGCACTGTTTTCAAAAGTAACAGTTTTTTTCTATGGCAAACAGCATTTTTTTAATTTCGGTTAATATCATCCGCTTTGACGTGACAGAAAGAAAATTTGTTCAACTCACTTTACAGGGTGTTGTTTTTACAGGATCAATAAAAACTAAAAAAAGAAAATACGGCCCTGGAATTTCACCGGTTGATTGAATAATACTTTATATCGAGTAAAATGAAATTTTCTTATGATTTTTGTTGAAAAATAATGATGTGCTATCGATGTAGTGCCGCATCAGTCATAAGAAGAATGTGAATTCATTAAAATTATACCATTTTTCAAAGTTTTATGTTTTCTGCAGAAAACAACTTCAGCGTTCAATTTTTTTTAACTGTGGCTTAGAACCTTAAGCTTTAAAGTGAAAAAAATAAAAATTGATCTGGCTTACAAGATGTTGTTTTTAAAAAACCAATAAAAATCTAAAAAAAACTAAGTCCGGACCTGAAATTAATATTTTTTAAAAACCTATTTTATTGAGCTCAGGAAGCATACTCAGTGTGCCAAATTTTATTTTAGATATACTTAACGTAGAATAATTCACATATTTTCAAATATCTCCCTGGCATTTTTTAATATCAGATATGAAATGGCCTCGGTCCATAGTACTTACTTATGGTTGGACTATGTACAGTTCGTCGTGGGACACCCTGTATACGCTGGATTTTACATATTATTAGTTACGTAATTTAAAAATAAATGTTTGAGACTAAACCTGGAAACATAAAATAAAAAACCAAATAAATGGAAGTTAAGGGAATTTTTAAATTAAACGTTTAAAAAATTCTTAAATCTCGTATTGGCAAATATCAAAAAGATGGTGACTATAAGGTATAATATAAGAAACCAATGATTTATTGAGTAACTAGAGCACGTATGTCAAACTCATATAATATTGCGGGCCACATGATCTATTTTGTCTATATCCTTGAACTTCAATTGGTTTCATTGCTTGGAATATTTCTTTCGGTTCTTTTTAAAGTTATTTTCGAAATAAAGGCTAACTCAAAAAAGCCTTGTGACGATAAGGATTGTTATTTTAAATAGAAACACCTTAATTAGAGAAAGAAAAGAAACCACTAAGCGATGGTATAAAATTGGAATTTTATTTCTCATGAGATTTATGAATACATGAATAATTGTGAGAAATTTTAAGATGTTATTAAATTTCAGAAAGATATCTACGTAAAACCAGTAAATGGGGTATTTGCTAGATATTTGCTAGACACCTCATATTTATATACTAGGAAGCAATTGCCAACTGAAAATATTGATCAGTACGTTCAAATTTTAAAAGCTCTAAGCAATAATTGTGATTTCAAAAATGTGACACCTGAACAAAATAAAAATTACTCCATCGGTGTTTTGTTAAGTAATGAAATGAATGGAACCATGAATCCCGATCCTGAAATTACCCACACCTCAAAACAATGCAGAACTACGCCGAATAATGAATACTCGGAATCTTCTCTCATTATTCAAAATGGATTCTTAGATTTTCGGATAAAATAAGAAGTCTTAAGTACACTGTAAACACTTCCCTTTAAGTAATAATAATAAAATCCAGGGTTTCGAAAAATTAAAAGAAGATGTTGCTAACGAAAAGTTAATTGTTGAATTTTGTAACTCAATCCGGAACGCCCATGGCTGTCTTTTCCAGGACTTTATTAGACACGGAGCGTCGTCACGCGTCTGTTGAAAAGGAGACAAACGCATTGGATGTCATTTTCAACTACTGACTGATCAAGAAGCTGACTCGTTTATGTTTAACACTAGACACTCTAGGAAAATAAACAAGAAGATTTTAAAGTGAAGTCTAGAATTATCCTTCATTTCGGAAGCTCATAGTGGTTTGTATTTTAATTTCTCTCTCTTTCCACTGGATTAAAACCACTTAGTTGTTAAAAAAGTTTTTTTATTGACGTTTCGGCTTTCCAGATCGAAAGCCGTTATCAAAATGACATAAAATAAATAAATTTACTAGAAACAGAACACTTGATAATCTTGCAAAAATATGACATCAACATAGTATACATAGAATAAGATTTTGAGATTGAAGATGTCAAAATCTGTTTCAATCATATTTTTGTGACGTTTCTGGGAACGAATTTTTTGAAAGGATAGCGCATTTGCATATTATAAGAGAATTTATACTTCGTCATAAATGAAGTTTTCTTATTAATATTATCATAAGAAAAAACCAGATAAAAACTTATGATACTATCCCGATATAGAGGGTATCCTTTTTGCAATTAACTCTTTTTGTAAAATAGGTATCCAAATTTTTGAAATATCAACCGAACAATTAGAAACACATTCGTTATTATTTAAGCATATCAATGCTGCTTCTTTAACTTTGCGGTTATAATTATTCGGTTCTTTTAATAATCTAGTTGAAGAATTCAATTGTATTTTATGACCAAAATCCCATGCATGCTCACATATTTTGGATTTTTCGAATTGTTTATTTTTAATGTACGATTGGTGTTCATTAAGTCTAATATGAAAAGGTCTAGATGTTTCTCCTATATAAAATTGGAATTTGGAATTGGAATTGGAATTTTGTAAATACAATTTTTTGTGTTTTGAATTTCATTAAAAGGTTTTGTATTTACTATTAAAGATTTTAATGTATTATTAGTTTGAAAAACTGTTTTTAAATTAAATTTATTGCCAATCCTTCTAATTTTTATATTCCAAAATTATCCGAAAAAATTAGAAGGATTGGCAATAAACTTAATTTAAAAACAGTTTTTCAAACTAATAATACATTAAAATCTTTAATAGTAAATACAAAACCTTTTAATGAAATTCAAAACACAAAAAATTGTATTTACAAAATTCCATGCGAATGTAATAAATTTTATATAGGAGAAACATCTAGACCTTTTCATATTAGACTTAATGAACACCAATCGTACATTAAAAATAAACAATTCGAAAAATCCAAAATATGTGAGCATGCATGGGATTTTGGTCATAAAATACAATGGAATTCTTCAACTAGATTATTAAAAGAACCGAATAATTATAACCGCAAAGTTAAAGAAGCAGCATTGATATGCTTAAATAATAACGAATGTGTTTCTAATTGTTCGGTTGATATTTCAAAAATTTGGATACCTATTTTACAAAAAGAGTTAATTGCAAAAAGGATACCCTCTATATCGGGATAGTATCATAAGTTTTTATCTGGTTTTTTCTTATGATAATATTAATAAGAAAACTTCATTTATGACGAAGTATAAATTCTCTTATAATATGCAAATGCGCTATCCTTTCAAAAAATTCGTTCCCAGAAACGTCACAAAAATATGATTGAAACAGATTTTGACATCTTCAATCTCAAAATCTTATTCTATATATACTATGTTGATGTCATATTTTTGCAAGATTATCAAGTGTTCTGTTTCTAGTAAATTTATTTATTTTATGTCATTTTGATAACGGCTTTCGATCTGGAAAGCCGAAACGTCAATAAAAAAACTTTTTTAACAACTAAGTGGTTTTAATCCAGTGGAAAGAGAGAGAAATTAGAATTATCCTGCTATAACTATGATATTGTGTATATACCAAGAAAAGAATGTATAGTTAGTGATGATTTTTCGAGAGTATGTGAGGAAGAACATTAGGTTCGTTACACCACATCAGTAAAACAATTATGTTGAAGATTTCACAAACAGAATAAGTAAAGCTTGTAATACAATTACCCCTACTGGCATCTTATCCCCGAAAATTAAATAGTAGGTTTCAACATGTATTGACCGAAATGGACAACACCTTGATCAGTTTGTGTAACTAAAAATATTAAATATTTTTTTAAATGACGCGAATTATTATTAAAGTAATTACAACACGAACAGTCCAATAAATGATTTAAATCTAAACATTATTTGCTTCAGCGTAAATATTTGATGTTTTTCCTATATAATATTCACCTTTTTTCTATAATAATTTATCTAGAAAAAATAATTGTCTAGTAGGTAATAAAAATTAATCAATAATTTTATTGTAGTTTCCAATCAGTATGATTTTGCTTATTAGTTTTAGTTAATAAGAAATTTATCATATTATTTTCAATCAATATATTTAATCAGTAATAAAAATAAAAATTACTTAAAATTTATTTAATGATTGTCCTTTGTAATTATCAATCAGTATAAATATTTTATCAGATGTTTTTTTAATGAGAAATTTTTCATATTAATTTCAAATTAATTTATTGATCGGTAAACTGGCATTTTTAACGTCGCACAAAATGAGATCTCGATGAAACTTGGCACTTAAGTACTTGAAAGGGTGTAGAAAAGAATAAAAAAATCTTTGCTGCTCTAAAGTGTATGCTAACTTCTCAATTTCGAAAATAAAATCGAAAATTTGGTTTTTCCATTATATCTCGAAAAAAAATATAAACATTTCGAAAAACTAATAACACCACATGAAAGAGCAAAAAATTTTACTAAAAATAACATTATAAGTTATTTTAAAAAAGAATTTGTATTACTATAAAAAATTATTAAAAATAAGAAAGCAAATTCGAAAACTCTACGCGCGCCGAGCCGTTGAATACAAATATTCAGGCGAGGCGTTCGGAAAAACTAAAGTATCTTGGTCTAAAATGTACGCAAAGAAAAAAAGAAAGCGTTTTAAAGAGGAGACTCTAAGCTTTCTCAGGAAGTTATTAGTTTTTAATTTTTTCTTGTTTTCTCATAGCAAATTTGACCGGAAGTTATAATTTCTAAAATTCTCACTGATTTTTATAAAACTGAAGATATATATTAATAGACACATAACAAAAAAATCCTTGTATGTTTATCTTCATTATACTTTTACTTTTGATTTAAATAGAATTAAAATGATGAACATTATCTCTGTTTGATAGAAATTATGTTTTAAAATTTTTATTTTCAAAATAGTACTTATACAGGGTGTCTCGTTGGTAAACGGAAATATTTTAAAGGTATGTAGAGGTCACAAAGGCGAGTCTAAATAACTCATTATATAATGGGTCTCTTGGCTTCCATAACCGAGTTACAGGGAGTTTTATCAATTATGCGTAATTATTCATTTGGCCAGAACTTTTGAATCACTTAGTATATCTTTTCCATTTTTGACATACAGCTTCTCACGAATAATGTACTGAAATATTGAGAGATATGAAAATCCAGGTTCGGCTTTAGGAAAAATTGAAATATATTGAAAATATCAAAACAACACCCTGTATATTATAATTTTAATATTTCCATTTTAGATATGAATAGGGGGGAAAAAACTGAATTGAAATTTTCATTTAATTTAGAAAAAACATATTATGAAACTCATTTTTTCTCTAACAATTTCAAAAATTCACATCGCGTCATTCATCTATTTCTTGTTTATTCGGCTTAAAATAATTTTACACTGTACTGGTGTACCTGCAGGCCCGTACTTATTTTTTAAACGCCCAGTATAAAGTAAAGTGGGACAATAAACACTCATAGTAACTAACAAGCATTTATTAATAATTAACGAAATTGCTCAATATGTCCACCATTTTGTTTTATGCACTTTCTTGCACGTTTAATGTACCAGGATTTTTTTTGTTATGCATCTATTAATAGATATCTTTATCTATGTAAAAAAGAACTGCTAGACTATTGAACAACAAAATGTTGACTATAAAGCATTTTGAATAGTAAGAAAAGTGTTTTAAGATTCAAATAAAAATTTATAGTTATGTAGTTTTGGAAGTTTTATTGTAATATGCCACTATGTTATAGTACTTACATTGACACGTTGGAGGTCAATTTGTAACTACTCTAAATATTAATTATTGTTTTGTTTTCAAATAAATGTTAATTATCAATATTTGTATTTATTCTACTACAAAAGTTATGGTAAGTAAGACAGCATTATTTATAATATAAACTAAGTACAAACATACATGACATAACCTGTCACAAATGAAACCATCACATTTCACAATATTTGGTAAAATTATCGCGTGGTCGTAGGAAAATAGTGTACATTACTTGTGAGAAAGTGATTTTTCACATTCGTGTGAAAAGTGTCACTTTCCGCACTCGTTATGTAATATACCATTTCAGATTTAAAAACATAACAAGCATATTTTCAAAGTTTCCGCTGTGCGCGTATGTAGTTGTTGAGATGCTCATAGGTCCCATCTTTTTAGTGAAAAATTACTTATCAAACATCACCGATGATAATAAAAGTATTATAAGTCACAAGGTGAAAGATGAGACTGTGTTCTAATTAATTTTTTTCTGGTTTAAATTATTATTTAATTTACTAATTATTTTTATGATCTAATTATATATATCATAAAACTGCTTTAGTGCCAAATAAAATTATGTATTAAATTTTACTATAAAATATCAAAAATCAATTTATGATATCAGTACAGTTGAAAATATACTACAATTTTGATGTAAACTTCTAAGATGGGATCTCAAGTGGTAAGTTATATTTTTATATACAGGGTGGTCCTTAAGTAATTGTACATAGAAGTATGGTAGGAACATCAACTTCGCCGTATGTTTTTATCATCTTTCCGGTCGCCGTTCTAAGTTTTACTGTTGCTGGCGACATTCTAGAATGATTTTTTACTATTTCTGGTCGTGCAATAGTTCTAGTTGCACCAGTATCTATCAAAAACCACTGATTTTTTTCGTCGATACAACCATCAACATACAGGCTATTGACTCCACCAGAAGATGTTACATTGACAGTTACTACCGGGGCTTTAGTTCTTAAGGTCGACGATCGCCCCCTCACGTCGACCCCTTCTAGTTTTCCGACTGGTGTATAGGTTTCTTGCAATTGCGACGAAGATGTCCTAGTTCGCCACAATTCCAGCATCTGAGTTCTCTTCTCTTGGGCATCGTTTTGTGGATTATTTTCAGAACCATTTCTTCCAGGTCGTTTTGGAGGTTTTGTTGGCGGTTTCATGCTCCAAAGCAATAGCAAGTGCTTCGTCCAATACTTTTGGTCTGGCCAATCGAAGAGCTTTCTGTATTTAACTCTCTCTCAACCCATTGACGAATATGTCCACTGCTATTTCTTCCATTATGTTGTCTGGAGCTTCAGGGTAGGCTAGTCGCACAATACGTGCAACATCAGTTTCAAATTCCTGCAAGCTTTCATTTGCACGCTGGATTCGGCTGCGTAGTTGTGCTTTGTACACTTGTTGAAGATGGGCATCTCCGTAGCGTTTCTCTAGTCGAGTGAACAAAGTTTGATAACATTTTTCTTGGCCCTTAGGAAAGCTGGAGTCAAGGAAACGGCTTTCTGTACTTGTGTCCAATGGTTAGCCGTAGTGATAGCTTCAAATTGCCTGAGATATATGGACCAAGATGAGTTTCCATCAAATGGAGGCAATTTAAATCTCATACGATGCGTTGTTTCTTCTCTTGTCCATTCCTCTTTAATTTCTCGGTCTGCACTTACTGCGCTTTTATCCATATCAGCAGTTGGTACTTGTGCCACTGTGCCACCCTGAGTTATCAAACTTTCCAGGTGTTTCATTTTCTCTTCCAGTCCATCTACATTTTGATGCACTTCATCGAACGTTCTAGAAACTTCCTCGAATTTTTCGTCACTTCTTCTAGAAACTTCTTCCAGTTTCTCATCAGTCTTTCTAGAAACTTCTTGGAACTTTTGGTCCAATTTCTCATCAGTCTTTCTAGAAACTTTTTCGAATTTGTCGTCCAATTTCTCGAATTTCTCATCACTTT
This sequence comes from Crepidodera aurea, assembly GCA_949320105.2. Lineage (NCBI taxonomy): Eukaryota > Metazoa > Arthropoda > Insecta > Coleoptera > Chrysomelidae > Crepidodera > Crepidodera aurea. The sequence continues at coordinate 26,270,115 of OX439475.1, read as the reverse complement.
TTTTAGAAGTTTCTTCGATTTTTCTCATAATAACTTCGTCCGCCGACAGGAATTCGAATGTTTCTGGGTCATCTCCATTGTCAGTTAAAACACCCATCAATCGTTCTTGTAAGATTTTCTTGGAACCACCATTGTCCGCGTCCCGTTCTTCCAATTGCTCACGCAATTGTTTCACTGTTAGGTCTTTCAAGTTCATTTTGGTTTATTTGCGATAAAAGGCTCACAAACAGCCGAAAACCGATAACTATCGCACTAAACGATTGTTCGCCAATGTTCTGAAAGTTCTCACTATCACAGTTTAATGTCTTTCACTTTCGAAAAGTCTTCCGAAAATTTCGCACTTGATTTATTTTCAGCGCCAAAATAGTTATTTGTGTAACTAGTGCAAAAAGTGTATATTTGTTGCACGATGCATGAAGTTTGCAGCTCGAGACGAAGTCGAGTGCTGCAATCATGCTGAGTGCAACAAATATGCTTTTTGCACGTGTAGCACACAAAATTTTTTCTACGATCGAAAATAAAATTTTACTTTAAACTAACGATAATTTTATTAAACTAGTTATTTACTTTTTTCGAATTGATTTCAGCCTTCACCACTGAATATTCTGACTATAAGGTCGATGGCTTTAGTATCTCCGATTTTTCTTTCAAATATGCTAGGAGGACGTTCTCACTACTGTTTTTAACACCAGTCTGTAAAGCGTTTATAACAAATTTCATAATTTTTTTTGGATTTTTCGGGTAATAAATCTGCCGTGGCTTCATTTGCTGTTTGAATTAAATCTGGAGGAGTACAAATATATTCTTCTTCACTATTCGAATCAGACATTTTTAATAGCTAACAAAATATTAAAATTTTAAATTGACAACTTGAGATGAATTACGTAAACTGCCACTGTCAGACGCCATCCATAGCTAACTATGAATATGCTTTCGTTAGTAACAAGATTTGGATTAATCAAAACTACAGTAAAAAATGTTTCTTTTTAATATCAAACAATAATGTTTTTAATAATATTTAATGGTACCTAAGTATAGTAGAACCCACCGCTTTATGAGAAAGAAAAAACGCTATAAAAACAGCAAAGGATACCGCCAATAGAAGAAATACTGATTGATCTGGACATTTTTGAGTATTTTAATGTCGAAAACACCGCACACTGTCCATATACATAAAAATAAAATGATATTTTGTCTATTAGGACCTCTGTGCAAAGATCAGCTGATATTTTGTTAATTTCTTCTTTTACCAAATTTGCTATCAACCCATCAAATTTGGGAAACACGTTATAACGCCTTATTCTTTTTTTAAGTTGTCCCCAAATTAATTATATGGGGTTAAATACACAAAAATGGGGCGGAAGGCGCAATACCTCGTGGCCCCTTTTTGATGCCAGGAATCTTTGGGACTACAACCTGATATAGTCGAACTCAATCCTTTATGAGAATGAAAAAACAGCAAAGGATTACCGCCAATAGAACAAATGCTCATGAATCTGGACATTTTTGAGCACTTTAAAGTCGAAAACACGGTACACTGTCCATATACATAAAAATAAAATAATATTTTGGCTATTAGGACCACTGTGCAAAGATTCAATAACCAACTTAGCTGGATATCGTTATAGGGGAGAATGGCGTATAATTATTAATTATGAGTTTAATATGAATTTACATTTTAATTTCTATAACGCATATTAGATTTGAATTACTAATTAAAATTTTGTCTTAAATTAATTTAACTAAACTATGAGGTTACACTCATTAGAGGCGACAATGGAAGTGTGGTTATAGTTTTTACATTTTCAATTGCCGAAACAAAATTCTCAAATGTGCAGACAGGTTACTTTGGCGGCTTGTAGATGTGCCGACAAGTGGCTTTGTCGGTATTAGCGGCATGTAGATGTGCCGACAAGTGGCTTTGTCGGTATTAGCGACTTGTATAAAGCGGGATCATTTTGTTCTGCAATTAAAGTAGGAAGTAGGAAGTTAGACAAATATTGTCTTCAGTAGTGAGGGCTAGGAAAATATTCATACAGTGATACACTGTGCTTGTGTTCGCACTTAATTTTTGATTTAGTGAATAGTAGGTGGTAGTCGATTTGTGGCGTTAGTTTATTTCAATTAATATTATTCTTGGCTTCCGTGTATATACATGCTTTTTTTTATTTTGAAACATTGTTACGGTGTACTTCTTATTTATTTATTCGGTGTCAATTTCAATATCTTTCGTCCTTGGGAAAATACAGTTTTTTTTAAGTGGATCTAAAGAATCGGAACAATCACTAACTGATATTCCAATGGATTATGTGGTATCAGGTTGTAGTCCCAAAGATTCCTGGCATCAAAAAGGGGCCACGAGGTATTGCGCCTTCCGCCCCATTTTTGTGTATTTAACCCCATATAATTAATTTGGGGACAACTTAAAAAAAGAATAAGGCGTTATAACGTGTTTCCCAAATTTGATGGGTTGATAGCAAATTTGGTAAAAGAAGAAATTAACCAAATTTATTATCAATGTTGATGACAGTGATTCCGATGGTGAGGGTTGAGATAGGGTAGGTAGCTTAATTAATTTATAATATTTATGACTTTATTCACCGTGTTTTTAATTTTAGAATTAAAATTTGAGACAAAATTTTAATTAGCAACGTTTCTGAATCTCACAAGAGATCAGAAAATGAAGCTATAGGCCAGGTGGAGTGGTCAACCTCTATTCAAATCTAATATGCGTTATAGAAATTAAAATGTAAATTCATATTAAACTCATAATTAATAATTATACGCCATTCTCCCCTATAACGATATCCAGCTAAGTTGGTTATTGGATCTTTGCACAGCGGTCCTAATAGACAAAATATCATTTTATTTTTATGTATATGGACAGTGTGCGGTGTTTTCGACATTAAAATACTCAAAAATGTCCAGATCAATCAGTATTTCTTCTATTGGCGGTATCCTTTGCTGTTTTTATAGCGTTTTTTCTTTCTCATAAAGCGGTGGGTTCTACTATACCTACAGTTACCACGTTTATAAGTATACTCAAATTACATGGAAAAAATGTTTTCTTCAGATCGAACTCCTAATTACAGAATACCAAAGCACTTGTTGCACTAAAACTTTTAACACAGTTGAGAGTGCAAAAAGTAATAACTTTTTGCACGATCGTAGAAAAAATTTTTTTTGACCGACCAGTGTAATCATGCAGCTGATTCCTAAAATGCGATTATCTCGTAAACCGTTAAGGTTTAAGGTTAATAACAAGTATGCTTTTTTTCTACTAAAATAACTTTAATATTTTTTTACCAGAATAGCGCTAACGTAAAGGGGGCAAAAAAGTTCATCGTACATTTATGCCACAAATGTGGCCTAACTAGCGCCCTCTACAAATTACATCGAAGTAGGTACTAGATTAGGATTTCTCCTTCCCAAAAACCCCCAGTTCCAAATTGTTAAGTATGCATTTCCAAAATCGCTAAAGTTATTGCAAAAAATAAATCTTAAAATTTAACCTTTAACACCCTGTATATTCATTATTAGCAACATTTTATTAGAGCAAGTTGGTTCAAATCGTAATATTTTAAAGTGAAAAATCTACCGTACTTCCAATTACTTAAGGACCATCCTGTCTGTATATTGATACGAAATGTCAAAAGTTATAAATTTTATTTAAACAATTTCAGATGATAACATTGAACATTGCCGAAAATTGCAAATATAATTATTAACAAAACATTCACACTCACTCACTCTCTATAATATAATATTGAACAATAAAAAATAACAAAAATATTCTAATATTAAACAATAAAAGTTTCAAGTACCTTTGGCCTGTATGTAAAAGTCCTTCTAAGCCAAAATCAAACTAATCTTCTCATCTAGACGTCCTCGTATATTAGCAGAACTATTCTTGGTAATTACAAACTTCCATATATCATACAACTTAATATTAACATAAGTTATTGTTATTGATCAATTGCAACCTTCTGTTGGTGGTGGATTTAAATTTTTCTTTTTAATATTTCTCAATTTTTAAAAAAAAACCTTTTGACATCCCCTTTCTTTTAGTAACTCTCAAAATCCCCTCTGTCACTATTTTTTTATTTTTTCTTGTTACCTGGTTACCTTCCACATACAAGGTGATTATTTCATTACAATATACATAAATCCGATCGACTATAAAAGCAAAAAAGTTTTAGAATATATATATATATATATATAAACTTCGCACAGTGGGGGATTGAATGATTTGGGCGGCCTAAATTATTTTTGGAGTTTAATCGACTGTAAGTGTACTGTCCAACTAATAAATAGCAATTTTAGTACAAAATTTCTATTTTTTAAATTTTCACTACATTTAATTAAATGACTTGTCAATGTTAATTTTGTGTCCACTTGAAATTCTCATAATCCAGTTTTTTGTTTATGTTTGGGAAATTTTCACGCTGCATCATGTTAAGCAACTCCCTTCGAGTCATTATTTTCACATTTGCTGACCTTAAAACAATAAATAAAAGGAAAAGTTACACGTATAGTAAATAAATGCAGTTAAGACCTATAAAATGGTGTGATTTAGTGGAAAGTTTTTACAAAATCGTATGGTAGAAAGATCAAGGTAGGTGACACAGAAAAAAGAATTGCCGGGAAACCTCGGGAAGTACAACTTTTATAATCTCCAATCAGTATGAAAACGGGACAAAGAAATAATTATAATCCAATTATTTTTAAATTTATCCACAGTTGTTACATGCTTACCTGCTCTATTCACACATCCCTAACAAGTCATTCATAAGTTTAAAATATTCCGTGCCCAAGGATGAAGTGAGATAGATATATAAAAGTCTAGAACATGGCAACGAATTTATGCTGCGATGCATGGGCGTACCGTTACAGAGGGAAATGGGATGTGACACAATATATTTATTTTTTTAACGATTTTAATTTTACCGGTTACATAGGAAATTTAAAATACTAATGAAAATATATTTATTTAATCAAATTAATCGTAAAAAAATGTTGTTTTTATCAGGCTGTTCTGCTATCAGATTATTCGGGATTGAGGTAGGAATAGGGAACTAACTACAAATTAAACACTGATGAATTATTAGTTGTATCATCCTGAAATAAAAAAAAATGTTGGTATAGTAGGAACCTTCTACGTTTAGATAAATCCTGAAAAATATATAAACCGTTTTAATCTTATAAGATATATCGAACTTATAACAGAAAAAAATTAGTTAGTAAATATCAACTAACGAAAACGTTGGCAGAAGTAACAAATTTCTACATCTACTATTTTTTTGTGAGGCAAGCCTCGTTTTATTTTATTTTTTCTCCACTATGCTACATTAAAATTATATACATTAATAATCCACGAAGCAGGCGAGAAGGCATTCACAGTGAAATGACATACAAATCGAATCAAATAAGTAATTAGTTAAAACTACATTTACAGAACACAAAAATTTTCAATAAAAGTTAAGATTCATGGGAAATCACTAGAGTTTAAGCAGTCGGTATTATGGAAATGTTTTTGATTGCTTAAAATATTCAACATATTCTCAAAAAATTGGTTTGACCTTTTACATTACATAAATTTAAGCCATAATGTTTAAACAATATTACTGGAAGTACCTTATATTTTAAGTGAAAAATGTTTGTATTCTAGTAAAGTTTCGCAAAAGTATTTTTAAATCTTACAACCTAAATTTATTAAAAAACAAATAAACATAGGTATATTACCTCGATATTGGTTTCGCATCTGTTTTCAAATATTTTCTTCCACTTGGTTTATATTCAAAGTCATTATCACGGAAATGAAGAACAAATATAAGCATTTGTAGGTATGAACTTCACTGCATCAAATCCTAACAAAGAGTATCAAATATTTCTACTTCGTATAACTGTTTAAATGAAAAATATTACCTAAATACTTAGGTAGTTTGACAGAAAAACAAAATGTGATTTAATTTTTAACAAAATATGAGAAACCTACATAATTATAAGTCGTTGCAATAAGTTAAAACAATCCTTTAGGCATTATCAAAGAGTTTATACAGTCGATAAAATACTAATTCTACGCCCCTGAGCTTTCTTCATAATAATACAATGTAACTTACCCATGAAATGATTTAAATAAACTATTTTGCTGCATTCAAACACTAATAAACTATATTTATCTAATAAATCAACTTAAACCGATATATCCACAGTATAGTAGAACCAGTACACAGTTGCCGCGTCTAACAATTTTTCGTGGAAATGGTCTAAACTAAAATTTTAATCCTACAACCTATGAAACAGAATAATAAACATACAAAGTTGTGATAAAATGGCAGCACTGTTTTACTACGAAACCTTCCATCCTCTGGTTTGGGACGTTTGAGAGCGCTTAGATGCCGCTTCCAACAAATTACCGTAGAAATGGTTTACTTAAATCGTGGTAAAGTATCTTTGTCAATATTTATCTATCAATATGATTTGTTGTGTTAATAGTTACGAAAATTAGAGTTCGTAGATGTACAATTATTTTAGCGAATCAAAATATCTCATTTTTCAAGATAATTTTTACATAGATTTAGGATTTTGGTAATAACGGAAAAAAATTATGATAACTTTGACAACATTGAAACTTATAATATAAATTCAATAACACAGCGTTTAGACTGTTACGTGTTGTTGTCCCCAGCCGAAATGTCAACAAACTCGATCTTATTGTTCTAAATCTATGTCTATTCACATGTATAACACTTCACTGTTATGAAAAACCCAGACTAAAATATTTTGACTTTAAAAAATATTGTTTCGTATAGAACGCCGAGAAATCAACTAACACTCAAAACGATACTCAAGTTTCGATTGGCCCTACGGGCTTGTTGTTAAGTGGACGACGGAAAGAATTTTAGTGCATTATTTCCTCATGAGTTATCTTTGCTGGGCTGCTATTTTTTTATTTGCCTTAATTTTTACAAAATAGACTTTTGCCCGCCCAAATAATTCAAATACCCCACTGTGCTACGTTAGAAATTCCGATAAATATTGAATCGGCACAAATATTGTCTAATTAGAAATCCCAGTAGTAGGATGTGGATTTGATGGTTATCTTGTCCTTCCATGGGTGATATCGAAGTTCAGCACTATTTTTAATGTTTAGGTGGTCTTCCTATCGGTCGTTTGATATTTACTATTTATGTTAGTTAGGTCCTTGTTTATCTAACTACAGTCCAACAGAACCAAACTGAACCGCGAAGGTCATCATAGCTAACAGCAAAGTAGATACTACGCATCGACCCTGCCTACACCGTGTGTAGGAGATTTGGCAATGTCCAAAACACTTCCAATGCAAAAGTATCCAAGCGAACAGTACGAGAGACGCTAGAACACTGAGCTCTCCCCACCTCCAAGTATTTTCGTGATGACCTTCGTGATTCAGTTTGGTTCTGTTGGACTGTAGATCCAACACTCTGCAAGTCCTTGTATTGATTTTTTCGCCAACCATATATGAAAATGAATCATATGAACCCTAAAAATCTGACCGAAACTAATATTTTCTGCACTCGGGCCGCAAAAATCATAAAGAACACGATTTTGTAGTTTTTCACTATCTGAAAAGCAGTTGTGTCACACATGCAGAAAACGCTTTAGCAGCCCTTATGACACAATATACTTTTGTCTATTGAGAGTAGTACTTTTTATTTTTATGGTGTATTTTTTTCTTAAGCAGATCATGTTACAAACTTTTCATATTTATAGTCCATGTTTAGCGAAACATTAAAAAGTCTAGTTACTACTTACTTACTAGCATTAAATTATATTTTTTCGGAAAAATTGATTGATTTTGTGCCCAAGAATGTGTTTTTCGGGTAAAAAATTAGGGTTTTCGGACGATTTTTCAGTTAATATTTTAAATAACAGAAAAACAGAAACTAGGAGATTATGTGCTATAAAAATACAAACAAAATGACACTGCTTACAGATAGGAGTATGTACAGTTCCTCATGACTCATCCTGTATACCGACAAAATACTTATTAATTGATAATTAAGATGATTTTAATCATGTTAGAATTTAAATTCCTGTTTAACTTCTTTAACTATTATTTTAAAAAATAGTATGTTCCCCCCAACTAGCAAAATAGAACTCTAGATGAAATAAATTATCCTATAGTTATCGCTTAGTGCCATTTATTTCTTAGTGTGTTTGATTACGACAATTGTGTTTGATTACGACAATTGTGTTTTGTAAGAAAATGTTTCTATAATATTGTTGTATAAATGTTCTTACAACTATAGAATAAAATCTTTTTTAAACTTAAACATTTTATAACAAGTCTATAAAGCTATATACAATCTTTATAAAATATTTTAAAAGAAATGTATAAAGATCATATTACAGTTGTAAACCTATTCTTATAACCTTTAATATCTGCGTTATGCAATATTCCTATAAAGATTATATAACAAGTTGTATTAAAGTTTATATGATAAGTATAATAGTATCATTCTGTTCGGCAGCATTATACAACAAGTATAAAAACCTTTTATAATTAATCTGTAACTACATCCGTTGACCCTATTATAAATTGTTTATCGAACAAGAATATAGTTTGCAAAGATAAAAGTATCCCAAATTCTGCGTTATAAAATCTGATTATACATAATCTCATTGGGTCAATTTGCAAAAATGGATTCGGCATCCCAATGGAAAAAATTAAAGTTTTGATTATTGATCTAGGGGTAATGAGTAGATTACTCACTGGTTGGAAGGATGGAAATTATGAAAATTACTTAACAAAATTGTGTACTAAATATTAATCTAAGTTTTTTTTTCGCAGTCTGGGCAGGATTATCAACCCCCTCTTGCCATTTTTTATTGTTTCTATAATTTTAAACATATGTTCGTAATAACCATTCAACTAGTAACTGTAATATCGTAATATCATTGAAATTTCCAACGTATTTTATAGCGTAGCGAATTTCACCGCAAGAGAACAAAATGATTGTATAGCGTTGTTATACTTATCATTGTATATCCTTACACGATACTTATATTATGTTTAAACGACAATTTTGTTCTAATACGGAATGTTTCTTCGCTCTACAGGACATTATCAAACGTTTAAAATACAGGGTTGTCATGTTGGGCCGGTCAGAGGAAGAATTGATTATTTTTTTGTCAATACCTTCCTTCGGTTTACATATACTTACCTAAATAATCCTAACACACAATAAGCGGCGTTTGTGGCCGACAGTCGGATTAGACGAGATTTGTAATATTACATAGTACTTATACCCTATTCGAATTCTCAGAAGCATATCATACGATTCGATTTTCATATAAATATTTTTCTGTGAACTTTATGTAGTACCATATCGTGTTACATCCAAGTTTTTAGGAAACATGGCGTATTGTGTACAAGCAGGTTTTTTATCAGTAATTAAATGCAGTCGTAAAAAAAGTTTAAATCTGGCAACCCTCCAAAATTTGTGAAGGTACACTTGTTGAATCATTTAAAATAAAGTTGTGTAGCGCGTATTTAAACAACATTACCGAACTTTAATATCGTATAGAGTTGTAAATAAAACAAAAACATTATATAACGTGGAGAATGGAACAAAATTATTGTATTTTATTGCGCTATCTTTATTTACAGGTATAGCCGTTTAACATTAACGTCGTATTGCAATACAGGCTGCATAATAATACACTTATAAAAATGTTTTTTTTTTGAAGTTCTATTATTGTGTGAGGCTGCCGTATACAATCACTATACAATGATTGTATAGCAATTCCGAAGTGCACATGTAAATTTGTTGTATAAGGATTGTATAGAAAATCTTATAAGTATCACTTAATATAGTTATAGTAATATTATAAGGGTTGTATAACCAGCCAATAGAACATCTATAATAGCAATTTGTTTTATAAAAGTGTGCCCTTTTTGGTTGAATACACATTGTATAATAGTTTTAAACTGCGTTATACGATTTTCATGTTTCTATAATATCAGTTGTATAACAGTTCTCACAACCATTATAAACGTTAAAATGCTAGCTGGGCCGTGACCCCCCCCCTGGATCCGCGCCTGATATGTGACACTTCGCCTATCACTGGTTTTAGGCTTGAACATATTTAACCAGTTGAGAACGCTCTTCTAGCATTGCAATAAACCTAACAAATTGTAATGACATTATTAATAAAATTTTAGATTGACAGTTCTCAGTTCTCATTCTAATCAATACAGCCAACAGCCACAGTCTACTCACTTTGACCAAAATAGTCATTCACTATGCGTCTACTTTAAATTCAATGTCATTTTAAACTTCACAATTTTCATATTTTGGGCCCCATTTTAAAGGTCTTCCCGAAGTAGTACGGAGGGGCACATCAAACCCTAAGCTTACTTTTTGATGCTCTATCAAAATCTGATGTCAGAATTTTAAAATTCACAAAGACAAAGAATCAACTTACATACAAACATACACACATACATACACACAGATCAAATTCAGATACCGAACAATTTGTTCGGTGAAAATTTGTTTTACTATGAACAATAACTTAATCTGCATCGTTCATAAAAAATTGTTTCAGGCTCAAATTGTTTTAATATTCCTCTTGGCTGTATCTTTCGCCACACCTCAACACCACAGACGTTTTCGACAAGGTCTTGTTGGTCCAGTACGAAATACTTTTATACGAGAACATAATGGATATGGTCGACCAGCTATTATGAATAACGGCTATTCCGGTTATCCCGGCTATCCCGGCTATCCCGGCTATCTCGGCAATGGCGGCTTTGGCAGACGCTTTGGCAGCAGCTTCAGTATCGGCTTTGGCATGGGAGGCGGCGGCGGCTATGGATTTGGAGGTGGAGGCGGCTGGGGCTTTGGCGGTGGCGGTGGATTTAAATGAAGAGGATGCCAGAGTCCCAGTTGAATAAAATGCTTCGCGTTTTATTCGATAACTAGTAAGAACTAATATAAAATTGTTTCTTTAATTTTAGATTTTGTTTCATTAACTACTAGTTATAAGCTACTTAGGCTAAGATTTCTTATTTCTTTCTAATTATGGAAGCACTTTTGCTTCTAAAATTAAATTTTTTCTTTCTTTTTTTCTATAATTTAAGAATCTTCACTCGAAATTAAAATATTAAAATTTGTAGACAATCTTGGGAATTTAAATTTAAATTTATTATCTGGCAAGAAAACCAGAGTCACATACTATACAATGTCGCTTGTTAAACAATCTGTTAAAACATTATTTCTGATGCACGAGGGTTAATGTCACAAGGCACCTCGTGATTCTTTCGCGTTTGATCAACTTGGACTCACCACGGAGCCGTCAGAGCAGGGCAAACTCAATCAAGGATAAGAAGACTGTACAGTAGCACTTATCGCTTAGCATTCATTGTATTTATATATATTGAATAAACTATAAACTATATATCCTAAAGCAATGAAAACAGTCAAACTGTTAATTGAAACAAAACAAAAATGATTTTTTAAAAAAACTTTTATTCTCTGTTCCAAACTACAACGGTACAAAATCGGATGTGGCCATGCACATGACTTTACCATACTTTAACGGCCCTACGGGCTCATAATCCAATTACTCGTACATATTTAAGGCAGGCCATGCCTGGCAAGAGCGTACAATTGTCTCCATGAAACATAACACTTCTACTGCGCTTGCGCTATTATGCAACTATGTTATTCCATATTTTGTTTTTAACTCGTTTATAATACAAAATTTGAAAAAAGTTTTTAAACAAAATTTATAGTAAATTTAATTTAAAATAAATTTTTTCTCTTATTATTTTTACATAAACTTAATAGAAACGATAATAATTTCGAAAATCTGAAAATTCTCAAGAGTAAACCCCCACTTCCGGTTGTCCGATTTTGCCCAAAATCTAATCAGCTCATTAGCATGTTGTAAAAATGCTAAATATATAATTTGGTTAGGAAATTCCGATCGCAGTTGGAGTTAGAGCGCACACAAATTTTTCCGGACTACTTACTACATACTCCATACATACAAAAACACACACAAAAACTGCTTAAAGATAACAGAAGAGAAAGAAAAGAAACCACTAAGCGATGGTATAAAATTGCAATTCCTTACTAATTTTTATACAGGGTGTTTCATTGGGAGAGGGAAACATTTTAACTTTAATATTATTTGCCCTAATTAACTATTTGGTTTAACATTATGTTATTCTAAAATTTTTTGTAGTCTTCTAGGCACATGAAAACTGATTAACAGGACCGTACTAGGAACTAAATGTCACATTAGATTTACCTATGCAACACCCATTATATTTATTTTTTTTAACCTTCCTTGTATGGAAAAATTGTGTAATTTGGAGTAGAAAAGTAAAAAAAATTAAAATTAAATTTTTGTAAAGGATAAAAATACATAAAAGCACATTTTTAGTTCAATAATATTTAATTAAATTATAAACAAAATTCAAAAATTACACAACCCTTAAAAGACTAGAAAAAACACTGAAGTTTAAAAAATAATAATAATTTTTCGAAATGACCCCCATTCTGTTCATTGCATATTGTTTCTCGCTTAATAATTTGGTTTACAGATTTTCGAATAATGTTTTCGTTATTTTTATGCTCTTGGCATATCCTCTTGACATTTATTTGAGCTGAATAAACTTTGGACTTTAAATAATGTCCCCAAATACGGTAATCGACGGGACTACAGTCCGGTGATCTTGAAGGTCAATGTATAGGACAACCTCTACCTATCCACCTATTAGGAAAATTTTCATTTGAAAAATCCAGTACAATTACAATTAAATTCCTGCTGATGTGGGGTGGGCTGATATGGGGTCCAATTAACTCATTGTTAAAAACACTAGACCACAAATTTACCGAAAATTTATATTGCTAATGAGCTTCCCTGATGGTAGCAAATGGATTATGTGTTTTTTCTAGTCTTTTAAGTGTTGTGTAATTTTTCAATTTTGTTTGTAATTTAATAAGAAGATATTATTTAACTAAAAATGATTTTTATTTATTTGACTCATGTGTTGTTGACGTATCTATTTAATTTCACAAATAGTACAGCATATTACCAACTTTAAATAAATAACGCGTCACATTCACAATGTTTTTATGTAGTTTTATCATTTACAAAAATTTGATTTTAGTTTTTTTACTCTTCTACTCCAAACTACATAATTTTTCATAAGGAAAGTTAAAAAAATAAATAAAATGGGTGTTGTATAGGTAATAATGAGACATTTAGTTCCTAGTACTGTCCTGTAAATCTGTTTTCATAGACCTAGATGATTATAAAAATTTTTGGTATAACATACTTTTAAACCAAATAGTTAATTAGGTCAAATAATATTGATTACAACTTAATAGGATTAATTAAGAAAGTTAGTGCCCCAAAAATGTAAGAAAACTGAACTATTTATGAGTAGCAAAATCATATGTGCAAAAATAAAAAGTATATCGTTAAATTCAATTTTTTGTCCTCTTTTTAGCTATGGTAAAATATTTTTGAAAATTTAACATACAGGGTGTTGTTTATGAGCGGAACGAATTTGTCAACTTTTAGTGAAGCCGGGCCTGGATTTTCAATATTAATAATATCTCAATTATGTTTACCATATATTATAGAATTATACAGAGTGGTTAAAAGCACAGGAGGCAATGAAGAAATGACCAAAATGTACAAAACACTCTGTATCTCAGCAATAAGGGACTTTAGACCCATAAAATATGGGTTATTTGAAATCACCCCAGTTTCCCTCTCCCAATGAAACACTCTGTATACTAGGAAGCAATTGCCAACTGAAAATATTGATCTGTTTCTGCCATAAACCAAACAAATTGTAATATTATTAACAAAAGTTCTCATTCTAATCAACACAGCCAATAACCACAGTCTACTCACTTTTACCAAAATACTCATTCACTACTTTAAATTCAATGTCATTTTAAACTTCAAAATTTTCATATTTTGGACCCCATTTTGAAGTTCCCGAAGTGGTACAGAGGGGCACATCAAACCCGAAATTACTTTTTGATGCTCTATCAAAATCTGAAGTCAGAATTTTAAAATTCACAAAGACAAAGAATCAACGCACATACGTACACGCATACATACACACAGATCGTATTCAGATACCGAACAATTTGTTCGGTGAAAATAGACAGCTGAACAAAATTAAAATAAGTCCACCCGTGATGCCTTCATCGGTGGTTTGTTAAGTAATGAAATGAATGGAACCATGAAACCTGATCATGAAATTACCCATATATACATACTTGATTCTATATTATCTAAGACCCTAATACAAAAATATTTTGGGTGAGATTTGTGCCTTACATACCTTACATACCTACAAAATCTCTCATTCGGTGAAACTCTGGACTTTACCTGTAGTTCAAGAGGTGGTAGCTGGCACAGACTTTGGTTGGATCGCGCAAAATGGGTGAATCATAACTTTGCAGATGTCCCGAGACGCTCATGAGTAAATGTACCGATGTAATTTTACGATATTGCCGTGTTATAAAAATATGCTCTAAGGTTTTGAAGTAAATTTTCTAACCGAAGTCTGCGGCGACTATACTTTTATCTTAAACAGTTTAAAAATACGAAGATTATGCTGGTTATCTACATACTTTGTATTTAGAAATATTTTTCACCTACAAAATCTCTCATTCGGTGAAACTCTGGGCTTTACCTGTAGTTCAAGAGGTGGTAGCTGTATCTTTTTAGTAATAGGTGTTATTAAAAAGTCCTTTATTAACAACACATTTCTCATATCATTTTTTTACTATACATATTTTCATTTCCAATATGAAAATGTTTCTAAAAAGTTTTTCACATATAGGTAATAGTTTTAAAAGATTTAAAAACATAACAAACCTATTTTCCTAATTTCCGCTGTTATCATGCGCGTGCTCCATCATATGTACTTTTGGAGCGGCTCATTGGTTCCATTATAAGTCACAAGGTGAAAGATGAAACTGTGTTCTAATTAATTTTTTTCTGGTTTAAATTAATATTTAATTCATTTACTAATTATTATTTTTTATGTTCTAATTATATATATCATAAAACTGCTTTAGTTCCAAATAAAATTATGTATTAAATTTTACTATAAAAGATCAAAAATGAATTTATGATATCAGTACAATTGAAAATACACTACAATTTTGATCTAAATATCTAAGATGGGATCTAAATTGGTAAGTTATACATTTATATACAGGGTTCTGCAACAGTGGCGCCGTGTTCCATATCTCTATTTAGGAAAGAGATAAGAATACAATTTTCTATAATGTTACCTTATTCATCAAGGTCGACAAACAAAAAAAATTTCAGTCACACAGGGTGTTCAATTTTTTCTAAGCGGGTCCCAACTTTGTTTTTTTAAATGGCAACCTGTATTTTTTATCACTTTTTAGGATTCTACATGAAAAATAAAAGATATAAAAGTGATAAAAAATACAGTTAATGTTGATTAATCCTCTATTAATTTTAGATTTCTGGGCCAACTTCAATTCAAAGTTAATTTTGATTCATTTTTCATCATTTAAAAAAACAAAGTTGGACCAGCCCAGAAAAAATTGAACACACTGTGCGACTGAATTTTTTTTTTATTTTGTCGAGCTCGATCAATATGGTAACATTATGGAAAATTGTATTCCTATCTCTTTCCTAAATAGATATATGGAACACGGCACCACTGTTGCAGGACCCTGTATATACATACATCCTATCGACTATAAAACCAAAAAAAAATTTAGAATTTAGAAAGGAAATATATATAAAAACTGTGTTAAAAATTCCTGTTGATATTCTGACATCCTAGTCGAAAAAGCGGTATGTACAGAAGACACAAAAATAAGAATATGGACGTTAAAGTTTTTGTTGCAGCCGTTGACGGCAACAAAGGAATGATGTTTATACTATTTTTAAGTACTTTACGAATTTGTAAATTAGTAGACATCTTATTTGAAGAATTTAGATGCCATTTCCATAAAAATGACAAAAAAAAATTTGTACAAACCCCTTTTTCGACTAGGATGGCAGTATTGAATTGACACAAATGTTGTCTAATTTGAAATCCCAGTAGTAGGATATGCATTTGACGGTTATCTTGTCCTTCCATGGATGATATCGACGTTCAGCACTCTTTCTAGTGTTTAGGTGGTTTTCCTATCGGTCGTTTGATATTTAATATTTATTTTCTTTAGGTCCTTGTTCATCTCAGTATATCCTGCACTCTGTAAGGCCTTGTATTTATTTTGTCTATTGAGTGCAGTACTTTTTATTTTTATGGTGGATTTTTACTTCCCTTGTTCTCATTATTCTTTGGTTTGTTTTCTAAAAAAGGTTGATAAATATTGGCAAATGTATTTATTTTTCTTATGCAGATCATGTTGTTACAAACTTTACTTAGCAAACGAGAAAGGAATTTAATTTAACATATTCGACATCCTAAGACTAGGCTTTTCGAATCCAATAAATAAAATTCCAAACTCGTACAAGTCAATAGCTATATCCGCTATAAGTTAATATTTTTAGATGTGCTACCATCTATGATTAGAAGAGAGTATTGACAATTTTTAAAGCAAAAAATTCCCGATGTATTGGAGTTGCATACACAATTTGCATTGTGTTTTGCAAAGCTTTTATTTGACTGATTCTAGTCAAAATGTCACTATTCTTCGTATCCCTTTAAGAGATTAATACAAAGTTAGCAAACGAGTAAGGAATTTAATTTAATTTAATTTTGTCAATACTCTCTTCTAATCATAGATGGTAGCACATCAAAAAAATTTATCTTATAGCGGATATAGCTATTGACTTGTACGAGTTTGGAATTTTATTTATTGGATTCGAAAAGCCTAACTGACGAAGCCGAAAGGCAGAAACCGGTCTTAGGGTGTCGAATCTGATAAATTAAATTCCTTACTCGTTTGCTTTGTATTAATCTCTTAAAGGGATACGAAGAAAACATTTTGACTAGAATCAGTCAACTAAAAGCTTTGCAACACAAAATGCAAATTGTTTATTTTTTTGACGGCTTTAAAAATTGTCAATACTCTCTTCTAACCATAGATGCACATCTAAAAACTTTACTTACTTAGAGTCCATGTTTAGCGAAACATTAAAAAGTCTAGTTGCTAATTACTTACTAGCATTAAATTATCTTTTTTTCTGGAGTTGTGTTTATGGTAAATTTTTTCGGGTTTTATTGGAAGATTTCTCTGTTAATATTTTAAATAACAGAAAAACAGAAACTAGGAAATAATGTGCTATAAAAATACAAACAAAATGACACTTCTTGCACATAGAGGTAATTTTGTAAATAAATATTTCAAAAAATTCGTTTTTTTAATTAAGAATAAACTCCTAAAATGTTTAATACCTTTAAAATATTTGTTTAAACGATCACCATAAATAAATACCGAAGTTTTCTTTGGTGCAATGTTTTTCAATCAAATAAAAAATCTTTGACTCATTTTTCGCCATTTATTACACATATTATTGTGTTATCTCGTTTATTGATTAAATTTTCATTCATTAGATAAATCAATCGGTTTTGAATTTCAATATATTTTTCATCGTCCCATGTTATCCTATCCATGTTATCCTATGATCTGTTTCTGTAGTAAATTTTTAATTACGTCTTTCTTTAACGTATTTAAGTTTGTTTTGGTGTTTGGAATTTTAAACAAAAGTATAATTTTTTGTTTTCTGTCTTCTACGTCTTCTATTAGTAAGGTCTCGCTTAACAAAACGTTAGAAATTAGATAGTGGTCGTCAGAAGCTTCTATTAAAAACTATTCGTTATCCTCTCTATTAAGTAGGTACTTTTGAAATTTTTGCTCTATACCTTACATATTTTTTATATTTCTTTCCATGCATAATTATAGGTATTCTATTTAAAGGACTTTTGTTCTGTAAAGTATAAATCTCGTCATGTATTTACATTTTGAAAAGTATTTGATAAAATATTGGAATCATCGTATTAAGTTTTATACAAAGTATATCTTGTGGTATATAAACTTATAAACTTTAAAACTGTTTCGCTTGTGCGTGGAAATTTATTATGAAGAAAACTGAAATACTAAATTCCGAATGAAATGAAGATGTTCTTGAGTTATCTTTGGTCTTGCCACTCTTTTGCAGGTCACTTTGTTATTACTATCTGTTAACAATCAGAATTAGTAATTACGTATCAATATGTGACACATCGTCTGTCACTAGTTTTAGGCTACTACATAATAATTTAAAAAATTGTTTTACTATGAACAATAACTTAATCTGCAACGTTCATGAAAAAATGTTTCAGGCTCAAATTGTTTTAATATTCCTCTTGGCTGTATCTTTCACCACGCCTCAACCCTACAGACGTTTTCGACAAGCTCTTGTTGATCCAGAACGAAATACTGTTATTGTTCAAGAACAACCACAATATCCTGGAAATGTTCCACCAGTTGGTGTGATTGGCGTCTATCGCAATGGCGGCTTTGGCGGCGGCTTTGGCTTTGGCTTTGGCTTTGGCAACGGAGGCGGCGGCGGGGGTGGTGGTGGTGGTGGTGGTGGCGGCGGCGGGGGTTGGGGCGGAGGTGGCGGTGGCGGAGGTGGCGGCGGGGGCTCGGGCTTTGACAATGGTTTTAGCAACAACATTCTCGGCAGCATGGGCAGTAACATGGGCGGGAACATGGGCGGCAACATGGGAGGCAACATGGGAGGCAACATGGGAGGCAACATGGGCGGCAACATGGGAAGCAACATGGAACGCAACATGGGCGGCAACATGGGCGGCAACATGGGAGGCAACATGGGAGGCAACATGGGAGGCAACATGGGCGGGAACATGGGAGGCAACATGGGAGGCAACATGGGCGGGAATATGGGCGGGAACATGGGCGGCAACATGGGAGGCAACATGGGCGTCGACCTGGGCAGCATTATCGGCTTTGGCAGCAACATTCTCGGTGGCTTTCTCGGCGGCTTAGGCAACAGCATTCTCAGCGGCATTGGCGGCAGCATAGGCGGAAACATGGGCGGCGGCGGCGGCGGCGGCTTAAGTTTGGGCGGCGGCTTCGGTTTTGGAGGCGGTATCGGCGGTCTTACCTCTTGTATGGTTTGTATTTGAATAATCAACGCTCTTCTTTATAATTATATTTTCAATAAAAGTCCCTTTATTTTATTCCTTTTATTAACTTTTAGGGAACACATATAAAACAAACTTAACCTTTTTTACCCGCTACATCTACTACTACTTTTTTGACAAGTGTTATGACATTCTGACATGTAGATAGTGGGTTTTTAGTGTTACACACAACACTGGCAAGTAATGAATTATGCACCATATTAATGTAATTGCCAAGGGCCCAATATACTTTTTGTTTTAAACAAATAAGTAATCGTAAAAAATTTGAGGATCAGTTATTTCGCTAGTCCGTTCAGAACACTTAGTGTTCGTCAATGCAAGATCAAGGGAAAATTCATCATTTCCTTGCAAATGTTGTTTTTATCAGGCTGTTCTGTGACAAGTACATTCAGGAATGAGGTAGGAACAGAGAACTAACTATAATTTAAATACTGATGAATTATTAGTTGTATATATGAAATAAAAAAATAATGATTCTCCTTTCAACATTTGCAGGAAACCTAAAAGTCATGTTTTCATATAACTTTTTAAATGAAAAATTAATATTACCTAAATACTTAGGTAGTTTGTCAGAAAAACAAAATGTGATTTAATTTTTAACAAAATATATGAAACCTACATAATTATAAGTCGTTGCAATAAGTTAAAACAATGCATTATTAAAGAGTTTCTACAGTCGATAAAATACTAATTCTACGCTTTGTTTATAATCTTACATGTAACTTACAGATGAAATGATAAATCGGGATTTAAATAATCCATTTTTCTGCACACAACACAGTGATGAACTATATTTATCTAATAAATCAACTTAAACCAATAAATTCAATGTGAAAAAGAAAATTTTAGTCCTATAACCTAAGAAACACAATAAATAATAAACATACAAAGTTGTGACAAAATGGCCGCACTGTTTTACTACGAAACCTTCCATCCTCTGGTTTAGGACGTTTGATGCCGCTTCCAACAAATTTCCGTAGAAATGGTTTAAACTTAAATCGTGGTAAAGTATCTTTGTCAATATTTATCTATCAATACGATTTGTTGTGTTATTAGTTACAAAAATTAGTGTTAAAGTAGACGTACAATTATTTTAGCGAAACAAAATATCTCATTTTCCAAGATAATTTTTACATAGATTTAGGATTTTGGTAATGACGGAAAAAATTATAATAACTTTGACAACATTAAAACTAGAAATATAAATTTAATAACACAGCGCTTAGACTGTTACTTGTTTGTAGGAGTTTCTAGGAGTCATGTTTCTAACTGGAGTATTCAAATCTGGGCACGAAGATGTTGCAAGTCTTTTTGCTACTGATCGTACCGGTTGTGATATTTTTAGGGCCACAATGAATCAGAATCGATTTTTGTTTTTATTATCTGACATACGATTCGATAAGCAAGAAACGAGATAAACTTGCACCAATATCTGAGATAAACGAAATTTTCACTAATAATTGTAAAAGCAATTATGTTTGCAGTGAGTTTTCCACTGTTGATGAAATGTTGGTGGGCTTTCGTGATCGCTGTTCATTCAGGCAATATATAAAAAGCAAGCCTAGAAAATATGGGTTAAGGATCATGTGTTTATGATGCAAAAACGCATTATTTGTTGAATTTTATAACTCTACCAAATCTGGAGTAGATGCATTAGACCAAAAGTGTGCTGTGTATTCCTGCCAACGACAAAGAAGACGTTGGCCTATGGCAATATTCGGTGCCATGATGGACGTTTCCATTTCAAAGATATGAAATAAACAAAATGTAAAAAACTATTCGTGGTACACATTGGTCCAGAAAATAAAAGAAAGTGAAAGACAAATCCTACCGCGATGCAGAGCTTCCCTCCGTGCAGTGTAAGGGCGCTGTTAATTAAGGGGTTAATAATTCTAGGCAAGTTGAGAAAGTTAATGACGACTCATATAATTTATTTATTAATAAGAGAAATAACAACAATAATGACACCTATGGTCCTACGCTATATTTATGTAGTTAGTAATGTATACCTACTCGCAAATAATTTAAGCAAAAAATGGCGTTTTAACAAAATACAATAAAAACTAATTCATTTCGGAAGCTCATAGTGGTTTGCTAGTTCAATTTCTCTTTTTTTGTCTGGAATAAAACTACTTATTTTCTTGAAAAAAGTTCGGCTTTCTTTATCGGAAGCCGTTTTCAAAATGACATAACAAAATAAATAAATTTACTATAGAAACAGAACACTTGATAATCTTGCAAAAATATGACATCAACACAGTACACTTAGAAAAACATTTTGAGATTGAAGATGTCAAAATCTGTTTCAATCATATTTTTTCTTATTAATATTATCATAAGAAAAAACCAGATAAAAACTTATGATACTATCCCGATATAGAGGGTATCCTTTTTGCAATTAACTCTTTTTGTAAAATAGGTATCCAAATTTTTGAAATATCGACCGAACAATTAGAAACACATTCGTTATTATTTAAGCATATCAAATTTAATTTTGCGGTTATAATTATTCGGTTCTTTTAATAATCTAGTTGAAGAATTCCATTGTATTTTATGACCAAAATCCCATGCATGTTCACATATTTTGGATTTTTCGAATTGTGTATTTTTAATGTATGATTGGTGTTCATTAAGTCTAATATGAAAAGGTTTAGATGTTTCTCCTATATAAAATTTATTACATTCGCATGGAATTTTGTAAATACAATTCTTTGTGTTTTGAATTTCATTAAAAGGTTTTGTATTTACTATTAAAGATTTTAATGTATTATTGGTTAGTAACTTCACCCGCCGCGTTTCCGTATAGAGGCTTGTTGAAATTGGTATTGATTCTCCTGGTTAGCTATCGTTTATCAATATCTTTTTCAAACTAGGTTTGTGTCAACAGGCATTAGCATTCCTGGTTTGTTATCGTTTGCTAATAAATGGTATACTAAAAGCCAAGGACAAGTCTTCCTTTTTGGCTAGAATTGCCTTTGCCCCCCTGGTAAATTCATCCGTTAGTCCGTATTTCCGTTTCTCCCGGTTAATTAATAATAATAATAATAATAATAATATACGCCCTGCAATTCACTCCCTTACGAGTGAACCCCAGAAGCTCTGCAGCTTGTGCGGGGGAGGGACGGCTATTATTATTATTTGCCGTGGCGCTCTGGGGCGACTTACTGATGCTTGATGGCGCATTTGCTTTACAGTTGTGGGAAAACCCAGAAAAACCACACAACACCATCATCGACAACGATGGACTCCTCCAGGATTTTTAAATCTTTGCAGCGTAAACTAACATCAAAGTAATTAATGTTAAATACGCTACAAATCATACCCAGAAGTAGGCAATGAAAATTTTTATTTAAATAAATATAAATAAATCAGTTAAATACATTTTTCTGGTTAATTTAAATTAATAAATTTAACGAATCCTTCCGGCGAATATTCGAGTTAAATTCATTCAATAATCTTTCTCGATTAATTTATATTTTGATAAATTTTAACATAATCTGATTGAGTCATTCCGTTTACTAAGTAAAGTCCGTTAGTAAATTCCGAATCGAACATTTCATTTAAGTTAATTTAATTTTTGTGCAGGGTTTGAGGGTTGGGCTTTGAAATATTGATTTCCTTTTGATTTATAAATATTATTAAGCAATACACGTGTCAACGTTATTTTCTGGTTTATATTCACCTTACCTCTTTTCAGTGCTTTTAAAAAGTATATAATAAGTAAAAGTATTGAGTCTCAAATCAACAAGTCCCCTGGAGAATATCGCATCTCCATCTGAAGCTACTTGTGTCCCTATGACGCCGTTTCTAAGGGTTGTGTAACATACCACATTAATAAACTGGCGCCCGAGCAATCTCCGTATTAAGGCGTCACTCGTAAGGCATAATTTTCTTTGTGGCAAGAAAAAGCCTTACAATACACACCGCAAGGAATAAAGAAGCAATGGAAAATGTTATCGCAAACATCCATTAGTGGATACGGATTGGAAGAAGAAGAACAAAAAACTCGGCACAGACTTTGGATGGATCGCGCAAAATGGGTGAATCATAACTTTGCAGATGTCCCGAGACGCTCATGAATAAATGTACCGATGTAATTTTACGATATTGCCTTGTTACAAAAATATGCTCTAAGGTTTTGAAGTAAATTTTCTAACCGAAGTCTGCGGCGACTATACTTTTATCTTAAACAGTTTAAAAATACGAAGATTGTGCTGGTTATCTACAGACTTTGTATTTAGAAATGTTTTTCACCTACAAAATCTCTCATTCGGTGAAACTCTGGGCTTTACCTGTATTTCAAGAGGTGGTAGCTGGATCTTTTTAGTAATAGGTGTTATTAAAAATTCATTTATTAACAACACATTTCTCATATCATTTTTTTACTATACATATTTTCATTCCAATATGACAATGTTTATAAAAAGTTTTACACATATACGGGTGACCCAGGGGTGTGTGCATGCTCCATAACTTTTTTCTATCAAAGCTATCGTTTTGATGTTTTTTTAAACAATAGATCCGACAATGAGGCACATTCTAAAAATATTTCTTTTTATATAGGTACAGGATGTCCCAAATAAGATACACAACTAAGTTCTGTTTTTTTAAATGGCATATTTAGATTCGCCATTAAATTGTCGATATAACGCACCTAGGTCGACTTATTTGCAATAGTTTTTGACTTATGTCAATTTATATGTCAAAATAGCGTTGTGCAGAGATCTACAAAAAAATCAGAACTTCAAAACTGTTCAAGATAACTTAATCAACTTTTTTCCAGTCGATTCCTTAAGCCTTAGCGCATCTTTCGATATGTAGACGAACTCGTAGTCAATGTTTTATCGCGTACTACGATTTTTTGAAAATGACAAATTACAAATAGCAATAACTCGACTTTTCCAAATGTATTACCCTATATTTTATTAAATCATTGCAAGACATTTTTTAAGAGCTTTTTGCGGATATACGGTTTGTGGGGTTTATTTTGTAAAACTTGCGAGATTTATGCAAAATAAGAAATGTTTGACGGTTTGTTCGAGAAAAAAGGAATCGAGTAGGCCGCTGTCGTAAAATTTGACAGATTCATACAATTTTGAAAAGAAAATGTTTCAACAAAATGAAATTTTAGTAATACAATTTGCAAGAACATGAACGAATGATTAATAGGAAACAATGTAAACATTGTTGATTTATAACAAATGCTCCTACTTAGGTCACCGTCACCATCTTGTTCCACACAAAAATCATTATTTCATGTTCTTGTAAATAGTATTACTAAAATTGTTTACTTTGTTATGTATTTCTGTTTATATTGCGATTTCATTTTGTAAGTAAACAATTTTAGTAATACTATTTACAAGAACATGAAGTAATGATTTTTGTGTGGAACATGATGGTGACGGTGACCTACGAGTATTTGTTATAAATAAAAAATGTTTATAATGTTTCCTATTAATCATTCTTTCATGATCTTGCAAATTGTATTACTAACATTGTTTACTTTGTAATGCATTTCTGTTTCTATTACAATTTCATTTTGTTGAAACATTTTCTTTTCAAAATTATATGAATCTGTCAAATTTTACGACAGCGGCCTACTCGATTCCTTCTTTTCTCGAATAAACATTTCTTATTTTGCATAAATCTCGTAAGTTTTACAAAATAAACCCCACAAACCGTATATTAGCAAAAAGCTCTTAAAAAATGCTATGCAATGATTTAATAAAATATAGGGTGATGCATTTAAAAAAGTCGAGTTATTGCTATTTGTAATTTGTCATTTTCAAAAAATCGTAGTAGGCGATAGAACATCGACTCCGAGTTCGTCTACATCTCGAAAGATGCGCTAAAGCTTAAGGAATCGACTAGAAAAAAGTTGATTAAGTTCTGAAGTTCTGAATTTTTTTGTGGATCTCTGGACAACGCTATTTTGACACATAAATTGACATAAGTCAAAAACTATTGCAAATAAGTCGAAGAAACCTAGGTGCGTTATATCGACAATTTAATGGCGAATCAGTGGCGTAGCCAGGAATTTTTTTCGGAGTGGGCCGACCATTTCTCGAAGATATACAGGGTGGTCCTTAACTAATTGTACATAGAAGTATGGTACCTAGATTCCTCACTTTAAAATATTACGATATGAACCAACTTGCTCTAATAAAATGTTGCTAGAAAGGAACATAAGAATCAGCAAGAATGGTTCAATTTTATTCGTATCTCGCTTCGTTTTTAAGAAAAAAATTAAAAACTGCGAAATACAAATATTATTTTTTCCTGAAAAACCGATCCTGAACGTTTAACGGCTTAACCCTGGGTCACCCTGTATACAATGTCAGCTATTTAAATACATTATTTTATTCAACAACAATTTGTTAATTATTAATATAAGATTAAAAGACAATTAATTATTAATATAAGATTGAACTTTGGATGAGCATTATTCAAAGGCGCAATTCTGCGAGTATGTCTGTTGTAAAATTCGTATTTGATTGCATTTTCTTCGACAACTATAGATATTTCAATGCACTGACATAAAATCTAGGCCTGTTAATCAATTGGTAGATGTATTATTCCGCAAATATGATTTCAGTCTTTTCATCGTTGAGAAACTTGCACAGATGCAGTGGTAACAGGTAAAACGGCTAAGATTTGGATTAGCGTAAAAATATTCGGAAACAAACAACGATCTCCTACCTTTAAAGTATCAACTGCACTGTGAGGAAGACAGGAATCTACTTTTGTCATTTCACTGTTCAAATATCCCATTCACTGCGTAGAATAACCGTGTTTATTTTTTGTAAATCGTCTGAATATAACTTAATTGCTGTTTCAAAAAAATTTCTTATAAACTTATAGAAGTTTCGCCCCCTTGGCTACGCCACTGTGGCGAATCTAAATATGTAACAAAAATGGGGGGTTGCCGTTTAAAAAAACAGAACTTAGTTGTGTATCTTATTTGGTACATCCTGTATATAAATAGAAATCTTTTTAGAATGTGCCTCATTGTCACTCCTATCGTTAAAAAAAAACATCAAATCGATAGCTTGGGTAGAAACAAAGTTATGGAGCATGCACACACCCTTGGGTCACCCTGTACGTAATAGTTTTGAAAGATTTAAAAACATTTTTCCGCTGTCATCGTGCGTATGTACTTTTTGAGTGGCTCATATAAATATTATAGGTCACAAGGTGAAAGATGAAACTGTGTTCTAATTAATTTTTTTCTGGTTTAAATTAATATTTAATTAATTTACTAATTATTATTTTTTATGTTCTAATTATATATATCATAAAACTGTTTTAGTTCCAAATAAAATTATGTATTAAATTTTACTATAAAATATCAAAAATCAATTTATGATATCAGTACAATTGAAAATACACTACAATTTTGATCTAAATATCTAAGATGGGATCTCAATTGGTAAGTTGTAATTTTATATACAGGGACCTGCAACAGTGGCGCCGTGTTCCATAACTCTATTCAGGAAAGAGATAAGAATACAATTTTCTATAATGTTACCTTATTGATCAAGCCCGACAAATAAAAAAAATTTCAGTCACACAGGGTGCTCAAATTTTTCTGAGCGGTTCCCAACTTTGTTTTTTTAAATGGCAACCTGTATTTTTTATCACTTTTTCGGTTTCTACATGAAAAATAAAAGATACTTTATGCATGTTTATATTTCGAAAATATTGACGGTTTTCGAGATTTTTAGCAAGTTTTTTTCCACTATTCGAAAAAGTGATAAAAAATACAGTTAATATTGATTAATCCTCTATTAATTTTAGATTTCTGGGCCATCTTCAATTCAAAGTTAATTTTGATTAATTTTTCATGATTTAAAAAAACAAAGTTGTGACCAGCCCAGAAAAAATTGAACACACTGTCTGATTGAATTTTTTTTTATTTTGTTCGAGCTCGATCAATAAGGTAACATTACAGAAAATTGTATTCCTATCTCTTTCCTAAATAGAAATATGGAACACGGCATCACTGTTGCAGGACCCTGTATATACATACATCCTATCGACTATAAAACCAAAAAAAATTTAGAATTTAGAAATATTCCATCATAAAGGAAATATATATAAAAACTGTGTTAAAAATTCCTTTTAATATTCGGACATCCTCCATCGTAGAGGCTTGCGGAAAAAAAAGTCATTACTAAAACGACCAAGAGGAAAACTTGGAAAATATTTTAAAGTTTCTGAAATGGCCGCTAGGTGGCGTAACTGCGATTTTGAAGCTAAGAAAGTGATGTTTCTGCGAATTCCGCTATATTAACCTACCAAAAAAATACCTGATCTTTAAAGTAGAGGATAATCTGAACCTTTTTTGTTTAACAATTTTTGCTATATCCCTAAAAATAAAGTGGTGGGGGGTATTCAAAGGTTTCAGTAAAAAACACCCTATATATTCGAAACGGCTGAGCCGATTTTAACAAGCTTGGGCTAGTTAAAAAGAGCTATTCTTGGGCTACAAACGCTTTAATATTTGAAGTTTTGTTAGTTTCAGATGTCGCCGCTAGAGGGCTTTTCTTCGACATCTCGTCAGAAATGGTTAATTTTCTCAAAAAAATTAAACGCATTGGTATGATTTCTTTTTCATGAAAAAGTAGCTAAATGATGCCTAAACAAGCTCCCGAAAACGGCATCTCGATATCTTGTTCCTAGCCTAAAATTTAGCCCAAAGAAAATTTTAGACGGAAATCCCTTAAATTTTCATTTTTTAAACTAATTAATTCCTTTTATTATGTAAGTTGTGGCCCTAGAAAGGACCGATTTAAAAAAGAAAAGTTTTTAGTGCCCCCGTAAATGCTCTAAATGCTGATCATCACGCTCTATGCATTGCTGAAGCCTCTCATGGGTAGACAAACCTGCACCTTCAATTTCGACTCTCGGTATGTTACGTAATGCATTAACGAATCCGGTTTTTCATATGTATCTGGTCGTAGGTTGAGTTTGAAAATCAAAACAAGTTAAGTTTGGTGATCGCGCAGGCCATGGAAACAGACTTCCTCTTCCAATCTACCACTGTTGGAATACTGCATTAATATGCACTCGCTACAATAATAGCATAATGTGCTGGGCAACCATTCAACTGCAAAAACAAGTTTTGACGTGTTTCCAGTGAAACATCTTCCAACAACAACGGTAATTTATTGGCCAAAAAGCTTTCTTGACTTTTTGGCCAATATTGCCACTTAGGGATTGCTAAAAAAATAATTCTGCCTCCCAGTATGCCACACCACACATTTAAACTCCAACGTCCTTGGTGCTGAACTTCACGCAACCAATGCGGATTTTCTGCAGACCAATAATGCATATTGTGCAGATTTTAAAGGTGGCTTCATCGGTCCAAAGAATTAGAAATAAAAATTCTCCATTATTGTGTGAGAGCATATTAATGTAGTATTATAACAGCGTTGGATTGGAAGAGGAAGTCTGTTTCCATGGCCTACGCGATCACCAGACTTAACTTGTCTTGAATTTTCAGACTCAACCTACGACCAGAGAGATACGAAAAATCGGATTCGTAACGCATTACGTAACATACCGAGAGCCGAAATTGAAGCTGCAGTTTTGTCTACCCATGAGAGGGCTTCAGAATTTCGAGCATTTACGGGGACATTACTTACTTACATAATAAAAGGAATTAATTAGTTTAAAAAATAAAAATTTAAGAGATTTCCGTATAAAATTTTCTTTGGCCTAAATTTTAGGTTAGGAACAAGATACTGAGATGCGGTTTTCGCGAGCTTGTTTAGGCATCATTTAGCTACTTTTTCATGAAAAAGAAATCATACCAATGCATTTAATTTTTTTGAGAAAATTAACCATTTCTGTCGAAATGTCGAAAATAGCCCTCTAGCGGCGACATCTGAAACTAACAAAACTTCAAATATTATAGCATTTTTAGCCCAAGAATAGCTCTTTTCAACTAGCCCAAGTTTGTTAAAATCGGCTCAGCCGTTTCGAATATACAGGGTGTTTTTTACTGAAACCTTTGAATACCCCCCACCACTTTATTTTTAGAGGTGTAGCAAAAATTGTCAAACAAAAAAGATTCAGATTATCCTCTAGTTTAAAGATCATGTATTTTTTTTTTAGGTTAATATAGCGGAATTCACAGAAACATCACTTTCTTAGATTCAAGATTGCAGTTACGTCCCCTAGCGGCCATTTTAGAAACTTGAAGATATTTTCCAGGTTTTTCTCTTGGCCGTTTTAGTTACAACTTTTTTTTCTGCAAGCGTCTACGATGGATAGTTTCCCAGATACAGTACCTCGCATTCTTATTTGGCCACCCTGTACAGAAGACACAAAAATAAGAAAATTGACGTTAAAGTTTTTGTTGCAGCCGTTAACGGCAACAAAGGAATGATGTTTATACTATTTCTAAGTACTTTACGAATTTGTACATTAGTAGACATCTTATTTGAAGAATGTAGATGCCATTTCCATAAAAATGACAAAAAAAAATTGTACTAACCCCTTTTTCGACTAGGATGGCAGTATTGAATCGACACAAAGATTGTCTAATTAGAAATCCCAGTAGTAGGATATGCATTTGACGGTTAACTTGTCCTTCCCTGGTAGTCCAGTCGACAGGTAGTTTCAGGTGGAAGAAGGTCGGAAGTTATTGAAACGTTGGGATGTTGTTCAGGGATGGTTAATTAACATTTTCTCAAGTTTTCGACCTCGAGGACCCTGTGCTAAAAGAGAAGGGGGGAAAAACTGCAAAATTTTTTACCTTCCTCCGGTTTTTTCGCAATAGAGCGTAGAGCTTCTTTCATACGGCAAAAGCATCCCTATACTTTTTTGTAGAGCGTTAAATTTCCTACAATTCTGATTATTCAGACATGTTTGTATGTTAATTCTTTACCGAGATATGGCGCTTCGAAGAAGAGGTCATTTTATGGCGACAAAATGTAAATTTAGATTTTCGCGGTTCGTACATTCCAGTCTTTGTCTGGTTATTTCTCTAAAACTAACAACTCTACACCTTTCACTTTTGGAAGAAGAGATATTGAAAAAGGTTGTAGAAATATTTTGTTGAAGACCGCTTTTTAATATCTCTATTGGTTTTGGCGCAAGAAGGCGACAAAGTGTAAGTTTAGATTTTCGCGGTTCGAACATTCCAGTCTTTGTCTGGTCTAAAATTCGTGATTTTAATCAGGAACCATAATTACAACATTTCATCATAATTCTGGTGTAACAGAAGAAATACGTTGGAATTCTGAATTTTTTGGCATTTTTTAGCGAAATTTGAAAAATAACCTTTTCTTCGAAGCGCCATATCTCGGTAAAGAATTGACATACAGATATGTTCGAATAGTCATAATTGTAGAGAATTTAACGCTCTACAACAAAGCAACAAAGTATAGAAATGCATTTGCCGTAGGACGTAAGGGAAAAAAGCAATTGAGGAAAAACCGGAGGAAGGTCGAAAATTTTGCAGTTTTCCCCTCTCTCCTCTTTTAGCACAGGGTCCTCGAGGTCGAAAACTTGAGAAAATGTTAATTAACCATCCCTAAACAACATCCCAAAGTTTCATTAACTTTCGACCTCTTTCCACGTAACTCCACATATGCCGACCTGCCGACTGGACTATGTTTAGGTAATCTTATCGGTCGTTTGATGTTTAATATTTATGTTCTTTAGGTCCTTATGTTCTGTAAGGCCTTGTAT
The DNA here is from genome assembly GCA_949320105.2 of Crepidodera aurea. Classification (NCBI taxonomy): domain Eukaryota; kingdom Metazoa; phylum Arthropoda; class Insecta; order Coleoptera; family Chrysomelidae; genus Crepidodera; species Crepidodera aurea. The sequence continues at coordinate 26,239,247 of OX439475.1, read as the reverse complement.
TTATTTTGTCCCTTGAGTGTTGTACTTTTTACTTTTCTAGTGTATTTTTACTTCTCTTGTTCTCGTTATTCTTTGTTTTGTTTTCTAAAAATGGTTGATAAATATTGGCAAGGGGGGTGAGTGCCTCAGCGGTAGAGCACTGGACTCATAATCCAAGGGTTGTGGGTTCGAATCACACCAAAGGCAGAAATCATTTTCTGATTTTTAATTAATTAAAAATTTAGAAATTGATTTTCATACACCAGGTGTGATTCCTCACTCCACCATTCACTGTTCTAATTAACAGTGCTGTTCCTATAGTGGCGCTGGGAAACAGTAACAAAGCCTACACAGAACACGAGGCTAATGGCCATAGTAGTCGATGCCGTTGACACAGAAGTAAAAAAAAAAATATTGGCAAATTTATTATTTTTTCTTAAGCAAATCATGTTGTTAGAAACTTTAAATACTTAGAGTCCATGTTTAGCGAAACATTAAAAAGTCTAGTTGCTAATTACTTACTAGCATTAAATTATATTTTTTCTGGAATTGTGTTTATAGTAAATTTTTTCGGCAAAATTGATTGTTTTTATACTCGTGAATATATTTTTTGAATACAAATTAGGGTTTTATTGGAAGATTTCTCTGTTAATATTTTAAATAACAGAAAAACAGAAACTAGGAAATAATGTGCTATAAAAATACAAACAAAATGACACTTCTTGCACATAGAGGTAATTTTGTAAATAAATATTTCAAAAAATTCGTATTTTTAATTAAGGATAAACACCTAAAATGTTTAATACCTTTAAAATATTTCTTTAAACGATCACCATAAATAAATACCGAAGTTTTCTTTGGTGCAATGTTTTTCAATTAAATAAAAAATCAGTTAGTCTTTGACTCATTTTTCGTCATTTATTACACATATTATTGTGTTATCTCGTTTACTGATTAAATTTGCTTCAATTCATTGGATAAATCAATCGGTTTTTGGCATTTTGAATTTCAAAATATTTTTCTTTGTCCTATGTTATCATATTTAGTGAAATTATCCTATGATCTGCCTCTGTAGTAAATTTTTAATTACGTTTTTCTTTAACGTATTTAAGTTTGTTTTGGTGTTTGGAATTTTAAACAAAAGAATAATTTTTTGTTTTCTGTCTTCTACGTCTTCTACAATTGCTATGTATTCTATATCGTCTATGTTTTTTACTAGTGAGGTCCCCGCATCTAGACGCTTCAGTGTAATCAGGGATTAACAAAACATATTTTAACTTAATAAACGCCGTTAATTTGAATTATTTGCCGATATAAACATTTTTTTTATATAATAAAATGTTCATTCCACTTTAAAGGTTTCTTTGGATGCACAATTGTAGTTATTCCATTTAAAGGACTTTCGTTCTGTAAAATATAATAAATCTCGTCGTGAATTTATTTATATTTATTTATATCTTAAACAGTGCATTGTTTTATAAAATTAGACACTTTAAAACTGTTTCGCTTGTGCGTGAAAATTTATTATGAAGAAAACTGAAATACTAAATTCCTAATGAAATGAAGATGTTCTTGAGTTATCTTTGGTCTTGTCACTCTTTTGCAGGTCACTTTGTATCAATTACTATCTATTAACAATCAAAATCAGTAATTACGTACCAATATGTGACACATTGCCTGTTACTAGTTTTAGGCTACTACTACATAATATATTTAAAAAATTGTTTTACTATGGACAATGACTTAATCTGCAACGTTCATGAAAAAATGTTTCAGGCTCAAATTGTTTTACTATTGCTCTTGGCTGTATCTTTCACCACATCTCAATCCTACAGACGTTTTCGACAAGCTCTTGTTGATCCAGAACGAAATACTGCTATTGATCAAGAACAACCACAATATCCTGGAAATGTTCCACCAGTTGGTGTGATTGGTGTCTATCGTAATGGCGGCTTTGGTATCGGCTTTGGCACAGGCACTGGCAACGGCGGCGGCGGCGGTGGCATGGGCTATGGCACCGGCGGCGGCGGTAGCCGAGGGGGTTGGGGCAGCGGCGGCGGAGGCGACACGAGCTTTGACAACGGCTATGGTAACGGCTATGGCAACGGCTATGGTAACGGCTATGGCAACGGCTATGGCAACGGCTATGGCAACGACTATGGCAACGGCTATGGCAACGGCTATGGCAACAACTATGGCAACGGCTATGGCAACGGCTATGGCAACGGCTATGGCAACGGCTATGGCAACGTCTTTGGCAACGGCATTGGCAACGGCATTGGCAACGGCATTGGCAAAAGCTTCAGCAACGGCATGGGAAACGGCTTAGGCACCAACATTGTCAACGGCATTCCCGGCGGCGGGAGCGGCGTCATTGGCGGCCACATGGGAGGGGACATTGGCGGCAGCTTCAGCGGCGGCAATGGCTTTGGCAATGGCATTGGCAACGGCATTGGCAACGGCATTGGCAACGGCATCGGCAACGGCATTGGCAACGGCATTGGCAACGGCTTTGGCACCAGCATTGTCAACGGCATTCCTGGCGGCAACAACGGCTTTGGCAATAGCATTCTCGGCGGCGGCATAGACGGCAGCATCGGCATCAACAGCAACATTGGCGGCAGCATCGGCGGCGACACCGGTGGTTGGGGCGGCGGGGGCGGTTGGGGTGGCGGAGGAGGCGGTTGGGGTGGCGGAGGAGGCGGTTGGGGTGGCGGAGGAGGCGGTTGGGGCGGAGGAGGTGGTTGGGGCGGAGGAGGCGGTTGGGGAGGCGGCATTGATTATTATTAAATAAAACTGAATTAAATATCCTTAAAATGTTATTTAAAGAGCCTTAAACAGGAAGAGCTATTATACAAAATATTTTTTTTCTCCAATCTCCAATAGCCGAATAAAAATAACCCTAAAATTAGAGGTATAAAAATTAAAGAATAGAAAACTATATTAATATCATTTGATTGTAATAATTATTCAAAAAATAATTTTATATCATTCTATGGCTATATACGCTGGATTTTACATTTTTTTACTTACGTAATTCAAAAATAAATGTTTGAGGCTAAAATCCGGAAACATGAAATAAAAAAACCAAATAAATCGAAGTTAAGGGATTTTTTTTAATTAAAGATGATGACTATTAGAAACCAATGAGTAATTGAGTAACTAGAGCATCTTAATTTTTTTAATAAAGCTTGAGCAGTGTTTTTGTATGGGTAAATGCAATAAGGGTACCTCCAGTGATATAATTAATATCAAGCACACATTCAAACAATTTTTCTTGTAGGAGTTGGTATTTTATGTCTATATCCTCCAACTTCAATTGATTTCATTCCGTGGAATATTTCTTTCGGTTCTTTTTAAAGTTATTTTCGAAATAAAGGCTAACTCAAAAAAGCCTAATGACGGTAAGGATTGTTATTTTGCTATTTGAGTTTACTTTTATGACGTCGTCTATTTGAGTTGGTTTAAGCAACCTAGCATAATTAGGGTCCTAAATAAATTTTATATTATAACAAAATCTGGAAAGTTTCCCAGATAATAATGGTACCTAAACCAGGAAAACCAGTAGGAGAAGTAAGCTCTTATCGACCAATTAGCTTATTAACGATACTCTCTAAAACCTTCAAAAAATTACTCATAAAATGAATTCGGCCAATTTTAACCGAAACTAAATTAATTCCTGACCACCAGTACGGCTTCAGGAATAAACATGGAACAAATACACCGCGTAGTAAACAAAATTAATAATGATTTGAAAAACAAGAGATACTGCTCTGCTGCGTTCCTCGACATAAGATGATAGAGTTTGGCATGAGGGCCTGCTACATGAACTAAAAAAGTTCCTTCCCTATGACCTTTATGAAATTCTATATTTGTGACCGATACTTCATGGTGAAACATCATGAAGAGTACACTCAACTAAACCCTATTATAGCAGGAGTCCCATAGAGCAGTGTTCTGGGGCCTGTGCTCTACCTAATATTCACTGCCGAACTACCAACATCAGAATCCACAACCGTAGCCACATTCGCCGACGACACTACAATCCTCTCCTCAGATCGTAACCCAATAGTTGCAACTAATAAACTATAAATCAACTTAAACAATATCCAACAATGGTTTAAAATATGGAGACACAAACCAAACGAAAACAAATCCAATACAAGTAACCTACTCTCTGAATAAGGGAAATTGTCAACCAGTAACGCTAAATGGCCAGCAACTAGAACACACTGACAGCGCTACATACTTCGGCCTACATATCGACCGATGGCTATCGTGGAAAATACATCTATTCACTAAGAGGAAACAACTTGGATTTAAGCTTCAGAAATTATATTGGATGAAAGGTAGAAATAAATAATAAATTATTAATATACAAGTCAATATTAAAACTAATATGGAGATCCGACATCGAATTATGGGGAACAGCAAGTAATTCCAACTTAGAAATAATACAACGCTATCAAAACAAAGTCCTTCGTGCAACTGTGAACGCCCCTTGGTACGTACCAAATAAAGTGCTACTTAGTGATTTGTGCATCGGTACGGTGAAAGATGAAATCGCAAAGTATAGTGCTAAATACAAAGACAGTGTTTTGGGAAATTCCAAATAATACCAAATTTGGAGACCCAAACTTATTAGGCCACACCCTTCAGATGGGCCTGTCCCAACTTATTGTAGATTTAAGTTAGCTGAGAAATTGTGTGGACTGTATAGAGGTTGTAGCGAAATTATACACTGATTATTTGAATTTTATATATTAACGATAACTTCGTAAAAAACAAAACACCTTTTAACAAACATAGAATATAACAAAATTCAAAACTGTGTTTGCAATTGCTCAAAAAATAACTGAATGTGAATACGGGTATGTATGCAATTTGTATAAGTTAAAAATTGATGAATTTATTACGTATGAAACAGTCCAATAATTTCGACCTGTTCATACGGAGATAGAAGTTCTACTGGTTTAATTTTGATTTATTTGAGACGCTTGTCGATAGGTGGGATCCTTCGGCGGCCAATCACGGGTATGTATTTTCGGCTTTATTGTTGTGCCTTTGTTTTATCTCTTTGGCAACTTGCAGTCTCGCCAATGTGTCGCGATGTATGTAAAGGCGGTTGCCGACAAGGGCGGCTTTTAGCATTGAAGTTTTATCTCGTCGGTGAGTTACTTCCGCGTTGATTATCTGCGCGATGGCCTTGATTTACGATGCGTGTTGTACTGTTATGCTATGCTATGCTGGGCACTTAGGCGTGCGGTTTGGTTATTTTTATTTCCTTTGTCGCCATGGGCGTAGGTAAAAATGTTCGATTTCGAACAGACAGATTAAAATCGCATCCAAATCGGTTTGATGAATAATACTAATGATAAACAGTTAAAACGTTTTAAACCTAGTGATCTGCCACTTAGATTTAAGTAATTTTAGTCTCAACGTGTACTAGGCCAGTCAGTAGAGGGGTTGAATCTTGCAAACGGTGGAGTAGTAAATTTTATTTTTGGAACTTGTTTATATGTATATTAAGAAGAAAATATCAAAAATGGTAACACGAAAAATGTCGGGAGAACTTTTGGCAGGCTAATAACTTTCAAAATTTCGAATGTTATCAGAATGGCAAAGAGTCAACGGTCGTGTACTTGTTACGTATTTTTTGAATAAACCGGCTTTATGTTTAGTTTTTATTTTAATTTGGTGGGTTGTATAGTTTTATAATAATATTTAACATAATTGTATGAAATATACAATTAAACTTTTCACAAAGACATAAGACGCCATTAAAACATTCAACAAGTTCTTGTTCGCTTCTTGTTAGCGTATATACTAAGCATGCGCACACCCTGGCGGTTACGTATAGAGTCTATTTGATGACAGAAACTGGCCAGTGGCGTGCTAGAATACTTAAGTACTTAAGCACTTAGCACCAAGAGGAGATTTAATCTTAATGAAAACAGTTTATTATTTATTTGTCACTGTGCTATCATTACTTGTCACATTGTATTTTTTTATATGAAAGCATTTTCTTAATTAAAGCCTATTGGTTCGAAATATTTTGTCATTACAACTTGTCTAACGGCTAATTATGTAGTGGCAACAAGATGGCTCAGGGCAGATGACGTAACAATCGTAAGCCAGAGTTTCCCAAATATATTGATAGGTAATATAGGCACTATTAGACGCAAAAACTATTCTTCGAGCTTAATCCTATTAGATTTTCTCCTATGGAGTTACTTAAAGGACACCATGTACTGTAAATCTTTTTCTTGCCACAAGGAAAATTATTTCTCTTTTTTCGTTGGGACCACTTATTTTCTTGAAAAAAGTTTTAATTTGACGGGAGCCGTTTTCAAAACGACGTAACAAAATAAATAAATTTACTATAGAAACAGAACCCTTGATAGAAAAAGATTTTGAGATTGAAGATGTCAAAATCTGTTTCAATCATATTTTTGTGACGTTTCTGGGAACGAATTTTGAAAGGATAGCGCATTTGCATATTATAAGAGAATTTATACTTCGTCATAAATGAAGTTTTCTTATTAATATTATCATAAGAAAAAACCAGATATAAACTTATGATACTATCCCGATATAGAGGGTATCCTTTTTGCAATTAACTCTATTTGTAAAATAGGCATCCAAATTTTTGAAATATAGACCGATCAATTAGAAACACATTCGTTATTATTTAAGCATATCAATGCTGCTTCTTTAACTTTGCGGTTATAATCCCATGCATGTTCACATATTTTCGATTTTTCGAATTGTTTATTTTTAATGTATGATTGGTGTTCATTAAGTCTAATATGAAAAGGTCTAGATGTTTCTCCTATATAAAATGTATTACATTCGCATGGAATTTTGTAAATACAATTTTTTGTGTTTTGAATTTCTGTAAAAGGTTTTCTATTTACTATTAAAGATTTTAATGTATTATTAGTTTGAAAAACTGTTTTTAAATTAAATTTATTGCCAATCCTTCTAATTTTTTCGGATAATTTTGGATATAAGAGATTTTTACTATATTTGAATGAATTATTGGGGTATTTAAATTTTGATCTTTAGTTTTGATGTCTCGGTAAAGTTCACGATTTATAAATTTACTTGGGTACCTAGTTCTTCTTAATCACGACAGATTTAACAAGTGATAATTCATTATTTAAGATATTGTCATTTGAACAAATTGTTTTTGCTCTATCGGAAAGCGATTTGACAATACCTCGTTTAACACAAATTGAGTGGTTTGAATTAAAATTTACACTATTTGTATGGTGTTTCTTTTCTAAAAACTGATGTCTCAATACAATTGTTGTTATTGTGTATTAGTACATCAAGAAACGGTAATTTTTTATTATTTTCAATTTCAATTGTAAATTTAATAGTAGATTCCGAATTAATAATATTATATAAAAATGTATCAATATTTTCACTATCGTGTTGCCAAATTGCAAAAATATCATCTACATATCCAAACCAGACAGAAGGTCTTAAATTTTGTTTGTTTACAATTTCCATTTCAAAATCCTCTATGAAAATATCACAGAATTTTGGTGATAAAGGAGAACATATTGCCATGCCAAAATTTTGCTGATAAAAATCACTATTTAATTGAAAATATGTAGTTTTAATACACAATTCCAATAATTCTAGAATTGCCGAGACGCTTAATTTAGTTCTATTTATTAATGTATTTATCACTTGTCAACTTTTTTCTCACAAGATTAAGAGTTTTATCGACAGGAACATTTTAGGCCAGTCAGTAGAGGGGAAAAGGGGGTTTAGTTGCAAACGGTGGAGTAGTAAATTTTATTTTTGGAATTTGTTTATATGTGTATTTGGAAGAAAATATCAAAATTGGTGACACGAAAAATGTCGGGAGAACTTGTGGCAGGCTAATAACTTTCAAAATTTCGAATTTTTTGGCTTAAAAGGGTGAAATAGGCACTAAATATATTATATAATGTATGCGAGGCAATTGATATATTATAAAAAAACAAAAATTTTGAGCCCTCCCACACATTTCTAGCGTAAATAGTTCCCGAGATATTAAGCAAATTGTAATTTGCTAAACACAGTAGGTTGTCTTTTTTCACGGTTTTTAGTATCTAATTTCCGTATTTCTTTACCCTTACACATGGGAGAGGATATTCAGAAAATATTTTGGCTAAGTGGACATTGGCACAGGTATTTATGTAGAATGTATGTAATGCTGTAGAAGATTACTGTAAAGTATCTTTTGAAACAACAGATCAACATGTAGATGCCCGTAGTTCTCGTATTAATAGAGATGCAAAAGGCTCTATCATTTCTTTAAGCAGTGGTGTTGTCGGGGGAACTAATGTAAACTGCCATTTGGCTCAGGAAATCGGTCTTAAAATGGTGGCCAAGATGGTTGATCATGGCAACTTCAAGAATGTTACCTTCAAAAGAAGAGACAAGGTTGTCACCTTGGCATCTGATGTAGGCAGTCTTAGAGTGGGTAGCCTTAAAGTACCAACTATTGATCCGTTGATATTGTTTCAACGACTGTGCCTTTCGAAACAAGCAGATGAAGATTTGAAAGACTTTTTTACGATTGAAGATTGTAAAATCGAATGTAAGCAGGCCACAGAAGATGATAGTCGAAACAGCAATCTCCAAGACTAAGGAGCATAAATATGTTGCGATTGTTGCCGAGGATATAGACATTCTAGTGCTAATGACAGGGATTGATCACCCTTACAAAAATTTGTTTTTCCAGAAGCCTGGAAGAGGGGGTGCAGCTGATGTATACTACTCAACAACATCATGCAAGTTCGATCATGACATCATCCTATTCAATCACACTTTCACAGGGTGCGACACCACGTCTGCAATCTTTGGCCAAGGAAAGATGAAGCTCGGGAATATGATCAATGCTTCAAAAGATCTGAAAAACATATGCAGAAGATTCCTTGATCCAGTTGCAAGCCACAGTGAGATTACGGATACCGGTGCGCGTGTTTTTTTGGCTCTCTATGCTGGAGAATCAACTAAAGCAACCCTGGATGAGATAAGATACTATAATTTTCAAAGAGTAGTGAGCAAGGGGAAAGTAGACCTTGCACTATTGCCAACGACAGTGGACGCTGCACGCCACCACCCTTACCGCTGCTATCACCAAATTCAAACTTGGTTAGGAAACAACTTGAATCTACAGGATTGGGGGTGGGTACGCAGGAACGAAGAGTTGGTTGCAGTACCGCAAAGCAGGTCTAAAATGCTCTTCAATCTGCAAACACTGTTGTGGCCAGCAATGTGAGAACGTCACGCTACCAATCGCTTACAACGACGACGACGATGAAGATAAATCAGACCTGTTTTTTGAGTCTGAAGAACGAGAGCTGGATAAAACGTTCACACGATCATTCCTAGAAGAACCAGGTCCGTCAAAACAGTTAAAAAAACAACTAGTAGTTTAATTTGAAAAATAAACAGTAAAGGTTAATGTAATTGCAACCTGCTTTATCATTAACATTCAATAAACACATTTATAAAAGATTTGCATCACTGTTTTTATGTCCTTTAAAAAATAATGACTCCTTAGAATGTATTCGTTGAATTGTAGAAATTATTTAAGTGATATCGTAAGCATCATATCACAAATCAAACTTTTTTAGTATCTTTTTAAAGATTCAGAGGTTTGGAAAGGACTAAAACCATTTTTTGACAAAACAGTTATTTATTATGGTGATAATTTTACGCGAAATTAATTAATGGTATTTAATCTGTTAATTATTAACTTACTTGTAAAGATGGCCATTATGAATTCAATGTGAGAAACAAATTCACCAAATCTAAAATTATCATGGTCCCGGTCCAAAGTCTTGGTTATGAAGTAAATTAACTAATACCTCATATATTTTTCGAATAGGAACTTTTCTGCCAAGTTAGAACTAAATGGGATAAGAAATACGGAAATTAGATAGTAAAAACCGTGAAAAAAGACAACGCACTGTGTTTAGCAAATTACAATTTCCTTAATATCTCGGGAACTATTTACGCTAGAAATGTGTGGGAGGGCTCAAAATTTTTGTTTTTTATAATCTATCAATTGCCTTGCATAAATTATATATGTAGTGCATATTTCACCTTTTAAGCCAAAAAAATCGAAATTTTGAAAGTTATTAGCCTTCCAAAATTCCTTCCGACATTTTTCGTGTTACCATTTTTGATATTTTCTTCCTAATACACATATAAACAAGTTCCAAAAATAAAATTTACTACTCCACCGTTTGCAAGATTCAACCCCTCTACTGACTGGCCTATTTGGAAATAAACTGACTACATCAAAACTAACCATTATATCTGAATTTGTAATTTTGATTTTTGATAATTTGTCTAAAAAATGTTTGAATTTTTGATAAAGGAATTAGTATTTCCTGATAACGGATCTATTATTTTAAGTAGAAATCATGCTAAATTTTGACAAGGTGAATTTGTAGAACTTATTATTGGTCTTAATGGTATTTGTTGTTTATGAATTTTGGGTAAACCATAAAAATGTGGAGGTTTACTATAATGAGAAGTAAGAGATCTTCGTTGTTTATCACTTAGGAATTTTTTATTTTTATATAAAGATGTGATAAAGAACGAAAATTTCTTACTTCTCATATAATCCAATTACCCCTACTGGCATCTTGTACCCGAAAATTAAATAGTAGATTTCAAGATTTATTGGCCAAAATGGACACCTTGATCAGTTTGTGTAACTAAAAATATTAAATAATTTTTTAAATGACGCGAATTATTATTAAAGTAAGTAATATTATTATAACACGAACAGTCCAATAAATAATTTAAATCTAAACATTATTTGCTTCAGCGTAAATATTTGATATTTATACTGTATAATATTCACCTTTTTTCTATAATAATTTATCTAGAAAAAATAATTGTCTAGTTGGTAATAAAAATTAAAAATACTTAAAATTTAATCAATAATTTTATTGTAGTTTCCAATCAGTATGATTTGGTTTATTAGTTTTAGTCAATGAGAAATTTTTCATATTATTTTCAAATTATTTATTTAATCAGTAATAAAAATAAAAATGACTTAAAATTTGTTTAATAATTGTCTTTTGTAATTATTAATCAGTATAAATATTTTATCAGATTTTTTTAATAAGAAATTTTTCATATTAATTTCAAATTAATTAATTGATCGGTAATGAAAAAAGATTTATACTGGCATTTTTAACGCTTCATTTTTAATTTATTTATTTATTTAATTTTATTAAGGCATATGATGCATATATAAAATAAATAATCTCTTTTCTCTAATAAGCAATAGCAGAAAAAATATTATATAAAATTATATAATTACTGAAAATATCAGTATTTAATAATGGACAATTCATCTCTGGAACACAGAAAACCTCAAATGGAGCGATATTTAAACTTTTTAAAAAACGAATTTCCTCTATTAATGGCGGGTGTTTCACTTGACTAACTACCTTCTAATTGTGTGGTCACAACCGATCTATAAATGACAATTTCCTTTAATAACAATCAAAGGGTTGGACTGTCCCGACAAAATTTGGCTTCCAAAATGCATCTAGACCGATGTAATTCAATGCCTGTTTGGGCAAGTAGTCCAAGGAGTAGTTGTTTTAGGTTCAGATGAGGTGTAAACCCTTTCGATATTTTTATGTAAATCTACAATTGGGTTCTCCACTGATCCTTTATAAACGGGTTCTCAACAAATTGGTTACCAGCAAATAAGCAATTCACAAATCGTGTCTTCACAAGTAGTTTTTTCCATAAATTGGTCCTCCATAGAAGTATTGTTTTACTTTTATTTCAAGTTTGAAAAAGGTGATGATTATGCTGGTTATCTAAATTCAGAATTCATAATTAAAGATTGATCTGTTTTTTAATTTTTGAAAACTTTTCACTAAACATTCATTAAAATGGAAATCACAAAAACGAGTGGTAAATAATTTCTTTTCTCCAATACGCAATAGCAGAAAAAATAGACAGGGGAGACAATGGACAGTTTTTCGCCGAGGCGCATATTACTTTTTTTCGTCGACCTCTACAAAAACGTACTACTTTCCGAAAGAAAAATCGACTATTTTTGAAGGCAAGCACTTTTCGTCCGCTGTGGTCACTAGGATATGGCACGGTGCTGGGTGTTGTCGCTAGGATACGGCACGGTGCGAGTCATTTGAGGACGAAAAGTACTTGCCTTCAAAAATAGTTGACTTTTCATTCGGGAATTAGTAACGGTCAAACAAGGTGTAAATGAATGAAATGCCTAACTTTTGTTGAACAATAATAATGATCAAATTTTACAAATTAATAACATTAAATAAAAATCAAAATTGAATAGTCTCAGACAAGTCTGCAATCGTCACATCTAAGTAAAAGTTATTATTTTAAACACTATGTGAAAAAGAAATTTTCCACATAACCTCAAATATTCAAATTTAAACAAATCAATAATCTAAATTTAGGGGAAAGTCAATTATATTATTGTAAAATAAACAATAATGATAGAGTTTAACAGAATCATAACGAAAACAGAAAACCTTCATGTATTTTTAATATTAGCCAAAATAGCAAATAATTTACACCAAAATCATTCTTTTAATCTAAGGAATGATTTGGTAATGGTTAAAAGATGTATAAAAGTATTTTTTTTTTATATTATAATAATTTTTTTAAGAATTTTATACCAAATTCCGATTTAGGAAGCTGTCACATATAAGTTCATAAAAACCAAATTTCGCTGTCAAGCGAGGCTTTTGCTTAAAAACCTCCGAAGTGTCCACGTCAATGCTTATAACGTAACCAAATGAAAGATAATAATAATAATAATAATAATAATAAACATTACACTTACTTTCTTCTGTTTAAATATTTCACACTGCAATCGCAAATTTTGATTTCTGTTTTTGATTGTAAATAAATGCACACATATTTTTCTTCTAACTGAGTCGTTATTATTGAATCTTATAACTTTAAAGTTAATTAATAGAAACGCAACTGAGGTTCAAGGTTTTTATGCTTCCGGCTTAATTGAAAGAGGTCGCCCCACAAAAATAAACACGTTCTGGCTAAGATTAGAAGGTAAAATTAATCTTTTAAGAAAGTTACTTACTTAAAAACAAATTAAAACTTATACAAAAACAAAAAAGGACAAAACATTAGGTGTTTCACATTTCATTTCGACGATTTGTCTAATTGCGGTAAGTAACAGTAAATAGTAGTTTATGATGCAAGGACGAGAAGTGATTCTTTTTCGGACGATTATGGAGGTTGTCGGCTGAGACGTTAGTCGAAGCTGGTAAACCATAAGAGTCCGAAAAAGAAACTTCTCGTCCGCGTTATCATACAATATTTTTTATTCGAATATAAAAAATAATAAAATAAAGAAAAATTCTACCCAGTTCTACTTATAGTTTTGTAGTTTGCCAATGTAATGGAGCAAATAATTAATGAAATGATTCCATATGAGATTAGTGAATCTGCTAAAGCGGATACTTATGAATTATTGCGTAAGTAATGTATTCATAAGAGTGATTGTTATATGTAATTGTCTAGATATATAATGTTCACACTTATTATCCATCGATATCCTTTTTAACATACAAAACGGCTGCAGAAAAAAAATAGTACGTAACACGATCCAAAAGTGATTTCACGGGACAGGATTCCAGGACTCGCCTACGGCTCGTCCTGGAAATTTCCTAATCTTCCCGTAAAATATCACTTTCGAAACTTGTTACGTAAATTACTATTCTGGGACGAATCATATGTGTTGGTGAATATATTTTCAACTCATAGAGAAGATACGAGTCAGATACTTTATCACTAAGTAGCTTGAAAACGAAAATAATTTTTTGCCGAGTTCGTCTATTATCCAACTTCTCAATGATAAATTATTTTCTGTGTGGTTCGTATGATGAGTGACCCGAACAAAAACCATATTTTGTATAATGTAGGTAGGCAATGAATTTGTTTTGAATTGTTTCGATAGTCTTTTTATGTTTTAATGTGGACGGGTCCCAGATTATACTGGCATATCCCAAACGTGAGCGCACTAAGGAATTATATAGGAGTTTTATTGTTTTTATACTTACGAATTCAATTGTCATGCGTTTGAGAAATCTAAGTAGCTTTTAGGCATTTCTAGTTATTGCTGAAATATGTTTATCAAATTTGAGTTGGCCCTGAAAAATTACTCCAAGGTCTCTAATCTCTGTCAATCTTGAAAATGTTTGATCTTCCGTCAGAGAATAAGAATAATTATTGAAATTTACAGTCCTGCTATCAGTCATAACTGATGACTTGCTTAAATTTAGAGGTAATTTATTAGTAATAGTCCAGTTATGAAGTATTTTAAGATCTGATGGCAGCTGGTTATGACCATGTATATTATTAATCTTCCTGAAAATTCTACAGTAATCAGCATGCATTAAACACTTCGAGGATAAATACTTTGGAAGATCATTAATAAAAATGACAAAAAGCAGAGGACCTAGATTTGATCCTTGTGGGACGCCTGATCTCGCTACAAACCAGTCAGACTTTCCATCACGAAATTTACCTATTTGATTTCTACCCTTGAGGTAGGTAATCAAATGAAGGCGAGGTTCACTAAGACCGACCATACATACATAACTTTTTGTGATGAGATTATGGTTAACTTTATCGAAGGCCTTCTCGAAGTCTAGATAAAGGCAGTCAACCTGACCCCCTCTCTCTATCATTTCAGCGATGTTGCAAGTGAAAGTTAGTAGGTTTGTTTCTACAGATCTATTCCTACAGAATCCATGTTGGCAATCCGAAATTTGATTTTTAATGTGCCCATAAAGTTTTTAAATAAAATAAATTAATACAATTTTGCTATGGCATTTAGGATAGCTATTAGACGATAGTTTCATATATTGATCTTTTCACCATTTTTGTGAATAGGAGGTTTGGTGTTTTTGAAACATTCCGGAAAAATGCCAACTTGTAAAGATTTTTGAAATATCACCATAAGCGGATAGAGTAAATATTGTTTACAAGCCTTAATGATGCCATTTCCATGTCAGAGACAGATATATGAGTGAAATGCAGAACTTCCGAATTCCTAAGCTCCATGACTTCCATAATATTCTTGTTACCATATGTTGACTTTTCACCATATACCGATTCGAAGTAATTTCCAAAACGCCTTAGAAATTGTAGTTGAGCCAATTGTGTTTTCACCAGCAATAATGAAATTGTCACTAGAATTACTTCTACTCTTTGTGGAATTCAAGTAGTTCCAAAAAATATTTGGTGAATTTGTGATTGAATTTTCAATATCTCGAATGTATTGAGTGTGGGCTTTTTTTGTTTCTCTTTTCAGTTCTGCTCTTAGCCTTTTTATTATGAAATTAATCATATTCACCTCTGACTGACATTTTCTTTTTCTATAATATTCCTTCTGTCTGAATTTGAGCGGAGGTAAATGTACCACCAAATATACCTGACCAGAAAATGGTACCGGTAAATGTACCTCCGACCAAAAGGGTTCTTTAAATACACACAGGTATTTGTACCAATACACACAGGTATTTGTATCACATAATTCTGTCATTGTCTTTAATTTACTTCTAACAGAGGCATCCTTAATTTTTGCAAGGCGTTTATAGACTTTGAATTGTGACGTAAGTATCGGTTTGAAATTCTTCCACAAATATGCATATTGACGGGTGAGTAGTGTAGAATGATTCGTTAAATTTCGAATGGAACCGACTCACAGGCATTTGTTGTTCTTGTTACTGAAGAACTTCACTGGGCCCATAAATATGGTGGGAAATGTGAATCTTCTTCAATATATGACTTTCCTAATATCAGATGCAGATCCTGATACAGCTTTCAGAAAACTACAACATCAGTTACAACTTTTACAAACTTGCCTTGAACGTTGGAAAATCACAGTAAATGCCGACAAATCCACGCAAGTTACATTCAAGTCTATATAAATAATACACCAATTCCACAAAAAACTGAAGTTAAATACCTAGGACTACATTTAGATCAGAAATTAACCTGGAAAAGCCAAATTAAAGCCAAAAGAACTCGGCTAAATATAAAAGTCAGGCAAATACACTGGTTGCTTGGTAGAAAATCACAGCTATCATTATGTAACAAAATATTAATCTACAAGATAATCTTAAAGTCCATATGGACATACGGGATCGAGCTTTGGGGCTGCAGTAAAGCTTTTAACACCAAGATTCTCCAGAACTTCCAGTTTAAAACTATCCGAATGATAGCAGATGCTCCATGAAATGTTTCAAACCTAACCATACACACAGATCTTGGAATTCTATTCATCAGAGATGTCATTGACCTTCACGCCAACAAATCAAAAGAAAGAAACTCTGCTCACGATAGCCAAATCATAAAAGAACTTTACCAACCGCCATTAGATTCAAGACGCCTCAACAGGGTCTGGCCCGAAGACCTAGATATGGAGAACCGTCAGTGGACGGTACCCATCACAAGCCATAGCTCATCCAACAAATTTACTAAATACTCTTCTGTAATCGAGTAGATTGTAAATAACTATTTATAAAAAAAAATTATATGACTTGACAAGATAATCACAATACTTAACTAGTTGTTCATTTATTGGTCGTACTGAACATAGGTCGAAAACAAAACTGTCTCCAACATCGTTTGGGTTTAAATAGGTTAGTCCAAACGTGTATTTTAACCATTTCCTTGTCCTTATAATGCTCTGTTAGTCCGAAACTTTTAATTTACCATGCTTGGTGAATGATGAAATCGGCACCCATTAAGTTTTGATTCCGGCCAAACACTTTGTAGTGCATTGTGTATGGCCTTCTCAAAGTCTACAAACACTTCATTTGGGTAAAAGTTTAAATTAAAATTCTTTAAGTAGGCTTTGGAAACAAAAACTTGTTGGTAAGCAAACATTGGGTTTAAACGTCAAAACGATCATTTTACATTTTGGTATAAACAGCTAATAAATCAACAGCCTCGTCATTAGTAAAAGGCATTTTGAGTTGAGTTAAATGACAACCAAAATGTAAAATGATCGTTTTGACGTTTAAACCCAATGTTTGCTTACCAACAAGTTTTTGTTTCCAAAGCCTACTAACAATGTAGTAAATTGATTTTATTTCTTAACAACATCTCCGGCAAAAATATAAAATTATTAAATATAAAATATTAAATTCCCCTGGCGGACATTTTACAAACTTAAAAATAATAAAAACTGACTATTTTTAATACGTTCATGGCCCATTTGATTATGATTGCTCGTTTATGGGACGAACAATACGCCTGAGGACGCGCTTCCGGTGCCTTAAGAAAATTTGAAACATTTTTGTTATTAACTTCGTTATAAATAGAGATATCGTTTTGCGGTTTTCACTATTTTTTTTAGTTGTTAATGCTCTACTTATTTTCGCAAGAAAAAATATATGATTTCATTTAACTTTTTAGAGATATTTAAAGAAATATGGTAAGTTATAAATCAACGCCCTCTCGCAGAACAATGGAAAAATAAATTGTTGTTTCATTTTTATAGAAAAATACTTCCAAAAATGCTCTTTTAATCAAAAGTTGTTTCAGTAAATCGGCCAAGCCAAACTGACACTACAAGCATTTTTCTTTTTCATGGTAAAACCTTCCCCCACCACTTTATTTAACAGCTGTCAAAAAAATTGATGCAAGGGTTTTTATTCAACAATGATCGTAGATTGCCATGACAATATTTTCAGACCCACTTCATTGGGACTTTAAGCGAGAAAATTAAGCTTTTATGAACTATTATACCAAATACGCCCCCTAGCGGCCATCCTAGGAACTCGAAAGTAATTTCCAGAGTTTTTTTATGGCCACATTTATAGTAATAATAGTATATTCTGTGACAAGGTTGGAATGAGAATTTGACACGAGTGTCGGATTTTCATTCCAACAGAGTAACAGATTGTACTTTCTTCAGGGCCACAAAAAGTAGAAATTAAATATAGTAAAATGAAACCTGAATCTCTCAACATTATGTAGGTAGTATTTTTATATTCAAGCTTGGATTTTTGCGGTAGCAAATTTTGAGTTATATTATCGGCATATTTTTTTATTTCTGGAGGAGTATTTTCAAATTCTACATCTGAATCATTTGATTTTCTTCTCCTTTTTAATAAATTAAAAGTTTTTACAAACCAATATTAAGACCACGTCAACTAATACTGACAGTTAATTTGACATTCACGGCAAACCTTATTTTTGTAAACAATCACGGAATACAGATTCTATCTCTAGTTATAGAATGTAATACATATAAAATACATAAGAGACAAATGTTTCAGAATTTTCTTTCAATCTCAAGAGCGAGAATGTTTCTTTTCTGTTATTATAAGTGGTTTCAGAATAACTACATTCAGTAGTGGCCGTGGAGAAAAGAAATTCCATTGTTGTCAGATGAGCAGGTCCTGAGATACAGCCGCTTACCTCGCTTATTTGGCCACCCGGTACATTACTTAAAAACAAAAAATCTTCACCTTTACAGGTTTTGGGTTTATTATTTCAAAAACCCGAACTACTTCGTCTATGTTCTTTGGTAACGGTCCTGGCAATACTTTTCGTCTGCAGTTGTAAATATTTTTTCTTACATACTCTCTGTCTATTACTGTAAATGTGGTTGGTAAATCGATTTCCAACTCACGTCGTATACGTTTGGAGGGTTTTTCTGCTGTTTTCAACGGCTTTTCTTTTGCAGCTTCATGGTTGTGATCATTTTCTGTTCTGCTGCAGAACACTTTTCTCTGCGTTTTATACAACGCCAAATTGTTTCACCACTTTTTAAAGTCTTTTCTTTATTAAATTTAAAGTTATTAAGCACCAAAAGCTCATTTCCGTACATACTTTTAAGATCCATTATGAAAAATACTAAAGACAACTTGAGACTGATAAATATAACTAGTGAATGTTACAAAAAATTATTTCTACCCCTCTGGTAAACTTATTTAGCCCCTCTCCAAATCCAATCAACTTACATGGGAAAACCCTAAGTTTGTTCTTCCTAAAATTTTTGCAGTTATTCAACACAACTATTAATTCGAAGCTAAAAGAACTAGGTAAGCCAAATACCTATATTTCACTTTTCCGAACAGTTCACCGTCCGAAAAAGTACGAAAAGAGTCCAAGGCCGAAAAGTTCTTCTTCTTGTTATTGTGTATTGTATCGAATTTGACGTTTTTGACATATTCGAATAAAAAATTAATTTATTAACATTTTTTTAAACAGACCAAATCGAAAGACATAATTCTTGTAAACATACAATTTTGCGCTATTCATATTATTCATTTTCAATATGTTTCTAAAAAGATTTTCACAAATAGGTAATAGTTTTAAAAGATTTAAAAACATAGCAAGCCCATTTTCAAAGTTTCCGAGGTTATCGTGCTCCATCATATGTACTTTTTGAGCGGCTCATTACTCCCATGTAGTTAGTAAAAAATTACTTCAAACATCACCGATGATAATAAATATATTAAAAATTAAGATGAAAGATGAGACTGTATTCTAATTAATTTTTTTCTGGTTTAAATTAATATTTAATAAATATCATAAAACTGGTTTAGTTCCACATAAAATTATGTATTAAATTTTAATATAAAAGATCAAAAATCGATTTATGATATCAGTACAAACGAAAATACATTACAATTTTGAGCTAAATTTCTAAGATGGGATCTCAAATGGTAAGTTATATTTTTATATATAAATACATCCTATCGACTTTAAAAGCAAACCGAGAATTTAGAAATATTCCGTCATAAACAAAATATATATATAAACTATGTTAAAAATTCCTGTTAATATTGAATGGACACAAATATTGTCTAATTAGAAATCCCAGTAGTAGGATATGGATTTGACGGTTATCCTGTCCTTCCCTGGGTGATATCGAAGTTCAGAACTCTTTCTAATGTTTATCCTTGGATTTATTTGTCTCTTGATTGTAGTACTT
Source organism: Crepidodera aurea (assembly GCA_949320105.2). Lineage (NCBI taxonomy): Eukaryota > Metazoa > Arthropoda > Insecta > Coleoptera > Chrysomelidae > Crepidodera > Crepidodera aurea. The sequence goes on along the minus strand of OX439475.1, from coordinate 26,219,263 downwards.
TTTATTTTTATGGCGTATTTTTAATCCTCTTGTTCTCATTATTCTTTGTTTTTTAAAACTGGTTGATAAATATGTGCAAATATTTTTTTTTGGTTGTTGCAAACTTTACATATTTATAGTCTAGTTGCTACTTACTTGCTAGCATTAAATTATATTTTTTCGGGAATTGTGTTTATAGTAAATTTTTTCGGCAAAATTGTTTGATTTTGTGCTCAAGAATGTGTTTTTTGGGTAACAAATTAGAGTTGTTGTTGTCGATTTTTCTGTTAATATTTTAAATAACAGAAAAACAGAAACTAGGAGATAAATACGCTATAAAAATACAAACAAAATGACAATACAAAAATATTTTTTTAAAATTCAAATTCTTGGGTGCAATGTTTTTCAATCAAATAAAAAAATCAATTAGTCTTCGACTCATTTTTCGCCATTTATTTAAAATTTATTATAAACAAATTAAAAAACAGTTTAAGTACTTTAAGTTTAAGTACTGCTTAAAATTTTTTTGTAAATGTTGATCTTTTTTTTTCGGTTTGTGACAAAATATTATTGTTTTATCTCGTTTATTGAATAAATTTGCTTCAATTCATTGGATAAATTAAACGGTTTTTGGCATCTTGAATTTCAAAATATTTTTCTTCGTTCCATGTTATCATATTTTGTAAAATTATGCTATAATGTGTTTCTGTTGTAAATTTTGTTAGTTTTTGTTGTCTTTGTCAAACTACACCGATAACAGTGCCACATGAATTTCTCGGGATTAGATAACCTCAAAAAAGTAGGTGTTTTAGAAGGAGCCTTATCCATAATATGTCTGCTTACATTTAACTCGGTTTGTTTTGGTGTTTTTGTTTTGTTTTCTGTCTTCTACATTTTCTATGTCTTTTATATCTTCTATATTATCGGTCTTCTATATTTTCTATGTCTTCTATTAGTGAGGTCCAGTATAACCAGAGATTAACAAAACTTTAGTAATTAGATAGTGGTATTAAAATTATTCGATATCCTCTTTATTAAGTACTTTTGATATTTTTGATATATCCCTTACATATTTTTACTTAATAAATGCCGATAATTTGAATTATTTGCCGATATAAACAATTTTTTTATATAATAAAATTTATAAAATATTCATTCCACTTTAAAGGTTTCTTTGGATTCACAATTATAGTTATTCCATTTAAAGGAATTTCGTTCTCTAAAGTATAAATCTCGTCAGGTATTTAAATTTTGAAAATTGATAAAATACCGGAATCATCGAGTTAATTTTTATACAAAGTAAATATATATTTAACAGTGTATTGTGTTTTATAGCTCACGTTGAAATTTCGTACCGTAATTTTTCAAAATAAGACACTTTAAAACTGTTTCGTTTGTCCGTGGAAAGTATTATCAAGAAAACTGAAATACTAAATTCCGAATGAAATGAAGATGTTCATGGTATCAGTTACTACCTGTTAACAATCAAAATCAGTAATTACGTAACAATATGTGACACTAGTTTTAGGCTACTACTTATTTAGAAAATTGTTTACTATGAACAATAACTTAATCTGCAACGTTCATAAAAAAATGTTTCAGGCTCAAATTGTTTTAATATTCCTGTTGGCTGTATCTTTCGCCACACCTCAACCCTTCAGAGGTTTTCGACAAGCTGCTGTTAATCGAGAAGCTGATGTGGATCAACGACATGTTAGTATTATTGAACAAAATCGCCCTGGTATGATGGGCATGGGCATGAACAGCATGATGGGCATGAACGGCATAATGGGCATGAACGGCATGTATCCTATTCCTGGCAAATAATGAATTATGCACCATATTAATGTAATTGTCATGGACCAAATATACTTACTTATTAAATATTTTTTATTAGTTTGTTTTAAACAGTTTTCAAAGCGAAGTTTATCCTCTTGACCAAATTAAGGTGAAATAGTTAATCACAGGTTGCATAAATAAAATTGAATTAAATATCCTTAAAATGTTATAAACAGGAATAGCTATTATACAAAATATTTTTCTTCTCAATCTCCAATAGCAGAATAAAAAAATCTGTTGTGTCGCCACAAGACTTTCCCGGCAGTTATAAAATAAAAATTAAAAAAATTAATTTGGTGTTAAAATTTTTTAAAGTCCAAATCAAATGATATTTGGTATCCCAAAAAAAATTCTTTTCGAATTTTTTTAAAGTAAAAATAAGGCACCTAAATACCAAATAAAAACTTTAGGTCTTTTATTTTTTTTGTAACGTACATAGGGCTACTGCGCCCCCCAAAAACAAACGGATTCATTCCGCGATGATCCGATACCCACATACCAAATTTCAGCTCAATGGGACTAAGCGTTTGGACGCTACGGGATGCGATTTTTTAGTTTAAAAACAATTTTTTTTAGGTTAGATTCAAAATTAAGGAATGAAAATTTCAGGATGTATTTATAAGCCAGTAAGGCACCTAAATATCAAATCAAATACTATTAAACGAGCAAGGTATGTATGTATGTGTGTATGTATGTATGTGTGTGTGTCCGGAGGATCTCAAAATCCACTCGTCAGAATTCAATGAAACTTTCAGGGTAGACTAATTCCTATCTAAATCGGCAAAAAATGCAGGTCCCATGTCTGTGAAAATTCGATCTTCCGAGATATTTACAAGAAAAGTTAAGCTTTTACTTGTATTTTCTACATAGTAAATTTTTTATTATATATTTTGTTATGTCATGTTGAAATCGAGTTTCATTCAAGAAAGTCGTTACTCAATTTAAGCACCCTTTTTCTTTAAAATAAGTGTTTTTATTTCCATTAATAAAATTTCCACTGATAAATATTAGTTTAATTTGTCAGTTTTTGGTATTGTCAAAAGTAGTTAATTGTCAATCATCGATCATCGATGGAAATCACATCATATTTTTGTGCGAGAGGTATTCCAAAGCAACGTTTAGTAACGTAGTCCCGATACATAATGTTGGTCTAGCAGTGGTCGGCGAAAACGTTGGTGGAGTGATGATGGAAAATCGTCATAAGAAAATAACCTATATTTGTAAGTATCAACGTCAAGGTTTGACTTTATTTAATTTCGCCATAATAACCTACAAATTTTGAAAACTACTGACACGCACATCTCTGGGTAAACGTTAAGAATATGGGGCCGGCTGGGATTTTGATGAAATTTTCACAGATGTTATAAAACATGATAAATTCAATTTAGCGATAGAAATTTTTGGCACATTTTTTTAAAAAGAAATATATATTGGGATACTCACTCCCAATACAAACAAATTCAGTGCGTTGAAACGATTATTTAACATATTTTTCCAATACAAACGCATAGGTAGGTACATATCTTTTCTACAAATGCCCAAGTAGACGGACATAAATAATTTGCTTGTCAAATGACATCCATCTCATAAATTCAAAGTTGAAAACAACGTTGCCAATTCAATTTCAGAAATCATGGATTTAGGTAAATATTTAATGGAACGTTGAGTAACACTGTTAAAATGGACAATTGTCAAAATGTGCTAAAAATATGTGTAATAGTTTTGGTTTTAATCATCTTTTTCAGAGTTAAATATTCGCATGTATATGCTAGACTTAATAATGAAACTCGGTTTGTTAAATTTAATAAATCACCGTCCGAAAAAGTACGAAAAAAGTCGTAGGCCGAAAAGTTGTTCTTCTTGTTATTGTGTACTGTATCGAATTTGACGTTTTTTGACATATTCGATTAAAAAAAATCATCAACAGACCATACCGAAAGGCAAATTTTTGCGCTATATACTGGGTGGTCCTTAAGTAATTGTACATAGAAGTATGGTAGATTCTTCACTTTAAAATATTACGATTTGAACCAACTTGCTCTAACAAAATGTTGCTAATAAGGAATATACAGGGTGTTAAAGGTTAAATTTTAAGATTTATTTTTTGCAAGAACTTTAGCGTTTTTGGATATAAATAAATAAAAATTTGGAACTGGGGGTTTTTGGGCATGACAAATCATAATATGGTACCTATTTCTATGTAATTGGTAGAGGACGCTAGTTAGGCCACATTTGTGGCATAAATGTGCAATAAACTTTTTTCCTATTTAAGTTTCATTCAAGAAAGTCTATTTTTGTAAAAGAATATTAAAGTCACGTTACTTTAATAGAAAAACGGTATACTTGTTATTAACCTTAAAATTTAACGGTTTACGAGATAAGCGTAATATTTTAAAGTGAGGAATCTACCACTAAAAGTGAGGAATCTACCACTACTTCTTTGTACAATTACTTAAGGACCACCCTGTATATTAATTTTTAATATGAGAATGTTTCTAAAAAGATTTTCACATATAGGTAATAGTTTTAAAAGATTTAAAAACATAACAAGTCTATTTTCAAAGTTTCCGCTGTTATCGAGCGCGTGCTCCATCATATGTACTTTTTGAGCGGCTCATAGGTCCCATCTAGTTAGTGAAAAATTACTTATCGAACATCACCGATGATAATAAATATATTATAAGTCACAAGATGAAAGATGATACTGTGCTCTAATTAATTTTTTTCTGCTTTAAATTAATATTTAATTAATTTTAATTAATGATATCATAAAACTGCTTTAGTTCCTCATAAAATTATGTATTAAATTTTAATATAAAAGATCAAAAATCGATTTATGATATCAGTACAATTGAAAATACACTAGAATTTTTAGCTAAATTTCTAAGATGGGATCTCAAATGGTAAGTTATATTTTTATATATATACATACCTCCTATCGACTTATATTCCGCTTAAACAAAATATATATATAAACTATGTTAAAAATGCCTGTTAATATTGAATGGACATTGTCAAATTATAGAAATCCCAGTAGTAGGATATGGATTTGACGGTTATCCTGTTTTTCCCTGGGTGATATCGAAGTTCAGAACTCTTTCTAATGTTTATCCTTGTATTTATTTTGTCTCTTGAGTGTAGTACTATTTATTTTTATGGCGTATTTTGACTCCTCTTGTTCTCATTATTATTTGTTTTTTAAAACTGGTTGATAAATATGTGCAAATATTTTTTTTTTGTTGTTGCAAACTTTACATATTTATAGTCCATGTTTAGTGAAACATTAGAAAGTCTAGTTGCTACCTACTTACTAGCATTAAATTATATTTTTTCGGGAATTGTGTTTATAGTAAATTTTTTCAGTAAAATTGATTGATTTTGTGCTCACGAATCTGTTTTTTGGGTAACAAATTAGAGATTTCGGACGATTTTTCTGTTAATATTTTAAATAACAGAACAAACGAAACTATTAGATAATACGCTATAAAAATACAAACAAAATGACACTACAAAAATATGTTTTTTTAAGTAGGAAAAATCCAAAGTTTTTTAAAATTCAAATTCTTGGGTGCAATGTTTTTCAATCAAATAAAAAGATCACTTAGTCTTCGACTCATTCTTCCCCGTTTATTTATAATTTATTATAAACAAATTAAAAAACAGCTTAAGCACGTAGTTACTGCTTAAAATTTTTTTGTAAATGTTGATCTTTTTTTCGGTTTGTGACAAAAGATTATCGTTTTATCTCGTTTATTGATTAAATTTGCTTCAATTCATTGCATAATTTAAAAGGTTTTTGACATCTTGAATTTCAAAATATTTTTCTTCGTCACATGTTATCATATTTTCTAAAATTATTCTATGATCTGTTTCTGTAGTAAATTTTGTTACTTTTTGTTGTCTTTGTCAAACTACGCCGATAATAGTGCCACATGAATTTCTCTGGAATAGGCAACCTAAAAAAAAGTTGCTTTTTTAGAAAGGGCTTTATCAATAGTACGTATGCCTACAGGTTGTGGAATTCACTTTTCTTTAACGTATCCCGGTTTGTTTTGGTGTTTGGAATTTTAAAAAAAGTATATTTTTTTGTTTTTTGTCTTCTATATTATCGGTCTTCTATATCTTCTACGTCTTGTATTAGTGAGGTCTTCGCGTCGTATAACCAGAGATTAACAAAACTTTAGTAATTAGATAGTATGGTATTAAAAACTATTCGATATCGTCTCTATTAAGTACTTTTGATATTTTTGATATTTACCTTACATATTTTTACTTAATAAATGCCGTTAATTTGAATTATTTGCCTAAATAAACAATTTTTTTTGTATAATAAAAACTATAAAATGTTCATTCCACTTTAAAAGTTTCTTTGGATGCACAATTGTAGTTATTCCATTTAAAGGACTTTCGTTCTGTAAAGTATAAATCTCGTCATGTATTTAAATTTTGAAAAGTATTTGATAAAATACTGGAATCATCGAATTAATTTTTATGTAAAGTAACAGTGTATTGTGTTTTATAGTTCACGTTGAAATTTCGTACCGTCATTTTTCAAAATTGGACACTTTAAAATTGTTTTGCTTGTCCGTGGAAATTTATTATGAAGAAAACTGAAATACTAAATTCCGAATGTAGTGAAGATTTTCTTGGTATCAGTTACTACCTGTTAACAATCAAAATCAGTAATTACGTAACAATATGTGACACTAGTTTTAGGCTACTACTTATTTAAAAAATTGTTTACTATGAACAATAACTCCATCTGCAACGTTCATAAAAAAATGTTTCAGGCTCAAATTGTTTTAATATTCATGTTGGCTGTATCTTTCGCCACACCTCAACCCTTTAGAGGTTTTCGACAAGCTGCTGTTGATCGAGAAGCTGATATGGATCAACGAGATGTTAATATTTATGAAGTTAATCCTCAACCTGGTATGATGGGCGTGAACGGCATGATGGGCATAAACGGCATGAACGGCGTGAACGGCATGAACGGCATGTATCCTATGCCTGGCAAATAATGAATTATGCACCATTTTAATGTAATTGCCATGGGCCAAATATACTTATTAAATAATTTTTATTAGTTTGTTTTAAACAGTTTTCAAAACGAAGTTTATCCTGTTGACCAAATTAAGGATAAATAGTTAATCACAGGTTGCATGAATAAAATTGAATTAAATATCCTTAAAATGTTATAAACAGCCTTAAACAGGAATAGCTAATATACAAAATATTTTGCTTCTCCAATCTCCAATAGCAGAATAAAAAAAATCTGTTGTGTCGTCACAAGACTTTCCCGGCAGTTATAAAATAACAATTAAAAAAATTAATTTGTTGTTAAAATTTTTTAAAGTCCAAATCAACTGATATTATGCCAAAAAAAAATTCTTTTCGAATTTTTTCAAAGTAAAAATGACATTTGAAATATTATAAAAGGAAAAACATTTCACATGTCAAAAAAATGTAAAACAATTTTTTAGGTTCAAAATTAAGGAATAAAAATTTCAGGATGTATTTATAAGCCAGTGAGGCACCTAAATATCAAATCAAATACTATTAAACGAGCAAGGTTTGTATGTATGTGTGTATGTGTTTGTGTCCGGAGGATCTCAAAATCCACTCGTCAGAATTCAATGAAACTTTCAGGGTAGACTAATTCCTATCTATGTCTGTGAAATATTTACAAGAAAAGTTAAGCTTTTAGTTTTATTTCCTAGCAACGGCAGACAACACAGATAATACAACCTGTTTCTATAGTAAATTTTTTATTATATATTTTGTTATGTCATTTTGAAAACGACTTTCATTCAAGAAAGTAGAAACGTCAATTAAAGCTCCCTTTTTCTTTAACCCTCCGGCGGGCGCGCTTTCTAGAATTACACGAGAAGGCGCGCCGCGGCAATCTACCGCATTTGGTTAGAAGAGAAACTGATAAATATTAGTTTAATTTGTCAGTTTTTGGCATTGTCAAAACTAGTTAATTGTCAATCATCGATCATCGATGGAAATCGCATCATATTTTTGTACGAGTGGTATTCCAAAGCAACGTTCAGTAACGTAGTCCCGATACATAATGTTGGTCTAGCAGTGGTCGGCGAAAACGTTGGTGGAGTGATGATTGAAAATCGTCATAAGAAAATAACCTATATTTGTAAATATCAACGTCAAGGTTTGACTTTATTTAATTTCGCCATAATAACCTATAAATTTTGACAACTACTGACACGCACATCTCTGGGTAAACGTTAAGAATATGGGGCCGGCTGGGATTTTTATGAAATTTTGACAGATGTTATAAAACATGATAAATTCAATATAGCGATAGAAATTTTTGCGCGTAAAAATATTTTTCACATTTTTTTAAAAAGAAATATATATTGGAATACTCACTCCCAATACAAACAAATTCAGTGCGTTGAAACGATTATTTAACATATTTTTCAACTACAAACGCATAGGTACATAACTTTTCTACAAAATGCATGGTAGAATCAAAAAATTTTCTTATATTTTTTTCGCGATGTGCATAGGACTCCTGTGGCCCCTGATGGGGCGATTTCAACCAAAAACTAATGGCTTCAATCCCCAATCACCCGAAACCCATATACCAAATTTCAGCTCAATCGGATTAAGCGTGCGGACGCTATCGTGGAAGAATACAGACAGACACACAGACAGACGGACAGACTTCCTTCTGGAAATCGTTTTAATCGTCTCAGGGCACCTCAAAATGGATATATCCGTCGTCATCTCAATTTTTTTTTTAGCGCGTTCACAATCCTTTCCCTTGGCGAGGGGCCGGGAAAGTAATAACCCTAAAATTAGAGATATAAAAATTAAAGAATAGAAAACTATATTAATATCATTTGATTGTAATAATTATTTAAAAAAATAATTTTATATCGTACTATCTCTATAGAGGCTGGATTTTACATTTTTTACTTGCGTTATTCAAAAATAAATGTTTGAGACTAAAATAAAAAATCAAATAAGCTTTTATTGCTCCTGTAAAAACAACACCCTGTAAAGCGAGTTGTACAAATTTTCTTTCTGTAACGTCAAAGAAAAAACTATTACTTTTGATAATACAGAAGAAGCGACTTTTTTCTGCATGCATAAATTAGAAATGTATACATACATATATCCCTACTCAGTATAAAAAAAAAATTGAAAAAAAATTATTTCTCTCAAAAAACGATTTTAAAGTCATTGAGTTTGAAATTCGCGCGGAAACGTATTTTGCTCGGGTTTCGAATTCGTGACGTGCCTCTTTAAATTTTAAATGTCACCTCCATCAGTGTTTATTTGCGTTTGTGTGTGGTTTGAGTCTTGTCGTTTCCTAATTGTTAATAGTGTTTGATTGTTTAGTTGTGGCTTCTAAATAAAAATTGGGATAATTATCGTTAAAATGACCAGTGTTGTGAAAAAAGGGCCATATAAATACTGTTTAGTTCCTCAGTGTAAATCAACAAGTTTTAGAACTCCGGAAAAAATATTTGTTTCTTTACCAACAGTTACTAACAAATCAAAACAAAAGCGTAAACAATGACTGGATGCCATCGGAAGAAAAGAAGATGATTTAGCTGTGAAGATCATTTTATTGTAAGTTCATAATTATATCTTTTTACATGGTGTACTTTATATTACAATAACTTTTTTTTTGTAGTTTGAAGAAGATATGGTGAATTTTATAAAATACAACTTAGGAGGAGGTAAATTATCACTTTGTGCTCGTACAAAAGCCATAGTATTGAAGAAACAAAAAACACAAAATTATTGTATCTAGTCTTCTTGACAAACTCAAAATAATATAATAAATAAAAATATGCCGAAACTAGTCGCCACCTAATTTCAATTTGTTCAATAAAGCTGTACTGACTTTGAGAAGTTTTATTTCATAAAAGTAAGGTTAGGTTTTATAAAATGTCACTGTCACAACACAGTCAGAAGTAAACAAAAATAAATGACAACAGGTACTAGAACGTCACAGCCGATTCGGAAATATTCGGGTAGTGGTCGGATTATTCAAATTTAAGTGATTTTTAATTCGAAAATTAAACATAAATAGTGATTTTTTAAATATTCCTGGTAAATTGTGGACCATCTATTAGTATAATTTATATTATAAGATGGTTATTAGAAGATTATCTCACAGGCGCCTCTAGCGTATTGTGCAAATGCAAGTCGGCTTTGAATTCGCTTTGACGTCCATTTTGACAGTTTGTGACAGAACGTGGTGAGCGACTCACAGAAGACCAAAAAGAGGGTATTTTGGAAATCTCAAGTATTCTTTTTTTCTACTAAAATAACGTGGATTTAATATTCTTTTACAAAAATAGCGCTAACTAGAACAAGTTGGTTCAAATCGTGATATTTTAAAGTGAGGAATCTACCATACTTCTTTGTACAATTACTTAAGGACCACCCTGTATATTAATTTTTAATATGAGAATGTTTTTAAAAAGATTTTCACATATAGGTAATAGTTTTAAAAACATAACAAGTCTATTTTCAAAGTTTCCGCTGTTATCGAGCGCGTGCTCCATCATATGTACTTTTTGAGCGGCTCATAGGTCCCAACTAGTTAGTGAAAAATTACTTATCGAACATCACCGATGATAATAAATATATTATAAGTCACAAGATGAAAGATGAGACTGTGTTCTAATTAATTTTTTTCTGCTTTAAATTAATATTTAAATAAATTTAATTAATTATATCATAAAACTGCTTTAGTTCCACATAAAAGTTTGTATTGAATTTTAATATAAAAGATCAAAAATCGATTTATGATAACAGTACAATTGAAAATACACTACAATTTTGAGCTGAATTTCTAAGATGGGATCTCAAAGGGTAAGTTATATTTTTATATATTGTTATGATATAAAATGACACGAAACATATAGTCCAGTAACTGAAGGGTCAAACCTGGGAATAAGTCTGGCATGAGTTCCCACATAGCGCATTTTGTAGGTCACCGCAGGTGTTTTAACATGAGAAAATCCTTAACGCGTTGTGGTCAAGGGGAGGGGCTGAAAATGGGCCCCAAAACCTGGAAAATGGGTTTCCCGCTAATATCTGGCTAAATATGCCAATTAGAGAATTTTTGTTCAGATAAAAAATGGAGATCAGCTCATTCTCTACAAAAATGGTCCTTATCATTTTCTTCGAAAATTCAATAGTTTTCGAGATAATGGCACTCAAAAGTCCCCTCATTTCAGCTGCTGCTCTACCTTCAGGAATTCCGCTTTCTATGAATTAACGCGGGAAAAAATTAATATTTTTTGATGATTCAATTCCATGTGACTTGAAGTCAGTTCGTATTTACCAAAAATATTTAAAAAATTTTGCCTTAATAATGGGACCTTAGGGGGTCTTGAATGACCTCAGAAATTTTTTTGCAATACTTTTCTGGCGTTCTAATATACAATTAATTTGTTTATTTGCATATTTTAGCCGATTTCGGAGTTCCAGAGAATCTTCGGAACAAGCGCGAATTATAATCTTATGATCCGTTATATTGATTTCCAATGCACATCATTTCAAAGCTTAGATGGTCTACTTTTCAAATATATTTTTTTATTTTTAATAGAGTCTAATAATTTTCGAGAAATGAGGAAAATTGGTCACACGAGTCAAAACCGGCCTTTTTTTGTTTATCCATTTCTTGTTCCCCGCTATGTATTTCTTGAGGATTAATAATTAGATGAAAGTAAATTTCTGAGGTCATTCAAGACCCCCTAAGGTTCCATTATCAAGTCAAAATTAGAATAAATGACTATTTTTAAAGAAAATATGAATAAATTAATGAAGCAGCCTTTAAATATTGTTGAAAAAAACTTTGACCGCTTTTTTATATTTTTGGTAAATACGAACTGACTTCAAGTCACATGGAATTGTAGCTACGGGTTTTCCCATTCCGATGAACTTTGAATCATCGAAAAATATTAATTTTTTTCCGAGATATTGAACAATTCGTCCGCCCGGTTACGCGTTAATTCATAGAAAGCGGAATTCCTGAAAATTCTCGAAAACTATTGAATTTTCGAAGAAGATGATAAGGGCCATTTTTGTAGAGAATGAGCTGATCTCCATTTTTTGTCTGAACAAAAATTCTCTAATTGGCATATTTAGCCAGATATTAGCGGGAAACCCATTTTCCAGGTTGACCACGACGCGTTAAGGATTTTCTCATGTTAAAACACCTGCGATGACCTACAAATTGCGCTATGTGGGAACTCATGCCCGACTTATTCCCAGCTTTCGATCTTTTCAGTCCTTCATTTACTGGACTAATAGCCTAATTTATGTGTCAAAATTTTAAATGTTGTCATCTTTAAAAAAAATATTAAAAGCAATATTGCCAACTGAAATAACAACATTTTGATTGGTAAAATTTTCTAATTTGATTTTTTGAAATTTGATGGGTATAACAAAAAGTGAGTTATATTAAGACCACGTCAACTAATACTGACAGTTAATTTGACATTCACGGCAAACCTTATTTTTGTAAACAATCACGGAATACAGATTCTATCTCTAGTTATAGAATGTAATACATATAATAATAATACATAAGAGACAAATGTTTCAGAATTTTCTTTCAATCTCAAGAGCGAGAATGTTTCTTTTCTGTTATTATAAGTGGTTTCAGAATAACTACATTCAGTAGTGGCCGTGGAGAAAATTTGTTCTTTGACAAATCACGTCATAAATAGTGATTAATAGACTATAATAACATCGATTTGCCGATAGATGGTGTTAGAATAGATTAATTTAGATATTATGGTATGGGTATGAAAGGTAGTATGAGTCAGCGTTAATTAGGTAATTGATATTATAACAAAGGTAAATTTGTTTTATTTTGTGTTTAAATCATTTTCATTATAATTTTTTGTTGATCATTTTCAAAGTTTCAATAAAGTTATAATCAATGGTGTTATGCTAATGATATTCTTCTCAATACTTCTTAATCAACTTTATTTTATTCAATTCACATTTGATATCTTATAAAATTCCAATTAACATAAACTTCAAAAACTCAAATCTGTCAACACTACTATCTATTAAGTCTTTTTCACATAATTTATTTTAAAATACACTTACAAATTTTGCCCCATTTTAACATAACATTGGTAACAAACTTTATTTATGAACTCACTTATTTTTTTTGGACCCTGAGATTAAGTTAAATTGGAGAATTTATAAATTAAAAAATTAAATTTTAAGTTAAAATAATTAAATATCATAACAATCAATAAATAATAACATTACAATTGGTAAAGAAAATGATTTAAAACACAAAATAAAGCAAATTTACCTTTGTTATAAAATTAATTACCTAATTAACGCTGACTCATACTACCTTTCATAACCATACCATAATATCTAAATTAATCTATTCTAACACCATCTATCGGTAATTCGATGTTATTATAGTCTATTAATCACTATTTATGACGTGATTTGTCAAAGAACAAATTTTAGTTTATATAAAAAAAATACCTCACTCTTATTACTGTCCCATCTTCATCCAACTCCTAAGCGCCAACAGAATATGTTTTTCTTTATATTTGTGTTGCTCACTTGCCTCTTCTCTTATTGTTTAATTCCTATACTATTTACAAATGAATGCATAGGTAATTTTGCTTTAATTATTTTCAAAGTATTTTTCTCCAAACCAATCCAACTTTTATATATGACTTTTCTTTTCAAAATTTCTCTAAATCTCTCCAAAATTTCTAATCAATCTCCTTCTTTTTTGTAACTAATCAACAACTCACTTTTTTTTATACCCATCAAATTTCAAAAAATCAAATTAGAAAATTTTACCAATCAAAATGTTGTTATTTCAGTTGGCAATATTGTTTTTTAATATTTTTTTTCAAAGATGACAACATTTAAAATTTTGACACATAAATTAGGCTATATTTCGTGTCATTTTATATCATAACAATATATACATACATCCTATCGACTTTAAAAGCAAAACGAAAATTTAGAATTTAGAAATATTCCGTCATAAAGGAAATATATATATAAAATATATTAAAAATGCCTGTTAATATAGAATCGACACAAATATTGTTTAATTAGATATCAAGTAGTAGGATATGGATTTGAAGGATATCTTGTCCTTCCCTGGGTGATATCGAAGTTCAGCACTCTTTCTAATGTTTAGGTGGTCTTCATATCGGTCGTTTGATATTTAATATTTATGTTCTTTGGGTCTCTTGAGTGTGGTACTTTTTATTTTTATGGTGTATTTTTACTTCTCCTGTTCTCATTATTCTTTGTTTTTTAAAACTGTTTGATAAATATGTGCAAATATTTTTTTTCATGAGCAAATGTTGCAAACTTTAGATATTTATAGTCCATGTTTAGTGAAACATTAAAAAGTCTAGTTGCTACCTACTTAATTACTAGCATTAAATTAGATTTAGGGTAACAAATTAGGGTTTTCGGACGATTTTTCGGATAATATTTTAAATAACAGAAAAACAGAAACTAGGAGATAATATGTTATAACAATACAAACAAAATGACAGTCACATACAAAAATACTTTTTTTTTAAATAAGAAAAAACTCCTAAAATGTTTAATACCTTTAAAATAGTTGTTTAAACGGTCACCATAAATAAATACCGAAGTTTTTTAAAATGCAAATTCTTGGGTGCAATGTTTTTCAATCAAATAAAAAAATCAATTAGTCTTCGACTCATTTTTCGCTATTTATTTATAATTTATTATAAACAAATTAAAAAACAGTTTAAGCACTTAGGTACTGCTTAAATTTTTTTTATAAATGTTCATCCCTTTTTTTCGGTTTGTGACAAAATATTATTGTTTTATCTCGTTTATTGATTAAATTTGCTTCAATTCATTGCATAAATTAAACGGATTTGGGCCTCTTTAATTTCAAAATATCTTTCTTCGTCCCACGCTTAGATTAAAGAGACCAGAAATATAATGTCCAGGCTTGTTTTAGCTGCACGAATGTTGCCTGTTTTTTAAACTGGAGCGCGGGAACCGAGACGATACGAGCTCTGAGGATACGAAAACTTGGTCAGAGACGGACTCGGGTCAATTTTAGTTCGTTTGAAATTGTTCGAATCACAATTACCCACTATCTGAAACAAATGAAAATTGCAACAACTTTTCGTGATCAAATAAATCTGCACTAAAATGCAAATGACAGACCCGAGAAGTTCTAAAAACATCTCCAGGTAAACTTTCAAAGCAAGTATCCATTGTTGCCTTACGCAACCTTCTTTTGGAATACTAAAAAATAAAGATCCAATAAATTTCGGCGACAAAACAGTAAAATAAATACTTACGCAAAAAATCGAACATACTGCTTATCTTTCAAAACATTGCTACTATTATTATAAAAACAGTTTTTCACAACACAACGTGGCATTCTGATAACAAAATTAAATCACTAATAATTAATACAAACAAAACAAAAAGCGACAGCTGGTAACATTCAACTCGGACTGACGAATAGTGCATTCTGTGAGTCGGAAAAATATATAAATATTTTAAGCAGCAACCAAACCCCCTCTCCCCCTCGTTTTCGAGGATGCTGAACACGATGGCGTTATTCAAAATTATTTTCGGCTTTGTCCCATCCCCCAAACGGCCAAAAATCACCCTCTACAGGGTCATTCCACAAGGTTTCTTTGGATGCACAATTATAGTTATTCCATTTAAAGGACTTTCGTTCTGTAAAGTATAAATCTCGTTATGTATTTAAATTTTAAAAAGTCTTTAATAAAATTGTTTTTAATACAAAGTAAATATATATTTAACAGTGTATTGTGTTTTATAGCTCACGTTGAAATTTCGTACGGTAATTTTTCAAAATTAGACACTCTAAAACTGTTTCGCGTGTCCGTGGAAATTTATTATGACGAAAACTAAAATACTAAATTCCGAATGAAATCAGTTAACAATCCAAATCAGTAATTACGTAACAATATGTGACACATCGCCTGTCACTAGTTTTAGGCTACTATATTGGCATTGGTTCTGCGGTTCCCGGTAGCAAGTAATGAATTATGCACCATATTAATGTAATTGCCATGGGCCAAATATACTTACTAAATATTTTTTCAAAGGATAAATAGTTAATTATGCTTGTTACAGAATGCATAAATAAAAGTGAGTTAAATATCCTTAAAATATTTTTTAAACAGCTTTAAACAGGAAGAGCTATTATACAAAATATTTTTCTTCTCCTTAAGACAAGCTTTTCATATGAACTCTACTTTAAAATGGAATCACCATGAAAAAATCTTCACCGATGGCTCTAAAACCAAAGAAGGCGTAGGATGTGCAGTATATTATCCATCCAAAAATATAAGTGTTACCTACAAACTTCCCAACTTTACTTCTATTTTTAATGCTGAGTTAATAGCTATTAAATTACCAATAGAAATTTGTATAAATCAAGATGAAAACTGGTTTGTCATATTTAGTGACTCCAAAAGTGCAATTGAAAAGCTTAAAAGAAACCAATTGAACTCAAATTCTAATCACATACTTTTAGATATTCTACAGTTATACAGTGAAGCCCAAAATAAAGGAAAAATGATTTTCATATCATTGGGATAATAGGGAACGAAAAAGTAGATGTCCTGGCCAAGGAGGCAGTTAAGTCCGACAATTATCTTAACATAAAAATTCCAGTTTCCGACATTATGTCGACTTTAAAATTCCAAATGATAAAACAATGGCAACAAAAATTCTATGAATCTTCTTCTGGAAAATTTTTTAAAAGCATTCAACCGAAAATCCGTAATAAACCCTGGTTCGAACATTCATGCAATAGGTCCTTTATTAAAACAATTAGCCGAATACGGAGCAATCACGGCTTGTACCCCGCCCATAAATTTAAAATAGGTCTAGTAGATAATGATAGATGTAGTTGTAATGAAATAGCCAATTTACAACATATATTTTGCTTTACCAACATTTGATTCTTGAAAAAGTTCAATTACCAATAAATCTACAAATTCTGTTGACCCTGGATAATTTAAATATTTATAACAAATTATACAAATTTTGTAAAAATACTAATATAAAAATGTGAGTAGCGTTGCTACCCCAACTATTATACTTGTAAGCCTTAAGTGGAAAAAAAACAAAAAAAAAACAAAAAAAAATAAATAAATAAATAATCATTAAAACTTCTATGAACAAAACATAAAATATTGACAAAAAAAATAATACTAACCCTTTATTTCTAATTATTTAATGTAGACAAATATTGAGTTTGTTAATTAAACTAGTCAAAAAAGTACTAACTTTTGTTGATGGAACAACTTGTCTGGCCTGTTGGCTTATTGCTAGTGCCATTAATTAGTGAAAAAAAAATTTTTTTTTCTTCTCCAATTTCCAATAGCAGAATAAAAATAACCCTAAAATTAGAGATATAAAAATTAAAAAATAGAAAACTCTATTAATATCATTTGATTATAATAATTGTTTAAAAAAATAATTGTATATCATACTATCGCTACATACGCTAGATTTTTCATTTTTTTACTTACCTAATTCAAAAATGAATGTTTGAGACTAAAATAAAAAACCAAATAAATCTAAGTTTAGGGATTTGTTTAATTAAACTTTTAAAAAATACTTAAATCTCGTAATACCAAATAGTCAGAAAATTATTTTGGGTGAAATTTGCAGCCCACGCACGGCAGTTATTTTTCTTCTAGAAAGAAAAAGACAAATATCTAGAAGATGGTGAATCTCCAGTGATGTATTATATAATTAACATCAAGCACACACTTTAACAACTTTTCTCAGAAGAGTTGGTATTTTACATCTATATCCTTCAACTTCAATTGATTTCATTCCTTGGAATATTTCTTTCGGTTTCTTTTAATTAAAGTATAATCTAACCTAATTAAATAAAATACTTGTGGCCTTTTTTTATTTTGAAACGTTTTTAAATATCGATATTTAACGTTGTGAATTGGTACCTTTAATACGAATTACATTTTATTTCTAATTGTGGTTACTTTCATAGTCAATTCATAATGGGATGGGTGCAATAACTTCCAGGAATCAAAATCAGGAACAGGATAAATCAATACAGGATACAATTGGATCTGGATAGTTTAACACGAACAAAGATGGAACAAATATCGGGCTTCTTGTCTTGATTTAACTTTAAGTTTCTTGATTTACAAAAATATAACCTCACTTAATTTGACAGGTAAATTTCTTTTAATTTTTATCTTCAATCAGTATTGCTTTGATTTTAAATTTCTTTTGTTTTTATTACGAGCACCGAAGTGAACAGTTCAAGAGATTTTGATCAAAAGCCTCGCTTGACCGCGAAAAGTAGTTTTATAAACCATCATATCACAGCTCTTTAGATTAAAATTTTACAGTTTTTTACTTAAAATTTTTTAAAAATTCAAAAATTAATAATGTTTATACAATTTTTGATTATTAGCAAATCATTCTCGAGACAAAAAGAATGATTTTGATATAATTTATTTACAATTCCTACTTCCCTACTAAATTTACACACATACTTTTTAAGTTCGTCATTATCGATTTCTAAAATTATATACAACTTTATTATTTCTGCCTTTTTTACAGTAATTCTTTGATTTTAGAAGTCCCAACACTTTATTTTCCCGATTTATTGTATTTCCCCTGAATTTAAATTAATCATATTGATTGAAATTTGAGGTTAAGTTTAAAATTTCTTTTTTATTCAAACATCTAAAATAACAATGTTAATAAGATACACAACTAAGTCCTCTTTTTCTAATGGACAACCCCCCATTTTTTTACATTTTTAGATTCGCCATTAAATTGTCAGCAGTAATACCACAAGTGATTGAATTTTCGCGATAAGTCTGTCGATTCATTTCATAACGAAACTGGTGATTTCTTCAAGCAACTTAGTTGAGTTATGAAACAAGAGACAGACTTATGAGATGAATTCAATCACGAGTGGAATTTTATTATTTCACAAACAAAGTAAAAGGTAAAAAATCTGAAATTCGGCAGAATTAGAGGAAATTAGCAAAAAAGGTAAGAAGTTGATTAGAGAAATTAATAAAGTTTAATAAACAGGAAACATTGACATCGAACGAAATCCCAAATTTGCTCATTTTTAAATGCGTGCACAGCGTGATTATTTATATTTGACGTTTAACTGTCACCTACACAAATCTGAAAGGAGACGTCTCCCGGCAGTATGAATGTGGCTGCCGGCTGAAGGCTTCGGCGATTGTACCCAAGCAAAAATTAATAAAATGTAAGAGATCAATAATTTACAGGGTGAGGTCAGGTAAGATAAGGGTACGTCAGGTCAGCTCAGCTCAGAAAAATGATGTACAAAGTAATATTTCAAGTAAATATATTTTTGGCTCTGCATACGCAATATTTCCAATTCTGCTGCCAGTAGCCATATTCGATATAACGCAACCGGATTTCTTAGACTTATCTGCAATAGTTTTTGACTTATGTCAATTTATGTGTTAAAATAGCGTTGTGCAGAGATCCACAAAAAAATTCAGAACTTCAGAACTATTCAAGATAACTTAATCAACTTTTTTCCAGTCGATTCCTTAAGCATTAGCGCATCTTTCAAGACTCGACTTTTTCAAAGACATCACCATATATTTTATTACATCATTGCATGACATTTTTTAAGTGCTTTTTGCTGATATACGGTTAGTGGGGTTTATTTTGTAAAAGTTGCGAGATTTATTGAAAAATAAGAAATGTTGACGGTTTATTCGAGAAAAAAAGGAATCAAGATTTGACAGATTCATACAATTTCGAAGAGAAAATGTTTCAACAAAATGAAATTGTAATAGAAACAGAAACACATTACCAAAGCCGTAGCCAGAAAACAATTTCGGGGAGGGGGGGGGGTTTGGTGGGCCAGTCCCAAGTAGCATTCTTCGTGGACGGAACGTGGCCGCCACGACATTAGAAACTTTAAAGTGTATTGCCAAAGTCTTTGCCACGTAATATAAACGGTTCTATAACGTGGCTGTCCCAAAAGTTTCTGACCCATTTTGACTGCAAATATCTCGGAATTCAGAAACGATAGGGAGGTGCGGTTTTCACTGAACAATTTCTTTTTATATAAAGTTTTTCAGTACAATTGTTTATTTAGTAAAATCTTATATAGGATTTTTTTCGAATGCAAATATCGTCGATTTTTTTAACGACAACATCCTACATATTTTTATTCTATTTAAAAGTAGAAGTTATATTTTTTCAGATATTTACGCTAGAACGTTCCAGTTTAAGAAAACTTTAAGTAATGTACGATTTTTGTCGTAAAAATCGTAATTTTCAACGCCCTATAACTGGAGAGGGGTTTATTTTCATTAAAAATTGTGTTTAACATTAATTCATTAAAAAAGGATAATTCACCGACTGCTCCAGTTTTTTTTTTTCAGTAAAAATCTGGGCTTTAACCTTGTCCTACTACGAATTGACAAATAGAGATATCGAAAAAGTTTATTAGAAAAAGTTGTTCAGAATATTATTTTAACCCCTTTCATGAGTAAATTCTCATTTTGAATT
The DNA here is from genome assembly GCA_949320105.2 of Crepidodera aurea. Lineage (NCBI taxonomy): Eukaryota > Metazoa > Arthropoda > Insecta > Coleoptera > Chrysomelidae > Crepidodera > Crepidodera aurea. The sequence continues at coordinate 26,198,866 of OX439475.1, read as the reverse complement.
TTTTCATTATTTTGGTCTATACGCCAACCCCACATCTCCCGACGCGACATCTGGGCGACCGGGTCCGACAAAAATTGTGTGGTATATTTCCAAGATAAAGAAAAGTGACAGTTCTTAGCACACAGGGTCGCATTATGGGTGTTATAAAAATAAGTATGTAATCGATTTGTAATCTCATTGTAATATGTATTATATTATTAGTTTTACGAAAAAATTTTACTCTTTATAAAAAGTTCTGCATGGTGTAAAACCCATGATGAAATAATAGTAGTGTTTGGCATTAACACTTGGCAAATCGTATACATTTTTCAATAACGCTAATAAAATGTCTTCTTTTTGTCTCTCTTCTACCAGTCTAGCTTCTTTTCCCACTCATCATCTTTCCTCTGCTAACACTATGTTGCTTAGCATAACATTTTCCACCAAGTGATCAGAAGAAACATTACTGACGTCCTTACACCCGTAGGTCTCACTACCTCTTTTTGATTTACTTTTGACGGCCATAGATTTGCCACTTCCATTCTCTTCTCATACACCTGCAACTGCATTGCTGTTCTGTTCATTGACGTAGATACAAACCGCTGCTGCATGCTTGCAGAATCCTCTTCCTCCTTTGCAAGTGCAGTTTGTATCCAAAACGTTTCTGTCAGGATCAACCTAAAATCAGTCATCTATAAATGTTAATGTCTTAAGGATCGTCCATACTCATCCGAATAAACGCATCTTTTCAAATCGGAATAAAACCGCCACATCGTTATATGTTGCAGCTTATCCATAGAATACATTACACAACAGAAAAATTATATTTTTTTATGAAATCGATTACAGACTTATTTTTATAACACCCTTAATGCGACCCTGTGTACTTGCAAGATCAGTGACGTTTACGTTTCTTTAACTTATTATTTATCTGTTATTAGAACTTATACAATAATTATAATAATTATATACATAGCTCGATTGTCGGCTTGTAAAGGTTTGTTTTCGTTTTGGGGCTTAGTGCTTGGCGCAAAACAGTTCCTATAATCTCAGATGATCCATCAGTTTTTAACTCGTAGACGCAGGAAACATAATGGCTTTCGACGAGTGAGGCTTTTCTTTCGAAAAATTGTTAAGTTTACCGGCTTGAACCCACACCCGACATTGTGGACGGTTAATAACAATAAATAAGCGAGTTTTTCAATTAAACTTAAGCGATCGATTTAAATCGACAATCAATTATTGTTTTTTCCGGCCGGTAGAGCGGCGCTCGCGTCGCGCTAGCCGATGCGGGGCTGGCCTATACACAAATTATTTTTTTTTAATTTGATAATGTCCAATGGAAAGTAATAATTTGACATGACATAGTGTCATGCATTCCAATATCAAATACTATTAAACGAGCAAGGTTTGTATGTGTGTGTGTGTGTATGTGTGTCCAGAGGATCTCGAAATCCACTCGTCAGAATTCAATGAAACTTTCAGGGTAGACTAATTCCTATCTAAATCGGCGAAAAATGTAGGTCTCATGTCTGTGAAAATTCGATCTTCCGAGATATTTACAAGAAAAGTCAAGCTTTTAGTTTTATTTCCTAGCAACGGCACATAATAATAACTTGTTTCTATAGTAATATATACTATAAAGGATAGATGAGTACAGTCAAAGTGTGGATATAACGTCACATTCCATAGGCGTACTTTGCAAAATAAGTTTCTATAATATAAATAAGGTCACAGCATATAAAATATATATACGCACTTCGTAGATTAAATTTTGAAGTTATATTATTTACAAAAAATAAAAATAAACTTTATGCATCCGACACTTTAACATTGAACGAATTAAATTTAACCAATAAATAACAAGGAGGATTATATGTTGGGATTAAATTAAATCTCTTGGCATTAAAAGTAACGCTTCAGTACTTACCTAAACTCAAAGATTAAAAAAAAAGTTAGTTCAAGAACTATCTTTAAAAGTCACTGTCTTCACTAAAACTACTGGCATCACTATAATTGTCTTTTCTGATGTTTATTATTATCGGTTCTATTAAATTATCCATTGATATATCCACTTTCCTAAATGAATTTTCCACATTTTTAAACATGATCAATGCATTTTCCCCAATGTTCTCTATTTACATCTGAAACTGCCTTCAAAAACAAATTTCGCACATCAGGAAATTTAAATGTTTTATTGTTTTGAGAAACATAACCTTTTAATAATTGAGACCAGATCAGTTCAATGGAATTTAACTCTGCGTGGTTCGGAGGAAATCTGAGAATTTTAATTCCATTTTCTCTGGCCATCTCATCCATAATATATTTTTTGAATTTGTTTTTATGTTGCCTTGCTATTACTAATAATTCTGCCTTCAAGGATTTAGGAGGACTGATAATATTTTTAGAATGAAGCCATTTTGAAATATATATTAATACAAAATTCTGAATCAATTAAAATACATACGATACGGCTATGAATAAATAAAGTCTGACTTATCTGTCAAAAGAACAAATTTATTACAGTAAAAACCATGGAAACAAGAATCTAGACAAAAACTATATTAGGCCGATCAGATGTATTAAAATTTAAATTTTAACTACAAATAAGCATTGAAGGATGAGGTAAAAATAAAATTTCTACCTCTTGAACCTGTACTACGTTCTGCAAATTAAATACTGCACTCCTTTCTTCTGTATAGTATAGTAGTAAAAAGGTTTGACTTTATTTAATTTCTGGCGTTTTAATCAGAAAGAATTCAATTTTAAATTTGTCGCTTTATATAAAAAAGGTTCATTTGACGGACATAAATAATTTTCTTGTCAAATGACAGCCATCTTATTAATTCAAAGTTGAAAATACAACGTTGCCAATTCAATTTCAGAAATCATGGGTTTAGGTAAATATTTATAGGAACGTTGAGTAACACTGTTAAAATGGACACCTGTCTTCCCTTCCCCGATAGTGTGAGACTACCCCTTACGGCTACTATTTTATTATGCGGACAGTTTTAATATTTAAGTTTTCATGATCAGAGAGAGAGAGAGAGAGAGAAAGAATTTTTGAAAAAATATGATATCAATATCTGCCACACCTCGAGAGTCTGGTCACAGGTTTTTGTGGAGGTTTTTACCCAAGTATGAATATCAGACCTATAATTTTCCTTCACTGCAGATCAAAAAATAATAAAATCAATTGAACATGGAGTTTTTCTTATATAGTGATAAATAGAGTGAGCTGAGCGATCTTCTGTTGACGGGACGTGTGCCCTACACGCTGCTGTTGCCCGTCCCGGAAACGGGGCCTGTCCACCGTGACAAATCGCGAAGATCAAGCGTCAGTAGAAGTTGCCCTAAAAGTTTGAAATCCCCAGAAACTAGGCAACTTTAATGCATTTAACTAACCTCTGTGACAAGCAGTTGATAAACGTCAACAACAGCTGCAGCCAATTGAAAATTAACACTGACAGCTTTTTTAATTTTCCCGCCTACTTTCAAGCCAATCGCCAATCAACTTTTTATTTATCTCCCTATCAGTAGTTCAAGTAGATGTCGCCCACTCCGTGATTTTCGCGAATTAATTAATAATTTGTCATGTTATAAATATACTTAAATTATATACTCATTGGGCTGCTTAAAAATGTAGATTTGAATATTAAGAGCGAAGCTCGGTGACCAGATATTTTTAGTAAAATAAATAACATTTACAAAAGGAATGATTATTTTATTCTTATCATAACTGATTAAATTTAGGAAAAGTATGCCACAATAATTTTCATAATACAAATAATTAACTGTGATTAAATGGGATCTCTCTCAACTCCTGTCTGGGGTTAAAATAATATTCTGAACAACTTTTTCTAATAAATTTTTTCGATATCTCTAACGCGAAGCAAAATATCGAGAATCGGCTCTATTTGTCAAATTCTTACTATTTTAAAGTTCAGATTTTAGCTGATTATCTTAAAAAATATGACCCATCACCCTGTATGACTGTGCAAAAATTCCTTCAAATAACAAAAAGATCATAAGTGCGAGACACTGTATAAATTGTTTTTATATTAAGTGAAAAATATTAATTAATGGAATATATATACCCTTCTACCTAAGATAGGTGTAGGGCGTGAGGTTTCCATTATTCTTCCTCGTGAACGAACTTCCTCCATTTCTTTTTGTCTTTTGCCAATTTATTTGCTTCTCTTCTGTCGATCCCCCTTCGTTCTAATATTTTATTGATGGTGTCATCCCATGTTGCAACTGGTCTGCCCCTTTTCCTTTTTGTGAGTCGTTTTGCCTCCCATATCTGTTTTACCGGTCTCTCGTTGTTCATCCTTATTAGGTGTCCGAACCATCTTAACTGATTGGTTTCGATTCTCTTTGAGATTGGTTTTACACCTAGTTTTTCTCTGATATGGTCGTTCCTTATTCTGTCTTTCCTCGTCACTCCTAAAATTCTTCGCAGGTACTTCATTTCCATGGTTTGTATTCTTGATTTTAGCTTTTTTGTCAGCACCCAACTCTCTGATCTATAAGTTAGTATTGGTACAACTACTGAGTTGTATACATTTATTTTTGTCTTCCGTGATATTTCTTTTCTCCCGATGAAACTATTTTTAATAGAGTGGTACAATTTTGAGGCATTTCCAATTCGTTTATTGATTTCTATTTCCTGTGTTCCTTTGTCATTTATGTACATTCCTAGATATTTAAAATTCTCCACTCTTTCTATCTTTTTATTATCTATTTTTATATCTACTGTTTTTTCTTCTTTGCTGCTGATCATTATTTTTGTTTTCTCTTTATTGATTTTTAAGTTTCTGGATTTTAGTTTTTCTTCCCATATCTGCAAATTGTCTATTTCGTTATTTGCACATATAACTAGATCATCGGCGAATAGGCACTCTTGTAGATATATCGGTTTTAATTCTCTATGGCCAATGTAGAGTTTGTTCGTTTGATTTCTCGTTTCCTTTGTAACATCGTCCATCACCAGGTTAAATAATGTAGGGCTTAGTACCCCTCCCTGTTTCAGTCCAGCATCAACTGTAAATTCTTCTGATCCCATGTTGTCGGTCCTTATATACATCCTATTCTTTTTATGTAGGCTCATTATAGCTCTTGTAAGGGATTCTGTTACACCTCTTTTTTCCAGAATTTCTAGTACTGTTTTCCTTGGCACACTATCAAAAGCTTTCTCGAGGTCTATGAAGATCTGATACAATTGATCTGATACAATAATGGAAAATAATGATTTGAATTTTTATTTTTTTTTTAGTTTCTCATGTACGTCAGAACTTTGGAAGAAGAAGGATTATCCAGTCTTATTTACTTCCAAAATTGCCCATATTATAAAAAAGAGGATTATCTCTATTCCTCGAAGGATACTCACGACGATTTTAACATAAAGATAGTCGAACAAAATCCAAGTAGCTTCCTTTCCACAGGAGACATGCCCTTACCTGCTCTGTATTCCATGATGTCGATCCTATTTCTACTATCCGGAATGTTCTGGGTGTTTTTATTGAAACAATCAAAACACCCAGTATACAAAATCCATTACATGATGGCCGTACTGTTGTTCCTCAAAGCTGCATCGCTAGCTTCTCAAGGCATCAACTACCACCACATAGAACGACTCGGAGTACATTTGGCCACGTGGGCCATACTATTCTGCATAGTTCACTTATCGAAAGGCGCCCTCCTATTCTTCGTATTGGGGCTCGTCGGCACCGGTTGGACGTTCATCAAGCACGTTCTTACTCCCAGAGATAAAAAACTATTTATGGCCGTCATACCGCTACAAGTGCTCGCCAACGTAGCGGAAATTATATTAGAAGAGAGCGAGGAGAGCGCTAGAGAATATTTGGCGTGGAAAAATTTTGTTATACTCGTGGATTTGCTGTGCTGCGGCTGCATTTTATTCCCCGTCGTTTGGTCTATTAGACATTTACAAGAAGCGTCTCAAACTGATGGAAAGGCCGCCATAAACTTGAGGAAATTGAAATGGTTTCGGCATTTTTACGTGATGATAGTTTGTTACATTTATTCGACCCGAATAATTGTTTATTTATTGAAAATAACGGTATCGTTTCAATATGGTTGGTTACATGAGATGTTCAGGGAAATGGCCACGTACGTGTTCTTCGTCCTCACCGCATACAAGTTCAGACTGGCTTCTCAAAATCCATTTTCTGCTTTAAGCGATGATAAAGATGACGATGTGGAACAAGTGTAAGTAATGATTATTGATTAATACGTATGCATGTTCGGACACTAATAGTCCAATCAATAGGTATGAATTGATGACAAACTTTCAACCAGAAAACAAAAAATAGAGAAAAAAAATAATAATATGAGTTTCTGTTCCATTAAACTCGATCCTAGTTGGCGAAATTGCCTTAAAAATTTGTTTCTACTATAACTGTATCAAATTTAAATAAATTTATTTGATACTTGACTTCAGTGAATGAAGGTAAAAATCAACTCAACCTCCATAGATTTGTATTAAAATTTGGGACTGAGTATATTTTACCCTCAACTTCAAAAATGACATCCGCTTGACTTTCGCTTTTTGCATTTTAGCGGTGAAATCCACCCCTTTTGTTAAAAATGCTGATTTAAGCATTCTGGCGTAAGTAATCTCGTTTAATTAAATAAAATAAATATTTTTCAACATTTATATGCATGATTTATGATTTTAATTAATTTTTTAACCCTTTTAGCAACCACCCCTTAAATCGAAAATAATGAAAAACTCATTTTTTATATTTCTGAAATATGAAATCGCATATTAACATTACACAAACAGTTTGTTTAATGTTTATGATATAATTTTTGGTTGACTGTGAAATTTCAACCCTTAAAAACTACCCCCTTAAAGCAGAATCATTGAAAAAATTGGTTTCAAGAAACTTTAATCATGTTATGATATGAAATGACACTCTTTAAAGGGGAAAATTGTTATGGTATAAAAAAACGGTGTCACCGAGTTCCTCCACTTTACCTGCGATAATAATCCATCTTGTGTTTCTAGGGATTATTTCCATAGCCGTGTTCCTCCACCAGGGGCCTGTAATAATGGGGGTTTTAAAACCCTAATTGCCATCAACAGGTAGGTGGAGGAACTGTATAAAACTTAAATTATTTACTAATAATTCAGTTGAAGTGGTAATTTATAAAGATGGAAGTCAAATTTATGTTGAGTGAAAAAGGCAAAAAAATGCTGTTGGTGGAAAATTTTAAGTTTTTTCAAGCTCATGTCGCGGTTTCTGGTATTGTTAGGTGGAGATGTATAAAACAAACGTGTTCTGCTAAAGTGTACTCCAGGAGTTTAGAGGACAATGAAATAATTGAAAGTTTACTAGTGCATAACCATGAAGAGGACAACAATGTTTGCAGACAAGCAGTAAGCAACTCTTTAAAGAGAAAAGCTACGGTAGATGTAAATGAAAAACCTGCAAAACTTATACATGCAGAATTTAAATGCAACGAGTTTGCAGGTAGTCTTAATACCAATGATATTGACTGCTTCAGAAAGAATATGTATGCTGCCCGACGAAAAATTCTTCCGCCTTTGCCAACAAGTCAAGAAGAAGTTTTTAAAGTTGTTCAAGGTAATGCAAACACATTTTGAGTTTAACTTATTTGTAAGTATCTAACGCATATTTTATTGATTTCAGATTGATTTACATCCAAAAACATTTTAAGGGAGAAGATTTTTTACTTTCTCTAGATCAGACTCATCAAATTATAATTTTTACTTGTTATACAAATTTATTTTTTATGTGTTCTATGGACACAATATTTATGGACGGAACTTTTGAAAATTGTACCAAATTGTTATGACTGTTATCTTCCTATAATCCTATAATTCCTTTCCCTTCGGTACCGTGAAGGAACTCGGTTGCCGGATTACGATTACCGCAGGTAGGTGGAGGAACCCGGCGACGCCCAAAAAAAATGGGACAAAATTATGAAAAATGTGGATTTTAAACGAATTAAAAAAAAATATGTGAAAAGGACTTAATAAAAAAAATGGTGATGGTTGTTAGGAAGGTTTTTGTTTGATGTTGATTATAAGAATATGAAGTGAAAATATTAAAAGTTAAAAATATAAGAATTTTCATTATAAATAATTTAATATTATCTCAATTGGCGCCAACAACGTGGGCTCGAAATTGAGTGAACCCAAAAACATGAAGGAAGAACAGGAGTATAGAAGGAAGAAAGGAACAAGTGAAAACAATGAGGTAATGGAGATATTGATTAAGATGCAACGAGAAAATCAAGCAAGATATGAAGAGTCGAAACAAGAAAAGAAAGATTTGGATAGGAGATTAGTAGGAATGGATAAAAAAAATCAAGAAAGATATGAAGAGTCTGATAAAAAATTTCAAACAATATTAGCAGAAATGAAACAGGAAAATCAAATAATATTGGTAGAATTCAAACAAGAAATAAACAAGAAATTTGGGTAGCAGGATAAAGAAATTAATAATATCAAAAGTGAGACGAAACAAAGAAGAGATATAATAGAACAGAAGATAACAGTACAAGAAACAAAGACAGAACAAACAGAAAAAGAAATGAAAAGAATTGAAAGAAATGTAATGAATAATAGTAAAGAGATTAATGTAATAGAGAAACGTATGGAAGAAATTACCCAAGACAATTGGAAAATTGCAGAAGAAGAGAATTTAAAAACAAGAAAAGATACAAAACAGAATTTGAAAATAATGAGACAAGATATTAAAAAGAATGGGGAAGAAATTAATAATTTAGAAGAGCATATTAAAGAAGGTTTTAAATTACAGGAAGAAATCATAACTACAGAAACAAATACCTATTACAAAATGGAAAATAGAAGAAATAGAAAAGAAAATGTATCAAGAAAGGGAAGAATACAAAAAACAAATAGAAAGCAATATGGGAAAAAATGCAATTATAATGACAACAAATGGAAGTGAATTAAATAAAAATATAAATTTAGTGAAGGAAGATCTTAATAAAAAAAATGAAAATAACCATAAAGAATTAGAAAAACAGTTTAAAGATGGATTTGAATTACAAAAAGAAATTTTAAGGAATAAAAACAGGTTAGGTCAAAATTATCACAAATGGAAAATAAAAATAAAGAAAATAACAACATTTAAGATATTTTTGGAACAATTTTGAAAATAACTAAAAATTAAAGATAAATTAGCATTCATTTGTTATTTTTTTTTTAAAAATACCAAATGAATTCAAATTTGGGGGAATTTGTTATGATATGAAATGACACTCTTTAAAGGGGAAAATTGTTATGGTATAAAAAAAATGGGACAAAATTATGAAAAATGTGGATTTTAAACGAATTAAAAAAAAATATGGTTATTGGCTATGATAAACTTTATTAATGAAAGAGCAGATGTACAGAATTCCTTTCACTTTTTCAATCTTCAAAATATACATACACACACCAACTCATGTATATTTTGTGAGCATGTACCTATCGACATGTCTACTTCTTACTATCTATCTTTTTTCCTATATATACATACAAAATCTCTGCTCCAAAAATTTTTCCAAAAAAATGTTTTTTGTTTTTTTACAATAACTCCGTTAATTTTTATGATATCCGGTTCATCCAAAAACCATTTGAAAGGTAATTTCAAGGGCTATAACATCGTATTTAATCTTTTAAATCCCTTTTTTAAAAGATAAAAGGTTAAAGGGCCCCGGTTACATGGTTCTCGCAGTAAAATTTAGGCTTTAAACGTTTCTATCTCGGTTATTTGTTATCATATAAAATAAAAAAAAAGTAAAATCTTTGTTAAAAAAAACTCAAATTTCGTTCTCTATCATTTTTTACGTATTTCGAGTATTTTTGGAGTTATTATCAAAAGAAAATGAAATTTAAGAAAATTTGAAAAATTCTTTTAAATATTTTTTTAAAAAATATGCATTCTAAACCGATTATTTTTGAGGTCATTGGTTATGCTAAAACAAAGAAAGTCTTATAGGGATTACTATAAATTTTCATTTTTGTGGAAATGGCGTATGTTTTATTTTTCATTTAAAAGTTCAAAAGTGTCCTCTTATTTTCATCATAACTTGCTTAATTTTGATGCTATCAACTTCTTCTAGAGCTCATTTCAGTGGCGTAACTAGAGTTGACTCAAAAAAGATTTCTCATAATATAGGTATAATATATATTATAATCTAGTCATATAGGTAGTAGCTTCAAATTAAATAAATAGATTATAATTTTTTATAAATGTTATTTTGGTTATACCAGATGTTATTTTTGGAAGGGCAATCACGAAATAGCTTTTAAATACAAACTCTATTTATTGGTTACAATAACTTCTACACTTAATAAACAATAAATTAATCACTCACATTACAAAAGTAATAATTTAATATGTTTTTCTTGTTTTTCCAGACCACAAGTAAGTTTTATAAAATTAGAACCCACTCGCCCCCTACACGATAAATTATTGGATGAAATGAAACAAGCAATACCAGCAATATAATTTATTATAATTTTCCTAATTTAAAAATCTGTTAATGATTTCTTAATATGCTACATTTATGATTACTTTAAACCTGTATCAATTAATAAATATTCTTAAAGCTTTCATTTAAAAAACCACCAGTATGAAGTGTTATGTGTGATTTTAGGCTACTTTTACAAGAAAATGTTTTTCTGCATATGCTGCATTTGTGATTAGATTCTTTTCAGAATAAATAAATGTAAATTAAGATTACCTTTTTTAGAAAATGCTGTATTCGCAAAAAGCACCTGTGGTTCAGTAATTTTATGTAACATTTAATGTGTGTTTAAAGTGATCTGAGTAAATGATTTATATATACCGGGTGTCCCAGAAGTTTCTGACCCATTTTTACTGCAAATATCTCGGAATTCAGAAACGATAGGGAGATGCGGTTTTCACTGAACAATTTCTTTTTATATAAAGTTTTTTCAGTACAAGTAAGAGATAAAACTTTCATATTCTGTGTGAGCTAATACAGTCACTACAACACAAACTTACATTTTTTTTAATGGCACATACTATATTTTATTCAAGAATCGAAAAGATCTCACTGAGAGCGTTAAAAAATATAGCATGTTAAAATTGTCACTTACCGAAACGTCGCGTGTGTGAAATAACTAATTTTTTTATCTTTGTACTTGTTTAATTTATTTTGCGAGTAAGTAACTTTCTTAAGAATAATTTTACCTTCTGACGTAATCTTAGCCAGAACGTGTTTATTTTTGTGGGGTGGCCTTTTTCACTTCAGCCGGAAGCATAAAAACCTTGAACCTTAGGTGTGCTTCAGTAAATGGACTTTTTAGATGATTTTTCCGTTATCATAAAATATTTATAGTTTTCCATTAACTTATACCCTAACTATACTATATCGTTTGAAAGATTATTAATTGTACTAACAAATTGTAAAATGACTTATAGGGTGATCCATTTGAAAATTTTGAGATATTGCTTGATTTGAATTCTGTTTCACCCTGTATTAACGAAGCCACAGATAAAGAAAGTAATTAATAGTGAACACAGCCAACGATATGAGAATAACATTTGAATACAAAGACCTGTTGATTTATTTTGATTTTCTGTTTTACAGAGTGTTAAAGATGGGGTCATTTTTTATAATAATTGGCCATATCTTAGTGAAACACCCATATAATATATTAACATGCTATATTTTTTTAACGCTCTCGGTGAGATCGTTTCGATTATTGAATAAAATATAGTATGTTCCATTTAAAAAAATGTAAGTTTGTGTCGCCACGAGTTTTTGGAACACCCTGTATAATCGAAACTATTTTCAAAATTTGCACCCAGTGACTGTACTAGCTCACACAAAATTTGAAAGTTTTATCTCTTACCACAATGACGTAATCCTCCGACGACAGAGGTTTGGCCCACCCTGTATAAGATCTGTTTCAAATGCAAATATCGTCGATTTTTTTAAACCACAACATCCTATATATTTTTATTCTATTTGAAAGGAGAAATCTTTCCCTTTCCATAAACAAACAAAATATTTCCATCATGGGAAAGAAAATACCCTATAAACACAAATAAAAATATTGTGTTTCAAAAATACCAATTAAAATATGGCTTTTATTTTTGATCCCAATAGACCACCGTCGTGCACTCTTGTTATTATTTAAACGGTGTGTAACGGAGTATTAAAATAAATATTTAAAAATGGAAAGAGGTATTTCAATAAAAATCCAAATTATTAGTTAAATCATTTATTTAAAAAATTACATGTTAAAACTACATTTTCTGATACCCCCCCAACTCTTGCGGGGGCAGTAAAAAATCGGCAACAGAAAATTCGTAAATGATGCGTACAATCAGTCAAATTGGGCTTTATCGATTCGTATGAACAGAAAGATCACAAAAATATAATTTCCTGACAACATCGATCTTGTTAACCTTAGAATTTTCGACGGAAAGAGCGAGCAACATTAAGAGTTTGGAATTTTATTTATTGGATTCGAAAAGCCTAACTGATGAAGGATTCGAAAAGCCTAACTGATGAAGTCGAAAGACAGAAACCGGTCTTAGGATGTCGAATCTAATAAATTAAAATTCCTTACTGGTTTACTCATTAAGAGCTGCTTTCTCTCTTCCTGCAACCCCCCAATGATTTTCCAGAATTATTGAGGGAAACCTAAAATTAGGCACGTCCTTTGGAAGGCGTGCAGTTCGAAGGATTTGATTGACTCACCTATAGGAGCAAGGTCTTCTGGCCAAAGTCTTTTTAGGCGTCTGTCAATCAGTGGAGGGTTGAATAATTCATCTATGGATGGTTTGTACTGCTGTTCTTATATCTTCTGGATTGGTCAGTAATCACATCATCTATTCAGGGAATGTTGAGGTCTGCGTGAATGGTTTGGGGCTTTAGCTAACATACCAATGGTCTTGGACCGGAATGTCTGTAGTATTTTGGTGTTTGATGGTTTGCTGCAGCCCCACAGTTCGATTCCGTATGTCCACACTGGTTTGAGTATTGCTTTATAGATGGTCAGTTTGTTTTCTAATGAAAGTTGTGATCTTCTGTTGATTAGCCAGCTCATATTTCTAACTTTTAGGTCAAGATGTCGTCGTTTCGCTTTAATATGCGATTTCCAAGTAAGTTTTTCGTCTAGATGAAGGCCAAGGTACTTTACTTCTGTTTTTATTGGTATAAGCGAGTTATTTATGTAGTTGGGGGCATCTGATTCTCCAATTTGTGAAATTAACTTGACAGGATTTGTTGGTGTTGACATTAATTTTCCAGCGTTTAAGCCAGTCTTCTAGCTCGTCGAGGTGATTTTGCAGTTTGTTGAATGCTAACATTTCGTCGATGTTTGATGCTAGTATACCAGTGTCATCCGCAAATGTTGCCATTGATGTATGCTAGCTAGTGGGTATATCAGCAGTGAAAATTAGGTACAGGAACGGACCGAGCTGCCTTGAGGTACTCCGTATTTTAATTGTTGGTAGTTCCATAAGGTTTCTTCGTATTTAACTTCGAAGTATCTATCGGACAAATATGATTTAATGAGGAGGTTTGGTCAGTTAAGTATGTTTTGATTTTGAAGAGAAGACCCTCATGCCACACTCTATCGAATGCTTGCTGTATATCGAGGAATGCTGATATACTGATCTGTTTTTCTTCTAGGCTCTTTTTTATTCTATTGACTACTCTATGGCACTGTTGTATGGTTGAGTGATTTGAGCGAAATCCGAACTGGTGGTCTGGGATCAGGTTTTCTAGAGGTATTGTCGCGTCTATTCTGTTAAGGATAAGCCTTTCGAAGACTTTTGATAATGTTGGAAAGAGGCTTATTGGTCTGTATGAGCTGCCTTCAGTTGGAGGTTTACCAGGTTTAGGTATGATAATAATTTATGCATACTTCCATTGCACTGAAAAATAGCATAGCCTAAGTAGACTATTGATAATGATGGTTATTAGGACGACACCTTTTCTTAGCTAAGGAACGCTTTAATTTCATCGTCGTTAATATCGTTGGGTTGTGGGGTGGAGAAGACGTTTCTGCGAATCTGTTCGATTTCTTTGTGGCTTTCCAAAGGGAGTGGTCGTCAAGAGATAGTTTTAAAAGATTTAAAAACATAACAAGCCTATTTACCGCTGTTTGCGCGTGCCCCATCATTATACGTACTTTTTGAGCGGCTCATAGGTCCCAACTAGTTAGTGAAAAATTACTTACCAAACATCACCGATGATAATAAATATATAATATATAATATAATATATAAATATATAATGTCACACGATGAAAGATGAGACTGTGTTTTAATTAATTTTTTTCTGGTTTAAATTAATATTTAATTAGTTTTAATTATAATTAATTATAATAACTATATCATAAAACTGCTTTGGTTCCACATAAAATTATGTATTAAATTTTAATATAAAAGATCAAAACTCGATTTATGATATCAGTACAATTGAAAATACACTACAATTTTGAGCTAAATTTCTAAGATGGGATCTCAAATGGTAAGTTATATTTTTATACATTCTATCGACTTTAATAGCAAAACGAAAATTTAGAATTTAGAAATATTCCGTCATAAAGGAAATATATATATAAACTATGTTAAAAATGCCTGTTAATATTAAATCGACACAAATATTGTCTAATTAAAAATCCAAGTAGTAGGATATGGATTTGACGGATATCTTGTCCTTCCCTGGGTGATATCGAAGTTCAGCATTCTTTCCTATCGGTCGTTTGATATTTAATATTTATATTCTTTAGGTCCTTGTTCATCCCACTACATTCTGCCTTGTATTTACTTTGTCTCTTCAGTGTAGTACTTTTAAATTTTTATGGTGTATCTTTACCTCTCTTGTTCTCAGTTTTCTTTGTTTTTTAAAAATGGGCAAATTTATTTTTTTTTCTTAAGCAGATCATGTTACAAACTTTACATATTTATAGTCCATGTTTAGCGAAACATTATAATGTCTAGTTACTACTTACTTACTAGCTTACTAGCATTAAATTATATTTTTTCTGGAATTGTGTTTATAGTAAATTTTTTCGGCAAAATTGATTGCTTTTGTGCTCAAGAATGTGTTTTTCGGGTAACAAATTGTGGTTTTGGACGATTTTTCTGTTAATATTTTAAATAACAGAAAAACAGAAACTAGGAGATAATATGCTATAAAAATAAAACAAAATTACACTGCCACATACAAAAATACGTTTATTTTAAATAAGAAAAAAACTCCTAAAATGTTTAAATGTTTAATACCTTTAAAATATTTGTTTAAACGGTCACCATAAATAAATACCGAAGTTTTTTAAAATTCAAATTCTTGGGTTCAATCAAATAAAAAAATCAATTAGTCTTCCACTCATTTTTCGCCATTTATTTATAATTTATTATAAACAAATTAAAAAACAGTTTATACAGGGTGGCCAAATAAGAATGCGAGGTACTGTATCTGGGAAACTATCCATCGTAGAGGCTTGCGGAAAAAAAAGTTATGACTAAAACGGCCAAGAGAAAAACCTGGAAAATATTTTTAAGTTTCTGAAATGGCCGCTACGGGGCGTAACTGCAATCTTGAATCTAAGAAAGTGATGTTTCTGTGAATTCCGCTATATTAATCTAACAAAAAATACCTGATCTTTAAAGTAGAGAATAATCTGAATCTTTTTTGTTTGACAATTTTTGCTGTATCTCTAAAAATGAAGTGGTGGGGAGTATTCAAAGGTTTTAGTAAAAAACACCCTGTATATTTGAAACGGCTGAGCCGATTTTAAGAAACTTGGGCTAGTTGAAAAGAGAAACGGTTAATTTTCTCAAAAAAAATAAATGTCTTGGTATGATTTCTTTTTCATGAAAAAGTAGCTAAATGTTGCCTAAATAAGCTAGCGAAAACCGCATCTCGATATCTTGTTCCTAACCTAAAATTTAGACCAAAGAAAATTTTATACGGAAATCCCTTAAATTTTTATTTTTTAAACTAATTAATTCCTTTTATTATGTGAGTTGTGGCCTTAAAAAGGACCGTTTTAAAAAAGAAAGGTTTTAATGCCCCCGTAAATGCTCTAAATGATGACCATCACGCTCTATGCATTGCTGAAGCCTCTCATGGGTAGACAAACCTGCAGCTTCAATTTCGGCTCTCGGTATGTTACGTAATGCAAAACGAATCCGGTTTTTCATATCTCTCTGGTCGTAGGTTGAGTCTGAAAATCAAGACAAGTTAAGTCTGGTGATCGCACAGGCCATGGAAACAGACTTCCTCTTCCAATCCATCGCTGTTGCATTAATATGCTCTCGCACAATAATGGAGAATTTTTATTTCAAATTCTTTGGAACGATGAAGCCACCTTTAAAATCTGCACAATATGCATTATTGGTCTGCAGAAAATCCGCATTGGTTGCCTGAAGTTCAGCACCAAGCACGTTGGAGTCTAAATGTGTGGTGTTGCATACTGGGAGGCAGAATTATTGGGCCATATTTTTTCGAGCAATCCCTAAGCGGCAATATCTTTCTTGACTTTTTGGCCAATAAATTACCGTTGTTGTTGGAATATGTGCCACTGGAAACATGTCAAAACTTGTTTTTGCAGTTGCATGGTTGCCCAGCACATTATGCTATTATCGTGCGAGACCATATTAATCCAGTATTACAACAGCGGTGGATTGGAAGAGGAAGAAGAGTTTCCATGGCCTGCGCGATCACCAGACTTAACTTGTCTTGATTTTTGGACTCAACCTACGACCAGAGAGATATGAAAAACCGGATTCGTAATGCATTACGTAACATACCGAGAGCCGAAATTGAAGCTGCAGGTTTGTCTACCCACGAGAGGCTTCAACAATGCTTAGAGCGTGATGGTCAGCATTTAGAGCATTTACGGGGGCATTAAAAACCTTTCTTTTTTAAATCGGTCCTTTTTAGGGCCACAACTTACATAATAAAAGGAATTAATTAGTTTAAAAAATAAAAATTTAAGGGATTTCCGTATAAAATTTTCTTTAGCCTAAATTTTAGGTTAGGAACAAGATATCGAGATGCGGTTTTCGCGAGCTTGTTTAGGCAACATTTAGCTACTTTTTCATGAAAAAGAAATAATACCAAGGCATTTAATTTTTTTGAGAAAATTAACCGTTTCGGTCGAAATGTCGAAAAAAGCCCTCTAGCGGCGACATGTGAAACTTCAAACATTATAACATTTGTAGCCCACGAATAGCTCTTTTCAACTAGCCCAAGTTTGTTAAAATCGGCTCAGCCGTTTCTAATATACAGGGTGTTTTTTAATGAAACCTTTGAATACTCCCCACCACTTCATTTTTAGAGATACAGCAAAAATTGTGAAACAAAAAAGATTAAAATTATCCTCTACTTTGAAGATCAGGTATTTTTTTGTTAGGTTAATATAGCGGAATTCTCAGAAACATCACTTTCTTAGATTCAAGATTGCAGTTACGCCCCCTAGCGGCCATTTCAGAAACTTGAAAATATTTTCCAGGTTTTTCTCTTGGCCGTTTTAGTCATAACACTTTTTTCCGCAAGCCTTTACGATTGATAGTTTCCCAGATACAGTACCTCGCATTCTTATTTGGCCACCCTGTACACTTAGGTACTGCTTAAATTTATAAATGTTGATCCTTTTCTTTCGGTTTCGTGACAAAATATTATTGTTTTATCTTTTATTGATTAAATTTGCTTCAATTCATTGGATAAATTAAATGATTTTTCAGGCTCAAATTGTTTTAATATTCCTCTTGGCTGTATCTTTCGCCACACCTCAACGCTTCAGAGGTTTTCGACAAGCTAGTGTTGAACCAGAAGATGATATCGATCAACGAGATGTTTTTGTTCAAGAAGCTAATGGATATGGTATGCTTAACGGCTATGGCGGTGGCCGCTATCCCGGCTATAATGGCATCTATGGCAGCGGCTATCTCAACGGCATTGGCCGTTAATCCGGCATTGGCAACATTTATCCTAGTAATAACATCATTGGCAAGTAATGAATTATGCACCGTATTAATGTAATTGCTATGGGCCAAATATACTTATTAAATATTTTTTATTAGTTTGCTTTAAACAGTTTTCAAAGCGAAGTTTAACCTGTTGACCAAATTAACGATAAATACTAACGACGGTGGAATTGGGCATATAGCAAGGAGTAGTTGTTGAAGTCCAGACGCTGGTGCAGTGTAGTAATGTCTTTGTTCTTGGGAACAAGTGTGATTTATTTCACAACCTTAGGTAGTTAAGGATAAATAGTTAATTATGCTTGTCACAGGATGCATAAATAAAAGTGAATTAAATATCCTTAAAATGTTATTTAAACAGCCTTAAACAGGAAAGATCTATTATACAAAATATTTTTCTTCTCCAATTTCCAACAGCAGATTAAAAATAACGCTAAAATTAGAGATATAAAAATTAAAGAATAGAACACTATATTAATATCATTGGATCGTAATAATTATTTTAAAAAATAATTTTATATCATACTATCACTGTATACGCTGGATTTTACATTTTTTTACTTACGTAATTCAAAAATGAATGAGACTAAAATAAAAACCAAATGAATCGAAGTTTAGGGATTTGTTTAATTAAACTTTTAAAAAATACTTAAATCTCGTGATACCAAATAGTCAGAAAAATATTTTGGGTGAAATTTGTAGGCCACGCATGGCAGTTATTTTTCTTCTAGAAGAAAAAGACAAATATCTAGAAGAATGATTTATTCGTTTTTTTAATAGAGCTTGAGCAGTGTTTTTGTATGGGTAAATGCAATACTGGTGATATAATATATAATTACCATCAAGCACACATTCAAACAACTTTTCTCACAAGAGTTGGTATTTTACATCTATATCCTTCAACTTCAATTGGTTTCATTCCTTGGAATATTTCTTTAGGTCCTTTTTAAAGTTATTTTCGAAATAAAGGCAAATTCAAAAAAGCGTAGTGACGGTAATGATTGTTATTTTAAATAGAACACCCTATTTGTTTTTACATTTATGACTTCGTCTATCTGAGTTGGTTTAAGTAACATAACATAATTGGGGTCCTAAATAAATTTTATTCATTTCCATAATAGTTCATAGTGGCTTGAGCGGGATCGGCACTGAACAAGTTAATTTAGACTTTGTTCAATTATCCCAAACACAAACAGACCTAACTACGAAGCGAGAAATTCCCATTTTTGAGGTTACTGATCACCAAATTATTCTTTTTATGTGCAACAAAATAGCTTACAATTAATAGAAATCAATAAGAATGGAAAAAAAAGCGAATATAGTTTAGAAGGTAATAACTGCATTGGAACCATCAGCAATCATGAAGAACCAACAATATCAGAAAATGATTTGAGACGTACTTCTAGAAAACATCAGGCTCCAATACGATATCATGAAGAATATTGTAATATAGTAGTAAATGAACCTATTTCGTACTCAGAAGCTATATCTGGCATTGAGAAAGAAAGTGGCTAGTCGCTATTAAAGAAGAATTGGAGTCCATGAAGAAAAATGATGTCTGGGACATCGTACAAGCTACTAATGATCAAAAGGTTGTAGGATGTCGTTGGATTTTTAAAAAGAAGACATCTGAGAAATTTCTAGATATCAGGCAAGGTTAGTCGCTCAAGGTTTTACGCAAATTGCTGGTATTGATTTTGATGAAACTTTTTTGACAGTAGTAAGATATAAATTTATTACAGTTTTACTTGCTCATGCACTACATTACAAAATGTTTATAAAACAGCTGGATATTAAGACGGCATTTTTAAACGGTGACTTAGACTTCAAGATTCGTATGAAAATGCCAGAAGGATTAAATGTAGAGCCAGGGAGAGTACGTTGTCTTAAAAGAAGTATTTATGGGTTAAAACAATCTCCACGACAATGGAACCATAAGTTGATTTCAGTCCTTGAACAAGTCTCTTTGAGACAATCATGTGCGGACCCTTGTATTTTTACATCTAGTGATAAAAGACAAATTGTAGCTATTTATGTAGATGATCTACTAGTTATTGTTAGTTATTTAAAAAAAGCACAACCATCTGATCAAAGGGTAGACAAAAATGAATTACAGTCCAAAATACAATCTTTGTTATATCTAGCAATTGGTACAAGGCCAGACATATCTTATGCAGTAAATGTTTTGTCACAATTTTGTGTCGATCCTACAGTTGTTCATAGTAATTTGATACAACATTTATTTAAATAAATAAATGGGACAGTATACAAACATCTTATTTACAAAAGAACAGATCGTCCTAAATTATATGTTTACAGAGATGCATCATACGTAAGTTCATACATCCATAGGCGCTCTTATAATGGTTAAGTATATTGGACTATATGGACAAGCGGCGGTTACTTGGACAGCTAAGAAGTAGAACAGCGTTGCAGTGTCAACAACAGAGGCCGAGTATCATTATCTTGTAGGCAAGCCATTTGGTTATCATACTTGACATGGCATGATCTTGGCCCGAATCTTGTTTAAATTTTATTCTGCGACAATCTGTCAGTTATCCGTATAAGTGAAAATCCTGTACAACATCAGAGAAGTAAACACAGATGTGCACTATCACTTTGTTAGAGAGAAAGTTCTCGAAAATAGTGTTGAAGTAGAGTATGTTAATTCGAAAGAAAATATAGCAGACCTATTCACAAAACCTATAAGTAAAGTTGCTTTCAATTACTTAGTTGGAAAATTTATGAGTTTAACCTGAGGGAGAGTGTTGAAATACAGCAAAAATTCAACATTTTAATTTTATCATCCTGTATGATTATGTTGATAGTTACCTTTGTACTGTGACTTTTAGTTTTTGGTAATTTGTCAAAATAATGTACTGACAAAACCTCTTGTGTATAAACAAGTAATTTTATTTAATTTCTCTTTTTTTCTTCTGGAACAAAACCACTTATTTTCTTAAAAAAAGTTTTAATTGGCGTTTCGACTTCCTTTATCGGAAGCCGTTATCAAAATGACATAACAAAATAAATAAATTTACTATAGAAACAGAACACTTGATAATCTTGCAAAAATATGACATCAACATAGTACACTTAGAAAAAGATTTTGAGATTGAAGATGTCAAAATCTGTTTCAATCATATTTTTGTGACGTTTCTGGGAACGAATTTTGAAAGGATAGCGCATTTGCATATTATAAGAGAATTTATACTTCGTAATAAATGAAGTTTTCTTATTAATATTATCATAAGAAAAAATCAGATAAAAACTTATAATACTATTCCGATATAGAAGGTATCCTTTTTCCAATTAACTCTTTTTGTAAAATAGGCATCCAAATTTTTGAAATATCGACCGAACAATTAGAAACACATTCGTTATTATTTAAGAATATCAACAATGCTGCTTCTTTAACTTTGCGGTTATAATTATTCTATTTTAATGTATGATTAGTGTTCATTAAGTCTAATATGAAAAGGTTCAAATGACAATATCTTAAGTAATGAATTGTCACTTGTTAAATCTGTCTTGATTAAGAACAACCACCCAAGTAAATTTATAAATCGTAAACTTTACCGAGACAACACAACAAATTGTTGGAGAATTTTGAAATGGAAATTGTAAACAAACAAAATTTCACACCTTCTGTCTGGTTTAGATATGTAGATGATATATTTGCAATTTGGCAACACGATAGGGAAAATATTGATACATTTTTATATAATATTAATAATTCGGAACCTATATAAAATAATAAAAAATTACCGTTTCTTGATGTACTAATACACAATAACAACAATTGTATTGAAACATCAGTTTTTAGAAAACCACTCAATCTGTGTTAAACGAGGTATTGTCAAATCTCTTTCCGATAGAGCAAAAACAATTTGTTCAAATGACAATATCTTAAGTAATGAATTATCACTTGTTAAATCTGTCTTGATTAAGAACAACTACCCAAGTAAATTTATAAATCGTGAACTTTATCGAGACATCAGAACTAAAGATCAAAATTTAAATCCCCCAATAATTCATTCAAATATAGTAAAAATCCCTTATATTCCAAAATTATCCGAAAAAATTAGAAGGATTAACAATAAATTTAATTTAAAAACAGTTTCTCAAACTAATAATACATTAAAATCTTTAATAGTAAATACAAAACCTTTTAATGAAATTCAAAACACAAAAAATTGTATTTACAAAATTCCATGCGAATGTAATAATTTTTATATAGGAAAAATATCTAGACCCTTTCATATTAGAGTTAATGAACACCAATCATACATTAGAAATAAACAATTCGAAAAATCCAAAATATGTGAACATGCATGGGATTTTGGTCATAAAATACAATCGAATTCTTCAACTAGATTATTTAAAGAACCGAATAATTATAACCGCAAAGTTAAAGAAGCAGCATTGATATGCTTAAATAATAAAGAATGTGTTTCTAATTGTTCGGTCGATATTTCAAAAATTTGGATGCCTATTTTACAAAAAGAGTTAATTGGAAAAAGGATACCCTCTATATCGGGATACTATTATAAGTTTTTATCTGGTTTTTTCTTATGATAATATTAATAAGAAAACTTCATTTATGACGAAGTGTAAATATCTTATAATATGCAAATGCGCTATCCTTTCAAATTTCGTTTCCAGAAACGTCACAAAAATATGATTGAAACAGATTTTGACATCTTCAATCTCAAAATCTTTTTCTAAGTGATGTCATTTTTTGCAAGATTATCAAGTGTTCTGTTTCTATTGGCAATGCAAGATAAGCGATACGACACCTGATGGACTGAATTGGAACTATAAAAAGTCAGTAGTCGTCCTTATTTACATAAGAGAACGTGCTTTGATTTTATCATTTATTATGATATTATTGATTTATTTTGAAGTTTCAAGTATGAGTCGATATTGTTCAGTGCCTTTTTGTAATTCCTGGGAGAAAAAACAACTATGAGCTTCCGAAATGAATTAATTTTATTTATTTGTCATTTAGATATATTTTCTGTTATTTAGTATGTTTACAAAAATTTTTGATTATGTATTTTTGTAGAGTTTTATATGATATAATCTCATTAAGTAATAGCTATTTATATTACAAGTACATAAACAAGGGCTTTATTGAACGAATAATTTTATAGCCGAGCGAGCTTGCGAGAGAGGCTATAAAATGATGAGTCCATAAAGCCTGTTTATGTACGCGTTATATACAAGATTTTATGTTTGATTGCAATTGAAAAATAATAATAAATTGAAAAAATTAAAATTTGATACGATTTTGGCTGACAGCAGTTGCGATGATGTAGATGTTTATTTTTTAAACATGTCAAATGAGTTATCTTGCAACTTGTCAGTGATGTTGGCAATTACTTTATTTTACAGTAAAATAAAGTGCTACTTCATTGACGCAAAACTGTTCTATAAACAGGGTTTTATTGGTCAATCGTACATAAACATTTTTATTAAGATCTTTTAAAAATTTGTAACTTATTAATATTATTAAAGCACCCTGATGACGGATATACTCATATCCGAAAGCTTCGAATAATAAAAACTAAGAGTACACTTCTCATCTTTTTTGCTGCAAACCCAAAATATTAAACGTTAATTTCCCAACGTGTTATCAAAGACTTCTGGTCTCTTTTATATATTTTCTAATAAATGATTTGATTTCATTTGACCTGATGAATGAAGATCTAAACATTATTTGCTTTAGCGTAAATATTTTATGTTTATCCTGTATAATATTCAACTTTTTTCTATACTAATTTAACCATAAAAATAATTTTCTAGTTGGTAATAAAAATTAAAAATAATTAAAATTAAATCAATAATTTTGTTGTTGTTTCCAATCAGTATGATTTTGTTTATTAGTTTTAGTTAATGAGAAATTTTTCATATTATTTTCAAATTATTTATTTAATCAGTAATAAAAATAAAAAATACGTAAAATTTGTTTAATGATTTGCATTTGTAATTATCAATCGATATAAATATTTTATCAGATTTTTTTTAACGAGAAATTTTTCATATTAATTTCAAATTAATTAATTGAACGGTAATGAAAAAACATTTAAACTGCCATTTTTAACGCTTCATTTTCAATTTATACCAAATACCTCTCTCGAGGAAAATTACAGAAACGAGTGACGGATATACTTAAGGCATATGATATATTTCATTTCACACGTTTTGCTTAGCAACCTGTGCAATATGAAATGTGTAATATGTGTATAATATAAGTTCCAATAGCTGAATCAAAATGACGATTTATCATTGCAGTCGTAGAAAAACAAATAAAAAAGGAAATAAACATTGCAGTCGTAGAAAATTAGTATATTATGCAACGAGCACGAAATGGAGCATATTTTGCACGAGTATGAAAGTTGACAAGATTACGAGTGCAAAATAGCTATTTCGTGCGAGAGGCATACTATACTTTTTCTACGATTGCTTTCTATTACATGTAAAGGAAATTCCTTTAATTTATCTGCTCCTCTGATACAAATATAAACAGAGAAAGTGTCAAAAGTGACAATTACAAATTTATGTAGTTAGGAATTGATATTAGGTTAATAACATTAAATGTCGTTTCTTTATTAAATACAGAGAAACCCAGATCTTGTTTTTAATTTGTATTTCTCCTAATTACAAAACACATTATAAAACGAGATTTAATGTTATTAACCTAATATCAATTCCTAACTACATAAATTTCTAATTGTCACTTTTGACACTTTCACTGTCTATATTTGTATCAGGGGAGCGCGGCAACAGAAAAAAAATAAAGGAATTTCCTTTACATCACCCGCATCAATCGCAAAAAAAAAGTTCAGCTTTCAGAGGATTTACATGTTTTGAGACCCTCTAAGTCATTTAAGACCATTTCCAGAAAATGTCTGTATGGAGTATGTAGTCCGGAAAAATTTGTGTGCGCTCTAACTCCAACTCCGATCGGAATTTCCTAACCAAATTTTATATTTAGCATTTTTACAACTAATGAGCTGATTAGATTTTGGGCAAAATCGGACCACCGGAAGTGGGGGTTTACTCTTGAGAATTTTCAGATTTTCGCAATTATTATCGTTTCTATTAAGTTTATGTAAAAATATTAAGAGAAAAAATATATTTTAAATTAAATTTACTATAAATTTTGTTTAAAAACTTTTCTCCACGACTATATAATAATGCACAAATTATTTTTACATATTTAGCTGAATAATGACATAAATTCTTCACACCAGTGAAGAATGAAAAAGAATTCACTCTCGTTAACCAATCACATTCTATTATTATCAGAAATCACGTTAAAATGAATAAATCAAATCGTCTCTTTTAAAACGTCAAATACCTAACTAGGGAAATCGCTTCTGACAGCGCGTCGTTTGAAACGTCAAAATAATTATATAATCATAATTTTACGTATATATAGAGAACAAAATGGACAACAGTAGCGATAGTGAAGACTTAATATGTACGCCTCCCGAAATTAAACAAATTGCTCAATCATCCACAATGAATTTGCTACCGGAGAGATCAAAGCAAGACTATAAATTAGAGATATTATATTATTATATTATATTATATACGAGATATTACGGCTCTCAAACGACACGGTGGAAAAGTACATCCGTAGCTGAGGGCTACGTGAATGATTCAATGACAAATAAAATGAACATTGCGAACAGACTAGCAGTACTAGCACTGCTAGTTTTAATCATAATTCAATACCAACCACGTTAAATATAAGCAATTGTAATAACTTTACCATAAATTTTGCAAAAGAATGAGTCTAAATTAAGTACCTATATTTATGTTATTTCTATTATTATTCCTAATGATGTTATAATTTCATTTAAAAATGTAAAGGTTTCTACTAAAAAGTGAGTTACCTATATCTATGTTCTTTAAATTTTCGTAAATAAATGTGGTCGAAAGCTGGTAGAGATACTTGAATCTTTCGCGGGCGATCGAGGTTCGATTCCCAATGAAAGATTTTTTTTATACATAGTCGTGGAGAAAGTATAGTCTTTTACTTGTGTAGAATGGCTATTATACACTCGTTGAAGAATATACTATTTTCAAATTTTGTATTATAAGCGAGTTAAAAATAAAATATAGAATAACATAGTTGCATAATAGCGCAAGCGCAGTAGAAGTGTTTTGTTTCATGGAGACAATTGTACGCTCTTGCCAGTCATGGCCTGCCTTAAATATGTACGAGTAATTGGATTATGAGCCCTTAGGGTCGTTAAAGTATGGTAAAGTCATGTGCATGGCCACATCCGATTTTTTTTTGATGTTTTTGGTAACCAATTTAAAGTTGTTACTTTTGCAGCTTCGTTTATGCTTGGAGGTGTTAATTCTATGTCCAAGTCACTATCACTTTCCACTTTATTTATTTAATTGATATAAAATGATAATTCTCAGATACCTGAGTTCTGTCAATATTAATTATACTGATAATTTTTTACTAACTATTGTAACCAATCAAATTACTTAATTTAGAGTCATGTGTCAAATTTCATCCAATCAGCTATGGATTACAGCGATAACACCCTACATGTGGTGTTTTCAGTTTGGTGTTTTCAGCAAGTCAAGTTTTTGATTAAAAATTAATTAAACGTCAAACTGACAACTAGTTTAAAAATGTTTAAATCTACAAAGTAAAAAATTATCTTATCGAATACCCCTCGGGCCTTGATAAATCCTCAAAATTTTGTCATAGAGAATCCTTCAAGCGTGTTGCTTAAGGATAATAGCCCTCGGCCTTCGGCCTCGGGCCATTATCAAGCAACACGCTTTCAGCATTCTCTATGACAAAATTATCTCGGTATTATCAAGGCCCTAGGGGTATTACTACTGACAATTACATGTCAAAATGATCGCATAGTCGCCTTAGGTTTTAATAATAAATACGAAATATTTCATTTCGCAAGAGTTGCTTAGCAACCTGTGCAATATGAAATGTGTAAAATGTGTGTAATATAAGTTCCAATAGCTGAATCAAAATGATGATTTATCATTGTAGTGGTAGAAAAAATTCATTTTTCTACAAACGTCAGTAAAAGTATAATTTTTAACGCATGCTGTCAGTGTCTAAAATGCCACTGGTGTTAAAAGTATTTTTATGAGAAAATATAAAAATATAATTCAAAATGAAGCCTCCTTGCCACTGACATTTTTCCGATCACACCATTTCAAGAAACGATCGTTTGAAAACTCGTATTGTTGCTTTGACTTACTAGGCATTAATTCAAAAGCAGCTTTAGTGGCAGCTTCTTCAATTTCCGGCGGTAGACATTCATTTTCTTGATAACTTTCCATCGAGGAACGAAGAAAGGAGAAAGAATAATTCGTGATTTATTGACGTTAGTTGTCAACAAAGACAAATCAACAAATTCGGTTTTTGTTTACCTTTGCAACTTGTTTCATGAATAGATTAGATGAAATTGGATTCAAAACTAATAATCTCGAGGCTATTATTTTATCAATTAATTAATGTAAAATAGGTATGTGTTAATTTGGACTTTTAATGGTGTTTGTAGAAAAAATAGTGTAAGTTTTTCGTGCTAAAAGTGATTTTATTTTGTTTGAAGGGATGGAACACGACACAAAATAAAATATCACTTTTTTTGTTTAAAAAAATTACTGCCCGGCAAAACGCATTCCGTGAAAATTCCGTTTTCATAAAATTTCTGTTTCTCAATTGAATCGCAAGTGACAAAAGTCTTTCCTCAGCAAATTATTTCTGGGAACAATGTATCCTCTTGACAACTTGTTTTATGAAATATAATATTCGTTTTCCGGTAGAATAAAAAATAGAATATGTTGCAACTGAGTTTTTGTATTCGTTGCAAAGAATTTGTGACTAAATTCTGTTTCGAAATATTTGCATTGGTAATGAAAAATCGTACCAACTTATTTGGCCGTATCATTGTGAGTTAAATAAATTTAGTTATACCGAATGTCTCAAATAAAATCTAAAGTTTTAATGCTCGTTACAGTTTTTTCGTATTTTGAATGAACACCTGAAAAAGCAAGTTCCACATTTGTCAAGTGAATTCTAATAGTATCATTCTCTTCTTGTATTTTTTTAAATTCACCAAGTCGTGATTTAAAATTGATATCATTGGTTTCAATTTTCTGAAAGTTTGCTTTCTCTTTTGTATTTTGGGAGATCACTGCTAAAAGTTTGGCCTCCCTAGTTTTACTTTTATTTGTTCCTCCAATTCTTAGATTCTATCTTTTTCTATTATTTTATAATTTTCATTTAGTTTTTCTTTAAACTGTTTGACTTCTTGCTGATAATTTTGCTCAGTAAAGTCTCAGCCTGGGCCTTAATGACTATTTCTTCATTTTGGCGTATTTGCAATTCTAAAGATGCGTTGTGTTGCTGGGCTGGATTCAATTTTAATTTTAGATCAGAAATTTCAGCTTGTTGATTGTTTAATTTTTCCACCATATCAGTCATCTTTCGGACAAAATATTTCTTTGGTATCTACAAGAGTAAAAAGGAAAGCAATAATAATATAAGGTCGAAAAAGATGCAATGCTGTACTTCCCTCTGTTAACCCCACTTAGCTATTGAAGTGACGGAGTCACGGACACAAACGGCAGCGATAAGTAAGGAGAAATTGGACGCTGTTATGCATAAACGTTCCAATCCACAAATATCTAAAATATAAGATAACTCGTCCAAACTATCAAAAAAATAACTATTTTTATTTTGCAAAAAATACCCAATCCATTTTATCATTAGTTTTATTAAAAATATTCTGCTTATCCAATCCACTTTCCAAATTCAAATATAATGAAATCCGCAAAACTGATCCAAAATACCAGGATTGATTTTGCAGTATTTCACATTTTTGTAAATGACTATTGTTTAATTACGTTTAATACATCAAAAATTAATTTATCTTATAGAAAATTAATATCCGATAATTGTACGCTCCTGATTTTTTTATATAACATTTTGCAAAACCATTAATATCTCAAATTCAATATCATGTGGATTGGATGCTTTATGCATAACAGCGTCCAATTGTAAGGCTGTCTCAACATTTAACAATCTTTCCTTTATGCTCTCGCTGAATCTTAATACCACAATTATTTTTTGTCCGAATGTGTATGTTATGTCATTTTGAAAACTACTTTTAAACTGAAAGTCTAAACGTCAAAATTAAAAAACTTTTTAATAAAATAAGTGGTTTTACTATCCATTAAGAGGAGTATTTAAAACATTTTGTTTGTACAATTCATAAACACTCAAAAATTTAAAATAAAACTCTTGACGATTTTCTTATCCGCTTTTTCATAATTTTATATTTTGTTATTGACTAAAATTAACGTAGTTGTGAGTTAACTTTAAATGATTGTAAATAATTTGACATACATAAAAGGTGACCTAAAAATTTTAAGATATTGCCGATTGACTATCCAGTTGCTCCCTAATAGGTACTAGGCACATCTACCAAATGTGCGGAAGAGACAAATTTTGAGACTTTTTTATAATGGTGTACTTCTAATAAAATTTGAAAGTTTATTAATGCTGTGTTATTTTTAATGGCCTGTCAACATAATAGACCAGGGTCGATCATTTTTGAAACAAAAAAAATAATAGTATGATGAAACCCATTGGAAAAGGAAGAGAATATAACAAAAATGAAAGGAAAAATAATTTCCGGCAAAACTACAAGTCCTATGGAAAAAAGTTAAACGGCTAAGGTGTAGGTAATAAAAAGATCTACAACTTTTGTATTTACACTTTTTCACATAATCTTAAAATTTATGTGAAAAATTTAAATAACCAAGTTTTTGGTTTTTTATTTTTATCTTTTAGAAAAAAAAAAATTTTTACGAAATTTGGTGAAAACTTCCCTTCTTATATCCCAAATACACTGTAATTTTTTTTGATTTAAAATATTTATTTTTTCCCCTTATTTTGATTTAAAAAGCACCCTAATTTTCAATCGAAGATTCTCGCTTCAAAATATCTGCTTTTTTAAAAAACTCGGTGGGCTTTTTGTTCGTTGAAATCTCTACTTTTTGATTGTGAAAAAAAGAATATACATTACTATGGTAACTGTTCTCAAAAAATGCAAGAAACGAAAAAAATTCGAATATGAAATTTTTTTTCTGGAACTCTTTAAGTTTTCAATAAAAATGTAAATATATGGATGAGTTAAATCGTGAATGAAAAGATTCACATGCATTTGTTCCCATATAGCACAAATACGTCTTATGGACGTTTTAAAAACGTTCCGCTTAAAAACATTCAGGACATCCTTAAAACGTCCATTTTACGTACATGGACGTCTTTGGGACGTCCATTGTTATTAATCAGAATGTCTTTAGGACGTCCATAATAGAACATTTCTGGCTTTCGAATGGGCATTTACAGGATGTTTTAAGGACGTCCATTTAAGACCTAATCAGAAGCCTCTAAGAAATTAGTGAAATTATTGAACATTTCAAAACCTTTTATTTGCTAATAATAATATAATAAATCATGAAAAAACAAATAAACCTGCATAACCTACAATAATAATACATATACATTTTCTAAAACTGGGTGAGCCATTGATTTATATTTATGATAAGCTTTAAGTGCGGGAAAACTACTTTGCGCACGTGTTAGGAACAATATTTGTGCTTTGCGTACATGTTGTACACAATACTTTTTCTACGACCACACTTTTTAAAGACAACAAAATATTAATGTTTATTTACTTTAATTTTAGAATGTGATAACTACAATATATATAACGTAACATATATATGTTTTTAATATACAATTTTCTTTATGCATACATGAAAAATTGTCAAAAAAAAAAATAAAAAAAAAAATAATACATTTTCTGAAAATGACTTAATTTTGTTTGTCTCCTTCCAACTCATAAATTTGGAGTACTGTTTTTCGTACTTTCCCCTTGAAATATCTGGTAATAAATTTTCTGTGGCCATTCTAGCTATTTCTTTAATTTTCGGTGGTGTATTCTCCACATCAGAATCATCAGAGCCGGATGATGTATGTTGGTTCATTTCCTACGGTATATATTTGTTTATAAACCAGATAACATGTCTAGAAATAATTAGGTAAGTAATAAAATACTAAATACATCAAAATATACTTACGAAAAGATAGCAAAAGTAAAATTCTAAAAATTTAAATTTAAAATATTGGAGCCAAATGTCATTCGCCAACGAACTGTCAGTTTATAGAACACAAATCAATCAGAAATTAGGTGCCACCGACTCTGTTATTTAATATGTCTATGCACTTATTTTGACATAACTGTGCGCAAAGTAACTACTTTGCGCACAGTTCTGTCACTTTTCCGCACACATATGTCATTTTGTCCTTGCAATGTGAGCAATTGCCTACTTTGTAAATGAAAATTTGTGCAGAAAAGCGTACTTTGAATGGTGGTCGTAGAAAAATATAATATAAGTCACATTTTCTTCTGGTTTAAATTAATATTTAATTAATTTACTTATTATTTTTTATGTTCTAATTATATATATCATAAAACTGCTTCAGTTCCAAATAAAATTATGTATTAAATTTTATTATATAATAAAATTTTAATTTTAAAACTTTTATATAAAAGATCTAAAATCAATTCATGATATCAGTATAATTGAAAATACACTACAATTTTGAGCTAAATTTCCAAGATGCGATCTCAAATGGTAAGATATATTTTTATACATTCTATCGACTTTAAAAGCAAAACGAAAATTTAGATTTTAGAAATATTTAGAAATATTCATAAAGGAAATATATAAAATATATAAACTATGTTAAAAATGCCTGTTAATATTGAATCGACACAAATATTGTCTAATTAAAAATCCCAGTAGTAGGATATGGATTTGAGGGTTACATTGTCCTTCCCTGGGTGATATCGAAGTTCAGCACTCTTTCTAATGGTTAGGTGGTCTTCCTATCGGTCGTTTATATGTAATATTTGTTCTTTAGGTCCTTGTTTATTCCACTAGATTCTGCACTTTGTAAGGCCTTGTATTTATTTTGTCTATTGAGTGTAGTACTTTTTACTTTTATGGTGTATTTTTTACTTCTCTTGTTCTCATTATTCTTTGGTTGGTATCCCAAAAATAGTTGATAAATATAGGCAAATATATTTTCTTCTTAATCTGATCATGTTGTTACAAACTTTACATATTTATAGTCCATGTTTAGCGAAACATTAAAAAGTCTAGTCGCTACTTACTTACTAGCATTAAATTATATTTTTTCGGGAATTACGTTTATAGTAAATTTTTTCGGCAAAATTGATTGTTTTTTTGCTCAAAAATGTGTTTTCGGGTTCCTTTTGCTTCTGAATTGGTTAAAAAATGCATTTAGTTATAACAAATTAGGGTTTTAGGACGATTTTTCATTTAATATTTTAAATAACAAGCAAGAGAAAATAGGAGATAATGTGTCATAAACATACAAATAAAATGACTTTGCTTACACATAGAGGTAATTTTATATATATAAATATCACAAAAATTTTTAATAAAAAAACTCCCAAATTAATAATAATAATAATATTTATTTACCATTCAATTTGAAATATACAATAATTTAGTTGTTTAATCACTTTAAAATAGATGTTTAAACCGTCACCACAAATAAATACCGAATTTTTTTAAAAATCAAATTCTTCGATGCAGTGCTTTTCAATCAAATAAAAAAATGAATTAATTTTCGACTCATTTTTCGCCATTTATTTATAATTTACAATAAATAAACGGCAGTTTAAGCACTTACTGTTTAAAAAATTATATAAATGTTTATCCGTTAATAAGGTATTCACTTGGTCAATTATTAATAAAAAAATTACATTTCCATCTTGGCTTCCAAAATAAATAATTTTATACAGGGTGAGTCACGGTAGACGCGACGGTCCATTGTGGCTAAACGGTTAATATTTTGAAAATTTTGTTTATTCATGGATATGTTATAGATAAAGGCTACATTTTGAAATATACACGTTGTCCCAAAAAAGTGTGGCGTATCAAAGTTATATTATTTCTTATGGAAGACCCTATATTTTATTGCATTTATAGTTTATACGATAAAAATAAGATTACCGTTTTTAAGTATTCCCAATACCTAAGTTTTTAGTTTTCGAGATATTTTGATATTTCTAAAAATGGAAGCATTTACAAGAGAACCAATAACTTCGAAACCTATGGAATCAGCCAAATCCAATTTTAACTGAAAAAAATTAGACTAATAATTGAAAGCAATAATGTATTTAGAGATGTTTAAAACTATACAGGGCGTCCAAAATGAGGCGATTCTCTAATGAATTATTCAAACAATAATATCGTTCTTATTTTATAATCCTATTATTTAGTAAATTCCATTACCTTTTAAAGATTATAAAGGTGTGCTATGCCTAAATCTATTAATTTTGGAATTATTTTTATTTTTGTTAAATTTTAGTATTTGATCAGCTTAGACTATGATCCGAAAAAATTATCTTTGAAACTAGGTGTAGACTAGTAATGTAGAATTTACTACATAATATGATTGTAAAATACAGAGTGTCCTATTTAAAATAAGAACGATCTGTATCTGTAAATCTAGAAAGGTGGGTCACCCCACAGCACGTAGGCCACATTTGGCCCATTGTGCGTCCTTCTGAAGTTTAGCCTTCCTTCTAGCTCGTCAGCCAGCCTACTTGTTTAAAGTAGGTGATGACGTCGCCTGAAGGTAGCTTCCTCATATTGGCATGTGTTAGCCACCGTTCGCCGAAAAGAAAATGTCTCATTTGTGAGAGTGTCGAGCATTCGCAAAAAATGTGTTCGACAGTCTCGTCTTCCTGTTCACATCCTCTACACAGTGGAGTGTCAGATAACCCCATCCTGGCGATACCTGAGGCTGTGCGCAGGTTCTGTCTGTTCATAGTCATGTATTTTTTGGCTGTTTTGCTGTTCGGATACTGTAATAGTTCCTTGGCTAGCTTGCAGCCTGTTTCGTCGTCCCATCTACCCTTAAACTTGTCAAGGGAGTGTTTCTTTAGTAGGTCAGCCACAGCTGATGCCGATAAGCTTATGAAAGTGCCAGGTCCCAAAAGTTTATGGGAGGCTGCTTTCTTAGCTAAAGAGTCAGCTGCATGGTTGCCTTTTGATTTTCCATGACCTTTGATCCAAGCTAAAGTGACCACGTTGTTGTTGCAAGCTTCGATCAGGGCCTGGTGACATTCTAGCACTAGACCTGATGTAATGCGTGGTCTATCCAGAGCTAGTAGTGCCTGTCTGCTGTCCGTGAGGATCTAAATATTATTACCAGGTTTCTTCTGGTAGTCTCTTTTGCGGCGATTGAGATAGCAGTGAGCTCTGTTTGAGCCTAACTGGCATTAGAACCCATTGTCCATTTTATATTGAGATTTAGGGTTCTGGAATAAATTCCTGACCCCTCAATTGTTTTAGACCCATCGATGTAAATGCACAAGGCACCTGCTGCCAATGTAGCCTCTTGTACGTTTTTGTTATTACCCTGTAGGGCCTGTGAAAGGCATATCTTGGTGCAATCGAATCTGTGTTGGTTTGTAGCAGTGGGACCTCTCCAAGGACCTCGTGCCACAAGTTACACCTCGACTGTCCAGATCCTATGTCAGGTTGTATACCTGTAGAGCGTAGCCGTGTCATGGTCATCACCACAGCCTCCTTAATAAATATATCAAGGGGGTGAGACCAAGGATCACCTCCATTGCTCTAGTTGGGGTGGTTCTCATGCCCCCTGTTATGTTGAGGCATGCTATTCTTTGGATTTGATCCAATTTGCGTACGACTGTCCGCTGGCTAGTTTTGACTCCTCAGGCAATCGCATCGTACGTTAGCATAGGTCTTATGATTGCAGTGTAGATCCATGCCGTAACCTTGGTGACATTCCCCAGATGCGGCCAATGGTTCTTCGGCACTGTTCATAAGATATGTATGCTCTTTTGACTAGATGAGAGTTCCATGTTAACTTGCTGTATTTAAAATAAGAACGATATTGTCGTTTGAATATTTCATTAGAGAATCGCCCCATTTTCGACGCCCTGTATAATTTTAAACAACTCTAAATACATTATTGCTTTCAATTATTAGTCTAATTTTTTTCAGTTAACATTGGATTTGGCTGATTCAATAGGTTTCGAAATTATTGGTTTTCTTGTAAATGTTTCCATTTTTAGAAATATCAAAATATCTCGAAAACAAAAAAGCTTAGGTATAGGGAATACTTAACAAAGTTTATCTTATTTTTATGGTATAATCTACAAATGCAATAAAATATAGGGTCTTCCATAAGAAATAATATAACTTTGATACGCCACACTTTTTTGGGACAACCTGTATAATTCAAAATAATTTAAATATGTAGCGTTTATCAACCCACAAATAAAATATTAACCGTTTAGCCACAATGGACCATCGCGTCTACCGTGACTCACCCTGTATAATATAAAAGTTTTTTTTGGTTTGAAACAAACTATTACTATTTTATCTCGTTTATTGATAAAATTTGCTTCAAATCATTAGATAAATAAACGATTTTTGGCATCTTGAATTTAAAAATTTAAAAATATTTTTCGACGTCCCATGTCATCATATTTGCTAAAATTATCCTATGATCTGTTTCTGTAGTAAATTTTGTTATTTTTTGTTGTCTTTGTCAAATTACGCCGATAACAGTGCCACATGAATTTCTCTGGAATAGGTAATCTAAAAAAAGTTGCTTTTTTAGAAATTGCCTTACAGTATGTATGCCTACAGGTTGTGGATTACATTTTCCTTTAACATATCCCGGTTTGATTTGGTGTTTGAAATTTTAAACAAAAGTATCATTTTTTGTTTTCTGTCTTCTAGGTCTTCTACATTTGCTATGTCTTCTATATTATCTGTCTTCTATATCTTCTATCTTTTATTAGTGAGGTCTTCGCATCGAGCCGCTCCAGTGTAACCAGGGATTAACAAAACTTTAGTAATTAGATAGTGGTCGTCAGAAGCTTCTATTAAAAACTATTCGATATCCTCCTATGAAGTACTTTTGATTTTTGAATATACCTTACATATTTTTACCTAATAAACGCCGTTAATTTGAATTATTTTGCTTATATAGACAATTTTTTTTTATTATAAAATGTATAAAATGTTCATTCCATTTTAAAGATTTCTTTGAAAGCACAATTATAGTTATTCCATTTAAAGGAGTTTCGTTCTGTAAAGTATAAATCTAAATCATCAACGAAGGTGTTCTTTGGTTAACTTTGATCTTGTCACTCTTTTGCAGGTCACTTTGTATCAGTTACTACCGACCTGTTAACAATCAAAATCAGTAATTACGTAACAATATGTGACACATCGCCTGTCACTACTTTTAGGCTACTAGATATTTAAACATTTTTTTTCTATGAACAATAACTTAATCTGCAACGTTCATAAAAAATGTTTCAGGCCCTAATTGTTTTAATATTCCTCTTGGCTGTATCTTTCGCCACACCTCCACATTACATGGTTTTTCGACAAGATTCTATTGAAGAAGATGATGTACCAGCTGATGGAGAAAAGAAGCGACAATATTTTCCTGGTATGATGCCTCCGTATCCTCCGTATATGTCTCCATATAATTATCCAATGATTCCTCCAATGTATCCACCAATTGGTGGTGGCTAACCATGAGCAGTTTATCTGCAAATGAATTATGCACCATATTAATGTAATTGCCATTGTCCAAATATACTTATATATTATATATTAAATATTTTTTATTAGTTTGTTTTAAACAGTTTTCAAAGTGAAGTTTATCCTGCTGACCAAATTAAGGGTACATTGTTCATTATGCATCCAAAAAATGTTATTTAAACAACCTTAAACAGGAAGAGCTATTATACAAAATATTTTTCTTCTCCAATTTCCAATAGCAGAATAAAAATAACACTAAAATTATAAATATAAAAATTAAATAATGGAAAATATGATTGTACTAATTATTTAAGAAAAATAATTTGAACATGAAATGAAAAACCAAATAAATCGAAGTTAAGAGATTTTTTTTATTAAACTTTAAAAAATACTTAAATCTCGTGTTGCCAAATAGTTTTGGTGAAATTTGTAGTTCACGCACGGCAATTATTTTTCTTGTAAAAAGAAAAAGGAAAAATATCTAGAAGATGGTGACTATCAGAAACCAATGATTTCTTGAGCAACTAGAGGATCTTAATGTTTTTAATAAAGCTTGAGCAGTGCTAAAGCACACACTCTGTAGATTTATTTATTTACAAACGGGACTAACCCAAAAATAGTATTCGCAGATAGGTAATATACATAATCTATATAATTCTAAAATTAATTATGAAAATTTAAAATATAAATATCAAAAATCAATTGAATTAGTAACAAATAGGTAAGTAACAAGTAAAATTAAAAATAAAAATAAAAAATTATAAATTTAAACAAAATATAAATTAAGACTGTGAAGCGAGAAAATGCTTTTATTCCTGACCAGGCTATTATAAGCTTATATCATCATGGTTACGCTATCAATAAACAGTGTCATAACTCCCTTGGGATATTAGAGGTGCCTTAATTTACCGTTGTCAGGCTTAATTCCCGTTGTTAGGATATTTTGACGTTTGTTGAATATTGCTGTCAGTGCTTCATTATATTTATTGCTGCTTATTTTATTAAAATCGATCAGAAATAAAATAATCTATGCACCTCGGGAATTAATGAGCCTTAATTACCTCAGGAAATTGCAGTCCCTCGGGCCAGAGGCTCTCGGGATGCAAACTTTGCCTTCGGGAATTAGGGCCCTTATAATTCCCTTGATACATAAATTAGTATTTCAAAATGTACGAAAGCTGTGAGAACGAGTAAGAGAAAATATATTTTTTTATTTATTAATATATGGGATCACCCCCATTACAACAAATTTTGTATACATTTATGTAAAAATCAATACTAAATACCAAATTAAGATAAAATTAAACAAATAAAATCACTAACATTAAAATAAAAATATCACAACTTAAACTCTCTTTAACCGATTCCTGAACATAGCTAACGAACCACCAAATATGTCTATGCTTTTGTTATTAATTATTTTTATCTACAACTGTTATTATATGGATGTATTATTTGCGTATCTAAGGCAACATAAGACAATCCATATTACACATGTGAAAATATATTCATATTACACGGTATTTGCCTATTAGCCGGAATAGAATTAAAAATCATTAGATCTAGTAGGTACGCGTTTGTCAAATTAGTTGACAGTTATTCATTGTTCCCGATTCTTTTTTGAAACCAAACTTAAAATTAACAGTTTTAAGCCCGTTTTAAGTGTATATCAAGTGAAAAAATGGAAGACGATGATTACATGGAACTAACACCTCCCGAAATCCGCGACGCTGCTAAAGTGGCGTCGTTGGAATTACTACCCGAGATATCGAGGAAAAATTATGAAATTGCATACAACAAATTTATATCGTGGAGACAAACAAAAAATGTATCCTCTTTTTCCGAAGACACCGTGCTTGTATATTTTACGGAAATTGCAACTAAATACAAATCGTCTACTTTATGGACAAACTACTCCATGCTAAAAAGCACGTTAAGCAACAAGCACAATGTCGACATTGATAAATATCCGAGATTACGTGCTTTGTTGAAAAGGCGATCTGAAAATTACGAACCTAAGAAATCTGAAGCTCTGACCGGTGAACAAATTGACAGGTTTATAAAGGAAGCCCCAGATTTTAAATATCTTGGAACAAAGGTAAAAATTCGAATCGAAAATGTAAATTCTTAACTTAATATACACACTTTTTTAAGGTTGCCTTGATTATGGGGGTAATGGGTGCTTGCCGATCCTGTGAATTAAAGAATATGAAAATTGAGGATTTAAGATGTTTTGAGGGATGTTTTCAAGTAAACGTGCCACTAACAAAAACCAAAGTCCCAAGAAATTTTACAATTGTGGATGATTTATTCAAAATCGTTAAAAAATATATAGACCTCCGGCCTGAAAATGCACCACACTCGCTCACTACGTTCGCTCGTATTGTAAACAATTCTCGTGTAATATGTTCTACATTATACACTTGTTAAATAATATACCATTAAAGTACGCTCAATAGGCGAATGCATGCCATAATTTGTATGGTGAAAAGAAATATAAAATAAATTTGATTGTCTCAAATTTCTGACGGGAACATTCAAACTATTACCCTGGAGAAGTTAAGAGCAAGAAATTAAACCATTTATTAGCTTAAAAACGAACACTAATTCGCAGTTTTCCCGTCTTGTAGTCAATATGTTCATCTTCAGTGTAATCATGATTGCTAATGCGAAGGTTCAACTTATATGCACAGTATCTTTGTTCTGAACTCTTTCCAAAGTAGTATAATGAATTTGATATTGACGAGACCACACAATAGATACATACTCTACTTGTCACACTACTAAAGCATAAAAAACTGTTTTTAAAGCCCATACAGATAATCTAAGACAGTTCCGAAGAGATTTGGAGGATTTTACCGGTATATTATGTACTTGTTGAACAAAACGCAACTGCTCATCAAATGTGACTCCTAAATACTTTATTGTTGTTACATATAATAATTGATCATCATTAATTGTGTATGAACTAACATACTTTTTGGCAGCGCCTCTATAAAAACTGATATAACAACATTTAAATGTAAACTTTTATTTTCACACCAAGCAATTAGACGATCTAAGTCTTCTTGTATTAGTATTTCATCATCCTTTGAATTTATGGATTTATATAGCTTTAAATCATCTGCAAACATTAGGAAATCACAGTTTTCAAAACATTCTGAAATATTGTTAACAAATATGTTAAGTAACAAAGGTGAACAATGAGCTCGTTGTGGTACTCCTGATGTTACATGAATAATAAAACACCCAATTCTCAGCTGTTGTGAGCGATTTATTAAAAAACTTCTAAAGATCGATTACTGAAACCAAAATTATTCAATTTTCTCAACAGGATACTGTGATCTACCCTATCAAAGGCTTTGGAGAAGTTAGTATAGATAGCATCCATTTGACCTTTATTCTCCACCACATTCAGTATTTTCGAACAGAAAATAGTACCAAATTTGTGACTGTTGATTTGTACTGTGAAAATCCATGTTGATTATTTATCAAGCGGTCTTTGTAATAAAATTTTAATTGTTCGTATATTAAATTATCAAATAATTTTGGTATAGAGGACTGATTACATACACTACGATAATTTTTTATATCCTGTTTATTACCCGATTTAAAAATTGGACAGATGTAAGTATGTTTCCGTAAAGCTGGAAAAACTGTCGATTCCAGTAATGACTTAAAGAGAAGTTGGATCGGATATATTAGCGAGTAAATACAGTTCTTAAGAAAATAATCAGGGATTCCATCTGGACCACTGTTTCAATCCATATCAAGTGGTCCAGCACCAGTTGCTTGACGATCTCAGAATAAATTAATATTTGGTATGTGGATTCCAATATGTTATGGGGGTTCAAAAATATTTTTTCAAAATTTCTATTGTGTACTATTTGGGAATGGCGGCCATATTTGTTTTAGGTCACACGCTGTTTTTCGCGTTTGCAAGCATCTACGATTTTTTAAATTGTACAGCAACGGATCGTCCTAGCCTTCTCAAATAAACTGCATTGAGTTCAGTACACTGTTGATATATTTTTTATAGCTCAAAATTATTGGTCGGAAATTGCCAAAATTCAATTTTTGAAAGGTAATTTTTCAAAGAAGAAATAACTTCTCAGCCTTAATATTATTTTTGCTGTTACACTACACAGTATAGTTACTTTTTATAAAGTATCAATGGTGAGACTCTTACCCATATAAAGATATGTATTTTTAAAAAACAACTTTTTGAACTTTTTTCAAAGTTTAACCTGCAATATTTTTGTTGGGGGACCAGATGAAAATCTGAAAAATGCACATATAATAGGTCTTTACGATATCAAACTTCAGTATAAATTTCATTTATATTTTTTTTTATATTTATCTTTTTCCCCTTTGTCCCGTCTCTCTTTTAATTCTTTCCATGTTTTACTGTGCGTATCCCTTAGTAACTACGTTTGGTCACTATTTATTTTTATTGCTGAGTTTTGTAATCTCTTTTTTCGCGTAAAATATCATTAACAACGATATTTTTTTGAAAATATAACTTTAATAGGGCGAGGTTTAATTCCTACCTTCCTCCCTGTTCGTGTGACTCTAACTAAATCATTCATCACTTCTTCTTTCCCTATTAAGTTCATAATCTCTTCCATTTTAGCTTTATCATGTGTAATTCTCTCTTTAATATTCTGAGAATTGAACTGTATAACATTGAAGAGCATAAAATAGTTGGACTTTATAATTCTTTCATTAATTTCTATAAACATTTCTTCAAATGCCAAGCCTGGTGTACCGGAATTCCTTTTCATCTCACCAATTTTCTTCACTAGATCATCAATACGTTTATCCTTTTCTAGTAAGCACTTTTCATTGGCACATTTAAGCTTATCTACTTCTACCTTTAGTTCTTCAACCATAGACTACAATACTGGTAATAATAGTAAACCTTGCTTACAATCCTTCCGTAAATATTTTAGTTTTCTAGTATCTGATGCCAAGTGAAGACGTCTTACTTTTGTAGCAGTTACATTGGTACAATTGATATGTATACTCCTCTTACATCCATAGTATTGAAAAGAAGTTTTATCCTTTGCCGAATCCTTTTTGCATATCAAACATTTATTCATCTTTAAACTGACAACAATACTTTTGAAAATTAAAATAATTTTTTTTTAACTGGTACTTGTTTACTTATCAGTACTCTCTTAATTACTTTAAGTTAAGTTATCTTCAGTAATGATATGTTTTTTTATTCATAAAATTTTTGTATGAGGAAATGTATTTTAGATGCACTTTTTAACCGAAATCACTCACTTTATGTTGGAAATAATTACGCCATGTTGTAGCTTGCATTTAACAACTTGTTCTTTATAAAAATCGGAATTTAAATACTATTTTTTCTCGGTACAAAATTAAATATTTTACGGAGCTATTTAAAGAACGTCTACTTAGTAAGAACGACCATAAAAACTTTGTATATCAATGCAATGTTAATCGAATTTGATAGCGTATTGTATATGTTGCATGTATGCATTGGAGAGTTCATGAAATAATTTGTTTGTGATTGTTCGTACTAGAAAGCTTGTTTTTTAATTGATCGACATGGGTGAGCCAATTTAATTTACTGTCTATGGTTAAACCAAGCAACTTAACAGTTGTTGAATCTGAACATGAGGAAGAAAAGTGAGATGAAGAGGAAAAGCATAAATTTTGTGTTTTTTCACTATTTAGTTTTAAACGATTAGCTAAGAACGATATCTTAGCACGTTCTTCTATATTCTTAGTTGTGGTTTGTAGAGTTTCATGTTTTTTTTTCAGAATAAATAAAAAGTAATATCGTCAGCAAATAATACAGAACTAGTTGGTAACATATAATTTGGTAAGTCATTTACATAAACTATAAACAATAAAGTGAAACGATTTAATAAATGTTACTTGGCACGTTAGGCGCCAAATGTAACGTTTTTCAATCGTTGTTTTAAGTCAACGAATAGAAATTAACACAAAAAACTAA
Source organism: Crepidodera aurea (assembly GCA_949320105.2). Taxonomy (NCBI): domain Eukaryota; kingdom Metazoa; phylum Arthropoda; class Insecta; order Coleoptera; family Chrysomelidae; genus Crepidodera; species Crepidodera aurea. The sequence goes on along the minus strand of OX439475.1, from coordinate 26,156,206 downwards.
TATCAGACTTCACACTATTTACTCTTAAGGATGTTATGCTGGAACCAAAAAGTCCAAATTTATGATTTACCGGCCATTTATAGTCAATCGGATCCGACGTCATTGATTGAAAGCTGTCAATAAGGATTACAATCGATATTTACATATCGAGAGACTGGTATCAAATCGATTAATTATTACACGGAGGTGCAACGTGGGTTGTCGACGAACTGGGGAATTATTTCATATACAACGGAATATTTTGTCGAAATACGAATTATTAATAAAAACTTACAGCCTGGAACGAAATAAACGTTACAAAAGGTCCCAAGACTGAACCTTGAGAAACGTCGTGAGTAATTTTTTTAATGCTAGAGATAGAATTATTATAACTAACTGCCTGATATCGATTGGTTAGATATGATTTAGTAAGTGCCAAAGGAGTTCCTCTCACCCCACAGAAATATAGTTTTTCTAGCAATATATTGTGAGAGATGCAGTGGAAGGCCTTGGATAGATCACAGAGCGTAATTGCAGTGTGATGATTGCCTCTCTTAAGACCATCGATTACACTACTCACGACTTCTAGAACAGCCTGACTTATAGAAAGAAATCCGAATTGCGATGTAGAGAAAAAATTATTTGTTTCAAAATAGGTTTCTATTTGTTGCTTAATCTTAATTTTGCCGAAAATAGACACAATAGAAATTGGTCTATAATTATCACAGAGGAACACTCTCCCTTTTTGAAAATCGGAATAACTTTGGAAAATCTAAATGCATCCGGAAAGATACCCGTATTAAAAGTTAAGTTAATTAGTTGCTGAGTGGCTCTACAATTAGGTCACATGCACTCTTGATCATTGAAGAGATTAGTTCATTTGCATCCAAAGATTTAGTATCTTTCAGCTGACGTATTACATCTATTACTTCAAGTGGAGTTACTGGGAGCAAAAAAAAAGACCTCGAGGGAGAAGGGAAATTTGTGAAATTCAGGAGATCTATACTTCGAACACACGGTAGTGATTTGATGATGTCTTCAGCAAAAAAGTCATTAAAATTGTCACATGAAATGTTATTTGTAACTACGGAAATATTGGTTTTATTCCTCTCAAAATTTATAATTTGCCAGCATGCTTTAGATTTGTTATTTGAAGAAAGAATAAAATTATCGTATGACAATTTTTTTAGAAAGTTTTAATTGTGCATTGTAGCATTTCTTGTAATTGTATGTTGTAACATGTAGTGCCCTCAAGAGACAGGGCTTCTTTTAGTTTTGGGTTTTCTATTTTTCATAGGAAAAAATGTTATTTGTACTACCTTGCTGCAAGTATCAGTGAGAAGGGAAGATAAGAAGTCGGTATTTGATTGGAAGGCAGTCCAGTCACTAGTAGTGAAAAAGTTTTTCATTTAATTAAACCCTTTTGTGTAAGGATTCTATTGTATGAATGTTGCCCTGGTATTTCATTTGTCATTTTTAACACAATACATTGCCCGCGATGGTCAGATAAGCAAGCAGCAACATAATCATTTTCCTCAAAATCAGTAATAATGTTATCGATAAATGTCAAAGACGTGGCAGTGACTCTAGTATAATCGTGGTTAGTTAATTTTAACCCAAAAGACAGCAAAAAACATTTGAATTCATTTGTATCGCCTGAGACCCCTTTGAAATTTATATTTAAGTCTCCCATAATGATGATATTTATGTTTGGTTTTGTTATGATATTCAATAAATCTTCAAAATTCATAAGAAATCTATCAAGATCGTTTGTTTTACCAGATCTATAGACAGCAATAACAACCGTTTTTATGAGAGCCAAACAATACCAGAGAATTCAGATATTTGCTCAATACTAAATTCTTTAAGATTTAAAGGTAAAAATTCTAAATTATACATTATTTTTTAAATAAATTGCGGTGCCACCATTCGTTTTTTCTTTTCTGCAATAAAAATTAGCAAGAACATTGCCATCAAGATTTATGTTCTTGAGATTATCTTCTCTCTGCCAGTGTTCCGAAACACAAATAACATCGAAATTAAAATTCTCTAAAAACAAATCAAGCATTTCAATTTTATTTGATAAGCATTGGCTATTTACATGGAACATACTCACCGACTTTTTACAATTTAAGTTACTTGTACATATAAGTTTGTCAAGAGATTCTTTCGGGGATTTTGCCTCGAATTTTTTTATTAAAAAGTTCCTGCTCTGTGAACGTGAGCTTACATTGACTCTTTCAGTAACTAATCTGTTTGATAATCTAAAATCTATACATCTAAATTCCCTACATCTAAAAAATCAGCCTGGGTGTGATTAGGATTGGTCATGTTTAAACTAAAAATATCTTCTGTATCTGAATCTTATATCCCCTCTTTATATCCCCTCTTGTTACAAATATCCAAGTAGAAGACATTTTGTGTGATTGAATTTGCGCGATAAGTCTGTCGAATCATTTAAAAACGAAACTGAGTTGCTTAAAAACACCACGAGTCCGCAGGACGAGTGGTGTTTTCTTCAAGAAACTCAGTTGAAATAAGAGACAGACTTATGAGATGAATTCAATCACATGTGGAATTTTATTAGACTATTTCACAAACAAAGTAAAAGGTAAAAAATCTGAAATTCCTCAGAATTAGAGAAAATAGCAAAAAAGGTAAGAAGTTGATCAGAGAAATTAATAAAGTTTAATAAACAGGAAACGTTGACATCGAACGAAATCCCAAATCTGCTCATTTTTAAATGCGTGCACAGCGTGATTATTTATATTTGACGTTTAACTGAATCAAACCGGCTAAGATTTCGATCATCATAAAAATGTTCGGAAACAAACAAGAATCTGCTACCTTTAACTCTTTGAAGTCTATCGGGACATATATATCCCACACAAATTTCTAAACTGCTGATGGTTCAGGAGGTATCAAAAGTTTTTGATTTCAACCAGTAACCATAATTACAACAACATTTCATTACAATTCGGATATAACAGAAGAAATAAGAAATTTGAAAAATGACCTTTTCTTCGAAGCTCCATATCTCGGTAAAGAATTGACATACAAACATGTTTGATTAGTCAAAATGGTAGAAAATTTAACGATCTACAACAAAGTATAGAGTTGTCTTTGCCGTAGGACGTAAGGGAAAAAAGCAATTAAGGAAAAACCGTAGGAAGGTCAAAAATTTTGCAGTTTCCCCCCCCCCCCCCCTCCTATTTTAGTACAGCGTTCTCGAGGACGATAACTTGAGAAAATGTTAATTAAACATCCCTCAACGACATTCCAAAGTTTCATTAACTTCCGAACTTTTTCCACCTGAAACTACTTGTCGAATGGACACTATTATTAACAAGATTAATATTAAATGTGCAATTGCATTTTCTAAATTTATTGCAGATCGAGCAACAGAAGGTAAAAATAAAAATTTCCTGGTAATTTTGCTTTAAAATAAGTGCAACTTTACCCACACATAAATGAATGTGCAAAGTAGCTTCTTTGCGCACACTCGTAGAAAAATTTAATATAAGTCACATTTTCTTCTGGTTTAAATTAATATTTAATTAATTTACTTATTATTTTTTATGTTCTAATTATACGTATCATAAAACTGCTTTAGTTCCAAATAAAATTATGTATTAAATTTTATTATATAATAAAATTTTAATTTTAAAACTTTTATATAAAAGATCAAAAATCGATTTATGATATCAGTATAATTGAAAATACACTACAATTTTAAGCTAAATTTCCAAGATGCGATCTCAAATGGTAAGTTATATTTTTATATATATACATCCTATCGACAAAAAGAAAATTTAGAATTTAGAAATATTCCGTCATAAAGGAAATATATATATAAACTATGTTAAAAATGCCTGTTAATATTGAATCGACACAAATATTGTCTATTAGGATATGGATTTGACGGATAGCTTGTCCTTCCCTGGGTGATATCGAAATTCAGCACTCTTTCTAATGTTTAGGTGGTCTCCCTATCCGTTGTTTGATATTTAATATTTATGTTCTTTAGGTCCTTGTTTATCCCACTAGATTCTGCACTTTGTAAGGCCTTGTATTTATTTTGTCTATTGAGTATAGTACTTACTTTTTATTTTTATGGTGTATTTTTACTTCTCTTGTTCTCATTATTCTTTGGTTGGTTTTCTAAAAATGGTTGATAAATGTGGGAAAATATATTTTCTTCTTAAGCTGATCATGTTGTTACAAACTTTACATTATTATAGTCCATGTTTAGCGAAACATTAAAAAGTCTAGTTGCTACTTACTTACTAGCATTAAATTATATTTTTTCGGGAATTGTCTTTATAGTAAATTTTTTCGGCAAAATTGATTGTTTTTATGCTCAAGAATGTGTTTTTCGGGTTCCTTCTGCTTCTGAATTGTTTAAAAAATGCATTTATTTATAAAAAATTAGGGTTTTAGGACGATTTTTCGGTTAATATTTTAAATCTACCTAAGGTCTATTGTCAATCATCGATGAAAATCATATCATATTTTTGTGCAAGGGGTGTTCCAGAGCAACGTTCAGTAACGTAGTCCCGATACATATAATGTTGGTCTAACATGGCCTGCGAAAACGTTGGTGGAGTGATGGAAAATCGTCATAAGAAAATAACCTATATTTGTAAATATCAACGTCAAGGTTTGACTTTATTTAATTTCTGGCGTTTCAATTTGATAGAATTCAATTTTAAATTTGCCGCTTTTTACAATGCAATAGAAGATTCCATAATATCCTACAAATTTTGACAACTACTGACTCTCACATCTCTGGGTAAACATTAAGAATATGGGGCCCGCTGGGATTTTCATGAAATTTTCACAGTTGCTATAAAACATGATAAAATCAATATACCTAGCAATAGAAATTTTTGCGCGAAAAAATATTTTTCACATTTTTTTTTGAAAAAATATATGTTGGGATACTCACTCCCAAGACAAACTAATTCAGTGTGTTGAAACGATTATTTAACATATTTTTCCAATAGAAACACATACATAACTTTTCTACAAATGCCCAAGTAGCAATTTATAACCAGAATAAACCTGAAAAGTCTAAAAAAAGGAAAAAATGTTCATTTGACGGACATAAATAATTTGCTTGTCAAATGACAGCCATCTCATAAATTCAAAGTTGAAAATACAACGTTGCCAATTCAATTTCAGAAATCATGGATTTAGGTAAATATTTAATGGAACGCTGACTAACACTGTTAAAATGGACAGTTGTCAAAATGTGCTAAAAATATGTGTAATAGTTTTGGTTTTTTACGTTTAAATTTTTTCGAGTTAAATATTCGTTATGTCTATGCTAGACTTAATATTGAAACTCGGTTTGTTAAATTTAATAAATTTTCCGGCAAACACCGTTTTGGCGAAGAACATCGTGACTTTTTTTTACCCTCGAGCGGGCGCGCCAGCGGCAGACTGCCGCAACTTTTTGTTTCTCTGTTATAATTAAAATGTGACGATTCCGTCGAAACTGGGCATTTAGGTATTCCTTGTTTATGTTAGTAGAGAGTTGAAGTTGTGCCGAGTTAGGAGCCGAATTGACATCTACGCATGCGCATTTGTCTGGAAATAGCGTTTACGTGAAAAATAGGATTGCGTACGTACGTAACCTTGCGTTCTCTCACGGATACCGTAAAAATCTACGTACGTTAAACGAAGATTATACGAGTGACACCGATAAATGGCGAATGTCCCAATTTTGAATTTGGACTTAAAGTAAATTATTCATAACTTCAAAAAGACTCTTTATTTTTGTTTGTTTAGTATTTTTTATTAGATTACATTCTGTTGAGAAATTCCTATAGAAGTAATAATAATAATAATCCTTTAATTTAGCTCTTGGCTAGTATTATTTTTACGTTTAGGTTTACAAAAAAAAATGTAACAAAAATAAATAGTTATATACTTATATTTACAACCTACATGTTCTTTTAAAGCTCATTAAATTATTGCAGTTTTTAATAAAATCAGGCAATTCATTGTATTGCTTTAATCCCTTATAAAACAGACTATTCTGACTATATAACTAGTGCTTACTCTATCTACATAAAAATTATTTCTTGATCTTGTGGAATATTTATATATGTCTTTAACAAACAAGTTAAGGCACAATAGAAGTTACTCAAGAAGTTACTAAATATTCGTTTTTGTTTCATTTGATTTATATAATTTAGGAATTTAAGCGTGATTTAGAAGTTCTCAAAAGAATTTCTTTATTTTTCTGTTATTAGATTACATTCGGTTGAGAAATTCCTATAGAAGTTACTAAATATTCGCTTATTATTTTTCTAAAGGTTATTTCTCATATTTCAGTAAGATAATAAAAAACTCTCAAGTTAAAACATTTTTATTATATAAATATTTATTTATTAATCACAATAACAATAACAAAACCATATTACAGAATATTTATCTCTAAAACTACAAAACAACGAATAAAACATTTTTAGAAAATATACTCAATAAAATTGCATTTACAAAGTGTAGAAATGTTCAACTAAATTTAGTTGATGGCGCTTTTTACATCTTAAAACTAGCAAAAAATGCAAACAAAATATTGGTAATAAAACAAACATTAAAGTTGTTTTTGCTTGATAAAAGGTATGCTACTTTAATATTGCGATACTAACTTTACAAAAATCAATCTAGGTACATTTACTAAAATTTAATCAGCACGATGGATTTTGAAAATCTTTGTGTGCTGAACAGAACATTAAATTTCCCAAATATTGTTCCAGTTGTGTGGAGGCTCAATCGCCCATAAAGCTCTGCTCGATTCCCAACAGGATCATTGTTGCATATATGTAGCAAGATTACCTCATCCATTTCATCTTCTTCGAAATCTGAATCCCCAAGTTGTGCTGCATCAAGAATAGCTTCCATCTTAAATGAAATCAAAGTATGAAATAAATAGAGCCTAATGGAACAAAGTCAAAATTAAAAAACTTTTTAATAAAATAAGAGGTTTTACTATATCCATTAAGGAAAGTATTTGAAGTACAAAGCCACTAATGAGTTATAGAAATGAAAAACAAAATAATATATATATATATAAATCCAATTCCAATATATATATATATTGGAATTGGATTTCTTGAAATTGAAATATATATATATATATATATATATATATATATATATATATATATATATATATATATATATATATTATTTTGTTTTTCATTTCTATAACTCATTAGTGGCTTTGTACTTCAAATACTTTCCTTAATGGATATAGTAAAACCTCTTATTTTATTAAAAAGTTTTTTAATTTTGACTTTTCGACTTTCTGCTCACAGAAAACAACATAAAAACAAAATACAGACCAAATTAATTAACGGTTGACAGTTGACATGAACACTTCAACTCAAATTTCATACAACTTTATTACGTTATATTTCGTACGGTATTTTCTACGTAAAGAGTTACGTACTGTGTTTACTTCAACTCTCTATTGACTCCGCTTATCGACACATCTGGTGCAATATAATATTTTTGTTCAGTTGGTACAAGCGAAAGTTCCAAACCAGATCGAATTTGCAACGTGTTGCGGCAGATTGCACTGGCGCGCCCGGTCGTGTAGGTTTTATTTATTACTAATTTTTTCAATTTACCTAGTTTGTTTGTTTTGGAAATGTTATATAAATTTTTTTTTAGTAAAATAAAATGATTATGAATGGCATATTTGTCTTATTTTACTAAGTAAAATAAATTTTCTTCGTTATTTGTAAACTACAAACCTGAAAAACCAAATGCGGCAGATTACCGCGGCGCGCCTTCTCGTGTATTTCTAAAAAACTCGATATAATTATTAGATTTAGGCATAGTAGACTTTTATAATTTTTAAAAGGTAATGGAATTTACTGCATAATAGGATTGTAAAATACCGAGTGTCCTGTTTAAAATAATAACGATATTGTCGTTTGAGTATGTCATTAGAGAATCGCCCCATTTTTGACGCCCTGTATAATTTTAAACAACTCTAAATACATTATTGCTTTCAATTATTAGTCTAATTTTTTTCAGTTAACACTGGATTTGGCTGATTCCATAGGTTTCGAAGTTATTGGTTTTCTTGTAAATGCTTCCATTTTTAGAAATATCAAAATATCTCGAAAACTAAAAAGCTTAGGTATAGGGAATACCTAAGAAAATGTATCTTATTTTTATCGTATAATCTATAAATGCAATAAAATATAGGGTCTTCCATAAGAAATAATATAACTATGATACGCCACACTTTTTTGGGACAACCTGTATAATTCAAAATAATTTTAAAATGTAGGCTTTATGAACCCACATATCCATGAACAAACAAAATATTCAAAATATTAACCGTTTACGTGGCTACAATGGACCATCGCGTCTACCGTGACTCACCCTGTATAATATAAAAGATTTTTTTTGGTTTGAAACAAAATATTACTGTTTTATCTCGTTTATTGATAAAATTTACTTCAATTCATTCAAAAATATTTTTCGTCGTCCCATGTCATCATATTTGCTAAAATTATCCTATGATCTGTTTCTGTTTATAAATTTTGTTATTTTTTGTTGTCTTCGTCAAATTACGCCGATAACAGTGCCACATGAATTTCTCTGGAATAGGCAACCTAAAAAAAGTTGCCTACAGGTTGTGGATTACATTTTCCTTCAACGTATCTTGGTTTGATTTGTTGTTTGAAATTTTAAACAATAGTATAATTTTTTGTTTTCTGTCTTCTACATTTGCTATGTCTTCTATATTATCTGTCTTCTATATCTTCTGTCTTTTATTAGTGAGGTAACAATACTTTAGTTATTAGATAGTGGTCGTCAGAATCTTCTATTAAAAACTATTCGATATCCTCTCTATTAAGAATTTTGATATTTTTGATATATACCTTCCATATTTTTATCTAATATTTAATTTGAATTATTTGCTCACATAGACAATTTTGTTATATAATAAAATGTATAAAATGTTCATTCCATTTCTTTGGATGCACAATTATAATTATTCCATTTAAAGTACTTTCGTTCTGTGAAGTATAAATCTAAATCATCAACGAAGGTGTTCTTTGGTTAACTTTGATCTTGTCACTCTTTTGCAGTTCACTTTGTATCAGTTTCTACCGACCTGTTAACAACCAAAATCAGTAATTACGTAACAATATGTGACACATAGCCTGTCACTACTTTTAGGCTACTAGTTAATTAAAAATTTGTTTTTCTATGAACAATAACTTAATCTGCAACGTTCATAAAAAATGTTTCAGGCTCTAATTGTTTTAATATTCCTCTTGGCTGTATCTTTTGCCACACCTCCACGTTACATGGTTTTTCGACAAGATTCTATCGAAGAAGATGATGAACCAGCTGATGGAGAAAAAAAGCGACAATTTTATCCTCCATTATATCCTCCAATATATCCACCATTTGGTGGCGGCTATATGGGTGGTTATCCACAAATAGGCTATCCATTTGGTTTATGAGCAGTTAATCTACAAATGAATTATGCAGCATATTAATGTAATTGCCATGGGCCAAATATACATATTAAATATTTTTTATTAGTTTATTTTAAACAGTTTTCAAAGCGAAGTTTATCCTGTTGACCAAATTAATGATAAATAGTTAATTATTATGAGAACATAATTTGGTGCTAATTGAAAATCGTTAATGAATTCACTAAAGGAGAAAGAGTCACTAACATGATATCTGTTATCATTGTCATATGAGTTTAGATGTGGCATCTCTATTCAATAACTTACCTTTAGAGTTAGTTAAACTCTGCATCGACAAAAATTGGAACAAAATTAACATCCTCTTCCATATTAATAAACAAATATTTATGAATATAATTGATTTCATTTTTGACTCTGCTTGCCTTGTCTTCAATCAAAAATTCTACAAACAAATTTTCGGTACTCCCATGGGTTCTAATATCTCTCCAATAATATCAAGTTACGTTTTAGAAGAACTCCTAGAATATTGCACAAATAAAATCACATTCGATGAAACTTTAAATATTTTTAACAGTTTCGATTCAAATATTCAGTTTAATGTTGAAAAAGAAACTGATAATTCAGTTCCATTCCTGGATTTAAAACTAATAATAACGAACGACAATAAAATCAATAACCTCTCATAAAAGTGACTGCAAAAGGAATCTGAGATCTTGTCGCCTTGCTGAACATGTAATAGTTAAAGATCATATGATTGACTATAATGTAATGAATCTATTTTTCTCCGTCCAGAAAAGTTCAATAATTTCGGGATTAAATGAAAATATAATTAAAAATTAAATAAAACGTTCGATTTTTATTTGGCTCACCGGGTACATTTACATTTATATCTTCAACGACACAAACATCATATATGGATTGATTGCTCGTGCCGCATTTTGAGCCGGTTGGTAAGGGAATTTTGAAAAAGTAGGAAGGCTTCAGAGCTTAGATGAAGAATAATTTTGAACTAAGAATTCATTCTTTTCCTGCAATTCGAATTTAATAGTCGAGCCGAAAATTTGATTAGCCGTTCCGTTGTTGTAAAACCTATTCCGAGGTATAAAATTCTTAGTATTGTTTTTCCGTAATTTTTCATTTAATTTTGCCGTGTTAAAATAGAATTGAATTGAATCGCGTTAGTTTTGCTCCGAAATCACATTTGCCTATTTTAAAAGATAAGACGCCGACACCGTTTCACTGTTTACGTTTTTTTTTTTCGATTTTTTATCGCATTAATTTGGGAATAATTTAGTTATTAGGAAAAAGAATTCATTTAATTTTTACGAAGAATTATTTAGATTTTGAAAATCAAAGTACCGAATTGCGTGACATTTTCAATAGTAATACCACAAGTGAGTGAATTTTCGCGATAAGTCTGTCGATTCATTTCATAACGAAACTGAGTTGCTTAAAAACACCACGAGTCCGCAGGACGAGTGGTGTTTTCTTCAAGCAACTCAGTTGAGTTATGAAATAAGAGACAGACTTATGAGATGAATTCAATCACGAGTGGAATTTTATTAGACTATTTCACAAACAAAGAAAAAGGTCTCATTTTGACGTCTGTAGCTGTAATTATTTTTTTTCAAAATGTCAAATTTTGCTTTGCAATTCGTATCCATGGTTACGCCGTGAAAATACCACGCTGATAGACCAATCAGGATTGAAATACAGCTAGTATTATCGCGATAATACCAACTGTCTTTGGTTTGTGATTGGTCAGATTTTGTGAAAATTCGAAGATGAGTGAAATAGTCATTTTAATTTCCGTTTCTATGTACTGAATAATTGGCTGAAATAGTTTGTCAGGGATAGAAGTTGCCTACTCGGCCAGTGGTGCCACTTTAGTGCAAAATCAGTACCGAAGTTTTCGGAGTCTTGCTAAACAATTAACGCGGACGAATTCCTAGACTTTCAGCATAACCAACATTGTGCTAACACATCACACAGTTAACCCTAATGCTGGGATGCGTCCTTAAGTTTCGGAATTTAAAGGGATTAGTAGTTCTAAAATATAAAATAAATAACTGAAACCAAAAGTATACCTTAACCTTTCAATTAAATAATTAAATTCTTGAAATACTGTAAAAAAATTGATTGTCTACTACAGTCTGTCGTTCAGTACGAAATGTAATCTAATTCAAAGAAATCTAACTCTGGTTAACGGAAAAATAAATAATTAAATCGTCTTCCGACGATTATTCGGTAACTACTTTCAAAATAAAGTTTTTAGAGTAAATTTAATATTTAAAACTTAAACGGTTCCCCTTAAAAAATGAATAAATACGGATCCCAAAATAAATAACTTATTCCCAAACTACTAATTCAGAAAAATAATGGTAATAAAAATTAAATAACTCTCCTAGAAACTAAAATAGGTACGCTACTGACAGTGAAAATTTAATTATAAGTAAACTAAATTATAAAACCGGAAAAATAAACAAACTATTTTAGCCAATTATTCAGAAAATATAAACGGAAACTAAAATAAAAATTTCACGCAATTCCGTACTTTGATTTTCAAAATCTAAATAACTAAACAATCGAACGAAAAGCAAATGATAAAAAAAGTCGAAACTAAAAAAAACGTAAACAGTGAAAGTGATTTCGGAGCAAAACTAACGCGATTCTAATCTATCCTATTAACACGGCAAAATTAAATGAAAAATTACGGAAAAACAATACTGATAATTTTATACCTTGGAATATCTCTTAAACGGTGGAACGGCTAATTAAATTTTCGGCTCGACTATTCGATTTAAATAGCAGGAAAAGAATGAATTCTTAATTCAAAATTATTTTTCATCTAAGCTCTGAAGCCTTCCTACTTTTTTCAAAATTCCCCTTCAGACCTTCTCAAATCGCGGCGCGCGCAATCAGTCCTTAAATGGTGTAGCTTGTAAAAGATTTAAAAATATGTTCCCGGTGAGCCAAATAAAAAGTATATACACGGTGAGCCAAACAAAAATCGAACGTTTTATTTAATTTTTAATTAAGTTTTCATTTAATCCCGAAATTATTTAACTTTTCCGGCCGGAGAAACATAGATTCATTACAACATACTATCTGTAGTACATGCCCAAATTTTTGGTGGAAATTGGGCGTTCCCGGATATGTAATCTTCAACTACATAATCGCAAAATTGTAAGACTCGTTTATCACTAGACATTTTTTCGGAACGTTAAATTGAAAAAAAATCACCTACCAGGTTCCAGAAAATGTAGGTCAAACAATAATTTTAAAAACTTAAAATATAGGTTTAATATTTTGCATTTTTCCTTTAAATGTTAATGTCATTATCCCTATAATTGACACAAATAAAATTATTGTCGTGGTACAACTAGAGGGACCAAAAAGGGTATCCAGGTAATGCGTAAGATTAACTCAGGAGGTATAAGTGGTATAACTCGAGAGCCCCCAGTGAAATAACTATATATATTTTTTAATTTTAAACAACAATAATAATAGCTTTATTTCACCATATTAGTAGTTACAAAAAATTTACAAAATTATTATCAATAAACAATCATGTGTAAAATAAAGTCAGTAAAGAAACCCACTTAGATTCTGTAAGAATCTGTCTGTGGTACTACTTTTTTAATAATTATATTTTACTCAGGTAAGTACATATTAATTATATATTACCTAAATGAAACAGTTTATGTTAGATCCCTAATTAAATAATTGGATAATGAAATTACAAAAGCAAAATATTTATTACTTTTTTTTATTTTATTATTTATTCACATTATTTATAAAGGAGATGGATCCATTATATTAGCAAAAATAGAACGATTTATGGAAAGAATCCGCTTTTTTAGATACTTTTTAAACATATTTTGATTGTTAATGTTCTTTAGTTGTTGTGGTAAGATATTATAGAGACGTGGTGCTATAGATGAAAAGGATTTTTGACTTATTAGAGTTAATATATTTAGATTTTTATATACATATATTAAAATAGTTCTCGAAAATAGCTGACGTATATCAAGTATTTGTAAATCATTATACAATTTTTCCGTTGGAAATCTTAGTGGCTTATTATATATAATTTTTAAGATTCTTTTTTTATTTTCGTTACAGATTCCAAACTTGTTTTATTCAAACCTCCCCAACCAATGATGCCATATTGCAATAGTGACTCAACCAGAGCAGTGTATAATATTTTTAATTTATTTAAAATATTGCGTAGCTGGTAAAACTTATATGTATATTGTTATTGTATAAAAAAAATGGGACAAAATTATGAAAAATGTGTATATTAAACGAATTAAAAAAAATATGTGAAAAGGACTTAGGAGAGGTTTGTTTATGGAGATTAGTTGATTGATGATTTATAAAATGTCAGATATGAATTTAAAAAAATAAAGATTATTAAAATTATAAAAATCATAGAATATCAATATCATCTTAATATATATATTTTATTTTTTAAATGGTAGACTTGGACATCCCATCTTAAAAACTTGTCTATATAAATTCCGAGATACTTTGTCGAATCAGAGAACGTGACTTCTTGGGAATCTATTTGGATACCATCATACTGGGGTAAGTAAATTTCATATGAACTGAAAGGTAAAATTTTAGTTTTATTTATATTCACAGTAAGTAAATTTTCGTTAAACCACTTAATAATATTCGTCATATCTTTCTCAGCTATCAATTTTACCTCTGACCAACTGTTGGCTTGATACAAAATGACAGTGTCATCGGCAAATGATAGTATCTTACCTTGGGAGCTTACATCAAATAAGGATTTTATGTATATCAGGAATAGTACAGGTCCTAAAACAGTACCTTGAGGTACTCCACAGCTTATTATTCTGGTATCACTAAGTATCCCCTGAATCTCTACACTTTGAGTTCGGTTATTTAAGTAATCTTCAAATAATTTTAAAATGTTACCTCTTATTCCCAAATGTTCCAACTTTTCCAAGAGAAGCCCATGGCTAACGGTGTGAAAGGCTTTTGCAAGGTCTATAAAAAAACCTAGTGATGGTTTTTTATTATCTATTGCATTGTATATTATGGAGGTGACTTTTGCTATTGCGTCCTGTGTCGCGAAAGGTTCTCTTGGAAACCATATTGCGATTTAGAGAGTATTTAAATAACTTATCAACCAAATTTTAATAACTTTCTCGAAAATTTTAGATACTGAAGATAATAGCGAGATAGGGCGGTAGTTAGTGATATTATTTTTGTCGCCATTTTTATATAATAGTACTATTTTAGCCTGTTTTAGATGAAAGGGGAATTCTCCGAGTTCTATGCATTTATTAATTATGTAACTGAGAGGTTCTGATATAACTAGCTATACTAAATTTCCTATTTATTATTATTATTAACAACATTAATATTAAATGTACAGTTGGTCGCATTTTCTAAATTTATTGCAGATCGTGCAACAGATGGTAAAAATAAAAATCATCAGTACTGTCGCGTTGCGTCTATAATATGGTAATTTTGCTTTAAAATAAGTGCTACTTTACGCCAACTCGTAGAAAAAATATAAGTTACATTTTCTTCTGGTTTAAATTAATTTTAATTAATTTACTTATTATTTTTATGTTCTATATCATAAACCTGCTTTAGTTCCAAATAAAATTATATAGGTATTAAATTTTACTATAAAAGATCAAAAATCAATTTATGATATCAGTACAATTGAAAATACACTACAATTTTGATCTAAATTTCCAAGATGGGATCTCGATTCGTAAGTTATATTTTTATATACAGTGTGTCCAATTAAGTCGGCACCATATGGAAAACTTTTTTATTATGTGTTTTAGGAAAAAAGTTGTTCTTGATAAAAAGTCGCGCATGGTCTAAAACTTAAAATGCAACTATTAGATATCAACTTTTTACAGTCGTATACGAGGTTGGTCAAAAAATATGAATTTTGCTCAAGAGTAAAGTGCCTTTATTTTTGAAATATGAAAAAAAAGTTATAAAACAATTTGTCTCTAATGATATTTTAAGTCAACATACCGATTTTGAACAAGATATTCCAAGTTTAAGAAAATTTTAATTTTTAACATTTTTTGATACACCCTCGTAACTGAATTCATTGAAAAAGTTTAAATGAAACAAAAAGACAAGAATTACATACCAATTTTTGTTAATATTGTTCAATGGTGTGGTTAGTATGTCTGAAAAAGTTGATAACAAATAAAAAATTCCTTTATTATTGATTTTTCATAAAAAATATTCTTCATAAAAAGTTCTGCAACACATTATATATACTCAATAATTTGCAAAATATTTAATGAGATACAAGGAACATCAAAAAATTTTAATCCGGGCTAACTTTTTGCTTATAAACGGAAGTCTAGTATGGGTCTGTAAGGTCCCTGTGAACATTCTTAAATTTTTCAATGAATTCAAAATTGTTAGGTACGAGGATATATCAAAAAATATTAAAATTGAAAATTTTGTTACATTCGGAATATCTTGTTAAAAATTGGTATTTTGACGTAAAATGTCATTATAAACAAGTTTTTTTTCATACTTTACAAATAAAGGTACTTTTCTCTTGAACAAAATTCATATTTTTTGACAAACCTCGTATACGACTAAAAATTGGTATCTGATGGTTGAATTTTATGTTTTAGACCATGCACGACTTTTTTTTTAAACAAATAATAAAAAAGTTATCCGTATGGTGCCGACTTAATTGGACAGATTGTATCTGTACATACATCCTATCGACTTTAAAAGCAAAAAGAAAATTTAGATTTAGATATATTCCGTCATAAAGGAAATATATACAGGGTGTCCCATTAAGAATGGGACATAGAACAACCGCAGATTCTCCAATTCAAAATAAAACGATTAAGCGAAATATGCTTAGATAAAATGTTACTCGTTTCCGAAATACGGGGTGTTGAAGTTGAAAACTGAAAAATTATTAATGGCCATAATTTTTTTAATACACCGTATAATTTTACTCAAATCGGTACACTTGTTAAATATGCAAAAATGCACCTAACAGTAAAAAAAAACAGTTCAGTACGCTCTACCAGTGGCGTACGGCAGGAGTAAGTAATGCTTGTACCCCTTCTAAATGTTACGCCGCTGTCTAAATTTTAATTTTGACTATAATGTTAATTTTTTTTGATATTTTCTAAGTCAATAATGTACATTTGTTTGTATTATTATTAATATTCATTTTAACAATTTTGTCTTAAAACCAAACAAAGTAAAAACTAATGTAATGAAATTTTTACTTCAACAAATTTTCAATGTGTCCACCCTATATATAAACTATGTTAAAAATGCCTGTTAATATTGAATCGACACAAATATTGTCTAATTAGAAATCCTAGTAGTAGGATATGGATTTGACCGATATCTTGTTCTTCCCTGGGTGATATCGAAGTTCAGCACTTTTTCTAATGGTTAGGTGGTCTTCCTATCGGTCGTTTATATGTAATATTTATGTTCTTTAGGTCCTTGTTCATCTCACTAGATCCTGCACTCTGTAAGGCCGTGTGTTTATTTTGTCTCTTGAATGTACTTTTTATTTTTATAGTGTATTTTTACTTCCCTTGTTATCATTATTGTTTGTTTTCTAAAAAGGGTTGATAACTATGGGCAAATATTTTTTTGTTGTTACAAACTTTACATATTTATAGTCCATGTTTAGCGAAACATTAAAAAGTCTAGTTGCTACCTACTTACTATCATTAAATTATATTTTTTCGGGAATTGTGTTTATAGTCAATGTTTTTATGCTCGAGAATGTGTTTTTCTGGGAACAAATTATGGATTTCGGATTCGAAAACGGGGAGAAGATATACTTTGCCTGAGGAAAACGCAGAATCCACGATTCCCCCATTTTGGGGTGGTTTTTGGCCGTTTGAGGGGTGGGGTCAAGTCGAAAATAATTTTGGATAAGGTCGTTGTGTTCAGCATCCTCGAAAACGGGGGGAAGATATATTTTGCCGGAGAAAGACGCGGAATTCTCGATTCCCCCATTTTGGGGGTGGTTTTGGGCCGTTTGAGGGTACAGTGCCAAGATTTAGCTATGCAACCCATGTCCAATTTATCAATCTATACATTATCTAACATACAAACTTTATCAACATCAAATAGCAGATGACGGTATATACCGGGTGTATCAACGATGCGTGCGTGGAGGATAGCTGCTTCCCTTTTTAAGATAGAAAAAAATGTTTCAAATAAAAGTTGTAGACAGCAATTAAAGCTACGTTCCAAAAATAGCTACCAACATAGAGGGTGTCCCCTAAATGTGTGACTTATCAAAGTTATGTTTTTTAAAATGAAACACCCTATATATTTTTACTCAATTGAATTCCTTTGGAAGAGTGCTTCTCAAAACTATAGGGTTGTATACGAGGTGGTTTAACACCAAATATCTCAAAATCAATAACTAGGAATTAAAAAATTTTTTTACCAAATATCCTCGAAAATGGTGTATTTTGATTTCATAATTATAAATTTACCGAATGACACTTTTCCCATACAGGGGCAACCAAAACTCGGGATCATTTTTTTCTCAGTTTTTTCAAATAGAACACCCTGTATATAATGCCATACCACAATAGTCAACACTACGAGCTTCCAGAAAATGTAGGGTTTGCCTACTTGATCTTCACCGGTAATGCATCTAATAAAGTATGAAAAATGTCATAAAAGCAATAATGATATTTTTTATTCAATGATGGACAAACATGGAATAAAATAATCTCAAAAAATGTAAAAAACCGTCATTTCACAGTAGATGTTCAAACAATCACCCGTTTTGAGCTATGCTATCTACGACTTCAGTTAAAGTTGATCTTGTAGTAGAGCGAAGAAATCCTCTAATTTTATTTTCCTTCAGCGTCGTTGGTTTGCCCCTAATTTATTTTTTTGCTCACTTCTTGTGTTTCACATTTTCTGTTTCCACAAACCTCTCCTTCGAAAACTCTCTAGTCGCATATCGAACTGCATACATTTTACTGGCTAAAACCAGTTTCTGTAACATCTATCCGGAATGTAGATCATTTTATCAATTATATCAAATCACCCTTGGAACATTTGAATGTTACAGAAAGTGTCAACAAACATGACATTTTATTATCGAAGTGAATTTATAATTTAAATCTAATATTTGATGTAGATCATGTTTATCATTTCTTCGGTGGATAATTTCATTTACATTTTTTTGAGATTATTTTGTTCCATGTTTGTCCATCATTTGACATTTTTCATACTTTCCTTAAGAATTAAATGCATTACCGGTTAAAATCAAGTAGGCAAACCCTACATTTTCTGGAAGCTCATAGTGTGGACTATTCTGGTATGTCATTATATTTGAAAAAACTGAGAAAAAAATGATCTCGAGTTTTGGCTGCCCCTGTATGGGAAAAGTGCCATTCGGTAAATTTATGAATATGAAATCAAAATACACCATTTTCGAGGATATTTGGTGAAAATTTTTTGTTGTTTGAAAAGTATCAGTCATATCGTTCTCATTAACGAATTTTGAGATATCGGCCGCCAAAGGTGGAGATGTTTTAAAGGTCGAAAATCTTATTTGGCCTATATACTTTAAGTAATAATGAACTGAATGTCCATATATATTAATACGGGTATATACAGTGTGTCGCACTTAAGATGAAGGAACACTGATTTGAATGTTTGCACATTCGTACAGGGTGATGGGTCACATTTTTTAAGATAATCAGCGAAAATCTGAACTTTAAACTCGATATTCTCCTTCGCGTTAGAGATATCGAAAAAAATTCATTAGAAAACGCTGTTCAGAATGTTATTTTAACCACACATACCGATTTTCATGAAAAAATTCGCATTTTTAATTTTTTAATTATTTTGGTATACAGGGTGATTCATACTATTGAGACATAGGCGAAGAGCAGGTTATTGGGACCAAAATATGGCGATAGGACCAAATATACCTTAATAAAATATTGCTGTGGAATAAGATATAGGGCGTTAATGTTGAAATTTTTTTTTCGTTTTTTTCTGATAATGTCACTGTATATTTATCAATTGTTATCAAAATCGGCACACAGTTATAATTTTGTACAAGGATTATTATTTTATGTATTATTTCACATTTTGTTGCAGGGGGCGCCACGTGTTTTTGACGAAACTTTTTAGTGATGTTGATCAGAAAATACATCATTTCTACATAATATTGGTACTCTTGTTTAAACACGATAATTTCCCCCGTTTTCGAGAAAAACGCAATTGAACAATTCTGAGAAGGGGATATCAATTAACAGACAATAAAAAACTTGTAACGTAAGGGTATTTCGATGGTAACTCAGAATTAAAAACAATTTAACATAAAAAGAGCAAACTTAAATTAAATGTTCTATGTGGCCTCCTCCGACTTTTATGCCTTTTCTAATTCTTGTAATAAAGGATGTTAAAGAAAACATTAGTCTGACGCCATATAAAATTACCTGTTCCTTGTACAAAATTATGATTCTGCCGATTTTGATAACAATTGATAAATATACAGTGACATCAGAAAAAACGAAAAAAAAATTCAACTTTAACGCCCTGTTTCTTATCCCACAGCAATATTTGATTAAGGTATATTTGGTCCTATCGCCGTATTTTGGTCCCAATAACCTGCCCTTAGCCGATGCCCCAATAGTGTGAATCACCCTTTATACCAAAATATTTAAAAAATTAAAAATGCGAATTTTGTCATGAGAATCGGTATGTGGGGTTAAAATAATATTCTAAACAGCTTTTTCTAATAATTTTTTTCGATATCTCTAACGCGAAGCAGAATATCGAGTTAAAGTTCAGATTTTCTCTGATTATCTTAAAAAATGTGACCCATCACCCTATATGAGTGTGCAAACATTCAAATCAGTATTCCTTCATCTTAAGTGCGACACACTGTATATACGCGTATTAATATATATGGACAGTCAGTTCATTATTACTTATAGCATAAGAGGCCAAATAAGATTTCGACGTTTAAAACATCTCCACCTTTGGCGGCTGATATCTCAAAATCCGTTCATTATTTTTTTTCGCGGCCATGGAGACATTTAATGAGAACGTTATGACTGATACTTTTCAGCAGGTTTGAGCGAAATTGAGTGAAAACCAATCCCCCTTTAAAAACTGCGGGCTCTTTTGTTTTACTATGAACAATAACTTAATCTGTAACGTTCATAAAAAATGTTTCAGGCGCTAATTGTTTTAATATTCCTCTTGGCTGCATCTTTCGCCACACCTCAGCCCTACAGAGGTCTTCGACAAGATCTTGTTCACGATGATGGGGTTTTTCATGATTTCTACCCATATGTTAGTTAATTTACAAATGAATTATGCACAATATTAATGTAATTGTCATGGACCAAATATACTTATTAAATATTTTTATTAGTTTGTTTTAAACAGTTTTCAAAGCGAAATTTATCCTGTTGGCCAAATTAAGGATAAATTGTTAAGTATGCTTGCTATATTAGCTAAAAACACTTAAAAAATAGGTTTAATATTTAAATGTTAATGTCATTATCCCTATAATCGACACAAATAACATTATTGTCGTGGTACAACTATTGCGCACACTCATAGAAGAAATATAATATAAGTCACATTTTCTTCTGGTTTAAATTAGTATTTAATTAATTTACTTATTATTTTTATGTTCTAATTATATATATCATAAAACTGTTTAGTTCCAAATAAAATTATGTATTAAATTTTATTATACAATAAAATTTTAATTTTAAAACTTTTATATCAAAGGTCAAAAATCAATTTATAATATAACTATAATTGAAAATACACTACAATTTTGAGCTAAATTTGTAAGATGCGATCTCAAATGGTAAGTTATATTTTTATATATACCTATATATACATCCGATCGGCTTTAAACGCAAAAAAAAATTTAGAATTTAGAAATATTCCATCATAAAGGAAATATATATACAAATTATGTTAAAAATTCCGGTTAATATTGAATCGACACGAATATTGTCTAATTAGAAATCCCAGTAGTCGGATATGGATTTGACGGATATCTTGGCCTTACCTGGGTGACATCGAAGTTCAGCACTTTTTCTAATGTTTAGGTGGTCGTTTGATATTTAATATTTATGTTCTTTAGGTTCTTGGTGTAAGGCATTAAAAACTATTCGATATCCTCTTTATTAAGTACTTTTGATATTTTTGCTATATACCTTACATATTTTTATTTAATAAACGCCGTTAATTTGAATGTATAAAATGTTCATTCCATTTTAAAAATTTCTTTGGATGCACAAGTACCTACTTTCGTTCTGTAAAGTATAAATCTAAATCATCAACGAAGGTGTTCTTGGGTTAACTTTGATCTTGTCACTCTTTTGCAGGTCACTTTGTATCAGTTACTACCGACTTGTTAACAATCAAAATCAGTAATTACGTAACAATATGTGACACATCGCCTTTTACGCTACTAGATATTTAAACATTTGTTTTACTATGAACAATAATTTAATGTGCAACGTTCATAAAAAAAAATGTTTCAGGCTCTGATTGTTTTAATATACCTCTTGGCTGTATCTTTGGCCACACCTCAACTCTACGCTGGTCTTCGACAAGATCCTATTGAAGAAGATAGTTATAAACCAGCTGATGGAGAGCAAAATCGACAATTTTATCCTCCACTATATCCATCACTTGATATCTATCGATGATATGAGCAGTTAATCTACAAATGAATTATCCACCAAATTAATGTAATTGCCATTGGCCAAATATACAGTGTGACCCATTTAAAATGGAACCACCCCTGTAGAATTCGCATTTTTCAATCAATCTCAATTTTTTTTTTAATATTAAGCATCAAAAACTGTATCTTGACACAAATTTTCATAACTTTAGTTTCATTTCCAAGGCACTCTATGTTTTTTTCTTTGTCAAAAACGGCAAAATTTCATCAAAAAATATTGGTTAACAACGAAGTTACAACAAATTTAATTTTGGAAACAAAGTATTTGATTGTAATTTTTATTTAGATTATAGACATATTTGAAATCTGGCAACACTGCCCATACAAAATAGAACACCAATGAACTTGTACAGTGGAAATCCGAAGTCAATAGCTCAATCCTTTCTACAGTTATAACTCCTGAAAATATGGTAATGTCAGCGATTTTATTACAAAACGCTTCCACCACGAATCGCTGACATTACCATATTTTCAGGAGTTATAACTGTAGAAAGAATTGAGCTATTGACTTCGGATTTCCACTGTACAAGTTCATTGGTGTTCTATTTTGTATGGGCAGTGTTGCCAGATTTCAAATATGTCTATAATCTAAATAAAAATTACAATCAAATACTTTGTTTCTAAAAATTAAAGTTGTTGTAACTTCGTTGTTAACCAATATTTTTTTATGAAATTTTGATGGTTTTTATTTATAACGATTACGAATCCAGTGGTGTAGTCAAATTTGAAAACAAAAATTGCCTAATAAACTTTTGCCGTTTTTGACAAAAAAAAAAAAACATAGAGTGCCTTGGAAATGAAACGAAAGTTATGAAAATTTGTGTCAAGATACAGTTTTTGATGCTTAATATTAAAAAAAAATGAGATTGACTGAAAAATGCGTATTCTACAGAGGTGGTTCCATTTTAAATGGGTCACACTGTATATACCTATTAAATATTAAATGTTTTTATTAGTTTGTTTTAAACAGTTTTCAAAGCGAAATTTATCCTGTTGGCCAAATTAAGGATAAATTGTTAATTTTGCTTGTCACAGGATGCATAAATAAAATAGAATTAAAAATCCTTAAAATTTTATTTAACCAACCTTAAACAGGAAGATCTATTATACAAAATATTTTTTTTTCCAATCTCCAATAGCAGAATAAAAATAACGTTAAAATTACAAATATAAAAATTAAAGAATGGAAAACTATATTAATATCATTCGATTATAACAATTATTTAAAAAAATAATTTTTTCTACACCCATACTATAATAATACACTTATATGCCCATAATCCGTTTCATAATGATACAGATTTTTCATAGCGATACAGATTTTTAATCAATAGAAACTCAAAATTCTTCAATAAAGCATGCTGTGCATTTGACGTTTGTCCTAGATTCCTATGTAATTGTTGTATTTGTCAAAATCAGTAGGTATTAAATTTTCGTAGAATATAGCTAAAATTCGATAATGATATTATTAAAATGTCTGATATCAGCGATATAGAAGAATTACCATCGACTCCTCCACACATCGGAGAAAGCAAAAAATGGTGTACAGGGCGGCCAAACAAGAATGCGAGGTACTGTATCTGGGAAACTATCCATCGTAGAGGCTTGCGGAAATAAAAGTTATTACTAAACCAGCCAAGAGAAAAACTGGTGAGAAAAATTGGTGTATCTTTCTCCAAAATTAAAAAAAAGTTGCTTTTAGACTTTCTTATTTAATACTATTATATTAAAACATAAACAGATATCATAAAGGCAAAGGACAAAGCCAACTAATCGAAAATGGGGTCACACTTACCCAAGTTTGAATACTATACCTACTTTATCTGCGTCTATAAGATTTGTCAGAAGGTAAAATTTCATAAAGAGGTACTATGACGTTTTTTTAACAAATTTACTTCATGGTATATATTAAGTGTACTTCGAAGCATGGAATAGAAGGTCCATAAGGATGAAGCTTTATATTTGCTTGATAATTTATTAAAATATGCCAGCAATACATTTTCTGAAAATGAATTTACATTCCCGGTAGTGCGCTAGTCCATGAAGCGTTTATATATTATTTCATATTTTTGACGCGATTTTTCAGGCAACAGATTAAGTGTTTTGGCCGCATCTCTTATATCTGCAGGTGTGGACATTTCTGATTTACTATCTGAACTCATTTTCACTTTCTCGTTATTGAAAAATATTATATTGTCACATTCGACATGAGTGACAGAATACCAGGGCCCCGATGTTTGAAATATGTGAGTACAACTCGTCTGCGAGAATGTACCACGTGACCATCTCGAAATCGGTCAACGTTGCCAAATTTAAATTTAGACAGTTCAACAAAAAGTAGAGCAAAACATATATTTTAGTTCACTTGAAACCTTCGTACAAGAAGAAATAGAAGAAGTGATTAAGACAGACAGCCAAATTATTGGATTCAGACCAATTATAAGCTCTTTAGATCCGTTATGGAAATATTAATTCTTTTATTAAAAAAACAAAACATTTTTTAGAAAAATTATCAAAAATTAAAATGACAATTTTTCAAAGCAAAATATTTCAATCGAAAAAAAAAGTTAGTTTAAAATAATTAATAATTTAATCAAATAATAATTAATAATTAACAATATATATTGTTTAAAAAAGCATAATAATTATAATATTTATTTTAATATAAAATCGAAAATTCAATGTTTTGTCTTGGCAAAATTACAGGTTATTTAAAACACAAAAAAGAAATTTCCAAATGTTGCTGTCGATAAATAAGTCTCTTAATCTTATGAGAAAAAGTAGACAAGTTATAACATTAAAATTATAATTGAAATTGAAAATATAAAAAAATTACCGTTTCTTGATGTACTAATAAACATCAATAACAATTTGTTTTAAAACATCAGCCTTTAGAAGATAAAATACAAATACGATAAAACCATGTTTTTCGTTTTTAATTTTTATCTCTTGCAAAAATAATTTTTTTATGAAACCTCTGGTGAAAACGTTCTTTTTTGTGTATTAAAGTAGTAATTTTTTCAAAGCAAAATATTTAATTTTCAAATTTATACGAATTTAAATTAAGAACAAGCCTAATTTTCAATCGAAAAAGTTAGTTTATAAATTTTCAATTCGTGTGCGAGAATGTACCACGTGATCACTCCTCACTCTCTCAGCGTCACAAAATCGGTATGTTTGAAACCAAGAGAAATCATCTACAAGTTCGCATAGAAGTGCTCTACTGGGTTGTACCAGTAGAGTTGAGTTTAGTAAGAGAGGAAACATGCGCAATAGTGCCGTGAAGGCGTTAAGTGCAGTGTTGCCGATGCCAATTTATCATATTCCCCAATATCCCAAGTCAAATTCCCAAAATTTGGGGACAAAAATCTGCTGATTCCCCAAAAAATCCCCTCAATAGGTTAAGTACCTTACCTTAGGATTATCTTCTTTGTTTTGACCTTTTATTAACCATTTATCCATATTTGCACAAAATCGTATCGTTATTTCGCGACAGAATACAAAGCTAGCAAATTAGAAGCGTCTAAAACTAAGGGAATCACAGAGAGGTTTTCTCTATGTGTTCGCGTTCACACCGCGCGGAGATAAACGAACTTACCCGATTATAATATGATTTATTATAACAAAAGTAGGTACAATGGACAAATGATTTGCTGCTGTGCAAATGGTCTTGAGTTCTACGCCCAATCTGAACTGTTTTTTTATTTTAATTCCTGCTGATTATTTATTATATTGTTTAACGATGAGATTTCAAAATCCCCGCATTTTCCCCGCATAATGCCAATCCCCAATCATCTTGAGATTCCCCGCAGTTTGGCAACGCTGGTTAAGTGTCAAGACTGTCAAGCCAAATTTAATTTAATTACTATATCTTTGATATTAATAGTTTGGTATGTGATTTATAGTTTTCTGTTTAGAGTGTTTGTGTATATTTCGTTAGGACTCAATCATTAGCTGTTTATTTTGCTGATTTGCTTATTGTTGTTTGAAAATATTAATTAATATTTAAAATTAATAAAATCTATAAAATGAAAAAGTTCTATTTGAAAAACTAACACCAAATAAAAAATATATTAAAACTTACCAGACTGAATCTACAAAACTGGAAAAATATTGGTAAACGCAAAAAAATATATTTATATTGGCTGCGAACTTCACTAAACACTATTTGTTTTAGGAATAAATAAAATATTTATTGGAAAAGAGAATTTACAGATTTCTTTCCCTTAAAGTAGGGTAAACCAGGACTATTTTTATTATACTAATTTCCGTGTATACAGATAAGCCATATTAAGCCTAGACTAATGCCGATTTACCCTAAAACAAATTTCAAAAGGTCCTATTTATTATAATCCTAAACAGATTTGAATGTACTTTATTGCCAACATATTCAAAGATTTCCTGTAATATACTTTTATGATCAATTCTGATGAAATTTCAGATATCAAAACAGGTAACCGAAAGTTCATACAAAAAAATACTCTTATATTATTATTATATTAAAAAAACTTTTATAACAGTTTTTTATTTAAAAACCTAAAATGCAACTATCTCATATCAAATTTTTTCAGTCGTATACGAAATTTGCCAAAAAATATGAAATTTACTCAGGAATAAATCACCTTTATTTTTGAAATACCGGGTGTCCCAGAAGTTTCTGACCCATTTTAACTGCAAATATCTCGGAACTCAGAAACGATAGGAAGGTGCGGTTTTCACTGAACAGTTTCTTTTTTTATATAAAGTTTTTTTCAGTATAAATGTTTATTTAGTAAAATCTTATATAGGGTGTTTTAAAAAAGCGGTCTTTTTAAAATGCAAATAACGTCGATTTTTTTAACGACACACCCTATATATTTTTATTCTATCTGAAAGGTGAACTCTTTCCCTTTACGAAAATGTTGAAGTTTAGATGAAAAATAAGTGAGTTATTTGATTTTTAAGGATAGGCAGTTACGTAGACATATACCATTAGATAATTAACAAATGAGCTCTGGATAAAATTATAAATTGAAAATGTATAAACTAATTTTTTCGATTGAAAATTAAGCTTTTTCTTAATTTAAATTCGTGTAACTGAAAAATAAATGTTTGCCTTTGAAAAATTGTCATTTTAATTTTTGATAATTTTTCTGAAAAATGTTTTATATTTTGAATTAATATTTCCATAACGGATCTAAAGAGCTTATAATTGGTCTGAATCCAATAATTGGCTGTCTGTCCTAATCACTTCTTCTATTTCTTCTTGTACGAAGGTTTCAAGTGAACTAAAATATATGTTTTGCTCTACTTTTTGTTGAACTGTCTAAATTTAAATTTGGCAACGTTGACCGATTTCGAGATGGTCACGTGGTACATTCTCGCAGACGAGTTGTACTCACACATTTCAAACATCGGGGCCTAGGTAACTCGATAACATTCTCTCATGGCTGATATAGGCCTCGTGCAGACTACTAAGTGGGGGTAACACTGTGGAACACCAGCGAAACAGGTGGCGTATTTTGAAAACTTTTTGAGGCCGCTCTCCATTAATTTAACATAAGTATTTATGTGAAATTTGTAATTAAACGGATTTAGAATAACGATTGACTGTTAAAATATCTATATCAAATAGTGAATTTAATATTGTTCTATTCACATACTTTTTTTTAATAATATTACGTGAATATTATATTATTTCTCTAAAAATAAAACTGAAATGAGGTTATGTTATTAAAAACTAAAAATTACGAAAATATTATGATGTAAACTTACTACTTTTATGCATGAATATTATGGCAAATCACTTCATTCAACTTTCAACAAAGTTATTTTAACGTTTTATTTATTATTTTTCGTTTCGCAGTTTGCAGCTACCCTAAAAAAGCGGCCTCAAAAAATGCGATGCGCGCGCATCTGCACGAGGCCTATAGTATAATTGGATTGCTCAAATACTGTAAATTGTGTATTTGAGCGTGGCTGTGCATTTATGTGTGTGAAATAAAAAATTAACGATATAATATAGGGTGCTTGGTGGGTGGATGCAAAACTTTAAGTAGCTGATAGAAGACATCATTTTGAACCTATTTAGGTAAACTTACCTTAGTACGAAGTTTGATGGATTATGAAATATTCGTTAGTTTGTAATTTTCTGCAAATCCACTACACAATCTTTATTATTCAGTATTAACATAAAAATTGAATGTGGAGGTTGTATGTATTTGACTTTTTATGATGCTCTAAGTATGTACTGACATTGTAAAAATGTTTACACTTATCGATAGATACGTTAAATGATAGTAGCCGATTATTGAATTTACAAATACCATGTTTTGATTAAATGATTTCGAATTTTCTCGGAAATTCATGAAGCAGTGGCGGGAACTTTATGACTTAAAATACTTGTGAAAACTACTAGATTGTATGCTCTTTCAAACGACATTTCATACAAGCAAGTAAGTTGCCAGTAAAAAAAAAAATAAAAACTAATTACAAAACGTTAAATGAACTATCTGCTCAAATGAAAATTACTATTAAAAAAACACCCGTTTTATAATCCAAATGCTCCCTTTCCGTTCTGTACCTGTTTTAAATCCTTTCTCCTCCGTGTGGTGTCAATATACAGTAATAATAAGAATAACTACTGTACAGGGTGTCCCAAATTGGTGTGTTTTGCAGGGTATCTCGTAAACTAGAAGAGATAGCAGAAAAGCAGTTAAGATGTTATGACTTCTTTTTTTGTTAAAGTAACGATATCCTAATTAAATCTTTAGTAACTTCCTGCAGTTGGAAGATACAGGGCGATTATTGAAAACTACAAGGTGCTATAACTTCTTAATTAAGAAAAATATAAAAAAACGTTATAAAAACTTTTGATAGATATAATATTAAAGAGTTCAGTGGCGCACAGTTTATTTTTTTTAGGGTGCTCACTAAGGAAATATATTGCAACCTTATGTTTTTTTAAATGGGATACCCTGTATATTTTGACGTTTTTCGTTTCCTTTTTTAATTCTCATTCACCTGATATGACATATTATACATCTATTTTCAATGGTTGGAGCTACAGTGCAAATAAACCATATATGGATGTTATCAGGTGAAACACCCTTAAAAAATTGAACACACAGTAACGAAATTTAACATTTTATTATAAGGATACTGATGTGTGACAATTTTATTTATCAAAATTATAATTAATAAAAAATAAAACCAGATTAAAAAAATAAAAACAATAAACTTATGAAACAACAAGAAACATTGTAACAACTAATCTACCGAATTTTATTAGAATGTGAAAATTACATTAAATTATGTTCAAAATGTCCTCCGTTTTGTTGTAGTAATAATTGACACCTTTTTCTTACTGATCTTACACAATTGAGTATGTGCACTGGCTTTATTTTTCTAAATGCGGCATGAATATTTTGTAATAAATCTTCCCTACTCTTGTAAATATTGTTTTATGATTTTATTTTTGGTAATGCTGAATTGGTTGGAGATTATTTAAACGAAAAACTTTTTAATCGATGACAACGGAGAGAATTTTGAATATTTAATGTAATTTTTACATTCTAATAAAATTAGTTATAGGTAGATTAGTTGTTACAATGTTTCTTGTTGTTTCATACTCAGAGTTACAAAACACTTGATGATTTATCACATTATATGGCTAAAGTTAAAGGTGATTTTGCCATTCATTTAGTGACGAGTAATCACGTTGTTTTTATTTTTTTAATCTGGTTTTATTTTTTATTAATTATAATTTTGATAAATAAAATTGTCACACATCAGTATCCTTATAATAAAATGTTAAATTTCGTTACTGAGTGTTCAATTTTTTAAGGGTGTTTCACCTGATAACATCCATAAATGGTTTATTTGCACTGTAGCTCCAACCATTCAAAATAGATATATAATATGTCATATCAGGTGAATGAGAATTAAAAAAGGAAACGAAAAACGTCAAAATATACAGGGTGTCCCATTTAAAAAAACATAAGTTTGCATTATATTTCCTTAGTGAGCCCCCTAAAAAAAATAATCTGTGCGCCACTGAACTCTTTTAATATTATATCTATCAAAAGTTTTTATAACGTTTTTTTATATTTTTCTTAATAAAGAAGTTATAGCACCTTGTAGTTTTCGACAGTTTTCAATAATCGCTGCAGGCAGTTACTAAAGATTTAATTAGGCTATCGTTACTTTAACAAAAAAAGAAGTCATAACATCTTAACTGCTTTTCTTCTATCTCTTCTAGTTTACGAGATACCCTGCAAAACACACCAATTTGGGACACCCTGTACTCGTTCTCGTTCTTTCAGCAGGATTATAAATTTATTACATCAACATTTCATTCTAGTAACTTCTGATTATATTTACTTTGCAATTCCAGTTTTAACAATTTGACTTTATTTGGTATATTCTCTAAATTCCAACTTTTATTACTTTTTTTTGTTTCTCTCTCCATATTTTTTTTTATCAACAACCTTCTCTTATTCTTTTTGATAGATCAAATGTCAACCAATCGTAAGCTCGACCTTTTCCTGAATATTTAAAAAGATCACCTATTTCTCAATTCAAATAAATTTATTTTAAATTTAGTTTAACATTATTTTATTTAAAAATAAATTCTCCTAATATTTTTTTATGTTATAAATTCGATGATTTCCATTTAATAAAATTTATATTGCATACCTGCCTTAAAATAAAATTTTGATCAAAGAATAACAAGTAATTTCATTCTATTTTTTACACTACAATACTAAGGTAAGTTTGCCTAAATAGGTCCAAAATGGTTTTTTCTATAAGCTACTCAAAGGTTTGCATCCCCCACCAAACACCCTGTATAATGTGTAATGAGTGCGTCAAAAAAAATAGTCACAAACCGTAAAAGTGCCAATCAACGTTTAGTAGTATAGAAGAAACGTTAAGAAATGGTTCGTTTCTTCCAGAGCATAACCACAACATAAGTCATAATGTCATTGTCAACTGATGAGCGGTATTTAAACTTTTTTAAAAACGAGATTGCTCAATTAATGGCGGGTGTTTCACTTGTGCCCCATAATTACTTAGACTTCGACTAAATCAATGCAATTGTTCTTGTTTATTATTATTTATTAGTGATTGTGATATCACTACATATTGTATTTTTATATATGTAAGCATTTTGTTAATTAAAGCCTATTAGTTCGAAAGGTTTTGTCATTACAATTTAATTAAGAAAATAAAAAAAAACAAATTAAATGGATGTCACAGCAGCAAAGCAGTGGAAAAAGCGGTACAGAACTTTTAAAAACTGCTTAGAGATAACAGATGAGGAAGAAAACACCACTAAGCGATGGTATAAAATTGCAACTGGCTAGTAGTGAAATATAATATAAGAGGGAGGCGATCGGAAGTGATTTTCTCTCCAATAAAGCAACTATCATCGACCAGTCCCGTTCAGGGGTCTGTAAGTAGGATGTGGTCGTTGATAGTAGATCCGTTGTAGGACAAATAGGTCGGACTAGTGTTGGAGGCTCTGAAAACGGAGAGATCGATGAGCAGATTGGCTAGTTTGTGGCCATTTGGATTGGAGGCATGATCTCTCCAAACATAATATGTCTGCAGTTCAGGTCCCCAAGCGGAATGGCTCTGGGAAATGATGATAGATGTTCAATCGATAGGGAGGAGATTATTTGGCCTGGGTGGTTGTAGTAAGAGATGATTGTTAACGGATTGTCTATTGGAATATCAATTGCTATTACGTCCAGGTCTGCTAGATGAGCAGGAAGTGTATGGTTGTTGTATGGAGTAGAAATAAATTTAAGTTTTTTTGATATGAGCAGAGTTGCCCTTGGTGTGTCATGGATTTGTGAATAAATCAACTTACATGTATTGTTTGTCAGTCCTCTAATGAGTCCTTTATAGGCCCATGACTCTTAAATGAGCCGAATGTCAGCTAGGTTTCTGCTGAAGCTCCTGCTAAGCACGCTAGTTGCAGCTTTTGCGTGCTGGAGATTCAATTGCAGAAACCTAATAGTTTTGTTGGCATCCAATGACAGGGTGAGCTCTACTGTAGGGCCTTTGTCGACCCTTCTTAGAATTCTCCAATTCTGTGTATTGAGGCCTTCATTTTGGATCTCTCCTTAGTGGCTTCCAGACTATCGGGAAGTTATGTCACAAAGACTTTTGCTTTCCTCTTCAATTTTGTCCAGAATCTTCTCTTTTGTGGCTGCAAGTTGTTCCACTGAAAGGGAAGAGTCCGGATAGTTTGTGGGCATTATACCCACCCATGTACTACCAGCGACCCGTCCGTAGGAAGGTTTTTGAGTTTCACCGGGATGGGTGGTTTCCCATCGGTGTCAACAACCTGTTTCCTTCGGTGGTCCGGTGTGCTCTCCTCAGACCAGACCCTCTTTGATCCTTTGCCCTTTGGAGAAGCAGCCTCTGTTTTGCTGCTGTTTATGGGCTTAAGTGCCCGCTCTCGAGCCTCTTTAGGACTGAGGCCATGCTTCAACAGGTACTTTTTTGTGCAGCACTGCTCAGGTTCACTCTCTGGACCCTTTCTGGTCCTTGAGGAGCTTGCCTTTGTTCGTCTTCACTGCTTTTTAGGAGCTGGTCCTATGAGATAGTCTGGAACAGGATCCAGTTCCATATCCTCGAACTGATTGAGATTCTCATCCTCTGTGTTGTCTTCTTCGTTGTTTTTGTTTCTGTCTACTTGTTCCATTTCTTGTCCCACGAGTAGCTAGGGAAAGGTTGGTCACTCGCGGCAGAGCCCCGCTTACCGGGAGAATACTTTTGAAACCTGGGTGTCACCAAGTATCTGGAGTTCGCATAATAGCGACTAAGCAACCTCTTAGCCCCGCAGCGCAGTTTCTACTATGCCACGCCAAGCCTTCGGCTTATGATGTTCCACCACTGGCTTGAGGGGGATTTTTGTGGTTCCCATTCACTTGGCCGGCCGATTAAGGCAAGCCCCCACGTCGGTAAGCACTTCCTCTACAACCAACGGCTTACCAATACGGTATATACAGGGCAGATTTCCACGAGTTTACGTTGTTACCACAACAACGCTCCCTCTTCACGCTGTTAGTCCCGGTATTTGCATAAGCCATAGCTTCGATAGCCAGCCTAAGCTGTTTCCACCGCACACCGGCTTGGAGGTGAAGTTGGTCTTTGTGCGGCACCCCTACGACCTATCCAATGTCCTGGAATAACGGTATTCAAATATTTCCTTTCTTTACTTCTAAACTGTAATGAGGGAAAGCTCTGTCTTGCTGAAAGTATAACTGACTGCATTCGATTTAAGTTTTCTTCCAAGCACTGAATGATAAGAGGATGTATTAATTCTTCCAAAAAATCTAGATATCTAGGTCCATTTAAATTTTCCTGGTAGGACCAATTATTTGGTTATTAAGATATTCGGCCCATACATTTAAACCAAGTCAAAATTTTTCGAAAACTTTTGTACTAACTAGTAAACAGAAGTCTGTCAAGCAATATTATTTGACAGCTCATACAACGAAGCTGCTCTCATGGCTTGCTATTATTTTTTGTTTTCGATATTGAATATCTGGTATCTGAACCTTTAGCTGTAAATATCTTACAAAGTTCATTATGTAATTAAGTAATTTTTTTTTTCACGTAGAGATACGCTCTTGCAGAATATGTAAAAAAAATACAGGGTGTCATTTAAATTTTAGGACCGGATGAATGAAGATCTAAACATTATTTGCTTCGGCGTAAATATTTGATATTTATCCTGTTTCATATTCACGTTTTTTCTATAATAATTTAACTAGAAAAAATAATTGTCTAGTTGGTAATAAAAATTAAAAATAATTAAAATTTAATCAAGTTTCCAATCAGTATGATTTTGTTTATTAGTTTTAGATAATGAGAAATTTGTCATATTATTTTCAATTTATTTATTTAATCAGTAATAAAAATAAAAATTACTTAAAATTTGTTTAATGATTTTCTTTTGTAATTATCAATCAGTATAAATATTTTATCAGATTTTTTTAATGAGAAATTCTTCATATTAATTTCAAATTAATTAATTTATCGGTAATGAAAAAAGATTTAAACTGGCATGTTTAACGCTTCATTTTCAATTTATACCAAACCTCCTCCGTCGAGGGAAATTACAGAAATTTTTTAAATTACGCGAAATATTATTAAAGCAGGTAAAGGTGAGACGCTAAGTCCTATCAAGAAAAATCATCATATCCTCTAAGATTTTACATTGGAAACAGTGGGTGACACGCCAAAGTACCAAATTCTAAATGGAAAAATGATCTAGACCTTATTTAAGACTACCTGATAACGGATGTCGACATTGAAGATCCGTTTTATTTGGGTTCAAAAATGTATTTATTTCAAAACAAAATAAATGAACAGATTAATTAAACAATTTTCGATCACTGACTACTACTTTCTTCCATCTCTCAACCAATTTTCGAATTCAATCTCGAAAAAATGACTGGTCGTAAGACATAAGGTATTTCAATCTTCCTTGTTGTCACTATTATTCAATCATCTAGCGAAAGCATTGAGGTACACTCACACTCCTATACTGATATGATAGAAGCAAAGGCATTTTCGTGCTGAATTGCTTTATTTGAGACATAATAGGTGCCTACTATACCTGGCAGTGGCAATGTTGGAGCTACTAGAGTTAAATGCTTTGGGTCAAAATGGGCTTAAAAATTGTGTTGTAGAGTATTGTTTTTCTACCACTCAGCGTATGCATCTGATTTAATTTGAGTTAAAGCTGTTTGCGTTTAGTGAAAATAAAAAGTTTTTGTCATGTTAGTTACTGGTATTTGCCATCTTCAGCTATATAATTAATAGTTTTAAAAAATTTAAAAACATAACAAGTTGTTTAATTTTCAACCATAAAATTAAACATAACAGTCAAAATCTTCAATCGTATCAAACCTTCAATCGTATCGAACCGGCAACACGGCGCAATTACCAAACATTTAAAATCATATCCGACATGCTACAAGTCACATAGGCCATATAGGAACTTGCGACAACAAACCGGCAACGTTGCGAGTCACGTATGTGTCCGGATGTTAAAAACTTTAGAGATGATAAAATAAATTTCAATTTTGTGTAAGAGGAAGTAAGATGGAAAGAGGGATATGCCGGAAATACCGATAGCCATCATCGTTTCGCACTCCCACACGTCTCGCAACGAAATACACAAGCGGAGACGCTAATTTTTAAGCAGTATTCATCAATACTCCGGGGTAGTTACACCTCGTCAAATCGTTGGACTTAGCTGCAATCAAGCGGTCCATTTTGTTTCAACAAATTTTGTTCGTTTCATTTTACACTGATAAAAAGATATTTCCTGAATGATGTGATTCATTTGTTTTAACCATTACTATTAATTAGTAAACTACACATGTGCTTTCCTGTTATTTTTGTGCGTTGTTTTTCGTTAATATTTTTAATAAAACGTTAATCGCAAAGTGCTTGTTTTCTTGAAGTTCTGGAGATATCAAAAAACAACAAATTTACAGTCCACTGAAAAATTACTGATATTCGTTTAAAAAAGCGGCGTTGCTAAACATCGGCCGACTTGGTAAATGATTGCAAAAGAAGCTCTCTAAATTAGAGTCCTTAACACAAGCCTATTTTCAAAGTTTCCGCTGTTATCGTGCGCGTTCTACTTTTTGAGAGGCCCATTGGTCCCATCTAGTTAGTGAAAAACTACTTATCAAACATCTCACCAATGTTTTGATTTGCAATGTTAATTGTGTTTATTTTTAAAAATATCTTGAATCAAAATATAGTAGTTTTCCTAATCAGTGCGCAAAGTTATGTTTTCCCGCATGCGGAAGCAGACGAACGAGGCGGAGCGGAGTTCGGTTAAGCTTTAAGTGCGGGAAAACTACTTTGCGCACGTGTTATGAACAATGTTTTTTCTATAAGCGAAATGGAGACTCTTGAGTTCAAATATTTAAAAAACTAATCGCAAAAATGAAGTTTTTTCATATTTTGTCAAACTTTAGGGCCTATGCGCGATCGGAGGGTGTCAACCGATTTTGATAATTTTTTTCTTTTATTACTGTCTATATAGCTCGCAAGTTTTCCGCGCTATTACAACTTCGAAACAAAAAAAAAAGGTTTTTTCGGCCCACCCTACTACTTAATAAAATTTTAAGACACGTGAAGTGACTGGCAGCCGTTAGTAGATGGGCGTTCGCAGATATGTGTAATATTCGACTACATAATCGCAAAATTTTAAGACGCAATCATCACTAGGCATTTTTTCGGAAAGTTCAATTGAAAAAAAAAATTACCTACCAGGTTCCAGAAAATCCAGGTCAAACAATAATTTTAAAAACTGTCCTATTTCAGAATCAGAAATTATATTCAGCTGTTAAACTTAAATTCTGAATTTGACGGTACCAAGCTTGACCCAGGTGAAACCTGCAACCTGTTAAATTGGATTGCTTGTTCGAAACTTAAAAAATAGGTTTAATATTTTGCATTTTTCATTTAAATGTTGAGGTCAATCTCCCTATAATTGACACTTAAATAAAATTATTGTCGTGGTACAAAAAAGGGTATCCAGGTAATGCGTAAGATTAACTCAAGTATACGTGGTATAACTAGAGAGCCCCCAGTGAAATAACTATAATTTTTTTTAATTTTAAACAACAACTTATAACTAGCTATACTAAATTTCCTATTTATTATTATTAACAACATTAATATTAAATGTGTAGTTGGTCGCATTTTCTAAATTTATTGCAGATCGAGCAACAGAAGGTAAAAATAAAAATTTCCTGGTTCATCAGTACTGTCGCGTTGCGTCTATAATATAATAATAATATTAATAATAATAATAAATGATTTTAATGGTAATCTACTAATCTAATCTAATATGCTAATTTTGCTTTAAAATAAGTGCAATTTTACGCCCACTAGTAGAAAAAATATAATATAAGTCACATTTTCTTCTGGTTTAAGTTAATATTTAATTAATTTACTAATTAGTATTTTTTATGTTCCAATTATATATGTCATAAAACTGTTTTAGTTATATAAAAGATCAAAAATCAATTTATTTATTTATTTTTGATATCAGTGTAATTGAAAATACACTACAATTTTGAGCTAAATTTCTAAGATGGGATCTCGAATGGTAAGTTATATTTTTATATACGGTAGACGCGAAGATCCATTGTGGATAAACAGTTAATATTTTAAAAATTTTGTTTATTCGTAGATATGTGGGTTGATAAGGGCTACATTTTAAAATTATTTTGAAATATACAGGTTGTCCCAAAAAAGTGTGGCGTATCAAAGTTATATTATTTCTTATGGAAGACCATATATTTTGTTGCATTTATAGATTATACGTTAAAAATAAGATAAACTTTCTTAAGTATTTAGAGTTGTTTAAAATTATACAGGGCGTCCAAATGGGGCGATTCTCTAATGACATATTCAAACGACAATATCGTTCTTATTTTAAATAGGACACTCTATATTTTACAATCCTATTATATAGCAAATTCCATTACCTTTTAAAAATTATAAAGGTCTATTATGCCTAAATCGTTTATTTTTGTAGTTATTTTTAATTTTGTGAAATTTTCCATTTTTCCACCAAATTAAGCGTTTATTTAATTTATTTCTATACATCTCTAAAGATTGTTAGTGGTGACGATATTCTTCAACATTGTTGAAATCCAAAGGTTCCAAATTCACAATTCAAATATCTAAAGATGTACGTTTATGAATGTCGCGAAAAAACTGTATTAATTAACACAACATATCGAAAATAAACTTTAATTACTACATACACTAATTCGTTATTTCCTATTTACTGGTGTTGTAGGAGGGGTCGTATAAACTATATTTTTTAGGTAACCCCATAAAAAAGTCAATGGGATCTAAATAATTTCGTCGTTTGAATATATCATTAGAGAATCGCCCCATTTTGGACACACTGTATAATTTTAAACAACTCTAAATAAATTATTGCTTTCAATTATTAGTCTATTTTTTTTCAGTTAAAATTGGATTTGGCTGATTCCATAGGTTTCGAAGTTATTGGTTTTCTTGTAGAAATATCAAAATATCTCGAAAACTAAAAAGCTTAGGTATAGGGAATACTTAAGAAAGTTTATCTTATTTTTAACGCATAATCTATATAAATATAGGATCTTTCATAAGAAATAATATAACTTTGATACGCCACAATTTTTTGGAACAACCTGTATATTTCAAAATAATTTTAAAATGTTAGGTTTTTTTAAAGAAAATTAATAATAATAATAATAATATTTATTTACCATTCAATTTGAAATATACAATAATTTAATTGTTTAATAACTTCGTTGTTGTTTAAACGGTTACCACAAATAAATACCGAATTTTTTTAAAATTCAAATTCTCGGATACAGTTTTTTCAATCAAATAAAAAATCAATTAGTCTTCGACTCATTTTTCGCCATTTATTTATAATTCATAATAAATAAATGGCAGTTTAAAAAATTATGTAAATGTTGATCCGTTAATAAGGTATTCACTTGGTCAATTATTAATAAAAAAATTACATTTGGATTCCATATTTGCTTCCAAAATAAATAATTTTATCTCATATAAAAGATTTTTTTTAGTTTGAAACAAAATATTATTGTTTTATTTATTGTTTTTGGCCTTGTCACTCTTTTGCAGGTCACTTGATATCAGTTACTACCTGTTAACAATCAAAATCAGTAATTACGTAACAATATGTGACACATCGCCGGTCACTAGTTTTAGGCTACTAGATAGTTAAAAAATTGTTTTACTATGAAAAATAACTTAATCTGCAACGTTTATAAAAAAATGTTTCAGGTTCAAATTGTTTTAATATTCCTCTTGGCTGTATCTTTCGCCACAGCTCTACCCTACAGAGCTTTTCGGCAAGTTCCTATTCAAGGAGATATTGCTGAACGAGCTGCAGGAGTATATCGAATGCCTCCGGGCGACTACTGGGGTAATCCTAACGGCTTAGGCTAATGGTAGTGCAACCGTATATAACTTAAGTTATCCACAAATGAGTTATACACCATATTAATGTATTTGCCATGGGCCAAATATACTTATTAAATATTTTTTATTAGTTTGTTTTAAACACCCAACTAACGAAGTTTATTTATTTATTTATTTACACTGTTCTACGGAAAAGAGATTTCCAATTACAGAGCAGGAATCAAGTAAAAATTACACAATAATAACAATAAAAGAAGCTTAAGACCACATTACACAATAAGACTAACAATAGAAAAAAATCTTGAGATTATTAATACTGAAATTAATACTGAAAGTAAAACTTCTTAATTCTACCCGCATTACAGTAAAATATATCAAGTTGTTCACTTATTAAATTATAGTTACTACACGTAGTATGAACAGGAGAGTTTTTTAATATATTTGTTCGTGGCGTGGTAGTATAGAATGAATCGGTGTATCGAGTTGCCTGACGGGGAATTTTAAAGTTTATCTGATGTAGTAAGCATTGCCATTTAATTTCGTTGTTAATTATTTTGTATGGCGTAATGACACTTGAACATTTTCTTCTTATATCCAGACTGAAAAAGCTATGTCTTGTCAATAAACTCTCGTGTGACGTGCTAATCTGCGGATAAGTTCGATCTACTTTAAAACTTAAGTATTTGAGAAAGCGTCTTTGGATTGCTTCCAGTGTATAAATGTGCACTTAGCATGGGTTCCAGATAATTGATGCATATTCAAGCTTAGATCTTACAAAAGCATAGTAAAGAGCTTTAAGTGTATCCGTATTCTTAAAGTCATGACCTACTCTGATTAGAAATCCATACATGCGGTTCGCTAAGGTAGTTATATCGTCCACATGGTCTTTAAAAGACAATTCTGAGTCGAAAGTAACTCCAAGATCCTTAAAATTAGGTGGTCGGTTTAGAGAATGATTATCTATCTAATAATCAAATATAATTGCATCAGATCTCAATGTATATGACATTACGCAACATTTAGCAGGATTTAACGTCAACTTATTACGACTGCACCATAGACTGACTTGATTTAGAAGTTGTTGTATTGAGGCTATACCGAAGCGAGGTTTACTTTTAACAAAATTGTTTTATAAACTTATCATAAAAACTTTTTGGCAACAATTTTTTTAAACAGTTTCAGCAACTTATAAAATAATTATATAATTATTGATAGTGGAAACTATAATGTAGTTATTAAAAATTGATCTTTCATTAAAAATTATTCTTATAAAATCCTTATAAAATAATTAATAATTATGATATTTGTTGGTTGTTGGAAGCAGTATATTAATAAAAAAAACTAGAAACGTGCCAACAAATATGTCGGGATTAAGCCAGAAAGAAAATAAAAGGAGTGGAGCGTTTCGGAGAAAAATAAAAAAACTTTTGTTTAATAATCATCAAAATATAAAAATTTCCAATCATACTCCTTGTTCGAATGGTCCACAAGAAGTAAATGTTTGTATTATAAATAACTACACTACATCATAAAATGAAAAACAGAAAGAGAACTCACTTTTAGAACTGCCAAATCTTATTAGGGCAAGTGTTTATAATGATGATGAATCGGTAAGAGAAAATTGGTTAGTACAGTAAGAACCTAACTGTTTCAGACCATCAATAAACGGCTACACTGTATTCTGCCTCAAGACCCTAGAACGTTGCTAAAAACACACCAAACGATTATCATGACAAAATTGGGAACTTTAAATTACTGGCATCATGGTTTAGAAGTTTCCTTAAAACAAATTCTATCTTCCATGCCTCACCCGCCTTCAAAAGTATTTAAAAATGTGTACATGGACGGTTTACCAATATACAGGTTGTTTCATAGTTAAACCGACATACGTTAACTGTAAATAGAGGGTACTTAGGTGATTCCAAATAACCATGGTTACTGGGTCTATCTATCTTTAATAACCGAGATACAGAAATTTTACGGTACGAAGCTTGACCCAGGTGAAACCTGCAACCTGTTAAATTGGATTGCTTGTTCGAAATCTACGACTATATTAGCTTAAAAAACTTAAATAGGTTTAATATTTTGCATTTTTCATTTAAATGTGGAGGTCATTCTCCCTATAATTGACACTTGAATAAAATTATTGTCGTGGTACAAAAAGGGTATCCAGGTAATGCGTAGGATTAACTCAGGTACTCGTGGTACAACTAGAGAGCCCCCAGTTATACTAAATTTCCTATTTATTATTATTAACAACATTAATATTAAATGTGCAGTTGGTCGCATTTTCTAAATTTATTGCAGATCGAGCAACAGAAGGTAAAAATAAAAATTTCTTGGTTCATCAGTACTGTCGCGTTGCGTCTATAATATAATAATAATAATAAATGATTTTATTGGTAATCTACTAATCTAATCTAATATGGTAATTTTGCTTCAAAATAAGTGTAAATTTACGCAAACTGGTAGATTTAATTAATTTAATAATTAGTATTTTTTATGTTCTAATTATATATGCTTTAGTTCCAAATAAAATTATGTATTAAATTTTATTATTCAATAAAATTATAATTTAAAACTTTTATATAAAAGATCAAAAATCAATTTATGATATCAGTGTAATTGAGAATACACTACAATTTTGAGCTAAATTTCTAAGATGGGATCTCGAATGGTAAGTTATATTTTTATAAACAGGGTGTCACGGTAGACGCGACGGTCCATTGTGGATAAACGGTTAATATTTTAAAAATTTTGTTTATTCATGGATATATGGGTTGATAAAGGCTACATTTTAAAATTATTTTTAAATAAACAGGTTGTCCCAAAAAAGTGTGGCGTATCAAAGT
The DNA here is from genome assembly GCA_949320105.2 of Crepidodera aurea. Taxonomy (NCBI): domain Eukaryota; kingdom Metazoa; phylum Arthropoda; class Insecta; order Coleoptera; family Chrysomelidae; genus Crepidodera; species Crepidodera aurea. The sequence goes on along the minus strand of OX439475.1, from coordinate 26,114,165 downwards.
TATATTATTTCTTATGGAAGACTCTATATTTTGTTGCATTTATAGATTATACGTTAAAAATAATACAGGTTGCAAAATGGGGCGATTCTCTAATGACATATTCAAACGACAATATCGTTCTTATTTTAAATAGGACACTCTATATTTTACAAATTCCATTACCTTTTAAAAATTATAAAGGTCTATTATGCCTAAATCGTTTATTTTTGTAGTTATTTTTAATTTTGTGAAATTTCCCATTTTTCCACCAAATTAAGCGTTGACTTAATTTATTTCTATACATATTGTAGTGTGTAAGTTAGGTTATAGTTTGTTATTGTGTAATAGGTAGTTTTTGACTGTTAGTCAATAAATTTGAGATGTCATGTTATGAATCCACTAAAAAACCCTGAGATTGTTAATATTTGTTATTAATAAAAAGGACTTAATATCTAAAGATTGTTAGTGGTGACGATATTCGTCAACATTGTTGAAATCCAAAGGTTCCAAATTCCCAATTCAAATATCTAAAGATGTACGTGTATGAATATCGCGAAAAAAACTGTATTAATTAATACAACAACATATCAAAAATAAACTTTAATTAATACATACACTAATTCGTTTTTTCTTACTTTCTGATGTTGTAGAAGGGGTGGTATAAACTATATTTTTTACGTAACCCCATAAAAAGACAATGGGAGTCAGATCTAGGGATCTAAGTGGCCAACCATTTGACCCCCCTCTCCCTATCCATTTATTTGGAATCTAAATAATTTCGTACAATTCTTGAAAAATTGCAACATTTTTTGTCTAATATCTAATTTTCCAATAGTTCTCAGAAACCTTTTTTTGAAAATCGCAAAAATTTCCTCCCATTTAAATGGCCATCAAAGAAATATGGGCCAATAACTTGGTCGCCTGCAATTCCACCATATACATTAATGCTCCACCAGTTCTGATAATCTATTGTGTGGACCAATTGATGGTTTGAGTATCATAATAATGAAAGTTAGGACGGTTAACTAATCCATTATTATGAAAAGTGGATTCATCTGTAATTTTTTCGGATCATAGTCTAAGCTGATTAAATACAGGGTGTTTATTATATTTAGGCATTACAGTGGAAAATACGTAAGCAGTAGAATAAGAGATAATATAATGATGGGGACATGGAACGTTAGGGGAACTTTCGAAGAAGGAGCACTGGTAAACCTTGCTAGAGAATGTAAAAAATATAAAATTGAAGTGCTGGCTATTCAGGAAACAAAACAGTTGGAAAGAGAAATGGTAAAAATCGAAGATTATGTTTTTATGAACAGTCCAGGCAGCAACAGAGTTCTTGGGACGGGCTTTCTGGTGAGCAATGCTGTAAAAAATACTATAGTGGAGTTTAGACCAATATCGGAAAGAATGAGTTATTTAAGACTAAGAGGAAGATACCAAAAGATTAGTTTACTTAACTTCTACGCACCGTCAGAGGATAAAGATTTAGAGGTAAAAGAAGATTTCTACAGTAGATTAGAGGAAGAATTTGAAAGAATCCCGAGGTACGATTTAAAAATAGTATTAGGAGATGCAAATGCAAAGATTGGAAGAGAAGAGATATATAGAGAAACTGTTGGAAATTACAGTAAGCATGCCGAAACATCAGAAAATGGGGTATTTCTGATAGATTTTGCTAAAGGACATAACCTAATTGTGAAAAGTACATGTTTTGAGAGAAAAGATATTTATAAAGGTACCTGGAGATTGCCGGATGGATACACAGTGAACCAAATAGACCACGTTTTAATAGAGAAAGATGAAGAGAAAAGTATAAAGAATGTTAGAACATATAGAGGTCCTGACGGAGATTCGGATCATTTCATGGTGGGAATTAAGTTTAAACCGATAATACCAGCAACAAAAAACGAAAAGAAGAGGAGCAAAAAACTAAAAAGGTTTGAAAATGAAGAAGAAAAAATTAGCTATAGAGAGGAACTAAATAATAGATTTAGCGAATATAAGAGAAACGTTCAAGTCGCAAATGGAGATGTCGAACAGATATGGAATATGCTGAAAGACCAAATTCAGGAAAGTGTTAGAAAAAGTACATGAGGAATGTGAAAATGAGCTGAACAAGAGGAATATAGCGAGAATGAATATGGTGACGCAAAAAACAGAACAAGCAAAAAAAACGCTATGAAGACTGCAGAAGAAAATGCAAAAAGATACTTAAGGAAAAAAAGAAGAGATATAAGGAAAGGCAACTTGAAGAGATAGAAGATTATTATAAAAGTAACGAGATCAGAAACCTGTATCAAGGAGTTAAGAGAGAAAAACAAAAACAAAAAGCAAGCATAATATGTGTTAAGGACAAGGAAGGGCAATTATTAATGGAAGAAGAATCTGTCTTAAAAAGATGGCAAGAGTATTTCTGCGAATTGCTAAATGAAGGGGAGGTAGTAGAGGAGGAGGACGATGAACAAGAAGAGGTTACTCAACATTATGAAGAGGAAGAAGTGACGGAAGCGCCGAATATAGGAGATATAAAAAAGATACTAGCTAGCTCGAAGGCAAATAAAAGTCCAGGTATAGACGAAATCACGATAGAAATGCTGAAACATGGAGGGGATCAACTAGAAGAGGAGATATGTAGCTTAATAAGAAAAATCTGGTGCGAAGAAAAAATGCCAGATAGTTGGCACGAAGCACTCATCAGCCCGCTATATAAAAAAGGTGGAAAGTACGAATGTGCCAATTATAGAGGAATCGCCTTGCTGAGTGTTGTGTATAAGATATTAGCAAAGTGTATAAAAAATAAATTAAGCAAAGTCGTAAATAACGTTGTTGGAGAATATCAAAGTGGATTTAGGGGTGGAAGAGGAACGGTTGACCAATTATATACACTAAGAGAAATACAAGCTGAGAGTTACCAACACCAGAAAGATACGTACGTAGTTTTTATAGATTTTAAAAAAGCGTATGACACCGTCAGTGCAGGTCACTTGATAGCAGTTACTACTTGTTAACAATCAAAATCAGTAATTTAACAATATGTGACACTTCGCCTGTCACTAGTTTTAGGCTACTACATATTTAAAAATTTGTTTTACTATGAAAAATAACTTAATCTGCAACGTTCATAAAAAAATGTTTCAGGCTCAAATTGTTTTAATATTCCTCTTGGCTGTATCTTTCGCCACAGCTCTACCCTACAGAGCTTTTCGACAAGTTCCTATTGAAGGAGATATTGCTGAACGAGCTGCAGGAGTATATCGAATGCCTCCATTTGGCAACGACTGGAGTGATACTGGAGACTGGTACGGCTAATGGTGGTGCAACCGTATATAACTTAAGTTAATCCACAAACGAGTTGTGCACCATATTAATGTATTTGCCATGGGCCAAATATACTTATTAAATATTTTTTATTAGTTTGTTTTAAATACCCAATTAACGATGATATCTAAAGTTTTTATTGTGCGCTATATAACATGCACGGTTTATAAAATTGAGTTGTTTTAATACTCTTTTAAGAAAGTGTGGTAAAATTTATAGATCAGGTATAAACACATAATAAAACTATTTTTTTAAACAGTTTCAACAACTTATAAAATAATTATATAATTATTAACAGTGGAAACTATTATGTAGTTATTAAAAATTCATCTTTCTTTAAAAATTATTCTTATAAAATCCTTATAAAATAATTAATAATTATGATATTTGTTGGTTTTTGGAAGCAGTATACTAATAAAAAAACTAGAAACGTGCCAACAAAAATGTCGGGATTAAGCCAGAAAGAAAATAAAAGGAGTGGAGCGTTTCGGAGAAAAATAAAAAAAACTTTTGTTTAATAATCATCAAAATATAAAAATGTCCAATCATACTTCTTGTTCGAATGGTCCACAAGAAGTAAATGATTGTATTATAAATAACTACACTACATCATAAAATGAAAAACAGAATGAGAACTCACTTTTAGAACTGCCAAATCTTATTAGGGCAAGTGTTTATAATGATGATGAATCGGTAAGAGAAAATTGGTTAGTACAGTAAGAACCTAACTGTTTTAGACCATCAATAAACGGCTACACTGTATTCTGCCTCAAGACCTTAGAACGTTGCTAAAAACACACCAAATGATAATCATGTCAAAATTGGGAACTTTAAATTACTGGCATCATGGTTTGGAAGTTTCCTTAAACCAAATTCTACCTTCCATGCCTGACCCGCCTTCAAAAGTATCTATAAATGTGTACATGGACGGTTTACCAATATGCATGTTGTTTCATAGTTAAACCGACATACCGAAATGGAATTTTATTAATACAAGTATTTTAAAGATTCAGGTACATTATCAACGTTTATAATAATCAAATTTAATCATAAGTAGAAAGATTTTAGGGGATAATTGTAATGGTTATGAATTTTAAACCTTTTAAATGTATAATTCATAACTTGCAGTAAATAAAAATAAACAGAAACCTATAAATAAATTTTCTTATTTAAACACAGTGTAAACAAACAGACTCTAAAAGACAGAACTTACACTAATTTAAACCACTATTTAACTTAGAAATGAAGAAGATACTACCTACAAATTTTAACGTGGTCTTACCATAATAACTTTTTACATCCAAATTTAAACTTTCTAGAGAATATGTAACATGAAATTATAATAATCAAAGTAAAATATAATACTAGGACATAAAACAGAGATAGTAATGATTTAAAAGTATTAGAAGCAAAGTAAAAAAAAATAATGTAACCTCAAAATTAAATGTCAGAATTATAATAATAAAAATCTTTTATCAAGAAAAAGATGATGAAATTAAGATAAAATAAATCATTCTCAATCATATTGTCATAAATAGAAACTTGGAAATACAATAGAATCAAATTTAGGTACATTTTAAAATTATTGACTAATGAAATTTTAAAGTCAAAGAAAAAAAACTTAATATTAAAAATAATGTAATGAGAATTATACAAAAAAAAATTTATTTATTAGATTTTAATAGGTAATGTGAAAATCTATATAAAGAAATTTCGTATAATGTAAGGATTACTACACTACAGTTAAAATCCAGATATGGATTATGAAAAATTTGAAATATTTGAAAATCTCCAAAGCAACACGCTGTACATCAGATTTTTTAAATTTGATCAGACATTCGAAACGAATGAAAAAAACAAATATACTGACATATTTTTATAAATGGACATCTGAGTTTACATATGCGATTCCCCCAATTTTCGTGGTGGTTTTTGGCCGTTTGAAGGGTTGAATCAACTCCAAAAGAGATCTCCAAAAGAGATCTAACCTGGGCTTGTTTCGTCTAACCTGACCATATTTTGATCTAACCTGGGCTTGTTTCGTCTAACCTGACCATATTTTGATCTAACCTGGGCTTGTTTCGTCTAACCTGACCATATTTTGATCTAACCTGGGCTTGTTTCGTCTAACCTGACCATATTTTGATCTAACCTGGGCTTGTTTCGTCTAACCTGACCATATTTTGATCTAACCTGGGGGGAGAGGTGATTTGGTTACTGCTTAAAATATTTGTGTTTTTCGAGGTTTTTTCCAACTGATAGAATTTATTTTATTTTATTTTAAATTATGTTGTTTAAAAAAAAGTGGAATAGAAAATTTCTGGACAGTTGTTTTACCAAAATTGTATACTTACTGAAGTTCATGTAATACCCTAAGAAAATAAAATAAGGTGAAGTGAAATAAACATCCAAAACTATACTAAATACAAAGCACTTCCTAAGACCTGACCAAAGTTGCAGAAATAAAGTAAATCAGATAAACCGTTGGACAATAATTCATAGTTGAAACACTATCTTCGACCACTGAACCAAAACACAAATTTTAACATACTCTACTCGCGTTTCGCCAACTATGTTGGCATCATCAGGACTACTGATGACTACTGATGATGCCAACATAGTTGGCGAAACGCGCGTAGAGTGTGTTAAAATTTGTGTTTTGGTTGAGTGGTCGACGATAGTGTTTCAACTTAGTTGATAAACCAAAGGTTCCAATTTCCCAATAGTCGAGGCAATAAACTAGTAAAAAGGCCAAAAGTTCGGAAACTAGTTGGAGTGGACTCGTCGGAATGCGGTTTTCTGCATTCTCTTCCAAAAATTATTTGTAAAAAATGTTACTGATAGGAATTGGTGACAAATCGGAAATTGCATTGCTGCAGCCAAAAATGCATCCAAAAAATGGTGGATGGTGGATGATTTAAAAACTTGGTAAATATGTGTCAGAACTGGTTCGGATCGGGTATTCGGGGGTTTTCGAGGTCGCTGATCACGAATATGATGTTCAAATTGACCCCCGGAACACCTGGAGCTCAGAAACGCCGATGAACGTCATCTCCGTGGGACTCTCCCACAAATCACGCGGGAAAGAAGAGAGATTCGGCGCCCGGGGGTTTTTGGGTCGCTGAATCCAAATCTGGCATCGGCGAACACCCCACGGGCACCTGAGGCGCCGGAACCTGGACGCGGACGTCATCTCCGAGAATTTTCCGCGGAAGAGTGACAAAAACCACCCGAAAATCATAATAGGGGCGTTTTGTGGTCCGTTGAATCTGAATTTCACATCGGAAACGACCCCCCCCAACAGCTAGTGCACCAGAACCTGCCCCTAAACGTCATCTCCGTGGCTTTTACTGACACAATTAAAAAAGGCGAACCGAAAATCGTTATGGGGGTTTTTTGGGGCGCTGAATCCGAATTTCACGTCGATAACGACCCTCCAAAAACCTGGTGCACCGAAACCTGGGCGTGAACGTCGTCTCGGATGGTTGGATGGTTCCACAGACACGACCGCAACAAACTCACCAAAAAGCGGCTCATATTTTGACACATTGATTAATGTGTAATTCTCTTCCGCGGAAAATTCTCGGAGATGACGTGCACCTCCGGGTTCAGGGCCACCAGGTGCCGGTGGGGTGTTCACCGATGACATATTTGGATTCAGCGACCCAAAAACCCCCCTAACGATTTTCGGTCCGTCTTTTTGATTGTGTCTGGAAACGCCACAAAGAAGATGTTCAAGGTTAGGTTCCGGTGCCCCAGGTTTTCGGGGGGTCATTATCGACGTTATCGACGTTTAGGGGCAGGTTCTGGTGCACTAGGTGTTGGGGGGGTCAATTTGAACATCATATTCGTGATCAGCGACCTCGAAAACCCCCGAGTACCCGATCCAGGCCAGTTCTGACACATATTTACCAATATTTTTAAATCTTCCAAGAGGCCTCTCTAATAATGCATTTTTTGGATGCATTTTTGGCTGCAGCAATGCAATTTCCGATTTGTCACCAATTCCTATCAGTAACATTTTTTACAAATAATTTTTGGAAGAGAATGCAGAAAACCGCATTCCAACAACTAGTTTCCGAACTTTTTTAGTTCATTGCCTCGACTACAATTTAATAATTCATAGGAGAGTAGAAAGAAACAAAACTAGAGACAATTAAAAAAAAAGGAAAGGAAACTAATTTCATAGAACTAAAGTAAAAGACTTTAAAGGTATAAAATACTTTAATTTGAAATAGTAATGACTTATGTGCATTGTCAAACCCTGAGATAAATTAAATTTAAATTTATAGAGATAGATGGCGCCCAAAAGTTAAAATTAAATTTAAAATTATAAAAAAACATAATTTTCATAATAAAAAGTAAAACAACAATATTATTCATTTCCAATATGAGAATGTTTCTAAATAGATTTTCACATATAGGTAATAGTTTTAAAAGATCGAGCAAGACAAGGTAAAAATAAAAATTTCTTGGTTCATCAGTACTGTCGCATTGCGTCTATAATATAATAATAATATTAATAGTAATAATAAATGATTTTATTGGTAATCTACTAATCTAATCTAATATGGTAATTTTGCTTTAAAATAAGTGCAACTTTTCGCCCACTTTAAATTAATATTTAATTAATTTACTAATTATTATTTTTTATGTTCTAATTATATATATCATAAAACTGATTTAGTTCCAAATAAAATTATGTATTAAATTTTATTATTCAATCAAATTTTAATTTTAAAACTTTTATATAAAAGATCAAAAATTAATTCATGATATCAGTGTAATTGAAAATACACTACAATTTTGAGATAAATTTCTAAGATGGGATCTCGAATGGTAAGTTATATTTTTATATACAGGGTGACTCATGGTAGACGCGACGGTCCATTGTGGATAAACAGTTAATATTTTAAAAATTTTGTTTATTCGTGGATATGTGGGTTGATAAAGGCTACATTTTAAAATTATTTTGAAATATACAGGTTGTCCCAAAAAAGTGTGGCGTATCAAAGTTATATTATTTCTTATGGAAGACCATATATTTTGTTGCATTTATAGATTATACGTTAAAAATAAGATAAACTTTCTTAAGTATTTAGAGTTGTTTAAAATTATACAGGGCGTCCAAATGGGGCGATTCTCTAATGACATATTCAAACGACAATATCGTTCTTATTTTAAATAGGACACTCTATATTTTACAATCCTATTATATAGCAAATTCCATTACCTTTTAAAAATTATAAAGGTCTATTATGCCTAAATCGTTTATTTTTGTAGTTATTTTTAATTTTGTGAAATTTTCCATTTTTCCACCAAATTAAGCGTTTACTTAATTTATTTCTATACATCTCTAAAGATTGTTAGTGGTGACGATATTCTTCAACATTGTTGCAATCCAAAGGTTCCAAATTCACAATTCAAATATCTAAAGATGTACGTTTATGAATGTCGCGAAAAAACTGTATTAATTAACACAACATATCGAAAATAAACTTTAATTACTACATACACTAATTCGTTATTTCCTATTTACTGGTGTTGTAGGAGGGGTCGTATAAACTATATTTTTTAGGTAACCCCATAAAAAAGTCAATGGGATCTAAATAATTTCGTCGTTTGAATATATCATTAGAGAATCGCCCCATTTTGGACACACTGTATAATTTTAAACAACTCTAAATAAATTATTGCTTTCAATTATTAGTCTATTTTTTTTCAGTTAAAATTGGATTTGGCTGATTCCATAGGTTTCGAAGTTATTGGTTTTCTTGTAGAAATATCAAAATATCTCGAAAACTAAAAAGCTTAGGTATAAGGAATACTTAAGAAAGTTTATCTTATTTTTAACGCATAATCTATATAAATATAGGATCTTTCATAAGAAATAATATAACTTTGATACGACACAATTTTTTGGAACAACCTGTATATTTCAAAATAATTTTAAAATGTTAGGTTTTTTTAAAGAAAATTAATAATAATAATAATAATATTTATTTACCATTCAATTTGAAATATACAATAATTTAATTGTTTAATAACTTTGTTGTTGTTTAAACGGTTACCACAAATAAATACCGAATTTTTTTAAAATTCAAATTCTCGGATGCAGTTTTTTCAATCAAATAAAAAATCAATTAGTCTTCGACTCATTTTTCGCCATTTATTTATAATTCATAATAAATAAATGGCAGTTTAAAAAATTATGTAAATGTTGATCCGTTAATAAGGTATTCACTTGGTCAATTATTAATAAAAAAATTACATTTGGATTCCATATTCGCTTCCAAAATAAATAATTTTATCTCATATAAAAGATTTTTTTTAGTTTGAAACAAAATATTATTGTTTTATTTATTGTTTTTGGCCTTGTCACTCTTTTGCAGGTCACTTGATACCAGTTACTACCTGTTAACTATCAAAATCAGTAATTACGTAACAATATGTGACACATCGCCGGTCACTAGTTTTAGGCTACTAGATATTTAAAAAATTGTTTTACTATGAAAAATAACTTAATCTGCAACGTTTATAAAAAAATGTTTCAGGTTCAAATTGTTTTAATATTCCTCTTGGCTGTATCTTTCGCCACAGCTCTACCCTACAGAGCTTTTCGGCAAGTTCCTATTCAAGGAGATATTGCTGAACGAGCTGCAGGAGTATATCGAATGCCTCCGGGCGACTACTGGGGTAATCCTAACGGCTTAGGCTAATGGTAGTGCAACCGTATATAACTTAAGTTATCCACAAATGAGTTATACACCATATTAATGTATTTGCCATGGGCCAAATATACTTATTAAATATTTTTTATTAGTTTGTTTTAAACACCCAACTAACGAAGTTTATTTATTTATTTATTTACACTGTTCTACGGAAAAGAGATTTCCAATTACAGAGCAGGAATCAAGTAAAAATTACACAATAATAACAATAAAAGAAGCTTAAGACCACATTACACAATAAGACTAACAATAGAAAAAAATCTTCAGATTATTAATACTGAAATTAATACTGAAAGTAAAACTTCTTAATTCTACCCGCATTACAGTAAAATATATCAAGTTGTTCACTTATTAAATTATAGTTACTACACGTAGTATGAACAGGAGAGTTTTTTAATATATTTGTTCGTGGCGTGGTATTATAGAATGAATCGGTGTATCGAGTTGCCTGACGGGGAATTTTAAAGTTTATCTGATGTAGTAAGCATTGACATTTAATTTCGTTGTTAATTATTTTGTATAGCGTAATGACACTTGAACATTTTTTTCTTATATCCAGACTGAAAAAGCTATGTCTTGTCAATAAACTCTCGTGTGACGTGCCAATCTGCGGATAAGTTCGATCTACTTTAAAACTTAAGTATTTGAGAAAGCGTCTTTGGATTGCTTCCAGTGTATAAATGTGCACTTAGCATGGGTTCCAGATAATTGATGCATATTCAAGCTTAGATCTTACAAAAGCATAGTAAAGAGCTTTAAGTGTATCCGTATTCTTAAAGTCATGACCTACTCTGATTAGAAATCCATACATGCGGTTCGCTAAGGTAGTTATATCGTCCACATGGTCTTTAAAAGACAATTCTGAGGAGTCGAAAGTAACTCCAAGATCCTTAAAATTAGGTGGTCGGTCTAGAGAATGATTATCTATCTAATAATCAAATATAATTGCATCAGATCTCAATGTATATGACATTACGCAACATTTAGCAGGATTTAACGTCAACTTATTACGACTGCACCATAGACTGACTTGATTTAGAAGTTGTTGTATTGAGGCTATACCGAAGCGAGGTTTACTTTTAACAAAATTGTTTTATAAACTTATCATAAAAACTTTTTGGCAACAAAATCATATAATATTTATATAGCAATTTTATATATGATATCTAAAGTTTTTATTGTGCTATATAACATGCACGGTTTATAAAATTGAGTTGTTTTAATACTCTTTTAAGAAAGTGTGGTAAAATTTATAGATCAGGTACAAACACATAATAAAACTATTTTTTTAAACAGTTTCAGCAACTTATAAAATAATTATATAATTATTGACAGTGGAAACTATAATGTAGTTATTAAAAATTGATCTTTCGTTAAAAATTATTCTTATAAAATCCTTATAAAATAATTAATAATTATGATATTTGTTGGTTGTTGGAAGCAGTATATTAATAAAAAAAACTAGAAACGTGCCAACAAATATGTCGGGATTAAGCCAGAAAGAAAATAAAAGGAGTGAAGCGTTTCGGAGAAAAATAAAAAAAACTTTTGTTTAATAATCATCAAAATATAAAAATTTCCAATTATACTCCTTGTTCGAATGGTCCACAAGAAGTAAATGTTTGTATTATAAATAACTACACTACATCATAAAATGAAAAACAGAAAGAGAACTCACTTTTAGAACTGCCAAATCTTATTAGGGCAAGTGTTTATAATGATGAGGAATCGGTATGAGAAAATTGGTTAGTACAGTACAGTAAGAACCTAACTGTTTCAGACCATCAATAAACGGCTACACTGTATTCTGCCTCAAGACCCTAGAACGTTGCTAAAAACACACCAAACGATTATCATGACAAAATTGGGAACTTTAAATTACTGGCATCATGGTTTAGAAGTTTCCTTAAAACAAATTCTATCTTCCATGCCTCACCCGCCTTCAAAAGTATTTAAAAATGTGTACATGGATGGTTTACCAATATACAGGTTGTTTCATAGTTAAACCGACATACGTTAACTGTAAATAGAGGGTACTTAGGTGATTCCAAATAACCATGGTTACTGGGTCTATCTATCTTTAATAACCGAGATACAGAAATTTTACGGTACGAAGCTTGACCCAGGTGAAACCTGCAACCTGTTAAATTGGATTGCTTGTTCGAAATCTACGACTATATTAGCTTAAAAAACTTAAATAGGTTTAATATTTTGCATTTTTCATTTAAATGTGGAGGTCATTCTCCCTATAATTGACACTTGAATAAAATTATTGTCGTGGTACAAAAAGGGTATCCAGGTAATGCGTAGGATTAACTCAGGTACTCGTGGTACAACTAGAGAGCCCCCAGTTATACTAAATTTCCTATTTATTATTATTAACAACATTAATATTAAATGTGCAGTTGGTCGCATTTTCTAAATTTATTGCAGATCGAGCAACAGAAGGTAAAAATAAAAATTTCTTGGTTCATCAGTACTGTGGCGTTGCGTCTATAATATAATAATAATAATAAATGATTTTATTGGTAATCTACTAATCTAATCTAATATGGTAATTTTGCTTCAAAATAAGTGTAAATTTACGCAAACTGGTAGATTTAATTAATTTAATAATTAGTATTTTTTATGTTCTAATTATATATGCTTTAGTTCCAAATAAAATTATGTATTAAATTTTATTATTCAATAAAATTATAATTTAAAACTTTTATATAAAAGATCAAAAATCAATTTATGATATCAGTGTAATTGAGAATACACTACAATTTTGAGCGAAATTTCTAAGATGAGATCTCGAATGGTAAGTTATATTTTTATAAACAGGGTGTCACGGTAGACGCGACGGTCCATTGTGGATAAACGGTTAATATTTTAAAAATTTTGTTTATTCATGGATATATGGGTTGATAAAGGCTACATTTTAAAATTATTTTTAAATAAACAGGTTGTCCCAAAAAAGTGTGGCGTATCAAAGTTATATTATTTCTTATGGAAGACCCTATATTTTGTTGCATTTATAGATTATACGTTAAAAATAATACAGGTTGCAAAATGGGGCGATTCTCTAATGATATATTCAAACGACAATATCGTTCTTATTTTAAATAGGACACTCTATATTTTACAAATTCCGTTAAAAATAAGATAAACTTTCTTAAGTATTTAGAGTTGTTTAAAAAATACCAAAATGGAGCGATTCTCTAATGACATATTCAAATGACAATATCGTTCTTATTTTAAATAGGATACTCTGTATTGTATAATCCTATTATGTAGAAAATTCCATTACCTTTTAAAAATTATAAAGGTCTATTATGCCTAAATCGTTTAGTTTTGTAGTTATTTTTAATTTTGTTAAATTTCCCATTTTTCTACCAAATTAAGCGTTTACTTAATTTATTTCTATATATATATATATCTAAATAATGTTAGTGGTGACGATATTCTTCAATATTGTTGAAATCCAAAGGTTCCAAATTCCCAATTCAAATATCTTAATAAAATAAACTTTGATTACTGCATACACTAATTCGTTGTTTCCTATTTTCTGGTGTTGTAGGAGGAGTAGTATAAACTATATTTTTTACGTAACCCCATAAAAAAAGTCAATGGGAGTCAGATCTATCTAAATAATTTCGTACAATTCTTGACTTTGACTAATATTTAAGTTTCCAACAGTTTCCAGAAACTTTTTCTTAAAAATCGCAAAAATTTCCTCCCATTTAAATGGCCATCAAAGAAATATGGGCCAATACAAAGTGTTATATTTAGGCATTACGGTGGAAAAGTAATGTAAAATTTAACAAAAATAAAAATAACTCCAAAATTAATAGTTTTAGGCATAGTAGACCTTTATAATTTTTAAAAGGTAATGGAATTTGCTACATAGTAGGATTTGCAACGTGTTTGCGGCAGATTGCCGCAGGCGCGCCCGGTCGTGTAAGTTTTATTTATTACTAATTTTTTCAGTTTACTTAGATTGTTTGTTTTGGAACTGTTATATATATTTTTTTTACTATAATAAAATGATTATGAATGGCATATTTGTCTTATTTTAAGTAAAATAAATTTTCTTCGTTATTTGTAAACTACAAACCTGAAAAAGCAAAGGCAGCAGAATGCCGCGGCGCGCTTTCTCGTGTAATTCTAAAAAGCGCGCCCGCCGGAGGGTTAAAAATTAAGAACTTTAAACTTCAAACGATTTATAATTTTTTGGTATGCCAAAATACAAAGAAACAAATAAAAACTTAAAACTTGTTAATTTGTTCAAATCAACAAAAAAAAACAATAAATAAAAAATGAATTGTCAAAATCAAAAAGTAAGAAAATCAATAATGAAAATTAATTCTTACCACATTTAGAGCATGTCACAAAAACTTTTTATTTTATTTTAGATATAAAAAATTAAATATCTTTCAAAACGCGCAGGCACTTGAGCCAGGAGACTTCTGGATTCAGAATCCGAATGAATTCAATTTGTTCGTACAGTTACCTTTACAATTCATTTGCTGAGATCTGCATAATATTTTAGATTGATTCAAGTGGATGATTTTTGTACCTTTAGCAAATTGCTAGTTCAGCTGAATTAACCATATTTAATATTATGCAGAATGAACGGAAGTATATGAAATAAAAGTGTGAAATAAAAACTGAAAATTGTTTATAATTAATTAGAATACGATATGTTTTATTAAAAAATTCTCATATTAGGAATAAAGGTAAATGGACTCGCGATTATATTGTAGATGAAATTTTAAATAATTATATTGAATTTTGAAAATTGTATTAAATGGAATTTAGAAAATTATTAATTAGAATTTGTGACAATATCAAAATATCTAGAAAACTAAAAAGCTTAGGTATAGGGAATACTTACGAAAGTTTATCTTATTTTTAACGCATAATCTATAAATGCAACAAAATATAGGATCTTTCATAAGAAATAATATAACTTTGATACGTCACACTTTTTTGGGACAACCTATATATTTCAAAATAATTTTGTGAAAATCCTGTCGCTAATCCTTCGGTCGCCAATAAATAACTTTGTGAGATATAAAGGACTTTTTATCCCCCTCCTCTTCATTACCTTCCACTCATATATGGCTAACCCTAACTTAATTTTAAAATGTCAGGTTTTTTTAAAGAAAATTAATAATAATAATATTTATTTACCATTCAATTTGAAATATACAATAATTTGAATGCAGTTTTTTCAATCAAATAAAAAATCAATTAGTCTTCGATTCATTTTTCGCCATTTATTTATAATTTATAATAAATAAATGGCAGTTTGAAAAATTATATAAATGTTGATCCGTTAATAAGGTATTCACTTGGTCAATTATTAATAAAAAAAATTACATTTGAATTCCATCTTTGCTTCCAAAATAAATAATTTTATCTCATATAAAAGATTTTTTTTTAGTTTGAAACAAAATATTGTTTTATCTCGTTTATTGATTAAATTTGCTTCAATTTATTGGGATAATTAAACGATTTTTAGCAACTTCAATTTAAAAATATTTTTCTTCGTCCCATGTTCTATCTATCTATCTATGTTGGGGGTGTCGATACACTGCGACCTATAAGATCTATTGTGCCCCCTACTGCTGCCCAATCGTTGAGGATGTCTCAACGATTAGAGCAGTTCCTCCAGTCCTATTGTTTTCAAAAAGTTCAGGATATCGGTAGGCTTCCGGTTAGGTAGATCTTTCTCTTCTATTTGATATTCTGAGAGAATGTTGATAGAGGTTTCCTCCTCTTTCTCGCAGAATCTGCATTCTTCTTTATCTACTAATCCGAGTTTCTTTAGGTGGCCTCTCAGGCGGCAGTGCTCTGTTAGGATACCCGTTAGTACTCTGAGCTTATTTTTACTTTTACTGATGCAGTCGTCAGATCTCTTCTGGTTATAGTTCCCCAGTAGTGTCTTGACCTGTCTCATTCCTTGTAGTCTTATCCAGTATTGGGATCTTTTCTTATTTACTTCTTTTCCAAGTTCATCAAGTATTGTACTGGTGCTTATTCCGCAGAAGGGTTCAGGTCCCAGAAATGGTGTTTCAGCCCCTTTTTTTGCGAGTACGTCTGCTATTTCATTACCCTCCACTCCAGTATGTCCCGGGGAACCCATAGTAGGGTAACAGTGTTGTTCTTGCCTAGTTCGTTTAGATTCTCTAGGCACTCCCAAACGGTCTTGGAGTTGATTACGTGGGAGTTCAAGGTATTAATGGCTGCTTGGCTGTCTGACATGATGATGATCTCTTGTCTGCGAAAATTTATTTCTATGTTGAACTGGACACATTTTCCGATGGCGTATATTTCAGCTTGGAAAATGCTCGGAGATTTGCCTAAACTTTCGGAATATTTGGTTCCAGGCCCGTATACTCCTATTCCTGTTCCTTCTGTTGTTCTAGAACCATTTGTGTACCATTTCATGGCACTTCTATTGAGTTTTGGGATGTTATCTTTGCCCCATTCGCGTTTGTTACTTAGCTTTGTGTTGAATTCTTTCACAAAGCTAAACTTCTTTGTCATCTCATCTTGGGGCATGTCCCAGGTTTGGTGATTTCCAGGAAGGAGTCCTTCTCTGGTCATTCTGTAGGTTTGTCCTTATCGCTATACTCTCCATTACTATATGGAGGGGTGTAAGGCTTAGGATTGCCTCCATGGCGGCCGTTGGGCAAGTTCTCATTGCACTTGTTATGCATACGCAGGCTAGTCTTTAGATTTTCGCTAGATTTGCCTTTGTACTGGCCAGCTTAGTTCTGCTGCCCCAAACTACTGCTCCATAAGTGATGGCCGGTCTCACTATTGACGTGTACATCCACTGCAGTATCTTTGGGTTACATCCCCATTTTTTTCCCGCAAAATTTCTGCACATGTTATCATATTTTGTAAAATTATCTTAAGATGTGTTTCTGTAGTAAATTTTATTATTTTTTGTTGTCTTTGTCAAACTGCGCCGATAACAGTGCCACATTAATTTCTCTGGATTAGGTAACCTCAAAAAACAGCTTTTTTATATATGTATGCCTACAAGTTGCGGTTTATATTTTTCTTTAACCTATCTCGGTTTGTTTTGGTGTTTGAAATTTTAAACAAATGTATAATTTTTTTGTTTTCTGTCTTCTACGTCTTCTACATTGGCTATATCTTCTATATTATCTGTCCTCTATATCTTCTATGTTTTTTATTAGTGAGGCCTTCGCATCGAGACGCTCCAATGTAACGAGGGATTAACAAAACTTTGATATCCTGTCACAAGTAATCTCCCTAGAGCTTGAATTACTATCGGAAATATTTCCGAAAGGATGAATTTTTT
This sequence comes from Crepidodera aurea, assembly GCA_949320105.2. NCBI lineage: Eukaryota > Metazoa > Arthropoda > Insecta > Coleoptera > Chrysomelidae > Crepidodera > Crepidodera aurea. Next base: position 26,096,807 of record OX439475.1, on the reverse strand, counting down.
TAAAAGTTATCCCGAGTTGAAGTCAGTGTAAAAATTATAGGGGCGGTGGATGGTTCTTGTTCAAGTTATACATAATTTTGGTCTATCAGACGGAAGTTAGTTGTGGAGTTACTGTCTGTGGGCCAGTTTATAATTCTTTTTATTTAAAAAAAACGTAGTTATTCGTTTTTTTTAGTAATTTCTATAATTATGACTTCCCTAACTCCCTAACTTCCCTAACTCTTCGTAAAGACGATCAAATATGTTTGAAGAATAAAAAAGTTCAGATCCTTGGATCACTTATATGGTATTTGTATGGAGAGTGATGGACAAATTCTATAATTTTTATTCAGTTTATTACAAAGGTTCCTACATTTTTGTATAATTTTTTATTTTTTTCAATGTTTTAGAAGCAACATACTTATTTTTATTGCCAAAAAATCTGCTTTTGTTTCTTGTCACAGACATTTTTAGAATGTTACGTTTTTTTTTTACTGAGTTTCTTTGTTATTCTATATTTTTGTTAAAAATGTTTAATAAAGTTGATTTCCCTGTTTTGCTTGTTTATATACATGTACCAAACAAAAAAAATATCCAAGTTAAATTTTCACAAATAGCTTTTTTGATAGTCGGTGTCTAAGACGGATGTTAGCGTTCATGTTAAAAAAATCATGTTAGTAACGGAAGGTTAAATGACTTTCGTTCAGTAAAGTATAAATCTAAGTCAATGAAGATGTTTTTGGGTTATCTTTGATCTTGTCACTCTTTTGCAGGTCACTTGATATCAGTTACTACCTGTTAACAATCAAAATCAGTAATAACGTGACACATCGCTTGTCACTAGTTTTAGGTTACTAGATATTTAAAAAATTGTTTTACTATGAAAAATAACTTAATCTGCAACGTTCATAAAAAATGTTGCAGGCTCAAATTGTTTTAATATTCCTCTTGGCTGTATCTTTCGCCGCAGCTCTACCCTACAGAGCTTTTCGGCAAGTTCCTATTCAAGGAGATATTGCCGAACGAGCTGCAGGAGTATATCGAATGCCTCCACCAGAAGGTGACTGGACTAATACTGGTAACTGGTACGGCTCATGATGGTGCAACCGTATATAACTTAAGTTAATCCACAAATGAGTTATGCACCATATTAATGTAATTGCCATGGGCCAAATATACTTATTAAATATTTTTTATTAGTTTGTTTTAAACACCCAACTAACGAGGTTTGCTTTTAACAAAATTGTTTTATAGAGGAAGAGGCATAGTTTTAATGGGATTTCCAGCAACGTACGAATTTGATAAAATTTTAGTATATTGTAGATATCGACTTTCTGATAAAAATGTCTCATGGGCCCAAACAGACCCTATGACTAGTTTCCGAGATACAGTAGCGGGTATGGGTTATCCTGAAAAACACGAATTAAATCAAAAATACTATAAAGGTTGGTATTCAAGCAAGTTAATTTGATCTTGGGCGGCTGTGCCAGATGTCACGTGTCGATTTTTTATGTACAGCGTGTCCTCATAAGTAATATTAATACTATTTATTTCCATACTCTCAACAAAAAATTGAAAAAAGTCAACCTCTCCTTGCAATTATTTTTTAATTATTCTAGAATAAAACTTAAATATTACAAATATTTTAGTAGTGCTGCCGTGAACACTTGAGAGTGATGATGATAGTGGGGGTAGAAAAGTCATTTATTTTATAAATATCGCTAAAATAGGCTGCTCTTTGAAGAACAACAGATCTGTTGGAACATTTTGGGAGGTAGTTTAGCTTGTAATATGGTGTTTCTTTTTTTTTTCTTCCAAGGAGTTCTTTCGACAATATTCCTATATTTTTTTTTCATTAGTTAGCATGTTTGGGAAAGGAATGTAATTTTTTTTGAAAATTTCCAGAAATTTTGGTGATTTTTAACAGAGTTTGCCTGACCTGATAGTTCAATAAAAGCAAAATCACCGAAGTTTCGAGACTTTTTGATAAAAATCTGTTGTACAATGCACATCGTGGTGTCAAATTAATAAAACAATCAAAGGTGAACTAAAAGTAAAATGTTATGTAGAAGAATTGAAAACATTTATCAGCAGTTAGAAGTTCTGTTTACCATATTTGAAGATGCTATTCAGAATGAAAATGAAATAAAATTTCCTGATAATTGTTATCCAATAGTCCTATCCTGCTAGATTCCTGAAAAGTTCCTGTATCCCGTAGAATCGATAATGATTGATTGATTTAGGAGGACGTCTTAAATTTATAGTTGTAAATTAGTGCATCAATTAAAAAGGTACCAACAACAATAACTAGTTATTTGAAAATTAAAAACTATAAAAAACTTCTCAACCTCATTTTATTTTTAACAAACAACTAACGAGCGTCGTGATAAAAAAGTGTAAACAAATGAGTATCCACGATAAGTGTAATTACTAGTAAATCTATCTCTGACAAATAGTCCAGGAGCTCGCGAAATGTTTTCTCAAGAACAAGTGACCTAGCAAATTGTGAAAAAATTGAAAACTATACGCAGAATTCCCACCAAAACGTTCCAAGCATGACTACTCCAATGATCTACAATTAAATACCAGGACAAGTTCCACTATTCTCCCAAGGTATGATACCATTAAATACATCCTATCCTCCACTCCCAGTATAATACTCAATTCCCATTAACAACTATCAACAACATCCTTTGCAAATCCCATTTCCTGAACCAACACCACAAATATTTCAGCAAAATCAAAATCAAAACGACAGGGAAACAGTACAATATAAGAAACGACATAGAAACGAAGACAGCCCGGATAACAGACATACAAAACAAACCATGTTAACAGACTACTGACTAAACGAACCAACTACAACAAATAATAGATTTACAGTATTGAACAAAGAAACAGAGGATGAGCCAACCAGCCAAGAATCAAACACCGAATCCAGCAAGCCCCCCCCCCCCTCCCAATATTCGTACAAAATGTAACATACATCAAACCCCTGAATGAATTACTTGACAAAATAGTACCCAATAGTTATACCCTCAAAAGTATGGCTAACAATACAGTCAAAGTACAGCTAGATACGCCGGAAAATTACTCCAAAACCATAAATGCATTAACTGAAAAGAAAACGCAGTTCCACAAGTATCAATTCAAACAAAACCGGGGCTTTCGAGTAGTCATAATAAATGTTCATCCTTCCACAGATGCAGAAGACATAAAAGCCGCCCTACAGGAGATCGGCCACTCAGCAACAAATGTTTCAAACATAAAGCAAAGAGGATCAAAAAAAAAATCTTCCTTTATTCAATATAGAACTCGCCTCTCAACAAAACAATAAAGACATCTACCAAGTAACAAAACTGCTCAACTGTATAATAAAAATAGAACCGCCTCATCTAAAAAGAGAGCTGCCACAATGTCAAAGATGTCAGGGTTTCGGCAACACCCGCAAATACTGTCACAGAAACCCACGTTGTGTTAAATGTACAGGTCACCACCTGACAACAGAATGCATAAGAAAAACAAGATCCAAAGAAGTCAAATGCGTAAATTGCGAGAAACATCATCCTGAAAACTACAGAGGCTGCTCAGTATACAAAGAAATGCAGAAAAATAAATTCCCTCCGGTACGTGAAAAACCAATACAGAATTCGCCCAATCTTAGAAACCAGGAGAATCCCCAACGAATACTCAACAACGCACAAGCTTCTGGATCAAATACCAATAATATTCAGCAACAATATCTTCACCCACAACAGCAAGAACTTCCTGTAGCTACACAACCAACGGTAAGCAACTTGGAACACATTGTCACAAAACTGAGGGAGATAATGGACAAAATGTTCGACCTCCTGATGACCCTTGTCTCAAAAATAAATCTTCAACACTGAACTAAAAATCGGTACCTGGAATGCCAACGGTTTAACTAATCACAGTTTAGAAGTCAAAACATTTATAACAGAAAATAACTTAGATATAATGCAGATATCTGAAGCACAAATGAAAAACAAAAGTTACTTTAAGTTACCAAAATACTCAACTTACGTAACACAGCATCCCCTTGGAAGAGCACATGGAGGCACCGCTGTAATCATCAAAAATAGCATCAGACACCACGAAATAAATAAGCATTGCGAAACCAACAGTTTCAATAACCGACTGGCACAGCAAGCTAATTTTATCAGCCGTCTATTGCCCGCCAAATCAAATCGCTAAAGAAGAACATTTTACAACGAATTTCAATAAACTTGGGGAACGCTTCATCGCAGCAGGAGATTATAATGAGAAACACCTTCAATGGGGATCCATATCACTAAGATTAAGATTACCGAGATCAAAGAAGCAATCAAAAAACTAAATAATAAAAAATCACCGGGATGCGATCTAACAACGGCCCAAACACTAAAAGAGTTACCTGGGGCTGCTACCAAACTAATTATGTACATATTCAACGCTGTTCTAAGGCTGGGCCACAACTCTCATCTTACCGTCCAATAAACCTCCTTCCATTAACTTCTAAGGTATTTGAGAAGCTTCTACTAAAGAGAATAGACATCATTATAACGGAAAATAATTTAATACCCAATTACCAATTCGGCTTTCGACAACATCACGGCACAATTAAACAAAGAGAAGCACTAGAAGCCAAAAAGTATTGCACAATGGCATTTCTCGATGTCTCCCAAGCCTTTGACAAAGTGTGTCACAAAGGGCTAACAGCAAAACTTAAGAAACAAATGCCACATCCAATCAGCGTATTCTTCTACAATTATATTGTTTATTGTTTTGTATGTAACAGATTACAGTAATAAAGGATATCAAAAAAAGTATATAAGTAAAAATAAAAAAAAGGCCATTATACATTTTATCTAGACAAATTAAACGTAATTACTTAATTGAATAATTTTAGGTTAAGTTTTGTTTTATGTCAATAAAAATAAAAAAGAAGACAACTAAAATTTCATAATAGACTAAGAAAAATTGACTCTTAACAGAATATTGAGAGAAACTTACCGTTCATAATTAAAATTTATTTTTTTATTGTTAATTGTTTATAAATTTGAGTTTTTTTATTTAGTTAATAAAGAGTGTTCTATTGTTATTTATCCGTTGTCATTGGATTTCCATTTGTAAAATAAGTAGATCCCTACCTGAGGTTAGAGTTTCTCTTGCTCTGCTATTAATTCAAGAGATGGCGCCCTAAACAAAATTACAAATCCTTGTAAAAAGAAAGAATCTAGGTTAAATCTAAAGTTTTCAGAGTTTTTGGTAAGTAATAATTTGAGGTTGTGTAATAATGCCTTAGCAAACTAAATGCGAACCATAAATGTAATTATAAATAAAATTGAAAATAAAACAAAATATATCATACCATAACATCCTGTATACATATTTATATTGTCTTTAGCTACTGCCACTACCGTCACTATAAATTAAAAACAATGATTCAGCTTTGAGTTTCTCGGCTGCTTTCTTATAAAACAGAATTTAACGGCCAAAGATTTCACATACATTAAAAAAAGTGTATTGTAAACAAGGTGAAGCGTTTAAAAAATCGTTTCCGCTAAAATATAAAATGTGTTCATTTATCTTAAGCGCTGAGCTCAGTGAACAGGTAATGTATGCGGCTGTTAAAAATACAAAATTGCCCTAATGATAACAATTTACTGCTAATCGTCGGCGAGGATCTTAATCAAGAAACAAATTTAATGAGCTTACTTGGTTTTAATGAAATTTGAATTTTTTAATGAACTTCGCACCAGTGCCTGAACTGAACTTGTTTTGAACCACGCACTATATAAATTTTTTTAATACAATAAAAGTAATCTTTGCTTATAGTTCTGATTTTGTGATTAAAATAGGAGGACAACGCGGCCATTTTCTATTCAAGCTGTTAAATAATACTATTTTCATTCATTACTCTACGAAAATATACTTTTCTGTTTTAAAATGACAAGCGAAAGCGAAAGTAAAACATGTTAGGTGATCGGTTGCTAGGTATAAAAAACTTTCGAAAAAAATAAAAATGTAAATCTTGTCCGAAAGCAACGGCACTGGAAATATTGACTTGCTTGTTGCTAAATGGTCTTTAAATTCTGTTTCTGAATGTTTGTTTTGCTGCATACAGATGGATTTTTCGGGCATTATTTTATTAGCAACTTCTATTTTCTGAGTCACTGAGTCTGCTGTATATCCTTCCGCTACCCCTGACGACTTGCACCCCCCGTGGTATAGGTATAGTGTGTTAATAGCCCAATTCTATAGTGTAAGTACCATTAAAATCAAGATCCGGATTAAGAAGAATTTGCAAAATTTGAAAATCCCCAAAACAACACCCTGTATATCAAATATTTTAAAATTGGGATGGATATTTGAAAAGAACGGAAAAAAATGAGTTAAAGTGAAAAATTTTTTTAAGTGCACATTCTACTACTGGAGTTTTAACGTCAAATTACATCAAAGGCATTTTTTTAATTTTCACAAGAAGTAACTTTCGAAATACCTGGTAGATTTCTTTCTTATTTGGTACAGGTATCATTTTTAGTAGCCAATCGTGTAATGTAAAGATAGTTAAAATCCAGATACGGATTAAGAAAACTTTGTAAAATTTGAAAATCCCCAACGCAACACGCTGTATATTAGATATTTTTTAAATTGGATCAGATATTCGAAACGAATGGAAAAAGCTGAGATATTCTTACATATCTTTATAAATGCACATCTCGTTCTACATATTACTAAACTTTTAAAGTAAATTCAATTAATTCTCATTTTCATAAGCCATAACTTTCGAAACACCCTGTAGATTTCTTTCATATTTGGTTCGGGTAGATTGTTTAAATAGCCCAATCGTACAATACAAGAACTAAAGTTAAAATCCAGATCCAGATTAAGAAAAATTTGTAAAAGTTGGTGATCTCTAAAATAGCATCCTGTATATCAGATTTTATTAAATGTAATCGGATCCCTATTTAAAAAAGAAAAATAAAGACAAAAGATGTGTTATACTAAAATATTTTTATAAGTGCACAAGAGCGTTCTACAAACAAAAAATACAGATTTAATTTTTTGGATTAATTCCAGATTCAAAACTCCTTAAACAGCAACAGCAACAGCAATAGATTCATAGAAGACTTAAGAGGAACTGGCCTATTGATCTGAAGAATTATTAAGCGAGCCTCCTCTCTGGAGAAGGCTCTATCACGTCATAGAAGAACTACAAAAGATAGCTCTTAAGTCATCACATTAGCCCATAGAATGTTTTGTTCTGATTGCTAATAAAGTTTAATATAAAAAAAAAAAAAATAAGTGCACAAGATCGTTCTACAAACAAAAAATACAGATTTAATTTTTCCGATTAATTCCGGATACAAAACTCATTAAACTATCAAGTAAGCTTCGGCAATAACATGTCTTTTTCCTTTTTTTTCTTTTTTAAAATAGGTATCCGATTACATTTTAAAGAATATGATATACAGGGTGCTATTTTAGAGCTTATCAACTTTTACAAATTTTTCTTAATCCGGATATGAATTTTAACTTTAGTTCTTGTATTGTACGATTGGGCTATTTAAACAATCTACCCGTACCAAATATGAAAGAAATCTACAGGGTGTTTCCAAAGTTATGGCTTATGAAAATGACAATATGTATTGCATTAATTGAATTTACTTTAAAATTATGTAATATGTAGAACGAAATGTGCATTTATAAAAATATGTCAGAATATCTCAGTTTTTTCCATTCGTCTCGAATGTCTGATCCAATTTAAAAAATATCTGATATACAGCGTGTTGCGTTGGGCATTTTCAAATTTTACAAATTTTTCTTAATCCGTATCTGGATTTTAACTGCAGTATAGTCCTTACATTATACGATTGAGCTACTAAAAATTGATACCTGTACCAAATATGAAAGAAATCTACCAGGTATTTCGAAAGTTACTGCTTGTGAATATGAAAAAAATGCATTTGATGTAATTTGACGTTAAAACTCCAGTAGTAGAATGGGATGTGCACTTAAAAAAATTTTTCACTTTAACTCATTTTTTTCCGCTCTTTTCAAATATCCATCCCAATTTTAAGAAATCTGATATACAGGGTGTTGTTTTGGGGATTTTCAAATTTTGCAAGTTCTTCTTAATCCGGATCTGGATTTTAATTGTAGTTCTTACACTATGGGATTGGCCTATTAACACACTATACCTGTACCGAGTATGAGAGAAATCTACAGGGTGGTTTCTAAAGTTACGGCTTATCAAAATATTGGTCGAAATAGATGAAACACCCTGTCTCTCGGTTATTAAAGGCGTTAGACCAATTAACCAAGGTTATTTGGAATCTCCTAAGTACCCTCTATTTACAGTTAACGTATGTCGGTTTAACTATGAAACACCCTGTATAAACATTAACAACCTGTTAGCAAAGGGGTTAGGAATTTAATTTATTCTATTGGACATCCTAAGACCGGTTTCTGCCTTTAGGCTTCGTCAGTTAGGCTTTCAAATCCAATAAATCAAATTCCAACCACGCGTAAGTGAATAGCTACATCCGCTATCAGATAAAATTCGAAAATGTGCTATCATCTATCAGTAGAACTAATAAATGAAGCTTAGAAGTGAGTTTTGATAAAACAAAGCAATTCATTCCCAATGCAAGTTGAGTGTAAGGATGAACATGTCAGTCAGACAGGTTGAAAATAATTGGAAACGTTGTAAATCTTAAAAAAAAATCTAGTTCAAAAACATACGAGTACCAGAGAAAACATATACATTATTAATTATTAAAATAAATTCTTATAATAATTGTATTAACGATCCAAAAAATTTAATACAAACCCAAACATCCTCTCAGCGGCTTGATGCTTGTGGCACCAGAAAATTAAATTAGCTTCCCAATTATCCTAATTTTGTTTCAATTATAGATCGGTAGGCCTTTTGAAAAACCACTAACAGGCCAATTAAAAATAAGTTAACCTAAAAATAATTGCATATTTAGTGTTGTTAATAACAGAGCAAAACGACAATCTGGGCGTTTTGATCGTTTTTAGGTAAATTCAAACATATGGCGTAATTTGTCATTGAAGGTAACTTATTTCATTCGTGACGGGATTGGTCAAAAACTTTGTATTAAACGCTATCGGCGTAGTGGGCAAAAAGAAATGTGAAATATAATTGTTAGTGATAAATATCAGGTATAAAAATGTTTTTTAAGCGTATTGAATAATATATGTATATCATTATTGCTGGCTCAAATAAAATTTGTAATCATTTACTTAAATTTTGGTTTATTAGAAAACTAAGAAAAAAAAACAATTACAACAATTGGAGTCAAGCGGGGATCCCGAACTCAATTTCAGCAAATGAGGTCCCAACGCCTTCCCTGAATCGATTTATTGATAGAATTATGAGTTGTGGGATTATTAAATACATAATTATGGCCCAAAGCTTCTTTTGTTTTTCTCCACTATCTTCGATTAAAATATGTTTACCTCCATATAGTTGTTTCAGTTCATCTACTGCTTCCATTCATTTTCTTCTAAGTCTACGCTTTGTTGATTTCTTCTTGCCTATATTCTTCTTCATTGCTTCGAAAAGAAAAATGTAGAAATATATAGTACACAGATTTTTATATGAAATTCTCAAATTTTCACAGAAGTAATTGTATATCTTTAGTACACTTCCATTAGTTCATCGTTTGTTATCTTTTATAATCCTGTGAACTTTTTTCAATATTATTCGCTCCCAAATCTTCAAGCTCCTTTCTAATTTTATTGAGAAAAAACCATCACTCACACCCATATAGTACAGTAGGTCGAATGTCAATCTGTTTTGTATTTCTTTTGCCTTATGATTCGCTTCTAAATAAGAGGTTTTGATAATCTTATCTTCCCTATTTACTGGCGAACCAATGCTGTTAATCTCTGATCCCAGGTGAAATCCAAGAAACTCGATTTTGGCTTCTTCTTCGATGGTATGTCTCCTATTTTTAATTTTTTAATAATATATTTGTGACTTCACCTAGATGGTAAATGGAGTCTTCCAAATTGATTACTTCATTACAAGGCTAGTATCATTTATTTTATAAGTTTGTGTATCATACTCGAGATTTTCAACAAACCTTTTAAAAGCCACACAAGAAATAATACAATTTTATTTATTTCTAATTTAATTTTCCTCTACCACCATCTAGCAGTGAGTAGATGAACCACTAAGCCCTGTGTAATGCAAACTGTAATCTATTTTTCTTTTAGTTCTAACTATTTGCTTTACTTGACACAGCGCTAATTTGAATGTTTGTGATTTGTAATAATGAAACATAACCTCACTCTGAGTTATTATATCATGAGTTTTTTTATTTAAAATGATTTAGTTCGATACCTTCAAGTTTTTAATTGGATTGTCTCTCCTAACTTTGACATTCTTCTTCGTTTGAGTGATCCTATAGGCCAATCTATTATATGGATTTTTTCCCAGGGAATCAGGCGCTTCCTTTTGGCAACGGTTGCATAATGATGACTTATTCTAACAGATATGGACATGTTTGAATTAGCTTTGGTACTAGCACATACATTTTCGACCGATCTTGTGTTACTATTAGAGAGTGAATTAATTATACATTCCAATTACTTAAATTGTTTCCACTGGTACCGTTTACAAAATTTAATTACCTTCTATACAAACATTAAAAGAATACATATTAAATCATAAAATTCTCTGTTTTACTTTTGTTTTTGTTGTTTTGTTTCACTTTCTCTCTCCAAATCAACTATTATATCGTAAATAATAATTTCTTGCTCCAAGAACAACTCGGTTAGTAAAAATATACTTTTATCTCAACCAAAGTTTCTCATGAAGGATTCAATTAAATTTAATTATTTAATCAGCAGTTGTTTCGTTTCTGCTGTATTGATTTGTTTGTGTTTAATATTATTCTTAATCAGTAGGTAATTTAAAATTGGGTCACGAAAATTATTTCAAAATATTTTATGATTTAGTGGTTTTTTTATTATTTATTACAGAGAAAGTTGTGTTCATATAAATACAATATTAAGCCAAATTATTTTGTGTTTATACTATAAAAAACAAATTATTAAAGAAATCAGTTTTAATTTAAAATAATCAAGCAAATTTTTGGCTGACAAGACTGGCGAGTAAATTCAGATACCGGAGTGTTAAAAAGGAATTTTTTAGTTTACCAATTATAAGCTTGGACATTTTTTCGTTTACCAAATAATTGAGAATTTAATTTTTGAAAACCACTATGTGAGGGTTGTCGATTACAATTCCCTGGTGTAAAATTTTGAGTTAAGTTTCTAGACAACGATTTTTGGGCAGCAGAGCTCAAAACTCGATGAAATTTTAGCCTCATTTGTGAATTTAAGGAAATTCTCTTTGTCAGTTAGATACTACAAACATGGATAGAATTTTAGGGTTAGTAATTCTAATCAAAATTCATATATTGTGATGTTTATAATGGTGGTTTTATTTTTGTTTAATTATTTTCAAATTTATAAACACCACCTATATTTTTGTTGTATGTCGTTAGGCGACAATTGCGTTAAATTTTGTTGTGATTTTATTAATAGATTAAATAACCATGACTTTAGCTCGTTCTAATTTACTTTTAATTAATTTTGTTTTTAAATTAATTTTAAATGTTCGGAAAATCTTTGTACTCCTACCTTTTGTTGTAACCTGAGGCAGAATGCGAATTCTTTTTATTTATCAACAAGTGGCCTTGGGCGCCATCTACCATAGAGTAGAGATTCCTAACCTCAGGGGTAAGATCATTGGCTCAACACATATACAGTGTGTCCCAAAAAGTTTTATACAAATGGACAAAAAGTTTATCTTACATTTCACAAAAAAAAATATTCTTGATAAAAATCTCTGCATGACTTGTTGATCTATAATCATGTACAAAATTTGACCTCATCAGGTCAGGTCAAGTTCATTTGAAGGTCAAATTGAGGAAACATTTCTAGAAAAATCTGAAAAAATTCATACAAAAGTTTTTAGGGTTGCTGAATCCGAATCCGATGTTTGCTTGACCTCATCAGATCAGGGTCAAGGTCATTTGAAGGTCAAATTGAAGAAACCTAGAAAAATTAGAATCCGAGGTCCGCTTCACCTCATTAGGTCAGCTCCTGGACCAGATCTGACCGTAAAAGTGCAGTTTTTGTTTATCTCATTCTAACCTAACTTATTTTGGTAAAATTTTACTATCTGGGCTCGGCCCCAATATTGATGACATATTTTTTTTAGACTAATTTTGGGTCGCTGATCACGAATCTGCAATCAGTTTCGTGCGGTCTCATCAAACAAAAAAGTTATGAATTTTTTAAGGAAAATAAATTGGCAACTTATATAAATATAATTATATATTAAATCCAAAAGACACAAGGTACAAGATAGGTCAGATCTGGTTAGATTAATGATGTACACAGTAATATTTCAGGTAAATATGTTAAATTATAAAACAACAAAAAAAAATTCATACAACAGTTTGACGTATTGACATTTGGCAATACTATGGTCATTTGAGTTGCGTCCAGGACGTAAACTCTCGCTGTGGCTAGTGTCCCGTCGGACTCCAAAGCTGAAGTTGGCTGCAGATCGCTAGTGATTTTTACTTGAACAATTAATAAAATGTAACGGATCAATAATTTATAGGGTGAGGTCAGGTAAGACAAGGGTACGTAAGGTCAGCTAAGATCAAAAAAATTATGTACAAAGTAATATTGTCTATTCACAGCGAAAAATGTGACAAGAATCTACGTTCTGACCGCAATTCACGTGACCAGTTTACTTAAAATAAATTCATAACTCTTTTGGTTGGATGAGACCGCCCGAAACTGATTGCAGATTAGTGATCAGCGACCCAAAATTAGTCTAAAAAAAATATCCCATCAAAATTGGGGCTGAGCCCGATAGTAAAATATTTCCCTTATTTTTATTTATAGGTTAAATAACTTTTAAACTTGATCAATTTTTTTGGCCTTTTTTAATTTAATAACTTAAATATTTTACATTTTCTTTCATAAGTAATAGATTCTTTTAGTTGCTGCTTATAAGGAGGTGTTTTTCTTCAAATTGGAATTAAAATGGAATACTTTCCAAATCAGGAGCAGGATCAGGATACACACGATTTTCTTATCAGGAACGATAGACAGGATGAATAACTTCTTATCTTGATTTATGAGTTTTCTTTTTTAAAACGTCACTTTGTTGACAGGTAAAGTTTTTAATTAATTTTACACGATTTTCAAATGTTTTTGCTTCACAGAGCGATGTGGACCCTTCGAGTGATTTTGAGAAAAAGCCCCGCGTCAGAGGTTACTAGATTTACATTTGACAGAATTAAATCTAAATTTTTACAGAATTCAAAAAAAAAATAATTTTTTTCAAGTTCTTATACTTATTATTTTCTCAGTCTGATCTGAAATTATACTACTTTAGCTTTATATATTCAGTTATTTGCTAAAATAACAGTAAACACCCTAAATTAATAGGTAAAAAGATCTTATTGGCTTACAATGTTAAATTTTGACATATGAATTTTCATAGATTCTTTATAATTACTATGGTTAAAACTTGTTTGAAACATTAGATTAGAATTGCATTCTGTCCTGTGCTCCTGTGCTTACTCAAAATGTAACAAGTAGCGATTTTATCAATATTAAGAAAGTTATCTGTTTCGTTTTGTGCCTTCGTGCTAAAAACTATCTTGCCTGTATTATTTGTATTATCTTTTTAAATTAGTGTGAACCGTGAGAACATACCGAAACATGCCGTTTTTTTCCAGTGATCAAAATAGTTCTAGTAGTAAGAGGTATACTGAAGTTAAGTAAAAAAAATAGACAGGGGGAAAACTGAAAAAATTTCATCAAAAAAAGTTCCCTCATTTTCGCAGTCATGAAAATTTATCACATGATGGCCTATATTATGATAACAGCTTAAAATACAATCAGGCTAATGTGGAACACCCCGAAAGCCTGGTCAGACTCGTCTAATGATAGTCTGACGCGGCCGCAACCTATTTCGCTCCCGCGGTCAGTTTTTAATCCCCCTACGTGAAAAGGGTGTAGGTAAGTTCGCTCCCAAATATTTTTCAGAAAAAATTGTGATGTTTACAAGCGTGACAAACTTGAACTTTTTAAGCACTTTAGAAAGTTTATATGTGGATGGAACATTTAAATGTTGCCCAAAGTTTTTCTACCAATTATTTACCATACATGGAATATGTAATGGTCATTACATGCCTTTAGTATTTTTCCTATTACCGGATAAAACAATAAAAACTTATGAAAATTGCTTAAACATTCTTCTCAACAAGCTACAAGAAATGGAAATTGCACTAACATCAAAATGTGTTTACATAGATTTTGAAATGGCAATACATTTAGCATTCCAAAGAAAACTTCCACACGTTGTGATTAAGGGTTGCTTATTTCATCTAACCCAGTCATGGTAAGATCTTACTTTTTATATTTTATCAAAAAATTAATTATTTTGTTCCATTGCTGCAGGTGGCGGAAAATTCAGCACTTAGGACTTACTCAAGGTTACAAATCCCAATCAGATATTGGAAAATATTTAAATTTCGTATTTGGCCGTCCCTACTTACAACCAGCCGATGTGGAAGATTGTTTCTGCTTTGATCTTGCGGAAATTTTGCCACAAGACAAAAAATTGGAGATTTTCAATAACTATTTGGTGGAAACATATATATCAGAAGATTCTCTATTCCCGCCAGAAATGTGGGCCGAACATTCTTCAGCAAGGACGAGATCAACAAATGCTTTCCACAGCAGATTCAATGGGTCGTTTTACGCTGCCCATCCAAATATTTTTCAATTTATTGAAGTGTTGAAAGAATTTCAAGTCGAGACATATGTAAAAATAAACAGTGCTCATAAAATTAAAAAAGTATACAGAAGGGTAGAAATGCAAAAAATTAAATTAATTGAAGATCATTTGGCCAGCTTCAAAACTGGAGCTATTACAAAAATTCAATTTCTTGAAAAATTGTCAAGATATGTAAAGAAAAATTAATTAATTTAAATTTGATATATTTTGAATATAAGTTTATTCCTGTTTTGTTATTGTCATTAAATGAGTAGTTATCGTTTTTACCAAGAGTTTTGCTCACATTAACATTATATTAAATGTCTTGTATGTATAATATTGTATATAATAATATAAATATTGGTAAAATAAAATATTGGTAAAATTTTAATCTCTCGTAATCTACTTATTTACGTTTTAATCCTCGGGAGCGAACTTACCTATGCTTCGGGAGCGAACTTACATATGACCTTTTTCAAAAACTGACCGCGGGAGCGAACTAGTATGCGCGGTCTGACGCGATAAATTTGGCACGTTCGATTATACAGGTGATTAGTGTCATACGTACATGTTCTTTTTTATGAGAGCATTGAACAATTAAATACAAAAAGCAAATAAAGTAAGTAAAGCCACAGAACAGTTTTTATTTTACATCGGCGAATGAAAAACATAACTTATTTGATCATAATAAAATCATTACAGAGAAGTAGATTTAACACGATATAGAAGCTTAATCTTTTACAAATGGTTGTATCACTCGTTATACTTTTTATTTGATGATCTTATTCCAAGAATCTAAAAAAGTAATAAAAACCAAGAAAATGACTCATAGAAAATTATAATAAAAACCATGCAGCATATCTAAATGTATTCAAATAATATACCTTTCATAGAAACTATTCATTAAATTTCTTCATTCAAATTTTTTGCAAATCTACAAAACAGGTCATCAAAATGATGCCACCATGTAAAAGATAAAGATCCAATTAAAAAGACATTTGATTTTGCCGGTGAATGATCGACCGTAAGTTCTTCGGTAATATGAATGGAGCAACATTTACAGGGTAACCCAAAAAAATCGTAGTTTTATTAAATAACTTGCAGTAACAAAAATGAATAAGAATAAATAAAATTAATATTTGTTAAAAGTATGACTAATCATGGCTCATACCTTCAAAATTTTACGCCGCTATTTTTAAGCCAATCAGAGTCTATTTTTTTGTTTGGTTACCATGGAAATCCAAAATCTTTCCGGAAATTTGATTACAACGCTCGCTCTACTATATGATTATTTTCCCTCATTTTTTTAGATCTGGTGAGGAGATTAAAAAAACATACATAATTGTGTACATTCAAATAATACAACGATTTGTAATTCTCACTCTCCTTGTCTTTCCTTTAATTTTCCTAAGTAATCTCATTTCCATTGCATTAATTCTTGACTTATGTTTATCTGTTAATGTCCACGATTCACTTCCATATAACATTGTTGGTCTGACTATTCTTTTCACCCCTTCTGTTTTAACATTCTTCTGTATTTCCCTTTTTCCAAGAAATGTTTTCTTCATCATATTATACATTCGTCCAGTTTTATTTAATCTTGAATTTAATACAATGTGTTTTATCCTCTTTTGCAATTATTAGTTTTAGTTTACTTTATCTAGCTCTTCATTAAGTATATTCAGGTTATGCTGTAGATTTTCTTCTGAGTTCGCAAGAATAGCCATATCGTCTGCATACATTAACTCCGCTATTTTAATTTCTTCCACTTTCCAGTTTCCAACTTTTATTCTTCTCATTCTTCTCTTTGCTTCTTTTATATCATCATCTATTATAGCTGAGAACAAAAGAGGGCACAGAATCCATCCCTGCTTAACACCTTGTTTCGTTTTAAATTGTTTGGATTCTTCATTATTCATTCTGACAGTATTTTTATTGTTCTTATACATTCCCTTTATCACTTCTATACTCTCAGCGTCCACTCCTCTTGTTTCTAAAGACTTCCATATATCTTGCCTTCTCACTCTGTCAAAAGCCTTTTCGAGGGTTATAAAACATATATGCATTCCTTCCTCCTTTAAAGCCGCAGTGCGTTTCTTCGATTATTTATTATTAATCTTATTATTTTCTCCATTACCCTTGCTAGTATCTTGTCTGTCATGCTAGACAGTATTATTCCTCAACAGTTTCTACAATCTCTTTTCTTCACTTTTATATATCGGTAATATAATTCCTGTGTTCCAATCCTTAGACATTCTTTTGCATTTTATTGCTCTATTCATTATTTTCTTTAGTTCTATGGTTCCTTCTTTTCCCATATACTCTATCATCTCTGGTGTAATGTCGTCTATTTCCTAATTTTATTTTCTCTATAGCTTTTGTTATCTCCTCATCTGAAATGGCTTCAATCTCTTCTCTGTTTAATAGATTTGCTTCTTGTTCTTCTATGTCTTGTTCATCACTGGTTAATTCTTTAAAATGTTCTTCCCATCTCTCCATCATCTTTTATATTCATCATGTTGTATTCTTTCTTCTTAACTGTTTTAAGGTTCCATAAAATAGTTTTTGATTGTCACTAAAATTATCATTCATTTTTTTTCCAAAATTTTCCCATGACTGTTTCTTTACTTCTTTCACTTTTATATTAACTTCTTTTCTTTTTTCTTTATACTTCTTATAATTTTCCGGCTTTTTATTGGTAAGATATTTCTCTCAGGCACATTTTTCATCTTTTATATTTCTTTATTCCACCAATCCGTCCTTTTGAATATGAATTGCTTATTTGTGCCGTCCCACAATCTTCTGTTGCCGCTTCTATTATTATTTCTTTAAATCTTGTAAGTTGGGAGTTAATGGGTTAAAAATAAAAATATTTTGAATCTTAAGGTTACCAATTTTAATCCCATTCACATGGATAGAAGAATTTACTTAGTTAAATCAATTATGTTTTATCGTCATGGATCTTACTTATTTGGTTCACCGTGTAGCATAGTTAGTGGTCATCCTGGCGCCTGGTCCCTTGTCCCTTTAGCCGATCGATCTGACTACGATTTGTCGGAGCGCTAATGTGCCTCATATCTTCGTTCTCATCTCGAGTATCGCGTGGGTATCTGACACAACGAATATCATCGCCTCATTACTCTTATCTAGGAAATTATCATCAACCACAGGAGTTGAGAGTTGAACGGGCGCGTCCGCTCAGATTGCTGGATATAAATGATATGATAAAAAAAACTTATGACGATTTCTTTCTTCGTTGCCCTCGAATTCGTGGCTTTTTACACGGTAAATAGTGATGAATGGATTAAATAGTAGTAGCTTCGTAGGTGGGCTCTAGTAATGATTAGCTGTTTTAGGAATAATTTGCAAATAATTTTTTATTAATTAAGTAAACATTAAAAATACTCTAATATTAACGTATTAATACCTAAGACTAATGTTGATAGCGTCTAAACAGTTTAAAATATTATTTTGTATACGATATGATACAGTTAAAGCGTCTATTGTTAATTCTAAATTAAATGTCACTAAAAAAATATATTATTTGTCACTTCCTACATTTATTTTATTCTACTTTTTACTTACAGCTGAATTTTTTAATAAATATTATAATTATAATGGCAGAATAATAGAAACAGATTTACCTTATACCTGAACTAAAGTTAGTATTTGTCCGCAAAGATAAAATTCGTCTGTCGTTTCAGGGCGCGAGGCGCCTTTTTGGAAGGTCTATGGAGACGTTAAGATTACCCATTGATTAGCCACAAACCTTACGGCTTGTATTTTTGGTGTGAGTGACAACTAAACAATTATAAGCACTTAGTGATACTGATAACTGAAATGACCACCCTCAGCTAATTAGACCATTAAAATTCACACCTTTAAGTTTATATCGAATTCAAAATTTTTAAACAAGGGGAAGATAAATTTGTTACGGATATACAAAATGTATAGATAGTGGAGTCGATCTGGCGGAAAAAATCACTATCCAATTTTTGTTTCGTTTCTGTCTCATGATCATCTTTAGTTTTTAATCTTCTACCTTTTCAATTTTGGTTATTTGCTTCGTCTACTTCATCTTCCTTTTCATTTAATTATTATTTATCATTATCTTTATTATCAATGTTTTGTTGTATTTGTCTTTAAATTATTTTTTCTCTATTCTCTTCTTTTTATTTCCATTTAGCACTTTTACTTATAGTTAGAGAGCCAGCGACGAAACAAGGCGATGAAGTGGATGTTGGTAGTTGGAGCCCCATCTACAACTTTTTCCTCTGGAGTAATTCTCTGCCGCCTTTCTGAAGCGCGCTACAGCTCTTTTCAATGGAACCCCGATTTTAACTATTAATTTTATGTTATTTTCTTAGTCATCATTTATTTCTTTTGCTAGGCATTACCAGTTATTTTGTTTTGATTTGTTAATTAGTATTTTGGCTTGACTTCTTTTTCCAACGTATACCTATACTTTTCTCATCTCTAGGCTTTTTGTTTTAGTTCTTGATTAATTTTGTTTTGATACCACATATTTCTTCGGCGGAGGTAAATGTACCACCAATAATAATATTTTACCTGGTACGAAATTAGGATTTTAAAATTGCACAGGTATTTGTACCACTAGAGATTTTAATGACTGAATTATGTTTGCATTTATAATTATTGTAAGGAACATAAATATCATCCCATAAATAAATTGCCAATCTAGTCATCATACTTCGGAAATTCCAAAGTCATATATCTCTGTATCTGTAAATCTAGAAGGGTGGGTCACCCCACAGCACGTAGGCCACATTTGGCCCATTGTGCGTCCTTCTGAGGTTGAGCCTTCCTTCTAGCTCGTCAGCCAGCCTACTTGTTTAAAGTAGGCGATGACGTCGCCTGAAGGTAGCTCCCTCATGTTGGCATGTGTTAGCCACCGCTTGCCGAAAAGAAAATGTCTCATTTGTGAGAGTGTCGGGCATTCGCAAAGAATGTGTTCGACAGTCTCGTCTTCCTGTTCACATCCTCTACACAGTGGAGTGTCAGATAACCCCATCCTGTAGAGGTGTTTTCGTAGATGACAGTGGCCAGTCAGGATACCTGTGGCTGTGCGCAGGTTCTGTCTGTTCATAGTCATGTATTTTTTGGCTGTTTCGCTGTTCGGATACTGTAATAGTTCCTTGGCTAGCTTGCAACCTGTTTCGTCGTCCCATCTACCCTTAAACTTGTGAAGGGAGTGTTTCTTCAGTAGGTCAGCCACAGCTGATGCCGATAAGCTTATGAAAGTGCCAGGTCCCAAAAGTTTTTGGGAGGCTGCTTTCTTAGCTAGAGAGTCAGCTGCACGGTTGCCTTTTGATTTTCCATGACCTTTGATCCAAGCTAACGTGACCACGTTGTTGTTGCAAGCTTCGATCAGGGCCTGGTGACATTCTAGTACTAGACCTGATGTAATCCGTGGTCTATCCAGAGCTAGTAGTGCCTGTCTGCTGTCCGTGAGGATGTAAATATTACTACCAGTAATGTTCCTACTGGTAGTCTCTTTTGCGGCGATTGAGATAGCAGTGAGCTCTGTTTGAGCTATACTGGCATTAGAACCCATTGCCCATTTTATATTGAGATTCAGGGATCTGACCCCTCATTTGTTTTAGACCCATCGGTGTAGATGCACAAGGCACCTGCTGCCAATGTAGCCTCTTGTACGTTTTTTGTTATTACCCTGTAGGGTCTGTAAAAGGCATATCTTGGTGCAATCGAATCTGTGTTGGCTTGTAGCAGTGGGACCTCTCCAAGGACCTCGTGCCACAAAGTCATATATTGAAGAAGACTCAGATTTCCCACCATATTTATGGGCCCAATGTAGTTCTTCAGTATAAATAAAAATTTGTTTTTAGTTATTGCAATTATTATAAAGTATTTAAAGAACCCTTTTGGTCGGAGGCACATTTACCGGTACCATTTTCTGGTCAGGTATATTTGGTGGTACATTTACCTACGTTCTATTTCTTTAGTTGATTTTATGAGCTTTTCTTTAAAATGCTTTTAGGAATCTAATTTGAGTACAGTAATCATCTACCTTTTGTTTTGGGAATGCAATTCATTATGCTGTAGTGCTTTTTTAATAATAATTATAGAACCTACATGACTTGCATGACCGAAATCCGTGTAGCGGTTTTAAATATGTCGTAATTTCAAAGTATACGGAATTTCGCCGCGGCTAGAGCCGTGTTCGCGTTTTTCGCAGGGAAGAAAGTGACTTAGAGACTTGATTTTTTTACTTCGATAGATAGTCCTCACCTAACTACTGTGTCCAAATTTCAAGTCGCTAGGTTGATTGGGGGTGAGGGGGAGTGCAAACACTGATTAATCTTTGATCCGAGGTAACTTTTTTAATCTTCGACCAATCCAGGTCAAGAAAATGGCAAACTCTTTCTTGGGGACCCTGTTACAGGATGTATTAAGGAGATGATGAAGAACAAAACATTTTTAAATGCTAAAGAAACTATTATACGAATATAAATACTTATTTATATTAAATTAATTCTTACTTGTTATTAAATTTAAAGTTATGTTGCTGCAATTCGAGAAATTAATTGTTGTATCTGCAACACCAAAATTTATATTGTGATCTGTATTTGATATGAAATTATTAAAACTAGCATCTAGTATATGTTGTTGGATTATTAGTATTATTTTTATGGATTTGATGTAAAATTCTATTAATACAATATCTATTTCAACAAATTTGATAGTAAAGTTTTTAGTGAATGACTTTTACTGGCATTAATTTAATTTGACATTGACATATACAGGTCGTGCTACATAGTAAATGTAAATGCGTTCTTGATCTTGATTGGTTAAATTTAGTTGCCTTATGATTATTGGTTATTAAAAGTGTTGAATTTTCATTATTCAAGGCTTTTTAACCAATCAAATCAATTTTACAAACACACTATTGAATAAGGAAGGTCAAATTCCGGTTTGATTTTTGGTTTATTATTTGACATTAGTAGATAAAAGATTTCACCGGACTAGATTTTTTCAAACGCAAAAATAGAATCATTCTGTTTCAAAAATTTAAAAATATCTAGTGTCTCAATTGTCCTTTCCCCGAATTTTCCCCCCAGATTTACATATGAGCGAGCATCGTCCCATCAATGTTCGGCTTGGAGTCTTATTAATCATTTACAATACAGGGTGATATAGCTATGAAATTGAATATTTAATTTAATTATTCAATAAATTTGATCTTTTAAATTAAATTATAATTTTCTTTGAGGAAGAAAATTAGGTTCGTTACAAGCCACCCAATCGAAGTTGCGATATCAGTTTCTGTCACTATAATGCTACTTGGGTAACCTTATTTTCAAACAAAAAAATGTGTAGAGTTTCGAATACTTCCGATTGATTGTGTTCCAAAAATATAATCTAATAAAATCTAATTTCTTAATCATACTTCGCAAAGAAATAATTTATTTCTGAATTTCGAATCCCCCTGTATTGAGTATCCATTAAGGTTTAGTTTCATTTCGCAATTTATTTAATTCTAAAATTTCGGCGAACGCTGAATGACCATTGATATTCAAATTAAGCACAAAAGTGACGTGCGAAATGGCCATTAACCTTAACCGTCACGATTCAAATAAATGGGCAGCTCCGAATGTTCCCAAATTGTTTCACTAATTCTACAGATTTGTAGACTTCTTATAAATTACAACCTATGGAGTCAGAGACAGGTAAACAAAAGCAGTTTTTGAATGAACTTTAACGCCTTTGGCGAAGTCTGCAGTCACACACACAACACTGTAATTTAAGAGTCACCTGTAGTATCAGAACGTAAAATTTACTTAATTATATATAGATGATTTTACACACAAAAAAGGTACTTATTTAGAAAAACCTTAATCGTTACGACACTTAAACGCTCCAAAAAGTATTTTATTCATTAACTTATGTAAATGCTTGAAGTATTTTGAGATAATAAGTCGTTAATATTATTTTTCTATTCCCATATTAGTAAATTGCATATTACCTCCTATTTGGATACTAAGTAAATATATCATAATAGTTACTGACACGTAATGACTAGCATGTAATTATAGTATATTACGTAACAAGTGTTGTAAAAAGCAAATTACTCATGGAATTACTCACTAGCCGCTACGTGGCTTCGTGCGCAATTTTTCCATTCGTGCGTAATTGTTTTACAACAAGTATTACGTACTATACTTTACCTGCGACCATATACAGTGTGCCAAAAAAGTCTGGACTTAGGACAGGGACAGGGTACTTCATTTCCTTAAATGGGATACCCTGTATGTCGTACATTCAGCGAGATACCCTTTTGCAACTGTTTCCAAGGTCGACCGATGTAAGTTTTTTGCTATATTGCCGTCTTTTTAAACATTGTTTGAAGATGATATAAAGTGGACTGCGTAACTTTCTTTTTTCCAGAAAAACTCCAAATAAAACACACACGTTACGTTTAACAAGTTTATTAAACTTTTAACGATTGAAGAAAAACATAACAAATAAAAACATTACATAGGTAACGCTACCTAGTAACAATAAATGACTATAAAATGATTCAAGTTACTATTAGTCTCTCAGATTGAACTTGTATTTTTATATCATTTTGTGAAAAGAAATATTTTTACGTTACATTAACGGAGATGTAGTGAGTTGAACAATCAAAGCCACACTATTGTAAATTGCTGCACTGTCGGAGCACTTGAATTTAAAATATATTTTGTCAGAGAATTTGTAAATTACGTTGTATTTGGACAACGGAGCAGACCTGCTTGGTTCGCAGCGAAGGGCGTAATGGTTAAAATAATTTTTTAATCCGCGTTTCTAAGCGTTCAGTCCCTCAGATTGTTGGTTGTGTATTCGTTAGAAAAGATGAGAGAAAAAGAATTAACAAAATCTTGTCATTGGAAGATATTAACAAAATGTCTTAATTTTTTTTATATTTTTCTATTATCTCTTTTTTCTTTATGGCTTTATCCTTCCTTTACCAAAACGTCAAATATATTAAAACAAAATTAAACTTAGTATACAAAAACTCCCTAAACTGTAATCACGATCTCATTGGCATGACAGAAACGTGGCTTAATAGTGAAATAAATTCTTCTAAATTTTTTTCTGATCCTTATAACATATAACGTCGAGATCGAGAAGACACCGGTCATTCCAATAAAGCTGATGGAGGAGGAGTTCTAAATGCCGTCAGGAATAATATGCGTTGTGTCGCAAGAAGTGAGTGGTCTTCTGATGCCGAAGATTTGTGGGTCACAATAAATTCTGATAAGTGTAATCGTTCTAAAATTCATCTGTGTTGCATTTACATTCCTCCCAGGGATTCTATCACCTTATAATAATTGATAAAACTCCGTTATACGTTTATACCTTTAAAATATCTCCGTTTACCACCGGAACACCCTGTATAAGCCAGTTGGTATAAAAGTCCTCACAAAAATAATAAAATCAGATGAAAATAAACAATTTCTATTAGTTGAACTGATAAAAATAAAGTTATTTACTTATATTATTTTATTTTGTGTGTTATTTTGATACTAATGAATTATAACCGTTCTTACTGAAGAAGACTGTACCGCACGAAAACAAACAACTGATAAAAAGCAATAATTCAGAGAATTAGTGAGATCTGTCCGTGAAGTTGGTAAAAACCACATTCGAACGTGCCATGTACCATTCAATTCCAAAAACTCATCTCATCATATACAATTTACAAAAGAAGACCAGTAGTCTTTTGAATGACCTGAGATGAGATTAAATAACTAGAATACTCAGAGGCGTAACAGAAATCTGTATAATTGATCTATTACTACATTTTTATTTCTCTTGTATAGTTTTCTTCCACACAAGGGGAAAATCTCGTTTAAGATTGGTACTTTAAGTCAGAGTTGCGACGATTTAAATCAAACAACTTGATTTTTTTTGGTATAAATAACGATTTAAATCTGAACAAATCAAATTTGAATATTTAAATAATTATATAAATAAATAATTAACTCACTTGTATTTGCCTATCAAGTGAAATGAGAAATGTTAAGAACTTTTGAATAATCTTGACCTGATCTGTAAATAAATCTTTGAAATTTTCTGTCTTACTGTAGTGTCAACAACATTATTATCTCCCTGGATAATTTTAAATATTATAGTCCATGATGCAACGAACATCTCTAAGCAGTCTGCAACTGTGTCTATTAACAATGAGAACAATTTTCCATTGTTACCGCAACTATAGAAAATGGGTTTTAATCTAATGATAGACAAACCTGATATCCTGATAACTAATCAACAAATTTAGTTTTTTCTTCATTATACACTTCACCAAGCAGCCTATTTGCAACATTATGTCGAGAGCTTGATACAAATCCATGACGTAAAAGTGTATTTTTTGTTTTACTTCGAATTGTTCACGACAATCTACCTTAGTGCCTTCTTACTTGTTTGGTGGTAGAATATTAATTAATAGGTATAGTAATCAGGTTAGTTACTTGCGCCAGTAACTTGCTAGACAGCTACTAATCCAATGTTAACTGCATATTAACTTACTTGTACCAGCAGACTGGCTAGGTAAGTAAATAGCTGCGTAGGCTATTTACTAGCCTACTAACCTTCCCCCACTACAGTTGAATTTACTCTTCTTGCTACTCATCTCGCTACTTACCTCTATGCAGGCCAAATATAAACAGTTTTGCGCCAGCCAGTGCCAGTGACATTTTTATTTAGGTACGTGGAACAATATTTTCTAAAATTTGCTACTAGTAACTAGTATTGAGAAAATAGTATTATGTGTAAATGCCTACTAATCTTGGACTTAGGGATAGCTAGCTACTTGTACCAGTTGCTAGTACAAGTAGCTAGCCTGCCAATGAACTACCCCAAGTCCAAGATTAGTAGGCGTTTACACATGATACTATTTTCTCAATACTATTACTAGTAGCACATTTTAGAAAAATATCTATTCAGATGAAAAAAGCCATCTTAAAACTTTGCCAGTGTCTTATTCAAGAAGTCATTGACCAACAGGGCAGATAATTTAGCGGAAAAAAATTGTGGGTTAGAAAATGGATAAGTAAAAGGAATACCAGAGGTGCGTCTGCCTTGCTCTTAAAGGAACTCTCTACAGAGGATCCTGAGGAATATATATTGTGTCTTGGATTAACTCCTAAACAATTTTATACCTTGCTAACTACGGTATCACCTGCAATTCAATATCAACTGGCACTGGCTGGCGCAAAACTGTTTATATTTGGCATAGAGGTTAGTAGCGAGATGAGTAGCAAGGAGAGTAAATTCAACTGTAGTGGGGGAAGGTTAGTACAAGTAACACTAAACACTAAAAACAATTACACCGTAAGTTTCCACTTCGAACCCTCCTTGTGTACCATTTGACTGAGCTAAACTAGCCAATCTGAGTTTCTATTTCACTGATAAAAATGTCTTCTTAGAAATTCGGTTTTACGTCTATTTTACATTATATTATTACGAGTTAATGAAACTTGAGAAATTGATACCTGTAAATAGGTATATAAATGAGACGTTACTGATTGTTTGTTTAGTAACCGGAGATCGTGCACGTGAGGAAATTTTGTGGTCAAGATGTTGCTGATGCCAACCACCCGCGTGTAATAGATGTTTCTCATTTTCATTTCAGTTTAAATTATTGGTTTTGATAAACGTTGAATGATGAGTTTTTATGAAGTGATTAACCGGTACATTTACGTCCAGTAATATTAGTATAATATCATAGTAAACTTTATTTCTGGTTTTTAAATAATATAGAAAAGGCTTACAGATGGATGACTTTGGTACAATTTTGTATCGGCCCAATTCAAACCAACATATTGTCTAAGATATGTTGATGACACATTTGTTATCTGACCCCATTGTAAAGATTTCCTGAACAACGTCTTACTACATTTGAATGGAATATAACTTAAGACTAAAATCGAAAATAACTCATCTTTAGAAGTTCTAGTCAAGTTTGATTTGACTTGAAAAATAATATTTTTTATACAGGGCGCATACAGTAAGGGTAGATGGAGGACACACAATAAGTAGATTTCGAGTCGAAACAATCGATATTTTAAAATTTTATTTACAAATTTGAAAAAATCACAAAAAAATAAGTAAGACTAAATGTATTTGATGTTTCCGCATACAAGTTTTTTACTTATCTATTAACTTGAGCCAAATCTAGATGTTTCGATAATGAGGTGGCACAAAATTTAAAAAAAAAAAATATTTTCTTCCCCAAATGGTACTTTTCCAGCTTTAATCCATAAAATCATCAACTATTTCTTATTCTCCTAATTTCTGGATGCCAACCTCATTGAGAACGAGAGGACATGTCCGTATTTGGGACAAATTATTATCAATGACTAAGTTTCAAACATCCTGTATGCATTAAAAAATTATCAAAAAATTATAAAAGCATGACTTTATTTTAAACAACTGTAAACAACGTAACTTATAACAGTTGTTCAAAGTGGCCTCCATTTTGCTCAATACATTTCCGTGCTATTGAAGTAAGATTTGTAATTGACTTTCGAATCATAGCTTGATCATGTCTCAGTTCGACGCATGCATCCTCAATTCTCCGTAGAAGGTCCTCTCTAGTGTTTACTTCAGTTGAGTAAACTTTTAATTTTAAATAACCCCAAACATGGTAATCGATTGGATTAAAATCGGGCCCCCTTGCAGGCCATTTGTGAGGTCCTCCTCTGCCTATCCAATGATTAGAAAGTCAATTACAAATCTTACTTCAAGAGCACGGAAATGTATTGAGCAAAATGGAGGCCACTTTATACAACAGTTAAAGGTTAAGTTGTTTACATTACAATTTGTTGCAACATTATTTTTGATATACAGGGTGTTGTTTCGACTCCAAACCTACTACCTATAGGGTGGTGCATAAGTTATGATTAATTGAAAAATAGGGAAAATTAATTGGTTATAAAGAACAATGGATAGGTTATTTAGAAGCACCTTTTCTTGTCGGGTGAGGAATCTCATGGCTACCCCAGCGCTTAGTCACTTTATCGCGACTGGGAGTGTGGGACTCAGGATCTCTAGCTCCTGCTAGAGTAGTGCAAACTCTGCCTATCGCACCATATCTCACCCCGGAACCGTCCGTTCCGACATGCGTCAGGGTTGGGGGCTCTCTTCTTTATCCTGCTCTCTCTTCCGCTTGGAACACTCTCTCCTCTTCCTCCTTGGTCTTCATTATTCTTGTAATATATTCGTAACCCTCCGCCCATAACTTCCTGTCCCTCAAAATCCTATCCAGGAACTCATTTGGGTGAGCTGCGTCCAAGCGCCATCTTAGAATTGTTCTTTCTTGAACCCACTTGTCTGTCACCGTGTTTGTGCCTTGTTTGGATCCTGTTCATTTCTTCCACTTGCAAATGTTCTATAAGCTCTGGCTACCCTCAGCAGTATTTGCCTCTGGTGGATAAGAGTAAGGACCTATAGTTTTTTAGTTGTAGTACCGGGGCCCAAATTGGGGCCGCATATAGGAGCGTAGAAGCAACGACTCCTGCCCAGCGATTTCTCTTTTTCTGCTCCGGGCCGTTTGCGTTTGGTAGTAGCTTCCTCAGCGCGATCGTCTGTCTCTTTGATTTTTGACATATCTGTCTTGCATGCTCCGTGAAGTTGCATTGTTGATCCAGCCATACGCCGAGGTACTTAAGGTGCTTGCTGGGGGTTATAACTGCCTCTCCTACCCTGAATTTAACCTCATTTCTTTTCCTAGGGCCTCTTACTATAACACATTCGAATTTCTGCGGGGCTATCTCTAGGCCTTGCTTGGAAATTTAGAAGCACCTAGGTGTCCTCCATCTACCCTTACTGTATGCGTATTTCCCAATGAAACACCCTGTATAAGAATTCGATTTGATTTGATATGTAATTCGAGAGTTTGATTTGAAACCTGTTTGAAAAACGTTAACTATCGCGCTTTCAATTTATCAATACTAACAATACTGAGAGTCTTTGTCCTTACAAATGTCCAATATACCTAGTGTGTATAAATAATTTAAAAAGTTTGCAGTTATTTAAAACCATTTAAAACATTATCCAGACGCGGTGCAGTTCTTGTCGACATTTTCTAATGTTGTATTGTTGAGAGGTTTGTGAATTTATTTCATATTAATTTTATAGTTCTGTTAAAATAAATTTTAAAAATTAGATTTCAACATGTTTTCCCATACCATGTGTAATCGAAATAAAAAATGATTTTTTTAAAAGTCCCCTGTATAGAAAGACATCTATTGGTAGCAATGAAATGCTGGACGTATTTCCTGTGATGAAGGCAAATGGAACAGTTGAATTGGTATTCATGGTTTGGGACTGATGAGGCCCCGGGCTTGAAGCTTCTTGCGATTCAAATTTACATACTAAAACATGCCTGCCAGATGCCGCCAACCATTTTACCAACAGTCGTTATAACTGTGAATATATCTGATATTCACTGAGATGTTACTAATTTTCTTCGAGAAAATATTAGAGAAACATTATTGTGATATCAAAAATAATATTTTTATTCACAAAATACGAATATTCATTTTTTCTATGAATTTTTACGTAATTCGCATTCGATTGTTTATAAAATTTTATGTTAACCCTAGAATGAAACCATTGCCCAATGTCCCTTTAATTGAAAAGATGGGTCAGTTTGACTCCGCGCCTTAAGATTATTCACTACCTTGGTGAAACTGGTTGTGCTTTCTCATGCCCCAGAAATTTTTTCAGTGAAAACCGTTTATCACAAAAAATAAGTCTCATTTTTTGTAATTCTGGAAAGTCAATGATTTCCTTCTACGTTAAAAAAAATGGAATGAACCTGCACAATCGTAAAAATAATGACTTTCCGGTATTCTTATATACTACCTGATTAGCTAAAAAACAACAATTTTCATGAAATCTTTTCTGTTTTTGAATACAAACGCAGCCAAGATTTGAAAATCTTCATCCGATTTATTCTGCCACCTTTCCTAAGTTTGTAGAATTCAAACATTCTTGGATAGAAATGTTTAATTTGTCATATTGTCATTATTACTACGTGACCTAGTTTCGAGAACAATATTTATAGCTTTTTTAGATGTGCTACCATCTATGGTAAGAAGAGAGTATTGACATTAAATTTTGACTGAATCTAGTCAAGATGTCACTCTCTTCTTTTTTATCCCTTTCAGAGATTAATACAAAGTGAGTAAACCAGTAAGGAATTTTAATTTATTAGATTCGACATCCTAAAGACCGGTTTCTGTCTTTCGACTTCATCAGTTAGGCTTTTCGAATCCAATAAATAAAATTCCAAACTCGTACAAGTCAATAGCTATATCCGCTATAAGATAACATTTTTAGATGTGCTACCATCTATGGTAAGAAGAGAGTATTGACATTAAATTTTGACTGAATCTAGTCAAGATGTCACTCTCTTCTTTTTTATCCCTTGTACGAGTTTGGAATTTTATTTATTGGATTCGAAAAGCCTAACTGATGAAGTCGAAAGACAGAAACCGGTCTTAGGATGTCGAATCTAATAAATTAAAATTCCTTACTGGTTTACTCACTTTGTATTAATCTCTGAAAGGGATAAAAAAGAAGAGAGTGACATCTTGACTAGATTCAGTCAAAATTTAATGTCAATACTCTCTTCTTACCATAGATGGTAGCACATCTAAAAATGTTATCTTATAGCGGATATAGCTATTGACTTGTACGAGTTTGGAATTTTATTTATTGGATTCGAAAAGCCTAACTGATGAAGTCGAAAGACAGAAACCGGTCTTTAGGATGTCGAATCTAATAAATTAAAATTCCTTACTGGTTTACTCAATATTTATAGCTGTTTTACATGATCGTCGCCGTGTGTCTCAGATTAATATATATATATATATATATATATATATATATATATATATATATATATATACATTCCTATTAGTTTAATTTTATTCCTTTTTCAGGTGCGTTCCACAAATTATTTTTGATTTTATTGATTGGTGTTGTAGAACTTTCTTACTTTTTTGTTTTAACTTTATTTAAGGTTTTAAAGTTCGTACTTTTTTGAAATTTATTAGTTTTTAAACTTTTTTTAATTATATTTTTATTTTTTTGGTAATAATTCATTTGAATTACATTTTTTTTAATCCAAAAATTATTCGATATAATATAAGGATGAAATGGAATTATTAAAGACAATTTTTTTCAGGAATTTGTTACATATCGCTGTTTCTGTAAATTACTTACAGAAACAAATACTTTGACAAAAACAAGATTTTATAAAATGCATTGAAGAAAAAATAATTTCTTTAATTGTTACTAGGTTTTTCTGTGAGTAACAGATTCGAAAAATCTTGCATTTTTGTAGGTTGAATCAAAGAAAACATACCTCAATTCATTACCTATTTAAAACATTGGATTATTTTGGTCACCTAATTTTTATGTTCTGCACGCCACTGGCCACTGGCTACTAAGAATGCATAAATGATTTATTTATTCGGTGCCAATATCTTGTGGTAAATTTATTTGGCTGTGTTGCCAAAGTTTGGAAAAGTTTTAGATTTAGGTACGCCTACTTTTGCTGCGCGGGTCAAGTGGAAATATCGTATGAAGTTATGACGAGTTAATGAATTAAAAATGTTCCAAAAATGAATAATAAACCAACATATAAATGCAGAAAACGTATAATTAAAAGAAACTTATTTATACAAAAAATAAAATAAAATTGTGTGGAAATATATTATATTACATTAATAATAATAATTAATAATAATAATAATTAAATTACTTTCTGAAAAAAAAATAGTATAAAACAACATATTTTTTAGCAAATAAAAAAACTTTTGTATACTTTAAGATTAAAAAACCTCGTAGAAAACCCACCTGATATGATGGAGCACGTTGGCCAAAACAGGCATGAAACAACACGGACAAAGTATAGATAGATGGTGGGGGCGCCACCTGTCTCCATTCGAAGAATAGAGATGTTTAAATCTGATAAGGAGTCAAGATGACTCAATGCTTGCTTTATAAGGTTATATTAGGTATAGGTAAAAATAAATATAATAAAAAACAAAGCGGAATGAAATTTTACAACATTGCTGCTTTTTGAATTTTTTTGAATGAAGCAGCACAAAAGTATAGGAGAGAGTCGTCCGGTACCGGACACTAGCTTTTTTTTCAAAAACAAAATTGGGATTACCTGAAACGGATCTGGAAAGTCATAAAGCAACTCTTCAATATGTAACATACGTGCACTATAGAGAGTGTATTGAATTATTTGCTTTTAGATATTGAGGAACACGAAAAAAAAAAACGTTCTTGCAAAATAACCTTTTTCAAGAAGTGGAGGGTGATATCGGACACACGCACAAATAATTTTCATTATAAAAATCAAATACAAATAACAAAATAACGAATTTTTATTATTACAAAAGAGGGATAATGCTTAATGGTAATTTAATTAACTTTCTACCTGCTTCCTTACACACATCACAACAGTAAAACTTATCTTTCTCTAAATTGGCACGTTGCTCATGGGCCCACCCTTTGCACGCACAACATTGGATCCAACCTTCTTCGAAACTTTCTGCACAAATAAGGGCCGCCGAAATGAGAAAAAATATGAAAAATAATTCGGTAAAAGGTACTGAATACTTCAGTTCAATATTTACTATTCAGTAATTACTACTTAATTTAGTAAGTACCACATTTTAGTTTTTGAAAATTCCAAATTCAATAATTGTTAAGTTCTGACAAATTTGTTTTATAGCACAAATTGGAGGATTTTCTATACACATTTTCATTGTAAGGGACGCCAAAACTCATTCTTGCACACACAACATTTTGCTCTTAAGCCGGCACTGGTGGTTTCTCCTGCCAGACCTATGTTTTTCATGGATTTATTAAGTTTACAGTGTTCTGTAAGCATGCCTACTGTTTTGATCTCATGGGTTTTGAGATAAAATGTTGCAATTGTTTTCGAAGACGGCCGATGCATTGACAACACCGCTTTTTTAAACAATTGTCTCTAGCTTCTAAGTGGAATGTAGTTTTTTATAGTTAAATTTCTCCTTTCCCAGAACTCCAAATGATACACACATGTATTTAATAGTTTCTTAAAAACTTTTTAAAAAAACAACGAACACGAACAATGTGACAAAAAAACAGCATTAAATTGGTTTACACTGTGTGTCACCAATCACTCAGAAAACACACTTGCATTTTTAAATGCTTTGGTCAATTAATTATAAAAATGAAACCAATTTGCACCGCATTTAAACAGCGAAGGTGTGAACTATTTAAGAGTTGAGTAGACTTGCAAATATCTTACTAATTTGCCGTAGATATTATGAGGCAGAATGAAAATTTGTCAGAGAAATTGTAACATTACTCGTATTTGGGACGACGGAGTAGACTTGGTTCGCAGCGTGAATCATACTGATTTGTCAGAGAATTTACGAGATACATTATGTTGAACAATGGAGACAACTTGCTTGGTTCGCGGTAAAGATCGTACTAATTTGTCAGAAAATTTACGAGATACATTATGTTGACCAATGGAGACGACTTGCTTGGTTCGCGGCAAAGATCGTACTAATTTGTCGGATAATTTACGAGATACATTGTGTTGGACAATGGAGTCGACTTGCTTTATGCGCAGCAAAAATCGTTGGTTGGTTGGTTCAAGTGGCGGGCTCCGGCCAACTGTCCCGAACCCCAATTAGCGCTTTAGCACCGTTTTGCTACCACGATCGCGCGAACCTGAGCTTTATTTGGTTGTTTAGATCCATCCCGTGGTGTTCAGGAAATGTACTGTTTCCGTAGGCCACTTACTAGATAGATCGGTGAGTTCATTAAGGAGGTAATTCCCGAGAGAGCAATTCCTGGCCCTGGCCAGCGCTGGGCACTTGCAAATGTAGTGCGTAATTGTCTCTCCTTCGCTGGGATCTCCACAGCTACGACACGACCGATTAAACGGAATACCAAGCCGAGAAGCATGCTCTCCAATTGGCCAGTGTCCCGTGTAAACAGCCGTAGCCCTAGCTATGTCCTTCCTCGAAAGCTTCAGGAAGTTATCCGTTTTGCTTTTGACGTACGAGGGCCATGTTTGCCTGGCCGTCTTGCACGTTGTTAAGGCTTTCCACCTAGCGTCGGCTAAGGCTAGGAAGTGTAGATAAATATCTCGTTTAACCGTATTAATTGGGGGTTCAACCTGTTCAGACATTGTCACGTCCATGGCTGCGCCTCTCCTTGCTAATTCATCGGCGCATTCGTTCCCAGGTATATTCCTATGGCCAGGAACCCAGAGTAACGTCACGATGTATAGGTTGCTAATTAACGCAAGCTCCTCTGAGCATTTGCTAGCTAATTTCGATGATATGGTAGTAGCATTAAGGGCCAAAATGGCGGCTTGGCTGTCCGTAGCTATCACCACGTTGTGTTTCGGAGACGGATCGTGTCTCACCGCTTGGCATGCACGCCAGATCGCTAGCATCTCTGCTTGAAATACGCTAGATTTATCTGGTAGTCTAAATGATTGACTAATTTGGAGTGATTCTGAGTAAATACCTGCACCTACACCGCAGTCCATCTTTGAACCGTCAGTGTAGATCACCGTGTCTACCCCACTCAGTAGATTATTAGTTTTCCACTCACCCCTAGCAGGTATCTTGACTCTGAAATTCTTGCCAAGACACAGCTTGGGAATGGTGTAATCAGTGGACGCGGGCAGCATCTGCCTCACCTCCGAGCTGAGAATATTGCTATGTCCATAGGGTTTTGCTGGCCAGTGCCCGTTTTCTTTGAGCCTGACCGCGCTACAGGTAGTTATGTATTTAATGTGAAGGTCGGTTGGGAGGAGAAAGAGGAGAGCATCCAGAGCATCCTGTGGCGTTGATCTCAGCGCCCCCGTTATGCACACGCATGCACTCCTCTGAACCCTACCAAGCTTGGTGCGGATATATTCTCTCCCAAGGGCCGGCCACCATACTATTGAACCGTATGTAAGAATGGGGCGTACAATAGCAGTGTACATCCACAAGGCCATGCGTGGTTTTAATCCCCATTTCCTACCTACCATCTTATTTGTAGAGTATAAGGCTATACAGGCCTTACGAACTCTCTCTTCAACGTTTAGTTTCCAATTTAGCTTGGAATCTAGGATTACTCCCAGATATCTCACACTAGGGGATAGGTCCAGCACGACACCTTCCAAACTCGGTTTTGTGAAAGCTGGGATCTTAGTTTTGGTCGTAAATAACATTAGCTCCGTCTTTGCCGGGTTGGCATTCAGACCACAGTCTTTGGCCCATTTGCCAACACTGCCTAGGGCCCTGCCCATAATTTCGCTAATTATGTGAAGGTACCTACCGGAGACCAATATTGCTAGGTCATCTGCATACGCAACTGCTTTTATACCTTCCCTTTGGAGTTTTTTGAGAATTTTGTCCATCACAAGTAACCACAGCAGAGGTGATAGCACGCCACCCTGAGGTGTACCCCTGCTAACATACCGAGTAATGTGATAGTTACCAAGATCCGCCGAGATCTCTCGCGTTTGTAGCATGTTAGTTATCCACTGACTGAGTGCTGGGTCTACACCCAGTTCAACCAGTCCATCCTGGATAGCTGACACTTGAACGTTATTAAAGGCACCTTCTATATCTAAGAATGTGGCTAGCGTGTATTGTTTGTATTGGATAGACTCTTCCACCGTTCGCACCACTTGACTCAGTGCTGTCTCTGTGGATCTACCCTTGCAGTAGGCATGTTGGGAGGGACAAAGTGGAGTTCTCTCCAGGATACTCCTCAGTTCCTGCTCCAGAATTCGTTCGAGAGTTTTTAACAGAAAGGATGAGAGACTGATCGGCCTGTAGTCTTTTGCCGTTTCGTGTCCCCTCTTTCCAGATTTTGGTATAAAGACAACCTTCACCCGTTTCCACGTCTTTGGAATATAACCGAGCAGGAGGCTGCCTTTAAATAGTTTTCTAATCAAGGGAACGGTCTGTTCCTTTAATTCCTGTAGCATTTTAGGAAAGATACCATCCAAACCAGCAGATTTGTATGGTGCAAAATTGTCAATTGCCCAGGCAATCTTGTCAATCGTTATTACCGAGTTAACCCAACTCTCTGATCTCACGATTTCCCCTTCATCATTCAACTGGATGCTTTCCGTGCACCCGGGGAAATGTGTGTTTATAAGAAGGTTTAGCGTATCTGAGGACGATTCTGTCCACGTTCCCTCCGTGGTTCTTAGGAAGGAAGGGTTGGAATGTTCTTTTGATAGGACCTTGCTTAGTCTGGCAGAGTCCCTTGTGCTCTCGATGGATTCGCAATAGTCTTTCCATGACTCGCTTTTAGCCGATCTAAGAGCCCGTTTATATTCTCGCAGGAGGTCCTTGTAGAGCTGCCAGCTATCCTGCTGGTAGCAGATGTTGTAGGCATCTCTAGTCTGCCTCCGTAGGTTTGTTAAGTTTTCATTCCACCAGACAGGGAATGTTTTTTTACTACGTTTAATGGGGCACGAAGCCTTGAAAGAGACCTGCATAGCCTTCACAAAGCTGACCGTCTTCTCCTCAAGTTCGGCTGAGGAGGTCATGTCATCGTTACCTATGGTTGGTAACTTCCGCTTTAGCACTGACCTGAATTTTGCCCAGTCAGTGTTTTTAGGATTTCTATAGAGCTTGGGACTTTCAGTTTTAAGATTTAACTCAAAGAGTATCCAGTTATGATCCGAGAAGGATCTTTTCTCGGACACTCTCCAGTTTTCCACTTTAAGGGTGTCATCATTACTGATACAGGTAATATCTATGACATCTTCCCATCCCGCATACCTGTCCGAGCTTGGGAAGGTAAACGTGGGGGTATTACCTCTATTGGATATATTTAAGTTAGTATTTAAGATAAAATCAAACAGTGACTCACCTCTTTCGTTGGTTTCCGAACTACCCCACAGGGTATGTCTGGCATTCGCATCACAGCCAACCAGCAGTCCTCCGTCTATGGTCTGCACTAATTGCTGGAACCTAGGTGGCGGAACCGGTGCATCGTGGGCCATATACACTGAACTTAGGTATAGTTCCTTGCCGTCACTTTGCTCCACTTTCACCACTGTTAGATCTTCATAGCTAAAATTATTGCACAGATATGCGTTTATATGTTTCCTGACTAGAATACACGTTCTGGGCTTACCTTTGTCTGCTTCTACATTTTTGTAAAACAGGTTGTAATCTCTCTGGCCTAGACCTCTGACTCTGGAGGTGTTGACCCAGGGTTCTTGAATGAGGGCAATGTCGAGATCTTCCTCAGCTAGGAAGACCTGCAGATTATCCGAGGCACTCTTAGAGTGCTTAAGGTTAATCTGCACCACCCTCATCGCTTTTACTGGCTCGTTCTTGGGCTTTAGCTAGCGACAGTTCCTCCAGCCGATCGCTAGCTTCGTTCAACTCGTCAACTTCTGGATCTGTTGAACGGAAGATTTTTAGCTTCGCCAGACGAATCCCGAAGCGAAGTTTATACTCCAGTTTCTCTAGAGGTTGTAGACTTTCCTCGTTTATCAGAAGAAGGAACGATACGCTACTCTTCTGGAGATCTGGCATATCTGATTCCTTCTTCAGGATGGCCCAATTGTCCATAGGCACAGCTGGATTATGTGCCTGCAAAAGCTTGAGAATCCTCTCCCCGTCAAGATCCACCCTAGGTAGCCATATGCGGGCCCTAGGTCTCCTTGGGATATCCTTAGCTGGGATTAGGCCAATCTTGGCTTCCTCCCAGGTGTCACTAATCTTAGCCACACTGCTGCTAAGGAACTCCAAGGAGAACTGATCCTCGCACTTGATCACCCGGTAACCCCTGACCACCTCGGATGAATCGAAACACGGAAGAGGACCCCCCGCATTCTCCAACACATAATCGAAAACTATGCTCGACAAGGCGTTCTCGATTTTAGTCCACAGATCAGCCGTGACCTGCCGGTTTTTTGATTTTTCGTTTACAACCGCCAGCTGTAAGTGATCCCTGACTATATCACTAAACTTCTTGGTCGGTTGTTGATTCTTGGTCTCCTTTCTGGCGACCTTGGCCCTTTGCAAACCCAGGGAAGAGCCGGACTCATCTTGAGACCGACCCCTTTTCGTAGGGTTTGGTTTGCTGCCTGCTTCGTACTCTTGCACGATCGCACCGTACGTCTCTTTATCTTTCTCGTCCTTCACGTTGACGATTCCAGCCGCTTCATTCTTAGCAATCTTGCCAAGGATGAATTTAGCCTTCTCGTAACGTCTCTTAAGGACCGAGCCATGGCTTCTGGGTTTTTTACCTAGGGGCTTCGCTGCACTATGGCTGGTGCCAGCGCTGCCGCTAGGTAGTATCTCACTAACGATGCTTTGTCTGGCATCGGTATCATCTATGGCAGCCTTAGGAGTACTGTGGCTGGTACAAGCGCTGACCATAGTGTCGCTTTCCTCGCTGGACTTGAGCAGTTCGTCCTCCGAGGACGAGCTGGGGTGCAACTGTTGCTGCAGTTGCTGTTGTTTTCTTTTTTCTTTTTTCTTTTTTTCTTGTTTGTTTTCCATATTTGTTCCCACGAATATGTTCGGAAAGGCGGTCCATCCTGGCAGAGCCGACTTACCAGGATAAGGCACTTATACAACCGACCTTGCCTGGGCATCGGAGGGAGCTACGTTAGCGGCTGGTTTGACCCCCAGCCTTTCATTCCTCGGCACGGTGCTCACACCACCTTGACGTTGGGTATGGAAGGGGTTGGGGTATTGGGGGGATAGAGGAGTGAGGAAGGAGTTGAGGTGGGAAGGGTAGGCGACTGTCAGCTACATTGAACATTACAATGCATTGCCCAGGGTGAACCCCGCGTGATGGACAGGTCACGCGTACTTGGAGGTCGTCGCCACTCACCCCGCAAAAATCGTACTAATTAAAATTATTAAAACTGTTCGGGAACGCGTTCAGGTCCCGTCTTGTTAAGCCACGCCCAAATGGCGTACGTGACAATATGCTGATATATGGCACACGCGCTGGTGTTCAATCCGGAAGTTCACTTAGGCTTAAAAAAGTTTCTTCCATGTCAAGATTGGCGTGAATTCGAGTGAAAAGAATTTCGAGTTTATAATCTAAATGTATTTAGCGAGCTACTAGTACACTGTTGGCGCAGTTGCCAATTTATTTAAAATGAATGAAATGAATTTTATGTTTACTTTTGTAATTAGAAATTAAACACCTACTATTGCTTTTACGGACTTTCTCTCCCTGCTCAGTAGGTCTGCCGCGAGTCTAGGCGATGATTCCTTGATAAACCTTTTTGTCTGCTTCGGTCCTGGGGATTGCTCCCACCAGCTTTGGGCCAGTTTTTGCAACCATATAGGTATTGAG
Organism: Crepidodera aurea; assembly: GCA_949320105.2. Lineage (NCBI taxonomy): Eukaryota > Metazoa > Arthropoda > Insecta > Coleoptera > Chrysomelidae > Crepidodera > Crepidodera aurea. Next base: position 26,057,584 of record OX439475.1, on the reverse strand, counting down.
CCAAAAACTCTTCTACTTCAGAAACTTCCAATAACAAAGTTTTCTCGAATTTTGTATCATCTAAACCAATATTTCTCAATTTCTCAATTTTAGCCTTCTAATTTCCTTGTATTTAAATCTAAAAATAATCTCAAAATTTTTGAAAGGTTATTAACTCTTAGATCTCCCACATCTACGCCAAAAAAATTGTATATTAATTCGATTGATTTACGATACAACAATCGGATATAGATATATTATAATAACTTCTACAGTTTTATAAAACATTAATTATGTACTTTGAAACTAAAAAAAAAATCTTTATCTCATTCTTATCTTTTATCCACACCAAATCCATCAAATATTGCATGATTACTTGTAATACATTTCCTTTCTCCCAAACTAAGAAAACCACATTCTGTATATAAATATCCAACTGGATTTCCACTCTGTATTTACTCTTATCTAAAAAATGACTCCAAACAACAACACGTCCTCTCCATTTATCTGAGAAACTTTTTTATTGCCATGTACTAGATAGGCTAATTCAAAGAGGCCACACCTGTACAGTGGTCCGTCTCTCAGGGTACCTTAGCAAGAAGTTACACCGAGAAAAAGTTGCAACAGAATTAATAAATAAATAGTGATTACTTACCAAAAGCAAAATATTTACATTAAATAAATGATTATAGAGATAACGATTAGATATATATTTCAGCATAACAATAATCATAAGTAAAATCGAAAAAACACGTTGCTAAGTAATATTTTAACAAGAAGTATGAGTGCTGGTGGCAACTGCACGAATGCATTTTGTTAAAAAAATATTACTTTGCGTTGTGTTTTTTCGATTTTTTTCACAGGAAAAATTAGATGCCCGAATGGTATTTGACAAGACTATTTCATGAGTAACAGATTATTCTGCATACACATTAGCTTACAAAACATACTACCTATTATATATGCATACATAATAAATATGTAGGTATTAATTTAAAAACTAAAAAACAGGTAATTTATTTAATCACAAAATACTACAAACTTAATTATTTATGGTACAATTAAAATATAAATGGCAATTTTGGTACACAGTAGGAGTATTGTTTGAAATCTTTGTTAACTCATTGATAACTTTGGGTGTAGGTAAATCATTAATGTTGTTGATGGGTCGATCTATAGGGTGAGAAGCTCGAGGAGTGGCTGCAGGATCTTCTGTTTTCTGTTTTTTAGCTGGAGGTTCTGAGGCGTCACTTCTAAGGGTGTTTATGATGGTGGAATAATGCTCATTATCCATTTGCAGTTAAGGCTTAATTGAGTTCGCTGAAATGTGGCCAGTAATTTTAATTAATTGTTGTTTACCGATCCCTCCTTTAGCCAGGTTACTGACTACTGTCGACCGCATAGGGTGGCTTGTTATTTTTATTTCTTCTGTATTTAATCCTGCCTTCTCTGCTGCTTCTTTAGTTCATTTCAAAAGTTCGTTTTTTCTCACTGGAGTATTTTTGTACTATCCACTTGATTGTTCTTTGTTCCATGATGGGTTTACTGTTAAGAATAATCTATCAGTTATTCTAGATGAACTTTTAACCATTAGAATTTTAAAAAGACGGACTGGACAAAAGGTAGGGTTCCTCGTGTAGGGGACCAGCCATTTACTATCGGCCATTTTTTGTCTGCAACCCTGGGCCGTTTTATTGAAGAGAGGATTATATTCTACTCTTCCTAAAAAGTAGGATTTTTGAAAATCAGTTATTTAAAAAAATATGTTATCTACCTGTTTTAATCCCAGAATTATCCACTTCCTCTTTAAAATAATGAACTGAGCAATTGACTGCTTCTCCAGGCAAGTTCTACTACAGTTATTAACGTGCATTATCCCACAGGGGTCAGTCCTAGGCCCTACTTTAAGGATATTATTTTATAACCAAACCAAAATTATAAATAAATGGTACCTATAATTTCTGACCTTATATGCGACTAAAATAATACCTGAAGAATTAAGAAAAATGGGAGTAATAATAGTAGCGATCAAAGCTCTGACTGCAGTCGGAGGTAGTCAATATTAACAGCCAATATACCCTAAAATATATGGTTGTTAGACTGAATGACGATGACTGAACAAATTGAGGCAGTGATTCTGAATTGGAACAAGTAAATTGTGAAGTCAAATTTTTATTTTTAATTCACTAATATTCATGTATATCGAATTAAAAAATTTAAAAATTAAGTAAAATTTTAATGTGACTTCGTAAAAAGTTTCGGATGGCGTTTTTCTCTTAGTGTATATTTTTTATTCTTCTAGGTTCGAGCTTACAGGTGATGGATCATCTCATGTTATCGGTACACGTATTTTGTCGATAATCTGTTTTTTAAACGAGATGCCTCTAACGGACAAAAATTTGTCTTGATGTGAGACAGAAAGTTTATCGATAATTATCGTAATTTCCGATGTCTGTTTGGGTATAAATTTGATTAAAAACGGTTTATGGTAATTTTGTTATATTGCTTACACGTATTTAAATCCATAAACTTAAGTTTAATTTAAAATCACCAATATATTTTTAATTAGAATCAGTTTTTCGATTTATTTTATTTTAAAGGAGATTACCAAAATAGTTTATCGATAGAAAATTCTTAGGCCGCGGCCGGTGAAAATTAGGAAGAGATCTATTATTTAATTGATGTGGATAGAATTTTTTATTAATATATTTAAGAAATTTCTCTCGCACATTTTCAAGTTTAGTTATGTAAATATTTCAAGTTTAGTTATGTAAATGTATACTGTGCGGATTGTTTCTATTTTTTTAAAGTCTTTAGCCGTTCGTATAATGAAACCAAGTGCCCTCTGTGCTTTGATAATTGATTGATGTGATGGTTAAATAATAGTTTACTGTCATAAACAATTCAAAGATCTTTTACAATAGATACCTACTTTATCGAGAGGTGTATTGTAAATACTATACTTATTAAGTAAAATATTTTTGTTTATTGAAAATATGATGTAGTGACATTTGTTAAGATTGAGATACAAGTAATTACGAGTGCAATAGGAGAATAAAAAAAGACCTTTAAAATCATCAGCATATATTTCGAAAAGGTAAAACAACTGGCAATACCATTAATGTAAATATTAAAAAGCAGGGGTCCCAGAGGAGATCCCTGCGATACGCCAGATGTAATAATAGAAAATGCAGAGCTATACATGCCAATTTTTTACTTATATAAGAGGAAAACCATCTAAGCAAACTACCATGAATACCAAGCTCAGCAAGCTTATGAAGCAGAATGTTATGATCAATTTTATCAAATGCTTTAGTGAAGTCTTCAATTTGCAATCTAAGGTCTCAGTATTGTGGGTATAGTAGAACCCACTTGTTTATGAGAATGAAAAAACGTTATAAAAACACAAAGGATACCGCCAATAGAAGGAATGCTGATGAATCTGGACATTTTTGAGCAGTTTAATGTCGAAAACACCATACACTGTCCATATACATAAAAATAAAATAATATTTTGGCTATTAGAACCACTGTGTAAAGATTCAATAACCAACTTAGCTGGATATCGTTATAGGGGAGAATGGCGTATAATTATTTAATATGAATTTACATTTTAATTTCTATAACGCATCTTAGATTTAAATAGAGGTTGATATCTTCATTTTTTGATCTCTTGTGAGATTAACAAACGTTACTACTTAAAATTTTGTCTCAAATTTTAATTCTAAAATTAAAAACACAGCGAATAAAGTCATAAATATTATAAATTAATTAAGCTTACCTACCCTATCTCAATACTCACCATCGGATTCACTGTCATCAACATTGATAATAAATTGGGTCGGACTCGTTACATAAGAATTTTCTTCTTTGATGACATGTTTGATTTTTTTCTGCCAATCATCAGCTGAAATTTTGTTAATTTCTTCTTTTACCAAATTTGCAACCAACCCGTCAAATTTGGGAAACACGTTATGACGCCTTATTCTTTTTTTAAGTTGTCCCCAAATTAATTCTATGGGGTTAAATACACAAAAATAGGGCGGAAGGCGCAATACCTCGTGGCCACTTTTTGATGCCATTTCATCAATGAAGAATTTTTTTTCAAATGATTGTGTGCCTAATACTTGAAGCAATTGTTTTTTTGTATAACTTTCTTCGAAATAAAGTTCATGATTTCTTAAAAATTCCTGAATCTCAGACTTATTTGAGTTGGTATCACTATGATGCTATTCTCTTCAATATTGTTTAACAGCTGATTTTCAAACCAATCTTCAAAACTTTCTCCAGACATATTTTTGTGGTAATCTAAATTACAATCTTCCAAATTTTTTCCAGAGAGTTTGAGGCAATTTTGTACCCACCCTGAGTCCGATCCACAGTGAAGAATTGTAAGTCGAGTTCCCTTGTTACAAGGAACATTTACTGAACATCTTCTTGTTCCGTCAGACCATCCTTTCTTTGGCGTATTGTGGGTATCAAACCACGTTTCATCTAAATAGTATATTTTTCTGTTACTATTTCGAGATGCCTTAATTTTTTCCAAATATTGTATCCTCCATTTTATGATCCTCTGGCTTTCCATTATTACAGTCCTCTTGTTGATAGTTTGGTATTTAAATCCAATTTTCGATATCCAACGCTGTGTTGTGCTTTTAGAAATACTTAAATCTGGCCTTTTACTTTTTAGTAAAGAAAATATACTATCCACTGTTGGGAACTCATTTCTTTGGTAAGATTCATAAATAATACTACCAATTAATTTTGATATTGAAGGATCTAAAGTTTTAAGACATCCTTTATCACACCTCTCTTTACGATTTTTTGGGTCCATTCTTTATAATTCTATAAAGAGTGCTAATGGGAACATTTGTTAAAAAAGATGTTTTTTCAATGGCACTCCTTTCACCTTCGGAAGTTACAATATTCTTATAAACATTTATACATATGGTTTGGGCATCTTTACAAAGATATTGTTTTTTCGAGGTCGATATTTCTTGATACTCTGAAGTTCTTTCACCAAAAATGTTCTCTTCCTCATCGGAGCTGCAGGAATCTTTGGGACTACAACCTGATACCACATAATCCATTGGAATATCATTTAATGATTGTTCCGATTCTTTAGATCCACTTTAAGAAACTGTATTTTCCCAAGGACGAAACATATTGAAATTGACACCGAATAAATAAATAAGAAGTACACTGTAACAATGTTTCAAAATAAAAAAAGTATGTATATACACGGAAGCCAAGAATAATATTAACTGAAATAAACTAACGCCACGAATCACCTACCACCTACTATTCACTAAATCAAAAATCAAGTGCGAACACAAGCACAGTGTATCAGTGTATGAATATTTTCCTAGCCCCCACTACTGAAGACAATATTTGTCTAACTTCCTACTTCCTACTTTAATTGCAGAACAAAATGATCCCGCTTTATACAAGTCGCTAATACCGACAAAGCCACTTGTCGGCACATCTACATGCCGCTAATACCGACAAAGCCACTTGTCGGCACATCTACAAGCCGCCAATGCAACCTGTCTGCACATCTGAGAATTTTGTTTCTGCAATTGAAAATGTAAAAACTATAACCACACTTCTATTGTCGCCTCTTATGAGTGTAACCTCACACCCCACAGTTTAGTTAAATTAATTTAAGACAAAATTTTAATTAGTAACGTTTGTTAATCTTACAAGAGATCAAAAAATGAAGATATCAACCTCTATTCAAATCTAATATGCGTTATAGAAATTAAAATGTAAATTCATATTAAATAATTATACGCCATTCTCCCCTATAACGATATCCAGCTAAGTTGGTTATTGAATCTTTGCACAGTGGTGCTAATAGCCAAAATATTATTTTATTTTTATGTATATGGACAGTGTACGGTGTTTTCGACATTAAACTGCTCAAAAATGTCCAGATTCATCAGCATTCCTTCTATTGGCGGTATCCTTTGTGTTTTTATAACGTTTTTTCATTCTCATAAACAAGTGGGTTCTACTATAAATAAGAAGGTTACATTCGATAGACCGCTTTTTCATAAATCCGTGTTATTCGATATTAATAATATTTTTAACATCAAAGTATAAGTAATCACATAAGATAGATTCAAATAGTTTTGCAATGATACACAATTTAGAAATAGGGCAGTAATTTTCCACTAGGTATTTGTTTTCAGATTTTAGAATAGGAACAATTAATGCTGTTTGGAAAGTGACCTTCTTCTAACGATTTATTAAATAGGATAAATAGAGGTTGCGCTATTTCTTGAGAGCAATTCTTTAACAGACATATAGGAAGTTTATCAAATCCCAATACCCTTTTTTATGCGTAAGCTTAAGAAACAATAAATATTATTTAAACAAACATTATTTACTAACTATTCTATTCAGTATCACTATCATCTTTGTTTAAATTGATAACCAAGGGTGCAACAGTGGTATTAGCAATTCGATATGTATCTTTAACCTTAACAACATGTTGAACCGAATTATTCCAGCTGAAAATAGAAACATTACTTGTTACAGTTCTAATTAACTCTATTACACTTGGATTTAATGTGGCTGAAATGTTTCGGATCTGACTCTTGATTTTACCTGATGCCACACGTGCCGTAGTACTGTGTGACCCATATTTTTAGCGATAGTATCACGTACTCTTTTCTAGTATCGAACACTGCTAAAATTTTAAAAGATCTGCTTTTTTGTATTATTCTTCAAAATAAATTGCTTAACAAATACTAAATACATACCTGCCTACTATTTTCTGTTTACAATCACAAATTGTGGGTACTTTATAGACCCTTAATCCATAATTCTTTTTTTTTTTATTTACACCACCCAACAGAAATCCATTTACAGGATGGGAACTCACAGATACCAATGAAATTTATAAATCAGTAAATAAAATACAAAAAATATTAAAATTTAATTTTTTTAATGAAGCAATGCTGCAAGAGAAGAGTTGTTGCAAATTCTGACCAAAATAGATTATTCTGCCTTGAATTTACTATTGAAATATGAAAATTTGAAAATTGAGCATATTCAAAACAGCATTACTGTCGATTTGGCCATGGACCACCTTATAAAGAAAAATCAAAGCAGCTGTGTTTCTCCTACTTGCAAGAGAACTAAAGTTATGCCTCTCTAATAAAGCTGTATTGGGTATTCCTATAGTAGGGTAGGCACCATCTTCCTTGAAAGAGTCTGTTCTAGATCGAACATACGAATTATATAACAGGAGCAGTGTATTTTTATTCGTGAAATCCCGAGTATTTCTGACAATGAAACCTAAGGCCTTTGAACATTCATGGGTGACTTTATTTATGTGAGTTGAGAAAGATCATTTATGATTGAAGGTAATACCAAGGTCACGAACAGAATTTGATCTAGGGAGCATATCATTGTCGATTGAGTAATTAATTATAAGTGATTTTATTTTGTTTTCAGTAAATCTTACAACTGAGCACTTATTAGCATTTAACAGAAGGCGTTTTTTTTGCACCATGTATTAACTTTATCTAGGGTATTTTGTAAAGTTGCACAATCATTCACGCAGTTAATTTTTTTATATAATTTCAAATCGTCCGCATATAATAAACCCCTCAATAATGTCATTTATGAATAAATTGAAAATAGTGGTCCCAAAACAGAACCTTGTGGGACGCCAGACGTTGGTGTAAATAAAATGGAATTCTGACTATGGCACTCTACGTTCTATTGCGGTACCTAGAAAATTAACCAACTATCTTAAAACGGACTATACCTAAATTACCCACTGCAAAGATGAATGCAAATCATAGAATACAGTCTCGTCACTCTTCCTCTTTCACAACTTTTGCAAATATCTACTATAGGCCTCGTGCAGACTACTAAGTGGGGGTAACACTGTGGAACACCAGCGAAAAAGGTGGAGTATTTTGAAAACTTTTTGAGGCCGCTCTCCATTAACTTAACATAAGGATTTATGTGAAATTTGTAATTAAACGGATTTAGAATTGACTGTTAAAATATCTATATCACATAGTAAATGCAATATTGTTCTATTCACATATTTTTTTTTAAATAATATTACGTGAATATTATATTATTTCCCTAAAAATACAACTGAAATGAGGTTATGCTATTAAAAACTGAAAATTACGAAAATATTATGATGTAAACTTACTACTTTTATGCATGAATATTATGGCAAATCACTTCATTCAACTTTCAACAAAGTTATGCTAACGTTTTATTTATTATTTTTTGAAAAAATTTCATTTCGCAGTTCGCAGCTCCCCTAAAATATAAAAAAGCGTCCTCAAAAAATGAGATGCGCGCGCATCTGCACGAGGCCTATTAAAAAATTTTACTTTTCTCACCTTGACTAGTTTTTTATATACACATTGTTTTTATATTTGGTTAATTAGAAGTAACTCCATGATCATTGATTTAATCATTCGGTGTAACGCCACTGTGATAAGAAATTTCTGATTTGTTATAATTCGTCGACAAGTACATTTATGAAATGTAAATTATGACAATTTTGTGTTTTAGGCTACTGCATTTGGTTAATTTTACACCAATTTCCGTCATTGCGTCTTTTATACAGTTTTCCGTTATTTTCTTCGTCGAAATTCCGCATAGGACGGTCGTACATCAGCTGTTGGTTTGCGGTCTATATGTCGCATTAATCGCGTCCGCATGACGTGGGAGAGAACAATACGTTTTAGGGGAAGAAACACTGCCTAAGTGCTACTTAATCCCTCTTATTGTCGATAATATGCTACACCCCATTAGTAATTAGCCTCCGTTGGGGAAGTTAAGTAGTAAATTACATGTTTTCTGTTGAAAAGGCAATAGTTTTTTTGGGTGTTCGGTTTGTATGAGGAAAGTGGCGTGTACGATTTAGTGGAGGCAATGGTTTTCTCGTTAAATAATCTTAATTTGTTTACTAAAATAAGAATATTTTCAAAACGTAACCTAGAATGTATCCTTTAGCACAATAAATGATAAATATAGCGTTTTACCATTCGTCAAACTAGTTTGATTTTTCAAGTCGAGTTTGATTTGACTTGAAAAATCAATTTTTTTTAAATAAGAATATGATTTGATTTGATATACAATTCGTAAGTTTGATTTGAAATCAAACTGTTCCAAACTGTTGATTATATTGGAATATAAAAAGTGTTACCTACCATGCTTTTAATTTGTCAAGGATATGCAATGAAACGTAGGAGGAGTAGGGATCATCAATACTAACAATACTGAGAGTCTTTTGTCCTTACGAATGTCCAATACAGAGTAGGAAATAATTTATAAAACTTGCAGTTGTTTAAAACCATCGACCAACCATCTACACTGTTAGAAGGCGATCAGTACTGTACTCTCCCAATGGTCGGTATAGGAATAAATATGTTGTTGGACAAACTGGAACAATGGGCCTTGGATTTAAACGTTAAAGAAGAAATTGACCCCACCCCTCAAACGGCCAAAACCACCCCCAAAATGGGGAAATCGTGGATTCCACGTCTTCCTCCGGCAAAATATATCTTCCCCCACGTTTTCTAGCATACTGAACACGATGGTGTGGGTTAAAATTCTTTTTCAGTTGGCCCCACCCTCCAAATATCCAAAAACTAATAGTACTTAATGGTAAATAACAAAAGCAAAGGATTGGTTGTGCTAACGTTTAGCTTCCGACACGCCTTTGGACTGTTATAATTCAATGTCTGTGGGGGCATTAGCCCCAGGAGTAATTTTGTTCAGTCCGGAAGTAGTGCAACCAATTTCTAATATAACTTTTTTTAGTGGAACGACTCTGAGAAAAAAATGTCTTTAATAGTAAATCATTTTGGATGTCGAATATTTACAAAAGATACAGGTTATCACATTCTGGAACGAAATACAGTTAGCACAACACATTTTCAAATAAATTTGGAAACTAGGTTTGAATCATCGGAGAGGGAGAAAAAACGATCTTCCGAGGCGTAGACTGGGAAAAGTTCTGAAACAAATACGCAGTTCCTCGAAAATTGTTTAATATCACAGTTGTTGGCTTGATAACAGATTTTGTATTGTTCAACTAAAAGTTGGTGGCATCTCATATTTACTATTACCACACCCTGTAGTATCTTTACAGCTTTTATTATCGTATTGGTCTGAGATATATTGCGTGTTGGATCAAGAACATTATTTTGGAGATGTATGTAAGGTTGGTGAGTATAAATCTAATAGCTACTAAGCACGTCTTGTCGCGGTTAGACTATGAATGGATGACCACTGATATGCGGATCGGGTTGTCCTTTCGGCCGTGCTGGGAAATCGCACGTTAAATAGTAAGGCCCAGTGGCCTGTGGATTTTGAGGATTGCTCTCATTATGATGGGAGTTTACAATATTGTTTAAATATAATAGGACAGTAGATAGGTATAGACATGATTTTTACAAAATTTAACAATAATTACAAAAGTTTTAAAACTTTAGTTGAATGAAAGGTAAGTTCAAATGATTTTGCAACCTCTTCTTCTGAACGGAAGATATTGAAAATCAGGATTTAATGAATTTTCGCATTAATAGCGCGAAGAAAATTTTAAAAGTTCTGCCAACTTTCGAAGTTTTAAAAAATAGCATTTTACATCCTCTGGTAAAGGACCTCGCAGTTTTTAAAGGGGAATTGGGTTTCACTCAATCTCGCTCAAACCTGTTTAGTCAGTCATATCGTTCTCATTAAATGTCTCCATGGGCGCGATAAAAAATAATGAAAGGATTATGAGATACCGGCCGCCGAAGGTGGAGATTTTTTAAACGTCGAAAATCTTATTAGTGCATGCTGTCAGTCGGAAAAATATACAAATATTTTAAGCATCAACTCTCCCCCACGTTTTGAAGGATGCTGAATACGATGGCGGTGGTTAAAATTCTTTTGGAGGTGACTCAACCCCCCCAAACGGCCAAAAATCACCCCAAAATGGGGGTAATCGAGTATTCCGCATATTTCATCAGTAAAATATTCGCTACCCCCAGTTTTCGAGGATGCTGAACACGATGGCGTTATCCAAAATTAGTTTATATACTCTCTTTATTTGCAACCATGATAAAAAAACTTTTGTAATTATTTCAATGCTTGTGTGTATTGAAAAAAGGTTTGATAAATCATTTATTTTTTTTCAGAAATGGTTGCAGATGTACCAGTATATGTTACATTTTTTTTTCATTTACTTACCCAATTTGCATAACTTTTGTAATTTTTTTAAACAAATTACAATAGAAAAGTTATACAAATGAAAAAAAAATAAGGTTCCGTATCTTTTGAAAGGTTGCAAACTTAATGCAAGTTGTAAAACATTATTACTAGCGATATTCCTGAAATTTTCAGTGTAAAAATTAAAAAATAAAACGTTTTTTGCAATTTAAACAATGTTCCGTTCATCGCAGACCTTTGCAAAATTTTATAGTTTGTTTTCATTAACGCACTAACATACCATTGAAGTTTCAAAACTTTTGGAATTAATGTTAATTGATTGTCTATATCTACTGGCCTATAATTTAAAGGAGTTAAAACAGAAATACCATAAAGTAATTTTGCCTTTTTCTCCATATTAATATTAAAAAATAATAATTGTCTCAAATTTTATTCCCTCCATGATTTCCATGATTTCCTTTAATGAAATTTGAGGAGAAAAAATAATTTTCATTAGTTAGCACATTTTCATGAAGATTTCCCTACGCAAATACATCAAAGCCGTTAAATTTAAATTTCGATCTTTGCAAGAAAGTGTCACGTGGTTAGGAAGGTTATCATCACAGCATCCAATTGAGATTCCATCCACATGTTCGCGATATGTTTGCCGATAAGATGATTGAACTAGAGACGATAGAGAATCGCTTTTACATTGTTATTCATGGATTGGGACCCAGTTGGATAGAGGTTGCTTGCTCGTTGCAGCCTGCCGGTAAACATATCCGGTTACGTAGGGTTTGGCTAACCCTTATTCTGAAGAGGGTGGAGATATGGATATTCTGAGGAGAGAGATAGAAATCTTAATACTGTTATTCGAGGTTTATATTGGTTGTATATGTACGGAATAATTTTAAATAATATTGAAAGTATAAAAACTTTGCTCTAATTCAAATTTTTTGTAGTAGTTTTGAGTAGGATCGATATAAATAGCGAAATTTTATTACAATCTGCCTATAATTCACAAAACCGTGTAAGCATTAAGTTATATTTATAATAATTGTATATTGACATGCTGCCAGCGCATCCACTGATATGCCGCTTTTTATATTAGTCTATTTATTGGAGAAATTCCAAGAAATGGTCCTGATAATTTTTTACTAACTATTGTAACCAATCAAATTACTTAATTTAGAGTCATGTGTCAAATTTCATCCAATCAGCTATGGATTACAGCGATAACACCCTACATGTGGTGTTTTCAGTTTGGTGTTTTCAGCAAGTCAAGTTTTTGATTAAAAATTAATTAAACGTCAAACTGACAACTAGTTTGAAAATGTTTAAATCTACAAAGTAAAAAATTATCTTATCGAATACCCCTCGGGCCTTGATAAATCCTCAAAATTTTGTCATAGAGAATCCTTCAAGCGTGTTGCTTAAGGATAATAGCCCTCGGCCTTCGGCCTCGGGCCATTATCAAGCAACACGCTTTCAGCATTCTCTATGACAAAATTATCTCGGTATTATCAAGGCCCTAGGGGTATTACTACTGATAATTTTATACTCTCTATATATAGTTTTTTGACGTTGTCAGTTTGTGAAATTATATTTTGGAGTCTTGTCTACCCGAAGATTTGATTAGAGTATGGCAAAGGAGTAGTCATTATGATATTGAATCCACTTTGAAAATACGTTTGGATAATCTGATGATCTTTCTCAGGGAGGAAGTTCAAAATGAACGCATTACTTTGACGGTATCTGGTTTCGACATGTAATCTAAAACAAAAAAGGTTGTCGATTCTCCTCCCATGAAAACTGTTCTTCTGGTTCATCTGGACTGATGAATAACAAATTCCAGAAGAAATGTCAATTTTGTAGCGGAAATCATTGCAGTGGCGATTGTTCGGAAGAGGAAAATTGGACCCTAGCTCAAGGGAGGATTTACGGGGGGTACAGAGGGTAATTACCCCCCCCCATGATTGTAATTTATAAAAAAAACTATAAAACATAATACACACAAAACTGTTTTACATCATAAAGAAAGTGGTGCTTCTTATAATGTATGCAGCTTCCTTATTTTACTAGACTTTTAATAGTAGCAGTTTAAAAGTGTTTTTTTTGTTTTAACCATTTCTAAGTACTTTCCTAGTCTCCTTGTGATTATAATTTAGTATTAATAAAGTTTTTTTTAAACAGATCGATTTGAAATTTATTGCAAATTGTTAGGAAAGGTGTTTAGTTCAGAAGTAGAAAACTTTCGATAGTGGCGTTTTTTTCATCAAAAAGTGAGGGAAAAAAAGAAAATAAACTTGCGCAATCGATAAATTATCCTTTGTTAATGAATTAATATTAAATACAATTTTTCATGAGAATAAACGCATCCCGAGTTATAGGGCGTAAAAATTACGATTTTCACCATAAAAATCGTACATTTCTAGTTTTTTAAATATAACCGAAAATCTGATATTATTACGTAAAAATTTATATGAACTAATTTTATAGCCTTGAGCTAACAATTAAAATAATTTTTTTTATTTTTCTACGATTAATACGAAGGAAGATCTGGCAATTGAAAAATGGGTGTTTTAAGAAACTGGATCGTTCTAGCGCAGGGGTTCTCAAACTGTGGTACATGTACCACTGGTGGTACATTACAATGTTTTAGTGGTACAATTTAACATTTATCATTTTGTTTTCAGAAACACATATATTTTTCTTCAAGTTTTTGACTTTAACGGCTCTAGCTTTAATATTGAAATGACTACTTTTCCAAAAACTTCGAACAATTTCGCGACACTTTGATTTTTAACGGCGAAATGCTTTTAAGCTAAATTTTTGTTTTTTATGACATTTTCAATTTTTGGCCAATACCGTGAAAAGTATTGATTTTTGAAAAAAAAATTAAAGAGACAAGGCTTTGAGCAAATGTTCTTCCGAATAATTACCATTTTTTTTATCTTTGCGTTTATAACCGTCAATGTCATTTTTTCGGGTCAAATGTTGAAAAAACGGTCATTCCAATGAAAAAGTTTGTGATATTTCGGCGATATCCTAAGCTTTAAAATGGATTATTCTACATTATTTAATATTATCAGCCAAAAAAAGTTACGGACAAAAAATACATTTTTTTTTAGAAATGTACGAATATTGTGGTGAATATCGTATTTTTCTGCGCACTATAACTCGGGAGGGAACTTTAATTCATTAAAAAAGGTAATTTATCAATTACGAATTTTTTTTACTTTTTTTTTCACACCCCCACCTGCTACCACTCAAAACGCAACTAACGAAAGTTTTCTACTTCTAGACACCTTTACTAGCAATTTGCAAAAAAATTTAAGTCGATCTGATCAGTTACTAGTTTCTGCTCGATATTACAAAAAAAAATTACTAGCTTTCTTGGACTACTTGGTAAGTTTTACCCCCCCCCCCATAAAAAAAGCTAAATCCACCCTTGCCCTAGCTGACCGTAAAAAGAAACTGATCGAACGGGAGTGCTGCTATCTGTGTCTTAAATATGATCACATTGCCAGAAAATGCAGAGTAAATTTAGTATGTTCAATTTGCAATGGAAGACATGTTGATATCATATGTACAAAGACTGATGAAACAACTGCGAAATTTGTACCTGCTCCAAAACAATCGAATGTTGAGAATTCGCTTTCGAATAATACATATGTAGAGATATTTTTACAAACTCTCACAGTGAGGCTTAATTTTTTTTTAATGGATTAGATAAATCCCGAATGGCACGAGTAATCATCGACACCGTCTCAAAAAGGTCATACATAAAACGATCCGTTGCTTCTGAGATGGTATATGAATCTATTCGACAAGAGGAAATGGTGGTATGAATACTAGCGATTTCAACCATCACTGTTACCGAATCCATGACGACTTCGAAGTCATCTGTAATAATGTTACTTCTGTGAGGCAAGGACCCTGGATGGAAGAACTATGTTCATTGGGAATTGAAGTTACAGATACAAAAGATGGCCCCGTTGATATTTTAATTGGAGCTGATATTGCTGGGAAGTTATTCACTGGAAAACGTCATGAACTTAAATGTGGTCATGTGACATTGTATACGCTATTAGGATGGACTATTATGGGCAAAGTTAATTTGAATAAGCAATCTTTCAATTCTTCAATGCTGGTTTTTACTTCCATGTTGAGTAGAGAATTATGCCCAGCCGACCTTTCTTCTCGTGGATGTTCTTCAAAACAATTGGTCGAGTCGAGATGGTGGGAGGGTCCGCAATGGCTTTCTCTTTAGTCACCGGGTAGGTGTTCTTTAACTATTTTGGCTCTGGGAGAGAGCGAATTACACTTTATAATTTTGGTTTTTATTTTATTTTTAGTTACACTAAATCACTGGCTACTTTTCGTTTTAACCTACACACTGCACGTAACTGCTGCTTTAAATTCCTTGCTTGTATGTTTTTATACGTATCTTGATTTCTTCTTTGATGGGAATTATTTCACAGTCTTGATGTATGGCTTTGTTGCTGAACGGAACATTGAGAATCATCCGTAGCACTTTTGACTGAATCCTTTGTACGATTTCAATATTGGAGTTGGCTGCTGTTCCCCATAGTTCTATCCCTTATGTCCATTTGGGTTTTAATACTGTTTTATATATCAGTAGTATATTTTGTACTGTTAATTGGGACCTCCTGCCTATTAGCCAATATACATTTCGTAACTTGTGACCTAATTGTTTTCTTGGATTCCAATACATTTTACTTCCTCTTTTTGTGGTATTTGTCCTTTATAAAGATATACGGGTGGACAAGTTCAGCTTCAAACAGCTTTAAACTGCGCTCTGAATCGTCGAAGTATATAAAATTTCTTATCATATTAAACTGTCTTCTTGACATACCCATCTCTGTTTCACATTTACTGCGTGGTTTATAACATAAGGTTTTTAAAATACAGTTTGATTGGCCACAAATATTTTCAAACTGCAGAAAGCATTTTTATATAAATGCAGATTCGGATTTTATACTCTCGTATAAATGTCGCTGAGGTATATAAGATGTATGCATGCTATTATCTATGAGTACAATTTCTTCCTAAACACCCTGTAAACCTCACATAATGAGGCGGTAATAAAGCACAACGAGAAAAAAAAATGGCAACAAAGGTTCTTCCAGTAACCGATAATAATCGATTCAAGTAGGCTTTTTAAAAAGTCACATACGTATAAATTCTCAATTATTTTCATCGTCAGCCACTTGACTCTCTAAACCTCGAGCGCCGCCACCAATTTTTCTCGTCGAACTATTAATCCTAATAAAGGACACTTAGGGGTGTAGGGCTCATAAATCAAGAACTCACGTGCCCTTTCTGAGGGCCGGCTGTGAGTACTTCATGAAACATTTCGGGCTCGTGTAATCGTCGATTGCTAGCACGATAAGTGCTTTACAAAGCGTGTTGCAAAATGACTCGATTCGATACTGTTTAGTTTCGAATGTGCGTGACTAACCCCCTTAATGATTATTGCTCTTATGCAAGTCTTTTATTGCGGAGTTTTACTTTTTCGAGTGGGTGGAAGTGGTTGTGATTTAAAAGTTACGTGGGAAGGTCGCTAAAATTTACTATTCGAAAGACTCCAATTAGCAAAATAAATTTTGAGTTCATATTGATTTGTCAGGTCAAGTTTGATTTAACTTATCAAATCAAACTAGTTTGATTTGTCAAGTCAAGTTTGATTTGACTTGAAAAATCATTTTTTTTTAATATGAATTTGATTCGATTTGATATACAAATCGGGAGTTTGTTTTGATATCAAACGTTTTTAGACTGTTTGAAATATGAAAATATGAAAAGTGTTACCTACCGCGCTTTTAATTTGTCAAGATAGTAATAATAATAATAATAATAATAATATACGCCCTGCAATTTACTCCTTTACGAGTGAACCCCAGAAGCTCTGCAGCTTGTGCGGGGGAGGCACGGCTATTATTATTATTTGCCGTGGCGCTCTGGGGCGACTTAATGATGATTGATGGCGAATTTGCTTTACAGTTGTGGGAAAACCCAGAAAAACCACACAACACCATCATCGACAACGATGGACTCCCCCAGGATTTTAAATCTTTGCAGCGTAAACTAACATCAAAGTAATTAATGTTAAATACGCTACAAATCATGCCCAGAAGTAGGCAATGAAAATTTTTATTTAAAAATCTCATTGTCTAGACCGGGGCACGAACCAGAGCACGGACAGACCTATTAATGGTACATATTGAAATGTAACCACCTTTGCCAACTGAGCCACCGTCGTAGTAGGAGTAGAAATCATCATTACTGACAAAACTGAGAGTATTTTGTCCTTACGAATGTCCAATACAAAGTAGAAAATAATTAAAAAACTTGCAGTTATTTAAAACCATTCAAAACATTATCTCCACTGTGAGAGGACGACCAGGGGCTTATAACACAATGCTTACAATTGTAATAAGTCTACAAGTTATTAGTAGTTCGCTTATACCTACAAGCACCCTTATTTCCTGTAACACAATATTATTTAATACACTTGTAGTTATCAGTGAAATAATCTACACATTTACATATCATTGCTACATGTGCTTTAGTTGAAATTAGAAATGTTACAGTTGGAAACTGCACTACACCTTCAAAGATCTGAATTTACCCAATGTTTTGGTGATGAAAACATTTCTGATGGGCAGGAGCAGTGTACCACATACATTAATCTGTAAATTTTGACACTTTCTTTTTTTTGGTAAACCTGTGTCACCATCATCATCACCATTTAATTCCACATCGTCTTCATTGGTTGCAGCCCCCTCCTTTAGGTTACGTTTTTTAATATATTGCATAGCCTCCCGACCCTCAACTCCACCTGATGGTAGAAGACAGCCCCCCCTTGAAAATCGGCTGGATCCGTCCATGCGTCTATTTGAGTGGGTTTTCTCCGGGTTGACGTTTTAGGTGCTACAGTAATTAATACTTCCATCCTTTCGTTGCTTCTCCAACTCCGGTCATATGTGAGCACTTAGAAAGTATACTCCGAACGGTACTATTGAAATGTTCGTGTATAAGAGCGACATGTACATTTAACACTAAAGTTTTCATATGCACAGTTAAATTGCACTTTAATTTCACAGGAGTATAATTAGACGTTTGTGGCATTTTTATTGCACAAATTCACTTGATCAATATTGCTTTTTATCGCCTATTATTACACTGAGAGAACGGTTACTTTATGCTTAACGAATAGGTTTGTTTGGGTATGGTTTGTTAAATATCAACTCCATTTTCTTACAGTCAATCAACCTTATTAAATACAACAATACCATTTGAAAATGTGTAGTTCACGAATAACAAAGGATTTGTTGCGAGCTGATTTCTTTAATATAAATATATACGTTTGTCTAAAACTTCTTACATTTTGTCACAAACTAATTTCTTACTGCCAAAATATCAAGAATATTATTGTTAAATATACATTTATTTCTGGTTAAAAAACATTTGCAAACATGTAGTTGTTTGATGAATAAGATATGTTTGTTTCTCAGAAACAAATATTTGGTGCAGTTGTGAACCGTTATACATACAATTGACAAGAAGGCGCCCGAGCCAGAGACGGGAAACTCAAGTGCTAAAAATGTGTGTTCTTATTGTGGTAAAAAAGTCTTAAAAAGTGTTAAATGTTCTCAATGTGCCGCGATCTTCCACCATAGTTGTTCGCAATGAAGGGTTTACTGTGAAAATAAATCTTTATCCGATAAACACCTCAACACGGACGAAAGTGAGGTTATCCTGCCCATAATGCAATTCGATATTGATGGGAAAGACGCTTTAGAAGTGGAGAATCATTATTTAAAACAGTTAGTAGATGAGATTCGTGATAAAAATTTGCTGCTAACTTCTAACAATCATTGGATGTTATGTGGAAAAATTCCAAGGTAAATGATATATTCGTTTGTATTTTATGCCCCATGTAGTAGAAACTTATTTAATATTTAGCAATGAGGCGGCAGTGCATGTTTGCATGTAATTGCTAATTTAATACAAAACAAAAAGGTAATCAACAGAGTATTTTGATATTAAAAGTTCTGGTACATTTTCACGATAGAACCAATTTTATATGATTTTATTTTTTCCAGAAAAAATATTTTTTGCCCTTTTCAATTGCGAATGTTTCTCTTTTTACAAAAATGTACTGCAAGCTTCCGAAAATTCGAGTTTCATATTTCATTACAAATTGTCAGTATGAGCTTTGAAGCACAAAAAATAAAAAGTCTACATTTCTATTTGTGTATTTTTTCTAGAATTCCAAAAAAAAATCGCTAATGTTTCTAATAAAAGTATTTTTATTATTTATGGGGAAATGTATGTGTCATTTTAAAATTGCATTTACTCTTAGTGGTTATTCACTATTTTATTTTTTGTTTTAGCTACCTGGTGATAAAGAATCTAAAATTAAATCAAAGACTGAGAAGCTGGCAGATCTAGATATAAGTGTGCAGCCTTTCATTGTGGTAGAGGGAAGTGGAACAGTGATAAAAAAGTTTATGTGTACATCAATGGACAACTTTACAATGTTGCTTCTGTTTTGAAAGGTATATAGACTTTTGCTTCAAAGCATACTACGTTTTTCATCTACGATATCAAACCGAATCTGAGAATATATGATTTTCTTTGTGATAAATAATTTAAGAATCCTATGTTCCCTTTTGTACCTGATGTTATATTTATTAAAGTTTTTCCTAATCATTCGACGTTTGATTTTTGAACATACTCTTTTGACAAGATGAGAACTTCCAAATCAGAATAATATTTGGAATTCAACCAGTCTTCAACAAAATGATTTGAATTGGAACAACAGCTGTTATGAATTTTTTTTACATAAAGAAAAAGGGGTAAATGCCAATTATGTCAAATAATTATGTTTCAACTTACAACATCGTTTTTGTATGATAAGTTTTTATATATTGTACATTTCATTATTCATTGTTATTGATCACTTATAATATGTTAATTTTGAATATATTGTTTTTTACCTGATGTTGTTGATGTTGTTTTTTTTACATAAAGAAAAAGTGAGAGATTTTATCAATTTTCATTTTAGTCGACATAGTTTGAGTGGGGTGAAAAGTTATATATCAGAGCAATTATGTCTTTCACGAAAAAAGTATACTCTTTTTAAAGTAGTAAAGTAAAGTAGTAAAAGTAGTATCAATTTTTTTCGTGAGAGATATAATTGTTTTCATACAACTTTCCGCCCCACTGAAACTATTTCGACTATAATGATAATTGATAAAATTTCTTTTTCTTTATGTAAAAAAAAATCCATCTTAAGGTAAAAAAACAATATATTCAAAATTAACATATTATAAGTCATCAATAACAATGAATAATGTAATGTACAATATATAAAAACTTATCATACAAAAACGATATTTTAAGTTGAAACATAATTATTTGACATTAATCCGATACATATTTTTAAAGATAAGACATTAGGATAAATACAAACAAATGCCTTTTGATGGTATATAAAATATATATTGATATTCAATATAAATACTTTAACATTCAAGAACAGTTTTTAAAATTGAAGTAATATTATTTAATAATAAACATATGCAACTTATTGAAAACAGCGGTGGATTGTACTTGAAGTGATATTTGTTAATATTTAACAAATGTGCCTTTAGTTCGAAAGCAATATCATTTAATATTGAAATAGATATTTGTTTGGGATCCGTTAAGATACCATTAGTTTGCCATGAAAATAGATAAGTTAGGCCATATCCAACAATGTCATTTGTTAACAATAAATAAAATTTATTTAATGTTAATAAACTGTTCTCTCAGTGTACAGAACTAACAATTCTGCGTGTTACAATCACAGGACTACACAAACAGAAATGTAAATTTTAACTAAAATAATTTACAATCTGCACAACACTTTCTGCCGATTAGAAATTTTAATCCTTTCTAAGAAAGTTGAGGGCTACTTAAATTGATCTTTAATTGTAAATATTTTCTACCTGTTGAGATTACATACTTACCAAGAATTGAAATAAATAGGTATTTTTAAAAATTTTAGGAAGAAAACCCAAGATTTTATTTTGGAACAAATAATGCTAAACATTTTATTTTAGAAATTATCCGCAACTGATTTATGATGTTATATTGGGGTTTTGCAATCAATCATTTTCAAACAGAGTATAGATCTGCAGAATTAAGCCCAATTGATTTATTTGTATATTAAGTTAAAACCCAGGTTTGTTCGTAACCTCCCATAACTCTGCAGAACTTCAATGACAGTTTCAGGTTCAGTACATAGTATCAAGCATCCAAAATTATCCGTTATCCAGTACTTATAAAAATTATAATTGATATAAAACTGTCGCGTCATTTTAGTAACGATTTTGATTAAACTGAATCAAACAAAATAAAACTCTTCACTTTCCCTCTTTTCTCCCACTATTATCCATCCAACTAGGAAGTTGTCATAAACCGTGGGGAAGATGCCGCCGTTGCCGCTTCATTGGTCCCGTCAGGGGTTCTAATTCGCTTGAAATTGCGGACCATCTCGGCCTGTCATCGCGAATCACGTCACAACGAGGAACGTGATGCGCACACACTCCAAACACTATCTAAAGACTACAAATTACGTTTTCAACTTATTTATAATCTGAAAGCATCCAGAATGGAGTTTTTTCTATGAGTCGAGAGTCGAGACTCAGTTTATTTGGGAAGTTTGAAATAAACATAGAGTTGCGATCTGTCATTGATCTCTCTTTAAGAGATGTTTGAAAAAGACCACTGTATATATTGTTATATAATATACAGGGTGAGTCACGGTGAACGCGACGGTCCATTGTGGCTAACCGGTTAATATTTTGAAAATTTTGTTTACTCGTTACACTATTTCGAAATATACAGGTTGTCCCAAAAAAAGTGTGGCGTATCAAAGTTATATTATTTCTTATGGAATACCCTATATTTTATTGCATTTATAGATTATACGTTAAAAATAAGATAAACTTTCTTTAGTATTCCCTATACCTAAGCTTTTTAGTTTTCGATATATTTTGATATTTCTAAAAATGGAAGCACTTACAAGAAAACCAATAACTTCGAAACCTATGGAATCAGCCAAATCCTATTTTAACTAAAAAAAATTAGACTAACAATTGAAAGCAATAATTTATTTAGACTTGTTTAAAATTATACAGTGCGTCCAAAATGGGGCGATTCTCTAATGACATATTCAAACGACCATATCGTCCTTA
The DNA here is from genome assembly GCA_949320105.2 of Crepidodera aurea. Taxonomy (NCBI): domain Eukaryota; kingdom Metazoa; phylum Arthropoda; class Insecta; order Coleoptera; family Chrysomelidae; genus Crepidodera; species Crepidodera aurea. The sequence continues at coordinate 26,035,154 of OX439475.1, read as the reverse complement.
TTTTAAATAGGACACCTTGTATTTTATAATCCTATTATGTAGCAAATTCCATTACCTTTTAAAAATTATAAAGGTCTACTTTGCCAAAATCTATTAATTTTTATTTTTGTTAAATTTTACGTTATTTTTCCACCGTAGTGCCTAAATATAACACTATGTGTTTGGTTTTGACATTATTAAAAATATTTCGAGATGCATCAAAATCTGTATGGTTAATCCATTATTATGAAAAGAGGATTCATCTGTAAATAGCATATTATAAAAAAAATCATCTTCACTAACCTTCTCCAATGACTATAAACAAAAATCTATCCGTCTTTTCCATACAGATTTTGATGCATCTCGAAACATTTTTAATAATGTCAAAACCAAACACATAGTTTCAAAGATAATTTTTTCGGATCATAGTCCAAGCTGATCAAATACATGGTGTTATATTTAGGCGTTACGGTAGAAAAATAATTTAAAATATAACAAAAATAAAAATAACTCCAAAATGAATAGATTTGGGACAACCTGTATATTTCAAAATAATTTTAAAATGTAGCCTTTATCGACCCACATACGGGTGTTTCATTGGGAGAGGGAAACTTTTTAACAGTAAATAGGAGTAGAAGAGTAAAAAAACTAAAATCAAATTTTTGTAAATGATAAAACTACATAAAAAGCATTGTGAATGTGACGCGTTATTTATTTAAAGTTGGTAATACGCTGTATTATTTGTGAAATTAAATAGATACGTCAACAACATGTGAGTCAAATAAACAAAAATCATTTTTAGTTAAATAATATCTTCTTATTAAATTACAAACAAAATTCAAAAATTACACAACAGTTAAAAGACTAGAAAAAACACATAATCCATTTGCTACCATCAGGGAAGCTCATTAGCAATATAAATTTTCGGTAAATCTGTGGTCTAGTGTTTTTAACAATGAGTTAATTGGACCCCATATACTCCCTCAAAGATTAACTTCAAAATATTTTACCAATTTTGTTAGAGGATAAAGATGTGGATAGGTAGAGGTTGTCCTATACATTGGCCTTCAAGATCACCGGACTGTAGTCCCGTCGATTACCGTATTTGGGGATATTTAAAGTCCAAAGTTTATTCAGCTCAAATAAATGTCAAGAGGATATGCCAAGAGCATAAAAATAACGAAAACATTATTCGAAAATCTGTAAACCAAATTATTAAGCGAGAAACAGAATGGGGGTCATTTCGAACAATTATTATTATTTTTTAAACTTCAGTGTTTTTTCTAGTCTTTTAAGGGTTGTGTAATTTTTGAATTTTGTTTATAATTTAATTAAATATTATTAAACTAAAAATGTGCTTTTATGTATTTTTATCCTTTACAAAAATTTAATTTGAATTTTTTTTACTTTTCTACTCCAAACTACACAATTTTTCCATACAAGGAAGGTTAAAAAAAATAAATATAATGGGTGTTGCATAGGTAAATCTAATGTGACATTTAGTTCCTAGTACGGTCCTGTAAATCAGTTTTGAGAAGTCTACAAAAAATTTTGGAATAACATAATGTTAAACCAAATAGTTAATTAGAGCAAATAATATTGTTTACAACTTAATAGGATTAATTAAGCACTTTGGTGCCCCAAAAATGTAAGACAACTTAACTATTTATGAGTAGTAAAATCGTATGTGCAAAAATAAAAAGTATATCGATAAATTTAATTTTTTGTCCTCTTTTTAGCTATGGTAAAATACTTTTGAAAATTTAACATACAGGGTGTTGATTATGAGCCGAACGAATTTGTCAACTTTTAGTGAAGCCGGGCCTGGATTTTCAATATTAATAATATCTCAATTGATTTGTTAAGATACAGAGAGTATGTGTACCAAATATTATAAAATTACACGGAGTGGTTAAAAGCACAGGAGGCAATGAAGAAATGACCAAAATGTACAAAACACTCTGTATCTCAGCTATAAGGGACTTTAGACCCATAAAATATTATTTGGAATCACCCCAGTGACACCTATCCACTGCTAAAATGTTTCCCTCTCCCAATGAAACACCATGAAAAAATAAAATTTTCAAAATATTAACCGTTTACCACAATGGACCGTCGCGTCTACCATATTACCGTTTTTTTTTACATTTTTGAAAATTTTTACACGCTCTTCCCCCCACTAAAATGGAAAACTTCATTTTAGAACCTAATCTTCAATCCAATAGGTCCCCATGACGCTTTAGTAACTGCAAATTTAGCATCTCGGCCTCCCCTACTATTAATTAAAGTTTTGACAGGAAAGGTTAATAAATTTTTTTGTGGAGTAAATTTCTAATAAATTGTTAGTAAATTATCCAATAGGTATTTTTGGTCCGTGCTGAAATGGCTGGGCCAGCTTCAAGGTATTCATATTTCAGTTTTCCGACCATCTAGGTACGTACTGCTATTTTTTCATAAATTCGGATATTTAACTTTAAAGTCTCTTAGATTTAGTTGCAGATCTAATAATCTTTTTAACAACGTGCCACGTAAGAAAAAACTTTCCAATTAATATTTTAACATAATACAACAAATCAATTTTTGATAATTCACAAACAATTATAATTCGCAATATAAATTACTGACCCCTTACCCCTTATACATACATACATTAACCCAATTTTGTTTAATAAATAATTGAAAACATTTTTTCTAGACGTTTTCACGTGAGAAACTAAAAGGACACAAGTTAAACACGGACATTTTCAATATACCATGGCAATATCGAAGCCTTTGATGTGCACTTGTGCATTTGAGATGCAGAAGCGGTTCATTTGGTAGAGCATAAATAATTCGTAGGCGATTTGCTCGGCCACTAAAAGGGCTTCGGGATCTCTGTCAGATCTGCTTTAGTTCTATCCTCAAGCGGCCTTTGGCCTTTCATCACGTACCGGCTCACTTTACTGCATTTACTAACTTTTGATGCGATCTATTGGCTTTCCTGACTTAACTTCCAATTTTCTTGAAAATAGTCACTATACGTTTAAGGATGAAAACTGTAAAATCTGATGTTTTACGGTAAGTCTAATTTTAGGAAAATATTTAATAATTGGAAATAATAAATTGGCTGATTTAAATACTATTCAATGGTGACGGATTTCCAGATGTTTTGATGTTAGAATTTTAGAAAATATTTTTAATATCTATTGAATATTTTTTAAATCCTAGTAGTTGATAAATTTATTCACCTATTTGAAACTGCAACATAGCTTTTAAAATTTTAAAATTGTTATACCAAGTGGTCTAAAGAAAGAAATTACTAAATACACTCCAACATTCAAATTTCTACGGTAATGGTATCTATTGTATCTTCTTGAGAAATTCACGTAAATTTCTACGATCATAAATTTACCTTCCTGGTTTTTATTGACTATTATTTATAATTAATAAGGTGATTATTAGAGAAAATTACTTCTATTGTGATTTAATCAGTTTTGTTTTGAAATGTAATCAAAGATTTTAAATTAACACGAATATGCATTGAAATAATTATTTTTATTGCACACTATTGTTGGTTACATATACACCTAAACTGTTGTAACTCTACTTTTTTTTAATAAAAGTAAACATCTACAAAAACTAAGTCTCAAATATCTAGACCACAGATTAGAGAACCATAGATAGGAAGGTAAGACAAGACAAACGAAAATAGACAGTGATAGAGTTGCACGCCAATTTAAAACACACTTTGAAGGCTGTCAGCAGCAGTGTTGCCGAATTAAAAGTGTAAAATTAAGCAATAAGTGAAACAAAAACATTACATAATAAATTAATTAAATTAAAAAAGTCCTGCATCACTTATTAATAAAATATCAGGAATTTGTAAAATACTTTTAAATTCCAATATATAAACCAAATATGAATTGACAAAAAGTATATTACTTTGTTATGTATTTCTGTTTCTATTGCAATTTCATTTTGTAAGTAAACAATTTTAGTAATACTATTTACAAGAACATGAAGTAATGATTTTTTTGTGGAACATGATGGTGACGGTGACCTACGAGCATTTGTTATAAATCAAAAATTTTTATAATGTTTCCTGTTAATCATTTGTTCATATTCTTGCAAATTGTATTACTAAAACTGTTTACTTTGCAATGAATTTCTGTTTCTATTACAATTTCATTTTGTTGAAACATTTTCTTTTCAAAATTTTATGAATCTGTCAAATTTTACGACAGCGGCCTACTCGATTCCTTTTTTTCTCGAATAAACCGTCAAACATTTTTTATTTCGCATAAATCTCGTACGTTTTACAAAATAAACCCCACAAACCCTATATCAGCAAAAAGCTCTTAAAAAATACCATGCAATGATGAATAAAATATAGGGTGATGCATTTGAAAAAGTCGAGTTACTGCTATCTGTAATTTGTCATTTTCCTCTACATCTCAAAAGATGCGCTAAAGCTTAAGGAATCAACTGGAAAAAAGCTGATTAGGTTATCTTGAACAGTTCTGAAGTTCTGAATTTTTTTGTGGATCTCTGCACAACGCTAGTTTGACACATAAAATGACTTAAGTCAAAAATTATTGCAAACAAGTCGAAGAAACCTTAGGTGCGTTATATCGACAATTTAATGACGAATCTAAATATGTAACAAAAATGGGGGGTTGCCATTTAAAAAAACAGAACTTAGTTGTGTATCTTATTTGGGAAATCCTGTATATAAATAGAAATATTTTTAGAATGTACCTCATTGTCGGTCCTATCGTTTAAAAAAACATCAAATCGATGGCTTGGGTAGAAAAAAAGTTATGGAGCATGCACACACCCCTGGGTCACCTTGTATATTGGAAATTTTTGTATTTTACAATTTTGATGCTTGATTATGGATTTTCAAGTGACGCAGAAAAACAAAATTAATTGGCAAAAATGTCATTATGGGAACAAATTATTCAAAAATATTGAATCCACCAAAAATTCCCGCCAGAGTTAAAATTTCCACCCAAGTGGGAAATTTCCAACCAAACGGCAACACTGGCCAGCAGTCTGTGTGTCTATGATCTTTTGACCTTGCCAGTTCATGAAATCATTGTATTAACATTTCATTTCATAAATATATTTCTTATTTCTGACACTAATGGCAATTGACAAATCAAATTTATACGTTACATGAAAAGGCAACACTGTACCCGGATGTTCGTTTCAAAACTGACAACATGGGTGGACTCCAATTTAAATGTCCGAGGTCATAGAGACGGCAATCGAAACTTCAAAGGAAATGGGCGGAGCTTCATATCTGTATATTTCTAATCTGTGCCTAAACTATTGTAATTCTACTTTTTTTAATAAAATAAATTACTACAAAAACCGTCTCAAATATCTACACGTCGCTTGTGTATTGTTCAATACCGTAGTTCAATACCATAGAAACACTTTTTAGTTAGTAAATCTATTTACTTATCCTTTATTTTTTTCAGACACCATGTGTTATTAGCAATAAACTTTTTTATTTGAGGTTTTTCTAACTAGGTACTTATATACACGTATAGTGTGTGTAATTCGTGTCGCTAAACGAGCTGCCCCTTAGAGCCACTAAAAAACGTCTAATTGTGGCCGGTGTAAGTGCGGTTATCCGTAATGATCTGACCGGAAGTTTGACTGCCGGAAGCGGTGAGAAAAACGCCATTTTGTACGCTAGTTGACTCTGGTTTCGTGACGTGCTAACCTAAAGAACTATTATTCTCAATAAACTACACGCTAACCCCACTAAACGCAATTTAAGATTTTTAATTTGCAGGCGGATTTATTTAAAATACATCTGAAGTTGACTTGACTTAAAATAATCGCAAAAAATAGCATCTTTGTGAATAAGGATTGCATGATTATAAACTTTTGGATTTGGAGCGGTCAGTTTTATTGACATTAAATATGCTTTCAATGCAGCGCAACGGAGAAAGATAATGAAGCCTTAATCAACCTAGAGATAGATCAGAACCTGATAAACCTCATTCATACCTGATTGCTTTAAAAAGAGATCACTGATAATAGTGACTAAAGTATATCAGGGAATCCCTTGGCCCGCTTCTGGGAAAACCTGCTTGACAACGGAATACTGAAGATAAATCTACCGAAGGCCTCTGAAACATAATAACCTATTCTGATGATCTTCCATTCATTGTACCCGCCGAAGTGAAGGAGGAAATGATGGATAAGGCTGAGGATGTCATAGCAAACATCTGTCATTGGCTTGGCATATATTACCCGGATGAAAATCTGCTAGTACTAATAGTGCATCTTCTACACTTAAAGAAATTTACCAGTATACACAACATGAATTCGGCGAATTCTACAGGAAATTCCCCTATATAAGCGATGGCAGGAATACGAGGATTGCTATTTATATATTGAGGACTGGCAATACTGGCGTTGCCAGGTGAAATCTGTCATAGCCATCTTAAAGTTTGACATTTTTCACAGTATAAGTATTGAGAACGTTTGGACGTGCGAGCAATATTTGTGTTGTTTACAGTAACTTGAAAATTTCATCTCGGTCAAGAAATGGAATTAACTTTTAAAATTTTCGAGCTATGATCTACTATGACTTTCGACATGGTATACATCAAGAACATTGCATCAGTCAACTGAATTCAACTTTTGGCGATGAAGCACCATCCAAAGCCACTGGTACACCGAATTCAAATTTGGCAGTAGTTCTCCCATATTTGTTGACAGATGCTCAGAAAAATGCTGGTGTCATTTGGTGCCGTAAAATGATTAAAAAATGCAACTGTGGTGCATCCAAAGCCGTACACAGCATCTTTACAGGTAACGAGACGTGGATTTATGCATAACGAACTAGAAAGAAAAGGCCAATCGGCAGTTTGGGTGTTTCAATGTGAAGAAAAGCCAACAAAAGTTACTCGTTCTTGAAGCGTTAAGAAGCAAGTGGTGGCGTGTTTCTTCAGGAAAACCGGTCATGTGGCAACCGTGGCTCTTGAGTATAAAGCCTACACATTTAATGTCGTGGACAATCATTATTCTTTCATTGTTGATTTGAATATTAAGTGTTGTTTTATCGATTTGATTATATTTATGTTTAGTTGTGATTATCATGGCTTTTGTTTTTGATAACGACAGCATTTTCCAAACTATAATCAGCAATCAGTGTGTCATCTGCAAACACATTCAAAAATTCACAATTTTGGATGTAGTTGATGTCATTAACATAGAATAAATATATAGTGGTCCAAGAAAACTGCCCTGAGGGGCTCCTGAGGTAACTGGAAGCTCACCTGAGAGTACACCATTTTCTCTGGTTCTTTGAACTCTGTTGAGAAGATAACTTTAAAACCACCTGTATGTTATTTCCGATATACCATAATATTTGAGTTTTTGTAATAGTAAATCAATATCAATGGTTTCAAAGGCTCTTTTAAAGTATAGGAATACTGCTACTACGTGACTATTTTACGTGAAGATTCCAGTCTTTTAATTCTGGAATATTCCAGTTATTTTAACGAACTACCTCACTTTTACCGGAACTGTAATTTCGATTTAACAGGAATTTCCTTTTTAATAAACAAACTAGATTCGAAGGCCGATTTTGGAAATTCACAAAAATGGTTGTATTATTAAAAATATAGCACGATCTGTGGTGGTACTATTGATTAAAAATTCAATTTTCGTAGAAAAAATACCCAAAGTCAAAACTTTTTAAATTCCCAAAATTTTGTATGCACTTGCCCTGAGTTTGCATAACGTTTGTTGTAAATAAGAAATAACTGGTGCAATTTACGTATAGAGTGTTAAAAACATACTACACAAGTAGATTTATCAACTTTTTTTAACTGCACAGTTGGTTCTGACGTGTTCGCTTTTATTGGCGTTCTTTATTAAAATTGCTTGCAATCATATCATCTAACCATCTTCCAAAGACCGTATTCTTCTAAAGTTCCGCATTCCCGTTTGAATTTTTACTAAATAACGATAATTTTATAAATTATATTTTACCTTTTAATAGCACTGAATGGCGTGAATTTTTTCTGATGATTGTTTTTAAATAGCATATTCTGTGTCGTGTATTCATCGCTAGTAATTAGTTTTATACATGCAGTTTTTATACGTTATATAAAAAATAATTAGTTAAATATTATAATCTCTGTTACTTATACTCTTACATAACTATTAATTCGTTTCGTAAACAATGAGAAACGGCGCTATTTTACGGTTTATTGTTATAGTTTACTAGGAGCCATTATCTAAGTTATGGATAATAATGGACTGCAGTTCAGTATAGTATTTTATTTTTTATGCTAAAGTCGTTATTGCACAATAGGTCATATGCATGTATCACAAAATCTCTTGAATTTTTGTTTTCACCATCCACTTTGTTACTAAATCATTATAACTTGAGAAAATAAGTAAATTGCAAAGGAAATTTAAATTAGGTAAAATGCAATGATTGGTCTGGCCTTTTAGTGACGTCAAAGTCTATGTCATCAATATTTCCGTGGTCTTGTCGTTGGTGATTCTATTGATGTTATACTGAGTTTCAAAAGTGTTTGGTTATTATCTTTTTATTATTGAGTGATTGGAAACGTCCAGAAAAATAAATAAAATGAGTACAATGACTGAAGCCGGATTTGTCAAGGCAAAATCCTACCATTTGCCGACTCATGATGACAAGTTTTTTCGCCCGATTTTCACTTCTGTTGAGATTAGAGGCGTAAAAGCTGCAAGGTAATTGAATAATTGTTTTGTATGTATGTCTTCAATTTTCGTTTTTTCGTCAGTTTTCTGGTTATTTGCTGATTAATATTGAGAAAGTTCACATAACCTCAAATGTTCAGGTAATTTTAGTGAATAATTCGTTTAAAATGTTAATATTTCACTCAGAAATAATTTTAATGGGTGATAAACATTTTCTCATTTTGGCTGTATCCTCTTCTAACTGAAAATACGACAAAAAGGAAAAATACCTACACATATAATGTTTTAGGTTATGACACATATCAAAACAAAAATACTTATCCACTTATATTAAAATGATCTTCACAACAGTATAAACAACTTGTCGATTTTCAAATTCGTCCCTTTTCGCAAATTTACACCACTTCATTCGTATTTTTGCATTCCTTGGCACAAGAAAAAATACTTTTTGAGGCGTAGTTTATGTTGTATTATTACACTTTAGAACTATACAGTACTTAAATTGGGAAATTGGAACCTTTGGTTTATCAACTAAGTTGAAAACTATCGTCGACCACTCAACCAAAACACAATTTGCACACACTACGCGCGTTTCGCCAACTATGTTGGAAAAATTTTCAGTTCTATTTGCACAAGACAAGCAAGAGGACAGTATCTTTTACTCTACTGCTGAAGTATGTTCTTTGGAAATAGCAGGCAGAACAGTTTTAGTAGGTAAAAGAAGTAGACATGGAGGGCTATACAAGTTAGCTCTACAATCTAGACCTAAAAACAATACAGATTCTGAAATAAATGCAATCACAGATAAGAATCTTCTTCAGTTATACCATGAAAGATTAGGCCACCAAAACAGGAAACATGTTCGGATGGTAATTTCAAGAGAACTGGGTATAAATTTAAGTTTAGATAATAAATTGTGTGAAGGTTGTATTTATGGAAAGGCACATGTTCTTAAATTTGGCCATAGAGTTAGAGCAATAACTACAGGTGAAATTTTACACGCCGATGTATGTGGGCTTTTTGAGAAATCACAGTCAGGTTACAGATATTTTATTTTATTTAAGGATGATTTTAGCAGGTTTAGATTTGTATTTTTTGTGAAGGAGAAGTCTGAAGTAGCTGATTATCTACAGGCTGTTCTAGCTCAGATAAGAACAACAGGGCGTATTACGAAAGAGCTCTTAACTGATAATGGAGGGGAATTTGTAAACAAGCAAGTTAAGCAAATTCTTCGTCAGCATGGAGTGAAACATAGATTGTCAATGCCGTATTGTCCTCAACAAGATGGTTGTTCAGAGCGGCATAATAGAACCATTGTTGACACGGCAAGGACAATTATGCATGCTAAAGAAGGTTTACCTCAGAGTCTTAGGGCAGAAATGGTAAACACAGCAAGCTACATCCTCAATAGAACAGGTGTTTCTGGAGTTGATGGGATGTCTCCATTTGAGATATGGTTTGGCAAAAAACCGTGTTTAAAACATCTAAGAGTCATAGGAAGCACCTGTTATGCCCACATTCCTAAACAACGAAGAAGAAAAATGAACAAAAAGGCTGTAAAAGGAATACTTATAGGGTATGATAACAATGACGGTTACTGTATTTGGTGTAAAGAAACCAAAACATTAATAAGGTCTCGCGATGTCACTTTCGACGAAAGTATTTTATCTTACGTAAATATGCCCACTACGCTGTCTGATCAATCAAATCAAAGGTCAAAGCCAGTTTGATACAAGATCAGAAAAGTCTCCTAGTCAGTCAAAAGAATATAGAGATTATACTATATTAGACAGTGATGAAGACAGAGATAAAAAGGAAATATATAATAAAAACGACTTAAGTGATAAACCTGAGTACACAGATGTTGAAATTCATAAAGAAACTGGTAAAATTCTTAGAGATAGGGTTATTTCTTAGAGATAGGAATAATCTCAAAGGATTCTATCAGTTTCTTCCTGAATTTCATCATCTGTTTACTCAGGTTTATCACTTAAGTCGTTTTTATTATATATTTCCTTTTTATCTCTGTCTTCATCATTGTCTAATATAGTAAGAAGAAGAGAAATATAATAAAAACGACTTAAGTGTACCTGAGAACACATATAATGAAATTATGATGTTTATGAGTGATAAATAAATAAATCAAGTTTTAAAGGAAAAGTACCAAAGCCTACACAGAACACGAGGTTGACACAGAAGTAAAAAAAAAAGTTATAAAAAGGTTTTTTGAATATTTTTAATTAAAAGTCTTCTTCAAATCTCATCCACTTTAACATTTTTCACGATAAATAAAAGCAAATACATTGGATGAAAGAGTCATGCATCCAGATTTCATAATTTGATATTATTATTGTAAAAATAAACTAACATAAAAGATTTTTTTGAACAAAATAGATTGATAACTTTAAAAAAACGCTTAATCCTCTTAAAAATGCTTGATCCAAACTTTTTGTTCGTTTAAAATATTATTGATTTATTTACTTGATATTAGTTCCAACCCAAAGGATGCATAAATTCATTGGCTTTATTATCCAAATAGATGCGATAGAGAAAACAAACGAAACGCAATGAATGTATTGTAAGTGTGGCGAATAAAGAGAATAAAGAACGCAGTTGATAAACGAGCATGGGCTACGCCATCGTCGCCGCCTCAAAGAATTCATTTACGGTTAATTTTGACGACGGTGCCGCGACAAATCTCATTGTGCTATTCACTCACTTGCACAGCTTCAAGGTTCCTGATCTGGTGTGACAGACTTGAAGGGTATCGCAATCTAAAATAAAGTTTGAAATCAGTTTTGTCGAAGTTAGAGTTCTTTAGAAACTCGTTTCTGGGCGTGAAATGAATGTTCTTTTGTGACAAGAGGAATAAAGTTTCTTTAAATATATAAAAACGAAAAACACAAATTATCAAATGTTAGAAAGTCTATTTTTTTAATCCTGTTGTAGGTAACCGCCATTTTAGTAAAACTGAATTATTTTTCTTAATGTTGCGTGTACAAGTTAGTTCGGTCCGTAGTAACTTCTGATTTTGGCGGTTTCAGAGAGGTTAGATATCTGTCAATAATATTCAGTTTATATCGCCGTGATCTTCATTCTTGATTGTATTGTATTGTCAGTACAGAAAGTGCACAAAGGATGTGAAATAAAATCACACATGCTTCCAAGAACAAGGACCAAGTCGGGGCTTTAACCCAAAAACTTCGATTTTGTCATTCTTAGACCGGTTTCAGCATTATTGTGCCTCATCAGTAAGAAGCAGGCTAGCTCGACATCCTTTAGTGACAGGATGTCACTCCCATGGTCCTTTTTTGGAATTTTAATGGTTCAAAAAATTCAACCTTCGTATAGTACAGAAAGTGGTGAATTTTGTGTTAACCAAATAGATGAGTTTTGTGACGTGGTGGTGTGAGTTCGGACTTTTTTTTACCTCCCATTATATTTACAATAAGCAAATAGTTTGTCACTAAACATATTGGCATGCAGAGCAATAGTCCTATGACCATACTCATTATTAAATATTTTATACTGGATATAAAATTATTTGTCACTAGGAAATTTGCACATTAATTTAATTATAAATTTAAAATCTTGTTGGTAAGTCACTAACGTTTTAACCCGGCTTGCTGGTATTCCCGTGAGGGTCTTTGCTAATTTGTTGGGATGTTGCTGTAGCCTCTGTTGGTATTTTTGAGCAAAGTTTCAAATTTCTTCTTTCACAGTGGATATTTGGAGATCATTTCGTATGTAATTGTTAGGAACATACCAGGGTGCATTGGTCATAACTCGAAAGACTTTGGATTGAAACCTTTCCAGGATTTCGAGGTTAGAGTTGGAAGAGGTTCCCCATAGTTGTGTTCCATAGGTCCAGATGGGTTTAAGCATTGTTTTATAAATAAGTATTTTATTTTGTAGGGAAAGTTGTGATTTTCGACCTATGAGCCAATACAAGCTACGAAGGTTCAGGCCAAGTTATTTTCTCTTCGTGGAAATATGTTTTTTCCAGGTCAGTTTTCTGTTTATATGCATACCTAAATAGGTTTGTATACTGTTCGGATTCATCTGCAATTTTTGTGATGCCTGGTTGGGGTCTTCATGTGCTGATAGTATATCGGTGTCATCAGCATATGTGGCTGTTACAACTCCATTAGTGATGGACAGATCAGCTGTGTATAAGAGATATAACACTGGTCCGAAGAACACTACCCTGAGGGACTCCAGATTTGACAGGAAATAGTGTCGTATATTTATGTTGTGAACATCTGATCGAAAAGATATTCTGTTATGTAAGTAAGGAGGTCTCAGAATTTAAATTTTTTTGAAAAAGCGAACATGCATGTAAATAAGGTTCGTCTTTCAGCCATATTAAGTCATCCCAGTAAGTTTAAATGAGTGGAAACATGATCTCTTCTATGCAAGCCACAAATGAAACGTACACATGAATTTTGAATCTTCTGCAGTCGTTTCTTTTCACTATTTAGCAAGCAGGGGTAAACTACGTCTCAATAGTTCGCATGTGATAAAACCAGTGAATTGAACAACATTATTTTGTTTGTTTATTAATTAAACTCTTATTAGAGTATAATAATTTTAAACTGCGGTAATATCTTTTTGTAATTACTGATATATGAGATGATGAGAGCATCAAAAAGTAAGCTTAGGGGTTGATGTGCCCCGCCGTACCTCTTCTAGAACACCTTCAAAATGGCGTCCAAATTATGAAAATTTTGAATTTTAAAATGTAATTGAATTTAAAGTAGACACACCGTGAATGACGATTTTGGTAAAAGTGAGTAGGCCGTGGCTGTGTTGATTAGAACTGTCAATTTAAAATTTTATTAATTCTTTCATTACAATTTGTTCGGTCTATGGCAATTCTGTTTATTATCTGTTATATCATCAGTGACTCGTTATGATTATTTGATAGCTTTTTCCACATTCAATGCTAATAACGAAGTTTTGTTTGTTTTGTAGAATCTATTCATTATGAAGTATTCTAGATATTTGGTAACATTTGTGCCAGCTTTATTATGAGTGCTTTCAAAGTCAAAGTCAAAATTGCTTTATTGTTGAACAATAATTACATTCTTATAAACAAAGCTGTAAAATAGGTATCTAACAAAAAAACAAAGTTTAAAAGTTATAAAACAATAATTTAAAATGAAAGGTCAAATAGAGTCAAAAAAAATATAAAAACAATATACGGAACATTAAATAAGAAACGACAAAAAGAAAATAGACACAAAGTTAGAAACTAATATTAGATATTTAACTTAATTGATCACAGAAATATTCATCCAATTTGTAGTAAGCCTTTTTAAGTAATAGTTTTTTAACTTTTTTAAAGAATCCACCTTTCTTATACCAATTGGCAGTTGATTGAACATTTTCTTCTCGGTATACACAATGTACCAAACTGGAAGAGGGTATAGGCATAGGCATAGGTATATGCCAGACTATCAAAAAACAGTACAAGAGCAATTTTCTATTTCTTTATAAATGTATTATCCTACAGACTTGATCCATGGTTCAATTTAGTTGTCAAATACCAAGAGTAATTTCCTTTTTGACTTCTAAACCCTAAAGTTTAGAAAAATCTTATGGAACGCTTCTGTCTGTCTGTCCATCTGTCTGTACGCTTTTATAACTCAGCTTCTAGAACCGATAGAGATTAACGGACAACGGATATGAACTCAGGATACCTTGAATGTGTGCACGCCTAAATTTCAGCTTTCTACGACTTCCGGTTTCAAAATTGATTTTAAAAACTTTAACCGGAAGTGATATTTCCCGTTTTGTAAAAATGGATTCCTATGTAAAATTGGACACTGAATCAGTATATGGAATCAGATTTGTTTAGAAGTCTATTGTTCCCGCTCTCTAGCGGGTGCCGTTACTACTTGTTTCTTTATAGATTTATTATTATCCTGTTCACTTGATCTATCGTTTGACATTGACCTATCCTGGTTTTAGTATAGTAACATAAAGTAAAAGTAAAAATTTGTTAGCAATTTTCCTTTGAAACGATTTCTGCGCTACCCATATTCTTCTTTTTCTTATGAATGCAGCGCCTTCTGTGGTACAATTTGGCAACCGGCGGTCCACGACGGCGGAGTCGTTAGCTAAGTAACCCTGCGAATTAAGAGGGTTTCTTTTCCAGAAACCGGAAACAATACATATACGCATTCATCTTCCGGCCTCGACCGCCTACCGCCTATTCCCGAACTGATTGTGCAGTGGCGCTGCTTCCACATACTCGTTTTTTCAGAGAAAAATTATTGCTTGTGCAAAATTTGCAAGGTTTGTGGACAAAAAATGAGACAATTTCTTCTTCCGTAATTTTATTGGCAATGTTACGGCGAATATTTTCGTTATTCTCAGTGCTAAAATCTAATGTTTTAAAAAATATGAATAGGACGCGCAATTGGAAATTGGTAAAAAAAATGATCAAAGTCCTCCAAATTTTATCGATTAAATTTTTGGTTTTCAAGAAAACGGCTTTATTTGGAAAAACCACTAAAACAAACTGATTTTATTTCAAATCAGTTTGTTTGAGTGGTTTTGCCTGAAATAAAGGCGTTTGAGTATGGAGATCAAAAATTTAATTTATACAATTTGAGAGGACGTGTGGTATTTGGGAAGGTTATTTTTTGAATCATTTTGTAATAAAAACAGAATATAGTCATTTATGCAAAAGACACTTTACACACAAATGTTTAATATTTTCTTTATCAATTTAATTTGAAATATCGAAAAATATTGAGCTATTATAGTTTTAAATACAGGGCCACCAAGGCATACGTGATTGCGTTTGGCTTAATTCGGATATAGAGTTTGACATTTGGCAGTTTTATTTGAAGTATTTAGGTATTCAAAAACTGATGTTGTGTGTTGAACTGATGTATGTGTGTGTTAAAACGATTTGAAATAAACGAATAAACAGGTTAGTTTACCAATATATTTTGAAATTTGGGTGTTAACATAGGTTTGCAATACATTTTGGTATAATAATAATTGATAATGCTAAATAAAAGTTATTAAATGTTTATTTTCAAAAAGGTAAACAAAGTTTTATCAAAAAACAAAAACGAAGAGGCGGTTTTATCAGAACAAAACTCAATGATTGGTTAGGATCCTGAGCTCTTATTGGCTGAAACCACAAAATCTGACTGTTTTGACAGATGAAAAAAATAATCAATATTAATAATTCTGTTTTTGTTGTGTTTGTATTTTTTTATTTAACAATGGGAATGCACCTACTCTGAAAGATTAATCAACATTTTTGCTTTAATCTAAGTTCCTAAATTTTTGTAATCTAGATGTCACCTGTGGTCCATCCTAGTTTTTAACGTAATCTGGTCACTTCGTACATGTGGTTGGTTGTCTAGAAGTTGGAGCACTTCAAGGTTGGGATATTTATGGAGCCTCCTCTTCATCTCTACTGCCGGCTTTCTTAATTTCATCTGGGTAGATTCGACTTGGAGGTCTCTATGTAAATTATTGTTCCGAATATACCATGGAGCACCTGCAATATTCCTTAATATTTGGTTTTGGAACGTTTCTAGGCATCTAGTGGCGTCTGTGAGTTGGAATGACACGGACCAAAATTTACCGGGATCTAGAGTACCTCCCTCACCCCATTTTCGAGGTTGCTGAACACGATGGCGGTATCAGAATTTCTCTTTTCGCCAGCCAAACCCCCTAAAACGGCCAAAAACTACCCCCTAAAGGGGTAAAACGGACAGCACATCATTTCCCTGTAAAAAACATCTTTCCACCAATTTTCGAGAATGCTGAGCACGGTGGTAATGTTGAAGATTACTTCCGACCCTCACCAATCCCTCCACAGGCCAAAACTCACCCCTGACAGGGGTGTTTTTTCATGTTTTATATCAGCAGCAAAATGTCTGTTTACGGTGGAGGTGTTTAATATCACTTCCGACCCCCCATTAACCCCTCCACAGGTCAAGACTCACCCCTGACAGACGTTTTGCCGCTGATATAAAAAATGAAAACCACCCCTGTGCTCAGCATGAAAACGAGGGGAAATACTTTTTTTTTACAGGGAAATGATATGCTGCACGTTTAACCCCTTTAGGGGGTAGTTTTTAGCCGTTTTAGGCTGGAGAAAAGAGAAATTCTGATACCGCCACCGTGTTCGGCATCCTCGAAAACGGGCAATACATACTTTTTATCTGTTACAACCGAAAAAAAATGAATTTGTTGTTTCGGTTGTTTTGTGAAAAAAGTAGTAAAAAAGGAAAACAGAAGATAAATCAAGATATTAAAAGAGATTAAACTAAAAAGTAGTTAATTGAGGGGAAATAGAGTTTTCTAGAAGAATATAAAGCAAAACAACTAGAAATTATATACGAAACGATACAAAACCTTTAATCAAAGATTAAAAATAAAACCAATTGAGATAAACTCTTCGGACTTTTTGTTGAAACACAAGAGGTAGACAGAGGGAATTAGAGAAGAAGCAGAAAAAAATAAGAGGGAAAAGAATCAAAAATGTGACAATAGATAAAAAAAAGGTTTGCAGGCTGGAAGATTCGCCAATAGTTAATATCCAAACTCAACTTTAAATTGCTTACCTTCCTAAAAAAATTTGATTTTATACGTTTAATTTTGTTCAATACATGATTTTAGGTCTTCCTATGAACCGCCGCTGACCAATTCCAGTTTTTCCATCGTACGTCACCGCACACACTGGCTTTTCTTTTCAAAAGCTGAGATTTCTAACCTGGCTCTATTTATTTTTATACAAACAAAGAACTTTTCCATTACTTTCGATCATTTGTACATGTTAAAGTTCTTTGGAGTGGACGTCAGCGAAATGTTGCTCTATACGCTTTTGGTCTTAATTTCGGTGAAGCGAAAATTAGGAAAGCAATTTATTTCTCCTATTTTAGCCCGTAATTCAAGTTTCATTTTAATTAAGTAGGTATTCGAAATCCTAAGTTCAAGTATGTCCTTCTTGATTTAATTAGTCGTGCCTCCGAATTAAATAAATTAAATTCCAAAAATTAGAAAGGGCTGGATACATAGTGGAGTCAGAATTTGAGGTGATTTTCCCTTTTTTTCCGGACTGGGCCAATTTAGTCTCTCCCCCCATTTTCGAGGTTACTGAAGCCGAATCTGAGGTTAAAAAAAATTTTTTTTACCCTCGGCGCCCCCTTCCAAACAGCCAAAAACCACCCCCTAGAGGGGTTAAATGCGTTTTACAAGGTTTCCCTGGAGAAAAATACACTTTCCTCCCATTTTAGAGGATGCTGAGCACGGTGGTGATGTTCGATATCGCTTCCGACTACCACCAGCCCCTCCACCGGCCAATACTCTTCCCCGAAAGGGGTCAATTTTCATAAGTGACACCGTTTTTCTCCGGACAGGGCCAATTTAGTATTTCCCCCCCGTTTTCGAGGTGACTGAAACCGAATCTGACGGTAAAAAAAGTTTTGCCTTCGGCGTCCCCTTCGAAACTGCCAAAAACCACCCTAGAGACTATTACTCTCAAAAAAGTGGTAGAAAACTCGATAAGCTGATAAACCCCTATTAGGGGTGGTTTCTGTTCGCTCTGAAGGGGCCAATACTCTTCCCCGAAAGGGGTCAGTTTTCATAAGTGGTCGCTAAAACCGCTTAAAAAAAGTTAAACTTAGTAAGTTATCCATAATCCTCAAATGTTGCCAGTGTTTTATTAAATAAAACTCATCAATGTCAGTACCACAATTTAATAAAAAATTTAATAAGGGGCAACTAGTTTCGGCATACAGCCATCATCAGGCCTATAACGAGATACATCAAATGTTAAAATGGTTAACAATTTCAAGAAAATTATACACTTACCCATAGGGTACTGATGTCAAAAGACATCAAAGAAAAAAAAAGTTGAAGCAAAATATTAAGAAAACTTTTTAAAAATGTAACTAATACTAAACATAATAATTATAAAAGTAAGTGGTGAAAACCAAACATCTTAATTAACATGATTTGGTCTTACAACCAACTGAAACAGATTTGGAAAATTTGAAAACATGTTATAAAACTCCCGTTCCTTAAGGGAACAAGAGTTAAAAAATTGAAAACCCATTAACAACTGGGTATCAAAATAATAATGTAACATTAAATTTTGTAATAAGAAAAATTCACATACAGCACGTGTTAACATTTGAGAAAACACGCGATAAAATGGCGTAACGGCGAAAACAAACGTCGAAATTATTAAAGTAAAAGAAGAATTGGACAAGACCGCAGTCTGATCAAGTTGTTAGCGAACTTACCGAGTTGAGACTAGGTTCAGGATCAAGTAGCCAGAAGAAACAAAGGAAAAGAAGAAGAAAAATTGATTTGTATTGACAACTAGACAGAGGTTGGGACAGAAGAATACTAGGAACTTCGAAGGTTAGAAAAAGTTTTTAAAACTGCCTGAAAGGAAAATCTAGTTATCTTTAGGTCTTAGTTGTTCATTAAGACAAAGGAAGTCCTCATTATTAAGATAATGATTAATCTCCATCATTTCTAAGAGGTTTAACCTAAAACCTTTGGGACAATTATGTAAGAGGTTGGCATTTGTCGAAGAAAAAGAATGTTTGGAAGAAAGGATATGGTTGGCCAAAAGAAGATGTGGTGTTAGTAATATCTGTGTTAATGTGTTTTTCAATAGTTTTTGAGTGTTCTCTTATTCGAGATTCTAAACGTCTGCCAGATTGGCCAATATAAACTGCGTTACAATCGTCACAACAAAGTTTATAAACTCCTGTGCGATGATAAAAAGGTATCTTATCTTTAGTGTTCACTAAGAAGGACCTAATGTTATTGTTAGTTTTAAAGGATACTCTAACATTGTATTTCTGAAAAATTTTTGATATCTTATACGAAAAAGGATTAATAAAATGTAAGGAACCAGAAAAGGTTGTTTTAGTCTGTGAAGGTTGTGAAAAAGCAGTGGAAAAAAGTTTGAAGTTAGTGAAAAATCTTAAGTATAATTTATTGATCAAATCTAAAGGAAAATTATTATTGACTGCTAATTGTTTTATAATGTTGATCTCTGTATTAAAAGCTTGGGTAGAAAGAGGAATAGAAAATAATCTAAATAAAAAACTATTAAAAGAAGCTAATTTGTGAGACATGGGGTGGTTGGAATGAAAATCAATGAGGTTATCAGTAGTGGTGGGTTTTCTATAAATTTCAAATTCTAATCGAGTATGACAAGAGTTTTTGGAAATTAAAATATCGAGAAAAGTGAGTCTACAATTGGTTTCAAATTCAATGGCAAAATTGATGCGGGGATGTAAAGAGTTAATATAGGTTAAGAATTCCATGGCTTCATCTTTTGTGCCTTGGAAAAGGAGGAGGCAATCATCAACATAGCGAGCATAGAAGAGAATTTTATCTCTGAAAGGTGGGTGATAAAGGTAGGTATGTTCTAAATTATTCATAAAGACTTCAGCTAAGAATGGGGAAAGGTTGGAACCCATAGCTAAACCGGTGGTTTGTTTATAGAATAGTTTATAGAAAGTTAAGGAAAGCATCGAGATAAGATCTTGGGAAATAAGAGGGTTAATATTGTTGTTACGAAGGAGTCTGTTAACAAGATTCACACATTCAGTGGGAGGGATACTAGGGAACAGGTTGGATACATCGAGGGACAAAAGTAAGGTGTCTGGAGTAAACTGTAAGTTAGAAAGCCGTTTAGTTAAATCAATTGAGTTTTTGACAGAAAATTGGTTGTCGAATTTATTGACTTCTTTAAGAATACGGTTGAAAAACGAGGATAATTTGGAAACTGGGGAATTTAAGAAGCTAATTACCGGTCTAATGGGGATTTGAGGTTTGTGGATTTTGGGTAAGCCGTATAGAAGAGGGGTATAAGGTATAAAAAAAGTTTTTACCCTCGGCGTCCCCTTCAAAACCACCCCTAATAGGAGTTTATCAGCTTATCGAGTTTTCTACCACTTTTTTGAGAGTAATAGTCTCTAGGTTGGCTTTTGGCCGTTTCGAGGGGGCGCCGAGGGTAAAACTTTTTTTACCGTCAGATTCGGTTTCAGCGACCTCGAAAACGGTGGAGAGGTTGGTGGTGGTCGGAAGCGATATCCAACATCACCACTGTGCTCAGCATCCTCGAAAATGGGGGGAAAGTGTGTTTTTTTTACAGGGAAAAAAGGTGTCACTCTGACTGCTTGCCTCCACTATCATCTCTCGTTTTTATCAGTGAGTTGCATAGCCATCTGCCCAGTTTTGGTCCAAGTGCCACTCTCGTCTTCATATCCCTGCAAACCGAGAATGCGATTATATAATTAAAAAAGTTTAAAGCTCAATTAATTCAGTTACAATACCAGTTTCTGCCTTTTGGTTTGATCAGTTGAGCCTTCCAATCAAATAAATTAAATCCCAAAGAAACGTACGGGTATTATTTTCGTGTTTTTGTGGGCAGAAATTACAAATACACATTGACCGAAACTCGATCGATTGTTATACAACAGACAAATTGAGTAAAAATTGGAGCCACGGTTTGTATACCCATACTGTTTTCTTTACTACTACATTGATCAGCTTTTTGATTGCTAATATTTGCATAATTGCATACAACACTGTGTATGCGTAATAACACTTTTCAGTAGTAATGCCACAAGTGATTGAATTTTCGCGATAAGTCCGCACACTGAGTTGCTTGCAGAAAACACCACGAGTCCTCAGAATTAGCAAAAAAGTTAAAAAGTTGATCAGTCTAGTTTAATAAACAGGAAACATTAATTAATTAATTCCATGGAATTTTTCTCAAATCTGCTAATTTTTAAATGTGTGACCCAGTGTGATTTATCTGTCACATACACAAATCTGAAAACACGGAACTTTACAGGCCAGTCAGGGTCAAGTTTGGTGTTATGGATAATTCGAACTTATTTTGCTTAGAAAACGAGTAAGGAATTTAATTTATCAGATTCGACATCCTAAGACCGGTTTCTGCCTTTCGGCTTCGTCAGTTAGGCTTTTCGAATCCAATAAATAAAATTCCAAACTCGTACAAGTCAGTAGCTATATCCGCTATAAGATAAAATTTTTAGATGTGCTGCCATCTATGATTAGAAGAGAGTATTGACAATTATTAAAAGCAAAAAATTCCCGGTGTATTGGGGTTGCATACACAATTTGCATTGTGTGTTGCAAAGCTTTTATTTGACTGATTCTAGTCAAAATGTCACTCTCTTCTTTCGTATCCCTTTCAGAGATTAATACAAAGGCAGAAACCGGTCTTAGGATGTCGAATCTGATAAATTAAATTCCTTACTCGTTTTCTAACTTTGTATTAATCTCTGAAAGGGATACGAAAGAAGAGAGTGACATTTTGACTAGAATCAGTCAAATAAAAGCTTTGCAACACACAATGCAAATTGTGTATGCAACCCCAATACACCGGGAATTTTTTGCTTTTAATAATTGTCAATACTCTCTTCTAATCATAGATGGCAGCACATCTAAAAATTTTATCTTATAGCGGATATAGCTACTGACTTGTACGAGTTTGGAATTTTATTTATTGGATTCGAAAAGCCTAACTGGCGAAGCCGAAAGGCAGAAACCGGTCTTAGGATGTCGAATCTGATAAATTAAATTCCTTACTCGTTTTCTAACTTTGTATTAATCTCTGAAAGGGATACGAAAGAAGAGAGTGACATTTTGACTAGAATCAGTCAAATAAAAGCTTTGCAACACACAATGCAAATTGTGTATGCAACCCCAATACACCGGGAATTTTTTGCTTTTAATAATTGATAATACTCTCTTCTAATCATAGATGGCAGCACATCTAAAAATTATTTTGCTTATTTAAAACATAAAAAAGAACGTTTTCATCAAAGTTTTATACATATAAAACAAATATTTTTATGGGAGACAAAAATTAAAAACAAAATACACGATTTTTAGCGATTTTTTCATAATTTTGAGGTTATGTTGAAAAATAACTAATATAGAAGCTCTAGGAATTTTATTTTATTTAGCCCAGTTGCCAGAGAATATAATTTCGATGAAACTTGGCATTTAAGTACTTGAAAGTGTGTAAAAATCAATAAAAAAATCTTTGCTGCTCTAAAGTGTATAATGATGATAAATGTATAAGGATTTATGTGTTATGCCTCTATTAATAGATATCTTCAGTTTTATAAAAATCAGTGAGACTTTTAGAAATTATAACTTCCGGTCAAATTTTCTATGAAAACAAAAAAAATTAAAAACTAATGACTTCCTGAGAAAGCTTAGAGTCTCCTCTTTGAAACGCTTTCTTTTTTTCTTTGCGAATATTTTAGGCAAAGATACATTAGTTTTTCCGAACGCCTCGCCATAATATTTGTATTAAACGGCTCGGCGCGCGATGTGCATGTCCCCAGCCCCCCCATAACCCAAATCATAAAATTGAATACGTAGCAATTATGTACACATTATGTACCCAACCCCCACATATGGCAGATTGAAAAATTAATCATGGCATTTCGTTCTACGACTTTTGTACAATTTTGTACAAGATACCAAATTCGCCCAACTTATTGTTATAAACAATTACAGCCATTTATGTCGCCAGCCCCCCCATAAGGTAAATTAAAAAATGAACCATGTCATTTCGTTCTACGACTTTTGTACAATTTTGTACAAGATACCAAATTCGCCCAACTTATTGTTATAAACAATTACAGCCATTTATGTCGCCAGCCCCCCCCATAAGGTACATTAAAAAATGAACCATAGCATTTCGTTCTACGACTTTTGTACAATTTTGTGCAAGATACCAAATTCGTCCAACTTATTGTTATAAACAATTACAGCCTTATACAATGTCATCCCGAAACTATGCACCATATGGGAAACTTTTTTATTAAGGGTTTTTCAACAAAAAGTTATTCTTGATAAAAGTTTGTGCATCTCCTAAAACTAAACATGTACTAACAAAATATAGTAAACACTCGTAGTATACGAGGAGCCTTCAAACATTTTTAGTAATTTCCGCAATCTACCGGTATTTCAACCTTACTTGTTTGAATATATATTTATTACAGATAACTCCTATTTTCTCCAGTTTTGTTCAAAAATTTTAAACTATTTACTTTCTTTTCTTTTATTAAGTAAAAAATATCTTCTGATAAAAATTTCAACAAGTTGTTCCTAGCTATTGTATCTTGAATGTTTGTTTTCGTGTTTAATTGTTTAGTGTCTATTTATTTACTTTGACTGCTGGAACATAATTTGAATTCAATTTGTGCTTTTATTCAAAATATTTTTAATAAGTATCGTACTAATTACATCACAAATTTTAAAATTTTTTTTTTTTTAAAGATTAACACAGTGACCTGTACCATGTTTTTTTGTGAAAATCCTGTCGCTAATCCTTTATGGATAAGTTATGGTGAGTCTATCTTCATTAACTACGATTTTATTTTATTTTTTCAAACTTAATTGCTGTTTTGACATAATATTGTCGAAACCGGTCGCCAATAAATAACTTTGTGAGATATAAAGCACTTTTCATCCCCATCTTCTTCATTAATTTTGTACAAGATACAAAATTCGCCCAACTTATTGTTATTATTCCCCTCCCCCCACTTCATAAGTCATGATCTGCGTGACATCGGTACATGCGCCGACGCGAGAGATAGAGAGAGACAAAGAGACGGGATACACATTGAGAAAATGGGTTAAAAAAATGGACAAAAAGGATTATAGTTTAAGTATAGTTTAAGTAATCTCTATAGTCTAGCCATCTAAATTTTTTTTTCGAGATTTTTCAAAATAAGGGTACTTTAGGTACTCTTATCTCAGAATCAAATTTTTGAAGGCTCCTCGTATACTATTAGTGTTTTACTATATTTTGTTAGTGCATGTTTAGTTTTAGGGGATGCACAAACTTTTATCAAGAATAACTTTTTGTTGAAAAACCCTTAATAAAAAAGTTTCCCATATGGTGCGTAGTTTCGGGATGACACTGTATATGGCTGTAATTGTTTATAACAATAAGTTGGGCGAATTTGGTATCTTGTACAAAATTGTACAAAAGTCGTAGAACGAAATGCCATGGTCCATTTTTTAATTTACCTTATGGGGGGGCTGGCGACATAAATGGCTGTAATTGTTTATAACAATAAGTTGGGCGAATTTGGTATCTTGTACAAAGTTTTACAAAAGTCTTAGAACGAAATGCCATAATTCATTTTTTAATTTACCTTATGGGGGGGCTGGCGACATATGTCGCCCCCCCCTTCATTTGTTAATAACTTTTAATCGTCACTTGTACAAAAATCAATTATGCTTGTACAAAAATGTACATAATTACGTATTCAACGTATTCAATTTTATGATTTGGGTTATGGGGGGCTGGGGACATGCACATCGGTGCGCGTAGAGTTTTCGAATTTGCTTTCTTATTTTTAATAATTTTTTATAGTAATATAATTTTTTTTTAAAAATAACTTATAATATTACTTTTTAGTAAAATTTTCCGCTCTTTCACGTGGTGCTATTAGTTTTTCGAAATTTTTTTTTTTTCGAGATGTAATGGAAAAACCAAATTTTCGATTTTATTTTCGAAAATGTGAAGTTAGCATACACTTTAGAGCAGCAAAGATTTTTTTAGTGTTTTATACACCCCTTCAAGTACTTAAGTGCCAAGTTTCATCGAGATCACATTTTGTGCGAGGTCAAACTCTCTGACAACTGGGCTATTTTAAATTTTTTTGCGATATCAGCCACAAATCGTAAAAAACCAATATCCAACCCTCAAAACGTATACTTATCTACCCCCACCTCGCTTAAAATATAGAGGTCAAAAATGAACGAGAACACACATTGTATAACAGTCAAAATAATATCATAAGTTCATATTTATTGCACCATAATCACGGAATACCCTGTATATTTAATATTTCTCTTTTCTGTAGTCAGTTGGAAATATTTCATTTTATAAAACCCCAAGGCGTTTACTTACACAGGCCATAAACCAATCTATATAAATCAAAATGATTCCTTCTTTTAGATAAATCATTACCAGTAGTATGTAAATATAAATATAATATAGCAGTTTTGCAGATCACGTATTGCTTCGGTTTGTTCAACGATTGCGATTGGTTGAATATAAAGGAGCAAAAGGAAATTGTTCATTTTGTTCTGTGGTTGAAATATTATACGCCAATTTGAAATAAAATCATCGAGCAGAGAAATTGAAGTAATATTGTACGTTTTGATCTGCGATGATTTTTTTTAAATTTTGATGATATGAAATACTTAAAACTTTAATTTACGTAGCGACCATCCTATGGGAAGCAAATTATCAGCAGAAAAGTTCAAAAGCATAATTTTCCATCGTATTTTATCTATAAAATTTTCAATAACAATGTTTGTCACATATCATTTTATCTAAAAGAATATATGAAAGTCAGGTTACTTTCTCAGAAATGTTCGTTAAACCTTATTTTAAAATTTAGCTCGGTTTTTCCAATATATACTTTATTGAATACTTTATTATCTTGATAATTTTAAGTCACAATTATGTTTCAAAGTAACATTTTGTCTTTGATGTTGCATATCTTTTACAATTGCTATAAATTTTAAGTTTGGAAAAATGTACCCTCTTACAATTTTTTTCTATTGTTATTAAACACTCATAAAGGCATTTAGTATATTACAATCTGGTCAACAGTGACCAATAAGCAATTTAATTCTAACTTAATCTAATAGTAATAATAACTTAAAACTAAGGTATGCTCATCAGCGTTCCTTAGGTTCTGTAGAATGGATTGCACTAAAGTTTAACGTGTACCAACAAGCTCTGCTTTTGAACTAAAAAAACACTAAACTAACTCAAAGGCTTAATCCTCTTAAGTCTTCTTTCTAACGCAGTATTGTCAAGGAGCTGGATAGCCTCGACTTTGACATGATTGAAGTCTTTTTTCATGACTCTTGGTTAATTTCTTGATGGTCTGGTCAACATTATCCATTTCCAGATCCCTATGGAGGTCTTTTATTCTATTTCTTCATGATGTAAGATATTATCCTTAATTATTATGGCACTTACACCATTTTTGAGATTTTTTTATAGCATTCTTCATCTGCCACATTAATTTTGATATTATCGTTACTGATAATTTTGATTACCTGTCACCATTCTGTTTAATTCCTCGTGAAGAGCTTTAAAATTGTCGATGCCATCTACCACTATTGGTGGGGGCATAAGAGGATTTTTGGCTTTTATCTGTTGATTAATTGAGACAGTTTGTGGAGGTGAGAGTGAGGTATCCATTCTTCTTTTCTTGTTGTTTCCGTTTCTTTCTTATCCACTCTGTCTCTCAAGCTAATTCTTCTTCATCAGTATGATATTCTATTTTATCTTTTTCCTCTTCCTATGGAGGAGATAATTTCTTTAGCAGATCTGAGTGATCTTTTTGCATTTGTTCTAATTGTTGTTGTATAGTATTTATTTTTTTTCATATTCGGAATTTTTCCAAACACTGTATACTGCTTGTTCACTTTGCTATCTTGCACTATTTACCTGAAACAGTGCAATATTCTGTTGACCTACATCCACCATCGACACCCGAAACACAGGCGATTGTAGATGCATTGCCACACTTTATATATTACAACACAATAATTTACAGCCGTGTCATTGACCGCCGGGTGTCACTCGCGTAACATGTGTGTGTGTATGTGTGTATATGTTTATTTGGCACTGGTTTTCACAACCAACTGGCCAGTCGATTCGCGTAACATGATAGTCGATTTTAACTTTTGTTTTCATATCGAAAGCGTTTCCGAACACTTGTTTACACTTCAAAGGTAAAATGAATACTCCCTATTACAAATGAATCCCAGAAACAGAACTTATTATATGCCTTGGTGCTATGGGGCGACTTACTGATAATTGATAGCGCATTTGCTTTACAGTTGTGGGAAAGCCCAGAAAAAAAAATGTAAAATGTATAAATGATTTAATTTTTCGTCGGAATTGTCTAAGATTTCGTCACTGTTTTCATTGATATTATATTGGTAATCCTTAATTTTATCTGCATATTCTTTTGCACCAATTACAGAGAGTTGAACTTTTTGTGACTTTTGATAAATATTAATGACAAGTTAATTTCCAGTCAGATATGACTCATAGGTATTTTGTTTCTTAGGTAAATGGAACCCCACCGCCTTTTGTATTGGTAACTTCAGTGTATGGGCAGAGTATTTTATTTTTTAAAGTGACTATTGTGGTTTTGTAGGGTTTTAACGTAAGTTCCTCTTCTTTACATCGTCCAGTAACAATGTTTGCATGCATTTATTAACTTTTTAATGAAGATATTTAATAGGGATGATTGTATTCCTCCTTCCTTGAATGCACATTTATCCTGCGGTAGCTGTCAGTGTAGCTTCGCCTGTAATGATAATATTAATATTAATAATAATATACGCCCTATAACTCACACCCTTGTTAGTTAACCCCAGAAGCAAAGCTTATGCGAGGCAGGAACGCCAATTACTATTTGCGGTGGCGTGCTTTACAGTTGTGGGAAAATCAGGAAAATCCCACCATTACCGATACGGAATTGAAATATTTGCTCATTTCTCATTCCTGGGCTAGAATGGACGGAACGTTTAAGAGAACACAGTAGTGTAAAAGGCTGATAGAAAACAGGTGGTGCTAGATCTATCATTTTGAATTTTGTAGAAGAATTGCTGAGTGCTCCTTCAAAATCGACAAGCGGTGAATGTTATTTCAAAGTGTGCAAACAACTTTTTTTTTTCTCATAAAAATAATTTCTTCTATTAGGCTGAAGGCGTTTTGGTTATTCTAATAAAAATATTCTTCTCTCTCTAATTTCTTCTAATTATATAATTATAACCTTTCATATATTTTTTGTTGTTTTTAATTTTTCATTTATTTTAAACATTTTCAGGGTTTCAGTGTGAACAGGGTGTGTAAAGATGATGGCTTGAGTTTTGTTGGGGTTCAGAGAGGCTCTCTGCTGCAGCATCTTGGTTAATGAGTTGTTGGGTTCGTTTATTCGGGTATTGGGGGCTTCGGGGGAATTAATAGTTTCTGCAACTGCAATTTGTGCTTCTATGAATAATTGAGCATCATTAGACAATTCTCAAAGGGTCAAAATATTTTTTTTAGTCCAATTCTTGTTTCTTATTAGTCCTAGAATTTCACGAGAACTCAAATTCGGTTGATCCCAATTTTGAAGAAAGTCATCTTTTCTCGATTAGTAGCAAACAAAAAAGTTCGTTTTCTATAGCAATTTTTATAGTCTATTCTAATTAACTAATTTTCAAAATATAATAAATTAATTTTTTACCTAACATCAATTTCCTTGCTGAAAGCTAAAACGACATTTAAAAAAAATAACACAATCACAATTAAAAAACTAATTAATGATCTAATATTAAATGAGTTAAATCGCGGAAATAATTCATTATATAACAAAACAATAATAATAAAAACTAGCACATATTTTCACTTTTTAAGAACACGTTGTGTTTTAATTGTTATAATAAACTAATATAATAAGGAAAACAAGAGCATCTAAGCAATTATCGAAAGTAAAGAAGCATCCATTTCAGAGGCGGCGAATAAAGGGTTATAATTTTCTTATTGCGGTCATTTTTAGATTTCAAATTTTTTCAATTCAAAAAAAAATCATATGAAAAAAATAAGAAATATCGCGATTAGATACCAGGAAAATGCAAACAATTTTTTTTTAAATTTTGACAGGACTTCAGAAAGTGGTAAGGTGAAGTGGGGTAAATGTAATCTACTTTTTGATTAGTTCAACTTTCATTCAATATAAATCTGTAAAAATTAAAAAAAACATATACATTTTGAGCGGTTCAATATATCGAAAGTTAATATTTTTGTAGTAAATAGTATATTTCGTAGTATAAAAATTCAATTCAACCTCTGTGTTTTTGTTATCATTTATTGTTAAAAAATACAAAAAAACTGTGAAAAGCTAATAATATTAAACACAAAACACTCTTATATTTCTTAGAGTTAATATTGAATGTTAAGGTTTTTAAAGAAAACTGGAAATTCGTACATTCCACGTCTATCAACGATAGGATCAGGAAGTACTTTTATAATATCCTGTTGAGATACAGTATCAATGTCGGCATTTATTGGGCTTACAAATTTGTTTCCATTAGGTCGTGTGAATTTATCTATCCACCCGTCATCAATATGTTTGATTATCTTTTTTGGGTAATATTTTACCAATGCCCTGCTAAAAGATCAGACATTGTAGTGTTGAGATCAGCTGCAGAATATTTTCCTTCATTTGAAGTTTTTCTTTTGTAGCAGCGAACCATGATATCTATAACAAATAAAGCTTGTAAAACTTGCTCTACGACTTTTTAAATTAACTGTTTAAGTAATCCAGTTTTAAATACAGGAAGTTATACAAACGGGGTATATGAGATAACAAATTTACCCAAACAACAAAATTCCAAGCGGCAAATGTGTTACAGCAACATTTTGAGGGTAATTTTAAGTTTTTATTTAAATAACCTATACCATATGTTTTCCCGAACTACTATGAACTACTAAGTAATTAAAAAGTAATTCATTTCGGAAGCTCATTGTGGTTTGTATTTTAATTTCTCTCTCTTTCCACTGGATTAAAACCACTTAGTTGTTAAAAAAGTTTTCGGCTTTCCAGATCGAAAGCCGTTATCAAAATGACATAAAATAAATAAATTTACTAGAAACAGAACACTTGATAATCTTGCAAAAAAATGACATCAACATAGTATACATAGAATAAGATTTTGAGATTGAAGATGTCAAAATCTGTTTCAATCATATTTTTGTGACGTTTCTGGGAACGAATTTTTGAAAGGATAGCGCATTTGCATATTATAAGAGAATTTATACTTCGTCATAAATGAAGTTTTCTTATTAATATTATCATAAGAAAAAACCAGATAAAAACTTATGATACTATCCCGATATAGAGGGTATCCTTTTTGCAATTAACTCTTTTTTTGTAAAATAGGTATCCAAATTTTTGAAATATCAACCGAACAATTAGAAACACATTCGTTATTATTTAAGCATATCAATGCTGCTTCTTTAACTTTGCGGTTATAATTATTCGGTTCTTTTAATAATCTAGTTGAAAAATTCCATTGTATTTTATGACCAGAATCCCATGCGTGTTCACATATTTTGGATTTTTCGAATTGTTTATTTTTAATGTACGATTGGTGTTCATTAAGTCTAATATGAAAAGGTATTGTCAAATCTCTTTCCGATAGAGCAAAAACAATTTGTTCAAATGACAATATCTTAAATAATGAATTATCACTTGTTAAATCTGTCTTGATTAAGAACAACTACCCAAGTAAATTTATAAATCGTGAACTTTACCGAGACATCAAAACTAAAGATCAAAATTTAAACCCCCCAATAATTCTTTCAAATATAGTAAAAATCCCTTATATTCCAAAATTATCCGAAAAAATTAGAAGGATTGGCAATAAATTTAATTTAAAAACAGTTTTTCAAACTAATAATACATTAAAATCTTTAATAGTAAATACAAAACCTTTTAATGAAATTCAAAACACAAAAAATTGTATTTACAAAATTCCATGCGAATGTAATAAATTTTATATAGGAGAAA
Organism: Crepidodera aurea; assembly: GCA_949320105.2. Lineage (NCBI taxonomy): Eukaryota > Metazoa > Arthropoda > Insecta > Coleoptera > Chrysomelidae > Crepidodera > Crepidodera aurea. The sequence continues at coordinate 26,003,826 of OX439475.1, read as the reverse complement.
CATCTAGACCTTTTCATATTAGACTTAATGAACACCAATCGTACATTAAAAATAAACAATTCGAAAAATCCAAAATATGTGAACACGCATGGGATTCTGGTCATAAAATACAATGGAATTTTTCAACTAGATTATTAAAAGAACCGAATAATTATAACCGCAAAGTTAAAGAAGCAGCATTGATATGCTTAAATAATAACGAATGTGTTTCTAATTGTTCGGTTGATATTTCAAAAATTTGGATACCTATTTTACAAAAAGAGTTAATTGCAAAAAGGATACCCTCTATATCGGGATAGTATCATAAGTTTTTATCTGGTTTTTTCTTATGATAATATTAATAAGAAAACTTCATTTATGACGAAGTATAAATTCTCTTATAATATGCAAATGCGCTATCCTTTCAAAAATTCGTTCCCAGAAACGTCACAAAAATATGATTGAAACAGATTTTGACATCTTCAATCTCAAAATCTTATTCTATGTATACTATGTTGATGTCATTTTTTTGCAAGATTATCAAGTGTTCTGTTTCTAGTAAATTTATTTATTTTATGTCATTTTGATAACGGCTTTCGATCTGGAAAGCCGAAACGTCAATAAAAAAACTTTTTTAACAACTAAGTGGTTTTAATCCAGTGGAAAGAGAGAGAAATTAAAAAGTAGATTAACATTCCTACTTACCGAAAAAATAATATATTACTTCACGAAAGCAGTAAATGTATAACAAAATCTGTGAAAAAGAGAAACGCACCTTGCGCTTATCTGTACTTAACTGAAATCCAAGTTTGTTTCTAGCATATTTCGGGCTCCGTTTATTTATTTAAATAGCGAATATCTGGACCTACAATTTTTTGATTCTACCATGCATTTTGTATAACGATAAGAAACATTTACATTTTTCATTTAAAAAAAAGTCACGATGTTCTTCGCCAAAACGATATTTGCCCGAAAGTTTATTAAATTTAACAAACCGAGTTTCAATATTAAAGTCTAGCATAGGCATACGAATATTTAACTTTTTAACATATTTTTAGCACATTTTGACAAGTATCCATTTTAACAGTGTTACTCAACGTTCCATTAAATATTTACCTAAATCCATGATTTCTGAAATTGAATTGGCAACGTTGTATTTTCAACTTTGAATTTATGAGATGGCTGTCATTTGACAAGAAAATTATTTATGTCCATCAAATGAACATTTTTCCTTTTTTAAGACTTTTTTGTTTCCATCACAATGACAGAGATAGTGGACTTTATCGCACCCTGTAAATGGTCAATAAAATACATCAAACCAAATTAGAACCGCATCCCAAGCATGTAAATAGGAATAATGTGTGGGCAGGAGTGAAATGTGTGAAATTAAACCAAGCGGCCACGTAAAGGGCCGGCCGTGTGTGCTTCATAATTAAAGCAAAAATAAGACAAATTAAAAAAAAATTATGCTTCCGCAATAATCTAAGTAAAGCTACAAATATAGTTTAATTGTTGATTACCCGTGTACGGAATTTTATATTTTGCAGAGAATGATTGAATATTAAATAGTAAAACACTAGCTTGCAGAAAAACGTTTTTAATACGCATTGACATTAAACATTATGACATTTTTCGTTGCCAAGAAAATAGCATTACAAAAGAAAAACTAACAGAACTCAGTTCCCAATGAATCTCAAAAGTTCACACTAAATCTTAAAACTTTCCCTTTTTTCTTTTGACTACAAACAGAAAATTAAAAAAAAAAACTTAATGTTACATAAATGCAAAATTATTGAACAATATATTTTCTATACACTTTGTAAAAGTCCCAACTTATTGTTCAAAATCACTAGTCGAGGTCTTGGAAGTGGCTTGGTCATGATGTCAGCTATCTGATCTTCAGTAGGAATATACTTGACTTGAAGAGCACCTTCCAACACCTTTTCTCTTATAAAGAAATACTTTATTTTTATATGTTTTGTCCGATGGTGATTTTCAGGGTTATGGCAAAGACGAATCGTTGCCTGGTTGTCTATCTGAAGAGTAGGAACTTGTTTTGGACAGCCCATCTCTTCATACAGTCTAGACAGCCATATAATTTCTTTGACTGCCTCATTTGCCGCTACCAGTTCGGCCTCAGTTGTTGACGTAGCAGTCAATTGTTGTCTTTGACTGAGCCATGATACGGCCCCTCCTGCATATGTCACTACAACTCCTGACGTAGAGCGACCAGTTTTGTTGCAGCCTCCGAAATCTGCATCACTGTAGCAGTCTAACTTGCAACTACCATCTGCACTGAACTGTATTCCTAAACTACAAGTACCTGCTATATAACGAAATACTCGTTTTAATCTTGCCACATCTTGCGTACTTGGGCAGTCTAGAGTTCTTGACAAAACACTAACACTGTAGACTATATCTGGTCTAGTACCTACCATTAGGTACATTAATGCTCCTACAGCTTCTCTGTATGGAAAATTATGATTTTTGTCACTTTCTATTGCGTCCTCAATAGAATCTCCCAACTTTATCATAGGAGTCGAAACAGGTTTACATTCACTGAAGTTAAAACGTTCTAACAGCTTTCTTGCGTATGCTTGCTGACAAATTTTAATTGAACCCTCTTTCAAACGTTCGATTTCGAATCCCAGAAAATAAGATGCTGGTTTAACTGTGATTTTAAACTCTTTCTTTAACTCTTCTATAAAGAACTCAGCTTCTTTCTGACTACTTGCCATAACTAGGCCATCATCAACAAACAATGCAATCATTAACTTTTTATTGTGACTTCCTCTAATATGAAGACAAGGATCAGCTTCACTTGTTTTAAACCCTGCTTCTTTAAGATAACTACTGAATCTCTTATTCCAGCACCTTGGAGCTTGTTTAAGTCCATATAAGCTTCGTAATAATTTACAAACCTTTTTTGTTCCATCGGTAAAGCCCTCTGGCTGTTCCATGTATATTTCTTCATCTAAATATCCATATAAAAATGCAGTTGAAACGTCAAACTGAATCAAATGCAAATTTTTTGTAGCTGCAATACTTAGCATGGCTCTAATTGTGCTTAGTTTTGCTACTGGACTGAATGTTTCGTTAAAATCTACACCATACCTCTGACTGAAACCTTTTATAACCAATCTGGCTTTGTACTTATCCACTGACCCATCAGGATTTGTTTTTACTCTAAAAACCCACTTAGACGGTATCACTCTAGATCCTTTTGGTAGATTTATTAGTTCCCATGTATGGTTTTCCTTTAAGGATTTTATCTCATTGTCCATGGCTTCTTTCCAATAATTTTTATTATTTCCACTGAGAGCTTCTTCATAAGTTTCAGGTGTGGTGATTTGAAAAACTACTTCTTCTCCAAACATTACATAGTCTCTTAAGTGTGCCGGTTTGGACAACTTTGAACGGTCCCTCAAATTTTTGGAAAACGTTGATAGCGGATCTTCTCGTTCTTCATCTGATGAATCATACTCTTCACTCTCTGATGATTCTCCAGATTCACTTTCTTCTGCTCCTTCTGTCTCAACAGATACCTCTTGATCCGTTTGCTTTCCCTCATTTTGAACTTCTATGTCCTTTAATGGCAACTTTACATAATCACACTTACTTAATTTTTCTTGAAACAAGACATCTCTATTTAAAATAACTCTATTTTCTTCCTTCACCCAGATGCGATAACGCTCATCTCCATCGTAACCTATCAGGTAACCTTTTACAGTTTTTTTATCCATTTTTTTACGTTTTTGATAAGGAATGTGGGCGTAGCACACTGAACCAATTACCCTTAAATGTTTTATCCTTGGTTTCTTACCTATCCATAACTCATAGGGACTTACACCTTCAACAGATGACTTCCCAGTTCTATTCAGGATGTACAGTGACGTTGCTACAAGTTCTGCCCACATGGCTTCTGGAAAAATTAGATTATTATTACAATATTTAAATGTTCTCGCCATTTCAATAATAGTTCGGAAATCCCGCTCACAGATGGCGTTTTGCTGAGGTGTGTATGGAGCTGTTAACCTCTGCGTGACCCCCGCTGCACTCAGAATCTCTCTGATTTCTTTGTTATCCATTTCACCACCATTGTCAGTAATCAACTCTCTGATTGAATGGCCTAACATTTTGGAGTGTTGCAGTACCTTTTTAAGCATTTCTTTTACCTCTGATTTTTCTGACATCAGGTAGCCATATCTAAACTTTGTATAATTGTCCTTAAAAACAACTAAATACTTTTTCTTACTGAATGACTCTGCAAAAGGTCCACACACATCTGCTGAGAATAACTCACCTGGTTTTGTTGATTTTTCCCTATGGCCAAATGGCAGCCTGTGTGCTTTGCCATAGATACAAGGCTCACATAATTGCTTTTCTTCACTTGAAACTTTTAGATGCAGCTCTTTTTGCATCTTAGCTTGTACGTGCCTTTTATCTTGATGGCCCCACCTCTCGTGGTACAACTGCAACTTATTATCAACAAAATTTACCTCAGAGTTTTCTTTTGGTAGCACTGGTTTAATTTTTGCCTCGAATAAAGTGCCCTCTAGTTCTCTTGATCCATTTAGCAGCAGCTTTCCATGATTTGAGAGCCTGCACTTTGTTGCTGTTGACTCAAATACACTCTCTGGATTTCTATCTTGTGCTGCTAGAACGGAGAACAAATTTCTACACAAATTTGGTACATACCAGACATCCTTTAACAAAAATTCTTCCCCGGTTTCCAAAGTTTTTATTCTTACTGTTCCTGTTCCAATGGCGGGAAGGACTTCTTTTCCTGCTGATTTTATGCCAGACGCAGATTCAAATTTCTTAAAATCAATGTAATACAAATCAGTATTTGTTACATGTTTCGTCGCCCCATTGTCTATCCACCACCTTGACGGATGAATAGACGAATCTGCTGACATAGCCTCTACCTCCACAAACATAAGTCCTGCAACATCAGCTGCTGAAACCTGTTGGGTTTTCTTTGGTCTTCCGTCAGAAATCCATTTTTGACAATCTTTAACCCAATGTCCAGCCTGTCTGCAGTAGTTACATGTAAAATTCTTTTGCTTTGTTTTAGCTTTACTCTTACTATGCTTCGTGTTAGCCGCAACTAATGCCTCTTGTCTCTCTTGAGTAACTGTACCTTCTTGTTTCATAAAATTTCTTTCAAATGAACAGAGTTGAACGGTTAAATCGTCAAAAGTCTTATTTTGATCGTCTTTTAATATCATCCAACTTGATTTAAAACTAATAAAAGAACTGGGCAAAATATGCAGTGTCTTACACACTAGTAATAAGTCTGGTAAAGCATTCTCGTTTTTTGCTTTTAGACCATTATTTAATTCATTCCACAGTGACTTGAGCTTAGCTATATGCATCGATACATCTTCACCATCAATCCAGTTAAATGAAAAGAAATCTGTACAAATCTTAAATAACTGGTCTTTTGACGATGCCTCAAATTGATTTTTTAACATATTCCAAACATCAAAAGCCGTTTCTTGATCCATAATTTTCTGGTACACTGTTTCAGTAACAGAACTTGCGATCATTGACTTAGCATAACTGTTGGACTTTCTAAATAGATCACTCTTGGATTTGTGCTCTTTTACTTCAGCTTCTGAAGCTCCTTCTATCAGCTCTTTAGGTTTAACTAACTTGCCATCTATGACATCTAGAACACCTTCATGATAATCCAAAATATCTCTTATTTTACGTTTCCAAACTGGCCAATCTGACTCACCTGTCAAAGGTTTAATGTGTTTATAAAGCTCCATTCTGTATTTTTGAACAAATTGAAAAAACTTTTTCTAACCAAAGACACTAACGAGTTTTCGTTTTGTTTGTTTCAGCATTCATAATATTAATATCACTAACTTTGATATTTTTTTATTCTCTACTTCTTTATAATGTTATTACACGTAACTGGCACCCATAACCTTTTATATTTTGCAGAGAATGATTGAATATTAAATAGTAAAACACTAGCTTGCAGAAAAACGTTTTTAATACGCATTGACATTAAACATTATGACATTTTTCGTTGCCAAGAAAATAGCATTACAAAAGAAAAACTAACAGAACTCAGTTCCCAATGAATCTCAAAAGTTCACACTAAATCTTAAAACGGAAATCGCGGGTGTTCTTTATGGAGAAATGTGGTAGAAAACTATTACTTCATAAAACATTGAAAAAATTGGCAGATTCTTTAAATAAATAACTTCAAGCGGATCTTTCATAAAGGACCGCTGGCTCCAATTATAAACGTAGTCCTCCTGCGGCAGCTGCAAGTTCAAGAACAGCAGTAAAATAATATGAGACTTATTCCAACCACGAGATTGGGGGAAAGTCAAAAATAGTAGCAATCTCTAAGGAAATGAAGGTAGATGTTTTGTTGTTAAATTTTTTTCGAAATATCTTGATTTTTTCATAGTTTTCAATAATTCTTCGTTAACATAAAGTTGGTTTGAATTAAAAATCGAAGAAATCAGATTGGTATAAAAAGTAGAAAATGGTATTTAAATTTTAAATTGAAGATAATAATTCTCCTACTAATCACTTAATTTTACATTTATTTAATAATTTTATTATTATTAATCCAAAATAAAAAGATACCTACCGAACAAAGATCGTTCCGCTGCCTATGATCCATCTGCATTATCTATATCTGATATCAACTGAAACAGAAACGAATAGGAATCTAAAGCTCACTCGAAATAATTTACAAATTTCTTTCCTTAGTTAATAAAAACATAATTTTTTACTTGTTATAGTTTCTACACAATTGCGGAATCATAAATATTAATACGATGAACGTATGTGTGTAGAAGATCTGAGGCATCAACGATATTTTATTTAACTTTCACTTTGAATTGAAAATAAAACTATTATTTCCGGAATGTATTATTACTTGGAATTTTAGAGCGAAATAACATTTTTTAATTAAAAGTAAAATTTTAATTATCAAAGAGTGTATGAGAATTATTAATTTGTATTGTGTATTGTAAACGTATTTTTTTGTTTCGACAACTGATATTTTTCCTTTTTGGATAGATTCTAGATTGTAGATTACAAGGGGAGTCGATTGGCCTCTTTGGCCTTACCACACAGCGACCTATGAGATCTTTTATATATACCCTACATCTTCGTTTTAGTCCGAAAGATCTAGGATTGTGAGAAAGCCTATTATCCGTATTTGTAACCTAATCAGAGATCCTATTAATCCTATCGGGAATCTACTAAAAGCGGATGGGAAATACACAGATTCTGGCAGGGAAACTCTGGAGGCACTACTACAGACACATCTGCCAGACTCCAAAGTGATAAAAGAAAAACAGGCGATGCCGAACATGACAAACCCCTATCATAGGGCCACAAAAAGGGATTGGAAACTGGCAAACAGAGTCATAACTCAAAGCAAAATTAGCTGGGCAATAGACCTATTTGAACCATACAAATGACCTGGTCCGGACGGTATATTCCCTGTCTTTTTGCAACAGGGAAAGAAAATGCTGGTACCAGTGATATGTAAACTTTTAAGGACAATTCTAGCTACAGGTTACATTCCAGCTAGCTGGAAGAAAGCTAGAGTTGTCTTCATTCCAAAACCTGGGAAGGACTACTCTCAGGCTGAATCATTTAGATCCATTACTTTATCATCTTTTATGATAAAGTTAATGGAAAAACTGGTTGAGGTACATGTCGGGGAAAACTTCCTAAAAGATAGGCCACTTCACAAAAACCAGCATGCTTATCAAACCGGACAATCCTGTGAAACAGCACTCCATCAACTCAATAGCTTTAGGAGCATTTCTGGATATAGAGGGTGCATTCGACCACACCTCTTTTAGAACCATGGGTGCAGCTGTAGCAAAGCGTGGTGTAGACGACACCACATGCAGGTGGATACAAACCATGGCTATGCAATCCATCAGCTGAAGCAACATTGTTGGGAGAGAACATGGAGGTGTCAATTTCCAAGGGATGCCCACAGGGAGGAGTCTTATCACCTCTACTGTGGGATTTAGTAATTGACGAGCTCCTGGTACAGCTCAGCAATGCAGGATATTATACCCAGGGGTATGCAGACGATGTACTCGTACTTGTAGTGGGGAATTTTAAAAATATTGTTTCAGACCTTATGCAACAGGCGCTGAATATCGTGGAGAGGTGGTGTCTAAAGGAAAACCTTAAAGTTAATACTAATAAAACACTACTAATTGCCTTTACTAAATGGGGCACTAAATGGGGCTTAAAACCACGTATGGTACACTGGTTGTACACTGCAGTGGTAAGACCCATGTTAACCTACGGCTCTTTAGTGTGGTGGCCTAAAGTAATACAAAGGAAACAAAGGAAACAAAGGAAGGCGATACTGGAGCTTGCTAAACTCCAGAGTTTAGCCTGCATTTGCATTACAGGTGCCATGAGGAGCACTCCAACAGCATCAATGGAAAGAATACTAAACCTTCCGCCACTTGATATTTATATCAGAATGGAGGCGAGAATGAGGGCATTCAGGTTGAAATGCATGGCCACTAGGATCCTTATGAACAAGGATACAGTAGAATCACAAAAATCATCACAAACTCGTTGATGGAGATGAGAAGTCATGATATGGCACCAAAAAACAACTTCACAAAGCCCTTTAGCGTTCAGCTGAGTTGGGAAGGTGAAGAAACAAACAACTTTCGGGGAGGAACATTGGTTTGGTATACTGATGGGTCAAAAACCGCAAGTAGAACTGGAGCTGGAATATATGGTGAAACACCCAGATGCAACCTAAACGCACCACTGGGGAATTACGCATCAGTAGTTCAAGCAGAAGTACATGCTAGAGCTTTGTTTGAGGGAGAATATTGACAGGGGTTATAGAGAGAAAACAACCCTCATTTACTCTGACAGTCAAGCTGCCCTACAAGTCTTATCATGTAACAAAATCAGATCAAAATTGGTCTGGAACTGCCTACAAACCCTGCTCGTTCTGGCCAACCAAAATAAGCTAACACTTAGATGGGTCCCAGGGCATAAAGGGAACAGGGAAGCAGACGCCCTGGCAGCGACCGTTTTTACTGTTCCTGAACCGGCGTTTGGCATTCCTAAATCCTCGGTATGACTCTCGCTGACTAGGTGGATGTTAAAAGAACACCGGTCGCGCTGGGATCTCGTACCGGGCCAACAAAACAGTAAACGAATGATTAAAGCGCGATCAAAAGTACTGACGTGATATTCTTAAACTAAGCAGAAATCAAATAAGGCATGTCACGGGACTAATAACCGGATATTGTTATCTTGGGGAACACCTACACAAAATGTGGATCTTTCAAGATGAACCCATATGTAGACTATGCAATGAGGAGGATGAAATAGCCTCATATCATACTAGAGTGCCAGGCATTCACGCACTGGAGGTATAACCTACTGAGGCCGGTAAACCCACAGGAGGACTTTCCAAAAGAAAATCTGGTGAAAAGGCTACTCAGCCTGATAAAGGTAACAAACCTCTTCACCTGAACATACAGATGTAACTGACATAGTACAATAAGTCTTAAGGCTGCAGTATTGAGGCATTTATAAACCTCAGTCAGGCACATCGTCTTAATCAATCAATCAAACCTAATCAGGCTCTGTTCCAGGTACCTATTTAAGGCGTTGGCGAAAAATTACACTGCAATTCCTGCTATTCCTGTTATTTATTAATGACTTGTATGATGTAATTAAAACTCACAAATTTTTCGTCGCTAAAGAGCTCAAATTGTATGCTACTATTTATACTTTAAATGCAATACAGAATCATGTGATTTATTTACAGAATTGTAACATTAATAGATTCTATTTGAATATTGGCCAATATAAAGTAATAACTTTATTCAATTAATAATGTAACATTGCAACGTACTGTAAACATTGAAATTATTTTTGATAGCCAATTAACGTTTAATAGTCATATCAATCAAATTATTAATTCAGCCTACCGTTTCTATGGATTTATTTGGAGAAACTGCAAAAATTTTAATATCTCGGCTTTAACATCTCTTTACTTGGGCTTGGTTAGGTCTAAATTGAAATATGGATCTTAAATTTGGAGTCCCATATATAAAATTGATGTTGTTTATCCTATTAGAACTATGGACTACAATATTTTATGAAATAATTTTAATTTTGTTTCTTCAGAGAAACGCTGGATGCAAGGTTCTGTTTTATACTTACACAAATTATTAAATAATAAAATTGACACCTCAGAATTACTGTACCAAATTGATTTACATAATATAACATTCCAATGTAAAAGAGCTCAAACAAATTTAATGCAGAAATCTCCAATGTGTATTAATGCTAACAAGATAGTTGATATTCGTAATATTTTTTTGATGAAATATATTCGAATTAAAAAATAAAACCCATGCTCGTCTTTTGATTTTAGGACAAGTATTATCGTCCTGCACATTGCCCTTAATATATTATATATATATAGGCTATTCATTCCTGTCGGAATGGTGGCCGCTGATTTAAGCTCATCCGATTCATTTTTTGCGGTGAATCACTCCGCTGTTTTCTCTTTATTTATTTTTCTTTATAAATTACTATGGGTTTTTGCTTCTTCTGTTATCTTCTTCCATTTTTTTCTGTCCTTTATATCTATTTTCCATTTGTTTATATTCATTTTTCGTATATCTTCTCTAATTTGATCTTCCCATCTTGTCTTCGGTCTTCCTTTTGGTCTGCTTAGTTGTGGTGTCCAGCTTGTTATTCTTCTTATTATTGTTAATGGCTCCCTTCTAGTTACATGTCCATACCATTTTAACCTTTGAGCTTTTATGAACCTCACGATATCTTCTCCTTTCATCTTTTCTCTAATTTCATGATTCATCATTTTTCTGAATTCCCCCTCTTCTATTTTCACTGGGCCAAAAATTTTCCTTAATATTTTTCTCTCAGCTATCCTTAAGTTTTCTTCGTTTTTACTTGTCAAACACATAGTCTCTGCGGCATACGTCATTGTTGGTCTTATAGCAGCTTTGTACAATTTCAATTTGGTGTTTTTACTTAAATGTCTGTCATTCATCAATTTATTGTACTTCCAGTACGCCTTATTTCCCGCTTTTACTCTTTCTGCTATCTCTACTAAATATTTAAAGTTTTCTACTTTTCTAAATTTGTAATTCTGTATTCTTATTTCGTTTATATTCTCCATTGTTTCCCTGCTAACTATCATGTATTTAGTTTTTTCTTCATTTATTTCCAAGCCTCTACTTTTCGCTTCTTCAGCCAAGTCGCTTAGCATCTTATCCAGGCTGTTTCTACTTCTTGCAATTAATGCGAGGTCGTCTGCATATCCTATTATTTGTGTCATATTCTGAGAAATTATAGTTCCCCGAGCTATCGCTTTAATCGCTCCGTCTAACGCTATATTGAACAGCGTGGTTGATAGTGCATCACCCTGTCTTACACCTTTTTCAATAGCAATTTCTTCTGTGTATCCCTCATCTGTTATTACTTTGGTTTTCGAATTGTTAAATGACATTTTTGTTAGCCTAATAAGTTTTTTCGGTATTCCCATTTTATGCATTTCCTCTAATAGTTTATACCTCTTAACACTATCGAATGCTTGCTTAAAATCCACAAACAATATATGCAAATTTATTCCATACTCGTAACATTTTTCTATCGTTTGTGTCATTACATGAACGGCATCTATTGTCGATTTCCCGCCTCTGAACCCATATTGGTAATCTCCTAGTTTCTTTTCCGAGTATTTAGTTATTTTCTGTCTTATTAGCGACGTTAGTATCTTATATGCCGTATTAAGTAGGGTTATTCCTCGGTAGTTTTGGCACTTTGTTTGGTCTCCCTTTTTAAAGATAGGTTTTGTCAATCCTAGATTCCATTCTGTTGGCATTTGTTCTTCATTCCATATTTTGGTTATTAGTTCAAATATTTGTTTGTTTAGCTTCTTTCCTCCTTTCTTCACTAACTCGTTAACTATTCCATCTGATCCTGGTGTCTTCTTCTGTTTGAGATTCAGTATTATTTCTTCGTATTCTTCGTATGTTGGTGGGGTTTCTTCTTCTTCTTCTTCCTCTTCTACTGCCTCATAGTTTGCTTCTGTAACCCTATCCACCTTAAACTGTCTTTTATAGTACGTTTCCCATTCCGTTTTATTTATTCTATCCGTTTCTGTCTTCTTTTTACTTTGTTTTTTTATAAGGTTAAATAATCTTTTGTTATTTTTGCTGTCCTGCTCTATATCCAACATCATTTTCTTTACCCACTCTGATTTTTTTGTCTTGCAACATTTGTCAGACTCTTTCTTTTTTTCCTTGTATTCTGCCAATTCTACCTCTCTTCCTGTAATAAGCCATTTCGCCCGTGCTTGATCTTTTTCCTCTTTTTTCTTCTCACATTCTTCATCGTACCAATCTTTACTTTGTTTTTTCTCTTTTGTTCCTAATATTTCATCTGCTGTTCTTGCAATACTATTTTTTATGTATTCCCATTTTTGCTCTATGTTTTGGTCTGCTCCTTCCACTAGGTTTTCTCTTAATCCTTGTATATATTTTTGTTTCGTGGTCTCTTCCTCTAGCTTTTCAATGTTCCATTGTTTTAATTTCTTCTCCCTTGCAAAGTTCCGTAATATCTTCATTTTCATTTTTACCACTACTAAAAAATGGTCAGAGTCTGCATTTGCCCCTCTAAATGAGCGAGTATCTTCTATTATTTTCAGCCATTTTCTCGATATAAGTGCATGATCTATTTGATTGCCTTCATTTGTTCCTGGTTTCATCCATGTTACTTTGTGTTGTTTTTTATGTCGAAATTTTGTACTGACTATATATGTGTCTGTGCTTGTTCCAAAGTTACAGAGCCTTGCACCATTATCGTTAGTCTTGCAGTGTATTGTTTCTTTCCCTGCCACATTTTCATTGTATTCCTCTTTTCCAATTTGTGCATTAAAATCTCCTATCACTAGCTTTATATCATTTCTGGGTGTTTTTTCCCATACCTCCTGTAGTTTGTCATAGAATTCCTCTTTCTGATCATCATTTGCTTCCTGAGTTGGTGCATAGACATTTATTATGGTTAAATTTGCTTGTTTATTTTCGATTCTTATGCTTGAAATTCTGCCATTTACTGCTTGAAATTGTAGTACTTTATTTCTTAATTTTTTATTTACCATAAATGCTGTACCATTTCTTCCTTGCTTTTTGTCTCCCGAGTAGTAAAGGGTATATCCTTCTTTATCTATTCTTCCTTCGTCTTTCCATCTAATCTCTTGCAGTGCCAGTACTTCTAAATTATACTTATCCATTTCTTTAGCTATTTCTGCCATTTTACCGGCTTTCAGCATTGTTCTAACATTCCATGTGCCTACTTTTATTTTTTCCTTGTTTTTCTTCTGTTTGTTTGTTTTTATTTTTCCTTTCTTATTTGACTGTTGTTTTTGTTCCGTTATCGTTTCCTTGTTCCTTGCCTGTTCATCACCTATATTCTTTGTCCCTTTGCTTTGTGCTAGTTTTTTGGCCTTACCAGTTTTTCAGATAACTTATCCCATATCCATTCTTCCCCATCAATGGTTATTTTATTAAATCCAATCTTAACCGTCCTCCCATTAATTCTTTCCTTATGTGCCCTGTCTCTTATTGTCTTTTGTCTTTCCCTCTCTTTCTTAGTTAGATCATGATTTATGTATATTCTGTCGCTTTTTATATTCCTTAATTTTTGTTTATTTTTCATTATTTTCTCTTTCTCTTGACCGTTATCTAGTTCTATCAGCACAGTCTTCTCTCCCAACTTGTGAGCTGCTTTAACTTGTACCTGTATTTCCATTTGGCTTTCCATGAAAGTGGTGACTGCTTTGCTTAACTCAATGTTATCCGTTATATTCATTTTAAGACCAGTCATTACTACGTTATGCTTTCTTTTCTCCTTTTCTGTCCATTCTTGATTTGTTTTAATAGTTCTCAGTTCTTTCTTAATATCTTCATTCTCCTTTTCTATTTTTTCATACATTTTTCTTATTTCCTCATTTTCTTGTTTTAGTGATTGAATCTCCTCCCTAAATTCTTTTTGCTCCTTCCGCATTTCTCTGGGTTCGTTTTTCATATCTACCATTTCTGTTTTCATATCCTGCATTAATTCCAGAATTTTATCTAGCTTCTCCTCTTTTTTTGGTTTTGTTGGTGTTCTCCCTGTCTTTCTGTTTTTCCCAAACGGTTCGAGATTTTCTTCGTCTTCTGTATCTCTTCTTCTTTTGTGTCCCTCGTCTGTAGAATCACTCTCCATTATCGGCCGTCAAGAGTGCAACAGAATCAGTGTCCCCCGCACGCTTATATCAGCGACCTACTACAGTTCAGCAACCGATACGTACGTGGGCTGACCTTTCCTATCACCTCACACTGCCAACCAGCTACTAAATTATCCTCGCTCCGGTCCTGCTTATTCGGAATCTCTGTTCCTTAATCGACCCGATAATAGACTAATATCTATCGTTTGACCTTTGTTTTTTAATATTGCCTCGTTGAGGTTTTACTGTTTGTTTGACGTTTTTAATTAAATAATATTTATAAATCTAATTGGATTGCCGTTGTACTTACAGATTTTTACCGGCTTGAACACTTCTACTAGGTTCACTCAACTTTAGAATTTGTTCATTAGCTTTTACCATCAAATTTTCAATTTAATCACCACTGCATTAACACACACCTTTCCACGCTTATTGCCAGGACAGGACTCCAGCACTTACCACATTTATATGTTTTCTATATTTAATGGTTTCACCGAATTTAAAATGTAAATATTTGCTTTATTTTTTTTATTGCCCTTAATATACGAATTATATTAGTTAATTTCTATCCATATATTTTAATTTTAAAATGTTTTTTATCTATAATTATATACGTACCAATCTAAAGTGCTGTACTATTATTGTAATTTAATCTTTAATTTAAATATTTTTGTAACTATCTATTTGCACTGTAAATGGTTTGTACCGTTAAGCAATAAACGCTATTATTATTATTATTATTATTAATTTCAGATACTGTATTCCGCCGTCTCATCTGCATCTACAAATAATAAATAATATAAAGTACAATTTCTATTAACCTTCCATCTCTTCACCTGGACCTGTGGTGTTACTGACACAAGTGTTAAACTACTATGAAACAATCCATCATAAAATGAACTTGTCGTTTTATGGTTGGGCTGTTTTTCATGCATATTTCTTGTTGTTTTATTTCTTATCTCCACTCGTAATTAGCTCAAGTGCAAGTAAAATGCAACAAACTAAACAGTTTTGTTGGTAAAATAAGAATTAATTACGCTATTGCTATGTTTTTTCTTTTGCTTGTATGTAATTTCATTGTTGCCGTCCAGCACGAATATGACCAATTTGAATTTCTCATCGTGTTCGGGATTAATTAAGGAATTATTATATCTTAACGAAGTGGGAACTTAGGTTGCAATCAGGAAAGAGTTGAATACTTACCGTTTCTTGAACGGATTAACACTGAGATCAATAAACCATTGATTACTATTTGTTTTTTAATCATAGGAACATCATATATACTTTTATTTTTCACTTGTATATTATTTGCTTATTTTACCTTAGATACCGTTGCTATAAACAAAAGATCTGACAACTGGAAGGATAAATAAAAGCAATTTCTACAGATACATATAACTATCGCTCTAGTCTAAACAAATAACAGCCGTGAAATGACATCTATGTTGGATAAGGGGTCCACGTACGCAACATAAAGCTTCAACATAGACTGCCGACACCAAACAACAGGAACATCTGCCAGGAGCTCAGCACTAGGTGGAGAAGCAAAAGTTGAAACCGTGCACGGCTGCGGTTACTTTTGATTGAATTGAATTGACTAGAAAGATGTCTAGGTGACTATTACCAGTAAAATGTCTGTCTCAGCAACCGAACAATCCCGAATCATAGGAAACTTGGATTAGTACAAGAAGATGAGTGTAGATTCAGTGAGAAAGAGGACGACACATTTATCCACATTCTTTCAGAATGTGTGACCTTACCGAATTCAAGGGTTCTGTATCTGGGAGCTCGACATATAGAAGGGGTCGTTCTGTCCAGTTTGGAGCTAATTCAAATCCAGAATTTCCTTACGGAGGTAGGATTGGCGTTGTTATAAGCATTGATAACTATCCTTATCATTACCTTACAGTAGCAGAAGGGGCCCCATTAGATCTTTTAGGTCGCAGTACAGTAATCTTTTTTCAACCTATTATATTATGGGAGAAACATTAATTTGACTTACTTGTTCCTCTCTTATCTGATGAACTAGAACTTGAGTATTATGACGGATCTCTTCATGTTCTGATTCCTATACTTACCCTATTTTTCGTCGATCATTCCCCGCTATAAGGTCAAATATCAAAAAAATGCATCATAACACATTGAATGCGACGTTGCCGGTTCAATTTAAGTCCTACGAATTATCTCGGGATTCTCTCGATATTCTGCAGATACCATATTTATTCTTTACAATCCAACTATGAGGGAAATGTTCAGTTAGAATCTGCCGCACACGTAAATCAAAGTGAGGAGGGGCACCGTCGAGTAAATACCACATCCTCTGTCTTATCGCGAGAGATACTTCTTCTAAAAGAATATGTAATTTCCCCTGAGCAAACGAAGCTACTAGATTCTAGACGATTTGGAAGGATATAGAGTCCGATGAGATGGTTACTAATTCAGACTGGTTCCAACAACTAAATATTTCTAATTTACTTTAGTCTATCCATCTATCTCTCTTATTGGTGTGGGCGCGACACACTGTAAGATCTATTGTGCTCTCTTCTGCTGCCAATCTGTTAAGGATGTGGCAACGATTAGAGCAGTTCTTCCAGTCCTGTTGCTTTCAAGTTTTACTTTAGTTTGACCAAAAATAGAATACGCTTCAGTTATTTAGGGATAACAGCCTTAAGTACATTTAGATAGGTTGAGAAAAATCCAAAACAAATTCTTTCGTAACTCTACTATCAAAATAGTTAACATGCCATAATGTTAGATGATGGGATTCTTCGAAAACGAAATAGAGGATCAACTTTCAGATTTACCAAGAAATGTGTAATTAACCAATGTGATCACTTTTACGTGTCTCATTTTTTTTATAAACATTTAACTAGTTTTTAAGCTGATAGCACAATTCACAGCGATAGTTTTATTCCAGATCGTTAAATGCAGGATACACCAGGTAATCATACGGTTTGTAAGAGTTTACACTATTTTAAAATAAAAACTTCCGTTAATTTAGAATTCAAATTCATTCTTTTAGAGTATTATTTCGCTCGTTTACAATAAACTTTAACGAGGTGTGCGTTTTATCAGATTTGAATAACCAGCCAACTAAGACCGACGCTTACAGAGTGAGCTTGTATTTTTTTATAGAAAAACGAAGAATTCAAATCATAAAAATATTTGTCAACAATGATCGAGGACCTTAAACTTTAAAGTCAAAAATAGAAAGACTCCGTTCAAATAAATTATTTTTGGTATTGGTAAATAAACTGGTAAAATAAAAATATATATATATATTTTTTAAGACTTAAATTGGGAAATTGGAACCTTTGGTTTATCAACTAAGTTAAAACACTATTGTCGACCACCCAACCAAAACACAAATTTTAACACACTCTACGCGCGTTTCGCCAACTATGTTAGCATCATCAGGAGTTGATGATAGACTATCATCTATCATCGACGATAGTGTTTCAACTTTTTTTAAGACTGACCAATGTTTCGTCCAGAAAATAACGTGACATGACTGGCAAAAGCTTTTTTGCGGTTCCTGTTTTTTCATTTTTACTTCAGGAGGATTTGAATCGTTTAACAGGTTGGTCTAATAAAAATAAACTGCACTTAAATGTGAATAAATGTTGCTATATAAGTTTTTCCCGTAAAAATGATAGGATAACAACAAACTACTATATCAATGATCAACAACTTGAATACAAATCATCAGCAAAAGAATTAGGTGTCATTTTTGATGAAAAATTAACATTCGTTGGACATATAAATTCAATTTCAATTAAAGAATAAAAAATGTTTTGTTATGAGGAATTCTAAGTTCTTCTGCAGTGACGCCACCAGAATGGTCTATTGTTCTTTAGTAAGATCTGTGCTCGGTATTGCTCAGTTGTGTGTCGCCATACTTTCAAATTCATTCCGATTCTTTGGAAAGGGTTCGACACAAAGTACGCCGCAATTATGGGTTATGGGTAGGGCCCTAGGCATGGTTGGCAAATGGGCCAAAGACTGTGGTCTGAGTGCCAACACGGCAAAGACGGAGCTAATGTTGTTTACGACCAAAACTAAGATCCCAGCTTTCACAACACAAAACCGAGTCTGGACGGTGTCGTGCTGGATCTATCCACTAGTGTGAGATATCTGGGAGTTATCCCAGATCCCAAGCTAAATTGGAAACTAAACGTTGAAGAAAGAGTTCGTAAGGCCTGTATAGCTTATTTTCTACAAAGAAGATGGTAGGTAGGAAATGGGGACTAAAACCACGCATGTCTTTATGGATGTACACTGCTGTTATCTTACATACGGTTCAATAGTATGGTGGCCGGCCTTTGGGAGAAAATATATCCGCACCAAGCTTGGTAGGGTCCAGAGGAGTGCATGCGTGTGTATAACGGGCGCGCTGAGATCAACGCCACGGGATGCTCTAGATGATCTCCTCTTTCTCCTCCCAACCGACCTTCACATTAAATACATAACGACCTGTAGCTCGGTCAGGCTCAGAGAAAATGGGCACTGGCCAGCTAAACCCTATGGACACAGCAATATTCTTAGCTCGGCGGTGAGGAAGATGCTGCCCATGCCCACTTTTGATCTGGATGGGATGACGAATAAATTTCCGAAGTTTGGGAGAAATCCACCGAAAGCCATTTCCGTATCAAAAACTGCGGGGTACTTTTTGAGAGTGCGTGCATTTAAAAGTAATTATATAAATTTCTTTAATGGGGTTATCCCGTATAATAAATAAATTAGAAAATAAATTAGAAACTCCAGGTGAATTCGCATGTCACTGCTTTCGTCTAATCTCAGCGATTTTGCTAATAGATGGAAGGGGTGATAACTTTAAAAGGGCACGGAGGATGGAAATCCTCCACCGCAACGGAAGGCTACCTTGAAGATTCAATAAAAAACAAAGTTGATATAGCAAACAAAATCCATGCGGGATGATCCAATATGCAGAAAACTAATTTTTTTAGTACCACTACAAAAATTGTAACAGTTCCCAGCAAGTCAGACATATCTTCCCTTCAAATATTTAACGTTCACAATTTAACATAAATATTAAAAAATAATAATAATAATAAGGTAATATGTTTAATACTATTTATTTGTAGCTACCATCTTAAAACGCACTCCTTTTAATTACTTTAATAAAACCTAAACAGGATATAAAAATAATTCCGTTGTTTAATATCATCTTTTTTCACTTGAATGAATACCATAAAATCCCATAAACCAACTTATCTACTAGGAAGTGATGAAAATGAAGCATCAAGCATCCTTATAACATTATTAGTTAGTGAGAAATTTAATTTAATAATAAACACAATGGAAGCTCGAATAGCAATTATATCTAACAAGGAAAAGTGTTTTTAAAGAGTTTTACGTAATGGAGGAAGATTAATTAGGACTAAATAGTGATTGTTGGATATTAACTGAAGTATGAAACGCAGATGACTCTTATGTCATAATAGTTTATTGTAAACGGATAATGAACTATTTTGAAGGCCTAATCGTATTCAAATTTGCTCATTTATTTTAATAGCTCATTCATTAAAATATAATTTATTTGAAATGTGTTATACTTTTATGTACCATAGTCAATTAACTTTATATAAGCCGTAAATTTAGGTTTCTCGTTTAATGGAAAAGTTACTATTTTTATGTGATCATATAATATTCAGAAAATATATTGTGGTTTCACACATAAAAAACGTTGCGTGTATTTTGAAACAAATGGTTAATTAATTATCATAATCAACTTGTATATATATATATATATATATATATATATATATATATATATATTTTAATATTAGTTGAACTAATTTTATAGGGTTTGTTTGTACTATTGCAATGTATTGTAAAATTATAAAGAGAAATGAAATAAAATGAAAAAAAATTAGTAGACAATATTGTTTACACGCCGTCACTGGCTAATATCTAATAAAATAAAATTATTAAATAAAAGTCAGACATGATTTGGCTTTGACTTCAAGCTATATCTAGTTAAATGCGCAGTTACAACTCTCTTCCGCATCGAATTCCAATGTATTACGGGAAGTAAAAAAGTTGCGCTTGGAGACACGCGCCAAAACTCTAAAACAATGCATTTCATCATCCCATCTACCCAGAGGCTGTCTTTTACCCTCCGGGCATCAGGATCTATGTAACGCACTTGGTAAATAAATAACTATTACAGCCACTTTTCCCAGTATGAGAATTGATACTTTTTTAATGTTTCATCAATGATACTTTTTATTGTTTTACTCCTAAACACTACATTGTTTTACTGCAAATATCATCACACACAGAGGCTCTGCCGTTAGTGGATCTCCCTAAAGTAAAATTATTGTAAAAAACCACGATTTTATAACCTATCTATATAGTGGACTGAAAAACAGGAAAAAAGTCGCTTCCTTCTTGAATAATTTCAAGTGGTCATCCGAAATGGCCAATTACGACATTTTTTTGTAGGTCAGACAATTTTTGTACTGAAAAATGTCATTCATCTGTCAAAATTCAGTTTTCATACTTTTTCACACATACATCGCGATATCTCCGAAACTAATGGAGATAATCACGAACTTTTTTTTTAGTCGATAGGAGAGAGATAGCCGCTGATACCTGAGTAAACTACACTTTTGACAATTTTTTTGTTTTGTCGTTGAAGTAGGCAAAACTTCAAATTGTACTTTTTTTGTAGTACTTTTTTAGGTAAGCGAGAAACTTTTTTGCTTTGAGGATTTTTGCCATACTATCAGCGAATAAAATGAAGGTATGATATTAAGGAAGTTTTTACAAAAAACCGCAGTACGTTACGACCTACAGTTTTTGAAATTTTGCAAATTAAATATCCGAGTTTTTCTATCCAAGAGTCGGTTCCGTTGGTCTTCACAGCGCAATACGCCGTCGCTGCCGTTTCGATATGTAAATCCTTAGTTGCATACAGTTAGTACTCATTGTAGTATGTGAAAGTAGTTCGAATGATATTAATTGTTTTGTGATTTTATACTTTGTTGAATAATTTGAATCAAAGAAGTATTGAATAGTAATCAAGAAGAAGCTGATACCAGACTAATACTCAACGTGTTGGCAGAACTCAAATCAGGCAAGACTGTTTTGGTAAAATCTGTTGATACATGTTGTCCTACTTCTACTTTTACATTTCTACTGCACCGTACCAGAAATAACACAAAGCAATTTATTTATACAGATGGGACATGGCAAAAGTACATATTTTTTCAATCAATAATATAGTAACAAATTTGGGAAAAGAAATTTGCCGAAAACTATTAACTTCATTGCTTAACTGGCTACAAAGTAGGAAAGAAAACTGCTTTTGATGTGTTGTATAAAAATGTAAATGAGTTGAAGGACCTGGAAAACCTCCCGTTCCTAACAGAAGATGAAGCCATGGAAGTAGGTGTCAAATATATACCCTTTATTTATACAAAAATAAAAACAAAAATATTACATCCTTAAATCAAATGCGATGGCACCTTACAACATAATCCAATCGTCCAGCTTCTGAACTGCCTCCTACTGATCATGCCTTTAGGCAACATTTAAAAAGGTAATGGTTTTTTTTAACAATCTTTAACAAGATACTTTAATATAATTTTGTTTATCAGGTATAGGTATCAGTTAAAAATTTGGTACAACAGCCGTGTACAAGATGTTTTGCAAAAAGATCCAATTGGCCATGGATGGATATTTGAAAAAAACATCTGGAATGCAACATTTTCCTCTCAACAAACTGTACCCGATTGTATAAGAAAAACTTTAGCTATAAAATGTTCCGATAAAAACTGTAATAACAGTCGGTGTACCTGTGTAGCTCAAGGATTAAAATGTTATAGTGAGTGAAAGTATGAAAAATGTAGTAACAGTTTACGTATTTCTACTCACGAACCCGAAACGTTTTCAGATTCAGAAATCGAATTGGGACATTTGTGATGTAAGCTCTATTATTACTATTTTAATAATTAGTATATTTTTATTTAAATATGGCTTAACAACAAGCAGATTGTAGGCACAGAGGACAGAGAGTTTGTGACTTGATGTAGCGCCCGGCCTGATACTCATCTTTAGGCAACAATAACTTGAAAACACCGCGTTGTGGCGTACTGCGGTTTTTTGTAAAAACTTCCTTAATATCATACCTTCATTTTATTCGCTGATAGTATGGCAAAAATCCTCAAAGCTTACCTAAAAAAGTACGACATAAAAAGTATAATTTGAAGTTTTGCCTACTTCAACAACAAAACAGAAAATTACTCAAAAGTGTATCAGCGGCCATCTCTCCCCTATCGATTAAAAAAAAAAGTTCGTAAGTATCTCTATTAGATTCGGAGATATTGCGATGTATGTGTGAAAAAGTATGAAAACTGAATTTTGACAGATTGATGACATTTTTCAGTACAAAAATTGTCTGACCTACAAAAAAATGTCGTAATTGGCCATTTCGGATGACCACGGACTTATTCTATCGATCTGTGAAGGTCCCATTTAGTTATAACTTAAACAAAAATTTGTAAACAATTTTGTGGCTTTTTCAGTCCACTAATACTAATTTTTGTCATAATTGAAATCTTAACATGACCAATTCTAGATCTAATTTCAATTTTATAAACTATTCCTACTGTGAATTTTATATGTAACATCACAGATAACGGAAATAAATTAAGTGTACCTACATGATCCATGACTTTCATTTACAAACAGAAAGTTTGATATTTAATTTAATTCAGAACACAGCAACTGCAGAACATTACAAGAAAATGTCCTGCTCATCGGAGTGTAAAATGTCTGTATTTAACTGTGCCTCACTATCTATTGTCTAAAGATCCTGAGAACTGCTCCTTTGCACTAAATTAACATTTAAATGCTAAAGTGTGCTTAACTATGGCAATGTTCGTTTTGTTGGATAAGAAAACATTGTACACTGAAAAAACAAAATGTTTTACAGCCATTTCATTTCATTCGTTTAAATTAAGTAATTTTAGTTGAACACTAGTTATTGTTATGGCATCGGCGACGCCATAGATCCCTGGGGTTGAGATCTTCCCTGCGTAAATTAACATCAGATACAAATCAAATCCTAAACTGAACAATAAAAAAACCTTAGACCTTTTCCTCTTTAGTAAAATCTATTAATAAGTAAATAAATCAATCAGTGCCTTGCAGACTTCTGGAACAATGTCTACCTCTACCTCTGAAGGTTTGTAGAAAATTGTACAGAAAAGTGAAAATTTTGGGTTAAAAAAGTGAATAATTAAGTGAGACAGTAGGAAGATTTTCAAAAAGATTGAAAGAATTGACAGATTAACGTTTAGTCGTTCAATTTCTTACATTGTTTTATCTGTTACAGCAGAAAAAAACTTAATTTGTTGTTTTAATTGTTTTGTGAAAAAAGTAGTAAAAGTTGTGGAACATTATACTATTATACTTGCTATTTTTAAAAATAGCAGCAATAGTAGTTTATAGAACTCAGTGTGTTATCTATCACCCAATTGCTTCTTGGTGAATTTCATTGTTAAGAAAATGCCACCAGCAGTAAGGAGTCAAAATATAGGTTGGTGTACTCGTAACGCAAGCCGATTCTATAATCGTCTAATCAATGTGACTGAAGAATAGCGTAGGCGCAGGCAAAAAGAATGCGAATACTCACAAGGTCAGTCTTTGGAAGGATCAAATCGGACCTAGCAGGTCAATTGTCGCTTTTTTGTTACGCTAGTCCCACTTTTGTTGCTTGTACCAGTTCCGAGAAAAACGCGTTACTGCTATGAGAGACGTTTTTAGCTAGGTCGCCTGCACCGGGTCCTCCGGAGGACGATTTCGATGTCAGAACTGGGACGAGCGACCCGAAAAATTCCCCTGTGCGGTGTTTCGAACGATTTGATAAGTAATTTCAGTAAAAGTCTAGGAGATGACGTTCTTAGCAAGGTCATCTGTCGCCAGTCCTTAAATGTCAATGTTTAAAATTTATATTTAAAAAAATAGTTACTTTTGTTGAGGCGTAGATAAAGTATAGTACGTAAGTATATTACGTACTCGTAGAATTTCCACTCGTACGTAATATGCTACTTACAACTCTTGATACTTAATATACTATTAAGTTGTATATTTTTTTATCATAAATGATTCGTTTGTTTTTCTTTTGTATGGCACTCTGAAAATATTTAAATAAATGGTTTCTTCCTCTTCAATCAGTTCTTAGAGAATTTGTAAAAATTCCTGTTATAAGAATTCATGTAAGTACTCGACAATTCCACATAAATATAAAATCGGCACTGAGCAGTCGTTGTCAGGAGAACATGTCTTAAATTACAAAAATGCACCTTGGCCTTCAAACGACATGATATCGGTAGGTGGGACTAGCGTAACAAAAGAAGCTACAAGGTCTTATTTGGTGCTGCCGCCGAGTGACTAACAGGTTAATAGCGCTGATTTTTCGGGTCGCTCCGTCACCTCCTGGAGTTTTACTGAAATTACATACCAAATCGATCGAAACACCTCACACAGGAATTTTTCGGGTCGCTAGTCCCAGTTCTGATATCGAAATCGTCCTACGGAGGACCTGGTGCAGGCGACCCGGCTGAGAAGATCTTCTCCTGGAGATTTACTGAAATTATTTATCAAATCGATCGAAACCCCTCACACGGGGATTTTTCGGGCTAAAAAGCATCAAAACACATAAAAAAAACTAGTCCGGCCTGGGCTTGCACCTCTACAATCTTAGTTGGGAGCGTCAATATATGCTAACATATTTTCGCGTTTTTCTCGGAACTGGTACAAGCGACAAAAGTGGGACTAGCGTAACAAAAAAGAGACAATCAACCTGCTAGGTCCGAATTGATCCTGGCGGTCCGATTTGATTATGGAGCCGATTAACGAATTAGCCCTATTAACCTAGGAGGCACTCGTTTTTCTCGGAACTGGTATAAGCGACAAAAGTGGGACTAGCGTAACAAAAAAGCGACAATTGACCTGCTAGGTCCGATTTGATCCTGCCGCCGATTAATGAATTAGCCCTATTAACCTAGCAGGCACTCGTTTTTCTAGGAACTGGTACATGTGACAAAAGTGGGACTAGCGTAACAAAAAAGTGACAATTGACCTGCTAGGTCCGATTTGGTCCTGCAGCCGAGTGACTGCTAGGTTAATAGCGCTCGATATCGGAACCTCGGTGCAGAAACGATTTAGGATCTGTAAATATGCCACCCGAGCGCTAGTTTTAACTATTTCAAACGGAGGGTAATGGCTAAACATTCTTATAAATTAATATATCTGATAATTTTGTATCCACGTAAAGCGTTTAAAATCTTCAGAGGGTATGCAAAGTAAATTTTGGTAGAGAACAGTCTCATATCTCGTATTGTCACACCCACCGTATCTCTGCCTGCGTTGATATAATGTTGCACCCATTGTTTAAACATTTTCTTCTTTGCTTCGAATATCAAGCAAGCGGACAACAATGATACGTTTTTGAGACGTATCGACAAAAACACTGGCATGACAGTTTATGCACAAAAATGTAATTTTTATAATAATTTTCGCGAGCTAATGTATTTGCAGGAATGTGTTTTCTGTGCACAAACTTTTCCTGTGAAAAAAAAGTCACTTTTAAATATTACTTGAGTAGTTTGTGATATACCGATAGTTACTTTTCGACATAACATACAGGGTGATCCATGATTATAAAAACAAAGAAACTGGTATATTTGAGTTGTGACTTCCCCTCTATACAATAAAAAATATATTTTATCATAGATTGTTATATTGATAATATACAGAACGTTGAAATCATTATGATTTACTAAGGAATATTGAAATAATTCTGAACCAATTTCCATCAGTACCAAGAACGTATATTTGTTAGTGTATACAAATTATACTAAAACTAAACTACATCATTCATTTACCCTAAGATTCTCAACGGCTTCCTGTCCTCTTCTCGGGTTATCCTGGCAACTAAACTTGCTAAGTTCCCAGAGTTCCTCACTTTATGAATTACAACAGTCTTAATTAGTTGAGTAATTGCCCCAAGTTGAGAACTACTCATTATTATGTAATGCCTAGAAGCAAATTATGTTGATAAGGAGCACGCTACGCTGTGGAAAATTTAGTGATTTTTTCTTTGTATCAGGTCTGTAAATATGAAACCGGAATTTGCTCTTAGATGGCTCTAGTTTAGGGTGCCCATTTTTTTCGTAACAAGTACACGTAAACATGTGAGCGAAGAAGTGTTTTCTGAAAAAAATCCTTTAAAGTATCATTTAAAACAGAAATTAATTAAAAAATATTCATTTTACGTAAATATTCATTTTATGTAAATATTCATTTTATGTAATATTTATTTAAATAGTAAACATTGGTAAATGTAAATAGGAATACAAAAAAAAATAAATATGAATACGAAGTAACAAGAAAAATGAATAAAACAAAGCTAACATTTACTCACAGGGTAAATTTATTTTAGAAGGTTATCACAATGTTCTGCTTCTTTTTTAAAATCTTCACAAGTATTTCACTTAATTATTACCAATGCTTTTACTGTGTCTACCATATTTTTTTTACCCTTTTGAGGGTAGTTTTTGGCCGTTTGGGGAGTGGGGCCAACTCGAAAAGAAGAAAGTGACTTAGAGACTGGATTTTTTCCTCCGATAGATAGTCATGACCCAAGTACTGTGTCCACATTTCAGGTCGATAGGTTTATTAAGGGGGGAGGGGGAAGGAAAACTTGAACTGGCGGTAACTTTTTTAATTTTTCACCAATCCAGGTCAGGTCTCTTTCAAGATTTTTTACCACAAAGCTTCAGTTGCATTAGGGCCTGCGGGTGCGCGTGATAATTTATAAAAGCGACTCCGTCTGCTCAGCAACCTTGAAATTAGTCCAAACAACACTTTCAAGCTATTGTGTTGCTTGAACTAAACGTCAGATTGTGAATGTTAGTACTTCCTATAAATCATATGGATTTGTCAATAGTAGCACCATGTACATGTCATCTTACGAACTTATTGAGTAACCGAGTACAAGAGTATAATTTTTCTTTGTAGAACTGATAACATATAGTGCATAACTTAAGGCATCTTTAGATAGATATATTTTAAAGCAGAGTTGCTTAGGTTTGTAGAGGAATTAGTTTTTAGTGCTGCATATTTACTTTGTCTTCAGGTCCTTCCTCTCTCAAAATGATGATTTTTTTACCCCCAAAAAAAGTATCGACCCCAGAGGTTCCCAATCTTTTTCGGTTTGCGTCTCCCTAAATAATCGGATTTTTTCCGCGGCTCCCTTAAAAATTGGACAACTTTCATTTTTAAAATCGATTGCCCATTTAACAGAGAAAAATTGAAAATAGATGCTTACTATTATCAAAAATAAAAATTAAATTTTTCAACTCAAACACCAATCTTTACCCCCCCCCTGTAAATAACGTGGGATATTTTCTACAATAAACGATGTGATGTTACATTTTTTGGCGTTTAAATGAAGATTGATTGAATAATTGTTTTTGTATAACTGAACGAGGTTAGTTTGTATCTCAACATTACAGCATATGGGCTTATTGTGTTGTCAGCTGTACCGCATAATAGACCCTTTAAATAGGTTTTCTTTCGGTAAATCCTAATGATTTATTGCTTTCAGAGAGTTGTTATCAATCTTTATAATAGTGTTTTGCAAAAATATTTGTTTCCTATTTTTTACAATTTACAATTGACTAATCTGACTTGAAAGCTGTGTGCTAGAGCTTGTAGTACTACAACGAAGGTGAAATTTTTTGAACCATAAAAATTCCAAAAACGGACCATGGGCGTAACAAAACTGCCTAAGGATGTGAAATAAAATCACACTTGTTCCCAAGAACAAGGACATTAAAAATGTCCTACACTGCACCAGCGTCTGGACTTCAACAACTACTCCTTGGGCTATATGCCCCACCAGGTATTGAATTACGAAAGTCCAGACGTGGCTTGGTGCCCGACCAAAAATTTCACCTTCGTTGTAGTTTTCTATAGTTTTGCAAGCTTTTATTTTGTTATGAAAGTGAAGATGGCGTTGGGCTCTCTTCGTTCGTGATATACTTGCTCTAACGCAAACACTTTTATCAAGAACGAGGCGAGTCGAATTCATTTTCAGACATCCTTTAGCGACAGGATGTCGAGCTAGCCTGCTTCTTACTGATGAGGTACAATAATACCGAAACGGGTCTAAGAATGGCAAGCTCCTTTACTAACAAAATCGAACTTTTTGGTTTAAAGCCCCGACTTGATCGGGCACCAAACCACGTCTGCACTTTCGTAATCCAATACCTGGTGGGGCATATAGCCCAAGGCGTAGTTGTTGAAGTCCAGACGCTGGTGCAGTGTAGGACATTTTTAATGTCCTTGTTCTTGGGAACAAGTGTCATTTTATTTCACATCCTTAGGCAGGCTTGTAGTACTTTATGATTATTAGAGCGAAATATTTTTACCTTAGTCGTTGACTGATATTTTTCTCAATAGCTTAGAAAATTAAGGCATTACTTTCTTAATAAAGAATTGGCTATTATTGGCGAGACGTGCTTAATGTACTCTAGTTTGGCTAAGTATTGTTTTGGGGACATGAAATTAATTCTAATCTATTGGGTTTCCTAGGGCTGTTGCAATCCAGAATATAAAACTCACTATCGTCTCAATGAAAGAACTGCAAGACCACACTAGGAATTCTTCTCAATACACAAATACAAGATAGTTTTAAGGTTTTTGGCTCCTGTTTAGCTTTCTGCACCTTTCTTAGATCACCAGACTATTATGCTATATGTGATCATGGTCGTTTACAACTTTTTTTTGCTTTTACGCACACCCACCGCGGTCTTCTGGGGGATAGTGTGGGACTAAGGATGTCTAATACCCATTAAAAATTCCTCATCATTCTACCCTAACTATAGACATCAGGATCGCTCAATAAGCCTACTTCAATGACTAGGTTGTCTTTAACGATCAACCATTTCTTGCAGTTTCCTTTCTTCCTTCTCTTTCGCACTCATAACCTTCCTCATGTCCCATGCACCTCGTTCCATTTATTTTCACATTTGAAGAATATGTGTTCAACTGTGTCTATGTCCCCACAGTATAGGCATTCGTTGCTCTCTGTAACATGGAACCTGTGACGTTATGTCTGAAAACATCCGTGTCTAGAGATTAGCTGTGTGAGGGAGTAGGAGACCTTTCCATGTTTCCTTCTAACATTTGGTTTGATATTAGGTATTAATCTTTTAGTCCAGTGGCTTTTATAGGTTTCTTGTTGCTATTTCTGTATTTTGTGTTCAGTGGCCGCCCTTTTATCTATGCCATTTCTCATAGAGCATATTTCTTCTAGTTCTAAATAGGTGGTGTTCTGGCTATGACCAGAATTGCATCTGTTGAGATTTTCCGGTATGCGCAAGCAATTCTGATTCCAATTTTCCTCTGGACTTTTATACCTTTTTTTCGATTGCTCTTTTCCATATCGTTACCCCATAAAGTACTATGGACTGGACGTAGCTACGCTGCACAAGATTCTACTGTTTCCTCCATTATCAGTTGGAGCAGCATCACCATAAACTTTAACAAGCATTCGATGGGCTTCAGCTGCACTTTTCTTCCAATTGAAGCAGAAAAATGAACACTGTAAACAACAAGGTTTTTGTAAGAAACTCAAAGCATTATAAACTGAATATTATTGGCAGATGTCTAACCTCTCTAAATCCGCCAAAATCGGCAGTCACTTCGAACTATACATAACAGCCAGATCCATCTTTTGAAAAAGGACCGAATTAATTTGTATACCCAATATAAGCGGCGTCATTTTTTTAAAACTAGTTAGTGTAGAGTATTTTTGGATTTTCCCCATTGATAAACATGCTAGTGGCTCTTCTAGATTATTTTTCGGTTGTTATCACACCAATACCAACAAAATTATATTGATTTAAAGAGCAGGAAAAAAGTATATGTAATTTATAATTCAATATAATTATTTGATATCCATGTTATTTTAAAATTAACAGCGCGGAAAAAGTTGGCGCCAATGTTACATTTTCGAACAACAGTGATAATTAAATATCAAAATAAACCAGAAACAACTACCGACATCCCAGACAGAAGATGATATCTCTTAATAATAAAAACAGTGTTGATAATTACCTACCCTTTCCCACACTAGAAGAGCCCTTCGCGTTTAAACACCTTCTAGTTGATTAATTATCCCACCCCTTAATGAGACGGCGTATTTAAAACTGTAAACTAGGTCGAGCTGAAGATAAGGTTAACCTTAACCTGTAAGTGGTAGTTAGAGCAGTTAGGACGCGCTTAAAAAAACATGTGAAACAATTAGAGTGGTGTCCATCTGGGCTTAAAAGTGGACGGCAGTTGTAGGTTTATCGCTCGGAGATGGTATCTTTTATTTCCCAACGTATATGTATGTCTGGTGCACGATTTGTTTTGCTTGGAAGAACAACAAATTTTATGGGAGTAATTGTGCACGAAATGTTTGCTGTTTGTCTAAATTAAGTTTTAGTTTCAATTTGATGAGATTTAAAAAAATTATTTAATAAAAAAAGAATTCACAGCGTATTATTAGAGATTCATCAAGTCAAACTAGTTTGATTTGTCAAGTCAAATTTAATTTGTCTTGAAAAATCATTTTTTTTTACATAAGAATTCAATTTGATTTCGAAATATCTGCAACAAAAATGTTATCCAAAAAAGATTTTTGAAACTGATCATGCAGAAGGAATTATTACAAAGGGAACCAGAAAGTATAAAAGATTTAATGATATTTCCTGAGTTAAAAAGATTTAAAGAAAAAGAAGTATGGAGTTTAGTGAAATTGCCAAATCACAAGAATGTCATTGACTCGAAATGAATATCTAGGACTGGAGGAACTGCTCTAATCGTTGAGACATCCTCAACGATTGGGCAGCAGTAGGGGGCACAATAGATCTTATAGGTCGCAGTGTATCGACACCCCCATCACAGATAGATAGATAGATAGAATGAATATCTAAAATTAAAACTGATTCGGAAGGAAACATTTCAAAATACAAAGCACGACTGGTTGCAAAAGGTTATACTCAAAAATATGGTGAAAACTACGACAGTACTTTTGCACTAGTTATGAAATAAACAACCCTATGAATTTTACTAAAAATTTCAGCTGTAGAAAATTTAACAGTAAGACACTATGACGTCAAAGCAGCATTTTTAAATGGAGTGCTAAATGAAGACCTTTATTTGTCGCAGACAGAAGATTATACCAATGAAAATCATCCTGATTGGGTCCATAAGCTGCATAAATCAGTATATGGATTACAGCAAGCTGCAAGAGCATGGAATGATACGCTGAATACTTCTTCTTCCTGCGTAGGCGTTCATCGTTTTCTTATCAGATGAGTCTATTCATTGCTGCATCTTGTAGTCCTTGGAAGTCCCTTAGTCCCGTCCATTGATGAATATTTCTCAACCACGACAATTTCTTTCTCCCTATACCTCTTCTTCCCCCATCGATTTTACCTTGGAGAACGAGGCGTTGAAAGTGGTATCTCTCTCCACGCAATATGTGAATCAAGGCTTCGTTCGTAGCCAAAGTGACCAGTGTCTCTATATGAAAGAAATTAATAATAGCACACTGTATATGTTGATTTATGTCGATGATATGATCATTTGTCGTAAATTTGTCTCAGGAAATCTATGAGTGGTTGTCTTTTTACTATGGGAGTATTTCTTTCCTGGATCAGTAAGAAACAAACATCTGTTTCATTATCGTCAACAGAAGCCGAATATATCGTAGCGGCTCTGGCCAGTCAAGATTTAGTATGGTTGCAAAGAATATTTGAAGAATTACAATTACCAATTACGAAACCAACTATATCGTATGAAGACAATCAAAGCTGCTAAAGTTGGCAAATAATGAAAAGACTAATGCACGTACGAAACATATAGATGTTAAGAATTTAATTGACTCTGAAGTTTTTAGATTTGTTTATTGTCCGAGTTAAAAAATGTTAGCTGATGGAATGACGAAACCTCTACCCCGAGAAAATTTTGATATGTTTAGAAGTAATTTGGGCATTGTAGTAGATTTACCTGTCGAGTGGGGGTATTGCCTGAGAAACGCCAGATCACTTTATATGCCTACGTTGCTATGTTTTGAAAATAAGTAATCTGAGCTCAAACCAATAAACGCAGGGGTCCCACAAGGCAGTGTTCTTGAGCCGGTACTATATCTTTTGTATACATCTGATATTCCGGAGAGAGAAAACATAATATTAGCCACATTTACTGATGACACAGGAGTTTTAGCAATAGGAGCAACTATAGAAGAAACAACAGCCAATCTACAAAATGCAGTGAATAATATAGAACACTGGTCTAAAAAATGGCGTATAAAATTTAATGAAGACAAATCAGTCCATATTAACTTTACCAACAAAAGAATAAGTTACCTTCCAATCAATCTAAATAACAGTATTGTTCCTAATAAGAAAACAGCTAAATATCTGGGTTTAAATCTGGACATCCAACTTAAGTGGAAGGAACATGTTAAAAAAACGGAACAGTTGAAGATAAAATATAAAAATATGTATTGGTTGATAGGTAGGCACTCTCAGCTTTCCATTCACAACAAATTATTAATTTACAAACAGGTTCTGGAACCGGTGTGGATTGCAACTATGGGGTTGTACCAAAAAAAGCAATTATAGATGCCTAGAAACGTTTCAAGGAATATTGCAGGTGCTCCTTGGTATATTCGGAACAACGATCTACATAGCGACCTCCAAGTCGAATCTATCCCAGATGAAATCAAGAAAGTCGCCGGAAGACATGAAGAGAGGCTCCATAAACATCCCAACCTTGAAGTGCTCCAATTTCTAGACAACCAACCACAGATCCGAAGGCTCACAAGAACTAAACCGTTTGAGCTTGTGTAAGTGTAAAGCAGAGTCAGTGCCAGTGCTGTGCTCTGTAGCCACAACAAAGAAGTGAGCTTACGTTACAAACTAGGATGGACCACAGGTGACATCTAGACTACAAATTTTTAGGAACTTAGGTTAAAGCAAAAACGCTGAATATTCTTTTAGATTAGGTGCGTTCCCATTGTTAAATAAAAAAAACGTTGTTATGTTTTAGTTAGTTGTTGATTTTGTAATTAGACAAATAAATAAATATTGTATTGTCTTACAAAAATTAAAATTCTTTTCATCAATCTTTAATATTATAAAAACCTCCAATATTTTTCAGGTTTATTTTTTTGACACCTGGTCTATGTACAGGGTGTCCCAAATTGGTGTGTTTTGCAGGGTATCTCGTAAACTAGAAGAGATAGAAGAAAAGCAGTTAAGATGTTATGACTTCGTTTTTTGTTAAAGTAACGATAGTCTAATTAAATCTTTAGTAACTCCCTGCAGTTGGAAGATACAGGGCGATTATTGAAAACTGTCGAAAACTACAAGGTACTATAACTTCTTAATTAAGAAAAATATAAAAAAACGTTATAAAATCTTTTGATAGATATAATATTAAAGAGTTCAGTGGCGCACAGATATTTTTTTTAGGGGGCTCACTAAGGAAATCTAATGCAAACTTATGTTTTTTTTAAATGGGACACCCTGTATATTTTGACGTTTTTCGTTTCCTTTTTTAATTCTCATTCACCTGATATGACATATTATATATCTATTTCAATGGTTGAAACACCCTTAAAAAATTGAACACTCAGTAACGAAATTTATTTTATTATAAGGATGCTGATGCGTGACAATTTTATTTATCAAAATTATAATTATTAAAAAATAAAACCAGATTAAAAAAATAAAAACAATAAACTTATGAAACAACAAGAAACATTGTAACAACTAATCTACCTTTAAATAAATTTATTGTTTTTATTTTTTTAATCTGGTTTTGTTTTTTATTAATTATAATTTTGATAAATAAAATTGTCACACATCAGTATCCTTATAATAAAATGTTAAATTTCGTTACTGAGTGTTCAATTTTTTAAGGGTGTTTCACCTGATAACATTCGTAAAAGGTTTATTTGCACTGTAGCTCCAACCATTGAAAATAGATATATAATATGTTATATCAGGTGAATGAGAATTAAAAAACGAAACGAAAAACGTCAAAATATATAGGGTGTCCCATTTAAAAAAACTTAAGTTTGCATTATATTTCCTTAGTGAGCCCCCTAAAAAAAAATATGTGCGCCACTGAACTCTTTAATATTATATCTATCAAAAAATTTTATAACGTTTTTTATATTTTTCTTAATTAAGAAGTTATAGTACCTTGTAGTTTTCGACAGTTTTCAATAATCGCCCTGTATCTTCCAACTGCAGGGAGTTACTAAAGACTTAATTAGGCTATCGTTACTTTAACAAAAAAAGAAGTCATAACATCTTCTGCTTTTCTTCTATCTCTTCTAGTTTACGAGATACCCTACAAAACACACCAATTTGGGACACCCTGTACAGTTGTGATCTATCTTTGGGACCACTATTCAATACTATATATTTTCAAATGCTGACAATATAGTTTTTCATAGTGTTAAAAGATATTTCACAAATTTAATCTATTACACAGTAGCTGCGTAAAATTAAAATTCAAAGTATTACACCTAATAAATTATAAACGAAATTAAATTTACTACCACAAAAACGTAATTTGCTTCCAACCACCTAATTTTTCTTAATCAAATTAATAATTATAATGACCGACACCCTCTGGAATTCAAATATTTTCATTAATATTCTATTTGTATTGTCCGCGCTCGGTACGCCCCTGTTCTACGGGGGTTTAATTCGGACAATTTCAAGCGGTAGTCGCTCATGCTTGACTCCCATAAAAGAGGGCTTAATTTCGACATAATTGTTACTGTGACACCATCTGTTTCCTTTCGTACTTTAGCGGTAATGGTAGCAATCAGATTAGGCTCAGGTTGTTGGTGCATGCGTTGTTTTTCCCCCCATAACTCTTCGAAAATTATTTCTGTAGGGTGCTGATTAATATCGGTCTGAATTTGTCAATGTTTCATTAGTAATAACTTCAGAATGCTTTGTTTACTTATCGTTAATATGTTGTTTGGACTATAATGAAAAATGAATTATTGCGTGAGATTTTCACGTTTTACTACAAGAGTGCACTGTGAAATAGAAAGAGAAATATGCACTTTATATTTGCAGGAAAGAATGAAATAAAATATTTTATTATTTCCAAAAGAAAAATACCTCATATGGTACTCGGTCACTCAATAAGTAGGATGATTTATAAAACAACAACTTTTAGGCAACGTTCGACTTTATTAATCGACATAGTCTCCTTCATCTAACATTTCGATGCCTTTTTTGTAGAACGATTTATATTAGGCCTCAAACTAACCTTCAGTTTTGGCAATAACTTCTTCAGTCTTCAGGAGCCTAATTTCTTCCACTGGAACATTTTTTTTAGGTCTGTAAACAGATAGTATGTGCTAGATCTGGAGAATTCGTGCAATTTTGCACTGCAATCGATTTGTGACACAGTGAGGAAACATAGTGAATTGGCCACCCTATATATGTTTAAACCGACAAAATTTGCTGTATGGAATGTACATCTTGATTGTTGTTTCTCGATGGATTGTAGTGAAAGAATGAATGCACTTTTTAATTCGTAAATTCTATTAATACTAACAATGAACTGTATAACAAGTTTTAACAACAAATGAAAAAGCTAACAACTTGATTGTAAATGTTGGGCAATAGGCTGGTTCGAAATTTTCGTAATTTGTTTATTTAAACTAAAATCAAAAGAATTTATGAATAAAATATGAGGACAAGCATTTCGTTTGCAAATTTTAAGATTTACGTCCGCTATAAGCGTTATAAAACCAAGAATCAGAGCGAGGCTAGAAAACGTACCTGTGCGCGAGACTAGGCCGCGTTACGTCAGTAGCCCGCAAACGTAGGTGACAATTTACTTGAATCCGCATACCAACATTACTACCCGACGCAGTGTGGCGGAGCTTGTGTCTGGCTACTGACGTCACGCGGCCTAGTCTCGCGCATAGGTACGTTTTCTAGCTTCGCTCTGATCCTTGGTTTTATAATGCTTATAGCGGTCGTAAATCTTAAAATTTGCAGTCGAAATTTTTGTAATATCTTCAGTTAAAATAAAAAAATGTCGAACCAGCCCATTGCTCATTAAAAATTGGTTGCTCACAAGTGCGAAAAGACTTGCTTGTTATTTATAATTGATGTGGTTTTGTTAAATTGGGCACAAATGCCGCGAAATACTGAGAAGCGGTTAATCAATCGACTTCTAGAAATGGCAAGATTGTACTGTTAAATTGAACTGGGCACAAATGCCGCTAGTTACTTGAAGAGGTCCACCGACTTACTTACTAGGAGAGAAAAAGTTCTACTGATTTTAAATTGAAGAATTGCTACGAGCTTTGAATATGATGTCGATCTATTTTTGATGTATTGTTTACTGTTATTGAATTGCTGATTTTTCCAGCCAATCGCAAGCTTCGTGCGCGGTCTCTTTGAGACCACTTCGAACACCTTTCTGATGGACAAATGTTCATACAAAATGTCTACTAATATCTTTAAGGTGTCAGCTATCTCACCCAACTTCAACTAGAGTGTTCTGCTTCATCTTTGTTTGTACCATCGGCTTTAAAATCAGCAAAACACTTCTCTACCATTTGTCTCGGTGGAGCAGAGTCCTAATAACACTTGTTAAACCATTGCAACACTTAAACGGTATTGTTTTCCATTAAAAAGCAATGCTTTATCAACATACGAAATTCAAATGTTTCCATTGTTTTGGAGAGTACAAAAGTAGCGTCCCTAAAACCACTGTAACTTGTGAACTAAACGTTAGATTGTTACACTGACACATAATCATTTGAAGGTTATTACTTACTAGAAATAAGTTTCTTTGCCGCATGTAACATGTTAATTAGTGTTGCCGGTATGACCTCTTAACGGATTTTAACATTTCGAATAATGTCTCTGTTATCCAACAGTCAGTTTTACCTCACGAGAATTAATATTAGATTTCTTTATAATGGGTGAGACTTTCTCAAGCAAGTAATCCATATCTTCTATGTGTCGGATTTTCATTCCAACAAAGTAACAGACTGTACTTTCTCCACGGCCACAGAAAGTAGGAATTAAATATAATAAAATGAAACCTCAATCTCTCAACATTGTGTAGTATTTTTAAATTCAAGCTTGGATTTTTGCGGTAGCACATTCTGAGTTATGTTATCGGCATATTTTTTTATTTCTGGAGGAGTATTTTCAAATTCTACATCGGAATCGTTTGATTTTCTACTCCTTCTTAATAAATTAAAAGTTTTTACAAACCAATATTAAGACCACGTCAACTAATACTGACAGTTAATTTGTCGTTCATGGCAAACCTTATTTTTTTAAACAATTATGGAACGAATATTCTGTTACTAGAGATGGAATGAAATACTTATAAAATACATAAAAGACAAGTGTTTCAGAATGTTCTTTCTTTTCTGTTATTATAAGTGGTTTCAGAATAACTACATTCAGTAGTGGCCGTGGAGAAAAATTATTCTCTTCTAGTGTTTCTACTATTTAAAGCTCTTTCTAAATACACGGGGGTAGCGACAGTTTGGAGAGACTTGATGCACCAAGTTGTCTTCGTTTAAGACGTATACTGAAAACCTAGATGACAAAGCGATGATGCGAAGAGCCAAATTCCTCATGCATATAGTCATACACATAGAAACAGGCAACACTTGGAAACATCTCTTGTCATTCAGTGTTGCTTCAGTGGAATTGCGCCTCAAACATTCATAATATTACGTATCAACGAAGTAGGTCTATATCTAATTTTATTTACAATACTTCCCCTTGAACTAGCTTTTTCATACCAAATTTGGACTAATGATTTTTTAAATCAGCTATCTGAATTTTAATTTAAACATGCACAATACTCAAGAAAACTGTAAACTGTAAAAAATTTATTGAAACATAGATTTGATTGAACCATTTATGGAGCTTCATATTTTTAAATAATTGAATAGCACTCATATTATCGACTTTTAGAATAGGTTGTGGAATTTCGTAAAGCAAATTCTTCGAGTAGTGACCACCGCAAACTGCTGGCTATAGTAAAATGAAGAAAAACTTCAAATGTAGGTCACATTATCTAAAATGAAAATAATTCAATACAATACAAATTACTACAACTATCGAAGAGAAGATCTATATTCTGGATCAGAAATATTCGTCTTTGGACAGGAAAGAATTTTCATGACCTGTTAAGATGTGCATAAGATAAAACGACTTTTCATGAAGCCACCCTCCAATAATGGAAAGCCCCTAGAAGAACAATACAATAAAATCGTAGATTATAAGATTAAGAACGGAAAGTGCTACTTTGCCGCTCGAACTACACGAGATTTTTCCTACCATCACACGATATTAAAACTCACACCTACTTAGGAAAAGTCTGTATTCTGCCAATAATGTCAAATTATGACAGATCGCGGAAAACATCAACTTTCCAGTTAGATTTGAACGTGCGAAAGCCTATTTTGGATAGTGATCGTAGAAAAATTACATTATATAGAATGCTTTTACTTTTTTGGAATACCTCAATTACTTGAAGCCATGAACCAAATGACTCTTGTTTGTAAGTCTCTATAAAAGGTAATTACGTAATATATAAATACAGGTGTTCAAACATTTTCATGGGTAGTTATAATTAATAGCCATCTGTAATAAATTTAAATTTTGGATCGATTTTTAATACTACATTTACAATAATGTCAAAATTGTCTCGTGGAAATTCAGTTGATAATCCTATGATTTACTTGAACATTATTATTAGGTCTAAAAAAAGGCAATATTCTTTGGAATATTTTTTCCCTGCACTAATTCGTTTAGCTGTAATATACTTGACATAAAAAAGTGTGTTGGTGAAATATTACTTAATACAGGGTGTATCACGTAGATGGCCCATTAGCCATATATAGAGAACTATAGATATTTAAAATTTGAAAGTGGGGTTATGGGGCTTCGTCAGTACGATCTATTCAATGAAAATATTTTCAACTTCCTGTTATACCGGAAGTACACATCAACTTTGTTATTTGAAATGACATGTATAGTAGAACCCACTTATTTATGAGAATGAAAAAACGTTATAAAAACACAAAGGATGCCGCCAATAGAAGGAATGCTGATGAATCTGGACATTTTTGAGCAGTTTAATGTCGAAAACACCATACATACACTGTCCATATACATAAAAATAAAATAATATTACTTAGCTGGATATCGTTATAGGGGAGAATGGCGTATAATTATTTAATATGAATTTACATTTTAATTTCTATAACGCATATTAGATTTGAATAGAGGTTGATATCTTCATTTTTTGATCTCTTGTGAGATTAACAAACGTTACTAATTAAAATTTTGTCTCAAATTTTAATTCTAAAATTAAAAACACAGCGAATAAAGTCATAAATATTATAAATTAATTATGCTTACCTACCCTATCTCAATCCTCACCATCGGATTCATTATCATCAACATTGATAATAAATTGGGTCGGACTCGTTACATAAGAATTTTCTTCTTTGATGACATGTTTGATTTTTTTCTGCCAATCATCAGCTGAAATTTTGTTAATTTCTTCTTTTACCAAATTTGCAACCAACCCGTCAAATTTGGGAAACACGTTATGACGCCTTATTCTTTTTTTAAGTTGTCCCCAAATTAATTCTATGGGGTTAAATACACAAAAATAGGGCGGAAGGCGCAATACCTCGTGGCCCCTTTTTGATGCCA
Organism: Crepidodera aurea; assembly: GCA_949320105.2. Lineage (NCBI taxonomy): Eukaryota > Metazoa > Arthropoda > Insecta > Coleoptera > Chrysomelidae > Crepidodera > Crepidodera aurea. The sequence continues at coordinate 25,963,728 of OX439475.1, read as the reverse complement.
TTTCATCAATAAAGAATTTTTTTTCAAATGATTGTTTGCCTAATACTTGAAGCAATTGTTTTTTTGTATAATTTTCTTCGAAATAAAGTTCATGATTTCTTAAAAATTCCTGAATCTCAGACTTATTTGAGTTGGTATTGGGAACTTTTTCTATTAAGCGGGAATGATATGAAGCATTATCCATTACTATGTTGCTATTCTCTTCAATATTGTTTAACAGCTGATTTTAAAACCAATCTTCAAAACTTTCTCCAGACATATTTTTGTGGTAATCTAAATTACAATCTTCCAAATTTTTTCCAGAGAGTTTGAGGCAATTTTGTACCCACCCTGAGTCCGATCCACAGTGAAGAATTGTAAGTCGAGTTCCCTTGTTACTGAATATCTTCTTGTTCCGTCAGACCATCCTTTCTTTGGCGTATCGTGGGTATCGAACCACGTTTCATCTAAATAGTATATTTTTCTGTTACTATTTTTATGATCCTCTAGCTTTCCATTTGTTAAAAAAGATGTTTTTTCAATGGCACTCCTTTCACCTTCGGAAGTTACAATATTCTTATAAACTTTTATACATATGGTTTGGGCATCTTTACAAAGATATTGTTTTTTCGAGGTGGATATTTCTTGATACTCTGAAGTTGTTTCACGAAAAATGTTCTCTTCCTCATCGGAGCTACAGGAATCTTTGGGACTACAACCTGATACCACATAATCCATTGGAATATCATTTAATGATTGTTCCGATTCTTTAGATCCACTTAAAGAAACTGTATTTTCCCAAGGATGAAACATATTGAAATTGACACCGAATAAATAAATAAGAAGTACACTGTAACAATGTTTCAAAATAAAAAAAGTATGTATATACACGGAAGCCAAGAATAATATTAACTGAAATAAACTAACGCCACGAATCGCCTACCACCTACTATTCACTAAATCAAAAATCAAGTGCGAACACAAGCACAGTGTATCACTGTATGAATATTTTCGTAGCCCCCACTACTGAAGACAATATTTGTCTAACTTCTACTTCCTACTTTAATTTCAGAACAAAATGATCCCGCTTTATACAAGTCGCTAATACCGACAAATCCACTTGTCGGCACATCTACATGCCGCTAATACCGACAAAGCCACTTGTCAGCACATCTACAAGCCGCCAATGCAACATGTCTGCACATCTGAGAATTTTGTTTCTGCAATTGAAAATGTAAAAACTATAACCACACTTCCATTGTCGCCTCTTATGAGTGTAACCTCACACCCCACAGTTTAGTTAAATTAATTTAAGACAAAATTTTAATTAGTAACGTTTGTTAATCTCACAAGAGTTCAAAAAATTAAGATATCAACCTCTATTCAAATCTAATATGCGTTATAGAAATTAAAATGTAAATTCATATTAAATAATTATACGCCATTCTCCCCTATAACGATATCCAGCTAAGTTGGTTATTGAATCTTTGCACAGTGGTGCTAATAGCCAAAATATTATTTTATTTTTATGTATATGGACAGTGTACGGTGTTTTCGACATTAAACTGCTCAAAAATGTCCAGATTCATCAGCATTCCTTCTATTGGCGGTATCCTTTGTGTTTTTATAACGTTTTTTCATTTTCATAAACAAGTGGGTTCTACTATACATTCAGCATCAAATTTTGAACACAAAATTATTAGCATACCACAGGTCTAAGTTTAACAGTTTCCGAGATATTTGAGATTTTTATAAAAATTTTTGAAAAACGTATCTGGCTTAGTTGTTAAGCTATTAATTTCAAATTTTATACAGAGATTGTGAGAATGTCCTTCTAGCATATGGTGTAACGTCAAATGCAATATTTTATACAGGGTGTCTAGAATGGAGCGTTCAATGTTCATATTTTCAATTCTCAATAAGTCGATAATTTCAAACAAAACGCCCTGTATTTTATTATTACGCCTGAATCAGTTTTTTATTCTCTTTCGATCTGTATTAGCATTCCTATACCTAAAGTTACGTATTTCTGAGTAATTGCTGGATTTATTGTAATTTGGAGACATGTTATATAAATTGGTGGGTAATATAAACTAGCATGCCATGAAAATTGAAAATGATAGTTCAAATAAACAAACTACTGGACAATTAGATTATTTTATTTTCTAACTTTGTTCAATTTATTAGGGAAAATGGCTATAGCAAAATGATAACTTTTACTTGAACTTTCATCAACTCAGAACCAGCATCTGGGTCACAGAATATACCCCAAATAATTTCTATTTCACATTTACTGCGTTGTTTATCTCGGTTTGTTACAATATGGAATTATTTTATCATGTTATGTCACTCATGACAGCCCCGCTGGATGAAAAATAGAATTCTATTGCCTTAAATTTGAAAATGACCAATAAATCGGAAGCATTTATCAGTGAAAAATGAAAACTAAAATTTTTTTATCAACCTTTCAGTAAACATTAGTATTCAAAGCAATAAATTACTAGAAAATGTTTAGATATCCTAGTAATTAAGTAGGAACCTTCTTTGCTTGAGCAAACCTGCTAACACTAGGTCTGATAAATGGTCTACCATAATTAATATTAAAAAATTAATTTTTAAATTTTACGCTAATTACACACAAAACCATTATGACGTCTACTAAAAATTTAAATGTAAGTAAATTTAAGGTAACAACAAAATTGTTTTTAAAATAATGGTTCCAAAATAATTGTATGTGTTTAGCCTATTTTAAAATGTCAGTCCAGTCCAGCGTTAGTGCTCCAGTAAATACAAATTTATAACAAAAATTGTATTGGTTTTCGAAAAAATGAACTAAAATTGTTGTAATTGCAAATCTTTATCGCAGTCTTCAATATTTCTTGCACCTGTAACAGAAAATGAATTAATTACAACTATAAATAATTTAAAAGACAGAAAAGCTCCCGGATTTGATGGAATAAGTGCGGAATTACTAAAAGAAATCAGAAACGAAATTTTACAACCCCTCACGTTTTTGATAAATAAAATAATTGAATATGGAGAATGGCCTGAAACACTCAAACTTGGAATAATAAAGCCACTATTCAAAAGTGGAAAAAATGATGAAATCCTCAACTACCGACCCATTTCTCTAATCAGTAACATCGCAAAAAGTTTTTGAAAAACTTTTGAAGGTCAGAGTAGTCAGTAAACTTGATAAAAATAAACTTTTATCTGAAAAACAATTTGGATTCATGGAAGGAAAGTCCACAAATGACGCGATTTGCTCACTGACATCAAAAATCTATAATAGCCTGGACAGGAAGAAATATTCACTAGCTGTTTTTTTGGATCTCGCAAAAGCCTTCGACACTGTTGACCATATAAAGCTTTTGAAGGATTTGCAAGATCTAGGATTTAGGGGAAATTTACTTAAATTATTTGAAAACTACCTGAGTAACAGAAAGCAACGTTTAGCAATCGAAAATGCACTTATTGAAGAAAGAACAGTACAATATGGGGTGCCGCAAGGGACAGTATTGGGACTGGTATTCTTTATCATTTACATGAATAACATATTCACTTCACAGACCAACGGAGAAATCATTAGTTTTGCAGATGACATGGCAATATTTTATGAAGACGCATCCTGGGAAAACCTGAAAAAGAAAGTCAAAAGCAATATGAGTAAAATTATTGATTGCTTTAATCAAAAAAAATTTACACTGAACTTTGAAAAAAACTTCGTTCCTACCTTTCGCTTGTTACTCATCTCCCCTCCTCGATTTCAACTACCTGGAAATAAAAAATGCTGATGATATTATTCAATTGAAGTCTTCAGAATTTATTAAATATCTAGGTGTCAACATTGACACTCACATTAGATGGGATGTCCATATAAAAAAAATATTAGATACTTTGAGGAGTATCATCTTTAAATTTTTATATTTTAAAGATTGAATACTCACCAAATTAAAATCCTTTACCATGCATTAATCGAGTCTACATTGTCGTATGGAATTCTAGGTTGGGGAGGTGTTGCCAGCAGTTACTTAACTTACCTAGATATTTTACAGAAAAAATTCCTAAAGATTTGGTTCAATAAATGTCGAACGTATTCATCGACCTTTCTCTATTCTGAAAGTAAAATAGTACACCTCAGACAAATCTACTTGCTACGTGTAGCGGTAGATCAATACAAAAACAAAAGTAGCTTAAGAAATATTGACCACAACTATGATACCAGGGCAAAAAAAGAAAACATGATGCACACTGAGTAGTCATCCAAAACTATTGGTCAGAAAGGATATCCCTAGAAACATCAAAGATTCAAAATCAATAGTATTATTAAAAAAAAATAGAAAACATTACCTTCATGAAACAGAAAGAAAAATGATACATAATCTAATAGACCCGAATAAAATTCCCTACAATAATATTTATTGAAAAACAAAAACATACTAATGACATTGTACCAAAAATTTTATTAATTTGTTCACTGAATATTATTATTCTCATTCTGTTAATTTAGTGGTAGTAGACGTTATATTCAAATAATTATCAAATTTTGTTTTGAAAAAACATTTCATAACCACGCGCTGGCTTCTTAACCTTAGTGGTTCTTTTTGTTTATTTCAAAAATACAAATTTTACATCACACAACATCAGACGTCTTCTGCATCATCAGGAGGTTGTGGCTTCCAAGGATTTCTTTTATTGCTTCACACGTGGCATTAGATGTTAGTCATTGGAGCCACAAATAATGATCGGTATGACTTTGGTTTTCATATTCCACATTCTTTGTATTCCTATTTGTAGGTCTTTATATTTAAGTTTCTTTTCAGACTCCTTCTGTGTTATGTTATAATCTGACGGAACAGCTACGTCTATAAGGAGGCATGAGCTGTTTTTCTTATTCTTTACGATGATGTCTGGCTTATTTGCTATTATTTGCCGGTCGGTTTGTACTTGGGTGTCCCATATTATTGTGACGTCTGAAATGGCAGTGACAGGATCTGGACTGTGTAGGTACCATTTATTATCTATATCTATATTATGTTCCTTGCATATATTCCCGTGCAGTAGAGAAACTACTTTATTGGGGCGGTCTAGGTAGGCCTTCTTAGCTAAGATTAGGCATCCCGATACTACATAATGTATGGTCTCATTTTGAATTCGACAAAGTGGGTCATTGCCGGATTTCATGATTTTGGCCTTCGTGTAGTTCGTTGGGATCGCCTGTTCCTGACTTAAGATTTGCAGTGGTAAGCCATTTCCATGATTGATTTTTGTTTATAGTTTCTTTCTCTACTTCCTTGGCCATACATCGTTTTTTCTCTCCTTTTGCTCAATTGTTCATGTTTCTTTCTCTCTTTAGTTCTTTCCTTGATAAGCCTTACTATTTTTGTTTCAGGATCACGCGGGTTGCTATCTTCTATTCTTTCTTTCTGCTTTGTTCCAGTGCTTTTCTTTTCTTATTATTATTATTATTATTATTATTTATAATCTACCGTACGCCACTCAAGCATGAATTTTTTAAAAAAAGTAGCTATCGTCTTCGACTCTGGATACTTTTAAAAAATTCATACTTTCGGAAATATTTCCGATAGTAATTCAAGCTCTAGGGAGATTACAAGTGAAAATAACTTTACTAATTGCCCGCCCAATTATATCTACCGCTAGATAAAAATTATACATACATAATACTCACACTTTGCAAATTATATAAGCCGATAAATCCGACATAATTAAAAGCAAAATAGACGAATGGCAATTTTTTGTATCACTGCAAATGCTAATTAAAATTAAAAGCTTTGTTTAAGTTTTATGGTTCTTGGACACGAATATTTTCGTTATCTGAGCAGGATATCCTAAATGGCCATTTTCCCAGTGGTTGCCGTTCAAGGTGAGAGAGAAAGTGGTTTGTGTCGGTGGCCTTATCTGAGGCCTTATCTTATTCTCCCCTATTTACTGGTCAAATTATTGTTGGCAGCATTGCATTGTTCCCTCTACGATTGTAATTGTGTGGCTAGCCGAAAAGGTGCGAATACACGCATTGGCGTAGATTTAAAGCGCATTTTTTTCTCACGTAGCCCAGTCAACTTCTAATAATATACAACGATTTCGACGAAATATTGTGCAAAATAATATAGCGGAGGTGGCTTTGCACACAAATGTCACTCAAAAAGTAACGTAAAAGTTTAATTAGTGGGTCAACATTCCTGGTCGTAATTTACTACTGTTTTATCGAAATAATTCAAGCTGGTTTTTATAGGGAAGTACCTTATTGGTGAAATTAAAATTTGACAGAATAGATTTTTGTACTCTAAAAAATGATTGTGAAAGAACTTGATAAGTATTTGAACTGCATTTTAAATTATATTGTTATAATATGTTTTGTTAATTATAACAAATAAAATATTAGAAAATGAAAATTTATGTTATTTTATTGCAATACTCTTTTCTCAGGATTTAAAAGTGGGTTTCAAAATGTATAATCATTGAATTCTTTATTTTTGTTTGTTGAAAAATTTTTAGAGTTAAATAAAACCAAAGAACAACCAATTAATAACAAATAACCTTTTATATAAATAGATTTTCCTTAACCATAACTAAAAATTATTATTCATCTATACTATCATTCAAACTCAAAAGAAAAAAATGTATTATAAATACTAATTAATTATTTTTAAATTTTGTAGAATCTCAATCTAATAACTGTACTAAATCTACTACTATCTAAGTCACTTAATAATTAAAAAACGAAGAAGAAATTTAGTCATTCTTATACACGGCGAAGTAATGTGTTCGTTTAACTGTTTTAATTATTTAGAAATGGTTCATTTTATGTTTATTTTCAAATACCTTTTTTTATGTCCATTGTCCACTTTATATCCCGAATCCCTTGTTTATTGTTGCGGTCAGTGTCCAAGTTTAGAACAGGAATTATTTTGAAATCCTGTTGATATTCTCTTCTGAAGAAAAGTATGTTGGATGGAGCCTGTTGAGTTGCCACTTAATTTTATTAGTCACTTTATTTAGGTTAATTTTGTTTATTGTAACTATCTGGCTAATGTATAACTTTTTAATACTGTACGTAGTCTACCTAAGGTTGTGAAATAAATCACACTTGTTCCCAAGAACAAAGACATTAAATGTCCTACACTGCACCAGCATCTGGACTTCAACAACTACTCCTTGGGCTATATGCCCCACCAGGTATTGAATTACGAAAGTCCAGACGTGGTTTGGTGGCCGACCAAGTCGGGGCTTTAAACCAAAAACTTTGATTTTATTTTTAAAGGAGCTTGCCATTCTTAGACCGGTTTCGGAATTATTGTTCCTCTTCAGTAAGAAGCAGGCTAGCTCGAATTTCTATCTCTAAAGAAATTCTGAAGATCGCTTTGAACCCACCAACTCTTAGTACAAACGATTAAGTCGAGAAAGAGGAGGTGATCAAAGTTTTTGGTTTAAAGCCCCGACTTGGTCGGGCGCCAAACGGGCCGTCTGGACTTTCGTAATTCAATACCTGGTGGGGCATATAGCCCAAGGAGTAGTTGTTGAAGTCCAGACGCTGGTGCAGTGTAGGACATTTAATGTCTTTGTTCTTGGGAACAAGTGTGATTTATTTCACAACCTTAGGTAGTTTTGGTACGCCCATGGTCCTTTTTTGGTATTTTTATGGTTCAAAAAATTCCACCACCGTTACGCTGTACGTAGTAATGTAATTGTTATTTTTTTAATTTTTAATTCAATTTTTCAATCTAAAAAATTTCAACATGTTATTCTTTTAAAATCGTTCTTCTTTGTTTTTTTAAATCCTAGATCCCTTGCCAAAATTGATGCCCAATAATTATTGAAAATTTTGACATAAGAGCTCGGGAAAGTAGGTACTTTGTCGAGCAGTTATGTCACTTTACCGAGCAGTTATGTCAATTTTCCGATCTATACCGGCAACGACGCACTTTCTGATCTAAAAAATGATCAGAAAAACGCATTTTCTAAAGTGGCGGCACAAAAAAGCTTTTTCCCGTCCCTGTTTTTATTTTTCCAATCGCTGTTTGATAATACCTGCCTGGATTCCTTGACAGTACGTTGATTTTTAAGTTGTTTTTATGTCAAATTTGTTTTATGTGTTCGCAAATTTGAAAATATGGATTTTGATTTTGAATTCTGTGGGAAAAGCCCCTAACAAAATTCATCGAAGCTCAGCGTCTCTGTAAATAGATGGAGGGGTGATATAAATTTAAAACGGCACGGAGAATAGAAATACCCCACCGTAAGGGAAGGCTACCTTGCAGATTCAATAAAAAACAAAGTTTAATACAAATAAGTTCCATGCGTGATGTTCCAAAACAATATGCATGAAACTAATTTTATTAATACCATTACAATTCCCAGCATTTCAGACAAATCTTGTTTTAAAATAATTGATACACATAACAAAATTATTATTTAAAATTTAACATGAATAAAGTGCTGAATAATAATTATGTTAGCAATAATTACAAAAAATATTACGTAATAGCTTTTCTTCTATCAAACCACCATTGCCTCAACGTACCCACCTTCTCTTTCAATACAAGTTTCCGTTCTACGAGAAAATTCTCTTGAAACATTTCTAATCATGTTTGGAGTTATAGGTCTGAATGGTTTCCGTAATAACCCTTTCCAAAAGTTGGACGCTTGTGAAAGGCCCTTGTTTGTATACATTCTCTTTCAAGTAACCCCAAAAAAATAATCTAACGGAGTTAAATCTGGTGACCTCGCTGGCCAAAAAATCTCTGAATATCTGTGTATTAGTTTTCCATTAAAAGCATTTTCCAAATATTGTATTACTACCAACATTGCCCTCTTTCGTAGAAAATATTTAGGATTTTATAGCATTACATCTAACTTGGTCGCCTCACTTGCAACTGGGTTTTCACGTTTGTTATTGAATTTGTTTTTAACATCTCCGTATACTTTGAATTTTTCCATAATTCTCATTACCGTTGTATGGTGTATATTTTTTCCTTGATGTCTGTTATTAAATATTTCAGCTGCTTCCCGATACGTTTAATAATTACCACCCACAATTAGCACAATTTCTATTTTTTTTCTAAATTCAATACCACCGGCATCTTTACTTAGAATTTATTGTAACTTTCAATTTCACGTTTAATGTCAGATATGTAAATATCATGGCTACTTGATTAAAAATGTACTTATACATTTATTATTGTTGTAGGGTAGACAATAGGAAAATGTACAAAATCATCGTTTTTTAACATTTTGTTAAATGGCTCTAAATTTGAACATAGTTTACAAATCTAAATAAATTTTCTTAATAACAAGTTTCGATATTATAAAAAATGAAGGTACTTTACTCTTGAGTAAAATTCATATTTTTGATCATACCTCGTATACGACTGAATGATTTTAATATCTGATGGTTGTATTTAAGGTTTTAGACCATGCAAAACTTTTTATGAAGAATAACTTTTTTTCGTAATATTAACAATAAAAAAGTTTCCCATATGGTGCGAACTTAAGTGGACACGCTGTATAAAATAAAATAAATAATTAAGTTTAAATCAAAGTGTCGGTCTTAAAAAATATATTGTACGTCACGCTACCGAAAATTAGTGTTTAGCGGATCCCTCCAAGCTTCCAGGACGAGCCATAGGCGAGTCCTGAAATCTGCTTGTCGACCTGCAAAACACTACTTTCCGGCCTTGTAACGTAAATTACTATTTTTATTGCGTTCCCGTAATAAATTCTTAAAATTAGGTTACTTTTTGACGCTCCTCTGTAAATTCTATAATATAAAAACTGTCAATTTAGATTATTTAATTGTCACATGTTATCTATTTTATTTAAAATTTAATATCACTTTGGAGACCTTACGCTCACGATAAATAATTCATCTATCCAATTTCAGAGACAGTATTGAAATAAACGTAGTTTTAAATAGTAATAAATTTCAACTCATTTCCATATTTATGAGCGCTATTACTAAAATCAAATGCGAAATAAGTAGTGTGCATTAAATTTATTACAACAGGAAAACAACACTAACAACATAACACAAAACTAATAGAACAGAACAGCACAATAACACAGCTTATTTCTCTTCTCCTCCAGCTTCATTATGTAACCAATGAAAAGACCCTAAAGCATAAAACTGTTTTCCTAAATACTCAATCTAATAAAATCCCTTTCAAAGTCCTGCCCATAAAATAAATACAAGAAGACAACACACAAACCCCTCAGCATCTCATTGGTCGGCCAATTAGCTCTCCTCACCCTACTATTGGCCCGGGTACCTTGGAGGGGATAGGAGCGCAAGTGGGAGAGACAACATGGCTGATTTACTGTCCGTTAGCTCACTGGATCAAACGCTTAGGTTAGTTTAACAGTAACAGCTCTTACGGAGAGTAGACGTATTACTGTTAGGAAACACCTGTTAACATTTTTTGATGATATCGCAGATGACAGTGAGAGTGATTCCGCCGGTTTGTTTATAAACTGAATGATAATTATTGACTGAGTGTTAAAAAAATTGAGGATATTTTTTTTGCTGTCAAAGTGTTGGGTGTGGGAGACAAAGTGCCTGGCATGACAGTGCAGGACGATCCAAAGGTCATGCCTCAAACAGCAGCTACAAGATCTCGTTTTATGATAACGGACATCTTAAGTGGACCTGCTGATGGGGCTGCTATAATCCGGGGAAGATCTCCGAGTCCGGGACCTAGGGATTTATCCCTTCACTCGAATCCTATCCATGATAGCGATACGGATAGTTCTGGACATCCTGACACTTCTAGTATTTGTTCTGGTAAGTCTACTTATTAAAAACAAATAAAATCAACCGTGTTATTAATTTATTTCAAATTTAAAAAAATTATAATAGATAAAAATAGGTTTTTTTTCAGTAACAATATTAGATTTTTTCTTATTGTATCGTCGCACATCGACACCCTAAAAAAATAATTTTAAACCAAAAATTCGAAATTATTTCCTCACAATATATTTTTTGAATAATAGGTAACTAGTTTCAAATAACCAGCGATCATCAGGTCTAGAAAAAAATAAATCTTAGAACTTTATTTATTTTTCTAGACCTGATGATGGCTGTTTAGCTGAAACTAGTCTTCTATTCAAAAAATTTATTGTTGCGTATTGATTTGGAATTGTCCTGTTAAAATAATTAAATGTATTTGGTCAGCAACAATATTATCGTTTCCTTTATTGTATTTCGGATCTACAAATATATTTGAAATTCACTTTTAAATGAAAGATGCATAAGATCAGAATTATACATCAATATATTTATTTCCTTATATTTTCGGGAAAAATTTTTATCAGTAATAATATTAGATTTTTTCTTATCGTATAAAAAAAATAATTAAATAATTTTAAACGAAAAATTCCAAATTATTTCCACACAATATACTTTTTGAATAATAGGTAACTAGTTCCAACTAAACAGGTCTAGAAAAAAATAAATATTAGAACTTTATTTATTTTTCTAGGCCTGATGATGGCTGTTTAGTTGAAACTAGTCTTCTATTAAAAAAATATATTGTTGTGTATTGATTTGGAATTGTCCTGTTAAAATAATTAAATGTATTTGGTCAGCAACAATGTTATTGTTTCCTTTATTGTATTTCGTATCATTAAATATATTTGAAACTCACTTTTAAATAAAAAGATGCAGAATTATACATCGATATATTTATTTCCTTATATTTTCGGGAAAAATGTGTATAACTGATATTCATACTAACATTTAAAAAAAGAATGTTTTACAAAAGTAAATTATTCGTCGAATTGACGATTTTGTAACATTGGCATATCTCTCTTGAATTTGAATATTTATGATGTTTACGTCTTAGAGAAATTCTAGTTGAATAATTTACTTCCGGCTTTATTTTATGTATAGTAACTTTAATAATTCTTGTTTTTAGTGGTAATATTTTATTAATTCAATTATACTTAAATTAGTTTTTTCCACATATAAATTTATTTAATACTAGTTGCTTTTCTCTACGGATAAAATCTTTTCCTCTTTTTGTTTTACAAAATTCATTTTACATTTTTACAATTGTTTACATTTACATTCAATATGTTGTAAATAGTTTATTAAAGCAAACCTTTAAATTTAAATGTTTTATGCAATTTCTTACACGTGATTCGAGAGCGAGAATCAATCTATTTTAATAACGTAAAAGTCTATTTAAAATTACAATTATTTATTATTAACTCTCGTCTAGAGTCAATGAATCGCATCTGTTTTTTTCCCAAGTCGTTTGCCCACAACTCTTTTGTACCTCCAAAATGATTATGTAGTCGTGGAGGTCATATTTCCTACGTTTTTCATCCGTCGTACTTGGTTATAATTCCTAAGCTTTTCGATCCACCGGATCTTCTTCTTCTTGCCTAACGAAAGTAGTTGGAGAAAGTATCTATGTTTTTACATTTAAATAATAAAGTACTATACCAACTTAATGATATTAAACAGTTAGTTAAAAACAGAAAATAAATTGGTGTTCATGTTCGAATTTTAAAACATTATGTTGTCTTTTGAGCGCAAAATAACAATTATAAAGTTGATGTAAATTAGCTCTGATAAGCTTAAATATTCCCTTTTAAAAATGCGCATTTTTCTGTAACAAATTAACTCACAAATTCATAAAAACTGTTCTAATCTATTCAGAAGTGTTTGTTACATAAAAGTTTCGGCTGATTATGATGATTTACGGGCGGCAATTTATTTAATTAGCGTTGTATTATTTTATGGGCGTTAGTTACGAAATTGTTCTACTTAAAAAAATGTTAAACTTAAATTAAATGCTAGCGAAGTACTCGAAGGTAATGAGTAGGCTGTAAAAACTATAGAATTCGTAATATGGTCATTGTAGGAAGGTCTGTTATTTTTTTGAATATGATTATGAAACAAAATCTTGAGTTTACTAGTTTAACCAACTGTGGAGTTTCGCTAATCTAGTCAACACTCCATATTCAGCATTAGAGTGAGTGTTATCATGTCACTTAATGTTTTTATTTTAATTTTATTTTAATCCCTTAATACCGACTCGGCTTCTAAGTTTTTGAGAAAACAAATATTTCATGGGCAATACTTTATATTCTCCTATATAAGAAATTTTGGCTGATTTTCAATTTTGTTTTGAGATTAAATTCATTATTTTCCAATCAAATTATGGGCATACTCGAGTACCGTTTACCTGTTTTAATCCGGGTCCAAATTTTGAGAGGGTCGAGGAGCGCCCCAGGTCGGATAATCAGGAACGATCTATCGGAAGAATCTAGATTTCCTCCACACGTATCGGTCTCCAACGCACAACAAATGTCTGTGTAAGTTTTCATTCACGGTTCAATGCATCGTTTTATCATTTACATCCAGATATTTTCCGCTGGAACCGAGTAGCGTCCGGCGGACGGTAAAACAGCCTAGGTGCGCCCAAGAAATAAAATTTCATAGCCCAGGCATAGATTAGAGAGTTACAGATAGGAAGGTCAGACAAGACAAACGAAATTAGACAGAGATAGACGCCAATTTAAAACCCACTTTGAAGGCTGTCAGCAGTGTATGTGTCAGATTGAATATTTATTCGGATAATTGAGAACACTATGACAACAAAAACATAATATTCTTCGTCTTCTTTTTCTTCGGTTATTACTTGTATACTAGTGAATTTGCCAGTTCATAAAATCATTGTATTAACAGTTTACTTTGATTTTAAGTTTCTAATGTTTATTTATGCCAAAAATATTATCTATGCGATGTAAAAACAATTTTGTTGACGGAACTTTTTACAGATCTCCTAAAGCTTTCACGCAAGTGTTTGTGATTCATAGTTTTCATCATAATGTTTATATCCCGTTAGTATTTTTTCTTTTGCCGAATAGTCAAATTTCTTATGAAAAAGCATTAATAATAATGTATTTTTATTAAAAATAAATAAATACTTCTCTCGGGCGTTATTCTACCAGCTTTTGAGATGATTAAACAATTCGGGACGCTATTCGATATCTCCGCAATATCTCGCTATAAAAGAAAAAGCAAAATATGAAAAAGTCGCAAATACCTACCGTTCGTCTTCTATAATTTATACCCGATTTGTAGGTACGTTTTATCGACATCTGATGTAGAATTTATTTTCAAAGGGAGCATCATTGGGTTAGTTTAATCTGATTTGAAAGATTGGCGTTTCTATCAAATTATGATTAGAAAAATTAATTTAAGAAAGCACAATAATTCCCACAAGCATTTCAGTATATTCAGTATAAAAATACCTTCTGTCTAAAAACAAAAAGTTATTACCACTACATTTTCAAATCATTCCCGATAGCAAAGCTTCCTGGTAATATCAAATGAAAACTTTATTGGATATTGTTTGAAAAATTGTCCTGTTAAAATAATTAAATGTATTTGGTCAGCAACAATGTTGTCGTTTCCTTTATTGTATTTCGCATCAACAAATATATTTGAAACTCACTTTTAAGTAAAAGATGCAGAACATCAGAATTATAGATCGATATATTTATTTCCTTATATTTTCGGGAAAAATGTGTATAACTGATATTCATTCAAAAAAGGAATGTTTTTCAAAAGTAAATTATTCATCGAATTGACGATTTTGTAACATTGGCATATCTCTCTTCAATTTGAATATTTATCATGTTTACGTCTTAAAGGAATTCTATTTGAAGGATTTACTTCCGGCTTTATTTTATGTATAGTAACTTTAATAATCCTTGTTTTTATTTTAGAATTTTCCTAAAATATTTGTGGCTATTTTGAGCTTCCGTAAATCCAGAAAAGTGAAGTCTATTAGTTGTAAATTTTGTTATACTTTTCATAATACAAATACCTTCTGTCTAAAAACAAAAAAGTTATTACAACTACATTTTCAAATCATTCCCGAACAAAGCTTCCAGGTAATATCAAATGAAAACTTTATTGGATATTGTTTGCCTTTAAGGTTATGTTTTCGCGTGATATGACATACCATTATAACTGTATTAAATATTTACTCTTCTAATAGTAGTCTTTTGCTCGTGTTGATCCAAATCATCGTGAACAACCTTAATCGAATATTGAATAAGTTATGAGGTGTTTGATTTGTGTTTGTTTACCCAGTACACCGTAACTGTGTTTGCTTTGTTCACTCTATACTCTTTACTTGCCGAATCAATATTTGAACACATTTTCAATCAAATCAACAAGGTATACTCATTCGATGGAAACGTTAATAATATTATCCCCAAATAAGTACAATTTTATATGTCTATATCTAGGGAAGTGATATTTTTTTAAATGTTTTATCTGTAAACAATAAAAAAATTAAATTAATTTTGACACATACTTTATCCGTAAAAGTTAGTCGCGTCAGAATAAAATATGTAAGGAGAGAAAAGTTTGGAAACGTATTTAAAAAGAATTTAAAAAAACGGTTACTTCATAAGAATTCTAAAATCGCGAATCTACCAATTAATTTCGAGATGGTCACAAAGAGGAAGTTATAGAGCGTTAATTTGATATATTTTTTATCACTTGTTTTGTGTACTGCGGTCATTATTTTAAATTGTTTTGGAAAATTTGCATTATATCAGACCATGTTTTGTAAACATATCATAGATATGAAAGAATCAGATTTCAAAATGCCGGTCACAGAAACAGAAGTCTTAAATACTTGCGGAATCGATCAAATTAGTTCCAATATGCTTAAATACGTTGCCCATTATATTATTATAGTATTTTAATTAACCGATCTTTTCAAGAAGGTGTTTTTCCTAAGATATTTAAAAACTGCCAGCAATAACAAAAAAAGTGTAGGTATTTTCATGGATTTAAGCAAAGCATTTGATCTAGTAGATCATGGTCTACTTAATGTTAAGCTTTGTAAGTATGGTTTTAGAGGAAGACTTGGTGAGTGGTTGAGATCTATCTATCTGACAGAAATCAGTTAACAGTCGTTAATTCTTGTCTATCAGAAACACGTTTAGTTAATTGTGGTGTACCTCAGGGCTCTGTCCTAGGGCCTCTTTTATTTTTAATCTTTATCAACGACTTAGCTCTGATGGTTAATGATGGCAGTATTGTACTATTTGCCGATGATACTTCTTATCTATTTTGTAATAATGATATCTCCCAATTAACTATCGAATTTCAAATTAGAATAAATAAGCTAGTACAATGGTTTGTCGAAAATAAACTTATTGTTAATAAAGAAAAAACTGTGTTCGTTCATTGTAAGCCTAGGGTGAATGATGTACTTGAGAGTCATCTATTGAGAATTCATGGAAAATCTATTCATCAAATACAGTCCACAAAATTCTTAGTTGTTCACATAAATAACTCATGTAGTATGATTTCTCATTTTGAATCCGACAAAGTCTACATTTTGGGTCATTGCCGGATTTTATGATTTTGGCCTTAATGTCGGTCGTAGTAATCGTCTGTTCCTGACAAGCTGTTATTAGTGCTTCTGTTTCGGATTTAAGATTTGCAGTGGTAAGCAATTTCCATTATTGATTTTTGTTTATAGTTTCTTTCTCTACTTCCTTTACCATTTGTTCAATTGTTCAAGTTTCTTTGTCTCGTTAGTTCTTTCCTTGATAAACTTTACTCTTTTTGTTTCAGGAACACGCGGGTTGCTGTCTTCTATGCTTTCTTTCTGCTTTGTTTCAGTGCTTTTCTTTTCAATATGTTCTTCTTGTTGTCTATAAATTAAACCAAGAAATTTATCTGTTTGTTTTAGTTTAAGATAGTTGTTGATTCCCTCAAGGGTGATTACATAGCTATTTTCAAGGTTTAGCATTCCTCTTCCTCCGTCTTTCCTGGATACGCAGATTCTGTCAACATCTGACTTGGGGTGTAAGGCTCCATACATCGTTAGTAGATTACGAGATTGGCGATCTAACTTTCTGATTTCACTATTATTATTATAAACTTTTAAACTATAATTTATGTAGCGAGAACTTGATAAAGGAACGGAATTTAGTAAGAGTGTACAAATTTATTGTTTCTTATCTATTTTCGGTTAAAATTAAAAAATATATATTTGTATGTTATACCTACGTTACATAAATAACAAATTCCATTCGCTGTTAAATTAAAACTAAAGTATTCATGAACCAATTTAACTATTAAAAAAATAATTGGAATATATAAAACGTGGAAATGATCGCACACAGACCATAAAATGTTTATTGTATTATACAATTTATACGTTGAAAATGCAGAATCTGGACTTCCTCTGCTTTGTTGAACTCACGCAAGCATTATATAAATAGAGGAAGCGTTCAGTTGATGTTCAAACAAATTTTAAAATTCATTAATTTTTAAAATGAAAGCTAAATCTACGCGTTTATTTATATAATAAACAATTTTTTACGGTCGCATTTATCGGTTATGCTCGCTGATATATTAAGTGCGTCATTAAATAAAAATGTTTTTAATTCCAGTATTTTAATATTGCTGGTAATTTTAAAATAATTCGTTTCAAAAACCGGAAACTTTATTGTCGTCATTTTTGTCAATAAAAATGTTTTATTTATGCATAAAATTTTTACGGTTAAATCTGAGATTTCAATCAAGTATTCCTAAGTCAAAATATAAATGATAACAAAACCGAAATATTTACGGCTGTTTCAATGTTTTAAAGTGTAACCCAGGTTGAGAGTGACACAAATGAAACTAATTGGCTAATAATTTTAAACAGACGAAAACTGTATAATGCCAGTGTTATGTTGTTGTTGGTTAATTTTAACGTCTCTTTTCTGACCTAATGGCCTAAACTGGACGGGATCTACAGCTTATCGTGGGCTCCGAACTACGGTCCTCAATCACCTTAAACCCAGGAATATGCCTTTGTCATGCCGGTGATCTACCGACTAACAAGTGTGTAATTGTGTCACCAACCCCTATCAGTTCCACGAGATATCCGATCTCATCCGGCCTGTCCGGCGTGAATGAAACTGCGTATGACACAAATACCTTTTTGCATTTGCCAAAGTCTTATCTGACTTTAATTTCACTTGAATGTGGCTGGATTCGAACCTACTCTCCGAACACTGACCAAGCTCAATTGGCAGACTAGGCCACCGTGTCCGATAACGCCAGTGTTAGAAAACATCTGAAATAATATTAAAAATTGATACTTCACCCAAGTAGCACTTTTCGTAAACGTAACGTGGTGGCCACGACATTAGAAACTTTAAAGTGTATTGCCAAAGTCTTTGCCACCTAATAGAAACGGTTCTATAACGTGGCGGTGACTATGCTACTTGGGTATAGTGACAGAAACTGATATCGCAACTTCGATTGGGTGGCTGTTACGTAATAATCACTAAATCTACCCCTACACAGTAACAATAACTTCATGTTATTTTTGCCTATTTGTATATAGTCACGTAAAGTTCTCCGCTGGGAACCACTATAATATTTTGGTGCCACTAAAGGTGTTTGAAACGTTATAACTACTATAATAGTTACGGCCACCAAACCATATCACTTAAATACCACTTAGAAGTAGCAGTGATCTTAAAGTGGGCGTGAGAGTTTTACTGTCATTTTGGGAACCATTAATATACCTTTAAAGTAGCGGCACTTGATTAAATGATTGCAGTAATTCTCGCCACGTTTTTGCCACACAAAAATCACTTTAAAGTTATATTTTCTAAACGCAGACGTTTGCAGCCATTTTTTGAGATCGCCATGATGAGAAAAATAAACGCGCTATTTAAAAAACTTTTTTTTCGTCAGTACGGCTTCAAATTTACTACATTTTCATACATAATTAATGATTTTAATAACAAAGATTGATAAAAACAGTTTGAAGAATCTAAGTATTTAATTTCCATGATAAAAAAATTTACAGATACTAGATAATTGTCTATTATACCATTGTCAACAAAAAACGTAAACAAAGCATAATAAAGAATTTTTAAAATCTCGATTTTTAACTTCAAACGGATCATAAAATCTAAAAAAGAACACGCTTGGTTACCTCTGGCTTCATCTTCAAGATACTGTTTACCTTTAAAGATAAAAAGTTGTTTTTGTTCGAAATGGTTAGAATTAAAAAACAGCATGCTTGAATGCCTATGTTACCACCACCTCGCATTGTTTATCTTGACGATATTTTCTCAACCAAGTCAATTAGCGTTAGATTTTTTTATCTACAAATTGATACAGATACCGAAATGGTTTAGTTTTTTTTATACGAATGCGTAAAATGCGTTTGAATGAAAGAGGAATAGAGTTCACTTGTAGAATTTAAAGAAGGAGAAATTTTGTATAAAGTGTAAATTTTTTATTAACAAGCAAAGCGCTTTCGACAGTTACGTCATCATCAGTGCTTCCTGAAAGTAAGTTCTCAATGAATGATTCATAATTATAATAAAGTTATAAAATTAAAATATTCATTTTTTAAAATATATAACAAAATTATTGAGTACCTACAAGTCAGGACGGGCAGTTAACAATTATAATTAGGACATATAGTTATAAAATCAGATGTAAACATTATGAAATTGTGTATAAATAAACATTTTTTTAAAATCATTTGAACAAAGCGGGATGAAAACCATGTAAGAAAGATAAATGTGTTTAGCAAAAGGAGATAAGATCAATTCACTTTAAGAATAATTACTGACCTGTACAATTCTCTTAAAAAAATACTTCCTTACATTCTTTACTAAGTTCCAACAGCCAAAAAAATCTCTGTAACATATTGCTAAATAAAGAGAGATCTGAAGTATTAATTAATTTTATACAAAAAAATTGAATGATCTATCAATGCGAGCATAATATTATTTCATGAGATGATTCTATTACTCTGGTAGAAATATCAAGGAAATAATTAATAAATCTCTTTAATAAATTAGAGAAAACTGCAAAAGAATAGGGAAAAACAAACATGAATTTAAAGGCTCATCACGAATAGACCGAACTCAATAGACCAAAACGTCACTAGAACGAAGCAGCAATAGACCGAAAATCATTTGGTCGAAAATATTTTACGGTTAAATTATACAGTCGGTAAGTGTGCACATTAAATATCTCGAAAAATTACATTTATTAACAATAGCATCAACTTCCCTTCACACTTTATTCAGGCTCAGGACTGGCAGCATTATTAAAAATTTAAATTATGCGCAATCCCACGTAAATAATCGAGTATGTTTCCTTGAATATCGAAGTTACTGACAAGGCGCTCTATTCTGTCATAACAATCCAGGTACCTTTTCTGGCTTCTGGGTGGCTCTTCGCCACTTACTCTATTTTGAATTCGTTAAGACTCTGCTCTCTGCTATTTGAAAGGTTTGAAGAAACTTGCTGGTTCAAAACCTCGATGCCACGCAATTGTTGGTTTTGGGTAAATCTTCATTCACACCCTCAAAACAATTACGCATAATATAAGGATAACGCGGCGGGCGTCGGTAACGTTGAGGGCGTCCTATCCACGTATCCTCAAAGTAGTCTAGCACTACTTTGTGTAGTCAAATCTACACAAAAAGCTGATTTTAAAAACCTTTGGGTCTAAAACTGGAATCTCAGGAACTGTTGTTTTCTGTATTAATAAAAACCATAAATGTTTTCATTAATATATTCTTTATTTGTAACTTGCCAAATACTTCTTTAAAATGAAAATGCTATCAATTAACATGAAAAAATTACAATCAACTATATAAACAAGAAATAACTTGTTTCTGTAAATACAAAGAAATAGAAACTACCGACTCATACCAACTATAAAAAAGGAAAATAAATCTACCTAAACATTAATACCAACTATAAAAATAATTAACTTCAACACTCCTCCTTAATTATTTTTCCTTTTAAACAATCAAAAGTATTTTTAACAAGAGCGAGTTGTTCAGAACTTCTGACATGTTGCAGTTGTATGGTCTTGTCCACATGCTGTTGAATAAATGTTCTTGAAATATCAATATACTTTTTTCCTTTTGAAATTTTCCCTTCGTACGTATTCTTTAGCATATGAATTGCTGACTGATTATCCACGTGTAGTAGCGGAGGCTTTCTCTATATAATATAATACAACAAATTTCATCAATATATGAGACAGCTGCGGGATATTCAGCTCCAGCAGTAGATGTTGCTACCAATCGTTGTTTTTGAGTTTACCACACGAGAGGTCCTCCTCTCATGATTAAAATTCCACTAGTAGACTGTCCTGTGATAGTGTCTCCTCCATAATCTGAGTCATTGTATGCTACAAGATTATCTCATCCATCAAAGAAAATCCCACATCGTACAGTCTTATGACTTATCATAGGTTTTTGACAAAACATACTTAAATAATTTACGGCAAAACTAATATCTGGCCTAGAGTCATCGGTTACCATTCCCCTTTCCATTGGTGTTGATGATACATACCGTACATACGTTGTCGAAACTGAAACGTTTTAGAACCGTTTCTGCATATTTTGGTTGACTGACAAATATCCTACCAGGCTTCATCTTCATTTTCATTCCAAGATAGTTTATTACATTAGTTACAGAAATTCTTTCTGTATTACATTATTACAAATTAGTCTAGCACACCTTGAGCTTCTTGTGGAATAACATTATAAAATCTAGGAAAGAAAGCACTAAGAAAAATCGAAAAGAAGGCAGTTGGAGTGGAATAAGAAATAGTCTTCATTATTTTATCAATTTCATTCCACCTGGTAAAGAAATTTTACATTTTAACTGGAAGTAAATGAATTAAAAAAATCTACATATAGATATATACGGAGAAACGCTTGTTGCATTTTTAGTTATTTGATTACTTAAACTGCAACAATCATACAATGCTATTCAGAAACCGTTATAAAAGTAATTTTCTGCAATTTTATGAATGGATATGTTTATAAGTTTCTTCAATAAAAGCGCAAATATTTCAAAGTCATCAAGGAGAAAATAAGAAGTAATGCACTGACAAATCAAGAAAAGTGATTTTTCGCTAGTTAATTTATGCAAATCGATGATTTTAATTTTATAAGGCATACAAATATAAAAAGTCATTGTTTTTTATTTGTAAATGTAAACCTTTAATTTTTTTATATAATACTAAATATATAATTAAAATCGTCCTCTGGAATTACCTTGAGTGTTGCATGAGTATATGTAACATCATTAATACACAAATTTGGCCCATTTATTTGTTGTTCTGTTTTTCTTTTCTTAAATCAAGTGAGTGGCATGTTACCAGTAGCTCAACTACTCTCTAGTCTAGACTAAAGTCGATCTCAGCTTCTTTATCTTATTCTACTTACATTTTAATTTTTTATTTATTTTTTTCACTTTTGTTTTGTCTTACTTACGTTGCAAGTGAACACGCCAACTCACTATTTAATGTATGCCAAATCTTTTCTTGATACTTTTTTCAAAAACTTTATTTTATTATAAAAATTAAACATTTTATTAAACGGTACTTTCAAATCACGAATTCAAAATTATCATCATAAACTTTCGGTATTTAAAAAAAATCTTGTATTAATCCAGTTTTCAGGAAATGTGAAAAAGATAAACAAAGTCATAACATAATAAATCTTAAACCTTTTATACATACACTTTGACTTCGCATTGCTTATTATTATTGCATACTCGATTACTGAACCTGCAAAACTTTTCTGACGGTACGAGAAGGGTTCATGATGACCGTTTCAGCATTTTAAAACAAATGTTTCGTTGCCATCCTACCATTTGAAGTCATTAAGATACGGATATTTCCGATATTTTATTCCTGACATTGTTGTTAGTAGGCCTAGTATTACTAGTACATAAATGGCTCTATTATTCACCGTATTAATCTAGTATTCTTTAAAGGATCCATTTTATGTTACTGTCTGGGACTGGTGTAGGTCTTAAGTAGCCTATATTTGTTGTACAGCTCTTGATGAATGCTGTGCAGACCTGATTATGTCCCTTCAGCTAATCAGTATTGTCTAACTGATGATATTTTCTACGCTTACCCAACTCGTGTGTAAGAGTGAGATACAATTGTGTCTTCTATTTAGTATGGTAATAGTTGATGAATAGTATACATCAGTAGAACCTGAACGCTATGAAATTATCACTCCGCATCATATACCTAGTCGCTCCTCCCCTTAGCAACGGCGTAGCGTCCTTAACAACGCCATAGTCGGGCGCGTTCATTCTGTTTTGGGGAGTAACCGAATAACACATTCTTATAGTTATGAGAAAGCAGTGTTAATATTTCGTTGTGTTTTCATATTATTAAATCCTGAGGGATTTTACTTTATGTTCCTAATAACCTAGTTTTATTATGTCGTACTATAAACAGGGTAAGTTCTCTAACTTTTATGAGTAAATAAATTGAAAACGCGATGTACGTTTTAGATTAATATTAAATAAAATTTTATTCTTTAAGATCTTCAAAGAGTTTATCAACAATGTTGGCACACCATTTCTTGGTATCGTTGATATATATCTAATGATTGGGGTTACGTCACATCGTGAGCAAAACGCGTTGTAAAAAGTGCGGAAGTCGAACAATTTAGATCATTCTATCTTGACACGGTATTTCGTGATTAAGGTCCCTTCAAAAATTATTACAATTAACTACTGTGTTTTTAAGTTTCGTGGTATGCTCGGATATCATTAGTGGAGTGGTCGTATTATTCTGTCTTTGTTGAAAAGCTGAAATTGATTTAATCATATTGCCAGAAGGTATGGCTCTGGTATAATTTGAAACAAACTGAAAAAGTCACTTACCTGTAGAGCGATAAGGAAACTGGATTTGAGTGAAATGTTATTTGCGCTTGGTAGGTGGTAGATAATCGTAACAGACGAAGGAAGACATCTTTATTTGGATTGGAATATTTAGAGAATATGTGAGGTAAAATAAACAAAGAGCATTTCATTTTATCTGATGTTCTGGTTACTTTGGAATACATAAATTTGTATAAATATCGTCTATAAATTTACCGCAAGTATGTATACAATTATATCTCGTACCCAACAGTATTAGATACAAGATATTTCATCCAGATACAAGATAGTATAATAATAATAATAATAATAATAATAATAATAATAATAATAATGTTTATTTGCAGTCACTAAAAAAATACAATCGAACTAACAAACTAAACAGGTTACTTGTTTGTGGCATGGTATGGTAGGTTACTAATTTTATTATTTTTTGGACCTATATGATTCCATCTTAGAGGCAGCAAACTCTACAAGTTTAAATTTATTGTCCGCTAAATCCGAATTAAAGTGAGAAACAATATAAACATTTTGAATACTGGTGCCGTAACAAAGGGACAAATAGTATCAAGGAGGAGGTGTTTCTAGCCTATTTGCAGCAGCAGATTTGGGAAAAACGTTTCATCCAAATACTTTATGGGTTATGGGTTATCTTTGTGTCAAGCTATGTTAAAAAGTGTTCTTAAAGTCAAAAAAAATTGTATTTAAGTCAATATTTCGTAGGAACCTCGTAGGAAAAATGTTGTTCCTAACACATGCGCAAAGTATTTTTCCGCACGCAAATACAGTTCGGATAAGTTTGCGCACTTGTTAGGAAAATAACTATCTAAGATGTCAATTTCTGTTGCCAACATATTGATAAAAATAAAATACTGAACAAAATTAAAACAAATTGTTAACTTTCACTGAAATCAAAGCTAAATTATAGTTTTTTTATATGAAGGAAAAATAAATTAGTATAATTCCAAGATCTTTGCAAGGAAATACGCCTAGTCACTTATACAAACAAAGCAAAATTAATTTTTAACAACTCTTTACGGGATATTGCAAAATGACATATCATTGTTTGAAATTACAGTATTGATACGAAAAAAATAACACACTTTTAAAATAATTGGACATTAGACTAAATTAAAATTAAATAACTGTTGGTCACATTAATTCTATTAGAAACAATATATCGTTAAAATATAAAAACGGTAACAAATTTATCCAACGACCGTGTGTGAATAAACTAAAAATTAGTTCAATTAAAGAGTCAAGTCCAACAATAAAACTGTGGCTATTGTGTTAATCCCGGTCGTAATTATTTTATATATTGTGAGTGATGTGAAGAATCAGAGCTTTATTAACGAGCGAGCTGCTTGTTAATGCTTTTATCAAACTACCTGTATCTAATTAACTATAATCTAAATGTGGTATAAACTAATTTCGGGTTATCTTTGTGTCAAGCGCCAATTAATTTAATTTTAAAAATTTATTGTTGCCATTAGAGTTTTTCACAAGGAAGTAAGTACCATTTCACATCTGGAACAATTCAAATATGAGCTCGTTAAGCAATACAATCTGATTGTCACTAAAGAGCTGTTGTTAATATACAGTCAGAAATTATTTTAAAATACAATTTACAACTTCCTTGAGTTTTTTGTCGTTTTAGAAATTTTTGGTAACGGGGGATTTTTTTCTAAAGTTACGAACGATTTTTAGAAGTCGCAACAAAATATTTCAATAAAAAATTTTCTCGAAAGTGCAAAATTTGAGATCAAAATATAAATAAAACTGAAATCGAAATGGTAAACAAAATATTTCTAAGACAATCGGGAACATGTAGCTTCGTTGGTCTTTTAAAATAATACATTTACTTCTACTTGTTGATAAGGTTTGACATGAAGGCTTAATACATAAGTTCAAGCTTTTCCTTCCAAAACAATATACAGATATCCTCCATTCATATATATCGGAGAGATACTTTAGAATTAGGCAAGAAGAAGCCTATTCCGATCTTAAAGAAATTAAGTCTGGAGTACCACAAGGAAGTGTCCTAGGACCTGTCCTATACTTACTGTACACATGTGATATTCCAGAGTTAGAAAATAATACCACAGCCACCTTCGCCGACGACACTGCCATTCTAGCAGTAGGAAAGAGTAATGAAGAAGCAACCCACAAGCTGCAAACAGCTGTCCACCTTATCTATGACTGGACGAAGAGATGGAAAATTAAACTTAATGAAACTAAATTACTCCACATTAACTTTACAAACAAAAGGATAGATCGTATTCCAGTCAGAATATACAATAACCTGATTCCATATTCAAACTCAGCAAAATACTTAGGTATTACCTTAGATGCCAAACTCCGATGGAAAGTGCATGTTAAAAAGAAAAGAGAAGAACTGAAATATAGAAAAATGTACTGGCTAATTGGAGGAAACTCCACTCTGTCTCTACATAATAAGCTTATGCTTTATAAGCAGATACTTAAGCCAGTATGGACCTATGGTATCCAACTATGGGAATGCACCAAAGCAAGCAACTTAGCAATCATCCAAAGATTTCAAAACAAACCACTGAGGAACATAGTAGGTGCCTCTTGGTACATTCGCAATAGTGACCTCCATAGGGATCTGGAAATGGACACTGTTGACCAGACCATCAAGAAATTAGCCAAGAGTCATCATCATGTCAATGTAGAGGCTACCCAGCTCCTTGGCAATACTGGGTTAGAAAGAAGACTTAAGAGGATCAAGCCCTTTGAGTTAGTTTAGTGTTTTTAGTGCAAAAGCAGAGCTTGTGTGTGCCCGTTAAACTTTAGTGCAATCCATTCTACAGAACCTACGGGACGCTGATGAGTCTACCTTAGTTTTAAGTTTCATACCCTATTAGATTAAGTTAGAATTAAATTGCTGTTGACCAGATTGTAATATACTAAATGCCTTTATGGATATTTAATAATAATAAAAAAACTTCTACAAGTATATCTAACGCATAGATTTCTCTGATTAAAAAAATTTTATCTATAATCACGACACAAGAACTTTAGATGTATCTGTTTATCATATAACGTGGGAGTCTAAAGATACTGAAAACTAGTTTAAAGAAAAAACCATTTAAATGTTTTCAAAATTTTGTAGCCGAAAGAGATTTGCTGTTTTCTAGAAAATTCAATAAGGCATTAGCCAACCAGGAATTTAAAGATATCAAACATCTAACAAATTCATCAATAAGTCTATTCCTTCGTTTGGTAATTGTTAGAGAGGCCTTGGAAAAAATCTTCTGTATTGATGCAGGTATCGCTAGAAAATCTCTAGCCATTTTAAATTGGAAATGCACTCTCATGCCTCTTCTACAATTTTAATACATTTTCTGAACTATCAGCACTAGGACTGGGTTTTTCTACGAGATGATTGAAAGCTGATACATCGTTGGAGGGCTGATTTTAAATAGAAATTTTATGCGCCAAACGGTAAAAAGCGTTATTTAGGTAAAAGTTATTTGATTTATAGAAAGAAGTGTAGTCAAATTATACTTTACGTATGCCGGCGGCGAATTGATTGACTTTTTTAGGTATAGAAGTTTGTTAGTTAAGCTAAAAATATATTTTATATCAAACGTAGTGTAAGCAGATGATGGAGTAAATATAAATAAAATAGTTAATATTAAAAACTGAATATAAATTTTTACCATGTACGCAATTTAAAGCCGATGTTTCTGCCAAATAGAGTTAATTATTTGGCATCAAGGTTATCCAGAAAATCCTGTATTTATTCAACACCTAAACACACTTAAAATTCTTACAAGCTAGTTGAAAGTTAAAAAATAAAATCTAACGAATTCAGAAGGGTTCGAAATAAGACTTTTGTAAGAATAATTTTGGAAACATTTGGATTCAGTGGTTTTCTTTATAAAGCAAATTTTACTTTTGGAATTTTCTAAAGTTTACAAGAAACTAGGTCAATATATGTATTTTATTCTGTAAAATTTTATGAGAAATTCAATAAATGTCGTATGAAGGGCATCTAATTTTTCCGAAAAAAATCGAAAAAATTTTTGAAAATTGTAAAATAATGTCACGTATCTGTTTGATTATTTTATTAACGCTAATAGTTTTACTTGAATTCACTACAAACTTATTCATTTATAAATAAATTATAATTACGTAGGTTTCCATATTTTCTTAATACTTCCACACGATTAGTTTGACTCTTTTTAAAACTTTTACTTTCTCTGGAACACTCAATATGTAGTATTTTAACCACACATTAATATAAACATATACTTTCAATTCTCTAATGTGAACCAGTTATGAAATAAAACGGTCGAAAAAAGAAATCCTATTCATGCAAATTTCTTGAATACATTTAAAAAATATTTTAATTAGAACTAACCTACCGGTGTTAAATTGACTTTTGAAGTCACCAACAACTAAATAAGTTAAGGAGATTACGTTTCGAGAGAGGTAGCTTCGCCCTAATCCTATCAAACTTGACGTTTAAATGTGGCGCTCTTTTGTGATACTCTACGGACCAGAAAAAATCACTACCGGTTTTTAAAAAGTGATTTCCCACTTATTGTGGAACACTCTTGATGTTTTAATGCGATAATGGACATCTCATGAAGACGTTAAGAACGTCTGACAGTTTGTCGCCGTATTAGGATTATATCGTTGTCTAAACGCGCTCTGATTTTTTTTACTAAATTTATACAGATTAATTTGATCTACAAACCTTCCGATCGACTACGGAACAGATTGGATAATTTTATAATTATTAAAAAAGACAGTGGATCAAAAGCCTTCAGAATATTCGAGTTTTCGTGAGAATTTATAACGTCTGAAACGTTTGTGTAATTAATGAATTTGCAGCATCAATGGTGAATGACTAACGTCTCAGCCCACAAACTTCATAATCGTCCGAAAAAATAACACTTCTCGTCCTTGCATCATAAACTACTAATTTAGGCTACCATATAATAATAATAATAACTTTATTCAATCATAAATGAACAATATATAAAAGTACAGGTGAATAAAATAGTAATTAAATAAAGTTTACCTCAAACGATAAGTCAGTGACCTGTTTCGTCAAAAAAAGTATAAATAAAATATAGAAATACTTAATAAAATAAAACATAGAAAACGCAAACGGATTAATGATTAAAGATTAATAAATTGATTTGATTTCAAATAGGTACCTACATTGAAAAATAACAATCTAAAACTAAATTTAACAAGAATCTCTTTATTATTTTCTTTAATCGAATAATTCTAATATGTCCGTTCGTTTCTTGTGTAATAGGTATTTTTTTAATTCTTTTTGAAATGTTTTTGTGTTACTTATTGTTTTTATGTTTTCTGTAATCGTATTGTAAATTTTAGGAGAAAAATAGCTGTAAGATCATTGTGAAACCTGCTTCAGCATTAAGGGAACAACAAATGACTTTTTTTGACGTGTGTGATGACTTGGAAAAATGGCAGTATTTTTGTTAATGTGATATTTAACACTGGTAGTTTTTTAAACCTATATAAAATAGTTTATTGACAATAAATAGTATGTGTGAATCCCATTTAAAGTGTGAGTCAATAATTATACCTAAGTATTTTATTTTCTTTTCAGGATAGATGTTAAAAGTAACATTAGTTATGATAGTTAGTTGATCAAAGGGAGGCGTTCCGGAAGTCTTACAACAAAAGGGCAAATATTGTGTTTTGTCTACGTTTACTGTTAATAATTTTTTATCCAGCAACATTTTATTCTTGCAAAGTCTGTTTCTACTTTATTTTTGAGTTAATTCAATTATCACCTTTGTAGAAGATGTCTGTATCATCTGCAAAGCCGATAATTTTTCCACTGTTACTCATTGAAAACAAGCCATCAATGTAAATATTAAATAGGGTGCGCCCTAGCACTGAACCTTGAGGCACTCCATGCTATATCTCCTTGTAACAACTTAGAACATCATCCACCCTTACAGCCTGGTATCTTCCTGTTAGATAGCTTTTAAATAGTTTAAGAGTGTTGCCACGCATGCCTATATCTTCTAAGGACTGCAGCAGTAGTTCATGACTGATAGTGTCAAAGGCTCTTGCTAGATCTATAAATAGACACAAGGACGGCTTACCCTCATTTAAGGCTTCCGTGATATTTGATGTCAATGAAAGAATTGCATCTTCTGTAGCAACCTTTTCCCTAAATCCAAATTGATTTATCGAAAGAATATGAAATGTATTGATATAGGAAGAGAGTCTTTTTTTAATTAATTTTTCATAACCTTTGGATAAATGTGTCACTACAGAGATTGGTCGGTAATTTGTAATTAGTAGTTGGTCACCTTTTTTGAAGAGTGGTGTAACAATTACTTTCTTGAATTCGGTCATATTAAATACATAAGCCAGTGGGTCTGAGATAAAATGTTTAATTCATTTTATATTCTCTGCTTTTAGTTCATCACAGCCTACAGATTTATTATTTTTAAGATCCGAAATCGTATCTCCAATCTCAATAGTAATTATTGCTTCAAAATGAATGAATTTGAACGAGATTTACGCATTAAACCAAAGTTAGTGTTATTAGCCAATTCTATTGGCCAAGTTTCATATCAACCCTAAATTTATTTATTTATTTAACACACCACCCAATAGTCGTACTAACCATTTAACGGGTGGGAAAGACAATATAATGAAAATGTTAACAATAAAAATTATAAGTATAATATATTTTTTTAACTGAGTTAATGGAACTGGCAATAAGCCAATATGCCAGTCAAGTTGTTACATCAACAAAAGTGTGTACTTTTCTAACTAATTTAGTTAACAAAGTTTTTATTTGCTTTAATTTTTTATAAGGTATGTTTTGTGTCAATATTTTATGTTTTGATGATAGATGTTCTACTGATTTGTTTTTGCTTTTTCTTAACAGTTGGGGTAGCAACGCTACTCACAATTTTGTGTTAGTATTTTTACAAAATTGGTATAATTTGTTGTAGATATTTAAGTTATCAAGGGTCAACAGCTTTTGTAGATTAATTGGAAATTGAACTTTTTCAAGAATTAAATATTGAAATAGCAAATTTATTTCATTGAAATTTAAAGGGCATTCTAAAAATATATGTTGTAAATCGGCAATTTCATCACAAATACATCTATCATTATCTACTAAACCTATTTTATGTTTATGGACGGGGTACAAAGCGTGATTCCTTATTCGGCTAATTATTCTAATAAATGACCTAGGTATTACATGTATTTTCAAACCAGGGCTTAATACGTATTGTCGGTTGAATACTTTTGAAAAATTTTTCAGTAGAAGATTCGTAGTATTTTTGTTGCCAATGTTCTTTCATTTGACATTTCGGCATAATCTCGGAAATTGGAACTTTTATATTTGGATAATTTTCGGGCTTAGCTGCCTACTTAGCGAAGATACCTACTTTTTCGTTCCCCAATATTCCAATGTGAGCTTTTACCCATGATATGAAAATAATTTTTCCTTTATTTTTGGCTTCACTGTATTGCTGTAGAATATCTAAAAATATATGATTTAAATTTGAGTCCAATTAGGTTCTTTTAAGCTTTGCACTTTTGGAATCACTAAATATGACAAACCAGGTTTCATCTTGATCTATTCATATTTCAATTAATACTATAAGTATAATATATAAAAATTGTTATCAATCCAGTGTCAACGTCCATTAAAAAAAACCTGTCTTTGGGGGAAGCCTAATATTGGTACTTTTGTTTAAATACGATAATTTCACCCGTTTTAGAGAAAGACGCAGTGTCCTTTATTACAAGAATTATAAAAGGCATAGAAGTAGGAGGAGGCCACATAGAACATTTAATTTAAGTTTTTTTTTCATCATTCACGTGGCGCTCCCTGTAACAAAATGTGAAATAATACATAAAATAATATTCCTTGTCCAAAACTATGCCTCTGTGCCGATTTTGATAACAATTGATAAATATAATATAAAATATAAGTATAAAAATAAAATATAAAAAAAAATTCAACGTTAACGCCCTGTATCTTATTTCATAGCAATATTTTATTAAGGTATATTTAGTCCTATCGCCATATTTTGGTCCCAATAATCTGCCCTTAGCTTATGTGGCAATAGTTATGATTCACCCTGTATAATAAACATTTTTATATTTTGCATCTATATATTTCACATTATGATACGCATTTAAGAACTCTAATGTTTCATTAGAATACGCAACTTTTTGTGTTATACGGTTGGTAATATGAATCAATCAATGACATGAATTGACATTTGTCTATTGAAATTAAATCTCAAATCTGTCAAATTTTAAAAATTCTACAACAGTGCTACCAACTCATTTTTTTTAAAGCAAACTTCTCTATAATATGCAAAGTATAAATTTATTAAAAAATTAATAAAATGGCAAAATATAAAAAGTATTATAAGCAACTTATTTCATATGGCTGTTATGACACTCGTCCTTTAAAAAACTCATAGCTGCGCGATTCGTTTTTTAAACTTGGACTCCTGTCATAACAGAATGCCATATGAAATGCGTTGCTTAATGTACTATTATAATACAGTAACTGGTGATAAGACACGTTTAATTTGGTACTTATTACACGCAAATATATCCAAGCTGTCCTGGATGTCCTTGATATAATGGGGATGAATTTAATAGTATATTACATAACGAGTGCGGAAAGTGACACTTTTCACACGAGTGGGAAATATTGTCGCACGAGGCGACAATCCCACGAGTGTGAAAAATCACTTTCGCACAAGTTATGTACACTATTTTTCCTACGACCACGCTATAATTTTACCAAATATTGTGAAATGTGACGGTTTTATTTGTGACAGGTTCTATGTCTGTTTGTATTTAGTTTATATTATAAACAATAACTATGAACTTGTAAAACAGATAGGAAAGTAATTTACACGTGTGCGGAAAGTAACTTTCCGCACACGTGCGGAAAGTACCACTTTCCGTTGGTGTACAGAGTGCGATATCTGTTGTTTTCCTATATGGTCGTAGGAAAAATGTTTTTTTGCAACTGGCAAATAGAAACTAAAATAAACGCTTAGACGCGCGTGGTATTTGAAAATGAATATAATTTAACAAATCAAAGTCACGTCACGTTATCTTTTACCTAATTATTTAACTCTATACAAATAATAAAGTATGTATAAATTAATATTGAAGTAACGTTATATTCACATGGTAAAACGATCATAACTTTTTTAATTGGTACAACACGCTTCATTAAATCATAATTTAGAAGACTGCCTATTACACTAACCATCCCAAATTTGATTGAGATTACAACATCGAAATAATAGCATATTTTAAAGTTTCTGAATATCTAAATTGAAGCACCTGTTTTATGTAAATAGTGAACGTTGTGAGAAGGAATGTTAAAATCTTTATAATGGTTGCCGTTACAAAGCATGGCACTTTCCAATTCCTAATTTCAAAATTACATTGCATTTAAAAAAAAACTTTTACTCGGCTAATGAGCAAGCATGCATAATCTCCCTTCTCTATTATTAATTTGTATTGTAATCATTTGAAATAATTACATCTTCATAATGTACGAATAAATGTTTCTATATTCGATTATCTAACAACATTTATCCGTATAAATTAAAGCGGAACAGTTTACTGACATAATTATTTATATATAATTGTTAATTCAATTAATTTGATAATTTTCCATAATATTTTAATGGATTAATTATATTTTTAATGATAATTTGGGTTTAATAATTGTTACAAGTACTAAATTATAAATTCAGTTTTTGTTTAAATGTACAATTGAATATTTAAATCTTAAAACCGGTTACAGTGATGTTAATCAAGATATTTTTTTAATTAAGTCTAGAAAACGTTAATAAAAAAACTACGTTATTGTTTATAATTTGATTACTTTTTCTGTTTCTGCAGAAATAATAAAATTTGCACATATAGATAGATTATTGACATCGGCTACGGATATGTATGTTCCAAGGAAAACTAGTACGATAGTGCAGCGAGTGATATTGAACATAGAAAAATAAAGTTTTAGAAATAGACAGGAATAGTAGCTGAAATAAAAGGAACTTTCTGTAAGCCAACAATTACTCAGTTCTGGGTAATAATGTGAGATCGAGATCGATAATGGTAGTAGTGGATTTAAAAAGGAAATTTGCAGGACAATCATAGGCCGAGTGCCTCTCGGCAAAGTTTATTTATTTATTATAAATTACAAACATAAAGTTACAATGAAAGAAAATGCAATTGAAAATAAAAGTTTTACTTAGTTAAAAATAAAAAGAAAGTTTCAAAGACATACATACAGCAATTTATTATATACGAGGAAAGACAAAAAACTAGTTAAACAACTTTTTTTTCAAGGCAATTGTATTTTTACAGGAAAGAGCATACCGTAAGCTATTTTTCTACATAGTTTCCTCTAATGTTCAAACACTTCTCATAGCAACTTTTCTATACTTGTTCCATACTCATCCATATAAGTTTATTTTTCTACCGAAATATTCGAAAACGTGGCAACGTTGCTTTTCCTTCAGCAAGATTTATTACTTGTCCGTACGTAGAGTAGAGAAAATATACAAAACAAGAGTGTAAAATTGAAAATTAAATCGGGTCGTGATAGTTTTCAAACTTGTGTAAACCAAGAAAGGCATTTTCCTTATCCTCCTAATTTTCCATAGTGCCAGCACATTACAGACATCCTCAACGATTGGTCAGCAGTAGGGGGCACAATAGATCTTATAGGTCGCAGTGTATGGACACCCTCATCACAGATAGATTGACCTGACCTTTGGGAAGAATGTACATAATTTTTTGTGCTGACATTGTCGTTTAAAACTATTGTTTTTTCGGAGATTCATTGTGTCTCCACTTCATTGATTGCTGTTTGGATCGTGGTGTGATATTTCTAACGCGTCGTACCGTGTGAGAAGTGTCAAAGCACTGCCAAGTCGCTTGGTTTTGTAAACATCAGTGACGATGAGGTGTGTGGAGTCATCCGCAAGTGTGTGAACATTGGCAGAAAAATGGCTTAAGGTATGCTCTTTAATGCGAAATAAAAAAAATTGTTTAACTAGTTTGTTAAAAAACGGTACTTACCTTCCGAATATTCCTCGTACTTGCGATGAGTTATACCAAATATTACATTGGTCCTACTTTGCTCTATTACATACCTATATATGAAAAAAACTAAGTTCACGAGATGACCCGCGTTGGAAATTTGAAATATCTCGACCTTTCGGCTTCCATTTTGAAGCCATTATCAAGAGTGCCTAGACGTAGAGAAATTACAACGCCGCAGTTTATCCCTAAAATCTATAGTTCCTCTCTTTCTCTTAACCATGGAAATATTCCTGAACGTATTTATATTTTTTCTGCACACTCTTCAGGGAAAACTGTTATCTCTAAGAAGTAGGTACAATGATACGGCAGAGCCTAGTACCAATTTTAATATGGTTCGTGGATTAGACAAATCGTGGTCAAGCAAACATATTATCAACTACCGTTTTTGCTAATGGCTTTAAGCCGAAACGTCCAGAAATTTTAAATTTACAAGGCTGTTTATCCCGTAAACATAGTTTCTCTCTTTCTCTTGACCACCGAAACCTTTCTGAACATATGTATTTACAGATGTGGTAAAATTTTAACGGAAGCTACTATTTTCAATGTATTTTGGTCGAGAGCTCATGTAGAAGTCGACCAGCACAAAATATAAGAAATATGTGCACCGTTATGGCAAAAAGGAACCACAGCATGTATTTTCAGAAAAAAAAATTATTTGTTACATTTATTGCAGCAAACAATTTCTCGCATACAATAGTACTTAGGCGTAGCAAAAATCTCTTCCTGAAAGTCACACATACACACTTCCTTTCCTAACATTTTCATACTGCCGCAGCTAAATGCTCTTGCTAGTAAGCTAACGCAGACACGCGCTCTGCTAGCGGAGAGTAGGGATACAACAATGTAGAGTGGTTCAATTGAATAATTGATACGTCGTCGCGCAGATTTCTCATCTATTGTATGTTCCGTTAAAATTTTACCACATATTCCCTTTATAGTACAATTTTTTTGTCTTTCCTTCCGGAGAGAAAACAAATAACACCGAAGGTTTTGCCGACTCTCGAGCACGCAATGTACAACCCATGCAAAAAACACAGCAATTCAAGGTTTATTCAACACATTTCAATGATTGATTATTCGCATACTGTTTGCCTCCAAACGCTGCCTACGCTATTCTTTAGTCTCATTGACTCGACAATTATAAACTCTGCTTGCGTTACGCGTACGTCGACCGTTATTTTGACGCCTCAATGGTGGCATTTTCTTAACAATGAAATAAACCGAGACTGAAGGCAATTGAGTTCTATAAACTACTATTGCTGGTATTTTTTAAAATAGCAGGTATAATATAACGTTCTACAACTTTTTTACTACATTTTTCGCAAAAAAACAAAAACAACAAATTAATGTTTTTTTTCGGATTTAACATCAGACAATGTAAGAAACTACAACTAAACGTCAATCTGTCGATTCTGTCAATATTTTTGAAGATTTCCCTACTGTCTTCTATCTCACTCAATTACTCACTTTTTATATGGATAACCCAAATTTTTTACATACATTCGGCAATTGATTTTTATTTATATAAATGGTAAAACAGTATAAAAAATTTAAATCCAAAGTAGTATTTATCATAAAATTCTAACTCAATTACTGAATTAAAGTCCTACAAACATCCGAAAACCTGTATATCGATTAACAATCAACGTACGCATTACAAATTCGAAATTAACGAGATCGAAGAACGAGAGTGTGTACACGTAAAGCCGTGCTCTGGTACGATAACATCTTAATTTGAGTTGTGTATTAATAAAATCGGAGTTTTGAATTCCAAAGATCTTTAGACGTAACAAAACGCTCGTTCTATTTATGTTTGATTTCGAGCGATATTCAAATGATGGTCTGCGACACGCAAACAAACTGTTAACGGCTCTCAACTACAAATTTGAGTGGTTGGAATTTATTATAAGTGTGCCTTTGTGTTAACTGCCCTCTGGCGGCGTTGGCGTATGCCTAAACGATACAAAATACCCGTTTTCGAAGGTGACTCACCAGCCGAAAAATGTTTGGCATGGTCAATTGTTGACCTTCCCAGATCTTGTTATGTAAGGGTTATTGGTGCCGATTTGGTTAGGAATTTTGTATCAATAACAAGACTAAGCATATGGTTTGAGCAATAATTGCTAATAGGTTAGAACAAGGTGACTAGTCATTATCGTGGAGGTGATTTCAATTAAATATTGATAAAAGGGAATACAAAAAGAAAATGTCATCTTCTGTCTTGTACATTCCATGAGATTTTTAGTAAACAATTAGAAATTCCTTACTACACAGTTAGTAAGCAATATATTATTTTAAATGAGAAAAGGTTTGACCGCGATGCCAGTTTGCCGAGTTCAAAAATATTTTCAGCGAAATAATAACACTGAAATATAGAACATGTTAGGGTTTACCTAATTTATATTTATTGACTGTATGCACTCGAAAACTAAACTTGAAGTTGAACAAACTTAATTATTTTTTATTTGTAAATTAGGAAAATTTCATGGATGTTGATTGATAACTCAAAAACCCTAATATAAAATTACCAAACATTTCCTGATAGCTCCTACATTATTGCTTAAATAATTTGGTAAATAATTGAAAATCCTCAGAATTCCTGTAACTAATGATTACTTGAATTAGGAATCAGATTGATGTCCTTGATCTCTCTTTCTTTCTTTCTCTCTCCCTTTCTGTGTAAAATAACCATTTGTCTATTTGGAACATGTGACCCTGTGACTCTTCCACACGCTACCAAAAACAAACTATTCAATTTTAGGTGTCGTTTGACTTATTCTTTACCTGTATCTCGTGTGACTGTTATCCGAGCCAAATCTAATTTCCTTTTCATTTCAATCTAAGTAACGGAAGAGTCGGAAATGTTAGATCGGATACGAGATAGCGACTCGAAGCAAATGGAGTCAACATAGTAAAAAATAACTTGTATTTGACAACGGCGAGGTAGAGTGACTACTGATTTGTTCACGTACTTTTTGATCCTATGAGAATATAATTTTTAATTTACACTCAACAAGGCGATTTTTTTTTTAATTTGGTACAATTGGGCTCCAATGACGGAAAAAAATAATAAATGGTAAACAGGGGATAAAAAGTGTGGTAACAGGTTTGAATGGTTATTCCGATCATTTTATTTCAGATTTCAAAAAAGTACGTTCTAGATAAATAGATTTACAATAAAGTAAATAGTTTGCATACACCGAGGGGGTGCGCAAAAGAAACCACCAAGTGGTGTGTCGCGCAACTCGTTGCTAGTTCAACACTATCTCTGGCATCGCCCTGGAAGGTTTTGTTTGCCTTTGTAAAATTTTTTCGCCGCCGTTGATTTGTTCCTCCTCGTTTTGAAAGATGTTGGGCTTAAGTGAACAACACGCGTGTTAACTGCTCTTCTTCTTCTTCTTCTTCTTTCCTTCTTGACAGAAGGGTAGTGATCACATAGACGTATCTATTGTAGTGGTACAGCCTTCCTTACGTCTTTTCTCCACTTATCCCTATTCACTGCATTGCGGGCAGCCTCTCTAATGCTTGTTCCAGTGCATTCTTTTATTTGGTAAGTCCATCTTAACTGTTCTTACATTAACTGAATTGTCTTCGAGCTCGGTTCCGCGAATTTTAACAGAATATTTGGGAATAATAAGGATCACTGCCAAATTTGGGCCTCTTGACAATTAACGAGGATGTGTTCGACAGTAAGACGTACATTACAATGCTCACAGGAGGGGCTGTTGAAGCCATTATATATTCATAAGTTAGAGGATTGTCCAAATCGAAGACTTCGTATAACAGTTCTATCTTTTCGCCCCGTTGGGGGAATTATAGGAGAGTGAATAGTGGCTTGTATCTGACGTAGTCTTGTAGCTGTTCGATTCCGTTTTGCCAAGTGCTATACATTCTTTCTTTGATGGTACGAAATCAGTGTATAATTGAATATATTGAAGGGGTAATTTGCTGGAACATGTTTCTTTTGCTGTTTGGTCTGATTTCTCATTTCCCGGGATTCCTACATAGAATGGAGTCCGAATAATCGTTATCGAAATGTCTTTATCTGCAAGTTGGTAACATACCTCATGTATTTCTTGAACTATTGGGTTTTTTGACTAAATGTTTTTGATTGAGTGGATAGAAGAGAACGAATCTGTGCATACTGCTACTTTTTGACTATTGCATATAGGAAATTTCAGAGCATTCAGTATCCCAATTGGTTCTGCAGTATGTATGCTGCAATTGGTAGATAGGCGGCTTGTTGCTATAATCGCATTTTCAGAAACAACGGCATATCCTTTCGATGCATCTGTGAAGAGGACTTTGTCGTAACTATTAGTAAGTATGAGTTCAGAGATAGCTAGCCTTATAAGAGAACTGGGCGTATCGTTTTTGTTGCCATTAAAGAGTCTAGTGTTGTTAAAGTTGGTCAGTTCTTTGGTCCAAGATGGGAGATTGGAGATTGTGATAGGATTTGTGAGTGATAAGGGCAATTCTGATTGAGAGGTAGAAAGTGTTGTTCTGGGTGTCGTGTTTTGAAGGAAGAATTTATTTTAAGGATAAAAACTAGTGGCAGACACCCAAAAAGCTGTTCAAATGAAATTTGTTTTATTATTGTGAGAGCGGTTAGTGCATTCAGAGTTCGTTTCACCAGATCATACCGTTAATCGAGTTTTGCATTTAGACATTCTGAGAAGACTGCGTAATAGTGTCTGTAAAAAAATACCCGATTTTAGGCAGGCGGTTCTCCAACCAACGCAAGGTACCTTATCACGCTAATTTTTGACCAAACACAACATAACTCTATTGATCCAAGCACCTTGTTCACTTGATCTTTGAAGGTGATACGGTTCTTTCGGTGTTTTCTGTTTACCCTCTATACATCAATAATAATAGTAATAATAATACACGGACTACAATTTACACACCTACGAGTGAATCCCGGAAGCAGAGCCGCTTATTGAATTTTTAGTTCTATTTAGATTTAAAGTTTCATGTAAATGTCCTTAATTACGAGTTTTATCTGATATATGAAGTTTACCATCTCGTGTTACCATTTACAACTCGAAGAGTAAATTATTCCATTTGGTTCAGAGATGGAAAATCCCAATTCCATCGCTGCACGATGCTTTGCCACAAATTAATATATTATACATTTAATTCGTCATAAATAATATTTAAATCCCAGAAAAGATTAATCGTCTTCTACGAAAATTAATTGAAGTTGATGGCTTACAATAAAATTCATTATCCGATGTAGGCGCTTTACACCGTCCACATCTCGGTGGTCCACCGCGCCGAGGATCGACTCCGACCGGACTCCTTATCTAACTGACGTCCATGTCGTAGCTCAAATCGATTTAAAATTAAACCGTTGTCAGAGATAAGGACACCTCACAATTGTGTATAATTCGCCTATCTTAATGTTCCGTTATCAAAGTGTTTATTTCAATTAAGTATTTTGCGATGTCGTTACACCCACGGACGAAAAGCCGTCGTGTTCGATCGCGACTGGCTTGTCGAATTGATGGGGGTTTGTGGAATTACTTTCAAATAATAAACAACGACTGGGAACGAGTAGAGAATTTAAAATGCGGTTAGTAAGTTCACTGCTCCGGTAGGTATTGTTACTAATAAAAAGTTTATTTGCACCACAAATAGGATTTAAATTCGATATCAAATCGCGATAAGCATATTTTCTTCTCCAGATGTCTACTCACCGCTTATACATTATTCACCATTGAAGGTGTTATATTTTCAGGAATTCCTGGGAAAACTTAATTCCCAATACAAAATTTTGACGAGAAATCAAAAAGTTGTTTCAATGTTTTCTCAAAAGAATTTTACGACTTTGGCACCACTTCTATCTATCTTTTACTACTAAGTGCAGGGTTGGATCACATATTTTGGTTTAATTTTTTTTTGTTTTTGGTAATAATTTTAGAAATTATTCGTATAGTGGAGTCGATCTGGCTTTCGAAAGCAGACTCGATTAAATCAGTTCCCCCATCATTCCTGCATGAAATGTTTGACCCAGGCGGCGCTGGAGGAGGCGGAAATCCTCTATCTAAAGAACTTGAAAATGGTTTTTCCGACAAATCTCAGCCGGGTTTGATCCCATAAAAAAATATTGTTACCAAGATTGAAGAGCTTGACAAGACACGTAATCTTGTTCCAACCCCAACCCGATAACTCAATTAGTTCGCGAATTATCGCGATTTGAAATTGCAAAAATGAAAAAATGAAATAATTATTTCTCGAGAGGCAGTACAGATAGGATCTTAATTTTTTGTGAATATAAGTATAATAACGAGTACTTTTATGTGCCGGAGGTTGGTGGTGGTGGGGCAAGTTGGGGGTGCTCAAATTGTTTACTTTTTCATCTGCTAAAAGATAGAAATACGGAAAAAAAATTCACAAAAGCGCGCTTGGCGCGCAAAATCAAAGATGGATACTTTTTTGCTCGCAATTTTAGGCATGAAGAAGGGGGTTGATGAAAAACATTTTTTTCACCTCTCGACGGCATTTTTTATCTTTCATTTGAGCACCGCGGTAACTCGATGTGATAATTAGGAAGCGCTACGGGCCGGAAAAGTCTTTGCTATATAGCGGGAGAATGGGGGGTTCTAACCGAGCTCAAAAGAAAGACGAGAAGACGAGTAAATTTTCTAACCATTTATTCATTTTATTATTTTGACATGTCCGTATCTTGTCCACCTGGGCGAGTTACAAATAGAAAAACGGAACGAAACCGGACGAAGTCGACGGAAAAGCCGCCGGCGGCGGAGCTTACGCACCCCCAACCTACTTATTCATGCCTAAGATTGCGAGCAAAAAATTATCCATTTTTATTTTGCGCGCCAAGCGCCCTTTTAGGAGAATGAAGATTTTTCGGTGGTCAGCTCAATTAGTACGGAAATTACAAGCGTTTCAATAATATTGTCCCACAACCACCCTCCGGTACATACAAGTATTACCCTTTTATTCATAAAAAATTGCCTCTCGAGAAATAATTAATTAATTTTTTCATTTTTGCAATTTCAAATCGCGATATTTCGCGAACTAATTGAGTTATCGGGTTCTGGTTGGAACTAGTATACGTGTTTTGTCAAGCTCTTCAATTTTGGTAAAAACATTTTTTTTTGTGGGATCAAACCCGGCTGAGATTTAAAGTTCTTTTGATAGAGGATTTTCACCATCTCTACTCTATTAGTACCTATATGTTTATTATCAGAAAACTACAACCTGTTTTTTTTTTCGTGTCATATTTGGTCCAATCCTTAAATTTTAGTTCAAATGACCGCGCTTAGTATGTCCTAGCAGCTATGACTCACCCTGTATATATGGGCTCCATAAAATTCTTGATAACGTTGGAACATTCCAGTGAGAGAGTGAGAGAGAATTATAATATACGGGGCTGCATTTAAAGCTCGTTTCCACGTGACATAAAGTCGTGACTTTTTATGCCATGACATTAGGAATAATGTCGCTTTTGTGTGTTCATGTAATTTAAATGCCATGGCATTTCTATGCGGTTTAAGATGGCGTAAAGTGAATATATTTTGGCTGCTACACGTGTTGTAAGTGAAATTATCAGGTGCTAAATTTTAAAAAATGAAAAAATGGAAGAAAACGGTCTGGGTTAGGAAATTGACTGACACAAGGAAAAGTGCATATAAGACTCTCATCTGCATTAGTACTTCTTCGCTATTGCTTCTAGCCTGCCGATCTTTAAATTTCGGGTGTTTTATTCCACAGACACGGCTGTTTTTCATAATGATTCAAAAATTCCCCAATAGTCATCTTTTCTATTGCGAATATTGCAAAACATAACCTGCTATCCGTTTGTTTACGCCGCACGTCCTCCCGATAGTCCCGAAATGCCACGCACGAGAATGAACGAAGCTTAAAAATAACTCCAAAAATGTCACGAAAAATCAAACCTCCCTTGATTCCGTGACATCGATGTCGCGACAATATAACATTGTAACTTTTTCAGATTTCATGATATGAAATGTCGCGGCATTCTCTGTCATGACATAAAAAGTCACGACTTTATGTCACGTGAAAACGAACCTTTAATACGAGTAATGTAGAAATTAAAGTAGGCTCTGGAATTTTATGAATATTTTTCTCTAAAACGGTGCGTTTTGTTGCCTACCAAAACAAATATCAGTTGCGGTCCCACTCCCAAGTGAGATGCTTATGATAGCGTTAGAAAAATCTAATTAACACCAGGAAAATCGTCATATAAATTTTTCTAACCCTGTCAAGTTTCATATTTTTAAAATGCGGCGATCTGAATATATTTGAAAAAAATTGACCTAAAGACGTCTTCTTCAAAGAGCTCTCTCTACCTTCGAAACCAAAGCTCCAAAATCACATGTTTATACGAACTTTTCACTCTAATTTTGAATGTTCTACATGCCTTAAAAATCTGTAACTTGTATTCATTAACACACTGTGGAGATCAGGTGTGTATCAGGGAAAACGAATTTTGAGCCTTTAATTCAAATATTTTTCGGTTGTTGTTCTCAAAGCCTACTTATTCATAAACATGATTGTAAACAGTTCATTAAAATATTTACATTTTTGACTATTAGATCAAGCAATATGCCTATTATTTTGATAAGTACTGAACTACTACCGAATTTATTTATTATTCATTAATTAGTAATGCATTAAAAAAAGGAGGCAATATTCAAATAACTTTGTTCGTAAATTTCCCAATGTAAAAGAGGATTCCTTTTGTTAAAAAATTAATCCTACTGAATCTAAAGAACAATTTATGGTATAATCCCAATATTTTTAAGAGATAATAGTGATCAGGTGATTCCAGGACCAATTTCCATCAATTACGATTAGCGCTCTATTATCAAAAATAAAATCTAAA
The DNA here is from genome assembly GCA_949320105.2 of Crepidodera aurea. Taxonomy (NCBI): domain Eukaryota; kingdom Metazoa; phylum Arthropoda; class Insecta; order Coleoptera; family Chrysomelidae; genus Crepidodera; species Crepidodera aurea. Next base: position 25,920,007 of record OX439475.1, on the reverse strand, counting down.
TTCATATTTCATCGAACACTGAAATTTTGGGTAATTTACTCTCAAACGGAAGGCGGATATTTGAAATTTTAATAATATTACGTACCATGTTAATTTTATCCCAAATTTCTACTGTAAATTTGAAAAATCAGTTCAAAAGTTAGACCATTCCTATGTGCTGTGTCATCCGGTATATTATTAAATATAGAAGACGACTTTTTTTGTATTTGTGACTATTCAACTTTATTTTAAATAATAAAGTTAATAACGGGTGACACCTTTTTACGAAAATGGAGGAAAACTATATTTCTAATGAGATGTCTTCAAACAATCATAACATTTTCTAATCATTTTTATTCGATTTTAACGAATTTATACGTTTAGTATAACTCTAATCTAAATTGGCCGGCTTTTTCCAGAATAGATAATTTACCAATAATGGCTTTCCATAACCACAGTAAGTTCTAAACTTGGCATGACAAGGAATTGAATCAATAAAACTCAAAAAAATAATTTTGTAATACGTTTTTATACTATATGAATGTGAGTAAACCAGTAAGGAAAGGGATAAAAAAGAAGAGAGTGACATCTTGACTAGATTCAGTCAAAATTTAATGTCAATACTCTCTTCTTACTATAGATGGTAGCACATCTAAAAACTATATGAATGTGTTTTGCTTATTTTTTCTTTTAAAGATTTTGTTAAAAATATATTATTTTAGTTTACTGGATAGAAACTAATTATTTAGTTGTACTTATTATATATTTTTTTAAAGTAAATTCACTTTAAAAATAACTTTCATCGATTTCGGTCCTCGCTAAGGAAGAGCGCTTTCTTATCTTGATGACAAAGAAAAAAAACTGTAGTAAGAAGAATCGCCCCGAGGGTGAAATGCTTCTTACGGCGGAAACGTGAGTCGCATTGAGTTTGGCAAAGTGGGTAAGTTTGTTGAATTTGGGCGACCTTATGGCAGAGGGGCGGCCACCTTGCGACCCTCTCTCTTTCCCTCGGGATATCGTTGACTGGAGAACTGTTTTACAACTGATTCTGGTTTATCAACATCCTTAAGCGCAATGGAAATATGAACCAACTAGATTATTGCTTTAAATGAGTTAAAAAAATATTTTTTCAGTTTTTTTTTTTTAAAAAGTCAGTAAGCATAATAATATATAGCAGAAAAGGTAACGCAATTAGTATGTAGAAACAAAGCAAACTCAAATATTTTCTTCTTGCATCCATTTTAATTTCTTACTATAAATTATTTTAAATTTTCTTTCCCTTATTCAAAAAATAATTTTAACTTAAATTTTTCGTCGATCTGTAATACAATTATATACATTCTATAACCAGCATGTTTGTTACTTTTGACACATATAAAAAGTCGTTGAAATGCATTTGATAGTTTTCCTTTCACCGATTCAACTACAGCAAATCCTTTTGAAAGGGCTTAACAATAAAATTGAAATCGATCTATGGGCGAAATTCAGTCAAGCTTAACCCTTTTGTTGAGTAGTTGACGTTAATCTTGGATTTCTAATAAAATTACCCGGGTTTATATTGTGTTCACACCCCCTTAGTTTACTTTCAAATTAGCCTGCTTCGAATGGAAATCCATTGTAAATAGCCTGATAATTTGTTGTGTATAAAGGAAGCTATTTTACGGAATTTGTTGGTAACAAGTGTTTAATTTAGATTTAAATTAGGAAACTATAAAATATATAACAGGTACAAATAGTATTTATCTTTTTATTTCTTGTTTTTTTGGTATTTTATTGACCACTAGGGATAATAAAGAAATTCCACCGTCAACAAATTCGAATTTATACACACATTATTGTCTCCAACCCAAAAATCCCCAAATTTTGTACATAGGCGTATTTTGGATTCCTAAAGAAGAATCTGAGGTGACATTTTGGAAATTCTAAAAATTCAAAATGGCCGATACAATATGGCGCCCGAAAATCTAAAATTCTGGTCCAATTCTATTTCTGTATTGACAAAAATTGTAACTATTAAGAATATTTAAAAAAAGTTACCTTTTTTTTTCGAAAACTATATTTTTATTTTGGATTTTATTTTCATAATTTTCTGTGAGATTTATAAGTTCAATATGATTGAAATTGTTACTGAAATGTAAATTATTTATACGATCCACAGTACTTTTATTATCAGAAAAAATAACACATTTAGAAGCAGCTTTAACTCCAAAATTAAAATTTAAATATGTAATAATAATTATTATTATTATTTTACAAATTATTAATTCAATAGTGCCTACTTTTCATTTATTAGTTGGAGTTTTATTACTATTTCCTGGTAGCCAATAGAGTATATACACTTCAAAGGTTTGTGCGACGTCTAGAAAAAACTTTTAAAAATAAAACATTCATTTACCAAGCATAATCGATAACATTTTAAATGCCCCATACATTTTCTTATATTTAATACTTTTACGCAATATCCTCGTAAAATTAGCCTTTTACTGCCACTTAGGCTTTTTATTAAACGAACGATTTAATCTAACACTAAACCCGTAAAAATTCAACATTTGAATTGCAGATCTTCCTTAAGGTGTTGATGTAATTTATGGAAACTACATGAAAATAAACCAACAATCTGTTTTTAAAACAAGATATATGTTGGAAGACACTTTTTTGCATACAAATGGCCCATAAATATTGTAAAAGCTATGAATTGAACTCATCAAAATTATATTATAAATAAGAAAATAGACATAAACTTGATTCATTATGAAAGTAATAAAATTTAAATGCCCATGATGTTTGATATAAGTGGTTTTTATCGACGGAAAGTTATTTTATTGCCGCTTTTTAACAAAATTTTATTACATAATGGATGAGTGCGTTTATGTATTCTACATAATATTATAGCCCATAGGAAACATACGAACGTGTTTTATATATGGCCTGTGAGGTTGCGCCGCCTTCGCTTTCTAAATCCATTTAACGTGGTTCCTATCCTCGGTTCATCATTGTTCTTGTCCGCTGGTTTGCTGCCATTTCTTCCGTTCTCTTCTTTTCTCTTTCCATCGTGTAACCCCTGTCGTGCTTAAGTCCTCTTCTACCTCTGCCAACCATTTCGACCTGGGTCTTCCACGTCTTCTTTTTCCTCCAGGTTGCCATTGTAGCACAGTCTTTGTTACTACTTCTGGTCCTAGTCTCCATATACAGGGTGTTTCCAAATGATATTTACAACGTCTGGCTGTAGATACCTCTCGTAAAATTGGACAAAATGATATAAGAAATGAGGGGTCCAACTCGAATACTTTTCGAAATACAGGGCGTTAAAGTTAAAAAAAAATAAATGTTTTTATTTAAAAACTTTAAAACGGATGAATATATTAATTTGAAATTTAGCAGGTCGTTTTTAAATGTAAAAAGACATATTTCAGTAAAAAATCATGTTTCATATCTAGATCCAGTGGCGTGCAGTTAGAAGAGTATATTCCCTTTTCCCAACCATTTTCTACGCCCATGGTATTTGAAGCTATTTTTATTTTTTTGTATTACTTAACAGTTTTCAAGTAAAAAACGAATAACCTTTACATACCGAAAATCTTGTGGTTTTTAAGATATTTAATGTTTTTATGAAGTCTGTAAGATCTTTTATTAACAAAATAACCAACAATATTTTTCTTGGATTTCTTTAATAATTTTTGTCTTATTTTTTAATAACCACTGATACTAGACACTATACAAAAGTCTAGTGGTTATAAAAAATTAAGAAAAAATTATTAAAGAAATCCAAGAAAAATATTGTTGGTTATTTCATTAATAAAAGATCTTACAGAATTCATAAAAACATTAAATATCTTAAAAACCACAAGATTTTCGGTATGTAAAGGTTATTCGTTTTTTACTTGAAAACTGTTAAGCAATTCAAAAAAAAATAAAAATAGCTTCAAATACCATGGGCGTAGAAAATGGTTGGGAAAAGGGGATATACTCTTCTAACTGCACGCCACTGGATATAGATATGATTTTTTACTAAAATATGTATTTTTACATTTAAAAACGACCTGCTAAATTTCAAATTAATATATTAATCCGTTTTAAAGTTTTTAAATAAAAACATTTATTTTTTTTTAACCCCTCATTCCTTATATCATTTTGTCCAATTTTACGAGAGGTATCTACAGCGAGACGTTGTAAGTGTCATTTGGAAACACCCTGTATATCCCAGTCACTTGATTCTTGGAGCTTTAATTATCTTTAGAAATAATAATTTACGTTCAAATTTTCTATGAGAAAACAAAAATAAAAATTAATCGCTTCCTGAGAAAGCTTAGAGTCTCCTCTTTCTACAAACGTCAAAAAAAGACAAGGTTCGCGCATTGATAACAATATGCGAAGTGACCCTTTTTTTCATTTTCCTAAACTATATGAGACTTTTGTATTTTATTTAACCATTATGGTCCTCAATCGAGCAAAAATCCAAGAAATCATTTATTTCTAAATGTTTAACAATAATTAAAGCTTTTTAACCCTTCAAATTGTAACAAAGTTTTACACTACCTAATCTTATTTATTATTTACAATATTAACATTAATGGTGCAGCCAGTACATGAAGCAATATTTATTCCTAAACCAGATAATTCAGATTCAGTCCATGATATTGTAGTTTTGGGGGTTGGAAGACTATCCATTTTTGACTTGGAGGTGATAGCACTTGATCCTGAAATTTCAGTCTAAAATTTTATTTGATATTTGAATTTTATTGTTGACAGAATCTTCCACGTAACCTTCGGCTACGGTCGAAAATTTCCATCCTCCATGTAGCTTCAAAACACATATATCGCCGCCCGCATTATCAAGAAGTGTAGCTGAAGTTCTCCGAAAACAATGACCGGTGTAGGCATCAGAATTTGGTAATTTTAGGCTAGGCGTCTTTCCAATACAATTTATTCCAACAACTTGGTTAAAACATTTCTTATTTTTATACTTCAAAAACAAAACGGCGACTGGCAGCATAACTTGGACGAAGTGCCGCATATTTTCGGTAAATATCAATATAAACTAAATTTGAAACTGTAAAAATTCGTTGTATATTAGTTTTTATATTGGATACTTTAACAATAAAAACGGAATTTTTATCTTCTATGTCATCGACTGTAATATTAGTGAGTTCCTTACAGTGGCAAGCATCCGAAATACCCATTTTTAAAACAACCTAAAAGGAAATCAATGACGATATTTAGTAATTTAAAAAACACATAAACCACTCATTAAAAATCTACCTTAACCATCAAATAGGTTTCATCATCTGCCTCTCTTATGCATTGATTAACTTCCTCTCGAATTAATACTTTAGATTTCTTAGTATAGTTTCTAACTGACAATTTTTTCAAATATGGAACCAACTTGGTAAATTTCTTTACATCCATGTTTTCTTTAACATTAAGTGCTGCTTTCAACATAGAATAATATTGCCCATAACGTGGAAGACTTCACTTTCTTAGACTTCTCTGCGAAATATGCCAACAGCAAATTTTCGGATATTTTTCTTGCTTTATTTGCTTCACACCACTCTTTAAATTGCATGCATTTTCATACTGGCATGGCATGGCGCCTCGATTTGTCCGGTAAAAGATTTGAAATTACTGAATTGGCCGCATCTATCAAATTAGGTCCTGCTTAGGTCATCGTCGCTCGAAATTTCCATTGTTTTACAGTTAAAAATATCAGGCACTAGAAAACTGACCAGCATAAAGTCACTACTAAAGTTACTATCTATTTTGTGTGTCATAAGTTTTGTTGCATATGGCATTGAATTATGGGGATGTGCTAGCAGTTCCAACATTGACCTCATTCAAAGCGCACAATCAAAAACTCTTCGCGCTATCACCGATGCCCCATGGTACGTGACCAATCAGATGCTTCACCAAGACCTACGGGTACTAACAGTTAAAGACATAATTAAATAATGAAGCAACAAGCACCACCATAGACTAGAGTCACATGAAAACACACTCCTTCATCCACTTCTACAAGAATACCCTTAAAGAAGATTGAAAAGGAAATGGCTAGCTGACCTGAAGTAAGGTGCAAGAGATTTCTCAATGGAGAAACCTCATCAGTCAATTCAAGGAGCTTTTTACGTATTGTCTCTGTGCCAACAAAATAGCTTAAAGAATAATTGTATTTTTCTGATTGCTGTTCAATTAAAAAAAAAAAGTTTCGTTAGTTATTGTACGGGGGGATAAGTATTTTTATCTTTATGTTGTTTGCATATATTTTTCTAGCAAAAATCAAAAATAAATTAATTTAAAATATAAAATGAATTGTGTGAGGAAATGGATATAATTTCGCGCACATGTTCATTTTTTAGTAATTCATTAAATATGAATTACTAAGCAATACATAAAAAATCGTGTAACACACATAAACAGATAATGACATTTAAATTACACTTTTTTTCAAGAGGTAATAGTTATTAACTACAACTTTAGAATCTAAATCGTCCATCCTGTAATTTCGAGGCAATTTCGTATAAAAATGTGGTACAGTTTTTCGCATCGTTAACTATTTGTATAAATGTTTACCAGCTGACTGTTTCATTGCCCTAGGACATGCCATTTCTTTGCTTCTGTGGTTCTTATCATTTTATTGTGACAGTATATGAATGGGTATTGAATTCCTCATTGACAACGAAATGTGTAATTTCAAAACGGCTTGTCCATCATTATAGTTGACGGTAATTCCTCGAATTTAACAGGGAAGTGAATCCGTCTTCTCTATATTTTAAATTTTGTGTCGGAAGTTACCAACAATGTGTTATGTAATGTTCGGATCTAGTTAAAAGCTGTTAGGCGATGAATGAGATATACAGTCGCAGCTTATATGTAACCGTTTAACTCGTTTAGATGAGTATTTGGGTAAAATTTGTATAAAGGTACAAATTCATATGGTGAAATAGCCGCATTAACACTTTAAAAATTGTTAGTACAGTTTATCTATTTTCAATTGCAGAACAAAATGATCCCGCTTTATACAAGCCGCCAAAGCCGATCAAAGCACATCTGGGAATTTTGTTTTTATATTTCTGCAATTGAAAATGGATAACTATGCCATTAAAAAATTATAAAGTAGGGTCAGTTACAAAAAGAAAAATAGTTGACAATGACAATTTGCCATTAGTACCTAACTACGAAGTAAACAGAATTTTTACACTAGAACAAGAACAGATTCTTAAAAAATATTTGAATTGATGCGCTTTAATGTTTTATGGACTTACCACTAAAGACACAAGATTGGTGGCATATGATGTTGCAGGTATATCAAAATACCAGAGTCTTGGAAGCGAGAAAAACTTGCCGGTAAAGAATGGTTACGTTCATTTAGAAAGAGACATCCTGACCTCTCTACATCCTTTAATAAAGAAAATGTGAAAACTTTCTTCGACAACCTAAAAGATGTTCTTAGTCGAACACCTGCTTTTGCAGATGGGACTCGTAAATTGTTATTGCACCTAGGGGAAGAAAATGCTTGGGAAAAGTAACAAGTGGCGAAAAAGGTACCTTGGTAACTACTTGTTATATAATTGGTGCATATTGTATAGCTTTACCCCCGCCATAATTTATCCAAGAAAAAATTTCAAAATCCACACCATGAAAGGGGCCTACTGGATCATTAGGATTGGCGGCTCCAAGCGGTTGGAAGAATAGTGATCTATTTGTAGAGGTAATGAAACACTTTATCAAAACGTGCCAATAATTCTGCAGAAAACCCGTCTCTTTTAATTTTTGACAATCACGAGTCGCACCTTTCGATAGAAGCTTTACATTTGGCAAAGGAATGCGGTGTAATCATACTGACATTACACCCACATACTTGGGCAAAACTACAACCACTTCATGTGGGAGTACTAGGACCTTTTAAGACCTTTTATAATAGCGCGGTAGGCTTTTAGAAAATCCAGGAAATCGTATTACGATTTATGACAGCAGAATGTGTAGGAATTGCATGACTCCAACGAATATTTCTAAGGCTTTTAAATCATGTGGAATTTTTTCTTATGATCGGGATATTTTCTCAGATATAGATTATTTACCAAGTGAGGTAACTAATCGACCATTACATGTAGAAGTTCTCCAAATAGACACAGGTGCGGGTCCTTCCAACACTACAGATAAAGATGAAACCCAGGCCACTGCCAACACTCAAAATGAACAAAGCAGCTCGCCTTTGTATCACCAGAAGACTTTAAACGTCCGCTGCGAGCAGGACCTCGTAAAAATAAGAGAAAACATCGAAAAGCTGGTAAAAGTAAGATTGCAACTGATACCTCTGAAATGGATGCTATCAAAGAAGAAAGAAATGCAACTAAACGAAGAAAAGAAGTAAGAAACAAGAAAACAGTTAAACATGATTAATTACCAAAAGTTTTGTTTATTTTTGTGTTAAATGTTGATTAAGCTTCTTAGATGTTGTTTATGTTTTATCCTTGGTAACCTACGTCCTGGTTTACTGTGTACATAGATGTGGCTCATTGTGTATCGCTGGAGTTCCACAGTGAACCAAGGGTATTTTTTTTTATTCTATTCATGGTACAAATAATTTTATATTTAACCACACTAATAATAACCTAAAGTCCAGACCCACTCATAATTTTAGCTTCAGTCGGAAGGACACAATAAAGATAAGAAAAATGGATGGTTCACTGTTGAACAACTGACCCTAACACATATTGCTAAACCGAAGCATCAAATGCTGAAAAATGCAGCATATTTGGAGCATTTATTAAGGGTTTATTTTAGCATTTTTTGGGTCGTTAAATGCAAAGAGCCAATTAGCAATAATTGCTAGCAGACAATAAAAAATTGCTAAAAAGCCTAATAAAAGAAATGCTTCAATGAATTCGTTACTTATTTTGGCTTTAATTTAGATTTTAAATGGGAATAAAATGCAAAAATTTTCACTGAATATTGTTAATGACATAATTTATACGTAAATCAAAATTGTAGTTTACGATACAAGGACGAGAAGTGTTACTTTTTCGGACAATTATGGAGTTTGCCGACTGAGACGTTAGTACATATAGACAGCAGAATATCGGTGTCTTAAAAATATCTTGGTATCTTTTTTAAGATGTAGATTTAAAATTAGGTATCCTTTTATGCCGTTTTGCCGACTCTATCACTAAAGGCGGCTACTCACATGCCTGCCGCAGGGACAATCTAGGGTGTAAAAGTAGGGTTGATCCTTAATCGCCTCCTTGATTGTGATGTGTGTAGGCAATCAGTGGCGATTTCCTAGATCGCCTCCTTTGCAGGGCGGCAGATGCATCGGACCTTCCTAGCTTCCTAGATCGGCTCCTACCTCCCTGCCAAAACTCGTGTGTGTAGCGTAATCGGGACAATTTCGACTCAGCTCTGTAGAGAAAGCCGTCCTGAGCACTTGTTTGTTGTTTGTATTACAGCTCGCTGAGAAATATTACTTATTATGGAAAAGGAAAGTGAGCATGAAGTTTGGTCGCGGGTGAATCATTAACTTCCAATTCTTGCATGACGTTCATGTGACATAATTCACTTCTTCACCCAGTACTTCCTTTTTCCTTTTTTTGCGGTAGCAGCAGGGAATCGGCCACGGCAATGCCGATCTTTTGATTTTTTGTGTTTGCATCATCTTCAAGAATTCAAGTGATACGTCCGTTCTGCGCTACGTTCACTGTCGTACTGAACGGCAGGTACGTGTGTAGAGGTGCCTCCTAGATTGCCCCTGCCGTCCTGCATCCTAGATTGCCTCCGAGACCCTTAATCGCCTTCCTGATTGTGACGTGTGTAGGCAAGCACGGGCGATTTCCCAAATCGCCTCCTTTGCATGGCGGCAGGGACATCGGACCTTCCTGTGTGAGTAGCCGCCCTAATTTTGTTATCAAATGAAGGAGACAATTTTGCACTAAAATTCTATTTTTCTTAAACTATGCTATGCTATAGGGAAATCGGGACTTATTCTCATTTTTCAATAACTATACAAAATTCAGCATATTTATTCGATTTTGAAAATTTTGATTGATAAAACTAGGTATATGCGGCCCTTATTTTGGCACGCGCTGCACCCCTGAAAATGTATAATATTTTCAACAGAATTATTTCTCGGTCTATTTTGCTTGTAGAAAAGTTGTTTTTTCTAGTTAGTTTTATATTTATTTTTAGAAAAACCCTAAAAGTAATAAACAACAACAAAACAACAAAATAAATAAATAATTTATTCATTACTGCAACCCATAAATAATAAATGTCTAATTAGTTTTAATTGTCATATTATTTATTATGATATTTAATAATCTAATAATATGTCAGTTGTATAAATTTATCTAATTATAGTTTTACGAGCATCTTTTAAAAGTCAATTAGTAATCAAGGTATCGAATGACAACTAAAAATCATAAGTGCGAAAATAAAATTTTATTAACACTTATGGAACTGGTTGTGGTAGAAATTAACATTCAAGAATATTCGCTGGCAACGGGTTTTATCTTAAGAGAAGTACATAAATAGTTTAAAATGTTTGATAAAACTGTATGCATATACATAAAATCAATATAAAGGCATACATAGGTTGAAGTTAATTAACATTTGTGGTTTTGAGTGAAGTTTCTGATCATTATTCAAATCAAATTTATTTTACAAGCTTGGATAGAATATTAACCATCGAAGATTTGGATTTTTTGTTCATACGAAAATACTTGTATGTTGTCAAAAAGATAGAAAGTAAATTAAATAAAAAAAGTAAACAGAATTATAAATGTGGGGCATAATATTCCTAAGAACTTTCCAGATCTAAGCATTTACCGATTGTCCAACACAACTATGACGTAGTAATCTTCAAACCACACATCATATACCCAAATTTAACAAAAATCTTTACAGATGGTCAACACGTGATGACAAATTTCAGTCAGGAATATATCTGAATCTTTTATGAGAATATTTGTTAGGTAACTTAGAAATGGCGATAGAAGGAGGTCAAATATCGTCCAGCGATACATTTAATTTACCTCTAGATTCTACAATTCGCGTTTTACTAGTAGAAGTTGATGCTCGCAGAACCAGTACTAGTGAAAGGCTGTGGTTTATCTTTCATAATATTTGTGGTTTTATCTATAGTTTCGGCATTAGTGAGTCCCCCCTAGCAATACATCGAAAATCGTCACTGAACTTATCGGGGTTTAAAGCATATATATATTTTTTTAACGGTTTCGTAAATAAATCAAAGTCACGATCATAAGTCTTTTTCATGTGAGGTGCGCAGAGGGGATCGAAATAATAATCATGCCATTTTTTAAGCAGTAGATGTCTCTGTCTTTCAGCGGCTCTCTTGTGGATTTTTTAAGAGCTCCAGAGCAGTCACTTTGTAAAATTGGTATGACGAAAAAAGTTCAAAAATTATAAAATATAGCGAAAATGTAAAAAATTCGAAAAGTAGACATTATTTCTGTAATTTTTACATACATACTTTTGGAAAAGACTCCATAGCTTATCTACGCCGAGTCACCAATACTGTGAGACTCTCCCGGGAAGGTATTAGGGCATACTAACTAAAACATCCACCCCGCACACCGCCTCCCGAGAGCTCATATATGACTTGTCGGCGTTACCTCAAAGCCAAGGGAGGGACGCGGTCATTCTCTCGCTTCAACGCTCATTATCATTCACTGCCAGACCAGAATCTCCGCAAATACATTTCTCGGCCACCTCACATGTTCCACGCATTTCGTCCCTGAGCCAGTCTTTTCTCCTCCTCTTTCTCTTTCATTATCTTACATATCGTCCCAAACACTACCTTAAAATCTCCCTCGCAACCCGTTACCACTTCCAGAAAGTTATCTGGAGTGATGACCATACCCAGACTTCTCTCCATTTCACTTCTATATCTTTCTATATCACAGCACCAGATGTCGGACGAATTACGGCACTCAGAAGAAAATTATGGCTAACGTAGACCTACCGATCCATACCGATATCCCATACCTAACAGGACAGTACCATCGGCTCAAATCGAGACACCCAGCCATCCGATCAGCAATTGAATGGCTTCGCAATTTAGATGTAGATATATAGTTTGTTGTGATAATTATGTTTGTCCTTATATATTAAAGATTTCTCTGTTTCTTTGTATTTTGTATTTCACATACTTCTGTCATTTGTACCGTACTGTAACCCCATACGCTAAATAATAAAATACATCTTTAAAATCTCTCGCATTGAAACACCGTGTGTTCCGGATATCATCGGTATGTCCTGTAACCTTCGATGGGGGTTTGATTACTCTCCCGTATCTTGTGACAACAGGTTTTCTTTTATGTGAAAGTGGAGGTTTGTCGTCTTTTTTATCTTTGTGTTCTTCCAGTTTCTTTCGTTTTCTCTTCCTTTCACTTATTTTCTCTTCTTCCCAATCTTGTACGTGTATGACTTGAAGGAGCCGTGTCCAGACAGGAACTGCGTGAGGAATAAAATAACTGGATATAAGTGAAACAAACTTTCGAAGTTTGGTCACTAATTCGAAATTGAACATATACTTTTTCTATAAATAGTATCAAAATATTATGTTGGTCATATTATTACTTTCTACAAACATTATTTGAAAACCGCCTAAAATCAAGTGCGTTTATCGCGCCACCATCGTCAAGGCGTAAAACCGTGTCCTCATTATCTGCGACGCGTCCCGACGCGGCGTCGCGTTCATTCCATGCACCCGCTCCGCTCCCTTCTCCACCTTCCGATTGGTCGCAGCTTCCGGTTGTTTTTCATCCCCTAACGATCCCCATTAACCGGCGTCGCCGTCGAGACGCCTGAAACAATGGCCGGACTGATCAATTAACTCCGCTGCGAAACGCTTGCAACGGAATGCATTGTTTTGGATTGTTTTCGTTGCAAAATGTGAGAAATGAAAAAATAAATAGGAAATTAATAGTAATAGATAGTAAGTGAAATGGAATATAGTAGTAGAAATGATCACAAATGAGTAAAACCAGTTTAAATAATTAAAATATAACCACTAAATTACATGTTTGCATACTTTTTATTACAAGTTATTCTGTAATATTTTGAAAAACACCATTTGAAATGCATAAAATTTCAGGGATAATTCAAACATGCGACTTGGAGGCTCGATGCTGACGTTACCAGTGCTATTAATTACTCATTTCATTGTTGCCGTTTAAATATTCCACGGGATTACCAAATAAATATCACGAGTTTCCGAAAACAAAACTTGAATATATTCAATAACTTTAAGTTGTGAATAACTGAAATATAATATCTGCGGCAATTTTAACATTGTTTACGTTCGTTCAGCATTCGGGCGCTCTCAATGAGACTTGTGACGTAAATTCCCGCTCTTCTTTCGTCGTGTTTGAACTGGAGTATTTTTTCGGGATTTTTTTGAAAAAAATCTTTTACTAAAAAATCGAAAAAAATATTGTTCGACTTGCCTCGTCGTAATGCGTCCATTATCGACCTATTTTTGTATTTCCTGTATCGAGTAAGTTGTAAATCAAATGGCAAGTGGTAACTCAACCATAACAAGCAGAAAATAATTAATTTTAACTCAAAATTTAGATGAAGCTTTTGGTTTTGAGATAATTTCTTTCGTTTATATTTTGCAGCTCAATAAATTAAACGTAATTATTTAAAAACGACTATTTTCATTAATGATCTAAAACTTTCTCAGAATATTACGAACTAGAATTGTGTGGGTGGTAAAGACTAGTACGTTGTATGCATAATAAGAGTCAACAGTAATCACAATAACTGTTATTCAAAATTAAGCTGAAATAATTGTTGTTTAGCATAATTTATGATAAGCTCTGAAACTAACATCAAGGCGCATATCCCTGTTATGGAGAAATATTAGCATTCATGTTATAATTAACGAGATTATCATACATATATTAAGAATATTTTAATATTCATATTAAATGGAATGCAATTTATATTTATAAAAATATCATTGACTGCGGATTAAAAATATCTAGTGCAATTAAATGGAAAGATTTGTGCAAAAAACGTTATATACCTTGACCTCACTTACTACCATCTAGTTCTTTTAATTCACAATATTCTAACAAATTTTGAATTCGAAATTTTTAACTTTAAAAAAAAGTGGGGCCCATATATGAAATACTAACAGATTTTCGGCTGTTGGGTTTGTCCTCATAGCTTGCCTTTGGGTGCCACTTAACCTAAGGATCGCACCAGCCTGTTGAGTTGGCAGCAGAACTAAGCTGGCCAGTACAAAGGCAAATCTAGCGAAAACCCAAAGACTAGCGTATGCTAAATAACAAAAGCGAATGGTGCAAAGGTACCATCCCAACACTCAAGAGAAGTGCCATTAAATGGTACACAGATGGTTCTAGAACAACAGAAGGAACAGGAATAGGAGTATATGGGCCTGGAACCAAATATTCCGAAAGTTTAGGCAAATCTCCGAGCATTTTCCAAGCTGAAATATATGCCATCGGAAAATGTGTCCAGTTCAACATAGAAAGAAATTTTCATAGACAAGAGACAGACAGCCAAGCAGCCATTAATACCTTGAAATCCCACCTAATCAACTCCAAGATGGTTTGGGAGTGCCTAGAGAATCTAAACGAACTAGGCAAGAACAACACTCTTACCCTCCTATGGGTTCCGGGACACACTGGAGTGGAGGGTAATGAAATAGCAGACGTACTCGCAAAAAAAGGGGCTGAAACACCATTTCTGGGACCTGAACCCTTCCGGCGGAATAAGCACCAGTACAATACTTGATGAACTTGGAAAAGAAGTAAATAACACCATTTCTGGGACCTGAACCCTTCTGCGGAATAAGCACCAGTACAATACTTGATGAACTTGGAAAAGAAGTAAATAACAAAAGATCCCAATACTGGATAGGACTACAAGGAATGAGGCAGGCCAAGACACTACTAGGAAACTATAAGAGATCTGACGACTGCGTCAGTAAAAGTAAAAATAAGCTCAGAATACTGACGGGTATCCTAACAGGGCACTGCCGGCTGAGAGGCCACCTAAAGAAACTCGAATTAGTAGACAATGAAGAATGCAGATTTTGCGAGGAAGAGGAGGAAACCTCTATCCACATTCTCTCAGAATGCATTACCCTGCAAAATCCATGGGTACGATAGCTCGGAGAATATCAAATAGAAGAGGAAGATCTACCTAACCTGAAGCCTACCGACATCCTGAACTTTTTGAAAGTAATAGGACTGGATGAACTGCTCTAATCGTTGAAACATCCTTAACGATTGGGCAGCAGTAGGGGGCACAATAGATCTTATAGGTCGCAGTGCATCGACACCCCCATCACAGATAGATAGATAACCTAAGGATCCCACCAACCTGTTGAGTCTTTGGCCACCATACCACCGGACCATATGCTATCATGACCCTGGTATATAGCTATGTGATCGACCTTACCATAAGTATTTGATGAATCTGAGCCACAGTTTTTTTCATATTGAAGTAGAAAATTAAAACCTCCCGCAAATTTGGTTCGCAAACTGATATTTTTAGTCGAGAATAACTTTATGTTTACAGATACCCAAATTTATGTGTGATTTTATAATGCGAAATAGTTTGGCGCGCTCCTAATTTAGATTTCATTTTATGTGTTAATTATTTATTAATCTTTATTGATCCTTCTCATCGAATTTAGTAAATATAATAAATTTAAAAATACAAATAATTAAATATTTTTTTCTAAAATGGCATTTTCTCAGGAAAAACGAAAACTAATAGTCCATTTGGTTAAAAGCAAAAAACCACACGTAGCAGATGTCCGTAGCAAATTGGCATTTTAATTCTACAATAAAATAATTGACCACTAGTTTCTCTGTTATTAGCAATTTCTCGTTAATGGATCCTCAAAGTGGTGGAATTAGAATGGTTAGTTTAACAAGAATAGTTTGTGCCATCTGTTCTCTCATCCAGTGAACAATTTATAATAATTTTACCTAGAATTAAGACAGTGATAAATTAAATTAACACAACGATATTGATAGCAGTTAGGAGTTTTAAATTAAACGCTAAATGGATTGATTGAACGTTAGTAAAAAACAAAAGCTTAATTATCATCGCGGGGTCTTTTGCTGATGATAGCAGAGTTGGATCCACAAGAAAAGTTATTTTTATTTAACTATTTTTTTTTATATAAAAAGGTTTGCTATAATAATACAACTGGAACAAAAGTTAAAATAGTTCCAAACAAAACAAAAAAGTTCCACCTCGATTATAAATAAAATATGGGTTTTTAGTATGTTTGAACAAAATTGTTTAAAAAATTGATATCTACTTATCTTAGGAAAGGTTCAGACGGTCAATATAATTTTGTTTAATATATTGAGTAAATATAATGACCAACCTTCAAGCGAGTTTGTTGTTCTATGCCTTTCGCCTTAGCATATCCACATTTTTTGCACAATGGTATTGTACAACCATTAATCAATAAAATAGTCATTAAATTTTTGTACAAGTGGGTCATTAACACAGTTTTTTTTCAGCGTACCTCTTTATATGCATTCGGATTTCCTCGTTTTCCTTGTATGCTTCAGTTAGACCAATTTCTTGTAGTTTGCACCACAAGCATTGATTAAAACGGAAGTTGCATTCACTTATTATAATATTTGGAAAACATTTTCGTAGTCACAAAATAGCTGCATCTTCGTAATCTATTTTGAAACTCCCAGGATTCCACACTGGTAAATGTTTTTTTATTAGAGAAAACAAACGTACGAATTTCCTTTCTTCTCGTCTTATGAAACCGCCTTAAGCAAGTCCCCAGTTGCGAATTCTCCACGGGTAAAAATTTCCGGCGTCCCGAGATGGGAAATTTTTACCACGAGTCCCCAGTTGAGAAGATTCCTTGGTATGACCACCCTGATAACCCCAAATCCAATACATCATAAAATGAAAATAAAAATGATAATTACCGAATTGTTTTGACCCGAAAGTAACAAATATCATGAGTGTCCCGTTAAAGTTGAAAAGAAAAAGCAATATCAAACACTCGTGTGATATTTTTTAAAATATCACGCCGAATTAAAAAGTTGTTTTGCTTATTTTTTGGTAATATTTAAATTAAGTTGATCCTTTGACTGCCGGCTAAAATGTTAGGCCAATCCCCACGTACCAGAAACGCGGCTAGCGCGTGCTATGCCTGGTACATTTTATGGTTGTACTATTCATCTGGCAACAATAACAAAGACTGTTGTTGTCAGATGAATATTACAACCATAAAATGAATCATGAGCACGCGGGAGCCGCATTGCTGGCGCATGGGTGAAACCTAACACAACGCACTAGCCGCGTTGCTGGCAGTGAAAGGGTTAATAAATATAAAAAACATAAACATATAAGCAATGCGGGGTGTAATCCAACAAGTTGTAATCTAAGGAAAACTACGCGGGTTGTAATCCAACCAAGGAAAACTAGGCGGATTGTAATCCAAATCATACGGCCTCTACAGACTAAGGGAACGCCGACGATGAGGGAAGCCGTGCGACATAGGTAGTTGAACAGTGAGCAGCTCGAAGTCCTCGCTGGGAAGAATGTTAGGTTAGGTTTCTCTATACAAAGTCCTACGAGGTTTCGGTCCTTTTATTGTATTGTTTACGTTCCCGTATTGCGTTTTCCACATTCGATCCCCGAGATATTCTGGCAACGTCCCTGCGCAGTCGGTCGGACGGAGAACTGAACGGTCACCCTATACCGTCTTCCGTTCGACTGCACCACTGCGCATGATTTTTGTTTACGTGTTTAATCTGTAAGCCTCGTATACAACAATGTCGTTTCCCCGTTCAAATCAGCCCAATAATAGCCGAGATATTAGTTAAGGCCCTTTTGGTGTCGTCACTGCTCATGATTATTGTTTACATATACAACGTCTCGTACAGTACTATACCGTTTTCCCCATTCAAATTGGACTAATAATGGCCGAGTTATTGGCTAACACACTTTTGTTGATAATTTGGATAGAAAATTGATAATGCGCTTATGATTTACTAACTTAAAAATATAACCATACCAAATTTCAAGTCAATATATTAAATAATAAAGAAATTATTGCAAAAAAACGAAAAATAAATTTTAGCTTCAACACCCTGTATTTTAGTAGTAGATAACATTTGACCCAGAGTTATTTAGTAAAATATTAACATTTCGAGGTCCTGAACCTATGATTAAAATATTGACCATTCCTTATGATACACACTGTATATTGCAATTTAAGAGTATTTTACAAATTCCTGGTATTTTATTAATAAGTGATGCAGGACTTTTTTTATCACACACACTGTATATTAGTAATTTAATTAATTTATTTGGCTTATTGCTTAATTTTACACTTTTGATTCGGCAACACTGCTGCTGACAGCCTTCAAAGTGGGTTTTAAATTGCCGTGCAACTCTATCTGTAGGTCTCTAATCTGTGCTGTAACACCTAGCTGTAAATATCACGTCCGCATCCTAGATAGCTATGAATTTCATGTTTGACAGTTCTACGCGACGTGTTATTTATTTAGTTTGAATTTGCCTAAACAAGGATAAGCTGCGTTTTTTGAGGTTCGATTTTACTATATTCAATTCCTACTTTCTGTGGCCGTGGAGAAAGTACAGTCTGTTACTCTATTGGAATGAAAATTAGACACTCGTGGTTCCTCCACTCGTATCGAATTCTCATTCCAACCTTGTTACAGAATAAACTATTATGGTATTTTCATGTTTTTATTGAGGTTAGAAAATCTAGCGACCTCTACTGTCATTTTCCATGTAAGAATTGTTTCTAATGTTGGATATAATATTTACTATTTAATTTCCCCATGGAAAGTTAACAAAATCAACTAAATCAAGTTATTTTTATCGATTTTAAATGGTTAGAAAAAATCCCGACGATTTCTTATATCTTATATACTGTCCCCACTACCCACATTGTAGAAAGTCATTAAATAATATATTTTCAATAAGAATTGTTATGCTCTAAACATATTCATATAAGATATACAGTTAAGTAACAAACAAAAACATAAATAACACGTAAATAAAAGATTTATGAACGTTATTATCAAAGTAGATAATAGCGAACACTGAAGCCAATTACTGTGTAGAACTTAAAATGCGATCCCTGTCACCAAACACAAAAGATTTCCTTCCATTAACAATCGCAACCGAGTATTTTCTGGAACCATTCAAAAGCTCAACTTATTCCATTACCAACAACTAAGTGCGGCTTTATTCGAGCTTTTACTGCTGAAAAGCTCTCATCAACAAATTTATAATTGAAAATGTTTCCTATTGAAGCCTTTCCAACGGCGAACAACACCATTCGAATACTGATTAATAGTTCTTTTATCGATCAAAATAGCTACGAACGCCCATAGCAAATTGACGATATTTGGAGAAGTAAACACGATTTAAGTTGTTCCTCTGAACTAATAGAATTTGACGCGCCTTTCGTTTCATGCACGTTTCGATTTGATGACTCAAATTATTGGTTTCAGATATATTTTCATGGATTGTGAAAAATAAGGGTTCAACACAACATTTGAATCTAAAATTACTTTTATGAATTTATTTCCACGTGGGTAAAAACGTATGAAAAAAAATTATCCAATATGGAAAATTTACTATTTCACTATAGAGCAATATAGTTAACCTTTTTGTTTCAGGTCAAAACGGCGACGACTCATTATCATCAAAAAACGGTGCAATAAGTAAAAAACAAAGAAAAGCGCGAACGGCCTTCACTGATCTTCAGTTACAAACATTAGAAAAAAGTTTCGAAAGACAAAAATACCTCAGTGTACAAGATAGAATGGAATTAGCTGCTAAACTTAGTTTAACCGACACACAAGTGAAAACGTGGTACCAAAACAGGAGGTAAGTTTCCAACAAGAAAATTCATTAAAGTAATGGAATTTGTAATATATATTTCTTTTAAGGATGAAAAAAATGTGGTTAAAATTATTGTAAGATCTAAAAATAATAATAATTATAACAAAATATTGCAAGCTCCTCGCACAAACAGATTATTTACACATACACAACCAATATAATACACCAGAAACTTGCAATCAAACACATACACACCTCAAACAATACTAGAAAATAACACGCAGAAAATATACTATGACAGATCCAATACTCATAGACAAAACAATACACCACAACAGACTAGATATTACTCATTGACAAACTACATAAAACAACATACATCAAAGACTTAGCCATACCTGACACATACAACATTCAAAAAACATATACAGAAAAAAATCAGTGGTCAATTGTTTTATCTTGCAAGGGTGTCATACCACATGCATTACACTAGATCCTGCGCTCAATAGAAATAGAAAAAGATACATACATAACACTACAAAAAGCCACAGTACTCAACACATGCCACATAGTCAGAACATTCCTGGACTCAGATACATAACACACACAGGCATACACGAGACATACACATTCGTACAAATCGGCCCGACATAGCAGCCTTTCCCCAGTGAAATCCGAGAAATGAATTTCAAAAAACACATAATGGTAATAATACAGTGTGGAAAGTCCAAAATTACATCTTGAAAATAATTTTCGAAAAAACAGATTGTATGTCACCAGTTTATTATAGAACGAAAGTAGTTGTGATATGTTGTCTTTATATCCATTTGTCATGTGTTTATTTCTATAAATCACAGACATTAAAAAAATTTATTGATCATCAGTATTGCACCAGATCATACATCAAAAAACTATTGAAAATTCCACAAAGCAATACAACACTTAACTTGAAATTTTTGGCTCCTAAATTTTATAATTTGCTGCTCATAAATATTATAAATACACCAAGTTGGATAACATTAAAAAATATCCTCTAATACCTTTCAAGCTGTAAATATTTTAGCTATACATTTAATATTTTACTAACATAGTTTTTCTATGCGAATACGTTGAAAAAAATGCTTAAACAGACCGATTTTTCTTTTACCCTAAAACACTACCTCGTAGAACTCATAATTGAATTGGAATATTACTTGAGACGAAAGCAATGAAAAGAGACTGGAATAGTCATGCTAATATAATGGCACCTGATAGATTAGCTAACATCTGCAAAAATAATAAACCTTACAGCAAAAGACCAACAGGAAGACCAAAGAAAAGATGGAAGGACAACCTACTGACAACAACAGAAACAGAATGAGAGGCAGACAAACAGGAGCAATCCTAGTCAGACGAAGAAGAAGGACTTGAGACATCTATTTCTGTCTTGTATTGGATGAGGTTGGGGTGTTAACCACACTGCCACCCATCTAAAAGATATATTATGCTATAAGCCGATGAGGATAGTTCTCCATGCCTATAACTATCCCTCTAGTTCAATCTCTGTAAGAAAATTCTCCTCCATATATTCCAATAACTATATTATTATACTACTAATTCTTCTTGATTTTGACAAGAGTCTTCATTAAATAATGCCTCCAATTCTACATCTTCGAAAACTTGCTGTTTTACTAATAAAAAAATATCCAGTGAGGTATCCATGACAACAAAAAACTAATAGTAATGAAACAACCTTCTTTGATAATAAGCCTCTCCAAATTTAGTTCGAAACCCACTACTGAACGAGTTTCACTTTATTTTCCTTGCCTTGGAGTATTGGAATCAGACATACGCGATACGAGAAGAAAGAAATCAGAAAATTGAAACAAAGAAAATTAAACATGATGAATCCAGTGAGCAAAGCAAGGAAGAAGTACCTGAAGAATCAGCAGAATTTAAGGACGATCATTCCATTATTGACATAGAAGCCTTGCAGGAACAAACAACACTCATCACTTGTCCATCTCGTGCAATTTTCCCATTTGATGGGAATGACCTCGCAAATATTAAACAGAAACCCACTACGTCCACACAGTCACTGTCACTTTCATTAGTTTTTTTTCCGCATTTAATCAAGTGTGAGACTCATGTTTTATATTTAATACGTGACCAGCACTCACATTTAAATCTTCATCTTAATTGACGCCATTTTGGATAGGCCACGTCCCCATGTCAGATTCCAATTAGGGCATTCAACAGATGTACTTTTCGACTTATAAATAAATATATGGACAATCTTGAATTAAATTATTTTTCACATTAGATAGAACGTAGTATGAAAGTAAGTATAAATTTAATAGTAACCGCACAAGGTCACTCATTGGAAGTGTGAACTTATCTAATGAGTCTATCATATGTAATTAACGATAGCATGCCACCTAATAGCTACAACATTGCAGCGGTAATTAAACGACAATAAAACAATGATTTACAGCGTTCAAAATGAGCAGGTAAAAAGCGCAAAAGTTAATGCAAATAACATCAACCTTAAAGGATCTGTCAGTGATGGATAGGAGGAAAGAGCAACGAAAAAATTATTTCGCGAGTAATGAAGTAAGACATCTTCAGCCTGAGTAACGGTAATTATTTTAATCTGATTCATACTTTGAAGCCATATAAGTTAATCATTTCTAATTATGTCGATAAATTTAACTTGCAAATGAAGCCCCATTGGAGGCTTCTTAACGTAAATTACGTCGTCTTAGAGAAGTTTTTTTAAATTAAATTGTGCATCAATTTATTTATATAATAAACAATTTAAAATAACTGGCACATTTAATATTTATGGAAAGTAATCAAGTTAATATTATGAGTTTTTCAAATAAATTTATTAAAAAAACAATTTTCTACAGAGTAGCTGTGCAAATAATTTTTAAAGTAAAATATATTTTTTTTTAATTAAAACAAATGTATATTAATATTTATAAAAAAAACCCGTTATGGTGTATGATTTACACAAACATTGTTGACATAATTACAGCAGATTTTCTATTCCTTTTTAGTTAGTTAAAATAAATGAGTTTTCTAAAAAATAACGACTCGCGATTTTTTATAGTAATTTAATGTTAAAATATTCTGGTTGCAATAAATGAGAAAGATATATTTTCACGGATTACAAATAAAAATATTATTGGAAAACGCCTGCCCACAAAAGTATATTAGTTTTTGATTTTAGCAAAAAGTTGTAAATAGAAAAAAAAATACAAAAAAAATCAGCTACAAAGTCTGGTTTTCAAAAATTTGATATCTGCAAATTGAAAAAATTTAATATACATTTTTAATTTTTATTTAAAAAACTAGGATCTAACAAAGAAATTCAAAAACTAGAGATTGTTTGAATACCTCAGCAAAAAATAAATGATTCCGATGATATAAGGGAAGAGCTAAAATAGTGTACCGCGAGAACAGCCTTAAAAATTCTGCTTTTTTCCGATTTTCTTATCAACTTGATCTAAATCAGAGAAAATGAAAAGATTCGTGTCTTAAAATGTTGGTTTCACACAGAATCTCTCTGGATAACGTTTTTTTTTCTTAGGCTGTTATTTCACGATAATATTTATATGTCATTATCATATGATGATAGGTCTATGCCATATAAATATATGAATAACCTCCAGCCATTACACGGTGATATTTATTGTTATGGTTTAAAAATGACACAAAATTAGGAAAATTGTGTTAAAATAAACAAATATACAACTTGTAAGTTGTTTAGAAAAAAATTATGGAAAGCTTATTTTAAAAAAGAACATAACCTTTTAAAAAATAAATGTCAAAATTACACTTCGTGTCAGCTTGACAGAATAATCTTCCCGCTTCGCGGTCGGATTATTTAATCTATCAAACTGACACTCTTTATATTTATGCAACAAGTTATCAAAGGTAATACCACGAGTCCTCCAAATTTTATCGATTAAATTTTTGGTTTTCATGAAAACGGCTTTATTTGGAAAAACCACGAAAACAAACTGATTTTATCTCAAATCAGTTTGTTTGAGTGGTTTTGCCTAAAATAAAGGCGTTTGAGTATGAAGATCAAAAATTTAATCTATAAAATTTCAGAGAACGAGTCGTATTTGAAAGGATTATTTTTTGAATCATTTTGTATTAAAAACAGAAAACATAGTTATTTATGCAAAAGACACTTTACACACAAATATTGAAAATTTTCTTTATCAATTTAAATTGAAACCTCATGTGAGCTGTTATAGTTTTACATACAGGGCCACCAAGGCGATTTTTTGATTGGCTACCCCGCGGAACGGCGCCGTAAATAAAAGCGAAGAAGAAGAATGAAATGAAGTTTTTCTTAATTTAATTAATTTTAGGTATTTAGGTATTCAAAAACTGATATTTAATGAACAAAAAGTTTAGTGTTGAAGTGAGGTATGTAAAAGGCGATTTGAAATAAACTAATAAAAATAGGTTAGTTTACAAATACATTTTGAAATTTGGTTATTAACATTTTCAATACATTTTAGTATAATAAAAATTGTTATTTCAAAAAAGGTAAACATAGTTTAATCAAAAAACAAAAACGACGAAGCTGTTTTATCAGTATAAAACACAATGATTGATTAGGATCCTGAGCTGTTATTGGCTGAAACCACAAAATCTGACTGTTTTGACAGATGAAAAAAATAATCGATGTATAACCTGATTATTTTGAAGTAAGTACTTATAGTATTACAACTGATAATATATTGTTATAATATCACCCAGTACAGAAAATAATTTGACATAAGTTTAACCCATTTGACGGGATTGTAAAATTAGGGAGTTTATTGATTTAAAAAAAAGGGTCGTCGTTAGGGGGAAAATTTGAGAAAAATAATTTTATGTGTCCTCTCAAAAATAACAAAACTTTTGAAGAATATACCAGAGAAAATTAATTTAAATTGTTGTAAAGTATGTAACAAACCATATTGTAAATTGTTACGAACAATAAATTTGTCACCCAAGTTGATTAGAATAGTAGAAAGTGTTTGTACAGTGCCATTCCATAGACTGAGCAGTAAAGGTTACTGTGGATTGCTGGAATAGTTCTTCTGAGTAACAGCATAATCATTCCAGAGTTTATCAAGAGGAGTTTGTCACCAATCTACAAAGAAATCAACAGAATTGAGCAAATCATCAAGAATATTGACATTAAAGGTACTTTGTTCATTTATGAATAAGAAAGTATAATACTCACCATTTATTTGCAATTTAGTCACTAAATAAGTATTTCAAACTGTGAATAATCTGCTGATTAAGAGCAAACCGAACCTCTTGAAAAATTTTAATAACCTTTTAAGCCTTTAGTTTTAGTCTGATTTTTGTGAAATTTTCAGGAAATACTAATAATTACAAAACTTAGGGTGGAGATCCCTTGATTTTTTTGTAAACCTTCGAAAAGTATTTATTTTGTTAATTTTAAATGGAAAATCACAAAAAGAAATATCCGCGCCATTCTGCATTAAATCTATGAAAATTTGCTCCCATTTGTTTTAATAAATATCAAGTAGTTTTTAAATAATATGATTTTATATTAGAAAATTCTCATAAAATAGAAGTTAAGTTTGCTTCTCACAAGAACTCCGGTTGCCACTTAAGAAGCTATTTGTACATACTGTAATCACAACCTTAAACTAAATGCTAAAAAATGTAATTCTCTGCTATATTGTCCTCATATCTCCAAAGCCATTGTTGAACAAAATAGTTGTAGAAATTTAGGAATAATTTATGACTGTAGCCTTCGATTTCAAGAGCATGTCACACTTTTAGTAAAAAAATGGTATCTAGTTCTACGTCAATTGTATAGAGGTTGAGGTATTTTAACCATTACATTACGAAAATTACTTTGTGAAACCATGGTGATGTCAATTCTTAATTATAGGCTTTTGGGTTTTTCAAGTTACTAAATTTCGATTGCAAAAAATTCAAAATAATTGTTGCCGTTTTGTCTTTGGCATAAAAAAATATGAGCATGTATCAAGTAAGTTAAAACAACTTGGATGGTTGAACATAACTACCACCTTATCTCTTTGATATACCGAATTATTTTGACGTCGAATCCTATTTATTTGAGGAACAAATTAGTTTTTCGTGGAGAAGCTCATAGTCTGTTTCTGAGATATCCGCATAGTCTCATGTTACCAAGATATAGATTATCAATTTTTAAAAGGTCATGTACTTTTAATTCAGTTTTAGTTTTTAACAGTATTTCTCATAGTCTAAGAGTCTCTCAGTTTTTTAAAACAAAATCAAATACTATTAAACGAGCAAGGTTTGTATGTGTGTGTATGTGTGTCCAGAGGATCTCGAAATCCACTCGTCAGAATTCAATGAAACTTTCAGGGTAGACTAATTCCTATCTAAATCGACAGAAAATGTAGGTCTCATGTCTGTGAAAATTCGATCTTCCGAGATATTTACAAGAAAAGTTAAGCTTTTAGTTTTATTTCCTAGCAACGGCAACTTGTTTCTATAGTAATATACTATAAAGGAGAGAGGATATAACGTCACATTCCATAGGCGTACTTTGCAAAATAAGTTTCTATAATATAAATAAGGTCACAGCATATAAAATATATATACCCACTTCGTAGATTAAATTTTGAAGTTATATTATTTACAAAAAATAAAAATAAACCTTATGCATCTGACACTTTAACATTGAACGAATTAAATTTAACCAATAAATAACAAGGAGGATTATATGTTGGGATTAAACTGTTTTTAATCTCTTGGCATTAAAAGTAACGCTTCAGTACTTACCTAAACTCAAAGATTAAAAAAAAAGTTAGTTCAAGAACTATCTTTAAAAGTCACTGTCTTCACTAAAACTACTGGTATCACTATAATTGTCTTTTCTGAGATTTATTACTATAGGTTCTATTAAATTATCCATTGATATATCCACTTTCCTAAATGAATTTTCCACATTTTTACCATGACCAATGCATTTTCCCCAATGTTCTCTATTTACATCTGAAACTGCCTTCAAAAACAAATTTCGCACATCAGGAAATTTAAATGTTTTATTGTTTTGAGAAACATAACGTTTTAATAATTGTGACCAGATCAGTTCAATTGAATTTAACTCTGCGTGGTTCGGAGGCAATCTGAGAATTCTAATTCCTTTTTCTCTGGCCATCTCATCTATAATATATTTTTTGAATTTGTTTTTATGTTGCCTTGCTATTACTAATAATTCTGCCTTCAAGGATGTAGGAGGACTGATAATATTTTTAGAATGAAGCCATTTTGAAATATATATTAATACAAAATTCTGAATCAATTAAAATACATACGATACGGCTATGAATAAATAAAGTCTGACCTATCTGTCAAAAGAACAGGTTTATTAGAGTAAAAACCATGAAAACGAGATTAAATCTAGACAAAAACTATATTAGGCCGATCAGATGTATTAAAATTTAAATTTTAACTACAAATAAGCATTGAAGGATGAGGTAAAAATAAAATTTCTACCTCTTGAACCTGTACTACGTTCTGCAAATTAAATACTGCACTCCTTTCTTCTGTATAGTATAGTAGTAAAAAGGTTTGACTTTATTTAATTTCTGGCGTTTTAATCTGAAAGAATTCAATTTTAAATTTGCCGCTTTATATAAAAAAGGAAAGGTTCATTTGACGGATATAAATATGTTGCTTGTCAAATGACAGCCATCTCATAAATTTAAAGTTGAAAATACAACGTTGCCAATTCAATTTCAGAAATCATGGGTTTAGGTAAATATTTATAGGAACGTTGAGTAACAATGGTAAAATCGACACTTGTCAAAATGTGACACCTGTATAAACGTGACAACTGTTAAAATGTGATACGTGTCAGAATGTAACAACTATCAAAATGAACAAATGTCAAAATATGACACCTGTCAGAATGTAACAAATGTCAAAATGTCACACGTATCGTACTTTTCTTTATTTATTACAAAGATCGAACCTAAGCTAAAGCTAATCTTTTTTTTTTTTGGCGGGTGGAAATGCTTTATGCACATCGGGTAAAGGTTCTTCCCTTCCCCGATAGTGTGAGACTACGCCTTACGGCTACTATTTTATTATGCGGACAGTTTTAATATTTAAGTTTTCACTATCATAGAGAGAGAGAGAAAAAGAATAAATGCTTGTACACGTGTACTATTAACATAGATTTCAATTTTTTATTTTACAAGAAACTTTAAAGAGACATTTAAAATTCTCTATTTTCATAGTACATTTTAAGGTTGATTGTGACTTTGTATTTTCCAAGAACAAATTGTAATGTAATGTACGAATGAACTATTTTTGTAACTGAACTGCCACACGTCGAGAGTCTGGTCACAGGTTTTTGTGGAGGTTTTTACCCAAGTATGAATATCAGACCTATAATTTTCCTTCACTGCAGATCAATAAATAATAAAATCAATTGAACATAGAGTTTTTCTTATATAGTGATAAATAGAGTGAGCTGAGCGATCTTCTGTTGACGGGACGTGTGCCCTACACGCTGCTGTTGCCCGTCCCGGAAACGGGGCTTGTCCACCGTGACAATTCGCGAAGATCAAGCGTCAGTAGATGTTGCTCTAAAAGGGTGAAATCCCCAAAAACTAGGCAACTTTTAATGAATTTAACTAACCTCTGTGACAAGCAGTTGATAAACGTCAACAACAGCTGCAGCCAATTGAAAATTAACACTGACAGCTTTTTTAATTTTCCCGCCTACTTTCAAGCCAATCGCCAATCAACTTTTTATTTATCTCCCTTTCAGTAGTTCAAGTAGATGTCGCCCACTCCGTGATTTTCGCGAATTAATTAATAATTTGTCATGTTATAAAAATACTTAAATTATATATTCATTGGACTGCTTAAAAATGTAGATTTGAATGTTAAGAGCGAAGCTCGGTGACCAGATATTTATAAACAAATTCTACTACAGCATCAGTAATTTTGATATTTGTAATGTAATTTTGATAATGTTTTGATATTTGTGATGTAAAATTGTTGTAAATATTTTATATGTGTATAATGTCTGACTTTTACTAATTTTGTATTTTATTATCATCGGTAAACTTGAGGTTAAGTAGAGTAGCTCTAGCTAGACTTCGCCTCTTGTACTCATTATTATTACAAGTTAATAATTTGAAACGTAAGCTAAGAAAATATTGCGGTATTGAAGTTAGATACCAACTAAACAATTATTAAAAAAAATAATAACTGGAAATATGTATTATTCAAGTATCAAAGGAATAATTTTAGTTATTAAGTGTGTATGAGGAAGGATGAATCTATAGAATAATAAAAATAGTTAATAAAATATGTATTTATAACAATTCAGTTAAATAAAAGGAGTTAGAGTTCTTGTTAAAAAACATCAGATTAAGGTAATTTATTTTAAATTTAAATATTTTCGGTACAGGAAATCATAACAATATCTATGACATTAAATATTACCGTGAAATACCAGCCTTAAAATGTTGATTATACACACACAATCTCTCTGGATACCGTTGGATGTCTCGTTTTTTTCCTTAAGTATACTTTTTTTGTACTTTTTATACGCTAATAATCATACCTACACATTTTTATATATTTTTTCTTTCTATGCGAGAGAAAAGATTTTGAAAATGTTTGATAAGAAAAACCTCTTAACAGATGCGTAAAATATTTGTTTGATCTGCAAACAATTAATTTCGTTCGACCTTTACTACCTCCAAAATAAATTAGCAAAAAAATTTTCAAATACACAAAAACCACCGTGTCTCCTCCCATTAATCAAAAACAAACTTTAGTTAATAACTTGGCATCATCGGTAGCCGGCATTCATGTACCAGAACGGCCTTTTTTTCTGAAAGGAGCAACCATTGTTTAAAATCATTTAGTCACCTAATCGTAGGCAAAAAGTGCTGACGCGCTATCGGGGCGCCGGCGGACAATTACCATGCCAACTACTGAGCCGCCCCTGTCTGTTTTTAATAATATGCCGAACGCATCGGAATTACCGCCCAAATCACTCATTATCGTTTCATGTTAAACGCCGATGATTGCTAATCTTGCCGACAGATTAAAGATTCCGTTCGATCAAATCGGTTTTGTGTTTGATTTGGACTCGGTTTAGGCGTCACCACTCACGGGGTGATTTCATCGGAATATTTTATGAACACCCACATTTTAAGAAGCGTTTGTGATAAAATCTAAGTATTTCCGCTTCGAACTACTTCGTTTTGAGAGAATGATGATCCAAATTATCAATGACTTTAGAATTCGTAAATATGAGTTGCATTTTCTAATAGCTCTTTAATTTCATTAAAAGGTATTTATTATAAAAGATTTTAACGTATGTAATACTTCTAATTTTTTCCTATAATTTTGGAGTATAAGGGTTTAAACTATGTTTGAAGGAGGCAATAAATATCTTAGAAAACGAGTAAGGAATTTAATTTATCAGATTCGACATCCTAAGACCGGTTTCTGCCTTTCGGCTTCGTCAGTTAGGCTTTTCGAATCCAATAAATAAAATTCCAAACTCGTACCAGTCAGTAGCTATATCCGCTATAAGATAAAATTTTTAGATGTGCTGCCATCTATGATTAGAAGAGAGTATTGACAATTATTAAAAGCAAAAAATTCCCGGTGTATTGGGGTTGCATACACAATTTGCATTGTGTGTTGCAAAGCTTTTATTTGACTGATTTTAGTCAAAATGTCACTCTCTTCTTTCGTATCCCTTTCAGAGATTAATACAAAGTTAGAAAACGAGTAAGGAATTTAATTTTGTATGCAACCCCAATACACCGGGAATTTTTTGCTTTTAATAATTGTCAATACTCTCTTCTAATCATAGATGGCAGCACATCTAAAAATTTTATCTTATAGCGGATATAGCTACTGACTGGTACGAGTTTGGAATTTTATTTATTGGATTCGAAAAGCCTAACTGACGAAGCCGAAAGGCAGAAACCGGTCTTAGGATGTCGAATCTGATAAATTAAATTCCTTACTCGTTTTCTAACTTTGTATTAATCTCTGAAAGGGATACGAAAGAAGAGAGTGACATTTTGACTAGAATCAGTCAAATAAAAGCTTTGCAACACACAATGCAAATTGTGTATGCAACCCCAATACACCGGGAATTTTTTGCTTTTAATAATTGTCAATACTCTCTTCTAATCATAGATGGCAGCACATCTAAAAATAAATATCTTGATAAAGTTCACGGTCTATAAACTTACTTGGGTAGTGGTTTTTCATTTACATTCAGATTTAACAAAAAGAGTATCTATATAATGAATTTAAAGATATCATATGTTCGAAAAAAATAATCTTCAGAAAATCATCCGCAACTTAATAAGTATGCTGAGCTTGGGTAATAATCTAATCAAATTTTTTAAAGCTGTAGCTACTTCCACTGCTGATCATCCGGTATATTTGATTAACTTCTTGAAAATTGTTTCTTTTTAAAAATTGCAACGGTTGTTCTGTTGTTTTTTACGTTATTGAATGAAAGAGGAATAGCTTACCAAGACAGCACCGGATATTCCATGAATATTCATAGAATATTCTCTTTGGAATATTGGATTATTCCTAGAATGTGCTGCTGGCGAAAATTTTAGATATTCCCAGAATATACGAAGAATGTTCCAGGAATATTCTAAAAAGAATATTCCTATATCTTCTGAGAATAATTCATAGTATATTCCAAGAATATTCAAAGTAATTCAAGAATATTTCTCATATTCAGAATATACCCAGGAATATCCTAAAAAGAATATTCCTATAATATCTTCTGAGAATATTCCTTGTTTATTCCAAGAATATTCAAAGTAATTCAAGAATATGATAGTAATATTCTCTAAATATCCTAATGGGTTTTCAAAAAAAAATCTCACTAATCTGTTGAAAGCTTCTTTATTTTCCAATATTCTTTCTACATGATCCAACATTTGTGTATTTTTTATAGGAAAGTCCAAAAAGAAATATTGGTATAGTCAATAACGGATGGTAAAGATGTGAGGGTATCAACTTTGTCAGAATGTTCTTGCAACTGTCGGGTGCATTCTTTCATCAATTTGGAATTTTTGGCCAATATTTCAATACACGTTTTTTTGAATTTGAAGTTTCATTTTATTCAAAACGCCTAATAATGAAATGATCAGTGATATACCCAATGAAATTTTCATGTAATGAAATTAATAAATGCGTAGGTACTTAACTTACTTATGAGGCACAAACACACAGTAATACCACGACAGTAGTCTTACAACTTTAACTTCCATCAAATTATCTACATATTTCACGTGCAAAAACCACGAAAGATACAAGCGTCATTGTAGACAAAAAGAGATGTCAAATGTCAATTGCAGCATTGCCTTGAGGTTAAGCTACGATCACTCGATAAACGAGAGGCGCTATAAGGTGGTTGGTTAGTACAATAGTGTATTTTTTTCAATTTGCCTGAACAAAAACTCATCTAATTGCACTTCTCGTTTCACTTTTTTCATACGTTTCCTTTATTTTGATAATGGTAATTGATTTCATAGAAATAATGGAGAATATTCTAGGAATATTCCATGGATATTCATACATGATTATTCCATGAATGTTCACACAGGAATATTCTATGAATATTCCTACAGGAATATTCTAACAAGAATTTTCATAATGTATTCTCCCGAGAATATTCCAGGAATATTCCAATAGGAATATTCTACTCTACATGTGTATATTCTAGGAATATTCCATGGCTATTGGAATATTCTTCTCTCTTTTCGGATATTTAGAGAATATTCTAGGTGTATCCCGTACTGTCTGGGTAGTACATTTGCAGAACGTCAAGAAGAAGAAATTTGGTATAAAGTGTAAATTTTTTATTAACGTCGCAAATAGTTTTTGACAGTTACGTCATCATCAATGCTTCCTGAAAGTATTAAGTACTCAATGAAGTTAGTGCCTAAAATAAAATGTCTTACATTTTCTTTTACCCTCATTCTAATTGTCTCTTCAGACAAATTCTCAAAATCCAACAACCCGATCTGCATGCCATTCACAGTCTAGTCGCGGCGAGATCTATTATTTCCAACTTTACCAATTGTGGTTATCTTCAATAATCTACAATGAAATGTATAAAGTTTACTAAAGAAAATAATACCAATTTTAAAACAAATACATTTCCATAATAATCGATATATCTTTTAGATAATTTTTGGCGACCACTTAGATTACTCTAAACCTCAATACAAATTCCAAAAGTCGTATAAAAACAATGTTTACGCATAAATCCTAGTACAGTATAAAGGATTTTATCTCACACTGAAATGCATCTGTTAATTTATATATTTATTATTTACTAGCTCGTACAGGTGTACTAATGTATTTCAACCAAAATTTGTTGCAAAGCTTTGTAATATACAATATTTTTTGTCTTTCCTTCCGGAGAAATAACAACGGAACAACTGCCCATGCGAAAAACACGGCAATTCAAGATTTGTTCCGTACACTTCCAATGATTGATCTTGTGATTATTCGCATACTGTTTGCCTCCAAACGCTGCCTACGCTTTTCTTAACTATGAAATAAACCAAGACTGAAGGCAATTGGGTGATAGATAACACAACGATAAACAAAAATAGGTTTATCCGAACGTTATGTCATTCCAAAAACAATTTGTTAAATTCAAATATATATTTTTAACCTCCGAACTTTATTTCTAACGAGAAATATTAACATGATTTCAGAAAATGGTGCGTTTTTATGTATGAGTATATAATTTATTATAAACTGTAATTGAACATCTATGTAACAACACTTTGCGAGATTTACATAAAATAACGATAAATCTACGCCATTGAGCCCAGCCTTCGAAACAAACACCTCTAATTTGGGTGTTAATTACAATTCAAACTTGTATAAAGTATGTTGGATAATAGATTCACGGAAAACCAACCACGGTTTGACTATCATAAAAGCTGTCAAATTGGCCAGAATAGTTGATGTTTATATCTTTGTGCATATCTCATAATTGCCAGCGATTTTCACTAAATTGTGCTGGTGCTGCAATGCGGTGATAAAATTTGGCTTATGCATAAGTAGATGTATACAGGGTGTTTCCTAATAGAATGCCGATATTTCACGTGGATATTCTTAGGACATTTTTAAGCAAAAAAATGTACAGTTATGCCATTCTAACGTTCAGGAAAATGTGGACAAATATTTGAACGCGTTTTTGAGATAATTAAAAAACTGTTTTTTTTTTCAACGTACTATATCTTCAAGATGAATCCTTTGCGGACCAAGAATCTTCCCGTGAACTATCGGTATTCAATTAGGAAACACTCTGTATTATTAGAATGTGATAAAATACATGCTACTCTTAAAAAAGTAAAAAAAAACAGCACTAATAAAATTTGATTACAAAAGTCTCGAAGCTTTCTGGTAAATTCTGACTGTCGATGTCGTGCGAATTTTTTATACAAAAATTAATTGGAGCTGGCGGTGGATTTCAATGCATTATATTTATCTGGGAAGAGAAAAAATAGAAATATGTGTCACCTGTTCGAATACAAAAGATCTACTAGAACCAGAAATAATATTAAGATTACATTATAATCATCACACTTCTTCAAAAAATTAAGAGTTTTTATTTATTTATTAAAATACCCATTTGTTAATATTACATAACGATCAATGAGTAATTTTTGGCCAACTTAAAGTGTACATTAGGTTCTGATGATTTTTTTTACACCTTACTTAAGTGTATTCACTACTGCTCACTATGCACTTTTTTCTGTCACTTTCACTTACACTAACTCAAAGGGCTTCTTCCTCTTGAGTCTTCTTACTAGAAAACTGTTGTCCAGGATCTGGATATCCTCGACATTCACGTGTTGGTAGAGTCTTTGTTCGTGACTTCTTACAAATTTGTTTATTGTCTGGTTAACAGTGTCCATCTCCAAGTCCCGGTGGAGGTCACTGTTTCTGAAGTTGACTATGCTCCTTAATGCTTTGTTCTGGAATCTCTGTATTATGAGTAAATTACTCTGACAATAATTGTTTAATGACGAATATTTAACCATTGATTGGGTATATGAAGTTTTATCATGAAAAATAGTTTACCTTATACAAAGTAAGCAAAACAATTATGAATATTTTTCAGATAGATAGAATAAAAATGTACAGAATTCTATTACATAATGTTAATCAATCATATTAATATTAATATTTTTCAATTAAAGATATTAATTTATCATTAATTGTTTCAAAATCGTCTTTACTATATATAATTAGTTTTTTTGCACCTGATCTCTTGTCTGTATAAAAGGTAAGCACTCTATTACGTATTTATTAATTCCATAATCCAAATACGGGAAACATAAAGACATGCCGACCAGCTGTATATAGTTATTCATTAGAGAAATTTTATATTTTAAAAAGTTGGCAGACTTGTATAAGGTTAACAAAGAAAAATTCTGCAAACTAACCTTGCGGAGGTAGGTGGTTTTGGAAACAAATTTCACTCGAAGATAAACTTCAAATTGCTTTACAATTTAATTTCATTCGGTAACATATTTTTTTTTAACTTAACATCAAATAGAAACTTAGTCTTTTACAAACTCATGGTTAATGATTTATAAAATATTTTATTACGGCTCTGAGAATAAGAATAAGACTGTTGGTTTGTTCAAAACACATGTTTCTAAGGTGCAATATATAATATAAAAAAGTAAAATTATTAGAACTTTTCATCAACAATTTAAAGTACTAATAGGAAACAATTTTTATATTATATAAATCCCCCATCAATAGATAGAAATATACATGGCGATTCATAAATATTGGGACATAGGCTAAGGGCAGGTTATATGGACCAAAATATGGCTATAGGACCAAATATGCAAAAAAAAATGACAATCTTCATTTAAATTTGGAGGAAGAACATATGGCCCTAGTATTTGGTCGTTTATAATGCCACACCAAACATGATTGTGATGAGGCATTTCAATCGAAGATGCTTTAAAAAATGCAACAATAAACTATAATCTCACAGCAAAACACACTTTTTATAAATTAATCAATATTTGAAATCCTCTTCTGAGGCTCTTAACTGCTCAATTGCGTTTTTTTCGAAAACCAGTGAAATTATCGTGTTTAAACAAAGGTACCAATATTACGTTATATTGTCTAATCAAAATCACTAAAAAGTTTCGTCAAAAAAAGTAACCACTTAATTTCATCATCAGGAATCATTCACGTAGCGCCCTCTGTAACAAAATGTGTCGATGTGTCGATTTTGATAACAATTGATAAATATACAAAGACATCACCAGAAAAAAACGAAAAAAAAAAAATTAAACTTTAACGCCCTGTATCTTATTCCACAACAATATTGTATTAAGGTATATTTGGTCCTATCGCCATATTTTGATCCAAATAACCTGCCCTTACCCTGGGTCCCAATAGTTATAAATCACCCTGTATAGGAATAGTCAAACTGCATCAACAAAATAATGCTGGACCGAAGCATCTAATGCACAAAAAAAGTTTTGGTAAATTTTGAGTTAAATATAAGACCCGATTGGCAAAAATTGCTAACAGGCTCCTACATAAAAACAAATGTAATAAACATTATATGAAAATTGACTTTTTGTATTTGTTTATATGGTCACAAAGTCATTTAATCCCATTTTTAATGATATAAATAACTTTGAAACTCGTACATAACCTCACAAGTCATCTTCTTCTTTTTCTTGGACTCCTCATGCGTAAATCTCTAATTTTTCAAAAAAAAAAATTATTCCAAACAAAGAGTTATGGTCGATATGTCAATACTTGACCTGGAATACACTCCATATTTTTAGTATTTTGTACCCTTAGAGGTTGTGGCTCATTAGCTTTTCAATAAGCCCGAAAATCATCTTCTGTGTTTTTTAATGGCTTCTTCTGTTATTAAAGATCATTAATAAACTGTAAGAGCTTTTATATTTTTATTGTTTATAATTTTTTCTACAAATAACCGCTAATCTGCAACTTTACACTTTCATTAGCGTTTACGTCGGCAATTATTAATGCCGTTATACGAATTGTCTATTTTATATTATAACAGATATTTATAAACCCACAAAGCGGCAAATTACAAAATAACTGCAACAATTAAACAAACATATAATAATAAATAGAGAAGTACACCCTTTGAAATACGAGCTACTCATCAGGATATTAGCTCTTGCATTTTTATCTGTGGCATGAAAGAAATGCAAGGATGGATGCATCTAAATGTGTAATTTATTGCAGATCCGGATTATGTATTTCTAGGAAAGTATTTTTTACATATTAATAGAATTTGATATCAAAAAGATGATTCTATTTTTATTTTTCCTCTTAATCTCATAAACGCTGAATGTTTTTTTTTTCAACCATTCAATACTTTGGACCCATCAGGGATGTTGTTTCCGACGAACCTAATAAAATAGACGCCTGCAGTATTTTTGACTTTTTTATCAACGAAAACTGCCCAATCAGGTTAATATTTCGCGAATTTCCCTAAAGCGATACTGGAATAAGGGCGTGCATATTCGTCTTGAAAATTTAATTTTATCAAAATATTAACATTATTTAGTGTTTGTATTTTTAGAAGATAATAGACCATCGTGGTTCCTTTTGTATTCCAGAAAACTAAGGTCACTTTCTTACTCGCCTACTTCACAGTTATAATTTTTTCTGTGGCAGATCAACCAGTGTGTGACTTGAATATTTGTTTCTGTGGTATAATAACAAATAAATGTTTTATTAATGGTAATGAATCATCATCATTAGACGTATTTTTCTAAAATCAGTTTAAACATTCTTACGATAGCAGTACACACATATTTTGTTCATTGTAAGACAACGAGGTACCCACCTCACAGATCCACCATCGCATCGTTTAATACAATTTCAAATTGACACTATACCGGACACCGTGGCCTAGTTGGTTAATGCCTCGGTCTTTATACTAGGCCAGTGTTCGGTCGTAGGTTCGATCCCTGCCAAACTCAAGTGGAATTAACAGTCAGATAAGACTTTGGCAAGTGCAAAAAGGTATTTGTGTCATACGCAGTTTCATTCACGCCGGTAAACAGGCCGGATGAGATCGGATACCTCGTGGAACTGATAGGGGTTGGTGGCACATTTACACACTTGTTAGTCGGTAGATCACCTGCATGACAAAGGCATAGTCCTGGGTTTAAGGTGATTGAGGACTGTGGTTCGGAGTCCACGATAAGCTGTAGGTCACGTCCAGATTAGCCTTAGTTGCAGAAAGGAGACGTTAAAATTAAGCAAGCAAGCAAGCAAATTGGCTATTACAGAAGTAGTGAACTTACATGTTATCATGATATTCATTTTCTACGACGTCGTCTTTTCAAAGGCATCAGTATATGCATTCGAAGGTCTTGCTAATGAAATAGTTATAAATATAACACAATATTTAATACCGCAAAGAAAGGAAATGTGTAATAAATGGAACAATAAAAGGAAAGTTTGTCCAGGTGGTTGCCTACGCAGACGTTAGCACAAGACAGAAAAAGTGTCGAAGAGATAGTAATTAGAACAACCAAATGAAAGAATAGTCCTGAAAAGATGGATCAAAAGACATAAACAGGTTACAAAGTATACTACAAGTATAAAACGTTAATGAATAGCAAAACAATTTATAAAAAATAAAAATAGAGGCTATGTAAACACCAATAAGGCCAGTGACAATATATATAATACAGATATTTGGAAGGAAGAAAATAAATAAGGAATAATATAGAAGACTAACAAACCAAAAAAATACATAAAATACTTGAAAATGAGAATTAAATCAAAAACAATAAGACGATATGGGAAAAGACCACAGGGAAGACCAAACTAAGTAATCAACGATATAAAAGACATGGGAATGACAAGATAGAACGAAAAGTTGAAGATCAGCAGAGAGGGAAGAAAAATAGGTAAAAAAGCGACAAAACAAGAAAGTTAAAAGTGGAGTGAAGCAACGCACCTAGTCTATAGAGCTCATTGGGTAGCTTCAATTCAATATTTATGTTATTTAATAATAAAAACATTAGGAACTCGTACATTTTGAAAACTAGGTAGCAATTTTAATGAATGATTTGCATCTAAGTGAATGTTTTTTATTATTATTATTATTATACACCCATAAAGGCATTTAGTATATTACAATCTGATGAGCATTTTAATTCTAACTTAATCTAATAGAGTTTGAAACTTAATACTCATCAGCGTTCCTTAGGTTCTGTAGAATGGATTGCTCCTTTAACGTACACACAAAAGCTCTGCTTTTGCACTAAAAACACTAGACTATCTCAAAGGGCTTGATCCTCTTAAGTCTTCTTTCTAACCCAGTATTGTCAAGGAGCTGGATAGCCTCGACATTGATATGATGAGAAGTCTTTCTTCATGACTCTTGGCTAATTTCTTGATGGTCTTGTCAACAGTGTCCATTTCCATTAGCCAGTACATTTTTCTATATTTGTTGGCTGAGGTATTTTTCTCTTTTACTAATTGCTTAATTTCTTCGGTGCTGTTTTTTTTCAAATTGTTGGGAAAACTAATTTTTCGTGTACTAAAAGTCGAATTTCATATGAAAAAATGAGAAAAATATTTTTTCTTTGAAGCTAGCACCTTTCTTACTAGGCTAAAACGTCCGAGAGTTGTAAATATGCTAGAAGTTTTTCACTAAACCTGATTACAGTCCTGATTCCACATACGTACGTTAAATATTATTAAAGACCGTTTTCACTGTTAGAATTAGTTCAAGTGGAGGTAGCTCGCTGAACCGCAATACAATTCTCATAATAAATCTTGTCGAGTTGACAAATAACTATACGAAATTACGCGTACTACAAGGTGTATTGGAGTGTGATAAATGCGGTTGTGCACCCTATAGAATATTAACAATACGTTAATACGTCCTAATAGAAGTAATTTTACATGGCAATGCCACACGCATTTATTATAACCGCATTATATTTTAATGTTTGAAGATTTGCGTTCTTTTCATTTTTTTATCTTCTCTAATTTGTCGTTGAAAGGCGAGTCTAGACGTTTTTGTAATCCGTAATCGTATAAGAATGGCAATACTTCCTACCCAATTGTAGATGAATATTTAAAATGGAAATTATATACTAAGCATTAATAATTTGGATTGGATCTGGTCCCGCAATCATAACAAACATTTTGGTGAATAAGTTTTTCAACAAACTTTATTTTTGGTACTTTTACGAACATTTTTAGTATTAATTTTAATAAAAAAAATTACTAAATAAATTGTCATTTGTTGAAATAGAAAATTACATTAAAAATAAATGCACTTACTGATTACATCAATTATCTTCTCACGGCGAATTTGATAAACTTTTACTCTTTAAGAATTATTAATAATAAAAAACCGAAAGAACACTATATTGTTCTTCTAAATAGCTTCTCTGAACTTTTCTGACGTGTCCACTTATGTCTTCCTTCACCCTGTTTTACTTTTTCATATAATCTTATTTCTAATCAGCTCCAATTTCCTTTCTCTTCGTACTCGAAGATTTGCGTTATAAAATAATTTTTTGAATGTTAAAGTCAAAAAAATTTTTTACTGTAATTTTTTTCCTTAGGTTGGCATGTGGTTTTGAACTTTAGGTTGGGTTGTTACAGCGACCCTTGTATTTTGGATCCCTTTTTTGAGATCTCGAGTTTTCTTTGGCTAGTCTTAATTTTATTTAGTTTTATTGTTTGTAATTCACATGTCATTCTGCTCTTCTTCTTTTTTGTATAGGCATGGTGGTTGGAGCACTCTCACTATTTGTTTTCCTAGTCAATCTTCTTTTTTAGTGATTTTTTCATAACATTTTCACCAGAAACATAAAATCTTTGGCTCTTCAATCAACATCTAACTTTTTTCGACACGACAACGATGCCGGTGGGGTTGAATTTACATTGAAATAAATGGAGTGCTTTCACATTAGACGACATGCCGTGCTGGTGTCGTCTCCGGATGCCGTCGTCCCACTCGTGACGTCCCGATTTTTGAAACAAGATATTTAGTAAAACCAATAAATAAATAAAACTGATTAGTTCAATTCAGTTCCTAAAAGTGTTTTAACATGGCTTTTAAGTTTGATTAGGTAACGATACGTTAGTGGACTGTATATTTTTACTGATTCGTTTGTTTTTAACACAACAACAAAAGGAAAAGATTAATATGTAAATATAAATTAACATCAAAAAACAGTGTTCAATCGTAACAACAACAAATCTTCTTGTACACTCTTCGCGTAGTGTCGCTCGAAATCGACACGAACAGTTTTTTTATTGGTTGGCGCATATCCACTGTTGACACCGTTGCCACGCTTACGATGTGGCAAATCGTTTTAACAGGAAAATATTGACAAAACATACTACTTTATGGCCTTTTTTTTCAATAATTTAATTATACTTACCATTTAAAAAATATGGTTCTATACATTGTCGACTTAGTTTTGTACAACTAGACCATATGGATTTAGTAAGGTTTTGACAGTTAAGTTTTTGATAACGATATTCGACGAGACGAGACCGAGACTGAAGCGAGACTAACGAGACCGAGGCGAGATTTTCATATGTCTCGTCCTATCTCGCCTCTTGTGATGCTGTATGCTGTTAATATTTAGTTAAATAAATGTCACAATATTAGAGCGATTGATATAATTATAAGATACCAACTGGAGCCGTAAATTCTTGAGGAAAACAATCGATAATTAGTTAATCGACGGTTCTGAAGGATAAATTATGTTTTACGAAATTCGAGTATGTATATGAAGCTCAATTTTAAGGACCCTTCTCAGAATTCGTTATAAAATCACAACATAATTACCCACAACGCGTCAACTGAATTCTTACCAGGTTACTACTTAATTGGACGACCATTAACTTTTTGTTTCACACATAAAAATATCCAATAGTAATGATGCACTTAATATTAAATTTATTATTTCTCTATTACCGTAATGCACTGTGATAGCGTGTTTTGAGGCATTACGAGACGCAGCGTTATTAGCGTTAGCCGCAACGTGGCGCAATTGAAAGCCGCCGTCGGAAGTGTTTAAGAAATGCCTTATCTTGGCTCAGTAATGTACGTTAAACTGCCCCTAAGTGCTGGCAAATTGTTCTGAGAAACCACGAGCTTATTTCGCTAACACCATGCAACTTCTAATTTATTCAAATCGTTAAAACAACGTCGTGTTTCCCGATGATAACAAAAACCGTTTCGGGAGTTTAAAGTGTTAATCAATACTATAACTTCATAATGAAAACGCGCGGTATCTACCTTCATTTTTTCATGTCAGAATTAATGGAGGATAAGAATCTAATAGTTCATCTTGCTGGATTTTATCTAAGTACATTTAATTGTACAGTAGAGCAGGATGGCTATTGTAAAATGTATTGTACTGACAACTTATTTCAAACAACTACAACTATCTAAATTATTTATTTCATTATTTATTCACGGGCTGACGCCCATTAAAATTAAAAACATAAAGTTTTAATAAAATAAAATTCACTTGAAAATAAAAGTTTTGCATAGTTAAACCAGTCTTCTAGCATTGTCATAGACAGAACAAATTGTAATGAAAGAAGACAGTCACAGCCATAGTCTACTCACTTTTACCAAAATCGTCATTCACTATGTGTCTACTTTAAATTCAATGTTATTTTAAAATTCAAAATTTTCATATTTTGGCCTCCATTTTGAAGGTGTTCTCAAAGAGGTACGGAGGGGCACATCAAACCCTAAGCTTACTTTTTGATGCTCTATCAAAATCTGAAGTCAGAATTTTAAAATTCATAAACACAAAAAAGCTACAGACACACACATAGATCGAATTCAGATACCGAAGAATTTGTTCGATGAAAATAAAAAATATCAAAGAATTTTTAAAATTAGTAGCCCATCATATTACAAAAGCATAGTGCGAACAGGGATTTTTCGTAAGGGCCCGGGCCTCATCGAGAACTGCGGGTCAGGAGGAATCCCCCCGTTACCCCCCCCTCTCGCCAGGCCTGCATACATATCATACAAAGAAACTACATATCAATTACAACAATTTGAAAATTGGAGCGGCCGGCGAAACTCAGATCTGGATGCTGGAGAAGATGTAAAAAAGTCCAAATCTAGTCGATTGACGAATCTTGTAGACCTGAGGGTAATTGAATTGATACGATAATTAGTGTTGTACACAGAAAAAAAGGAATCTCTTAAATCAAATTGTAACTGCATTAATGCAAGAGAATGGTATTCTTAAATAGGTCCAACCAAATATTAGTTTGATTTTTTGACAAAATATTCTTGACTACTTGGTAACAGAAAGTTTTGTGTCAAATGTACACTTTCTTGTTAAATTATGTGGTTTGGTTGAGGCAAGTATATTTCAATTTTGTTGAG
Source organism: Crepidodera aurea (assembly GCA_949320105.2). Classification (NCBI taxonomy): domain Eukaryota; kingdom Metazoa; phylum Arthropoda; class Insecta; order Coleoptera; family Chrysomelidae; genus Crepidodera; species Crepidodera aurea. The sequence continues at coordinate 25,876,698 of OX439475.1, read as the reverse complement.
AAACAATTTTCTTGGATGAAGCTGATTTCTCAGCCCATGTGAACAATGATCCTCTTGATTCAAGAGGAATTTGATTGGGGCTGAGGTATGGATACAGCAATGCATCATTATTTCGGGGCACTATTTGATGCTTCACTGATCATATACACGTAGTTATCATCAAAGAAAAATTCCAAACAGAAAACGTACAAGGGAGTAATAAAGGATTTTCAGACATTGTACGTTACGAAAGTCCCAAGTTAATCTGCACAAAGGATGTGAAATAAAATCACACACGCTCCTCAAGAACAGGGACATTAAAAATGTCCTACACTGCACCTGCGTCTGGACTTCAACAACTACTCCTTGGGCTATATGACTCACCAGGTATTGAATTACGAAAGTCCAGACGTGGTTTGGTGCGTTATAGCAAGTGTATCACGAACGAGGAGAGCCCAACGCTATCTTCACTTTAATAACAAAATCAAAGGTTGCAAAAGTGAAGATGGCGTTGGGCTCTCCTCGTTCGGGATACACTTGCTATAACGCAACCACTTTTATCAAGAACGAGGCGAGTCGAATTCATTTTCAGACATCCTTTAGTGACAGGATGTCGAGCTAGCCTACTTCTTACTGATGAGGCACAATAATGCCGAAACCAGTCTAAGAATGACAAGCTTCTTTAATGACAAAATCGAAGATTTTGGGTTAAAGCCCCGACTTGGTCGGGCACCAAACCCCGTCTGGACTTTCGTAATTCAATACCTGGTGAGGCATATAGCCCAAGAAGTAGTTGTTGAAGTTCAGACGCTGGTGCAGTGTAGGACATTTTTATTGTCCTTGTTCTTGAGAGCTTGTGTGATTTTATTTCACATCCTTTGTGCAGTCTTGTCACTCCCATGGTCCTTTTTTGGAATTTTTATGATTCAAAAAATTCCACCTTCGTGTTCGCCAAGTTAATCTGATAAAACAAAGCATCATTAATGCCTTATTAATTGAAACAGATTTATAGGGTAGAAATCAATCCCAATACCAAGATCCTAACCTTTGGAACATTAATAAGCCGTATTTGGTTGATATTGTAAATAAACACAATAGAGTTACGTTTTCTACTAAGGTTAATCGACTGACATTTTGTAGGATTCAATTCCATGCCATTGGCAATACACCAAGGGGCTAAATTGTCCAAATCTGTTTGAAGGTTTCGACAATCCTGTAATGAATGTACAGTCATGAATAATTGAAACATAAGAATTGTGAAGTCGTAAAACAGTTCTGAATATCATTGACGAATATGTTAAACAAAAGTGGCCGTCTGTGTGATCCTTGGGGAACCCCAGAAGAAACTACAAAGCCAGATGCCACACACGCGGACCGTCTGGATACGGTCAGTCATTTAACTTTGAACCCAGTTTAGGAGACTACCGCTAATTAATCTTTTAAAGCAGAGGGCCTTGGTTAACCTTATCAAATGCGTTAGAGAAGTTTGTGTGCAAAGAGTGAACTTGATAACCAGAGTCCAATGCACTTGACAGTCTACATATGTTACGAGATTGAGCTCAGCTGACTTTCCTGAGCGGAAGCCAAATTACGACGTACTTCTAAGAAAAAATAAAATCTGGCTTATACCGGGAACTCTTTGGACTAAGCCACACTTTTATGTATTTTTTGTGTAGGTAACTTTTTAAAATGGTTATGATACATTAACCAATAATAGTTAGATTCCCAAGGTTGTATAATTGTTTTGAAGAAAGTTTTGATCAATAACTGTTTTTCTTGATTTTGCTTTTCCAAACAACCGATTTAAATTTTAAGATGAATTATTTATACCAATTTTATTTGAGTATCAAAACTAAGCTCATTCCAATAAAAACAAGTAAATAAATTGAATTACACCGTTATTCTATTATCTGCAAGTAATTTATAAGGAAAATTATGCGGTAGGTCAACATACTGAAAACTATTATCGCTGGCTAACATAATGAGTTTCTCCTTAAAATTATTTACAGTTATATAATTTCTAAAAAAAAACTTTTAGGTTAAAAAATTAAAATATTTCACGGATGACCAAATCCATATCTGGAAACCTTCAAAACGATTACTTACTATACAAGCAAAAGAAATAAGTTGTTCATCTCTCGATATCAATTTAAATTTTTTGCGGTCGTTCGATGGCACGGTAAGTGATTAAGAGGCGTTTACATACCTGCGTACCTCTCGAAAACAATAAGTGAACATTAAATACTTCGGCAAATGTTTGTATAAGTTTGTAGCTACAAAAAAACTCACCAGAACTAACGTGGCCAATAGCTTTTAAGCAGCCATGAGAATTCACCTTTGTTGTGAGATACAATGGAGTTCCAATGGCGTAGAACAGCTTTTCCTTTAGAAAATCTAGTCATTTTATAATAATTATAATCTTTTTCGTCGACCTCTGCAAAAAATAACATTTTACATACTAATTTCCGAATGAAAAGTCAACTATTTTTAATGGCAATTACTTTTCGTCCTCAAATGACTCGCACCGTGCCATATCCTAGCAACAATACCGAGCACCGTGCCGTATTCTAGTGACCACAGCGGGCGAAAAGTGTTTGCGGACGAAAAATGCGGGCCTTCAAAAATGGTCGATTTTTTTTTCGGAAATTAGTACGTTTTTGTAGAGGTCGGCGAAAAAAGTAATATGTGCCTCGGCGAAAAACTGTCTATTGTCTCGCCTGCTTGGCACATAAATAACTATTATGTACGATTGAACAATAAAACGCTCTTTATAAAACAGTTTTACGTCAATAAAGTAATTGTCAACGTCATTGACAAATTGCAAGACAACTAATTTGACATGTTTAAAAAATAAACATCTACTTGTCATCGCCTAGGAAAATCTTTTTCCTCCAGAAAATATTCTTGTGCATTTTCTGTCAGAATAACTGTATAATTCTTGTAAACTTCATCATAATTAAATTTTTTTTTTTTCAATTAACACGATTTTGTTGGAGTTTTCAAGTAGTATGTCGACAAAAATGCATTTCGAATCAGTATTTTGCAATTTCATAACAAAAAAAAATCTCCTATCACAACTGTACTATTGTTGGAAAATGCATCATAAAAAACTAATTTATTTCTATTTGGAATGTTTGTGCTGGAGTTATTAAATAGTACATATTAGTACTGAAGGTATCTCTACATGTGTTTGCGTATTTTATATTATACATGGATCGCAGAACCCTTTTTTGAACTATATAAGGATTTATTTAAACATTTCGAGTAGAACTGAATATACAAGGAGAAATTTTCACTTCATCTGAAGCGGATGATAATATTGAAATAGTTTCGCTGACAAAATCAGTATCATCAGAAGCCAATAATGATACTTATTCAGTATTCTCAACAGTTTCTGATGGATGTATGTATGGATGTATTTAAATGAAGTGTTTTCAAAAACGAAGGTTATAAGGAATAATTTTGACATTTTGAGAAAACTGAATTTGTTCAAAATAACACGATATTGGAACGGATATTAATAATTTTCTCATACAATTTTAAATTATAACTAATACAAATATATAACGAAAATAATGGATAGAACTATTTTGACACCCTCTTTTTAAAAACATTGTGATACGACCAAGTTGACCAGTTTTAGCTTGGGAGCAAGAAATCTATTTATTTTAAATATCAGTTATTCAAATTAAATGACACATCATTTTTGAAGTTTCACGGTAACTTTATTCGGTATCGATAAAAACACACAAAACGTTCAACTATACAAACAGACTATGAAATAGATTTGATCGAACAATTTTTGAACTTAGTCACAGTGTATAAAAACTTGAATATTTTCTTTACACTACAAGGTGAAGCATGGACTTACAGATAATTGCTTTTTTTAAGAAGTTATAGTACAGGGCTAACCAAGACGACATCTATATTTTTTATTATAGTCGGTACCAAAATTCAAAGTTTTTTTAATTGTATAATAAATCCTACGTTGCACTAACTTAGCATTGGATGCCTTGTGTATTAAATGATGGGGGTAAAGTATCTTCAGAAGATAGTTTAGGTTATTAAGAACATGTGTCATTGTTTTGTTTCTCCGCTAAATGACAGATGACGTGCTTGTAGGTCATTAGATAAGGCCTAGGTTAAAGTTACTAAATGAAACAGCACCCCATCACGACTTCTGGAGATCCAGATCTAGACCCCACGTACGTCGGCCAATATCTTGAATTGAAACAATTAGCCTCAAGTACTGTTATAGTTACTGGATTAATTTGGAATTTTCCTTGAGTGTCAATGTTTTTATATAATAATGGAAATAATGCAGAGGAGTCCTTTTATGATTTTAACGTGTTTTTTGGGATTCTCAGCATTTTTATGTAATTAAAAAAAAAGGTAATTGTACATTACAAAAACTTCCAGATCATTTTATATTGGCCTAGATGAATGTTCTGAACCTGACCAGGCAATGTAAAAGCAAGAGGTTTATTTCTAAAGTAATGTTTTTGGCACCGGTTGCAAAACCAAAATGGAAATCGACTAGAACCGAAAACTTTGATGAAAAAGTCGGAATATGGCCATTTGTTTACACAGAACATGCAAAAAGAAATTTAAAAAATCGTGCAAAAGAAACTCCTGTTATAAAATTGTCGAAGTTGTTATTTTAAGAAAAGAAATACGAAAATGATTGTTAAAAAAATTCTGCAAGCAATAGGCGAAACATTTTCAGAAAAAACCCTGTCAAATTTTAAATGCCCCTACACATAATTTTTTTTTATTAACCAATCAAAAAACCCAACTTATAAATTTTGATTATGTACCAAAAATCTATCTCAAAATTCCCCCCACATAATTAAAATTTATAATTTTCTAAAAATATACTAAACTATTAACCTTAACCTATGTCCCAAATTCCAATTACAAATTTCTTTATTATTTTTTTTTTACCATCGTCCTCATACTATCCAACTGTCTTCCCTTCATACAGCTCTTTATTTTCTTCCTCATTTTTCAATTATAAAACATCTTTTCAAAATTATTTATGTTGTCTTGTGAGTCATTTGGTTTATCCCATGAGGCGTTAACATGATCAAAAGAACTGCTTCTTCTACGTCTGATATCATGTCTCCTTGGCCTGTCATTACCATCTCTTCTGTTGTATCGATCATTACTCCTGGAATTCCTATTGCCATCTTTTCAATTTCTATCTCTGTCATCGTTTCTGTCTCGAACATTGTTTCTGTCTCTATCATTGTTCCTGTTCCTATCGTCACGTCTATCTTTTAAACATTCGTTTAACCTTTTAACATTTTCCTTATTCTTCATTCCATCATCTTTTATTTGACATATTTCTTCAACACATTCCGTTTCTATTACTTTTTTAATTTTCTGTTCCTGTAACTCTTCTACCTCTGTTATTCTTTCAATCATTTCTCTTCTAATATATTTCCTTGTTTCTTCTATTCTTTATCTGTATACATTTTTAAGTCTTGTGTTATTTCTTCTATTCTATTTTTTATACCTTCCATTTCTTCTTTCATCATATTTCCCAATTTGTCTTCCATCTTTCCCATTTTGTCTTCCATCATTCTTGCCAAATCTTCTTTGATTTCTTCTGTGTTTTTATTCATTTGTTTTCTCATATCTTCTGAATTTTTATTCATTTGCTTTCCCATGTTTGTAATCATCTTTATTAAGTAATTTAATTTTTCCTGTTTATTTTTAGGTTGTTCTTCAATATCTTTTTCCTTCATCATCATCTCCTTGTCCTATTTCTACTTCTTGCTGTCTTGTTAATCCAATTCTTGTACCATCTCTCAAATACATTTTTTTTAAATAATTTTAACTTTATAAATCCTCCTTACTCCTTATTCTAGAGGAGCCCCACGTTGCTGCGCCAAATTTGTAATAATACTGAAATTATAGGTTTACTTTTTAATGTTTTATTTTTTCAAACTTCCAACTTTTGACAATTCTCAATTAATTTTTTACTATCATCAACAAAAACAAAAAAAAACATAAACAAACATCCCATAACAACCCTGTCAAATTTTAAATACTCCTACATATAATTTTTTTTATTAAACAATCAAAAACCCAACTTATAAATCTTGATGATGTACCAATCCATCTCAATACATACAGCAGGGCAAATGGAAAGCCTTATTTGGCAGCGCATTATCTTAATATGTCAACCTCTAAACACTCCAGACTTAACGCGTTACGATCATTTCAGCATCAGATTTTCACAAAAAAATATTGACGAATTAATTGATGCTACAAAAATCGTTATTTAAACTATGGAAATTGAAGATAAGATGATTAACGTTAATGTTATTTAGTATTAAAATTAATTAAAACCTATTATTAATATTCTAATTTTATGTCTTCTTATTTCAAATATATTCTAAAATATAGCACCTATTTTGGAATAAAATTTACGAACGAGCGACTACATTTAATGGTAATAAAAATTAAAGTTTATTGTTGCATCTCTAACCAAATTGAACAAATTTTATCAATGGTAGTGTTAACATTGTTTTTTATGCCTACAAGACAAATCAAGCATCAGAATATATCGATTCGAATGCCCAACTTAAGAAGTCAAAAGACAGAAACCTCTCTTGGATCTTGAATCAAATAATTGAAATTTCAAACTCGATATTTTCTCATCCTATGCATATAGCTTATCGTTCCTTTCAACGGCACTGAGCAGAAATGTAATAAGCCTTCAATCACGAAATATGTAGATTTTATCTTTATTTCTTCGTTTACTAAAATTTGTAGTTAAAGGCGGCTTGCATAAGCGATGTAAATTCTGGAATCGGATTGTAAATAGCGGGTAATTTCTAGCTGTTCTCATACGGAATGGAGATTTATGCCGATTGGATTTGGAAATAACTAACTGCTAGAAACAACGCTTAGACAGCAATCAAAACACTCATGAATACATAAATGGAAGTAATTTCTCTGTTTTAGCAAAAGCCACAAAAAGGGTTGTGAATTAAATGGTAGATAGATATAATCTAATGTCAATGAATAAAAGATTCATCCGAAATGCTACGAATCCAAAAAGAGATACCTTCCATGTTTTATGTAAAAGAAAGTACTCTGCTGAATAATCAAAAACTAATTAGTAAAACCAGTAATTTGCAATATTAATGGAATAACGACAAAAAAAAACAAATAATAATTACCTAGTGTTTAATCTTTGAGGGCTGGTGGTACATATATGCGCACTTAACACCTCATGTGAGGTTGCGCAGCTTTCGGTTCCTCATTGTAGTTGTTCGCTGATTTGCCGCCAGTTCTTCCGGTCTCTTGTTTTCTCCTTCCATCTTTTAGCTCCTGTCCTGCGTAAGTCCTTTCTACCTACACTTATTTTTCCTCCTGGCTGCCATTGTAGCACAGCTTTTGTTACTACTTCTGATTCTTATCTCCATATATATGTCTCAGTCAGTTGATTCTTTGAGCTTTAATTTTCTTTATTATATCCTCTCCATTCAGTTCTTCTAATATTTCTTTATTAGTTCTCCTTTTATATTCCTGCTCACGGATCTTCACTGCAACTGTTCTTTCATCTTTCTTTCGTTTATCCTTAACTTATCTTCTTCTATATTCGTCATAGTGATCGTTTCTGGTGCATACACTGTTATGGGCCTTATTATTGTTCTTTATATGTTCATGTTTATTTGTTTAGTCATCAATATTTTGCTTTTTAAAACAAATTTTTATTAGCTTGGTACGCTCGGTTTGTTGCCATTATTTTTTCTTCAATGTCCGTTCTTCTTTCCCCTTTATTGTTTATCATTACACCCAGGTATTTAAATTTGTGTACCTCTTTGAGTTTTTTATTTCCTATTCTTATTTTTTCCTATTCTTCCAAATCCAACTTCATCCCTTCTTCTTCAATCTCCTTTAACATTTTTCTCAGAATTCCCTTTTGTATCTTTCCTAAAATAAATTCTAGGGCGATTGAACAACGTAGCTGACTGTGAGTCTCCTAGTCTTGCACCTTTGTTTATTTGAAATTCTTCCGTTTCTCCTTTTTGTATTAGGATACTCACTTTTGATTGTCTCATTGTCATCTCTACCAGGTTTCTTAGTTTTTTACTTACTCCTTATTCTATTAAGGCTTTCATAATTTCGTTCTTCTTTAGAGAGTCAAAGGCGGTACGTATATGTACCATCTGAGCCTATTATTTTCAGTGTTTTGAACTTTAAATAAAGGTTATAGCAAACTATTTTCTGTAATAATTAATACTGATTTTTTTTCAATACCCACGAACTATAATAATGTTTTAATCAATCGAGAGCAAAATCTATCTAAAATCTAACATTATTATTACATTACATTAATGAAAAGTTTTGGCCAACATTTTGTGATTGCGAACCCTTTGTGTACCGCCACTCTTTGTTACCTGTCTCCGTCTCTAAACGTAAAACCAACATTTTAACCAAAAGCAGAGAGATGTAAACAAACTCGGCGAAAAGATCAATAACCAATTTTTTCCACGGATTGCAGCATGACAAATCCGCATGGTCGTGCCGTAAAAGACTACCGGAAAAATTTGCATTTTGAATGGGAACTATAAAATCATTAGAATTTTGATTTATGAACGTACATTCAGGAGAATAATTTATTTCTAGTGGGGGGCTGAAAGGGTGCACAATAGGGGTGCAAACAACGGTTCACCGCAAAGTGCCTACTAATGTTTCTGTACTTTTAAGCAGTGGCGTAGCCCAAGGTATAAATCAAAGAAAATTAAATGTATATAAACAGCTAAAATGTTAACGATGTTCACAATTATTTGCAATTATGGTTTTAATGACCATAATTTTTTATGTAAAAATTGAAGTAATTGTACAAAATTTGACAGTGGTATGTCTGAAACGGATAAGAAACAGGAGCTGTTATTTTTTATTAAATCTACGTCCAGTAATGCCTTCAATTCTGCGTCTTTCAACTTTTTTACCGGTCCAGAACGTTGAAACTGTTGTGGTTGTTTATAAATAAAAAGACTATCTTTGGGACGATTTCAAGTTGAAAGAGAACTGTTTAATTTTGTTAAAGTTTTACATACTAAAAACATTAAAACATTAATGACGTGAAAGCCAATAAGCTGACAGTAACTTGACCTTCCAAAGGTAATTTTTTTCTAAAATCAGTTTAGCCAATTTAATCTATGAATAAATAAGGGTAACACTGCAAAGTTTCGCTTATTCTTAGATTAAAGAAAGTATATCCCAAGATCCCTTCATTGAGCCTGTAATCTAGGGCCAGGAAGCGGCTTCGTCATTATTCTGGATTCTGGGCCAGTCTACCGGTAGCCAGATTGTCAACATGCAGGATTGGTGTCTCTTGGAACCTTCCCGTACTTTTAAAGAGTCGTCTAATGCAAATTATCTCGTTAACTGCATCGTTGGCGGCAACTAGCTCAGACACTGTGGTGAATATGGCGGGCATTCCTTGCCTTTAGTTCAACCAAGAAATGGCTCTCCCTGCATAGGTGATCACCACTCCTGACGTTGATCTTCCAGTTCTGCTACATCCGCCAAAGTCTGAGTCGTTGTAGCTATAAAAGTTTCTATTTGTATTTGGTTGATATACTATACTGCAATGTATCTCAGAACTCTTTTCAACCTCCCTATGTTCTCGAAACTAGGACAGTCCAAAGATCTGGAAAGGAAACTTACGCTGAAAGCTAAACCACGTGTCATTCCCACCATCAGGTACATTAACGCTCACACCGCCTGTCTGTAAGGAAAGTCTGTTCTTTTGTCACTTTGCCTGATTTGTTTACTGGTCTCTGGTTCCTTTGTCATTTGTGTAGACATATGAGGCTTTCTTAGCGGTGACTTTGAATTCTCCTTCCAACTCCTTTACAAAGTGCTTAGCTTCTTGCTGACGAGAACTCATAGAACATCATCTACGTAGAGGGCTACTATTAATTTTAGAAACCTGCCTGCTGAACGAATCTGTTGAAACTCTTGGATTAACATATTTGATCTTTTTTCTTGTATATTTTTCTTTCCCTCATTCTTAGATATTTAGATCAGTTTAGTTCCAGGCTAGCCATATGAGATATGCTGATGACACCGTCTTGTTAACGAGCAACCTTGAAGACACACAACACCTTTTAGAAAAATTAAATGATCGATATAATGAATAGGGACTAAGTTAATGGTAGTTTCAAAATTCCCACAAGATCTGAACCATGCGAACCTGACGGTCGCAAATACCATGATAGAGAATATCTAGGAACTTGGATAGAATAATCGGGTGACCAAACAAAAGAAATAAGAACGAGGATAGAGATAGCCAGATCAGCATTTGTAAAAACGAAGAAGTTATTTACGAGTCGGGATATTAACATGAAACAGGATGAGGATGCTGCGTTGTTATGTTTTTTCCACGCTCTTGTATGAAGTTGAAACATGGACCCTCAAGAAAAACCACATCGACAAACTACAAGCATTCGAAATGTGGTGTTACCGTAGAATGTGGCGTATTCCCTGGACCGATAGAATCACTAATGCCGAAGAGCTGAACCGTATGCAGAAGAAATGCGAAATCATTAATCATGAAAAAAAGAAAGCTTCAATACCTGGATCATATAATGAGAGGACAGAAATACATACTTCTCCAACTGATAGTCCAGGGAAAGATTAGTGGAAAGCGGAGCATTGGCAGACGCCGTGTGTCCTGGCTAAAGAACCTGAGGGATTGGTTTAACTCTAGCAATGTTCAACTGTTCAGAGCTGCAGTCAACAAGGTCACGATTGCTGTGATGATAGCAAACCTCCGATAGGAGATGCACTATAGGAAGAAGGCTTTTTTTCAATTTTTCGACTGAAATGTGAACATAACAGACAGACCCAATAATACGTGCTTTATTCTGGGTTTCTTACTAATTCACAACTCATAAGGGCTCCTTCTTTTGATGATTTTCTAGTTATATGTCACCCTTATTTAATCATAGATTAAGTTGGCTAAACTGATTTTAGAAAAAAAAACGACTTTTGGAAGCTTTTTGGCTTTTACGCTGCTAATGTTTTAAAGTTTTTAGTATGTAAAACTTTAGCAAAATTAAACAGTTCTTTTCAATTTAAAATCGTCCCAAAGCTAGTCTTTTTATTTATAAACAACCACAACAGAAACCATTCGTGATTGTAATAAAAAAATATCAATAATCGTTTAGGTTCCCCACTGGCTGTAAACGAAAAATAAATCCATTGTGTTGAACATTTAATTACATTGACATTGTCGTTTATTTCAACGAATTTGCTTCGAATAAAAAAGCGAATGGTTGAATCTCAACCGGATATGATATTTTAGTTTTATAATAATTATCCAAAGTACTTCCTTCGTGGTAAATTATGAGAAGCGTTTTTAGTTAAATAAATTGTTTAGTTAATAGAGAAGCACCTAGCTGGAACGTAATATCATAAGGTGGGATCTAATTAACCCATTAGGTATTCGTTAAGTCTATACGCTTCCAAGATAATTGTGTAAAAAGGTTTTAAAAACAAATCACTGAAATTATATAATTTTTTTACTTACGGCTAATATTATTCGCGGGTTAGAAGGAAATAGGTAATTAAAGTTAAATAATTAATTTATACTGACAGACACGTCGCGCCATGATCTGGGAGTCATACTGTATCCGTAAAAATTTCGAGATTGTTATATTTATATTTTTTTGGTGTTAATTGAGGTATGTAATTTTATCTGTTAACTTTTCTTTTTAACTTTTTTTGTAACTGTTTGTTCAATAATTACTTTAGTTGTAACATCGTTTGTAGGCCCTGAGGAAGTTTATGCTCAATAAACGAAACGTTGGTTGATAATTAAAATTATTTTCACTGTCCTACTCCGACAATTCCTGCTACATTTACCAGTGAAAGGACAGAATCAAGGTGATGGTTATTTAGTTGGTATTTAGCTGGTATTTATCTGACCTGTTATTTAATCATTACAGAATTCTAAGTGTTTATATAGCTCTCAAACTACTTTGATTTGTCAAGTCAAGTTTGAGCTCCCTCTAATTTAATTCTGGATCCACGTATTGATAATGTTTCGTTACAGTTTGTAAATGAAAAATAGCCCACTTTGCATAAAATGGTGGAGTGAACATGTAAACAAAATCACAAAGATGGCCAGACTTGACCACGATTGGTGTTTTCTCTACCCGCATCCACCATTTTAAACATGTTTAATATGCATTTCGTGCTGAGAAAGATACGACCTAGTACTTCTCTTAGGAAATAAGAACCATGTACATGACAAGTGAATGTATAGTTTACAAAGTAACAGTGGAAATTAGTCGTAATTGTTGGCTATTGCGTGGAATTTCATTTCCATATGAAAATCCACCTTAACGGAAAGGCAAATACAGGTTAAATGCCAAGATACACCATACGATTGTTTTAACTTAAACCAGAAATGCAACAGACCTTCGATCACGAAAAATTGCGATTTTATTTTCTATTATTAGTTTGTTAAATTTGGCGGTTTTTTAACAGATAATTTCTTTTATTGATCTTAAAAAATATACGTACTATTCATTATACATTCCGTCTGATAAGAAATTCTCTAATGAAGCAGCGTTTCTCAGGCTTATAGTCTGTTTTCATTTTAATCTGTTAAAATTGTTAGCCATCGAGGAATTTAAAGACAATAAACATCTAACTGATTTATCATTTAGTCTATTATTTCGTTTTGAAATTATTAGAGGATCCACGAAAAAAGTCCTTTCTATTGATACTGATGTAGCTATCGCTAAAAAATTTCTAGCTATTTTAGATAGTATCTATCAGCCCTTCCTTTACATTAGGTTTGGAGGGCTAATTTTGTTAATAATTCGTTTTCATTGTCCTTGACTTTTTCGCTACAATTATCGTAATATTGGGTTTTGTAAATATTTTCAAACTTTAACAAAGTTTCTTCTTGCAAATCTTTGCTCCATGAACTTCATCTAACAGTTTTAATAGACTCCATTTCAACATTAAAATATAATGAAAAAAAATGAAAATGAGAATGGTAAATCAACGTTTATAATATCCAACAGTAACAGAAAAATGATTTAAATGATTTACAACTTTCTCTCTCATTTTATAAATACTTTATTTTTGTTGGATGTTTATTAGCAAACGTTTTGTTTTTTTCATATATAGAGCAGTTTTTTATACAGGGTGATTCAGGGATGTGTGCATGCTCCATAACTTTTTTCTACTCAAGCTATCGATTTGATTTTTTTTAAACGATAGGTCCGACAATGAGGCACATTCTAAAAATATTTCTATTTATATACGGGATGTCCCAAATAAGATACACAACTAAGTTCTGTTTTTTGAAATGGCAACCCCCCCATTTTTGTTACATATTTAGATTCGCCATTAAATTGTCGATATAATACACGACTTATTTGCAATAGTTTTTGACTTATGTCAATTTATGTGTCAAAATAGCGTTGTGCAGAGATCCACAAAAAATTCAGAACTTCAGAACTGTTCAAGATAACTTAATCAACTTTTTTCCAGTCGATTCCTTAATACTTGATATTTCAAACTTTAAAATTGTATAGCTTGATTTGATTTGATGTACAGCGCTTTCATATCAAACTCAAATCAAAGTCTTAAAATCAAATCAAAATCGTGAATCTCTAACGTTAAATTTTTCATGTAACTTAGCGCTAAAAATTTCAAAAAAATCACCGTAAAACTTAAAATATCACGTTTTTCCATTTTATGAAAACCCAGTTGAAAAATGCCAAAAAAATTGAACAAGAATAGAAACTTTCTAATTAATAATAATAATAATAATAAACGTCTTTATTTTCCAGATGAAAGAATATAAAATATAATTTAAACAAATAAAAAACAAAAGTGGGAGTGGCGAAGTTTAGCCTAGGGCTACTGCTATTGTTCTTCAGTATCATCTTCTTCATAATTGAATGAAATATTAACTGGTTCGATATTTTCTTACGAAAAAAGGCCTGCATGAAACTTCGATTTTTGCACAATTTTCTACGTTTTTCCCTAGGCTAGGGAAATTCTGAAGTACTGTGGAACATTTTGTTTGTCAGATATGAAATCACAAGTTTTGCACAGCTTAACACTTTTTCCCCTAGGCTAGTGGAATTCTGAGGTACTCTAGGGAAATTGTACAGTGAGATTAGAACCAAACGGCTCGAGATATGTGAAAACCTTATCGTTTAGCGTAGATCGAAATTGCTTTCACAGATACTGAAATTTCTAAGATTTCACGCATTTCCCCTAGGCTAGAAACGTACCTGTGCGCGAGACTAGGCCGCGTGACGTCAGTAGCCCGCAAACGTAGGTGATAGTTTACTTGAATCCGTATACCAACATTACTACCCGACGCAGTGTGGCGGAGCTTGTGTCGGGCTACTGACGTAACGCGGCCTAGTCTCGCGCACAGGTACGTTTTCTAGCCTCGCTCTGATCCTTGGTTTTATAATGCCTGTAGCAGTCGTAAATCTTAAAATTTGCCGTCGAAATTTTTGTCATCATTTTTATCATCATAAAATCTCTCGATTTCAGTTAAAATAAAAAAATATCAAACCAGCCCATTCTGAGACCAGATTCGGATTCAGCGACTCAAAATCCGTCGGGGTAGTATACTCACATGAAAAGTTCATTTTACTTTTTTTGTTTTGTGGGCCTGTGTAATTGATACTTTTAGGTTCTAGCCATTCAATCATTTTTATATTTTGAATAAATATTTTTTGAATAATGCATTTAAAATAAATAAGAAGTATTGTCTTGGTTTTGGTATTTTATTTTGATTAAAGGCCTTCTATAAAGAATTGGCATAATCTTGAATTTGATCTTTTGGGCAGGTGTGACACATTTACTAAAATTACTAGTAAACATTTTCATTCAGCGAAAAAAACACCCAGTAATTACCGTTTTTTAGTAGTAGAAAAATTATGTCCTAAATACCACAAATCTGTTCAGATTTTAAAATGAAAGTGTGATTTGCATTTTTGTAAAAAATATCAATCATTCTTTCCTAATAAGAAAACAACCTCAAGTGATCAGGGATTTAATTTCCCAACATTGCATACAAAAATGTATTTTATTCAACAGAATAGCAAATAAATCACTTAATTTTTTTTTATCCAAATCCTTTGAATCTATTTATTCAAGTGTTAAATCCTTCGCAACGGTAGAATTGATCTGGAGAAGATTAAACACTTTTTACCAGCAAAAACAATGGAATCTAAACGAATTAGAACTATTTCTAAAAGCATGAATGTCTCGTTTACCCAGCTAACAAACCGTAGCGACAACTGTGAAATTTTTTCCTAGACGGCATTTACTTTTCGACGCCAAAACCCAATTTTCCAATACTAATTTAAAGTTTAAATAATGACTCGGCACTATTGGGTATTAGTTTCAAAAACGGTAATTTCGTAAAAGTGGTTTTTAATTTTCCTAAATCAATAATACGAAAAAAAGTATGGGTTTTACAAAAATGCCGTATCATCGTCCTAAAGTGTCTTGCGACTGATTTAAAGAATACTTTGTTTTTGAATATCCGCCGAAAGGTAGTCATTAGGTTAATTGGAGATTTTTGAGTGTTACAAGGTACTTGGGTGGTTGTAGCAGGTACCTATGGGTTTGTTCATTGTGTTAGACTAACTGTTCTTTTAATATGTTTCTACCTTTTCATCTGAAGTTCGTAAATTTTAATTATAGTGGGGGTGTGCCAATTTCAATTTAAATTGTTTGTTCTAATCGATTCAAATATAGAGGGCGAATAATAATTGTAAAGTTAAAAACACAGGAGGTAAAAGAAGCTAAACACAAATTCTGAGAGGAACTTGGAGAAAAAATAGAAACAAAAACCTAGGAAAGGAAAAGTGATCAGAGAAACAGAACAAGTAGAAGTGAATGCCGAAATATATTTAAATTTACAAAAAAATTGTACAATAAGTCTAATTTTCAATCGAAAAAGTTGGTTTACAAATTTTCAATTTTTTAACTTCATCAATGCTCATTTTCTTCGTTGAAAACGCGACTAAGATTAGGCATTTTTTAAATTTAAACTCGTATAAAGTCGATAAACATTAAAAACAAAAAAAATTATTTTAAGCATTTTTCTCGATAATTTAGAGGTTATGTTAAAAAATGATTAATATAAAAGTTTTAGATTTTTTAATTGTCTACAAATTTTACATTAAAATTTCGATAAGATGTATATTTCAGCCTCAAAACGTTTTTTTGTTGGGTGGTCGAAACCTTTTAGGCAACGATAACCCTCCGTGGACTCCATAGCTTGTCTACCGCGGGTCATCGATACTGCAAGATTCTCTCTGGAAGGTACTATGGCATACTCATTAAAACGGCCACCCCGCACACCGCCTCCCGAGAGCTCGGATAGGCCTTGTCAGTGTTACCTCAGACTCACGAGAGGGACGCAGTCATTCTCTCACCTCAGCGCACATCATCATTCACTGATAGATCAGAATCTCCGCAAACTCGCTTCTCGGCCACCCCACATAGTCCACGCATTTCGTCTCTGAACCAGTTTTTCTTCCCTCCTCTTTCTCTTTCATCATCTTACATATCGTCCCAAACACTACCTTAAAATTTCCCTCGCATCCTCTTACCTTCTCCAGAAAGTTATCTGGAGTGATGACCGTATCCAGACTTCTCTCTAACAAACCCTACAAAATACAAATAAAACAGAACACGGTGTCAGATGCTGCAAATGCAATACGCATATACACAGACGGCTCCAAAACCAAAGAAGGCTCAAGATGTGGTGTCTACTCAAGATCACTAAGCCCAAGAATTAAGTGGGTTCAAACAGAACTGGCTGGTATCTCAATTGCCACAAAAGAACTAACCAGAAAAGGAATTTCTGGCAAAAACATAATAATCTGCACTGAGAGCAGACAAGCTCTACTAGTCTTGGATAGACAGGTCAGGCCAGGTCAGGTCAGGTCATAATTTTTCAGTGAAACTGTATATTTGTTGGTTTTTGCTGTCTGCAGAACTTCAAGAAAACAAGCACCTTGCAATTAACGTTTTATTAAAAATATTAACGAAAAACAACGCACAAAAATAACAGGAAAGCGCATGTTTAATTTACTAAATAATAGTAATGATTAAAGTAAACCGAACAAAATTTGTTAACTTGATTTAAGTGATGCGTGCATAGCAATGATTCGACGAAGAATGCCTAAAAATTCGCGTTCCTGATTGTGTATATCGTTGCGATACGTGTGGGGCTGTGAAACGATTATGGCTGTCGGAATTTCCGGTACGTCTATCTTTCTCTTTCCCTCTTACTTCCTCTTACTGAAGAACTCAAAATTGAAAAATTTTAACGTCTGGACACATACGTGACTCGCGACGTTGCTGGTTTATTGTTGCAAATTCCGATGTGGCCTACGTGACTGGTAACATGGGGATATGTTTTTAAATATTTGGTAACCGCGCCGTGTTGCCGGTTTGATACGATTGGAGGTTTGAATGTTATGATTAATTTTATGGTTGAAAATTAAACAGGTACGATAGGAGTAAAGGTAACCGCATTGCCGATTCCTTAGCCAGGGAAGGTGTTGAACTAAGACTTTTAGGACTTTTAGGACTACTAGTTTTCCTTTGAGCCACTTGTGCTGTCGTTTGCATGCAAAATTAGGGTTTATTACTATCTCCTGATAACGAATAGAGTATAATATTATTACTTTTACTGATTTCTAATTTTATTTCAATTACATATCATATGTAAATACGGCCTAAACTATTAATTGGCACAAATATGCAAGAAATATAAAATCAATTAACATCGATTACATTCCAAGGTAATTAAACATTAAGGCAAATATTTTCATTTACAGGTAATACGTGCAATTTATTAATATATCCAATAAAAACTTGATATCAGTTTAATAAATGACATCCTAATAATGTATGTTGAAAATCAGGTTAAGCGTTAAAATATTCATAGAAACGTGTAATAAACGCGAATTAAAAAAAATGCTAAATGTTTTTTAACGATGCAGACGGCAACCGTTAAATTCTTAATGTCAAAAACGCGTGTCGTTACGATTTGTATATAGTTGATGTTAAGTGTGATATTTATATAATAGTCGGTTGCGTACATTTGAAAAATTGTTGACGACATTCCACGTTGATGTGTTCTCGTATATGATTAAAAAAATACGTCTAGTAAATGTCGACGTGTTGATAGATTATATCGTTTTCTTAACACTTTTATGTTTTAAATTAACTTAAATTGTCTAATTCCATAAATTGAATATATAAATCTTTAGCACCAATACAACTAGATTGCTTCGTTTATTATGATGAGATTTTAGTTTTTCCTTATAATGGCCTACCAAGATTTCTTCACTCAATTTAATTCAACTGGAACGAAATGATTAAAATTTTCGCACCAAGTGTAACCAAGTGCGTTATATAGATCCTAAAGCCCGGAGGATAAATTCAGCCCGAGGGATGAATGTAGTCCGATGATATAAAAGTAATGGAAATAAATACCGATATTCCAAAAAATATCAAAGAAAATATGCAGCCAAAGCAACCAAAAATTTATTGTCGGAGTAATCCAGACCCTCCTCGTACAATGAGCGGGCGTTATGACCATAACGCCCGATCATTACGCCCTAGGGCATTATAAGTGTATTTATAGCAACCGTATCCATAAAAATAAAATACTAAATAGTGAATGGTGTTCGAATTTCGAATCTTCCCGCTTGCTTGCTTGCTTGCTGGTTCCCATGCCAGCGATCGCCGCGCTCCCTCACCAAAATCACTGCGGAGAAGAACAGAGTTACAAAAAGGAGACAAATGGCCGCTACATTCGAGCTGGGCGGTAGGTTCGGAAATACTCCGTAAACCCTCATTTTCTTTGTAAAAATTTGTTTTGTGCATAGAAGTAACTATTTGCTGTTGTTTGTGTTGTTGTCTTGAAATAAATGGACAGAGCATGGTGGTTGCACCTCAGCAAAAGGAAGAAATTCGCGCCTGGTGCGGTGCCTAGAAACCCAATCTAGGGCTGCCCCAAATGGTAATTTTAAATAGCAGAAAGAGTCGAGTGACACTTTTTTTGAAAACTAATTGAAAGGCTTTTTTAACTATTTTAAATTTTGCGTTTTGATCTGAGCGAAATTCGAGTATATTTTTATTAATATGTGTTTAATTTTCAGATAATTAAACATGTAAACTCATATTCGTTCAACCGGCAACGCCGCACCAAAATACATTTGCGAACGGCGTTCAAACCAGGAATCGGTTTCATCAAAAGATAATTTTTTTTACTCTATTTCACAATAAAATATCACGCCATAGTCTGCGGCGCGGTTCTAACCGTTTCGTCTAGACAATATAAAAAACCCACGCTAACGAACTTTCTAGAACAATCGCGCGGAGCCGGGGAAGGGATAAATCTGAAACCGACAAAACTTCGCCGAGCTTAACTCAGTTTTCATCGAGCCCTCATTATGAGCGCATACTCCGGGATTACAGAAAACCTCGTCAATAAATTCATTTTTCATAATGCCTCTTAGTACGGCAAGTCAGTGCGTCTCTAACTGCGAATCAGGTTAGACCCTCCGTTGACACCAGCTCAACGTAAAAATATTTTGTTTATCACAGTGCGTCTCTAACTGCGAATCAGGTTAGACCCTCCGTTGACACCAGCTCAACGTAAAAATATTTTGTTTATCACAGTGGTACTTAGCTGCAATCAGGCGGTAAACTTTATTGTTCACTTTATATTTTCAAAATCAAAACTCAGTGCTTCGAGAATTTAAACAGTGCGTCTCTAACTGCGAATCAGGTTAGACCCTCCGTTGACACCAGCTCAACGTAAAAATATTTTGTTTATCACAGTGTGTCTCTAGCTGCGAATCAGGCTAGGACCCTCCAGTGTCTTTTCATCACTCACGCAGAACACACGCAAAAATAATATTTTCTGAATGATGCGATCATTTCTTTTTAATTCGTTTTCATTAATATGTGTTAGTGCTTGTTAAACACATATTAATTATAATAATTGTTCATTGATTACTAGTTTAATGTAATCTTTTGTTACATTGTTGTTTTATTCATTTATTTATTTAACAGTTTAATAAATGGTTAAATAAAAGTGTTCATTGTTTTTGTTGAATGGAGTTGAGAAGACAAACCTACTACAGTACACACATACTCAATCTAAAAAATACAGTCCATTAGAATTACGATGCAGTTTAAAAAGGCGGTAACACATTGTTGGCCGTCCTGGGAAACTGGCACAACATAGGGTTTATTCCAGAACCCTCAACAATATGCTCAAATTTTATATGCTTCAGAACCAAATTTATTTACAATCACGGAGGCCTTGCCAGACAAGCAAGGTAGTTAAACAAGGAGAGGAATAGCCGAATTTAGCGCGCCTAACGATCATTAGACGAGTCTGGCAGGGCTTTCGGGGTGTTCCACATTAGCCAGATTGTATTTTAAGCTGTTATTATAATATCTGGCCATCATGTGATAAATATTCATGACTGTGAAAATGAAGGAATTTTTTTGATGAAAATTTTTCAGTTTTTCATCTGCCAGATAAATTGTCCATACTCACAGATTAGCCAGAGTATTTTTTTTATTTACCTTCAGTATACCTCTTACTACTAGAACTATGAATGTTTACTGACTGGGAAAATAAGTACCGACTACCGATAGAATATACTCAGAGATTCAAACAAACTTTTGACAATCGCCACCCGTTGTACAATGCTCCGGAACTAATAAGACGACTGAAATCACGATAGAGTTTCCCCTACGCCAAAAACCTCCACCAGGATATCCTTTGGAATGGAAAATTTGGAAAACTTTAAACCGCCTTAGAGGAATCTCCCCCACAAAGACGAACCTAGCAAAATGGGGGATTATCGAAGGAATAGACACCAAGTGCGAATGCGGGGAGGTGCAGACTATGGAAAATCTATTAACCTGTAAGAACTGCCCAAACTCCTGCTCCCCCGAAGATTTATGGCTAGTTACAGATAATGCTTTTGACGTGGCGCGATACTAGCTGACAGGATTTAATATGGATTCGGATACGAAAAAGTAAAGTAAAGTACCACAAATAGTCACTGCTTCTTGGACTAATAGGAATTCTCTTCCGTTTTATGGCCTGAAATAAACATTTTATTAGTAACAGAGTTCACAATAAATGTTCCTATGATATCTCTGGGGATTTTGGCAGAAGGTTGGTTGGTTAAATGTGTTTCTGGGTTATCTGAAATTTAGGGGTGAGTTCCATCAGGAGGATCTGGGTGTCTTGGGTGATCCTTATGTTTGGCTTCGGTAGAATTTTCCTTTTGATAATGAGAATGGCCTGTTGGAGGTTATTAGAAATGGTGTAGACAAAGTATTTATGTTCCAGAAGTGGTCTCATGAAAGTTTTGTAGGTGTGGAGGAAAGTACTGGAGTGACATTTGATGATTTTTCCACATAACGTACCAGTGAGAGAACCGGACACCGTGGCCTAGTTAGTTAAGGCATCGGTCTTTATACTACGCCAGTGTTCGATTCGTAGGTTCGATCCCTGCGAAACTCAAGTGGAATTAAAAGTCAGATAAGACTTTGGCAAGTGCAAAAAGGTATTTGTGTCATACGCAGTTTCATTCACGCCGGTAAACAGCCCGGATGAGATCGGATATCTCGTGGAACTGATAGGGGTTGGTGGCACATTTACACACTTGTTAGTCGGTAGATCACCTGCATGACAAAGGCATAGTCCTTGGTTTAAGGTAATTGAGGACCGTGGTTCGGAGCCCACGATAAGCTGTAGGTAGGGTACGAGTACATCGAACTCCTAAATAATCGATTTTGTTCTTTAGAACGAGTCTCCTTCGAATGGCAGAGAATGATAGATCACGTTAAATACTTGATCATTCCCGGGCCCACCTGTTAAACTTTCTACTGGGCGACTGGATTGCGGATGATAATAATTTTAAATGGTCCGAGCATTTTTTATAAAAAGACATGCGCTACTTACCTTCAAAATGAAAAAATGAATTTGTTAATCTCATATCTCTTATCATCAAAGACAAGGCGTCCATTAGATATATTTTTTAAATTTGTATCTATTTGTTACAGAACGAAATGGAAACGTCAAACAGCTGTAGGTTTGGAACTTCTGGCCGAAGCTGGCAATTACGCAGCTTTCCAGAGGTTGTATGGTGCCCCTGCTTACGGTTGTTGGTACCCTCCTCAAACTGCTGGTCCTACTTCAGCTCCAAGCGCAGCTGATATTTACTACAGACAAGCAGCTGCAGCGGCAGCCGCGACCCTGCAGAAGCCCTTGCCGTACCGACTTTATCCTCCAAGCATGGGTCTGGGGATACCAGGACCTAGCGCACATATAGGTAAGCAATAGATTTTTCGATATTCAAAATTCTTAAGAATTCCGTCTAATTACAAATACACGAAGTGGAAACATACCGAGCACATTTTTAGTGTAGTAAAAAAATACAAAGCTATTTTAACGTGATTTCAATTACCTATTAAATAAGATTCAAATTTAAATTAGCCTCTAGCTGAAATATCAAAATAGGCCTTTCTGAGAGGTTATTTTTTTTCAAACAATATAATCAAAATATGTACAGTTTTTTGTTATATTTCGATATTTTAACTTTTTAGTTTAACCAAATCTCCTTGTTCCAGGTTCTTTAGCAGCTAGTAGCTCTCTAAGCACATTAAGCAGCTATTACTCGAGCCCGACACCCGAAGGACCTTCACCGAGATCTCCAAGCCCGGATATACCATTAGATCCAGGATCACCGGGAACAGGAGGCAGGAGATCGCCTTCAGAGGATGAAGATACCATCCATGTTTGAACATGGTCGCGCAAAATTTCAAATGTGATATAAAGTGTACTATAGCTGAACCTGTTAATTTATTTTGGCGCTTTTCAGTGTTGTGTAGACTCATAAGCGGGTCCTTGGTGATTTGATCTTTAGGTTTTTTGTTGGAAAATAGGCCAGTTGAAGAATTTTCAATTTACATTAATTCTAAAAGTTTTGGTTTTTCGCAAACAAAATATTTATGAACTATGACGTATTTCACCTTGCTGGGAAGTCTGAAACATCATGCTTTCAGGGTATAAATTAATATTAGGTTCTAAACTTATAGTAAAAAAGGTGTTACAAATTGAATTACGGCTTCCGTTAATTTTATGATACCTAAGATAACATTTGCATAGGCATCCAAACAAAAGAATCCAGTAACCCGGTTTTCATATATGATTAAGAACTATGAATTAATTCGATTAATAAGAATGATACAGCAAAAATAAAAAACAATATTTGTAAAATATGTAAAAAAAAAAATTAAATTGGATCGTTTTTTGGTATAACCGGAAGTGAGGGAACTGTCAAAATCTTTAATTTAAATGATTTACTCTTGATAGCAATTTTTATTAAAATTCTCTATTTTGTTTCTCAGATAGAAAATAAAATAAAGATAAGATTATTCCCCGACTAAAACAAGTAAAAATATGAAACCAATTTTTGCAACTTTAGAATTTATTCCTTTTAATGAAAAAACAACGGTAGACCAAAACTAATCATTTTTGAAACAAAACAAATTCTTAGCAGTAATATGGATGGTCGGAAAATTGGGTAGATTATAACTAAATTAAGAAAAATGTGGAAGGTCGGAAAATTTACGGTAAATCATAACTAAATTCAGAAAAATCAAGTTGACTGAGTAATAGTTCCGGAAGGAGGGTGGGGGTAGGTATATATAGGTTTTGAGGATTGGTTAACTAACTAACGGACCTCTATTTACAGTAATACGTAAAGACATACATACTACAATAGTAGGTATGAAGTGAATTAATATGATATAATGAATACTAGGAAGATTGACCTTAACCGTTCTTATATACAATAAATGATTAAACAACTAATCGTACGTGATAAGACATCAACCTTCCTATTTACACGTAATGAAAATATATACAATAACATGACCTTAAACTATTAGTAATAACTACATGAATGAATCATGTACTGGGCGATGTGCCTCTACATGCCACATACGATTTGTGGCTGAAATATACATCCTATCGAAAAAAGTTGTAGATAATTAAAAAATATTAAGTTTTTGTATTAATCAATTTTTTGATTTTTTTCATCTCCGCAAAAGTATTTTTTTTATGAAACTTGGTAAAAACAAGAAACTGTAATTTTTTCAAAGCAAAATATTTATATTTGGATTTTACACGAATTTAAATTAAAAAGTAGCCTAATTTTTCTATATTTTTTCATAACATCCTAAAGTCGAGGTTTCAACGAAAAAAATGAGCACTGATAAAGTTAAATAATTGAACATTTGTAAACCAACTTTTTCGATTGAAAATTAGGCTTTTTTTTTATTTAGATTCGTACAAAATCGAAATATAAATATTTTGATTTGAAAAAATTACAGTTTTATTAAACCACAAAAAAGAACATTTTCACAGTTTCATAAAAAAAAATTTTTTTGCGAAGATAAAAATTAAAAACGAAAAAACTGTTTTTAGCGATTTTCTCGATAATTTTAAGGTTATTTTGAAAAATAATTGATACAAAAGTTTTACATTTTTTAATTATCTACAACTTTTACGTTAAACTTTTTTTGATGGATGTATATTTCAGCCACAAATCGTAAAAACCAATATCCAACCTTCAAGTTATATATTTAGCTAGCCCCACCCAACTTCCGGAACTTTTACTCAGTACTCTTGATTTTTAGTCTAAATTTTTCGACCACATACTGCTAAGAATTTTTCAAGAATTTAAAATCGGTTTGGCCCTGTTATACTCTATGATCTTTCTCGCAATCAAATACACCAATTCGTACTTGAAAGCCTTTAAACAACCGGGATTACCTCGCGTGGAAAATACCCTTTCCTTAGTTTCTCTCCGTGAGCCCTAATATAACCGACAGTAATATCCCAAGACCTTGACAAATAGCCGACTATTTTTATTGTATCTAAATTTCGAGTTTATTTTAGGATCAATTCGTCGAGACTTAATTTTGGCATTAATAATCTGAATAACTCTTATTCTTTGATTATTAATGCCAAAATTGTCGAGTCAAATTGTAAAATATACGAGAAATTTAGTAACAATAAAAATAGTAGCTAATTTGTCAAGGTCGCGTTATATTTAATAAGATTATTTCCCGAGTCACAAAGAATTCTGTACGTACGTATAAATTATACTAGTTTTGCTCTTTACTGTCTTGGCAGGTACGTTTAATTTAATTATATTATTAATTTTTTGAAGATTTTTACTCCCGAATCTACTCATTGTTAATACTTTTTAACAAAATGTGTCAAATTTAATTCTGTAATAAACTTTAATGGCAAACTGTCAAAATTCAGATGACGCGCGCCTACTATGTTTGTCGTAAAATGGACGGTATTACATAGAAAGGAATGACTGAATATATTTATAGTTTCAGAAAAAGTGCGAAATCAGTTGGATTTGTGTATTTGCTACTAAAGATCGATAATTTATTAACTATAAGCAATTTTATAATACCATTAGTATAGGTTTTATTTGAAAAATTTGAAATTTACGGGCGGCTTCTTTATTGTTGGATACCGTCCTTTAGGTGAATATTGAGGACGATGATCAAATAGCCGAATATTTACCACCAAGGTGAACAGTCGCTTTATTTTGTTTTGATTGGCTGCGTCAAATCAGTTTCCAAGCACGTGATTGGTTAAAAATTGATATTTGACAGGCAAGGGAAATAATCATCTAAACTTTGAGCTAAATATTAGTTTTTATTTTGACTCGTTTACAGAATTACAGAAATATCGATTTTTAAATGGGTATACAGCGAAATTACCTTAGTTTGTTTAATTATTATGTATGCAGCAAACAAGATACAGAAAAACATGTAATCACATGTAATCGTTTCTATCAATTGAGTAAATAACAAAACAATTTTTGGCAGAACCGATAAATAAGTAATTGATACAATAATTGAAATTTAAATTAGGGAAACTGTAACAGTTCCTAATCATAATTGTAGAATGGAATTTGAGAAACCAAGGGAAAAGTATTTTCGAAAATATAACCTGCTGGAATTTGTTTGCGGGAAAGATCAGATGGTATACTTACGGAATAATTGAATTTCTTGTGTATTGTCGAAGAAATTAGAATTTTAGAATTAAGGTAAGTTTTCAGAATTTTTTGTGTTGAATCTTCTGGCCTAAAAGATTGTTACTGAAGTTAATAATAACAAAAAATAATATTGGAACAAAGTATCTAGAGATAATTTACCCAAGGATATATATACTTATAAGCGATGTGTATGGACGAAATTTTGTAATTAGTGAAAATGTTGTCGTCTATTGTAAAAATTTTAACCCAGTGGCTAGTGAAAATAAGAAAAATTGATTAGTATATAACACATAACTCAAATAATGAATAGTATACTGATCTGAGTGGTAAAAAAATAATATTGTTTCGTATATGGATAAGAAGTACGTACAATACGCACATAATTTATTTAACAGTAAAAAGAGGATCGATGAAAGTAATAATAAACTATTTTTACTCAAATTAAAATTTTGTAAAAAAATTTTAAACTACTTATAGCTATAAAACTCCCAGTGTCAGTCATTTTAGTTTGGTTGTGTCAACTATGTGAACTAATATTGACAAATTTTCCTGAAAATCATCTTGTTTCTGATGTAATGTTAAATATCAATCAGTATTGGTATTTTGAAGAGATCTAGAGTGTTGTGTACTAAGAAATAAAAGTTTAATGTTTGTTTAGCCACAAATGTGTATTATAAATGGTACGCTAGTCGTACTTTGTAAATGGTTTTTAATTTATGATTGCACTTTTGTTGTAATCGACTTCTTCCTTTTTTTGTTTATTTTGGCTCAATGAGTATCTTTATTCATGTTAAAATTAGAAAATAGAAAATAAAGGATTTTAAGTTTTTATTACTATTTGTTGTTTTATTTCCAAACTTTAACAATAAGTGCTTTAATGGAACTTTTTGTTGGTCAACTTTTTGTCTTCTGTTGCTGGCCTGCTTTTGAATACGTCCTTCAAAATTTGGCGATGTGGGGATCGCTTGAGATCCGCCCACCATGCTACTCCTTCCAGGGCCGGATCAAAAGGTGTGGAGGCTATATATAAAAATGAATCATATTAACCCTAAAAATCAGACCAAAACTAATATTTTCTACCCTCGGGCCGCAAAAGTCATAAAGAACACGATTTTGTAGTTTTTCACTATCTACGCACCTTTGACTTTGACGTTTCACATACATTTTCATTAAACATCAGTGTAATCAAAGTCTGGAATCAAGAGAACTAAATTGGGATTGTCTGAATTAGTGAAAATGAATAAATAATATTTCAGACAGTGATGAAAAATTTACGAATACTCCACCAGACTTGCAAGAAGAAGATAGAGCAATGTTTATCTAATTTTGTCATCTACAAGTCTAGGCAAGGCGCAACGGTAAGAAACGTACTATAAATTGTTTAACAACTGGAAATAATATATAATAAATAAATTGGTACATTGTTATTACTTAAGTTTCTCATTAATTTCTGTCTGTATTTATAAAATTAAAGATTTTTGTTATATTTTCCTATTTTTTGCATGCGAAAAACAGTTGTGTGTCACACATGCACAGAACGCTTTAGCAGCCCTTAGCTATTATCTGCCCTCGCTTCGCTTCGCTCGCTCATGGAGCTAATAGCCTCAGGCCGCTAAAGCTCATTTTCTGCCCTTGTGACATAATATACTATTTCGAACAAGTTAAACAATTTTTTTCTTTCAAGCGTTTCAACAATTTATTACGGAACAAATTAACAGAATATAACAATATACAAAACACAAGAAATAAATCTAATTAAATCAAAGCAAATGAATGGAACCGTGCAACTTGCGAGTTTTTTTTTTTTCAAGAAAAATCATTGATGATTTCGGTGAAATCCAGCTCCCGGAGTAAATCACTTTTAATGCTCATCGCAGTCTATTATTTTCAATTTACATTTTGAAAAATGAGCGCTCTTCAGTGCAATTCGACACCATCAAAACCATGTATATTCTCAGTATAATTTCAATGTTTGGGAATGTAGCTCTGAAATTTTGATTTTCAAGAATTTGACAATAGAACAGCTCCTTAGATCGTCCTTTTTGTAGAAATCTATCAACGATACAAATTGGACCAACTCATTACCAAGACTAGGTTCTAAATCGTCTTTGAAAACTTTAACTAATTCTTCTGCTGCAGCATTCAAACTTGCAACGTCCATCTCCTCTAAGTGATTGAGAAATGCAAATCTCGAACGCACAGCATCATTCGCACGCAATCTTTCAGTAAAAGAAAAACTGGAGAGCTGATTGATCACTGGGATAAAACACGACACTTCGAATTTCACTTTTGGTGATAGGTTAGCGTCTTGCGCTTTCATATAATCGAGCGGAGTCAACCTTATATTTCTTGTTCTGGTGCGTGATTGTAGTTACTGGTCAGTATTTGATTTAGCTGATTCTTCGTATTCATCAAACTTGTATCTTTTGGATTCAATTAAATTGGGAAACTGGAACTTTTGGTTTATCAACTAAGTTGAAACACTATCGTCGACCACTAAACCAAACCACAAATTTACTCTACGTACGTTTCGCTAACTATGTTGGCATCATCAGGAGTTGATGATAGACTAACAATTAACTATTTCTAACAGCTATTTATACTGAGTGACTAAACGCTTCAATTCGAAACCAACATCAAGAATTTGAGTATTTCCCAAGGATATGGTACAGATATGTGGATGACGTATTTGCTATTTTCGATACTGAGAACGCTAATTTAGTTGACTTCGTGACAAAATTAAATTCTCAATTTCCATTCATAAAGTTTACCTATGAAATAGAAAACAATGGACAACTACCATTTTTAGACACTTTAGTTATCAGAAATGAGAATAAGTTAGAATTTGACATTTTTAGGAAAGATACCGCCACAAGCAGATATATCCCATCAGATTCTTTTCATTGTAATCAACACAAGATGGCTAACTTACATTTCCTGATACATCGTTTAATTAACTTCCCACTAAGTAAAGAAAGATTTAACAAGGAAAGGAATTTGATTAAGGATATAGCTACAAAAAATGGTTATGATAAAGACTTAGTTGATAAACTAATCAACAAACATAAATTTAAGAAAAACCTACGTGTCATCGCGTTTTTCCAACACGAAAAATAGACTGAAAAATTCGTTTCAGTACCGTACAATCCCACTTACACCAAAGGACTCACCAGCATATTAAACAAAGCGGGTTTAAGATTAGTTTTTCAGTCTAACAACACACACACACACACACAAACAGTTATTAGGTAATCCCAAAAATAAAAACAGTAAGTTGGAAAAAAGTGGTATTTACGAAATTAGTTATGCGGATTGTGATAGAAAGTATGTTGGGCAGAATAGAAGCTCTGTACAGGTCAGATTTAAAGAGCACATGGCCCACTTAAAATGTGGTCGTACGGAAAAATCTAGTATAGCCGAACAGGCTTTTAATCAAGATCATAGAATAATTGTAGATAATGTAATATTACTTAAAAATGTATCCAATAGTAAATTATTGGACGCATTTGAAAATATAGAAATAGTTACATGTAAAACTAGTTTAAACAGAGACAAAGGACCAATTCCTTTTAGTCCGCCTTTTAGTTTAATCCAGTAGGTTCTGGCGGGTTATTCATCCTTAACTGATTAGGTCGCCGGGGATGGCTAATGAACGCATTGAAGCGTTTAGTCACTCAGTATAAATAACTGTTAGAAATAGTTAATTGTTAGTCTATCATCAACTCCTGATGATGCCAACATAGTTGGCGAAACGTACGTAGAGTAAATTAAAATGTGTGGTTTGGTTTAGTGATCGACGATAGTGTTTCAACTTCTTTTGGATTCAACAAATAATTTTAATGATTCCAATGCAGATTCGAGAATCATTTTTGGGTCCTGGTAAATTTGACAAGAATACGAATATCGCGCTTTGGATTAAAATTGAGTGAAAAAAGTGGAAGAACTGCTCTTCCGTTGTTTATTTTGCATATCATTCGGTATTCGTGAGGAAATCTTACCTAAAAATTTCTCTTGTGGAGGTCCCGGGGCTGCAGCCTCGTTTGCGCTCCCTTAGATCCGGCTCTGATCCCTTCTCTGTTTCCTTTAATTTTATCTCTTGTGACCCCTCTACTTCTTCTATTCTAGCTATCATCTCCACTCTTATTTCCTTTTTCGTCTCTTCTATATTAATTCCAGTGTATAAAGTTGACTCTTCTATTTTTTTTTAAACATTCGCTACTTCTTGTTTTTTTTTCTTCTTTCAACATTTTTCCCAATTTGTCTTCCATCTTTCCCATTTTGTCTTCCATCTTTCTTCTTAAATCTTCTGTATTTTTATTCATTTGCTTTCCCATATCAGTCATCATTTTTATTAAAACATCCATTTGGTCGTGATTTAATTTTTCTTGTTCTCGTTTTTTTTCAGGTTCTTCTATTATTGTATTGTCTATATCTTGTCTCTTGTCACCTGCTTCTTCATCTCCTTGTCCTATTTGTACTTCTTGCTGTTTTGTTAATCCCCTATTCTTTTACCATCCCTTAAATCCATGTTATTTTTTTTTAATTATAAATTACTATTTACTTATTCAATTTTATAGAGCCTCTTTATTTTAGGGCCCCACGTTGGGCGCCATTTATAATGAATTATAACATCGACATTTTTTACAATCTAAATCTAACAAACTGTCAAATTTTTTAAAGTCAACTCCACATAATGTTTCCTTTTAAACAAACAAACTTCCTAATCCAAATGTCATCTTAACCTTTCTTAACATCAAACCCAACCCATAGACGCGAACAAAAGCTAATATGTCTATGTAGTAAAAGAAATTAACAATAATATCAATGAACACCAAATAGGCCATTTTACTAGCTAACAAGACAAATATTACTGTTCACAACTGCACAAATAACTGCATTCATTACACCTACATCACGAGACGGTTTTCTTGATTCATTTCCAACATTCCAATCGAATGAAATAATCCGAACAAAAAATTAAAATGTTACAAATAATGAATAATTAATAATTCATAATTGTTGCGTTTAACGCCATATGTTAGTATTGAAATTTTTCTTTATTTAATACTATTAATTGATTAATTGATTAATTAACCTAATTGGCATTAAAAATCTTTACAAATGCAATTAATAAAACATTTTAATACATATACGTTAGAAGGCGACCTTCAATATTAAGTGCTGAGCAATATTAATCTATTAATCAAAACAAACGTGGTATAAACGTAGCCATTCTTTTCTATATTCTTGAAAATGGTTAGTTTAAATGAAATTTGCATCGAATTTTAAACTTTGCTAGATAGTATCATAGACACAAAATTGTTAGAGTGGGTCTTGAGCTGAGAGTTAGAAGGGAGACAGTAGGACGCGTAGTTTAGTGTCCTTAATACCAGAAATAAGTTCCAGATTATTTTTAATTTTTGAAAATTGGAATTTTTAAAATGTAATCAGGCAGGGTAACTTAGAACACCAATTTGACAACTTCCATCTAACAAAATGTTAACATGTTCACCGAACAAATTGTTCGGTATCTGAATTCGATCTGTGTGTGTAGCTTTTTTGTGTTTATGAATTTTAAAATTCTGATTTCAGATTTTGATAGAGCATCAAAAGGTTTGATGTGCCCCTCCGTACCACTTCGGGAATACCTTCAAAATGGGGTCCAAAATATGAAAATTTTGAAGTTTAAAATGACATTGAATTTAAAGTACGCACACAGTGAATGACGATTTTGTTAAAAGTGAGTAGACTGTAGCTGTGTTGAGTAGAATTATAGTCTGAATAAAAGAGGAGTGTAGTAAAAGTGAGGATATAACGTCACATTCCATAGGCGTACTTTGCAAAATAAAAATAAACTTTATGCTTCTGACAAAATTGTTGCACTTTAACATTGAACGAATTAAATTTAACCAATAAATAACTATTATATGTTGTTAATGGGATTAAACTTTTTTTAATCTATTGGCACTAAAAGTAACACTTATTGAGTACCTAAAATCAAAGATTAAACAAAATAAAAAGTTCAAGAACTATCTTTAAAAGTCACTGTCTTCATTATAACTACTGGTATCATTATCATTGTCTTTTCTGAGGTTTATTATTATAGGGTCTATTAAGTTTTCCATTGCTATATCCACTTTCCAAAATCAATTTTCCATCTTTTAACATGCTCAATGCATTTTCTCCTATGTTCTCCATTTACATCTGAAACTGCCGTCAAAAACAAATTTCGCATATCAGGTAATTTAAATGTTGCATTGTTTCGAGAAACATAACCTTTTAATTGTGACCAGATCAGTTCAATGTGATTTAACTCTGCGTGGTAAGAAGGCAATCTGAGAATTTCAATTCCTTTTTCGAGATGGCCCCGTCTATAATATATTTTTTGAATTTTTTTATGTTGCTTTGCTATTACGAGTAATTCTGCCTTCAAGGGTTTAGGAGGACTGATAACATTTTTAGAATGAAGCCCTTTTGAAATATATACTAATACAAAATTCCGAATCAATTAAAATACGTACGATACGGATATGAATAAATAAAGTCTGACTTATCTGTCAAAAGAACAGGTTTATTAGAATAAAAACCATGGAAACATTATTAAATCAAAACGAAATCTTTTATTAGGCCGATATAATTTTTATTTTAACTACAAATAAGCATTGAAGGACGAGGTAAAAATGAAAATTCTACCTTTTAAACCTGTACTACGTTCTACAAATTACTGCACTATTTTTTTCTCTAAACTATAGAACTGTCAATCTAAAATTTTATTAATACTTTCATTACAATTTGTTCGGTCTATGGCTATGCTAGAAGAGCATTCTCAACTGGTTTTATATGTATTCATAGTAATTTAGTTCGAAAATCAATTAATTAATTTAATAATTTCATTCACATTTCAAATTAATTGTCTAAAATAATGGAAATTTGTCTAAAAATTATACAAAAGTCTAATAAATGAAATAAATTGGTTGTCCCAAATGTTTAAACGTTGACTGAAATTGTCTGAATTTTAATTTAAAAATTTCAAACAATGTCAATAATTGTCTAAAATCATCGGAAATTATCTAAAATTGTTTAAAATTATCCATTGTCTAGATTTATAAAATTATAATTATAAGTCATCAAATTCTATTTAAAATGTTCTAACAATGTCTAAGATTCTCTAAAATAATCTAAAATAATGTAAAATGTCTAAAACTACCTAAAATTGTCTAAAGCTGTCTTTTACCCTCAGCCCGGTACGAGCTACCCTCAGAAACCACTATGATTGTTCGAATTAAGGGATACAGGGCCTTATCTTTTTCTCAGCACAACAGAAAAATTCATAGTAGAATTATATCAATTAGCCTTGATTATAGATTATTTCATCATATATCAATATTCAGTAACAAATTCAATAACGAAATATATACATTTCCAAGAAATTGAATGCAAATTCGTTTTACATTGTACAATGTAGAATTTTGACAAGTATTATTATTGATTAAGATAGACCAAATTGCCACAAAATGTTGTTAAAACTTCTTCCTGGACATTCAGTTTTCCCTAATTTACTTTTTTAATATCTCGAAATTTGTTTCTATTTTCTCTATATTTTAAGTAAGAATGAATTAAATGATGAAATGTATTTGTATTTTATGGCTACATTAGAATTTTATAGTCGGTTGGCATTATCTGTTTTGTTGAAACTTTTATGGTCTATTTATTTTATGTGTTCGAAGTCGTTAAAGTAAACCTTTATGGGGATAAATCGAAATTATATATCCTGTTAGGAGTACTAATTAATACTGATAGGATCAGACACGACGAGTAGGTCTCATCTAGTATGTTTATAAATTTCAGGAACAAACTTAAATGCCCAAATTGATAACAAGTCATTTTTAAAAAACAACACAATGTTAAAGTGAAAAAAAATATACAAAAACTGCTTATAATTTCTGTCTTTAAATTTGGTAATTTAGTCGAGACTTTTGTACTTTTCTTCTTTTTCATTTCATTGATAATAACTGTTTACAAAGACTACAAAAATTGCTTAATAGAGGAATGAGAATATAACAGATACACACCATTAAGAATGTATTTATTTCTTCTCTTGTAAAAGTTTTAGCTTTATTTGGTTTGTATTTTGTATATTTTGACGTTTTAAATATGCTATCAACTTTGGATATTTAATATTGATATTGTCCTTTATTTGTGTCATTGTGCGTAGCATTGAATATTTGGACCAACGTGTTGAAGCTTTTAATGATTTTCCTTGGAGTGAAAAATATGCCAGTAAAAGATTTTCTGAATAATTATTTATCTCATTATCTTCAGCCCATTGTTTATATTGGGTATAGTGTTTTTCATACCTGTCTTTAGATTTTTGTGGTAGTAATGTTAAGCTATGTTGGCTTGTTCCTTAATATTAGGTGGCGTATTTGAAAATTCAAAGTCACTTGAATCGCTCTCCATCTTTCAAAAAATTTTTGAAAAAAGTTTTTTTACCTTATGTTTTTTTTATTATTTAGCCTACCAGGGGCTAAACCTTTAGTTTTACAGCAAAGTCTTTTTAAAACAAGTTGTAGAGGATTAAACGAACTTTTAATTGATATATTTATTTATTATTTTAACGTAAACTAATCAAAAGTTACAGCAAATTTCTACATTCACAAAGAAAACTGTACAGTCTAATTTTTGTTATTTATTTAAAAGCTATAACCTTCTATACCTAAAAAAATGTTACTTAAGAAATTAATGTTGAGTTGTCTTGAGTCTCTTGGGGTGAGAGGTAAAAACTTTTTTCAAAACTTTGCATTTTTGCTAGCAAATATCTATAGAACCAAAAGAGATAGGAAAAAATGAATCATTGGGTCACATTTTTGCTAGGATCAGATATAAGCGAAATTCCAAAAAAAGTGACTTTCTCCGTATTCTCCTGCCTACGCTCCGGGACTTTTAGTATATTTATCACCTAACTACTCCAAATACATCCCTTAAGTCCGTTTTTGCACGTTCGCCCACATACTCTACACCCCCCTTTTCAGCGTTCATTATAGCAACAACTAATACCGTCTTTTTTCAACGGAACATTTTTTTATTAAATTGTTTTGTTTTTTTTTTCGGAATTTGACCATAAATTGGAAACTATTTGCAAATAGTTTTAAGATTACCTACTCATTAATTTGGGTATCTAGCTGAATAAATTATCGAAATACTACAACTGGCGACATTGGTCCAGTTAAATACTTGATTATCCATAGAGTACGTTTCTTTTACGGTATACTGGTTGATTGCATTTTCACACACGTCTGTCTTACTCGCTGCCATGTTGGCAAGTTGCTTTTTTGGTAGAGTACAGATACGAAAATATATTTTTTTTTTATTTTACCTCCATTTCCTCCGTATTGCCGGCGAGGTTGCAACCATCATTAAAAACGATATTTATTTCAATAGAAAAAACAATTTCATGAAAAAATATATTTTCCGTTTGTCGCAAGAGGTTGCAAATTACAGCACTTCTCAAGAACAATATTTTAGTTATTTTTTCAAATTTGCAGAACTTTTGGAATTTTCTTTGAAAAATTGAGATGAACAACAATTTGATTTCGATAAAACAAATTTATCAGAGGATGTAAAATGCTATTTTTCAAAACTTCGAAAGTTTGCAGAACTGTTTTGCTCACATTTTTTTGGGGACGCGTGATTTCATGAACATTCTTCAAATTAATATTGATGATTCGACCGGGACCAAATTGTTCAGAAGATAAAGTTCAATGTAATTCATCTT
This sequence comes from Crepidodera aurea, assembly GCA_949320105.2. Taxonomy (NCBI): domain Eukaryota; kingdom Metazoa; phylum Arthropoda; class Insecta; order Coleoptera; family Chrysomelidae; genus Crepidodera; species Crepidodera aurea. Next base: position 25,840,782 of record OX439475.1, on the reverse strand, counting down.
TTGACAAAATTAAAGCTTTTGCGAAGAACTTAAAATTAATTTTGAAAAATTGACATAAACAATGTTGACGAAACGTTTCAAGCAACACGTGATAAAATATTAAAACATTATAAGACAAACAAATAAATTCATTTTATAGTAGAATACATAAACATTAGGTGGATATTCTTCTAAAAAATTATGGTTCGCAGAAGCGTTGTAGGAAAATGTTTACATTAAGATAATATCATTCTCAAAATCTGGAAAGCTTGAAAATTCAAGCTTTTTCTAAGAAAAGCTTGGCATGTTTTTTCAAAGGCTTGGCTTGATTATTCAAGAGCTTGGCTTGAATTCAAGCCAAGCTTTTAAAAACCAACCTAAGCCTGTAAATTTCTGGTGTATAATGAGTTTTACAAAATCGTTAGCTCCACTTTCTTTGGTTGTCTTCTCTTCAGCTTTATTTTTACTTTATATGTTCTATGAACCACTATTCGTAGTTTTTGGATTACTCTACCTGACCCTGTCTATGAATCTTCAGATGAGCATCGTCACCAGTTGTCACTAATGGCGGTTTGAACTTTAAGAGCCTAAACCTGGTTATCGTACACAACCCCCGCACACAATTTTTATCATAAATTTCACTAAAAGTGAAGTTAGAATCGCAAAAAATATGACTTGCGCCGAATATTCAGATGATTTCTTGTTATATTACTTTTGATATCCAAACTTCAGTCAAAAATGTCCATAGACTCATCAATATCTTTTTAATAAAAGTAAAAAAAAAGAAAAATCTTCAAGAGTTCTTAGTTTCAAATAATTGTTAATTTTATCCTGTATACATCGATGAACTAACCATTATTTAGTATTCAATATGCATATAATACATTATCCGAAAACCTACAAGATCACCAGCCATCAATCGATCCATCCAAAGGCCAGTATTAAATAGGAGAATAATTAATATGCCAACTGAACCGTGTGTATGCGATAAGATACGTTGACAGGAGCATAATTGGAGTCAATCGGGTCACGATTAGATTTTGCACACGAGTAGAATGATGGACTGGACCTCCCTGGTGACCGTTTTCATGCTTATATCTCAGGTGTTTCGTATCCACTTGTTTGTCTCATATTTTCTGGTAACATTACACTTTAATCGCATCAATACGTGAGAAAATTGTCTCAGTGCGTAACGTATTTGAGTTGGCGGGAAAATAAAGATTATGTAAACATGGGGAGTTACAAAAAAAGGTTATTCTGTAAACACACCGAAAAAATATTTGTACGTAAAATCAATGATGTATCGTCGTCACTTTTTTGGACATTAATTCTATGATTCGGTGATTGAGACAATGATTTCACGTCATAAAACAATGAACTAGTGCATTAAAACAATAGCCGAAAAATCGTTAAATCAATAAACGCAAAACATCAAAAACTAATTAACTGTATCCTTAATATAATGTAAATATTAATCAAATCAATGTTTTGCGATTATAAACCTATGTACCTACAAACTTTAAAAACTAATTAACGGTTTTCATTGTTTTGATGAACACTAAACGTTAAATCTATGAACGCCACCATTGACTGCTTAAAAACGGGCCAAATTAATGCTACGTAATCGTAAATCAATGTCTGCGAACATTAATATTATGAATAGCTAGCGTAAATCTTTAACTATTCGCGCCGGTCCCATCCCAAAGCACATATAAGTGCAACCACTTGCAGAGATTAGGTGTTTGAATATCGATATAGTATATAGTTTATGTTTTGTGGATAGTGAACTAATAATTGTGCCAAATTAGTGAACTAGACATCGACAAAGGAAGGAAGGTACATTCTGAACTTAAATATTGTTAGTTAATAAAATCTGTAAAAGTGCTGTTTATTTTAGACGTCACCATTTCAATGCGTTTTGTTTTTTTCTGGTGCTTACAAAATTTTGAAAGATGTTTTCCACAAATGATGTCATTTTTGAAGAAAGAGGGGCATATTAAAGATAAAGCTGCTAGAGCACTGTTAGATGACGCCTCTAATGAAACGTGCGATGAAAGTATGTTCAAATTATAATATGCCAAAAAGTAGCATAATAATTTTGTATTTTTTTAGATGGAAGATATGCTTCATTTTTATTGGCCATTCACGGGTACTTGGTTCCATTGGCCAAATTTTGTTCAAAAAATGCTGCTGGAAAGACGACACACATAAAATGTACTATAAAGGATTCCCAGGAATTGTTATTATTTTATGCAAAAACGCAACAAGAGTTAGAAGAGCACATTGTGCATAGAAAATCACAAAGATCTGCAATTCAACCATTTATTTTATGTTTGGGAGACGACATCACTAAACTTTCCATTTACTTAAAGCAGTCGATATTTGTTTTAACATTATTTATTTATTTAATTTAGACTTTCCACAACAGAGTAAAATGTTTTGGAACTTTTTGGAAAAGTGTTTTTTTAAACACGATGTGCCAATTGAAAGCCCTAGGGTGCAAATGCTTTATACAGACCAATAAAAAATAACTACCTAATACTTTTTTTATTATCCTCTTCCTGTTTGTTGAATCTTGATTGTTCATATGAGAAATTCGAAAATCTAGGTTTTGGGAACATGCGGCACTTCAAATCAGTGGACATAGACCATAATTTTGAGCCAATGATTGGTAGGTGTTTAGATTTTTTTTTAGAAATCAGTATCGTTTTGTTTTAATATTTTTGATAAAGAAATTACCAGTATACCTAATTTAGTCTGATAAATAAAACTTCGTCGTTAATAATATTAATAACTGGTGATTATATCTATGTTCACTATTTATTGTTTTAATGTACTGGTGTTATACAGGGTGTTTCCAAATGACACTTACAACGTCTGGCTGTAGGTACCTCTCGTAAAATTGGACAAAATGATATAAGGAATGAGGGGTTTAACTCGATTACTTTTCTAAATGCATGGCGTTAAAGTTAAAAAAAATGTTTTTATTTAAACACTTTAAATCGGATTAATATATTAATTTGAAATTTAGCAGGTCGTTTTTAAATGTAAAATTACATATTTTAGTAAAAAATCATGTTTCATATCTAGATCCAGTGGTGTGCAGTTAGAAGAGTATGTCCCCTTTCCCAACCATTTTCTACACCCATGGTATTTGAAGCTATTTTTATTTTTTTATGAAGTCTGCTTTTATTAATGAAATAACCAACAATATTTTTCTTGAATTTCCTTAATAATTTTTTCTTATTTTTTAAAAACACTAGACACTAGAAACAAGTCTAGTGGTTATAAAAAATTAAGAAATCCAAGAAAAATATTGTTGGTTATTTCATTAATAAAAGATCTTACAGACTTCATAAAAACATTAAATATCTTAAAAACCACAAGATTTTCGATATGTAAAGATTATTCGTTTTTTACGTGAAAACTGTTCAGCAATACAAATAAAAATAAAAATAGCTTCAAATGCCATGGGCGTAGAAAATGGTTGGGAAAAGGGGACATACTCTTCTAACTGCACACCCCTGGATCTCGATATAAAACATGATTTTTTACTAAAATATGTCTTTTTACATTTAAAAACGACCTGCTAAATTTCAAATTAATATATTAATCCGATTTAAAGTTTTTAAATAAAAACATTTTTTTTTAACTTTAACGCCATGTATTTAGAAAAGTAATCAAGTTGGACCCCTCATTCCTTATATCATTTTGTCCAATTTTACGAGAGGTATCTACAGCCAAACGTTGTAAGTGTCATTTGGAAACACCCTGTAGATTAATTAATAACCGATGATCGTAGACCCATGCTTTTCATTTATTGTTTTAATGTACAGAGATCATAAATATTAATGTCCATCGTTCGTAACATTGATAACCGGCTATCATTGATTTTACGTACAAAAATCGTAACTTAAGGATTAAGAAAATTTACGTACGAACGGTTATTGTATTAATAATTGCTGTCATCGGCTGAAAATTAATGTTTACGAACATTGATTTGATGTACTTTTTTATAAATTACACGTATTTTTTTCGTTCAGTGCAGACATAAGACACGACAATTGAACATTGATTTATACGGAGTATTTCTGAATTAGATGACAAACATTTAGGATGTTCTTCTTTTTGGATATTTAAACCGCTTTTTTAGATTAAAAATGTCTAAAAAAATTTAATCTAAAAAAGTAGTTTTAATATCCAAAAGGAAGAACATATCAAATAACAAACCACTATGAACTACAGAAATAAAACATTGGTCAAAATATCATTAGTAATTTTTTTTAAATCGGTCCGTTCTTCGTTCTTGTAAGTGCTTGGTAGCGATGTTGGATCGGTATGCGATGGGAGCATTCGTATGTCATCAGCAATGTATGTAAAAGATACAAATTAAGTCCTAATACACTGCCTTGAGGGATTGGATGCAGTATAAATTTATACATATACAAAGTGTGGGTGTGGGAGACATATTTTTGTCAAAGGTATGAGCGAAATCCACAAATACAGCGTTCAAGTCCTAGTTGATTTTGATTACCAGACTGTAGACTTGTTCAATGGTTTTGTGTTTAACGCAGAAGACAAACTGGTGTTTTTGTATTTTAATTTTTAAGATCGTATAGGCAACCAACCAGTTTTTTATTTTGGTTTTATATTTCTCTGAGACATAGCCAGACGCTTCCCAATTGCTAGAAATCCTCGTTTTGTAACAAGATCAATTTGATACACCCTGTATGTATTTAACGCTATCAGGAAAAATCTAAAAAATGAGTACATAATTAAACTAACACTAAAATCACCTGTTTCAGAAATCATATTATCTCATTCATAACGGTTCACGAACAATTGCATAATAAACTAGAAGTAATAAAAGACCCACACATGCATAGGTATCGGTGACAATGATACGTTTTTATCATAAAAACCTCAAATTAGACCGACCTAATTGATACTTCCGCAAAAAAGAGCTCTTCCCTCTGTGCTAGCTTCAATTAAATTCTATTTAGTAGAAGCGAACACCTTTCTAATGTTATTTCATCTGAACTATATAATTATCGTGCAAAAGGTGTCGGAAAAAAACGCAATGAAAAATAATGACAAACCGTATTTTTACTACAGACCTCGATTATCTTTATGGGAGCAACATATTCAAACGTTATTTGTTGTCATTGAGGACGGTGTGCCTTGAAATTTGTCGGCCCTTAAATGATTGATCACTAACTTTTAATATTTTGCAAAAACAATAATGAAAAATGTTAGTTTGGAATTTTAGTTTTGCAGCCACTTAAACATTTATTTAATAATAATAAGTGCTTTGTTCAAAAAACAATTGAAAACTATATCAAACTAAAGCCTAAAGTACCTAAAAGTGTCTAGACACTTATTTCGGTTAAAAAAATATACATAAATATTGTTACAATTTACATCTGCATAAAATTTACCTTAAATTTACTAAGTTTAGAAAAAAAAGAGAGAAGAAAAGAAAGAAGAAAAAAACGACGTGACACTAGATTTATGTCCATTTTTTTATAAGTATTCAGTTTTCAAAATGAATTTAGTTTTCAAAATGTTAGACCTATTATTGTTATTAATAAAGTGTTTAGAATACAAGATTTGTTCATTAATGAAGGAGCAAAGTGACGTTTCTGGCGAGTATTATACCTACTAATGAGATGGAGGTTGAGCTTGTTGTTTATGACGATGAAATCTAACACAGGAACACAAGTAGTATAGTTGTCTTATGTCAATTATAGTTATTTTAGTGACGGATACCTCTAGTTTTTAGATAGATAATTTTAAACATTTTCTCTGGATTACTTCTAGACCATAAAGGTAAGTTTTGAAAGGTGCACCTCACACAAAGGTTCCATAACGAAGATGACTTTCTACCAATGCGAAGTATAACATTTTTAAATAACTTTCAGGTAAAGATTCTTTTAATTTATATCAATATCTTCCAAGCACTGCAGGAGAAGATGATGACTAACAGTGTCAAATGCTTTTGACAGATCCAGAAATATACACAAACAGGGCTTGCTTCCATTAAGTGATTCAGTTACTTGTGAAGTTAAGGCAATAACGGCGTCTTGTGTAGATGTTTTTTCTCGAAAACCAAAGTATTGTTTTGAGAGTATTTCATATTCGTTTAGGTACGAAACTACTTTTAATTAATCAAGACTGACCTGACCCTTTCATTCGGCTAAATCTTACTCGACTTTATCAAGCTTGCTATAAAATTGGATATTTCCCCGATGCGGGGAAGCTAGTTACTATCTTGAAAAGTATGGATAAGGAACTATCAGATCCTAAATCACTGCGGCCAATCACCCTTCTATCGGAGCTTGGGAAGATTTTGGGGCGAATTATTCTGAATAGACTACAGGCCGAGGTTGGTGCAAGGAGGATGTTTCAGGATACTCAGTTCGGATTCCGCATAGGCAAATCAACTATAGTCGTTCTGAAGCATGTAACAGGATATGTTAGGGACTCACCGAAACACTGCCTAGCCGTCTTTTTCGTCATCTCCGGCACCTTCGACAATTTGTGGTGGTCAAGTCTAATTATTGAGCTTAACACAAAGGGAATCTCAAGCAAAATTGTGGCGATTATAAAAAGCTACCTCGCAAACAGAACAGTCGAATACACTTTTGGCAGTTGCACAAACTCAAAAACCTCCAACAAATGATGTCCTCAAGGTTCCATACTTGGACCTACCGTGTGGAATTTGGTTATGGACCCTCTCCTCTCGTCAGAATAGCCTGATGACATACAAATCGCAGCTTATAAAGACGACTTTACTCTGTTGATACGAGCCGATAGTAGGCGTGACCTAGAAGCAAGAGTGGAACTCTGCATGGGAATTGTCAAAATCTGGGCCCACAGAACAAACTGCAGATCTCAGAGAAGAATACGACATATAAATGGTCTTCTCCAGACTTTCCTTCAACCAAAATCCTGTAGTCCATTACGATGATAAGCCTGTTAAGAGAACCGATGACATAAAATGTCTCAGCGTAATGCTCCGATAAAAGCAGAAAATTTTCCAATGCCTCAGACGTACCCTCCGAAGATACTGGGGGAAAATCGAGCAATATCAAAATGCTTTGCGAAATATCTACCTAAAGGCAATTTTCCCAATTTTGGCCTACGGCATCGAGATATGGGAAACTCGGGTCTCTAGACTAGTAAATAGGAGGAGATTCCGCTCAACTCAAGCTTCCAGTTTGAAAGTTATCCTTGGAGCCTACATTTCTACTCCGGTTGAGACACTTTGTGTGTTGGCAAAACTACCGCCACTACATATCGACCTGCAACACATTTTAACTAGATCTACTTTAGCGAAGACTAGAAGGACATACTTCATGGGGCGTCATATTACAACTGCGGACTATAGATTCCAATCGATCTTGGAGAGACACCTCAATAACCTCGTCATCCAACAATGGCAAGGCGAATGGGATAGAAGTACTACTGGACGACATTTTTACGAGTTGTTTCCACATCTCCAGGCATGGCTGGATACACCTTCTACTACTGATATCCTTTCTAGCCATGGAAATTACTTTGTCCATCTGCATAGAATTGGTAAAACGAACTCGCCAAACTGTCCGGAAAGTGGAATCCATATATTCATCTCGTTGGGGTGTACCATAATCTCAATCAATTAAAGATCTTCGAACCTGATGAACTTATTTTGGATTTAAATGAAGAGGGTGTCAGAGTCCCAGTTGAATAAAATGCTTCGCGTTCCAGGTGTTTATTTATTTATTTAAAGTTTATTTAAAGTTGATAATGAATCTTTTATAAAATATGTTCAACATGCCTTCCATTTTCTTGAACGCAGAGCTGAAGTCTATGTTTGAAAGACTGTTCCACCCTACGCAAGATAGCTAGTGTAATACTGAAAAGCATTCGTTATTCGCATATTTTCGGAAGTAGTTGGTGACTCGACGAAAACCATATTTTTTATGTGCTTATGGAAAAGCTAGTGAACTTAAGCGGCGTTAAGACTTTACAAGTTACTTGAATTCAAGTAACTTGAAAGGAGCAACCTGAATTCAAGTGAACGTTCATACTATTTCAATATTTGATTCAAGTTATTTCAAGTCATTTCAAGTTGACATTTTTACTTGAATGATTCCTGTTTCAAGTTACAAAAATGGCGTCGAATGATGTGATTCCTGCAAATAAAAACAACATAACCTCACAATTTGTTTTTTTAATTTGATGTATTAGGTAGGTGTTAAAAAGGCTCGTACAGACTTTACAAGTTACTTGAATTCAAGTGCAATAATTGGTGCAACTTGAAACAAATTGAAAGGTGTGAACATCATTTCACTTGAATTCAAGTAACTTGAAAGGTGCTTTCAAGTTTCAAGTAGAAGTAGAGACCAAGTTAACTTTTGCTTTCAAGTTGGGGACTTGAATCACAGTTGAATAATGTGGACTGATATTCAAGTGCACTTGAAGTAACTGGAAGTAGTGAAAGTGGCTCTGCACTGCGGCAAATTAGTCAACCACATTTACGCCTACGGCCCAGCCGTTTTTCGAGTGCCTACGCTGTTGCTAAACTTATCGCATAACCTAATGCACGAAACATTATATCAAAAAATAATAAAATGTAACAGATCAATAATTTACAGGGTGAGGTCAGGTAAGATTGGGGTACGCCAGGCCAGCTCATCTCAGAAAAATGATATACAAATTAATATTTCAAGTAAATATATTGTATTGGCATTTGGCAACACTGTGGGCACTCGAAAAGCAGTTGGGATGAAGACGCTGACTCTAGTCTGAACCACCCACGGAGGGTTCTAATTGTGAGGTTATTTTGTTTTGTATTTTTTTGTAAAATGAAGTGTAGAATTTTTTCTCTGATTTTTAGTAATCCATCCATAATTAGCTTATTTATAACTTTTATTCTAGCAGGAATCACATCATTCGACGCCATTTTTGTAACTTGAAACAGGAATCATTCAAGTAAAAATGTCAACTTGAAACGACTTGAATCAAATATAGAAATAGTATGAACCTTCACTTGAATTCAGGTTACTCCTTTCAAGTTACTTGAATTCAATTAACTTGTAAAGTCTGAACGAGCTTTTCAACTGTGATTCAACTCGACCTTCAAGTCCCCAACTTGAAAGCAAAAGTTGACTTGGTCTCTACTACTACTTGAAACTTGAAAGCACCTTTCAAGTTACTTGAATTCAAGTGAAATGATGTTCACACCTTTCAATTTGTTTCAATTTGCACCAATTATTGGACTTGAATTCAAGTAACTTGTAAAGTCTGAACCAGCCTTTAGCCATAGGAAATACTTGATGAAATTTGTAGAGCCTTTGTTGGCACTTTTTAAGGATCGATAATATACAGGGTGTTCCTTTTGAAATAAGCAAGATTTTGCAAATTTTTTGTATTTTGTCGAGCTCGATCAATAAGGTAACATTATAGAAAATTGTATTCCTATCTCTTTCCTAAATAGAGATATGGAACACGGCGCCACTGTTGCAGGACCCTGTATACAGATAAAACAGATGTATAATGATTTCTCTTGCGGAACAGATAACATACTATATAATTATAGAATACTATGACCAAGAAAACACACTGTATATACGTTATAAATTTTTTTAAATATTAAAAATTATTAATTAGTATCGATTTAAATATTAATGATCGACAGCTGCAATTTGTGGTCGCGTTTGTGTTTATATTGAATTCCAACGATATCTTATTAATTAGTAATTACTTATACGGCAACGGTTACGAGACGATTTTAATATACATAAGATTAAGCTCTTATTTACTCCAAAATGCATGTAACGTTTAACTTCTCAAAATATCCGGCTTAATATATATTTCTACCTAACCTTATTCGCTTAGTTTATTCAGTTTTTTCGATGATAACGAAATAAAAATATTCGAAGGAGAGTAATCAATTTCAGATTAATTGACACTTGATATTTTTTTGGTGCACTGGAAGCATGCAATGAATTTATATATTACATTATTCATTCTACTAGTATACTCCATTCGTTTCTTTTGGATCTCACTCACCTTTTAATTAATTGTATCAAACCTGCATTGAAAATTAACAAACAAACATTTTGTTATACTTGTTGAATTATTACAATTACAAATTATTTCTTAATAATTTTAGCAAAATTGTACAGGGTGGCCAACTAAGAATGCGAGGTACTGTATCTGGGAAACTATCCATCACAGAGGCTTGCGGCAAAAAAAGTGATGACTAAATCGACCAAGAGAAAATCTGCAAAATATGTTCAAGTTTCTGAAATGGTCGCTAGGGGGCGTTACTGCAATCTTGAATCTAAAAAAGTGATGTTTCTGTGAATTCCGCTATATTAACCTTACAAAAAAATACCTGATCTTTAAAGTCGAGGATAATCTGAACGTTTTTTGTGTGACAATTTTTGCTGTATCTCTAAAATTAAAATGGTGGGGGGTATTCAAAAGTTTCAGTAAAAAACACCCTGTATATTTGAAATGGATGAGCCGATTTTAACAAACTTGTGCTAATTGAAAAGAGCTATTCTTGGGCTACAAATGTTATGATATTTGAAGTTTCACATGTCGCCGCTAGAGTGGTTTTTCGACTTTCCTACAGAAATGGTTAATTTTCTCAAAAAAAAAATTAAATGTATTGGTATGATTTCTTTTTCATGAAAAAGTAGCTAAATGATGCCTAAATAAGCTCGCAAAACCACATCTCGATACCTTGTTCCTAACCTAAAATTTGGGCCAAAGAAAATTTTATGCGGAAATCCCTTAAATTTTTATTTTTTAAACTAATTAATTCCTTTTATTATGTAAGTTGTGGCCCTAAAAAGGACCGATTTAAAAAAGAAAGGTTTTTAATGCCCCCGTAAATGCTCGAAATGCTGACCATCACGCTACATGCATTGCTGAAGCCTCTCACGGGAAGACAAAACTGCAGCTTCAATTTCGGCTCTTGGTATGTTACGTAATGCATTACGAATCCGGTTTTTCATATCTTCTCTGGTCGTAGGTTGAGTCTGAAAATCAAGATAAGTTAAGTCTGGTGATCGCGCAGGCCATGGAAACAGACTTCATCTTCCAATCCACCGCTGTTGTAATACTGCATTAATATGCTCTCGCACAAATTCTTTGGACCGATGAAGCCACCTTTAAAATCTGCACAATATGCATTATTGGTCTGCAGAAAATCCGCATTGGTTGCGTGAAGTTCAGCACCAAGGTCGTTGAAGTTTAAATGTGTGGTGTGGCAGAATTATTGGGCCAATTTTTTTTCGAGCAATCTCTAAACGGCAATATCTTTCTTGACTTTTGGCATTACGTAACATACCGAGAGCCGAAATTGAAGCTGCAGTTTTGTATATCCATGAGAGGCTTCAGCAATGCATAGAACGTGATGGTCAGCATTTCGAGCATTTACGGGCGCATTAAAACATTTCTTTTTTAAATTGGTGCTTTTTAGGGCCACAACTTAGATAATAAAAGGAATTTTAGATTAGGAACAAGATATCGAGATGCGGTTTTCGCGAGCTTTTTTAGGCATCATATAGCTACTTTTTCATGAAAAAGAAATTATACCAATGCATTTAATTTTTTTGAGAAAATTAACCATTTCTGTAGGAATGTCGAAAAAAGCGCTCTGACGGCGACATGTCATACTATCAAAACATCAAATATTATAACATTTGTAGCTCAAGAATAGCTCTTTTCAACTAGCGCAAGTTTGTTAAAATCGGCTCAGCCGTTTCGAATATACAGGGTGTTTTTTACTGAAACTTTTGAATACCCCCCACAACTTTATTTTTAGAGATACAGCAAATATTGTTAAACAAAAAAGGTTCAGATTATCCTCGACTTTGAAGATCAGGTATTTTTTTGTTAGGTTAATATAGAGGAATTCACAGAAACATCACTTTCTCAAATTCAAGATTGCAGTTACGCCCCCTAGCGGCCATTTCAGAAACTTGAAAATATTTTCCAGGTTTTTCTCTTGGCCGTTTTAGTGATAACTTTTTTTGCCGCAAGCTTCTACGATGGATAGTTTCCCAGATACAGTACCTGGCATTCCTATTTGGTCATCCTGTACTCATTAAAACATCATGTGGAAATATGTTTGTAAACAATTCAAAGAATGAAAACGAACTAGCAATTCAATTTATTTGATTCGATATCCCAAGAACGGTTTCGGCATTTTGTTTTCATCAGTAGCGCCTTCTAAATCCATTTAACGGGGTGGATCAGCACCATCCTCGGTTCATCATTGTACTTGTTCGGGGATTTGCCGCCATTTCTTCCGGTTTCTTGTTTTTTCCTTCCATCTTGTAACTTCTGCCCTGCTAAAGTCGTCTTCTACCCCTGCCAACCATATCGACCTGGGTCTTCCACATCTTCCTTTCCTCCTGGCGGCCAATGTAGCATAGTCTCTGTTACTACTTTTAATCTTTGTCTCCATATAGGTCCCAGCCAGTTGATTTTTGAGCTTTAATTTTCTTTATCATATCCTCTCCATTCAGTTCTACTAATATTTGTTTATTCGTTCTCCGATCTTCACTGGACCCAGAATTGTTCTTATCTTTCGTTCGTTTATCTAAATTTGTCTTCTTCTATTTTCGTCATAGTGATCGTTTCTGCTGCATACATTGTTAAGTTTAAAAGTAAGTACTAACATATTAAGTTCATTTAATTGTTGTTTCTTATTAAATAATTTTTATCTTTGGAATTTAATTATTAGTCGTAAAAATACTGTACATAGCGCGTTAGAAAGTGGTTTTCACGCTCGTTCCGTTTCCGCACTCTCCGCTACGCGGCTCGTGCTAAACTCGTGTGAAATAAGTCACTTTATACACTTGTTATGTAATATACTATTTCACTTCTTTTACTTTTCCGCCCTCCACTATACCATAGAGGAAGTTAATGTGAGGGGAAAAAAAGAAAAAAAACTTGAGCAATCTATAAATTATCCTTTTTTTAATGAATTAATGTTAAATACAATTTTTCATGTAAATAAACCCCTCCCGAGTTATAGTGCGTAGAAAATTACGATTTTCACCACAAAAATTTAAAAGTTTTTTAAATATAACCGAAAATCTGTTAGTATTACCTAAAAATTGATATTGAACTAATTTTATGGCCTTGAGCTAACAATTAAAATGATTTTTTTTTATTTTTCTACGATTAATACGAAGGAAGACATGTCAATTCAAAAATGGGTGTTTAAAGGAACTGGATCATTCTAGCGTAAATATCTGGAAAAATATGACTTCCACAAAAAAAATGTATATAACAATCCTAACGAGAGAACAACACAACACAAAAAGTTATGGACAAAATAAATTTTTTTTAAACTTTTTTACGCCATTTTTTTAGCGCCATCTAGACTGTGGTATTTGAAAAAAAATCCTTTTGCATAAAGACGTAACATATGTTTTTACAATTGTCCAGTAATTTTTAGTCCTATAAGACAATTATTTTGGAGCTAAATTTTTGTTTTTTATAAGACAATTTCAATTTTTGGTCAATAGCGTGAAAAGTATTGATTTTTGAAAAAAATTTAAAGAGACAAGACTTTGAGCGAATGTTCTTCCGAATAATTTTCATTTTTCTTGTTTTTTTATCTTTTGATGTCTGTAACGAGATATGGCCGTTTGAAATTGTATACAATTGCATTTATAACCGTCAATGTATTTTTTCGGGTCAAATAGTGAAAAAACGGTCATTCCAATGAAAAAGTTTCTCATAACACGACATTTCGGCGATATCCTAAGCTTTAAAATGGTTTACATCTCGATATTATCAGCAAAAAATACATTTTTTTCTACGCCCTATAACTCGGGAGGGGTTTATTTTCATGAAAAAATGTATTGAACATTAATTCATTAAAAAGGATAATTTATCAATTGCGCAAGTTTTATTTTTTTTCCCTCAATTTTTGATGTAATAAATAAAATTGTAAAGTAACTAGTTACAGCCAAATGGCAACACAAATTATTTCAATGTATGCTTACTACTATAAACTACAAACTATTCAATAAAAACGAAGCTTTTAATACTTGTATATCTATTTCATTTAGAATTAAATGGCTTCGGTAAATACTTGATCAGCGTTATTAACCAGGTTACATAGCACAGGACGTCCTTTTTTTCAGTTGTATTATTGCAGAGTTCCAAATTGTTAACCGTCAACATTTATAGGCCAAATCTAAAATATTAAATAGTTAATATCTCAATGTACTCTCGAGTTTGATTTGGTGCCACGAAAAACAACTAACCAATCACAAATTTAAACATTTTTTGTTGTTTGGTTTTTGGTGCATAATTTCGATAAAATTACTCGAATGACTGCATTTTAAAACATTCATTCTAGCTCGTACATTTAACGTTGTGTAAATTTTCCTTCGACATAACCTTCTGCTTCCTCAATTTTTAATACGAAAACAATTATCGAGTTCAGCGAGTGTGGAAGTAACAATTATGAAAATTAATTTTCATTTAAAAGTGCCATAATGTATTATATGAGAAAAAAAGGCGATACCGAGCACAGATAAGCCGACAATTAATATAATATTTCAGATGGGTAGATAAAAATCCCAATTAATTCCATTGTATCATAGTTGTAGGGGCAATTATATAAACGTTACTTTCTTAAATTATGCGCAGATAAAGTGGTAGCATAATTGTGCGCTTCTTCATTTAAATAATTACCGATAACATACACTCGAGCATTTCATTATAAACGGACCTCTTACTGTACCTCTTCCAGACAACACTTTATTAAGTCTCACATTGTCTCTCATTATTCTTCTTGACCTTTTTTTCGTAAAACTTGGATTTTATATATTCAATAATCATACCTTGTATATTGCAGCCTGTAATTTCGTTGAAAATTTTGCTTTTCTTAATTATATCGATTTCACAAATATCCTAAATCTTGAAGTAATTTTATATAGAATTACAATTATGTTAAACTAAAATTAAGCTCTATTTCTTTTTTCAGAAGTGTAATGCCTCGAAAATACAAAAGAAAACCTAGACGCAGATCTTTATGCGCAGAAAACTTGCAGCTATAGTTCTAGGTGCCCAGCAAATTATTTGAAAATCAGTAAAAGAATTAGGAATACCGAATTGAACGTCAAAAAAAATTAAACTTGAAAATAATAACCTCGGATCAGGTTGTTGCTTAGAAAATCACGAAAATAGACTGGTCCAACATATCCAATAACTGGAAACAGTTGGATATCCAGCATCTCCTATAATAATACGACAGTCAGCGTAAAGGTATGTAGAAAAAATAGTAATAAACATCGATTCAGCTACAAAAAAATAACAGGTCAATATTTGTTGAATTTCTTTATACAAGAACAGTTGTGAATGAGAAAAGCTGAAGCAGCATCTATTGCTTATTATAGCCTAGGGATCTACGACAGAAATATATTGTTATTATATCTACTAGAACCAAAAATGATTGAGAGTTTTATTGGCATTTGGCATATTGAAGGGAGTGGCGTGCTTATTAATTTTTGAAAGGGTTAAGGACTAACCCAAATAAATAGTTAATTATTTTTAGAATAAACTAAAACCTTTTTTTTGATTTTATATTTTTTTTTGTATTTTTACGCATACCTTCCCACACAGTACGGGTGTCTGTTTGCGGCTGATAGTCGACTTTTTTCAGTCTACTTGAAGTCGACTTTTTAAGTCGACTGTAAGTCAACTATTTCTAGGCTTTAACTGCCGATGTAGGACAACTTAGACATTTTTGATAAATTAAAAGCTTTTTTATGTTAAAAATCAGAAAGTAATAATTTCACATGAATAGCTAAATTCATAGATCAACTTAAGGAAATTACTAAATGTAAAAATGTTTATTCTTTATTGAAAAAGAATTACACACTGCCTACGAACAAGATCATCAGGAATAATAAGAAGAGGAAGTAAGGTTATGTTACTGAAATTAAATTCGCGGGTGTGCATGTAGAAAGTGAATCTCTACTAAATAATATATTAAGGCCATTATAAATAAAAAGGACATATCCTTAGGAGAGTCTGATATCTTTAAAATACAAAACAAGTAAGTTTAGTTCATGTTTTATTTTTTATATGGAAATGTATACAGTTACCATTATTAAATTTACAATATTTTTAGATGATTATCAAAAAACAGTATCTGAGTTGAAAAAACTAGAAGTTAAATCAAAATGAATATATGTATATATTCATTATTCCAATTTTATATAATTGTTGAATATGCAAAAAACTAATATAAAAACTAATATATGTATTATAATTTATAGAGTACATTATTTTCTTTTATTACCTACATTTTATTATCAAATTTAATAGTGATATGATATTCCTCAAAAACTTGATCGCGCGATTTAATTCTGTTATACTTTTATTGTATACTATTGTTACATATGTAACAATATTATACAATTAAAGAATAATAAAATTAAATCCATTAAGGTTTTGAGAAATGTAATCACTATAAAGTTTGATTATAAATATACATGACATGACTAAAAATTGACTTGTAATTGACTAAAAGTGGACTTAAAATCATCCTAATATTGGCTAAAAGTCGACTAAGTTGCTAAAAAGTGATGACGATTAGTCGACTTTAAGTCGACTAAGAAGTGTCTACACTGGCTGACTGAGAGTCGACGATAGTCAGGACATTTGTCGCCTGTTAGTCGACTATAAGTTGACATTCAGTCTAAAGTCGACTTTAGACTTTTTCTGCCTACTTACAGTCGACTTCGTGCTGTGTGGGTTTCACCTAATTTGTCGCTGCCGTCAGCAAAATTGATGACTGGTTCAATATTTTGGTCAATCCGTTGGACTATGTCCCACATTTTCTGTTCTTCTTTCAGAACGTGCTTCATGCATTTCTTTGTTTTTGTACATCCGCCATTTTAAATGTTCTGTTTTCTCGTGCTGATCGTACAGATCAATTCTATAGGATTAAATTCGCAGTGGTAAGGATTCCTGTATTTAATTTAAATAAAGGAAAGGTTTGCCTTAAGTAAAATAACTTTATTTTGACTTATGAAGGACGTTTCTGTCAACTTAGAGAGTTCGCCATTAGAAAGGCTAGAAAATTAAAATTTTACTAGTTTTTTTTTAATGAATGATTATTTCTTATAATAAATAGTTATTTCATTATATCCTTTACCTTTTTTCGTATAGGTTTGGATTGCAGGTAGGGGGCGCCGTAGAAATCTCGCCCAGGGTGCTGGTAGTGCTAAAACTGGCACTTTCCGGCGTCACGAACTGAAGTGAAACCAAATATGTTAACATTCCATTGTAATTATGCAAAATACCCTTGTTTTTTATTGAGCCCACTAAGCAAAGTTACCTTCGCTCACATGAAAATTTTTTGTTAAAAACTCCTTGTTTTCGAATTATTTCAAAAAATTATATATTCACTCACTAAAGTTTAATGGAACAGTGTTTCTTAATCCAATATCTGACAGACACCAAACGAATAAACTCTCTTAAATTTTCTAGTGCATACAATAACTTGCTTGCCTCTCAACTCCACAACAAATTTACTTTCGTAAAGACGGGTTTAATAGAAGCCCTTTTATTATCAAAGTCTGTCGTGACTTGGCAAATTAAGTCCTTTAACGAATTTATTGACAAAACACAATAAAAATCAATTTATTAAAATATGTCACCCCTTCTATGAAGGCACGCTAAGCTTTATTAATTATTTGCCAGGTTTTGGTAAATTATAGAGTATTAAGTGGGTATATTATAAATTAAGGCGGGGGAAATTAGAACCCTCTGCACTATAGGGAATATGGAGGACGCTTTATGAATGGCGGTTCATTAATTAATGTCACCTTTCTCAGTTAATTACCTTCTGAGTTCAGGAGCGCATCAGGGAAATTTAATAGACGCGGATAAATGTTTGTGTCATTGCGTATAAATTTCTGACTTACTTTTTTTAAGAATTTTATATACAAAAATTTCACAGTACTTAGGATGAAGAGAAACGAGTTACAAAAGAAATAATTACAAGAAATGAGTTGAGAAAAATACAAAGAATCAGTCATAGCTCCGGAGGTAATCCACTGGCTTGAAGAGAAGTAGAAGCTGTAGTTATAGAGTGAACGTAAAGAAAACATGAGACAAACAAAAAATGTAAGGACTGGGAGCTTAACCTTGCTTTTTTCAAAAGCAACGGTTGAAGAATGTAATTAACAAATAGTGGCGTCTGTGAGTCGGAAAAAACCATGAAAAATGAACCAACATTTACCCGCATCAAGAGTACCTCCCCCCTCCCCTGTTTTCGAGGTTGCTGAACACGATGGCAGTATCAGAATTTCTCTCTTCGCCAGCCAGACCCCCTAAAACTGCCAAAAACTACCCCATAAAAGGGGTAGTTTTTGGCCGTTTTAGGGGGTTCAGCAGTCGAAAATAGAAATTCTGATACCGCCGTCGTGTTCAGTATCCTCGAAAACGGGGTAAATTTTGGTCCATGTCCTTCCGACTCACAGACGCCACTAAAATCTCAGCAACTTAACTTAATATAAATTAAATTTTCAACATAACCTAACTACGTCATAAAGGACCAGGCACCTTTCTGAAAAGTTGGCATGATGTAAAACTCGATGCTCTGACAAAGTGTCCATTGGCCCAAACCGATCCTACGGCTAGTTTTCGAGGTAAATGCCACTTTTTTGTAACCAGATTTCTCATAACAGACCTGTTTCATTCGCGTTTGTTGTAGAAAACATGAATTATAGAATATTTTATAAACAATTACTGTACAATTTGGTTATTTACAGGGTGGTTCGAAAATATGTAATGTTTTTTTGAAGAAATAATTTTTTTATAACAGCTTTAAAAATACAAGCAAATGTCATTCCATCATGAATATATAGTTTAAGTAATTACTTCTTGTCACTCTACTACCACTCTATGTGTGTTAAACTGATTGCAAACACTTTAAAAATTAGAAAACCTGTGTTTTGTGCACCACCCTGTATTTTAACAGAAGTTCAGCATTTAACTGAGCAAAATTTTGTTGTAATCCTATGACCAGTTTTCCTAGAGTAAATCACAGACTGGTTGTGTACAAACTTGAACAACTAGGCTTACACGGTTCACTTTTGAATTGGATTGAAAGCAACCTATCAAACTGGAAACAAATTGTCAATGTTTATGGATTTCAGTTCAAAAAAGACGATGTCATCTCTGGAGTTCCCCAAGGATCACACCTAGGGCCAATTTTATTCAATATATTTCTTAATAACATCCGCGAGTGCATTTTTCACTCGAAGTTCTTTTTATTTGCCGATAACTTAAAGCTCTATTCCATTGTCAAAAAAGATACCGATTGCTACGAACTACAAAGCGACCTAGACAGTTTGATAGACTGGTGCACCATAAATTGCTTGGAATCCAGCTAAGTGATTCACTATTACCTTCAGCCGATCTAGAAACAAAATCTCCCACCCATACAAAATCAATGAATAAGTACAAAATATCAAAGATTTGAGAATCCTCTTGAACTCTGACCTCAATTACAACTGTCACATATGAAACATATCCTCCAGAGCATACAAAATGCTCGGTTTTGTTAAAAGATGTACTCAAGAGTTTACATCGATACAGTCTATCAAGTTACTATACTGCACGCTCCAGTACAATACCCATATACATAAATTCCAAAGGCTCCTGGACATAGTTGGAATGCACGGCCGACTTATGGGAATTAACATCAACATAAAAAAGACAACATTCTTAGTAATCACCCGCAAATTGGATGAGTTCCAGAATGTGAAACTCTTATACGATAGAGAAGACATAGAACGAGTAAAAAAGTTTAACTATCTGGGGACTTGGTTATGTGAAGACTGGTTTTCAGACGTAGAAATCAAATGGCGGATAGAAAAAGCGAGAGGCTCATTTATGAGATTCAAAAACGTCTTTATGAACTATGACTTTGACCTCAGTCTCAAAATAAGATTCATAAAATATTACGTATGGTCCGTACTGTTGTATAAGTAGTATGGAAGGCTGGACATTGAAGGTTAGCACAATGAATAGGCTGGAAGCATTTGAAATGTGGATTTATCGAAGAATCTTGAAAGTTCCATGGACAGCAAGAAAAACCAACGAGGAAATTATGAGGACGATAGGAAGAGAACGCGAATTGCTGGGTAGGATAAAACGCAGGAAAACAGCGTACCTGGGACATGTGTTACGCAACGAAAGGTACCATTTGCTCGAACTATTAATAGAAGGAAAAATAGAGGGAAGAAGTGGTGTAGGCAGAAAGAGGATGTCGTGGCTCCGAAATATCAAACATTGGACAGGAATAGGAACCACAGGAGAATTAATTCACATCACCAGAGATAGGGGAAAATGGTCAGAAGTGATCGCAAACATCCATTAATGGATAGCAGCGGAAGAAAAAGATACATAAATTGGAAATAGTCCAATGTACACTCGTAAAAGAGATCTCTTGATGTTTCACAACTTGAGTAAATCGATCTTCACTCGCCACCCAGACAGACACGCTCAAGCAACTCTTTCCGCATACATCTCTGTAGAAACAATTTTGCTGGACAAATAGCATCTGTACTAGCAAACACTACTTCCTTGGACTTGTTTCTCGGTCTCGTTCGGTTCAAGTCTACCCTTAGCCAAGCCTTCTCCCAGTAAATGTGTTTTAATCAACCCCTTGGTATGTGCTTTTTTAAATTATTCATATTGTTCTAAAACCTTTGTGTTGTTCGTTTTAATTTTATTTTTTCCGCAACAGCAATTTAAAACTCACACCTGTTCTTACTTGAATGTTCTCATTGTATTTAGTTTTAGATTTAGATTTATTTTAGTTTTATGTGATCAACAATATTTTTAATGCTTGATGAGCATCTGCTTGTAAGTAAATAAATAAATCAACATTGAAACAAAAACTCATTGGCGTAGACAAAATAATAATTATTAAAAATAGATATAGTCATATTAATAACAAAATAGGTTCGTTCTTATATCTGAGAAACTCCCATTGTTTTGTTTAAAGCAAATATTGAGTAAAGATATTAATCCGTCTCTATTTAACCAACTAAAATGTTTAATATAAAGGTAGTGTGACAAATTTTTTGCCTAGAAAACACTTCGTCTTAATGGAGCTAAAATAGTTTTACGCCACCACTGACTTTTGTCGTTTATATTCAATTTGAGGGTTTGTAATTAACTGAAATGCTTTCCGATCAATTTCAATAGCTGCTATAAAATCCTTGCGACTACATTAATTAAATCATTCAATAGACACGAGACACTTCGATTCAAGGAAAAGAATCCATACTTTTTTTTTAATTGGACAAGTTATAACAATTTTTATATTAAATTTGAGTGATAAATTTAAATATGACAACAAGTGGTGTTTTTTTATTATTAATTTTATAATACAAAAAAAAAATATTCCAAGGAAATACCAAAATTTTATCTATTTATTTTATCTATATTATTTGGAAAATTTATTTTTTGAATCATTTTGTATTAAAAACAGAGGATATAGTCATTTATGCTAAAGATACTTTACACTCAAATGTTCAATATTTTCTTTATCAAATATTGAACTGTTGTAGATTTAGATACAGGGCCATCAATGCATGCGCAATTGCGTTTGGCTTATTCGTCTAGATTTTGACATTTGTCAGTTTTAAACGGATTTATGGAGATTTCTGTGTTTATAGACTGATGTTGAGTGTTGAAGTAAGTTGTGTGTATTAAAGCGATTTAAAATAAACGAATAAAAACGGGTTAGTTTACAGATACATTTTGAAATTTGGGTATTAACATAGATTTGCAATACATTTTAGTATAATAATAATTGATAATACTAAATAAAAGTTGTTAAATGTTTATATTTGACATTTCAAAAAAGGTAAACAAAGTTTCATCAAAAAACAAAAACGAAGAGGCGGTTTTATCAGTATAAACCTCAACGATTGGTTAGGACCGTGAGCTTTTATTGGCGGAATCTACAAAATCCGACTATTTTGAGAGATGAAAAAAACAATCTTTATAAAATGTCTGCATCACATATAAATTAATAATGAAGAATACAATTTGTAAAATATTTAGTGGTGTAGTGGGAAAAAAATTTATATTTATATTATTTTATTATGCTGAAGAGTAAAGTGATTTTAAATTTAAATACAGAACAAGATGTCATTTGGAAATATTGATTAATTATTTTTTATTTATTAATTAAACATTATGTCCAAGTTTATTCATTCTTTACCAATATTTAATTAATAAATTTAAAGCAAAATAAAATTTACTAGGAAAATTTATTGCATGAGATAAATTAAAATTAATACATTTACTAAAAATGGACATAGTTTATATAATAATAATAAACGTCGTTATTATTCTCTTGCATAAAGTTTTGTTTTTACAATAAGTAACTGTAATTATAATATAAGAGAACAAAAGGCGAAGTTCATTTTAAATGGCGTCAGTAACCATCTCAATATCAACATGTAAATAAATAAATAACTATTGAAATTTTTCGGATCACATTAATACTTAAGTAAGATCAGTAAACTTTAACAAGTTAAAACGCATCTGACAATAATTATTTTATTACAAGTTTCCGCTGCGAGATTTTAATCCTGTCGGTGATGGCGTTGTGATGATTTTTCCGGGTTTTTCCACAACTGTAGAGCAAATAAATCAATTATCAGTAAGTCTGCCTCCGCCAATAATAATAACAACAGCCATCCCTATCTGGGACAAGCTCTGCTTCCGGGGTTCACTCGTAAGGGGCTAAATTTCTTCAATGTATTTCATTTATAAGAGCTGCCTGCCAGATATTAGATTTTGGTTTTGTTTGAGGAAAACCTTCAAGGAAAAATAAATATTAATACCGTCTCAAAAAAAACGAGCTCGGTGTAAAAGCAGGCTTTTAGTGAATCTATTATATAGCGTGATAAAATACTAATTTGTCGGTTTTTTTTTTTTTCTTTGAAAAGCCACTGAAGGCGCAATCGGGCAATTTTGTTTATTCATGCTACCAGTGCTTGGTCACAAAAGATGACTGGTAACAACATGTGTTTGATGGAGCTAGATCGTGCGTGATATAGTACACAATAGAAAAATACGGATTCTAATTTTCTAATTAGGAAGAATTCATGTGGTTGTAATCGATAGTTGGTTGAGTATTACCGAAAAAGTTCTGCGGTTTGGTCATTATAAAAGAGGTTCATAAAAAAATAGGATACATATTAGGAATAGAATTTTAAAATATATATAGATTATCATACTTGTTAGATTGTTTCTTGTTTGCTAAGGAAAAATTAATAAATAAAATTAAAAACAACTGTGTTCATTTTAATTGCACAGGTCCCTATTTTTGATATACCGATGAATATCTACAATGTTTCTCACTCGTTTGAATCATTTTAATATTGCAAGTACGTCTAAGTATTTGCAAAAGAGGCAGTGGAGTTTCTTTCGATCAACCTTTTTCGATATTTTAATTTGGGTTCTACTATTTTTTTTTGTATGAGCTTTCCAGTGGAGCTTAAAAATATTGTTAGATGACATTCTTCTAAATATTTACATGTTATGACTTCGAATTCGTGTTATTTAATCCATCCTGTGTTGGACCAAGTGCTAATCAGGTTAATCGCTAGTATACCGGTGTCATCATAATCTAACCTAACACACTCTCTTTTGTTCGTATCGTTGGATTCATAATTGTGCGCGCTATTAAAAATTGAATATAGATTGATGATATTGACGTTTAAAGCACCACTAGCTTAGTTGCAAGCCACAAATCCTTTCAAATATTTAATAAAATAATCAGATTTTTCATCTCCTGTAAAGGTGGAAATTTTGAGATAGGCAATGTTGCATCCAATATGACGAAATCTACATCAACCAGTTTGCATTAAATTTTTTTTGAAAATCTGATTCAAAGGTGCGAGGACCTTGGAAGTGTTGCTCTGAAGTGGTCGAGAGTCCGTTAAGGATAACGAACGCAGAGACATCAAAAAGTGACAAAAACGTTGATAAAATCAAAGAAAGATCGGCTGAAAACCGCAAATTGACCATAAGCGAGTTAGAAGAGGAGACCAATATCTGATTTGGATCCGTTAAAGACATTATGATCAATTAACTTGGTTTGATACTGTCACTGCAAAATTAGTGCCGAAAGAGTTGAATTTCATGCAAAAAGAGAACCGCGTTGATGTCGCGAAAGATATGATTTTGGAGACTGAATCTGACTCAACAATCATCAAACGTATCATTGCTAGAGATGGAACAGGGGGTTATGAGTATGATATCAAGTGAGTGAATGACAAACACCAAAATAAATGTGCTAAGACCTAAAAAACCACATGGACTGATACATGACCTGAACTCAATAGACAACTATTATTAAACACCCATAAAGGCTTTTAGTATATTACAATCTAGTCAACAGTGACCAATGAGCAATTTAATTCTAACTTAATCTAATAGAGTTGTAATAGCGTTCCTTCGGTTCTGTAGAAAGGATTGTACTAAAATTTAACGTGCACACACAAGCTCTGCTTTTGCACTAAAAACACTAAACTAACTCAAAGGGCTTGATCCTCTTAAGTCTTCTTTCTAACCCAGTATTGTCAAAGAGCTGGATAGCCTCGACATTGACATGATGATGAAGTCTTTCTTCATGACTCTTGGCTAATTTCTTGATGGTCTGGTCAACAGTGTCCATTTCCAGATACCTATGGAGGTCACTATTGCGAACGTGCTAAGGGACATCTACTATGTTCCTCAGTGCTTTGTTTTGAAATCTTTGGATGAGTGCTAAGTTGCTTGCTTAAGGTGCATCCCCATAGATGGATACCTTATGTCCATACAGGTTTAAGTATCTGCTTATAAAGCATAAGCTTATTATGTAAAGACAGAGTGGATTTTCATCCAATTAGCCAGTACATTTTTCTATAATTCAGTCCAAGTTCTTCTCTTTTCTTTTTAACGTGCACACACACACAAATGAAAGGCAATTTACACTTATCACTTTGGACGATTACTCCAAGATGAACACACAAAGTGAAAAGTATAAATGAGCCTTAACCTTATCGATTGATAAAATATCTTACTTTCAGGCTGTAAAAGGATGCACATTAAATCGAAACCGTGTACAAGACAACTACAATATTTAGCAATAAAGCACGTTTCGTTTCCTTATTTGCAATAAAATATTCAGTTAATTGTTCATGAATTATAAAGTTAATGTGCATCATGATTTTTTGCCAGAAGGTCAGACAGTCAACAAGGAGTATTAGGGAGTCATGCAACGTTTGCGGACAAGTCGTCAAAAAAGATTGAATTTGTGGGCAAGGGCAAAGAACTCGTCGATTTATTTGCACTACGATAACGCATCGTCACACAATGTCATCATTATACGCGACTTTTTGACCAAAAACAAGACAAATATCTAATAGCCACCGAATTTGCCTGATTTGTCTCGCTGCGACTTCTTCCTATTCGATCGACGTTTCGAGGATTGGAATCGTGATTTAGGTTTTCGTGGTTTCTTATCTCTTATACTGAGTTTCGATTACCCCGAATATAAAGCTGGAAATAGCAAAATAGGCGATTCCCATGGAGAAAAGCTAACCTGGGTTTTTTATTGTAATCACGACACTCCACCCTGAAAACGAAGAAAACTGCTATATAGTAGGGTATTATGAAAATGAAATGTCCTTGAAAAATGTATCACACATCGAAAAGTTAATAAATAATATAGAAGAAGAAGAAGATGATTCGATGGAGAAAACTTTGCTTACCCTACGGCGGCGGCTGCAGCAGCAGCAGCTGCTGGAGATTTCGCCAGACACCCGGCGCCCCTCACTGTTGGAGCACTTCATTGGTACACTCCAGTCATAAATACACTACCAATGGATGGGAGCGTATACTATGATCCGTTCTTAACGGCCCACGCTGCTGACCCAAATTATACCAGATTACAGGTAGGTTTTATGGGTTGCTGATATTCTTTTCCACTGGTTTATTCATATAGTCTTTATATGTATTTATATTTTGAAAGTTAGTTGAAATTAGTCACTTGTCATTGTATATAAGGAAACTTGTCTAAGCAGTGATTTTTTTTATATAAATGATACAATGTTACTCTTAATCCCTTTGCACACACCTAAAAATGATCAAATTACCTTCAATATGTGTAAAAAAATGTTTATACATCAGTTATAAGACTGCGGCGATACAATTGATTGAGAACATTCAATGGCAACAGCAACAGTCTTATTGAACTTACCTTAAAGGGAACGTACCCATAAACATCCTACATGGATCAGTGGAGTTCTTAAAAAGACCTGTGATAATCTACCAAGAGGATTATTAAGTTGCGGGAATCTGTGCGATTTATTTTATCCTTCACAAGTGGGATAAATGTCATATGTCAAAATGAGCGCAGTTGATTGGTCGAAAATTGTTGTTGTGAAATTTTAGAAACATTTGTTTTTTTTAATTTACCGTACAATTTTGTAACGTTAATGCTTTTAATAGTACCGAGTATAAACGAATATACTCTTGATCAGATATTTTATTTCCGAGACATTAAAAAAATCTGAATATTCATTGAATAATTTTGACTCGACGACAGAAAATCCCCTTTAACTTTCTTTAAAAAATCATACGACTTTGTAACCGATTTTTGTTCAGTTTCACTTTTTTATGACATAAGATCAATAAACATCAAAACTGCCACAAATGACACCGAATATCAATGAAAAAGAAACGAACAAAACCGGAAACCATCGCCCCCGCTAAATAATAGAATGTACTCATAAGTTAGCCGTAATTCAATCCCAGATTATTTAATGAGCTAGTTAACAAACGACAAAAAATGGTCAGGAAACTTTTCAACGCCAACCGCAAAGTATCGAACAGCCAAAAGGGCTTCAAACCACATCCTAAGCTTGACGTGTACACATATAGTGAACACGAGATGGTGTTTTTGTAACAGTTACGTTTTTAGAGTCAACTGATATCTGTAAAATTGGAAGCAATAGCATGAAATGATGACTAACATGGGAATCGTTAACACCTAATTAGGCAAAGCAAAAAATAGGAGTACAGGTGATAAAATGATATAAAGTGTAGACTTTAATAGTAGAAATAGGAGTTACAGTATCCCCAATTATCAGCTTTCAAACCCGGTTCCTTTGATATTTCCAAAACAGCGAAAGCGGTATTTTTTATGTCTTCGAAAACAACTCCACTGAAATCTAAATGTCTGAGTCCACGTGGTTGGATATTCAAATGAAGCGCTGTGATAAGACAATGTGGCGTTTGCAGTCTGTGGCTAATACCGAATAGAATCGCAAAGTGAAATGCATTTGGTCGCGCTTGCATATAAACTAAAGAACTAAAGAACAATTCTTTGCTGCCGGATGTTCCACGCACTATTTCGTTTAGCTGCACTGTAACTAATACAACTGAGGCATATTCTATGTTTGACCAGACAAATGCAGTAATTTAACGAATAGTGCCCGTGAGCACTCGACGATGAAGGGCCCGAGGAAAGGTTTATTCCGAGCGCGTAATTTATGTATTATGTAATTACTAAAAATTTATTTGAATCACTGGCAAAATTTTCTGAAAGTGTCAAGTTTTTATTGCCAAATTTAACGTATAAGAACCCCTATTACGAATGATTCTGGCCCAACGCTATACACAAGCACGTTCATCGTCTTACCGCATCTGTATCTGTAAAGCTAGAAGGGTGGGTCACTCCATAGCACGTGGGCCATATTTGTCACATTGAGCCTTTCTTCTAGCTCGTCAGCCCGCCTACTTGTTTAAAGTAGATGATGACGAAGGTAGCTCCCTCATGATGGCATGTGTTAACCTCTGCTCGCCGAAAAGAAAATGTCTTATTTGTGAGAGTGTCGGGCATTCGCAAAAATGTGTTCGATAGTCTCGTCTTCCTGTTCACATCCTCTACACAGTGGAGTGTCAGATAACCCCATCCTGTGGAGGTGTTTTGTAGATGACAGTGGCCAATCAGAATACCAGTGGCTGTGCCCAGGTTCTGTCTGTTCATAGTCATGTATTTTTTGGCTGTTTCGCTGTTCGGATACTGTAGAAGTTCCTTGGCTAGCTTGCAGCCTATTTCGTCGTTCCATCTACCCTTAAACTTTTCAAGGGGGTGCTTCTTTAGTAGGTCCGCCACAGCTGATGCCAATAAGCGTATGAAAGTGCCAGGTCCCAAGAGATGTCTTACCGCATAACATCGATTATATTGCGGCATTGTACAACGACAGAATTTTTTTGCGGTAAATGTTCTCTGAATTTTTTCAAAACATAAATCCAGCGGTAACCACGGGGAGGAGGGAAGAGAAATTTTCGCACTAGGATATATATTTGTACCTAACTGGAATTTTAAATTCTAAATCTCAAAAATAAATAACCATCCTGCTTAAATAAACAAAATCAAATTCTTCAAAAATTCAATACTTTCACTGCCACCCTAATTGCATTCATTTATTGACGGTCTAAAGTTTAAATACCAGTTTCTTAATTCAATTTTGAATAGTTTTTTGCAGCAAGTCACATTATAGCTATCCTTTAATTTTCTTTGTATAATTTCAGCTAAAGGGATTTAATTTTTTGAGCTTGTACAGATATGTAAAATCTTGTTTTGGGCGCGACTTTTCATCTTGATTAATATTTCCCCTTTCATATAAAATGTCTTCACTTTTTACTACAACTGATTTCCCTAACACCCAAGCCTAAAACAACAACATCTAATCAAGGAAGAAATTATATTAATTTACATAAATTAACCGTACTGAATATCAAATGTAAGGCCTCATACACACGATACGGTTTTGGTTGTATAATCGTTTCATTGTCAATCGAAAGCTGTGTTCACACGGTTTTTCTTTTACTGTGCGGCTATCTGGTTCTCTACTTGCCCACATGGGTGCCTCCAGGTTACCTTATGTTTTTTTGATGAATGAAATTTGTTGACAGTATTGACATGTTCATCATTCCAGCTAACTGGCAGAGACCGTTATCGTTAGTTTTTTCATATACCGTTCCTTTTTCGGTACCTAATGTTTCTCTTAAGTATAATTCTTTATCCAGGATTTCGTCTTTCCTTGGTATTTCTTCGGAAACTTTAATAATAAGTGTATCATAGAATTCGTCCTTTATGTGCGGTTATATAGTTTCTGTCGGTGCATAAATATTTACAATGCTACCATTTTTTATATTACTTCGAATGATCCTTTTTACATAAAACCCGACTCCGTTATTTCCTTGTTTATTCTCTTCATTGTAGAAAAATGTATCGTTATTTCTCCACTTTTCTCCCATCTAACTTCTTGGACTGCTGTTATATCTGTAGTATATTTTGCCGTTTCTCTGCCAATTTCTTACATTTTGCCTGGTTTTAACATTGTTTTGGTATTCTAATTCGTTATGTTTATCTGCTTGTTTTTGCTTTCCTTCGACTTTTTGTTTTGTTTAGCTTTTTTGTTTTCCTTAACATTTTTGTATTCACTTATTTTTTAGAATTGTATGTTTGTTACTATTTCATATGTATCAGTCACCTCCACAAACTGTCTCAATTAATTAACAGATAAAAGCCAATAAGTCTCTTATGCTCCCACCAATAGTGGAGACGGCATTGACAACTTTAAAGCTCTTCACGAGGAATTAAACAGAATGGTGACAGGCCATCAAATCAAAATTATCAGTAATGATAATATCAAAATTAATGTGCCAGATGAAGAATGTTATAAAAAAGTCTCAAAAATGTTTGGAGATAATGGGTATTCTTGGTATACCTATGAGAACAAACAGAAGAGACCAATCAGAGTTATTGCTAATAAATTACATAATGAGTGTGACCCAAAGGCAATTGTAGAAGCCACTAAAAAACTTAAGTTTCAAACTAAGCAACCGCTAAACATGTTTATGTTGTCATTTAAACAAGATGAAGATGTAAATGAAATCTATAGTATTACGGATATACTGGGAATCAGGATTGAAATTAAACCAATTAAAAAAACAAAATTAGTCTCTCAATGTAAGAGATGCCAGGGCCATTGGCACACACAAGGTTTCTGTGCTGAAGAACCAAGATGTGTCAAATATACTGGAAAACATTATACCAAAGATCGTACAAAGCCAGAAAATGTACAGTCAAAATGCATTCATTGCTAATTATCGAGGGTGTATCGTTGCTAAACAAATACAAAAAATTAGAGCTGATACTATGAAGAAACCATCTTTACCTAGACAACCAGTACGACAAGTACAACAGGTAAGAACTGACTCTTCAGTAAAAAGAAGGAATAACGGAAATCAAGTTCAAAAAAGAGAAATAGTCCAACTTCCTACAACCAAGCTGTTGCAGGACTATTAAATGCCAGTAAAAACAATAATGTTAGAACATAAATTAAAGCAACTACTGACCCGACTTTACAATTTATCTTAGAACAACTTAAGAAATAGGAGCAGTTTTTCCAAAAATTTGATGAACGATTAACTCGTTTAGAACATAGTGCCAAAGGAGCTATTCCAAAGCAGAGGAATGGCTAATTTCAAAATAATGGAATGGAACGCTAATGGTATCTTGCAACACCAACAAGAATTGCAAGCAATCCTAGATGTAAATAAATTAGATGCGTGTCTCATTTCTGAAAGTCATTTTACTAATCAATCACACATTAAATTTAGAAATTACAAAATGTATCATACTAACCATCCTGACAATGCAGCGAGAGGTGGAAGTGCCATAATAATTAAGGATAATATCTTACATCATGAAGAAATAGAATATAAGACCTCCATAGGGATCTGGAAATGGACACATTTGACGAGACTATCAAGAAATTAGCCAAGAGTTATGAAGAAAGACTTCACCACCATGTTAATGTCGAGGCTATCCAGCTCCTTGAGAATACTGGGTTAGAAAGAAGACTTAAGAGGATCAAGCCCTTTGAGTTAGTTGAGTGTTTTTAGTTAAACGTTAAACTTTAGAGCAATCCATCATACAGAACCTAAGGAACGCTGATGAGTATACCTTAGTTTTAACTTTCAAACTCTATTATATTAAGTTAGAATTAAATTGCTCATTGGTCACTGTTGTCCAGATTGTAATGCCTTTATGGGTGTTTAATAATAAAAAAAAATACCTAAAAAATAAATGCATAGGAATATAATCTGGACTACGTGCTGGCCAAGCAAACTGACTACCTCGTCCAATCTAGCGCTTAGGAAATTGGTAAACTCGCACTATAATGTAATGTGGTGGAGGGTCTTCTTACATACACCACATGCTTTGTCTTAAAACTAACCATATAACATATGCATAAATCCAGTATTAATGCTATAAGGGCACATGAAAAATTATTGGCCATATCAACTGAAGATTTAAATAGACATACATTTAAAAATAACTTGTATATTAAAAAGTTATCCCCAGCTCTACGCTTTTAGTGCATATATATGGCGTTCGCGTTTTCCTTTGTAATTACTCTCGACAATGCAAATTAATAATAATTACGAGTGAGTGCAATAGTAACAATGTGCTCGACGAGCCGTAAACGGAACGCACCTGCCGCTTGCTTTTCGTCGACCGACGTTTTATTAATTGGACAATCGCTGGCCGACACGAGGCACTCATTTTTTTTTACTTTTTACTGCCTCTTGACGTTTTCAGTTATTACAAAATCACTGATTTTACTTTTAGTTTACATCTCAGGCTGTTATTCGGGTGTTAAATCTTGCCATGCAGTAACTAACAGTATTTGACAAAATCCTAACCGATCTTTATGGTTCAAAATGTTTTTACCGCAGTTCTACCTTGTAAAAACTTAATTTTTTTTAAATTCCCGCCAAAACGCTTTTAATGCCAAATCGAGCACTAGTAAAATTGATTAGATTATTTATTTATATTGAGGAATAGTGTTTAAAATCTCAAATTTCAAGCACGCAGGTTTTCTACAGCTTTTTGTAATTTAGTGTCAATAGTAAGAAAACGAGTCCACTAAACAGACAATCTAAAATAAAATGGTGGCATAAAAGCATAAAGTTCAAACATCTTCATTAGAGTAAAATCAAAAGTAGAACTATACATATAATTGCAAAAGAGATTCTGCGTAAATCGTCAGGGAAGAGACAGTCTGCGGATAAAGCGACATGGTGGTGAAAGTGGTAAAGAAGTACAAGAGGACACTTATTAGAGGGACATATACCCAATAGACAACCAAAGAGAATAGTAACCAGTGCAAAAGTCCATTGAAGACTTCTCCAAGGAACTTGAAAGATGAGATTGCAGCAGAAACCTATCCAAATTAGCAAAGGACAACAAAAGATCTTATTCATATAAGGCAACTTAAGAGTACACAAAGAAAAGTAGAGACTAAAGAAGAGAATGAAGAAATATTATAATAGTATCAATCTACAAATAAATGAGAGATATTCTGAAAATTACAGGGGAATCAAACTAATGTAACATGGAATAAGATATGGGAGAAGATCATAGAACAAATATTAAGAAATGATACCTCAACTAGAAGAGAACAGTTGAGATTTATACCTGGCACAAGCGCAACTGACGCAAGTCACAAGACAAATTATAGGAGAAACGATATACATCTGGCTTTGGTCAACCTAGAAAAAGCATACGAAAACATTCCACGACAAGAAATGAGGAGATCCATGCTTGAGAAAATGGTAGAAGCAAAGTATGTCAGAATCATTCAGAGATGCAAGAAGTCAAATTAGAAGTACTGTAGGTTTAACAACCTGGATCTTTAGAAAAGTAGATATACATCAGTGGTCTGTCTTGAGCCAGTATCTATTGAACTTGGTCTTGAATGCCATAACCCAAGATGTAAGAGATGGTATATTTTATGTTTGAGGATGAAGAAGTAAGAAGTAGAAAGAATACTGAAGGACTATAGGAGGTCGTTAGAAAGTAGAGGCTTGGAAAATTACAGAAAAAAACTAAATAGATCGATTTCAATAGAGAAGGAACTGGAAAAGTTGGATCCAAGGAAGCGACATTAACAGGGTTGGTAGATTCAGATAACTGAGCCCGAAGGACTGCTCATTAATTCCCGAGGTACATAGATTATTTTATTTCTGATCGATTTTAATAAAATAAGCAGCGATGACATTCAGTAAATATAATGAAACACTGACAGCAATATTCAACAAACATCAAAATATCCTAACAACGGGAATTAAGCCTGACAACGGAAAATTAAGGCACCTCTAATATCCCAACGGAGTTATGACCTTGTTTATTGATAGCGTAACCATGATGATATAAGCGTATAATAGCCCGGTCAGGAATAAAAGCAAGATTCAATAATCAAAACTTTTGCCTGGTTCATTGCGGACGATGTTCATAAAGTTTTAGGGTTTCAAATCTTTGTTGCCATCAGCTTAAAAACTAAAAATATCACTTTAAAAAAAAAGTTAGAATTCGTAATATATCAGCTATAACGTATTATTGTTTACATCTCCTGAAACAAATCCAAACATATTCTAATTTTCCCGACTGTTATGGGATTATGGATAAAATTGTATAGGTACGTAAATAGTAACCTGGCATGTTCTAACAAAATCCTTTGTAATAGAAATCCTTTGAAAAACACGATAACAAGGTAGTTAATACAATTAACACTATAACAATAATCCAAACGTGAATCATTGACCCTTCATTCAGTAAACTAACACTTAGGGTTTCTAATCTCTATAATCAACTTTATATAAAATTAGCTCTACAAAATATTCAATAGTATTTGAAAATCGCAACGGAAAATAATATTTCTCGATACAATAAGAAAATAAATGTTGAATCAAATGTAGGTTTAATCTTGTATTTTAAGATTAAAACTTATTAATCTGAAACTAAATTAGTTCATCCAAATGTAGAATTGTTAACAAATCTTAGAATATTTTTAA
The DNA here is from genome assembly GCA_949320105.2 of Crepidodera aurea. Lineage (NCBI taxonomy): Eukaryota > Metazoa > Arthropoda > Insecta > Coleoptera > Chrysomelidae > Crepidodera > Crepidodera aurea. The sequence goes on along the minus strand of OX439475.1, from coordinate 25,806,816 downwards.
GTTTGTTGTAAATCTAATTTGCTCTTAAAACTGACCAATGCGTACTTGATCCAATGTTTTAGGACTCAATTTAATTTTAAAATGGTATTAAATTCAAATGGAACTAATATTATCTTAAGTATTAAAATTTCAGAGCAAGAATTAACCAGTTGAGAATGCTCTTCTAGCATTGCCATAGACCTTCTAATCAAAACAGCCACAGTCTACTCACTTTTACCAAAAGCGTCATTCACTGTGTGTCTACTTTAAATTCAATGACATTTTAAACTTCAAAATGTTCATATTTTTGACGCCATTTTGAAGGTGTTCCCGAAGAGGTACGGCTTACTTTTTGATGCTATATCAAAATCTGAAGTCAGAATTTTAAACTTCATAAACACAAAAATCAACATACACACACAGAACGAATTCAGATACCAAACTTGTTCGGTGAAAATTCGAATCAAAAACTTATGTACCTACTTCACATAAGAATAGTGAGAACAAATTTACAGGACACCTAAAGACAAGCAATCAGCAACAAGATGGAGTTCGAAACAGTTCTTTGTTCTTTCTTATTAGTGCAGCTTGTATTGTATTTTTGTGAGAAATTAGTGAAATTGAAATGGAAGAATCATTAACTTCTTGGGACCTGGGTGAGCTAATACCGATATTTAAATGTAAGTAAATTGACTTCACGTACTTGTAGGTAGGTAAATACAATTATTATAAGAACACACGAGGCAAAATACAAAATGTGATAGAAAAGAGAGCTAAAATGCCGACAAATATGTACCTAATATGCTTATTGCTGTTATTTCTGTAGTAAAAACTATTGTTTGTGGGATTTTTTATAAGGAATAATTTCATTGTTCATTTTTTTACGTCTAAAATGCAGAGTGTGATACACCAAAGGAATTTCATGCATGTAACTAATAATAAAATTGTGAAAACCGTTTTTCTGTGAATTAATGCTCAAGAACTATCTTTTGGTATTTTTAAATAGGTATAGTACAGGACAAGATGATTTTTCTTAAGGAATGTCCCACATTTTATAGAATTTATAGATTGTACGTAAAAACAAGTATTTTTTATCACAATTATGGTCTTAAATTATTACTTTTGGAACCAAAGACCTTTAAAAGCGAGGTTTTAACTTTTATTCAATATTGTGTCTAAATACCAACTTACTTAGTTCAAAATTTGAGAAAACAACTTGTTTTTCTATTTTAACTTGTTGGTTATACCTACCTAATTCTTTGCAATAAATAAAATTGTCTTATTATTTTTTAAGCACATGAAATAAATCAAATTAGATGAGGAGTTAATTAAAGAAATTATCCCAATTATAGGCCAGAGGATTAAATTTTTACAACAATGGAAAGAATTAAAAGAGTTATCAAGCTTACCAGTGCTAATATAAAAATGTATTAATTTAAAAATTACCTTTTTAATTTTTAAGTCCAAGGTTTTTTATTACAAAATAAAATTATTTTAAAATATTTTCTACAAGATTATTGCATTTTCTTTTTTTTTTAATTTTTAATAACGTGTTTTATGTAGATACACTGCTTTTTCTTAGACCTCGATTGGGTGTCATAGAGTCTTAAATTAAATGAAGATATTTTAGTTAAGGCAACTTGATTTTAATCTTGAAGCAGTGTGTGTCAGCAGCATAACTGAACATTTTCCTCAGAGGCGGATTTGGAGGAATGGACCTACAAGTTGGCCTCCGAGGTCTCCAGACTTAAATCCCTGTTATTTTTTTTGTGGGGCCATATCAAACAGTTAGTTTATGGTGCGCTCAATAATTCCATATAACAGTTAAGAGACAGAATACATATAGCAGCTAGCAGCGGAGAGCAGAGGTTTGCATCGCTAATAATGAACGGCATCATAGTGGACTGGATGCTGATAAAAAACGGAAAAGTTAAACCAGGGCGCGTACGCAAAAAATAGGAAGCGTTTCTTATGTTTTTGAACTCGCTGATTTCAAATTTGGAATTTAATTTGCGAAAAAAACAAAATAGCAGACGGGAAGTATTCCTTTACACTACTCACAAGCAACTTATATCATCAAAATTTGATATTTGTGTGCTGCGAAAATTTTAAATCCAAGTTTTGAATGAGACTCTAGAAAAACAAAAATGGTTGATTTAAACTGAAGGGAAAATTGATGATAATTCTAGAAAAAAATATACATGATGCATTAAATACCATTTTAATTACTGTATAAAATGGAAATACAAACAATGTATGTACAATATTTTTCAAAACAAATCTCCGTCATCGTGGTCATCATCTTCAGAAGTTGTGAAATCTGATTCTTCAGCAGAGCTTCCCATCGATTCATTTAAACCATACTTATCGCGAGAATTGTCAGGAGAAAACAACAGTTGCAAAGCTTCTGGTGACAAACTTTTTCCTTTTTTTCGGATACTTCCTGCCCATACTCGATATGTATGGATCTGAAGTTAAATGGAGTCGATTGAAAATGTTTTGCATGGTCGCAATTATTGCACTCCTCTCAACATCCGTTACATCACTATAAAAGTCATTACAAAAAGACCACCAGGTACAAAATTCTTTCACACCCCCCGGAGAAGGGCTAATGTGATACCTGCTCGGGACTATGCGCAGGAAAAAATGTTCTGGGTGTGACAGGACATGCAACTTTTAGTTCCCAAAACCAGGTTCGCAGCTTTGCGCAGGAAGTTTTTATTGATTTTGAATCTTAATAACATTTGTAACACTCTACACTGTACAAAATTCTGAGATATCCTGGGCTCATAACTATTTTCATACTTTATTTTAGGTTAAGACATTCACACGCGTCTTTGGAATGTACACACTCAACACTCTTCTAAACATACAATATAGACATTCCGAATAATTTTTTTATATAGAAGTGATCTAGATACCTTCAACATTGTCATCCATTAAACAGTTTTGAAATCGGCAGCGTGGAACAGACAATTTCTCACTTCCCGCGAGATGAATATTTTGGAGGACGAAATCACTTCGAACCTCCCTTAAGAAAGGTTAGGTTCAGTCTATCGTCTGATGAATACCTGAAGGCTACAAACCGGTTTTAGTGTGGCATGGAGTGCAGGGACATCTTTTATATGCAATACAATTCATAAATGTCGAAAACATAGAGGAGAATTATGGTCGAATAATACGGTTTTTCCTCGTTTTTTAATTCTAGAATTTATTAACAAAAGTTAAAAATATCGGTAATATTTGTTCACATTTCAATTAAATACAAACTTATTATTGACTGTAATAAAGGAATAATAATAAATTTTACTTCATTGAGGAAAAAGCCCATAATATTAACACCTGTACCAATTTTCCGTTATGTCAATCACCCACGATCACATCTATTATCTAATTTCATAACCAGCAGCGTTGCAGTATTGAGAGCGTTTCATATGTTGGGATATATCCTATTATTCTTGATGCAGAACTAATTTTTAACACCCTCAACGTGTTAACACTTCATTAACCTCTAAATTCCCAAAAGGCAGCCAACAGTTTCTACCTAATTTAATTTAAATTTTGGTCAATTTTTGGAAACCATTATTGATTAATGATGGTGGGTTTCACACGGCCCAATTACTTCATTGTGTAAAGTTGAGACAGATGTTCATTAGGGCTGTACGCTAGAGTAATCATTTATAGTTTAAACTACGCCTTATACTCTATCGTTTAGGTTATAGTTAGGCTATGAGTTTTGAGGCATTAAAACTAACAAAAATTAAGATTATTTTTGAAATTTTTTACTTTTATTAAAATAGATATTCTGCATTATACCACACCAGTATAAACAATTAAAATCAGTCAAGGGAAGCTTAAATAGCGAGATTAAAAAGGTTATATTAGCACCAAAATTTTATTCTTAGCTGAAAAATTTCGTCAAAATAAATATTTGTTCCCATTTGTCAGAAGAAAAACAACATGTAAGACTGTAAAGGGCATAACGTGAGGCTACTTTGACGTATGATTTTAGGAATTTGACAGTGTGGGAGATTGTGTGATCTTAATTTATTTTATTTTCACATCTCTTTTGTGCAGTTTATTTACTCCCAACAACCTTTTTTGGAATTTTTATTGGTCAAAAAATTTCACCTTTAGTAATTTATAGTTTTCTATAATTTAGCAAATTCTGATTTTGTTATTTTAGTGAAGATGGCGTTGCACTCACCTCCTCTTTTTCGACTTAACCGTTTGTACTAAGAGTAAGTGGGTTCAAAGCGATCTTCAGAATTTCTTTAGAGATAGAAATTCGAGCTAGTCTACTTCTTACTGACGAGGCACAATAATTCCGGAACCGGTATAAGAATGACAGGCTCCTGTAATAACAAAATCAGAAGTTTTGAATATGTCTCGATTATTCGGGTTCCAAAACGGAGTTTGCATTCACGTAATTCAATACCTGTTGGGGCATATTGTCCAAGGAGTAGTTGTTGGGGTGCAGACGTCGGTTGCATGTATTGACATTTAAAGATGTCAATCGATTTTGGGAGATTGTGTGATCTTAATTTATTTTATTTTCACATCTCTTTTGTGCAATTCCTTTTTAGTCTCAAAAAAACTAATTTTTGATATAGCGCTCCACAATAGTAGATAGACGTAATAGAAATAATAATTAGTCTTTGAAATCGATTTATGCTTATAATCAATCAGCACGCAACTTATACGTCATTTAACATCTATACGCTAGTCACTAAAACTAACAAGATTCCTCTGCAAAAACAAAAATAGGCAATTAAGTCTTACCAAGTCGCTTAAACGTACAAATCTGTGAGAAAAACAAAAATTTCACACGATTTAAAACCACCTGATCGACCGGTATTACCCGTTAACCAGGCAAAATCCCTGCTCATTATCACTGAAGAGTCAGTCACAGTCTGGCCGTAAATGGTGCAAATCAGACATGATCGGCAGGATTACCGATACCGATGTATCGAGCCAAGTGTCATAATAAATGCGAATGTGATCAGTAGCGATCCACCGCTCTCTTAATGAGCCAATTAAACCCTTAAAAGTTATAGACCATATTCGACTGGACGTAAATGCAACCAGTGGCGTCAATAATTCAGTGCCAAAGTACAAAAATTTGAGTAAACCAGTAAGGAATTTTAATTTATTAGATTCGACATCCTAATACCGGTTTCTGCCTTTCGGCTGCATCAGTTAGGCTTTTCGAATCCAATAAATAAAATTCCAAACTCGTACAAGTCAATAGCTATATCTGCTATAAGATAACATTTTTAGATGTGCTACCATCTATGGTAAGAAGAGAGTATTGACATTAAATTTTGACTGAATCTAGTCAAGATGTCACTCTCTTCTTTTTTATCCCTTTCAGAGATTAATACAAAGTGAGTAAACCAGTAGCAGATATAGCTATTGACTTGTACGAGTTTGGAATTTTATTTATTGGATTCGAAAAGCCTAACTGATGAAGCCGAAAGGCAGAAACCGGTATTAGGATGTCGAATCTAATAAATTAAAATTCCTTACTGGGCATATAGCCCAAGGAGTAGTTGTTGAAGTCCAGACGCTGGTGCAGTGTAGGACATTTAATGTCTTTGTTCTTGGGAACAAGTGTGATTTATTTCACAACCTTAGGTAGTTTTGGTACGCCCATGGTCCTTTTTTGGTATTTTTATGGTTCAAATAGTGTAATATAAATCAGAAATTAATTTTTTTTAATAAAATGAAGAGTGCACTTTATCGATAATTTTTAAAACACCAGATATAATTCCATTTTAAAGTTTTAGCGCGAATACCTGTTATATTTTTTTCTGAAAATAACGAAATTAAAATTTTTAAAAATCGATAAAATTGTTTTATTTATTTTTTATTAAATTTGCTGCTTGGTTTTTCTATTCGGAATGCTGATTTTTCTGCCGTTACGTTACGAAAGAAGAATGTCGTCTAGATTCTAGGAATACTTTCTAAAGCATCTATAATACACACCGACAACATTTTAAACTCCATCTTCAGTGAAGTGAAATTAATTATTAATTTGTTCTAATAGTTGTCTGACACTTCAAGAATACATCTCTTAAAAAAAGTAGAAAAAAAAAGAATGGTTTATAATACGCGATCACATTTTGAATACTTGCTCATTCTGAAACTGTAACGCGTGAAATTGTATTAAGAACACATATCGCATTTCAGAAAAGTTGGACCTCCAAAGTAGATACAGCGATTGACAATGTTGACCAAAGTACTTAGTCAATATCAGTGTCTTAGACTTGAATGATTTCATATAAGTTGGGCTCTTGTAAGGCTACACCCACTGACAATGTTTATACAAAGCGGTTTTTAGTGACCGCAGTATTTCAACAGAAAAAAGCATAGAATTAAAACATATGCAGGTTATAAAATTTAAAGTATTTCCCAGTTTTCTTTGATTTTTTCCAAAATATAAAAGGTGATTTCGATAAATTTTGTATTTAAAATTTTTGAAACATTCACAATTTTTATTGTTCGATACATATCCTTTTAGTAAGAGAGATGACAACCAAAACCATGTTTCATAGCAGCCCGGATAAAACCGTATAAAATCGATAGATTAGATGACCCTATAGCCGACTGGTGAGTAGTAACTTCCAGAAGCATAGCATATTCGCGGGGGACCATTTCTGCTGTGTAAAAAAAATTAGTCGACTGTCGTCTAACAGCCCGTCTGATATTGAAAATGTACATAGATTTTGTCATTTCATCACTAAAATTTGCGTTTCCAGACATTTTTCGCGTAGCGTTTGACCTGAGTATATTTTCAAAAATGTCAACAAATCGGACGTTTTGAGTGTCGCCTATAATGAAAACAACAGTCGCAAGGTGTATTTTTTGTAGTAAGTAAGATGCTATTTAATTCTTCAATCTGCGCAAGCGCACAGTCCAGTTACGTCACATTTGTTGACGCACTGTAAAAAATAGGGTGAAAATTACATTAAATTAGTCTAAAAAAACATCATTTTTAACGTATTTTTACGTTATAAAATAAAACACGTTATATTTAACGATATTTTAATAAAATAGTGTATTTTTACTTAAGCCAACTAAATTAATAATTGTGGAAGATTGCACGTAAATTATCGTAATTTTTCGGTAAATCTGTTAATTTTACCATTTCCTTATTTCGTTTTCCGAATGCTCACGATATATCAGCCAATGAGCGAGTACTATCCTGGTCATGGGAATTTACGTAAGGTCTGTTCACCAAGTACCACTACCTTGCGGTCATTTTTTCATTCTTTTCGGCAACGCAAGTGCAAACTCAGGTCAAGTTTTAATTAATGTATTTGATTTTTTATAATTTTTGTGTTTCTAGGGGCGCTTAAAGTAAGCGATAGTTGTTTGTTTAAACAGCAGGAATTGTGTTAGTTGTGATTTATAATAAAAAAAATGTACTAAAGATAAGATTCATTTGAGTACCACATGATTTTTTTTCTATAAAGTATGGTAATTAATAGAAGTGACCAAAAATCTTAAATTATGTATAAATAAATCCTGTCTAAAAACCCTTAAGGTTCATTGGTGTCTTTGTTGTTGATCTCAGAACGCAATTGTAGGTAAACGTTGAGATACTTCTAAAAGATTGGTTTAATATGCATATTTTTAGAGAGTTATAATGATGCTGATGCCAAATTGGAAAATCTGACATGTGACAAATACAAATCTTCAGAAAGTAATGCAAGTTCCTGTCAAAAGTGTGTAGGAAATGAAACGGACCCAAAATCTCAGTCAGACCGTGAAAATGACGCGAACTTTCTACGAACAGCAACGAAAAATGTACTTCCAGCTAGACCAATAAAAACAAAAGTTACAGTAATACCTCATTTGTTAACAGCGATTCTTCTCAACCTCTCACACTAATGTGCTCTGATATTGTTGACAATACTAATCACAATATTAATTCAGGTAATTTGAAATAGGGTATAAAATAATAGTTATTTATGGTACTAGTGTGTTATGTTTAAAATAAGTCACGCTAGAAAATTTATACCACGAGGCCGTCAGGTCGAGTGGTATAAATTCTCAAGTGACTTAGGAAACATAACACGCAAGTGGGCATACATTGTTTTATCCAAGAAGTGGAAGAAATGGTTTTTTTATGAGATACTAATTAATAAACTTTGTGATCAAATCAAAGCTACTTGCGTCTCAGTACCCTATAAATGTCAGATTGACTTGACTTGACTTGTATTTTTACGTTTTGGTCAAAGTAGGTTGTTTGTTTGGTAGTCACGGGCATGATACTTTGTTAGCAAATGTTTAAATAAATTTTGTCACTTGTCAGTTTTCCTTTCAGAAAATGGAAGCTTTTTTGAGGAAAAAAAAGTATAGAAAATGGAGGAAACCGATGAAAATTACGTTCCTGAGGATATTCTTACGGAAGCGAAAGAAACAGCGATGCAGATTTTGCGAGAAAAGTCCCGAGATGCTTACGACAAGGAGTTCAAAATGTTTGGGTCTTGGATGAATTCACGGAAGATAAAAGGTATCGATGAAAATGTTCTATTGGCTTATTTTTTACATTTGCAAAAAAATTAGCCCCATCGTCGCTATGGACCAAATACTCGATGCTTCGCTCGACTATTAACCTTTATAAAAAAAATCGACATTTCAAAATATGGCAAACTAACGAGCTTTTTGAAAATCAAATCACAGGGATACAAACCAAAGAAGTCCAAGACATTAGAACGACCTGAAATTGAGAAGTTTTTGAACGAAGCTCCCGATAACGAGTCCCTTTTGTTGAAAGTGGCTTTGATAATGGGGATTAGCGGTGCTTGTAGAAATTGGTCAATTTGGAAATAAAAAACATTCAAGACAATGGGAAATATTTTCACGTAGTTTTGTCAGACACTAAAACCAAGAAATCGAGAAGTTTCACATGTATTTGAGACCAAAAAATACTAGTTCTAGCCGCTTTTTTGTTTTTTACAAAAATGGGAAGTGTACCAGCCAGTGTGTGGGAATAAATACGTTGTCGAAGATACCTTCAAGAATTGCAATGTTTTTGAAATTGGAGAAACCATCGCTCTACACCGGTCACTGCCTGTGAAGGTCTTCGGCGACTCTTTTGGCCAATGAAGGGGCTAACATAACTACTTTGAAGCGTCACGGAGGATGGAAGTCCTCGACCGTAGCAGAAGGATACCTACCAACAAAATACAAATACAGAAATATTACAAGGTTCTAATGCGTTGGCCTCTTCCAGCACTATCAGTAGCTGTACCGATATGGAAGCGTCTGGGTCCAATGAACCAACGAATTTTACAATGACTTCAAATTCGAGTAAACCGTTTTCCTTTAATTTCAATATCAATGTGAATTCTGCTTGTAATATTGGCCTACGTGTGGCTGCTACGTATCGAGGGCGAAACGCCTTTTCGACCTTTACGAAGTTACGGAGGTCTCTCCCCGAATACTTAGCAGTTATTACGCTTTAACACCACCACCCAGTCTAAGAAATAAAACAAGAAGTACAAAACAAATATACTTTTATTGGGTCACCCTTCAAATATACATAGATTAAATATAAACTAACAATAAACTCTTACCTAAGCGTTCTGGGACTAGGGGCTTGTCACTATTTCTTATTGGCTTTTTCCTTTAAAGAACTAACTTTGGCTTTGGCTCGGACCGCCGACCTCTAATAATTTACCAGAGGGACTTAACTTTTAATCAACCCTTGACTCTTCAGCCGACAAATCGACTCTGCAGCAAACTACTGACTCTGCGGCCAACTACCGACTCTCCAGTCAACTAACGACTGCCTAATTTTCCCCGTCGCGAATAGTTTTTTGGCAAAAATCGCTGACATGACAGAATCCGTAATTTCGATAGATCATCCTACATTTTAGGCAATCTAACATCGATTTTCGGGTTTCTGCACATCAGCGAAATTTTGCAACGTCCTGGTTTAATTAGATGTTGATATTTTTTGTTCTCTATTGAGTAAATAATAATAATAAATTTAAACTAAAATAATTTTGATAAATAAAATTCCTAAACGTTTTTTCGGAAACTAGTATTTTATATATATTTGGGATTCCTGACAATAGTAATAAATACATAGAATACTACTTTAAATATGAACGTGAGGTATAATCCATAACTCACTAGTGAGTTATGAATTATAACACACTAGTGTGTTATTTGATAGTTTACTTGTCTAAAATGACAGTCATAACTGTATATTATTTATTTCAGCTTTTGAAACAACAGTGTTGACAATTTTATCAAAATTATTAGCAGTGGTAGAGCAGAACTCGTTGATCTTAAGGCAGATAAAGCTCCAACTAAAATTGGCAAATTCTCAAAAACTGATTCCACCTGAAAATGTTCCAGACCGTTTTCCATTTTCCACACTAGAAGAAATCCAATATTTTGAAAAAATCTCTCTGATAGTGCTCTTTGGAATTATTTTTTGATTTTATTTTTTTTTACTGACAGATTTAAATAATAATTTAACATGAAAACCATGTACAAGGTGTTTAGGTATTCAGTGTCATACCTACAGGGTCTCCTAGGAAACATAGTTTTTAATTTAAATTATGTAAAGAATTAACCTTTTTTTTTTAAATAAATTTATGTAGGTGCAGTGTAGGACATTTTTAATGTCCTTGTTCTTGGGATCATGTGTGATTTTATTTCACATTCTTTATGCAGTACATTTTCACTGGAAAACAAATAAAATTGGGAAGTACATTTTATACAAAAACAAATGTCAATATATTAAATAATATATCTCTAAAATAGGAGTAAAAAACAATGAATGTTGTATATTTAGGAATCAAAAATTTACAAAACTGTTTTCACATTATAGCCTAAATATATTCACTCAAATATGATTAAAAAATTAAGAACATAGATAAATTAGAAATGGAAAACAAAACTACAGGACCTAAATAAAAAGTTCCTCGTAGGGACCATTTCTCAAATAGAACCATTCCTTTGGGGCGGCATTCTTACTTTAGTGCGGTATCTCTCAAAGTACCGCTAATGATGGGGTGCTAGGGGGTCGCCACTGGTCACTGTGCAAATCATTTATCAGCCAGGTACATTGATCGACCATTTAATAGCTTTTGGAAACTTCTTTCAAACCCCTACAATTGATAACTGTTAGAAAATATATTAATAGGTTTGTATGTTTCAAAACTGAAAAAGGAACCAAATAGACGGAAGATCATTTATTTATTCATCATAAAGATGTTCAAGGTCATTTATTACACATGGTGAATCTAAATTACTTGGACGTTATTCTATCGTAGATCAATGGTGTTACGACGGTCACGAGTGCTTATTGATAAATTTACTGGCTTAATTTATAAACTGTATAAAATGAACAACATCACCAATCGCAAAATTAATATTAAAATTTACTTCAGAACAAGGCTTACCACAGGGTTCACCACTCTACAACATATACTGTGCAGACATCTATAATAGAGACCCAGAGCATTTCGACAAAGAAAGTTATATCCTACAATATGCAGACGACACTGCTCTAATCTGCCATGCAAGAACAACAGCATTTGTTCAAGGAAAATTGCCAAGGCAAGCTACCATATTTTCAACTCTGCAATTCTGTTTTATTAAAAATATTTCAGACAAAGTAAATCTAAAATAAATAAGTTAAGTAACAAAAAAAAAGTTACTTTGTGAGTGCGGTTTTCAAGTAACACTCAATTAGATGATCAAACCAGTTCAATGATTTTATGTAAATCACCACATAAAAACTGTGAAGATTGTTTTAAGTAACGATACCGACATACCAGTCGGATTGTTTATTTTATTCTGATGGTTTTTTTTGGATAAGTAAATTTAACTTAAATCAAAATATTATTGTTAGAAATTGTCAGATGACAATAGTCTTAGCGGTGGAAGAAAATTTATTTTCTACATTTTAGATCTCCAATAGTCGTGGGTTTTTACAGGAACCCATTTTTCAATTAACTTCCAGATGGAGACTGAGGTTTTTTGAAGGATTATCGGAAAATTGCTCGCCAAAAATTGCACAGATGTAGTCAGCACATATAAGTCAAAATATTTGCGATTTATATACCATTTAAAATTCAGTCTGTGATTCAGTTCGTGATAGTTTTCAGTGTGTTATAAGTTTGTCTTTCTACCTAAATAATAAATGGGAGAATGGAGAAGAAAAACGGAAGTTGCTGAACAATCTTAATTGAACTGGCCTTAACAAAACTTTATAAATACTTTTAGTTGACGACAATTGTTTGTAAATAAATAGTAATTGAAAATATATGTATATGTTTTGCAATAAACGTGTTTATTAATCTATATTATCTATATTCATGTAAAAAAGAACTAATTCATTCTGTCACACAATTGGTTAGCAACTTTCCTGGCGAGCAATGGTGTGGCGAGCAGCTTTCCTAGTGAGCAATTGTGGGCGAGCAATTTTCCGCACACATTTTGGACTTCGATTATAGAGTCGTTCTTGATGATGTTGGAATCTCATGATCTTCTAAAAACTTCGGATTAATGTTTGCTCTCATTTCTTTTAATAACTCGTTTATTTTTTAAGGTGTGATGTAATGGCATCGCTTTCTGTTGAGATTGTACTTTATTGACTCAAATTACTGAAGTTTAATGAAAGATTTTCGCTCGGTGAAGTCTCAAAGGAATTGGTCGTGTCTATACATTTGTAGGTGATCTTTTTTCTCTTCTCTCTTCGACTTTCTTCAAACTTTGAGATATTTTGGAGAATATGGGTTTCGCTATTTTGTGTTGGTGGTGGGCTGTAGTATCGTAAATTGGTCCTGGGCATATGATAAAAACAGTATTTCACTTTTGATTAGTACACTTTTCAAAACTTTTTCTAATCGTTTCAGAACACATTTCACAGTCAAATCTCAACTTCATCTAAATCAAAAATCACCTATAAGAGCATTTCTCATATCTAAAGTAACATTAAAAATAAATTTTATTCTACAAGTGAATTAAACACTGTATATATTATTTACCAAAAATTTTCTACTTAATGCCATAATCGCTAGGACTATTGTCAATAAAGAAATTTTGACCCAGACTATAATAAAGACTATTTATTTTGCGGTTTGACGACTAATTCACCATAGAATTGTAAAGTTTCATTCAGACATTAAAAGAAGCGTGATCATTGGTGGTGATGATGAATATAGACGGAAAATTGAACTCTAAAAGAAACAATACAGGTTTTTTATTTTTAGTAAAGTGAAAAATAGGGCTATTCAATATTTGGTTGCGGTTAGAAAATTTGAATGTTCAATAATTTATCTTTTACGCGGTTTCTTTTTCCAGCTATATTTCTTGGATCACTATTTTCATATTTACTGAATGTTGTTTTATATTTATAAACTAAGTAAATAAGCATATTGTTCATCATTCTCTATTGCCTTCAAAAGTAGAGGCTACTAGACGAGTGTGAAGAATTCTCTTGAATACAAAAGTGGTAAGGAAAAATATATTACATCAACAACGTCTAATGACCATAGTAGTCAATGCCGTTGACACACAAGTAAAAAAAAGAACAACGTCAACAAAAATTATATATTTTATTGCAATATTTCTTTGGGAAAATGGACTTATAATAACAGTAAATACAAAATATTGGTATGATACATATTTTAGACTATTTCTTTCCCTCGTCTTAATTTCCACAAATCAGAAACGCGCAATTTTGAATTACAAATGGTTTCTAGATGAAAAAATTGTATGACAGCTCCTGTCAGCAGTTTTTTCGAGTTTACCCGCGGCAAAACTTGACAGCTGTTGTCACCAAAAATGGCAATACCTTTGATAACAAGTAATTATGGTCTCCTAGTACACCAGAAAATGACGCTAAACAATTTTTCTGATTTTATTGTCAATAAATTTTGTAATATTGTTTTTAAACATTGCTAGTCAGCTTATGAAGTGAAAACGAGTCGCTTTGGAAGTGATTCTATGACTAATATTGATCTGACGATTGAGAAAAGTGTACCGTACAATACCGTTAAAACCAATACGTCAATATGGAAACAGTTTACGGAATTTTGCAAGGCAAAGAAATACGAGCTTTTGGAAACTACAAGTTTAGAGCAACTAAACCTAATCCTGAAAGATTGGGCGTGGAATATGAAGAAAGAAATTTTATATTTTGCAGAGAATGATTGAATATTAAATAGTAAAACACTAGCTTGCAGAAAAACGTTTTTAATACGCATTGACATTAAACATTATGACATTTTTCGTTGCCAAGAAAATAGCATTACAAAAGAAAAACTAACAGAACTCAGTTCCCAATGAATCTCAAAAGTTCACACTAAATCTTAAAACTTTCCCTTTTTTCTTTTGACTACAAACAGAAAGTTAAAAAAAAAAAACTTAATGTTACATAAATGCAAAATTATTGAACAATATATTTTCTATACACTTTGTAAAAGTCCCAACTTATTGTTCAAAATCACTAGTCGAGGTCTTGGAAGTGGCTTGGTCATGATGTCAGCTATCTGATCTTCAGTAGGAATATACTTGACTTGAAGAGCACCTTCCAACACCTTTTCTCTTATAAAGAAATACTTTATTTTTATATGTTTTGTCCGATGGTGATTTTCAGGGTTATGGCAAAGACGAATCGTTGCCTGGTTGTCTATCTGAAGAGTAGGAACTTGTTTTGGACAGCCCATCTCTTCATACAGTCTAGACAGCCATATAATTTCTTTGACTGCCTCATTTGCCGCTACCAGTTCGGCCTCAGTTGTTGACGTAGCAGTCAATTGTTGTCTTTGACTGAGCCACGATACGGCCCCTCCTGCATATGTCACTACAACTCCTGACGTAGAGCGACCAGTTTTGTTGCAGCCTCCGAAATCTGCATCACTGTAGCAGTCTAACTTGCAACTACCATCTGCACTGAACTGTATTCCTAAACTACAAGTACCTGCTATATAACGAAATACTCGTTTTAATCTTGCCACATCTTGCGTACTTGGGCAGTCTAGAGTTCTTGACAAAACACTAACACTGTAGGCTATATCTGGTCTAGTACCTACCATTAGGTACATTAATGCTCCTACAGCTTCTCTGTATGGAAAATTATGATTTTTGTCACTTTCTATTGCATCCTCAATAGAATCTCCCAACTTTATCATAGGAGTCGAAAGAGGTTTACATTCACTGAAGTTAAAACGTTCTAACAGCTTTCTTGCGTATGCTTGCTGACAAATTTTAATTGAACCCTCTTTTAAACGTTCGATTTCGAATCCCAGAAAATAAGATGCTGGTTTAACTGTGATTTTAAACTCTTTCTTTAACTCTTCTATAAAGAACTCAGCTTCTTTCTGACTACTTGCCATAACTAGGCCATCATCAACAAACAATGCAATCATTAACTTTTTATTGTGACTTCCTCTGATATGAAGACAAGGATCAGCTTCACTTGTTTTAAACCCTGCTTCTTTAAGATAACTACTGAATCTCTTATTCCAGCACCTTGGAGCTTGTTTAAGTCCATATAAGCTTCGTAATAATTTACAAACCTTTTTTGTTCCATCGGTATAGCCCTCTGGCTGTTCCATGTATATTTCTTCATCTAAATATCCATATAAAAATGCAGTTGAAACGTCAAACTGAATCAAATGCAAATTTTTTGTAGCTGCAATACTTAGCATGGCTCTAATTGTGCTTAGTTTTGCTACTGGACTGAATGTTTCGTTAAAATCTACACCATACCTCTGACTGAAACCTTTTATAACCAATCTGGCTTTGTACTTATCCACTGACCCATCAGGATTTGTTTTTACTCTAAAAACCCACTTAGACGGTATCACTCTAGATCCTTTTGGTAGATTTATTAGTTCCCATGTATGGTTTTCCTTTAAGGATTTTATCTCATTGTCCATGGCTTCTTTCCAATAATTTTTATTATTTCCACTGAGAGCTTCTTCATAAGTTTCAGGTGTGGTGATTTGAAAAACTACTTCTTCTCCAAACATTACATAGTCTCTTAAGTGTGCCGGTTTGGACAACTTTGAACGGTCCCTCAAATTTTTGGAAAATGTTGATAGCGGATCTTCTCGTTCTTCATCTGATGAATCATACTCTTCACTCTCTGATGATTCTCCAGATTCACTTTCTTCTGCTCCTTCTGTCTCAACAGATACCTCTTGATCCGTTTGCTTTCCCTCATTTTGAACTTCTATGTCCTTTAATGGCAACTTTACATAATCACACTTACTTAATTTTTCTTGAAACAAGACATCTCTATTTAAAATAACTCTATTTTCTTCCTTCACCCAGATGCGATAACGCTCATCTCCATCGTAACCTATCAGGTAACCTTTTACAGTTTTTTTATCCATTTTTTTACGTTTTTGATAAGGAATGTGGGCGTAGCACACTGAACCAATTACCCTTAAATGTTTTATCCTTGGTTTCTTACCTATCCATAACTCATAGGGACTTACACCTTCAACAGATGACTTCCCAGTTCTATTCAGGATGTACAGTGACGTTGCTACAAGTTCTGCCCACATGGCTTCTGGAAAAATTAGATTATTATTACAATATTTAAATGTTCTCGCCATTTCAATAATATTTCGGAAATCCCGCTCACAGATGGCGTTTTGCTGAGGTGTGTATGGAGCTGTTAACCTCTGCGTGACCCCCGCTGCACTCAGAATCTCTCTGATTTCTTTGTTATCCATTTCACCACCATTGTCAGTAATCAACTCTCTGATTGAATGGCCTAACATTTTGGAGTGTTGCAGTACCTTTTTAAGCATTTCTTTTACCTCTGATTTTTCTGACATCAGGTAGCCATATCTAAACTTTGTATAATTGTCCTTAAAAACAACTAAATACTTTTTCTTACTGAATGACTCTGCAAAAGGTCCACACACATCTGCTGAGAATAACTCACCTGGTTTTGTTGATTTTTCCCTATGGCCAAATGGCAGCCTGTGTGCTTTGCCATAGATACAAGGCTCACATAATTGCTTTTCTTCACTTGAAACTTTTAGATGCAGCTCTTTTTGCATCTTAGCTTGTACGTGCCTTTTATCTTGATGGCCCCACCTCTCGTGGTACAACTGCAACTTATTATCAACAAAATTTACCTCAGAGTTTTCTTTTGGTAGCACTGGTTTAATTTTTGCCTCGAATAAAGTGCCCTCTAGTTCTCTTGATCCATTTAGCAGCAGCTTTCCCTGATTTGAGAGCCTGCACTTTGTTGCTGTTGACTCAAATACACTCTCTGGATTTCTATCTTGTGCTGCTAGAACGGAGAACAAATTTCTACACAAATTTGGTACATACCAGACATCCTTTAACAAAAATTCTTCCCCGGTTTCCAAAGTTTTTATTCTTACTGTTCCTGTTCCAATGGCGGGAAGGACTTCTTTTCCTGCTGATTTTATGCCAGACGCAGATTCAAATTTCTTAAAATCAATGTAATACAAATCAGTATTTGTTACATGTTTCGTCGCCCCATTGTCTATCCACCACCTTGACGGATGAATAGACGAATCTGCTGACATAGCCTCTACCTCCACAAACATAAGTCCTGCAACATCAGCTGCTGAAACCTGTTGGGTTTTCTTTGGTCTTCCGTCAGAAATCCATTTTTGACAATCTTTAACCCAATGTCCAGCCTGTCTGCAGTAGTTACATGTAAAATTCTTTTGCTTTGTTTTAGCTTTACTCTTACTATGCTTCGTGTTAGCCGCAACTAATGCCTCTTGTCTCTCTTGAGTAACTGTACCTTCTTGTTTCATAAAATTTCTTTCAAATGAACAGAGTTGAACGGTTAAATCGTCAAAAGTCTTATTTTGATCGTCTTTTAATATCATCCAACTTGATTTAAAACTAATAAAAGAACTGGGCAAAATATGCAGTGTCTTACACACTAGTAATAAGTCTGGTAAAGCATTCTCGTTTTTTGCTTTTAGACCATTATTTAATTCATTCCACAGTGACTTGAGCTTAGCTATATGCATCGATACATCTTCACCATCAATCCAGTTAAATGAAAAGAAATCTGTACAAATCTTAAATAACTGGTCTTTTGACGATGCCTCAAATTGATTTTTTAACATATTCCAAACATCAAAAGCCGTTTCTTGATCCATAATTTTCTGGTACACTGTTTCAGTAACAGAACTTGCGATCATTGACTTAGCATAACTGTTGGACTTTCTAAATAGATCACTCTTGGATTTGTGCTCTTTTACTTCAGCTTCTGAAGCTCCTTCTATCAGCTCTTTAGGTTTAACTAACTTGCCATCTATGACATCTAGAACACCTTCATGATAATCCAAAATATCTCTTATTTTACGTTTCCAAACTGGCCAATCTGACTCACCTGTCAAAGGTTTAATGTGTTTATAAAGCTCCATTCTGTATTTTTAAACAAATTGAAAAACTTTTTCTAACCAAAGACACTAACGAGTTTTCGTTTTGTTTGTTTCAGCATTCATAATATTAATATCACTAACTTTGATATTTTTTTATTCTCTACTTCTTTATAATGTTATTACACGTAACTGGCACCCATAACCTTTTATATTTTGCAGAGAATGATTGAATATTAAATAGTAAAACACTAGCTTGCAGAAAAACGTTTTTAATACGCATTGACATTAAACATTATGACATTTTTCGTTGCCAAGAAAATAGCATTACAAAAGAAAAACTAACAGAACTCAGTTCCCAATGAATCTCAAAAGTTCACACTAAATCTTACGGTTACATTACAAAGAATTAGTTGTGAAGACAATGTGGAACACCGTTGCAAAAAAAAATGCAAGAGATGTATTTTATGAAGTGGAAAATAATTTTTGAACCATTTAAAGACATTATCTTCAAGTCTAGTAGGGAAGCTCGTAATGCGAAACGAAGGAATTTGCAGATGTGCGCCAATAAAAGGAAATCGAGCTCTGCTTCATTAAAATTGGAAGAATACTACGCAATGGTTTTATTATAGGACGAAGACACTCCGGCGGGACTCCAGCGAAAATTTTACTATATCGCTTCAATAGAACTTGCCTGGAGAGGTGGAGAAGCAGTCAATTGCAGAGTTTGGGAGTGGGATAACATGAACTTTCGAAATGGACTAAACAACAATTAATTAAAATTACTGGCCACAGTTCAGCCAACTCAGTTAAGCCTTATCTGCACATGGATAATGAGCATTATTCCAACATCATAAACACCCTTAGAAGTGACGCCTTAGAACCTCTAGCTTAAAAACAGAAAACAGAAGATCCTGCAGCCACTCCTCGAGATTCTCACTCTACAGCTGGACCCATCAAAAACATTAATGGTTTACCTACACCCAACGTTATCAATGAGTTAACAAAGATTTCTAACAATACTCCTACTGTGTACCAAAATTGCAATTTATATTTTAATTGTAGCATAAATAATTAAGTTTGTAGTATTTTGTTATTAAATAAATTACCTGTTGTTCAGTTTTCAAATTAATACCTACATATTTATTAATTATGCATATATAATAGGTAGTGTGTTTTGTAAGCTATGTGTATGCAGAATAATCTATTGCTTATGAAATAGTCTTGTCAAATACCATTCGGGCATCTAATTTTTCCTGTGAAAAAAATTAGATGCCCTTATGATATTACTTGATTTGATTGATGTGCCTGACTGAGGTTTTTAAATGTCACAATACTGCAGCCTTAAGACTTATTGTATTATGTCAGTTACATCGTTATGTTCAGGTGAAGAGGTTTGTTATGATATTACTTACGATAAAAACATTGTATTCCTGAAAAAACTCACGTAACAAAAAATTTTTTATAATCCACACCTTACTATAATAATATTAATATAAGTTTTAATTCTGGGTTTCCGTGTTTATTTCAGGCGTTAAATCCCAGGTAATCCGAGGAAATATCAAGCACTTGTTCTGTCAGAGAATTACCACTTGGAATACTTTAGTAATACAGTCTATAGTGTCGGGTACTTTTTTATTGCTAAACAAAGTATGTAGATTATATTTGTCTATGTATTTTGTGTTCTCGACCTTTGCTAGTTATCAATCTTGAGCCCCTATTTCTTGCATTATTTTTATTATTTAATTTTTATATTTCTAATCAATCTTGGTAAGGATTTTTTGGGATAAAATAGTATTTTTTATTGACCACTATCTCCAAAAGTGCTCGATGGGTCGAATCCGGTTACCTTCTTAATCAAACACCTGTTACAACTCGTATTTTTGTTAGCGTTTACTTAACATTAATACATACATTTATCATTTTACACAGACAGTTGTTAACAAATAAAACTTAATTGTAAATCAGCATACAACTCGTTAGAAATTCGATCCTTCGTGTAATATTCAGTGATATGATTAAAATACATCGACTACCTATTCCCATATTCTCCATCAGTAATAACCCATCAACAAGATATGCTCCTGTTATGGGACGTAATTTGTTAGTAATTCCCATATCATATCATTTGGTTGCTCAATCAAACATGGGATATCCGATCCATGTTTATTCAAGAATAATATTTTCGACACACCGTGTCGAGTTGCAATTTTGTAATCGTGTAACTAGTTCGAGATGTGGTCACACTGCATAAGTCTTCACACGTCATTTTAATAACTGGTAATATGGGGATAAAAACGATCAAAATGGGATATTTAAAAATATTAAACTCCTACTATTAAATTCGATAGTTTTCTACCATATAAACTGAAATTTCTCTTGTCAATAGTTAAGTCAGTACCTATCACCCGTGTATTTTATCTTCAAATTGAAATAATTAAGGTAATTGACTAATGTTAATTAATTAAGTGCGGATCCAGGGGGTCATGGGAGTTTAGACTCTCCTAAAATCATTTCTTACAAACCCTACCTATTTCTTATACATTATTTAACAATAAAGGTAAACAAACATCTTTGTTTTAATTTTTAGTTTTATTTATATAGTTTTTCCAGCTATGCTCTAACCTTTTTAACCCTTCCAAATAGTAGTTAGCGTCTTTCCCCACAAAATAGGCATTTACGTATGCGATGTCATCGTCTTTCGATGAAAATATGTCCTCTAAGCGAAACTTTAAGCAGTAAAAAGTCGCTGCAGGCCAGATATGGTGAATACGGTGGATGGTCAACCAACTCGAAGTGCAAATTGTGAATTTTGGCCATGACGACCGCTGAAATGTGAGCTGGTCGCTCTCACCACTACTGTGGAACATGGTCTTAGACACCTTAGTCAATCGCCTCGACGATGACAATTTCTAGAATGCAAGAGGCCCTTAACATCATAGAATAGTGGTGCAAAGAACTGTTAATAAACTCAAAAAAGACAGAGATGGTTCTTTTCACGAACAAAAGGAAGCTTGCAAACATCGAGGCCTCAAAGCTCCTAAACACTAAATTAAACTTTTCTGCAGAAGTGAAATATTTGGGGGTCACCTTTGACAGCAAGTTAACAAGGAACTCTTATCTAGAAAACAGAGCCAAAAAAGCATGAACAGTGTTGAAGAACCATTGGCCGCACCTGAGGAATGTCTGACGAGCTAGAAGGATGCCAAATGTGGCCTACGTGCTGTGGGGTGACTCACCCTTCTATCTTTACAGATACAGATGTGAGCTGGTGCATTTTCTTGATGGAAGAACACTTTCTTCTTCTTCAAATGCGACAGTGTTTTGTAATTTCTTGTCTTTAGCTTGGTTACTCGACAATTACCGCGCCTCAAGTAATGATACTCCCATTATAGTTAAAAAAACACAATTCCATGACTATACCAAAAAACAATCGCCAATACTTTCCCGGCCGATGGAGCAGGTTTACTCTTTGTACTCCACTGTTTAGACTATTCTTTTGTTTCAGGAGTGTAGTGGTGAATCCAAGTTTCACCTTCATATATGAATCGATTCAAAAAATCTGACTCGTTTTACTTAAATCCATCCAACAGGGCCTTGGTAATGTTCATTCGAATGAGTTTTTAGTCCAAAGTGAGCAAGTGCGGTCCCAAGGCACAGATAGCTTACGCATGTTCAATTCTTCAGTCAATATAATACAAACACGCTCTTTCGATATGCCCACAGCCTCTGCTATCTCTTTGACCTTGATTTGATGGCCGCCAAGTAAAGTTTGGTGAACATTTTCGATTGTATTGACGGTGGTCGCAGTTTTTGGCTGTTCCAAATGCTCATCATCAACCAACCTGGTATGACCACGTTTAAATTCAGCTGTCCAACTTTTTACCATGGTAAATAATTGGGAAAAGTGCCAGTAAGCTGCTTCCGACTCAGTTTTAATTTGAGAGGGGTGACGACTGTGTAAATTTTCTTCTAAACCCGCCGTTCCATATTCGAATAGATTTGTAAATTCAGTTGCTTTTTGAAAGGCAACATAAGAAACCTAAATCATAGCCAACTTCCATGACATATGAAAGGAGTATCGTTTTCTGTTTTTTTTTTGCATGACAGGTTAAATACACATTCTGCAAAGATGTGAGATTAAAAAACTTTGAACCTATAACATGGTCGCCGATTTCACAGATTCAACAACCTAAAACTTTTTTTAAATACAATTTTGATTTAAAAAATTTATTTTTAAAATATCACCCCCTGTATCTCTATAATGGAAACCAAAAAAATGAACGAACTCAATTCTCATGCATAATACATCGAATTCATCACGTTTTTTCTGCATATATCGCGTATCCTCCCTTCCTACATTCATCACGTATTTTATTGCTCGGATTGCAAAAAAAGTAAAAGAAGACTTTTCTCATTTATAACATAAAGATGGAACGCTTCGTTGCTTCCAATTCGGTCACATTCTCTCGCTGACTGCATTTCATTCTGTTCCAATTTGATATTTTTATAGAGGCGGTAATCACATCAAATGATTGGCCGGCTCCCCATAGAGTTTGGCGCCTCTGATTGTAATGCAATTCGGGAACTAATGCGACAACATCGGTGGAAGATCAGGGGCGCGCGCAGGAATATGTATTCCTCTGTCCTTCCACGAAAGCAGGATTTTATGAATATTTGAAAATTTATACAAAGCAGGAAAAGTGTTAATATTGGGAGGTAATAAGGAGAGATAAAGAGGAATAGATTGCACAAAAGAAAAAATGAAGAAAATAAAAATATAAATGACTTCAATTAAAAATATTAATGAACAAAAACAGGTTGCTTATAGCTACAGGTGAAATTTGTCGGTGGGTTTTTTTGTAATATATATAGCAAAAAAATTAAAATACAAAAATTTGCGTCGATAACCTAGAAAATAAATAAATGTCATCGGCATTGTCATTTTCATATTCTTTGACCACGACAGATTTGATCATCGTAAGTGCAGTCCTGGAAAATTGTCTTTCCACGGGAGCTGAACTCGAAGTAGTGGTACTGAGACTACTGGAAACAGCAGAGTTTGTTTGTTCTGCACTGTCGACGTCGTGGTCAAAAATTGAAGAGCAGTCTTTGGTATGTTTCGATTTTAAATGCCTTTTTGAAGATGTCGCGCTGCAATTTGTCATTTTTAAAAAAGTTAGTTTTACTTTGCACAAAAAACATTTCGCTTGTTTATCCACTTCCTTCATTTTACTGTCCGAATCCATTTCTATTATAAATAATTGGCTTATACTCTCTTTCTGTTCTACTTTTGATTTTCTATTAATGCGATTCGCGAATCTCGTTCTCAGTGTAGATTTTCAGTGAATGCTTGGATAGGAATAACTTAGATTTTTTACAAAATATTTTGCCGAATCTATTAGCCACTGTAGCCGAGGGGTATCCGAGGGGTATCACCATATTTCTTAGTTGCTGTTCGTCAACATTTTTATACCACTTAAGTGAATAGGACCATCTACGAAAACACCTTTACAGGATATCTGACACTCAACTATGTAGAGGATGTGAACAGGAAGATGACACTGTCGAACACATTGCGAATGCCCGACACTCTCACAAATAAGGCATTTTCTTTTCGGCGAGCACATGCCTACATGAAGGAGCTTCAAGTATGCTGGCTGACGAGCTAGAAGGAAGGCTCAATTGCCATATGTGGCTATAGATACAGATAGGTGAATAGGACGCGGGGGCTTCATGCATGGACAACTAGATCCCCTGACTTTAATCCTGTCGACTATTCCATATGGGGTCGATTGAAAGAAATGGTTTATCCAGAAAATTGAAATACACGAGAAGAACTAATTGACAAACTAATCAATTCTTGTGATATTATTAGAAATGATCCTTTAACACTCAGGAAGTCAATTAGAGATTTGTTGTTCTGCCAAAGAAGTCCTATGGAAGCAGATGGATTTCATTTCGAAAATGTGCTACACTGTCAACAATTTTCCCTTTGGTTAACGTTATGTCGTTTTATTTATTTTGTGCCTTAAGTTATTTTATGTAAATGTCTATTCTTAAATTTTCTTAAAAATGTAATTAAATTCGTTCATTTTGAATATTCTATTTTCTTTTATCAAAATTTTAAAAAGATCCAACTGTATTTGATTCTTTCAAAACAAAATTTCTTTCGAAATAAAATGACAATGCCGATGAATCACTAATGAAATATTATACAGGGCGATGTTTTAGTATTATTCAAAACAGCTTGTACCTTTTGTAAGCCGATTCTGGAAATTAACTAAAATAGTCAATGAAGCAAAAAAGTTCGGAATGCGGTTTTTTGCATTCGCTTCCAAAAATTATTTGTAAAAAATGGCGTCCTCGTTTTTTCTGAACAAACCGGAAATTGCATTGCTGCTGCCTAAAATGCATTCAAAAAATTCATTTTTTGAGACGCCTTTTGGAAGATTGCAAAACTTTGTAAATAAAAGTCAAAACTAGCCCAAATTGGGTACTCGGGGGGTTTTCGAGGTCCCTGATCACGATTATAAAGTTCAAATTGACCCCCCAAACACATGGAACTCAGGAACGCCGATGAACGTCATCTTCGTGGCACTCTACAGAAAATCACGCGGGGAACGAGATTATTAAATATTAAATATATATATATATATATATATATATATATATATATATATATATATAATAATAATAATAATTATTAAATTTAAATTTATTAGTTAATTAACGTTATTTTGCAATAAATCTCTTTCCAGTTTTGGAAAATACAAAGTTTTACTCATACTTTTATCTGTCTAAATGCCGTTCCTCCTGATGTGTAAATATTATTTTTGTATTACCCTCCGTGATGTACAAATCTTGTAATTTTAAACAATTGTAGTCTGTGGAATACCAACAAACATTGTACACTTTTTTTACTTCTACACTCTTTTATCTGTTGCCTTTTTTGTGAAACAAGTGCAGTAGCACCTATCGTACACTAAACTTTATTCCCCACTGTAAACTGTATTTTATATATCTGAATAAAGTTAGTTTTATTATTATATTATTATCTATCATTATTATTATTATTGTCAATGCCAAGAAGTAAATGTAAGCTGCCATCTCCCACTTATGCTACACCGCTCATGTCTCCTTACAATGCCAGACTAGAGTCAAGCTCAACAGGGTCTTCTTTCCCCGCTAATTTTTCCAAGCCCGTTCCCTTGGCAGTGGTTTCGCTAGATAGTGGGTAGGGACAGTAGGAATCTCGTTAATCCATTCATGCGCGTCACTAATTAGATGACGAGGCATTTGGCTACGTAAAATCTTTATTGACAGTAAAAAAGTATAAATACAATAAAGACAAGTACTCCTGTTAACAAGTGGAGTTATACTAATTATATATGTATATAAATAAATAAGTTAATAAAAGGACATTACAACAGATTAAAATCTTATTCATGTGACAAGTCTTTTTTTTGTTATTTTTAACATAGTGGAAGAAAGCCCGTTACACAACGATGCGAATTCACTTGATACAACCCGCGCACAAGCACAACCTTTGGACCACTCGCGCACGTTATGCCACGCACTATCGGCGTCTTCTCCAGACTCGTTTGCCGAAGCTGTCGTGGATTGATGAGCCCCACTTTAGAACGGATTGTACGGCAGCTATCCTTTAGATGTTTCGGAATTCCCAGCACCTCTTCCATGTTGGAGTTGACTTTCGGCCATATACCCCTCGCACCCAAGATGATCGGTAGAATTACTATAGTTTTATTGGGCCATCGGATCTCGGCGGCATCACGAAAGCCGGCATGGTCGTATACCGCTTTTTTGGCCGAGTAGATGTCTTCTATTGGTGTAGAGCCCTCCCAACTAATACCTATGTCAGTCACCAGTACCTGTGAATCGAGGTGAACTACTATGTCAGGCTTATATAGAGTGCCGTTGGCATGTCTTATGTGTGGTTCTTCTTCTACTTGCCAACGGCGACGACAATAACCAGCGATCTTTTTCGCCACTTCATTATGCCTTCTTATTCGTTCCCAAAGAGTGGCTGGACACTGTTGTAGCACGTGCGATAATGATTCAATCTTATCACAACCGGCTCTACATTTTCTCTGGTCGGGCAGGTTGGATCGTATACCCGCCATCGGAAGGTTGTTGTTCCGCAGTTGCACGGCTCGGATGTAGTCCCTTCCAGTCCACCCATTGGGAGTTTGTCGCAGCCAATTCCTGCTCGAACTGTCGTTGGCAGCTAGTTGCATCCCGGTTGTAAACGGGCATGCTTTTATGTTGTCACGCCACAATTGGTCTTCGGGTACGACTCCTATGAGGGTTTGGAGTCGCTCCATGAGGTTGGTGACGAGTTGGCTGTTGATTGTTGCAGCTAAGGCTGGATCGTCCACGTACTGCCTGAGTTTCTTTAGGCGTCCCATGAACACCGTCGGGATGTAGTGACGGAGTTCTAAGACGCCTAGTCCGACGTCTCTCATTCGGGCGTGCAAAGCTGCATCTGGGGTGTGGATATTCAAATGCAGCACGAACTTGACAAACCTCTTGATCATCCGATCGGCCGAGCGTAATGTCTGTGACGTGATTCGTGTATTTTGCAGGCAATATGATAATCGTGGAATAATCATGTCTCTGATGATGTGCAGTTTTTGATCCGGCTTCAAAGGTGACGCTTTTAGATTTCCCAGCCACGTCGGGAGGTTGGAGAGAGTGGGTTTCAAGACCCCGGCCGCGTTAAAGTTGTGGCCAAGGTATTTAAAGCTGTTGATTTCGGTCACTGTGGGTATGTCGATTCCATCCATTTTGAAAATGGGACGGGTCCAGGTTATTTTGACCCCCCTTCGCCTCTCCATACAGATAGCATAGCATAAGAGAGTCATAGTTACTCCCGCCGTTTACCCGCGCTTGCTTGAATTTCTTCACTTTGACATTCAGAGCACTGGGTAGAAATCACGTTGCGTCAACACCCGTTGGGGCCATCACAATGCTTTGTTTTAATTAGACAGTCGGATTCCCCTAGTCCGTGTCAGTTCTGAGCTTAGTAAATGTACTAATTCTGACAAATTTCCATTTTTTATAAAATAATTATATTTACAAACCATACGTAACGTTAACCTAATTTGTATTACCTTATAAAGAGTAATCAAACCCTGTGTGTTAATCACGTTTATGAAAGCAGTTTAATGTAATTAAAAACCCAAACAAAAGTCTCATTACCTCCTGTCTTTTTATACATTTTATTAAAGGGCCTTATTAGTATTCGACTTCTGCTCGTTTATCTCCCTAATTAGTAAATCTGCCAATTTAGAGACGAATGTCAATAATAATCACGCCGCATGTTAGTTAAACCGGTCTTCATATTGATTCATTCAGATACAATTTTTTATTCATTCCCAAAACCTTTTTATGGTATGATAAAGTAGAAGCTCAAAGGAAGCTTTAATTGCACTTCTTGCCTAATCACTGTTTAAAACACTCTGTAAATCTAATTAATGGTCTCCAAAGAAATGACTTTCAATCAATAATTGATAGATACAAATTAATGAGAAACTGGATCGAATGTAAAAAGATCACCGTAAAATTATATCGGTCGTTTTTTACATTAAAATATTTATTTTATTAAATTTCTCCACTATTTAGGGAAAGTACCTTTTTATATATCAGATTTGAGGTAATTTTAGCTAAGTTAAAAAATAATAAAATGCTCATTTACATCAGCGGGCTACAGAATGAATCGATAAAGTAGTTTTTTGATTTTTTCCCCGATTTTTCCAGAGAATATTTGGCGCAAACAAAAATCTACTTTTAATAAATAAATGACTCAGGTTCGGCCTGGCTCACCGGGACGCCTGGAAACGTCCACTTGCATTAAAAAAATGTGTTTTGCATATGCATGAGTGGCCAGTTTAATGGAAGTATTGGCAAAACTATCTGAAGCAGTTTCTAATCATATACACACTTAGTCCGAGTTTCTTTAGGTGGCCTCTCAGCCGGCAGTGCGCTGTTAGGATACCCATTAGTATAGTTTCCCAGTAGTGTCTTGGCCTACCTCATTCCTTGTTGTCCTATCCAGTATTGGGATCTTTTCTTATTTACTTCTTCTCCAAGTTCATCAAGTATTGTACTGGTGCTTATTCCGCAGAAGGGTTCAGGTCCCAGAAATGGTGTTTCAGCCCCTTTTTTTGCGAGTACGTCTGCTATTTCATTACCCTCCACTCCAGTGTGTCCCGGAACCCATAGGAGGGTAACAGTGTTGTTCTTGCCTAGTTCGTTTAGATTCTCTAGGCACTCCCAAACCATCTTGGAGTTGATTACGTGGGAGTTCAAGGCATTAATGGCTGCTTGGCTGTCTGACATGATAATGATCTCTTGTCTGCGAAAATTTCTTTCTATGTTGAACTGGACACATTTTCCGATGGCGTATATTTCAGCTTGGAAAATGCTCGGAGATTTGCCTAAACTTTCGGAATATTTGGTTCCAGGCCCATACACTCCTATTCCTGCTCCTTCTGTTGTTCTAGAACTATCTGTGTACCATTTAATGGTACTTCTCTTGAGTTTTGGGACGGCATCTTTGTCCCATTCGCTTTTGTTACTTAGCTTTGTGTTGAATTCTTTCACAAAGCTAAACTTCTTTGTCATCTCATCTTGGGGCATGTCCAAGGTTTAGTGATTTCCAGGAAGGAGTCGAAACTTGCGTTTGGTTGATCCTTCTCTGGCCATTCTGTAGGTTGTCCTTATCGCTATACTTTCCACTACTATATGGAGGGGTGTAAGGCTTAGGATTACCTCCATGACAGCCGTTGGGCATATCCTCATTGCACCTGTTATGCATACGTAGGCTAGTCTTTGGATTTTCGCTAGATTTGCCTTTGTACTGCCCAGCTTAGTTCTGCTGCCCCAGACTACTGCTCCATAAGTGATGGCCGGTCTCACTATTGACGTGTACATCCACTGCAGGATCTTTGGGTTAGATCCCCAGTTCACTTAGTGCTATGCTCACGTATTGAATTTGGTGATATGCGATACAGTAGAATGCACTACAATAACAATATATTTTTTAGATTTATTGAAAAAGCACAAGTTTTCTTTAAAGGGTCCTTGAAAAGATTACATAATTTTCTTGCAGATAATCTTCATTTCAGACTGGAGCCACAAGATGGAGAAGTTGCAGCATGCAACGCTTCAGTAAAGATCTTTATAAAATTAGCACTGCATTGCAGAGATTGAAATCTTTGCGAGGAACATTTGAGAAAACCGTGTCTGCAGCAAAACGATTTATCTTAACCCAAGTTAAAAAGCTAGATAAAAAGGTCGACGCTCGTGACTCTCTAATTGGAAATTTGAAGAAAACTCCATAAAAGATAAAGATGAAAATAAAGAGGCAAGCAGACGAAACACCTCAACATGAACACCTAATGCTACTTCGACAAATGAGGTCAGGGTTGAAAGATTTTTCCATCATAAAAATCTGTACCTAGACGTTTCCTGGTTCAAAGAACGTTCAATAAAATATAATTCGCACTAATTGACAATCAATTAAGGTATCAAAATGTCTTTACATTTTTTACATATTTTTTTAAACGGAAAATTTAAGCAGTTTTTATTTGATTGCCAAATTCTTCGAAATGAAATCACTGTCAATTTTGACACTCATCAACTCTCTGCCAGAATCTGTAAAAGAAGCTCCCACACTGGCTCTCTTTAAACGCAGATTAAAAGTTTACATGGACGCTACACCGAGAACAGAAATACATAAATATATAGAAACGTAATTGAAAAAATAAAATCTAAAATTTAAAATAAATTAAAACAATATCTATAATATAAATTAAATAAAATTAGGAAAAAAAATTTTTTTTTTAAATATACTTACCTGACCATACCTTTTAGCTTGTGTAATGATTTAATGATTAAATGATTTATAAAGAATTATCGATATTATACAACATTTATTTATAGTTCTAGTATTTTATTGTAAAAAAAAAATCTTGTTATTTTATCATAAGTTATTTTTATATTAATTATTTGTTACATTTGATTTTACCACACACAAATAACTGACAGTTATTTCAGTGGATTTCTGCGTGTTTATTATTTAGTGCTTAAACTGTATAGTTAAAATTGTAGTTTAAAATGAATAAACACATATTATTATTATTATTATTATTATCTCAATTGAAAACTAATTCAGATAATTGAGAATGTAATGAACAAATTTATACAAAATGTTCCTAAAATTTCATCTTTCCTTCATGATAAATGTGATCCGAAGCTCAACCCTGCATACAAATTATGAAACAAAACATTTTCTCTTATACTCCTAATAAATTTTGTCTTTATACACTAAAGGCATAACTCAATACTTTCCCTTCGCTGTTCCTAGATGTCGACCCCTCAATCGTTCCTTTCTCCACGTCTAATTACCATAACAACCCTAAGCTAATACATATATATGTTTAAACTAATATTTTAGGGTGGAACGACCACATGCGCACACCCCTGCAATAAACAGCTATTCAGTTGTTATTTGCCATTGAATTCGGTTAGAGTATCTTCGAGAGGGTGTTGATGTAGATCGTTTGGGTCACAATATTTGGGAAATATTTTTATGAACATTATTTTTACTTCTGAAATTTGTATAATGGAGGAGTACGTATGTCAAAACATTTTTTATTTTTGCTGTAAATATTATACCAGATTTTTGTCTGAAAATTATACAGGGCGAGTCATGTTCCCATTGTTTAATAATATATGGGGTGAAAAAACTTAGAAGGTGATGTCACCCTGTGTACTAAATGAAGCAGTACAATAAACTAGAATATGTTGAAACACTTTTACCACTTTTACGAATTTTGCTTATTTATAGTTTAATATAATATAATAATATATTTTGACAAAACGTTACACTACTACCAACTAATTAACTGATTCTAATAAAAAAAAATCAGATTGAACTATAAATTAAAAGTTTAGCAAAATAACCCATAGAATTCAAAAAATATATTCTTTTTTTCTTTCTCGCAAAAATTTAATTGTTTGTACAAAAATTTAATTACTACAGCTCGTGCTATATTTTTAATAATACAACCGTTTTTAGTCGAGGCAATGAAGCACTAGTTGGGCACGGTCGGATCGGAATGCGGTTTTTTGCATTCTCTTCCAAAAATTATTTGTAGAAAATGGCATCCTCGTTTTTTCTGAACAAACTGGAAATTGCACTGTTGCGGCCAAAAATGCGTTCAAAAAATGCATTTTTGAGACGCCTTTTGGAAGATTGCCAAACTTTGTAAATAAAAGTAAGAACTGGCCCAAATCGGGTACTCGGGGGGTTTTCGAGGTCCCTGATCACGATTATGAAGTTCAAATTGACCCCCTGAACACCAGGGGTTCAGGAACGCCGATGAACGTCATCTCCGTGGCACTTCCAGAAAATCACGCGGGGAGCGAAAGAAACTCGGTCCCCGGGGGTTTTTCGGGTCGCTGAATTTAAATATGCCACCGGCGAACACCCCCCGGACACCTGGTGCACCCGAACCAGGACGTGGACGTCATCCCCGAGAATTTTCCTGACAATATCGACAAAAACAATGCGAAAATCATTGGGATGGGGCGTTTTTTTCGGCCGCTAAATCAGAATTTCACCTCGAAAACGACCCTCCCACCACCTGGTGCAATGGAACCTGGCCCTGAACGTCGTCTCCGAGGGTTTTCCTCACACGATCGCAAAAGACTACCCGAAAATCGTCTCATAATTCCACACATTCATTGCTGTGTAACTCTAAAATTCTAAATGCCGTCTCTAAAACATCATGTTTGGTTGACATTCACGGCAATGGCATCGATGTCAAGATAAAGGTTCCAATGCACCAGGTGGCCAGAGGGTCGTTTTCGACGTGAAATTCTGATTTAGCGGCCGAAAAACCGCCCCCAATGATTTTCGCATTGTTTTTGTCGATCTTGTCAGGAAAATTCTCGGGGGTGACGTCCACGTTAAGTTCGGGTGCACCAGGTGTCCGGGGGGTGATCGCAGATGCGATATTTGGATTCAGTGACCCGAAAAACCCCCGGGCCGAGTTTCTCTCGATTTAATTATTAGCATGAAAAATTAGGTTAAAATTACAGTCTTTTTATGCAAATATTACACTCAAAGAAATTTACCAGTATATGCAACAGGAATTCGGCGAATTTTACAGGAAATTCCCCCTATATAAGCAGCAGCAGGAATATTTCTTAATTTTACGTGACGATTCCGGTCTTTTAATTCCTCTAGAAACAACCGGAATATGTGTACTATTTACAGAATCGTTAAATTGATTTAACTGGAATATTCCAGTTACTTTAACGAACTACCTTACTTTTACCGGAAGTCTAATTTGGATTTAACAGGAATTTCCTGTTTAATAAACAAACTAGATAGTTGCATTCGAAGCTTAGAGCTTCAGTTTTTACAGGAATTTCCAGTAATTAATCGGAACTGTAGTATCGATTTAACAGGAATTTTCCGTTGAATTAAAGATCTTTCGTTCATACATTACAGTACTAGTTAGTTGTATTCGAAGCTTATAACCTGAGCTTTCACAGGAATTTCCTGTAGTTACCTAGTATTTAACAGGAATTTCTTGCATTTCCTATTTAATTTCCATGGAATTTTACTGGAAGTTTCCGGTTAGTTCTACCGTGAAGCATTGTTGTGATTTAGGGTACTTCCTGTCAGTATTTAAGTATAAAAAATATGAAATTCAGAATGTTCAAGATAAAAATTTCTTTATTAAAAAAAAACAATAATCGTTATAATGTGAACATGACAGTTAAAATTAGCACTTGACGCCGAGATAATTATTTTAATAAGTATCACAATCACTGCGCAGTGCACTTGCATAGAAAAATGGCGTCCGCGTTTGCCACATAACCACTTACGGATATACAACAACCAATGAACCAACACGCTATACTGGGTTTTTACTACTGAAAGAAAGGTAATATACCTACCTCTATCAAAATTTTGGGAATCCTTACATTGTTTGTGGAGGGCTCATTATGTTAATAATTCGTTTTGATTGTCCTTGACCTTTTCACTAAAATTATCGTAATATTGGGTTTTGTAAATATTTTCAAACTTTAACAAAACTTCAAAAGTTTCTAGTTTATGACGTGGATCTAATACAGGGTGTCCCATAAGTTTCTGATCCATTTTAACAGTAAATACCTCGGAACTCAGAAATAATAATAGTTATTTATGTGCCAAGGACGAAAAACTGTCTATTATAGTCGAGTGTGCAAATTGAAAGCCGAGGCTAGCAAGCAGGCGAGACAATAGACAGTTTTTCGCCGAGGCGCATAGTACATTTTTTCGTCGACCTCTACAAAAACGTACTAATTTCCGAAAGAAAAATCTACCATTTTTGAAGGCAAGCATTTTTCGTCCGCAAACACTTTCCGCCCGCTGTGGTTACTAGGATACGGCACGGTGCACGGTCTGATCACTAGGATACGGCACGATGCACGCTGTGATCACTAGGATACGGCACGGTGCGAGTCATTTGAGGACGAAAAGTACTTGCCTTCAAGCAGGCAAGACAATAGACAGTTTTTCGCCGAGGCGCATATTACATTTTTTTGCCAACCTCTACAAAAACGTACTAATTTCCGAAAGAAAAATCGACTATTTTTGAAGGCAAGCATTTTTCGTCCGCAAACACTTTTCGTCCGCTATGGTCACTAGGATACGGCATGGTGCGAGTCATTTGAGGACGAAAAGTACTTGTCTTCAAAAATAGTTGACTTTTCATTCGGAAATTAGTACGTAAAATGTCATTTTTTGTAGAGGTCAACGAAAAAAGTCTTTTCAGTACTTATAAATGTTTATTTAGTAAAATATAGGGTGTTTTAAGAAAACGGTCTTTTCAAATGCAAGTATCGTCGATTTTTTAATGACACACCCCATATATTTTTATTCTATAATGAAACGTGAACTCTTTCTCTTTCCGAAAATGTATAATTTGTTGACAATCATATTTATACCTTACCAGTCTGTTACCTTAAACCGTTTTAGAGCACATCAACATTTTAAATTTTACAATTTAAGTACTAAGATTTCTTATAGGTACTTAGGTAATTAAGAAATTATCTTCTTTTTTTTCAAACATTGAAATCAATCAAATGCTTCGACATATCAACTGTTACAACTTTTTACTAGCAGTAATTTAATTTTTTGCAGAGATTATATTGCATTTGTAAATAACCGGCTAATTGCCCCTTTCAACCGTAGAAGAGATACGCATTCCAATATAATCTTTTCCAGAGATTAAATCCGATTTGTCAGGCATCCAGAAATTAATCTATAATATCATGACCGATTACTGTAAACACACGAACGGACCATTCATATTATAGAAATATGTACAAACATACAAATGCAGTGTCGTGTCAAAAGAAAGGGTTTTTAAAACTTCTACAATGGGAATAGATTATAGGTGTACGGTATGGGTCTGTTCACTTACATTTTGACACTAATTTTTTCTAAAAATCCTGTGAATCAATTTCATATCATTGCAGGTTAACAACCATGTTTAGGATATACTTTGTTTGTACATTTATGTATTGTTACTTTTACTTTTTCGGGTCCGAAAATCTTTCAGCCCAATCCACATATCATCTATAAAACACGTCGCAGGGCACAGTATGTATCTCAGGATATGGTCCTCATCCTGCACTTTGCTACAGTCGCAAAGGTTTGAATGGTCTTCCTGTATCCCCTATCTGATCATTTTCTTTTTCAGCGGTGCCACTCCTGTTCTTATTCGGTTTAATGTTTTCCAGGTTTTCCAGTCTAGGGTACAGCCTGATGAGGGAAGTTCCGACTGGGGAAAATTATCTGGTGGGTCCAGTGGAGCAGACTGAACGAAACTATTT
Source organism: Crepidodera aurea (assembly GCA_949320105.2). NCBI lineage: Eukaryota > Metazoa > Arthropoda > Insecta > Coleoptera > Chrysomelidae > Crepidodera > Crepidodera aurea. The sequence continues at coordinate 25,771,552 of OX439475.1, read as the reverse complement.
CTGGATTTTAGTCTCCTCATTGGTGCTCATCAAACACTTGCTTAAACTTCTCAACATGTTCAATGTATTTTCTGCGTTCGGTTGGTATTGAGAAACCTGCCGTTCTATAGAGTTTTTCCAGGGAGGTAGCTTTCATGCACCCAGTGATAATTCTACAGGTTTGATTGAGAGCAACGTCAACCTGTTTTGCATGTTTGGATCGACACCATACTGGGGCAGCATACTCTCCTGTAGAGAAGCAAAGTGTTTGTGCAGATGTTCTCAGGACTTGACATTTAGCGCCCCATTTACTCCCAGCAAGTTTTTTTATTAGGTTGTTCCTGGCTGTTACTTTTTCCCGTGTATTATGGCAGTGCTGTTTGAAGGATAGCGTTCTGTCCATAGTAACACCCAGATGCTTCGGTGTATCAACGTGGGCGAGTTCTTCACCTTCCCATGATTTTAAGTTTTTTGTTTGTCTTGTGTGTGTTAAGGTAGAAGGCGCAAACTTGTGTTTTTGCTGCGGTAGTAGGTGGACATAGTTTTCAAAACTTCTATATCACTAAAAGTTCTATCCTGAATGAAGATTGCGAGGTCGTTGGCATATAGGAAATGTCTAGCATGTTCGGTGAGTGCTTGATCATTGGTATAAATATTAAACAGAGTTGGAGCCAAAACGCTTCCCTGTGGTAGTTCGCTTTTTTGGAGACTCCATCGGCTTTTTTTTCCTTGCAGTTCTACATAAAACCGTCTGTTCTGAAGAAATGATCCTGTAACCTGCCTCAACCCGAAGTGCTATATACTTTTTGGAGCATTTTTTTGTGATTTACAGTATCGTATGCTGTGGTTAGGTCAATAAGGACTACTCCTGTTGTTAACTTTTTCTGAAACCCCTCGTCAATGTGTTCTGTGAGGTTGAGTATTGTGCCTGCTCCAATTAAGGTTTGTAAACTTGATTTTGCTAGTAACCTGATTAACCTTCACATTTTGAAGATGTGCTATTTGCTTTGTCTTGCAAATTATTTTGTATTTTTTCACCACTGTAGGCCCTAATGAAGTTTATGCAAAAAATAAACGAAACGTTGGCTGAAAATTAGGATCTTATTATTGTCCTCAACCGACAACTCCTCTTACCAATAAATAATATGATACAATGGTATATTGATCCTACAAAAGGTGAACAATGAAAGATCTATTTTTTGAAGGCGAACAATGTTTTTAGAAATAGAAACAATGAACCAACTATCTCAAGAATTCATCCAACATTTGATATTCTACAAGATGTTTTTCTACAGCGTTACTTTTTAAGGACCTTTCAAAAACAAAAAATTACATGATAGAATTTCTGGCTAAAAGCAAATTGCGTCATGGTCAGCCTCAAGCTGATTTGCGCCAGATATGATGACATAAAATTAATTGTTGACTCTTGATGTGTTGAAGGTACGTCACTGGACATTCTTATTCTGAGAATGTAATACATCCGACATAACAAAAACCCAGAACAAAAGTTAAACAGTGATATTATCGACTGAAGATATGTATGAGAAAATAATTCTGAAGCTATTATAATTCAGCAAACCGGTAATAACTTATTTTAGCAAAAAGACAGACGTCGATATTGACATCATTAGCTGAGAATTCGATGTGAGATCTGGCGCGATTGAATTTATTATTAAATCGGGCTATTTGTTTTTCTGGAACCCATCGTAATTGAAATGGTTCTCGAATTTTTTTTTCCAACTTTGGACCGATCGAGTTTAATGGACTCGCATCGATATGCAGTCGTGGTCAAAAGGTACCGAAATAATGAGGAAACGATTTTTTTAAGGAAGACATGTCAAGTAATTAAAAAGATTCATTTAACTTTTGCATTATTTATGACTTTAATTTGATAAATAGAATGGCTTCATCAAAACTTTTACACGTAACTTATTAAAAATGATTTGTTAACGTATATTATTAGTACTTGGTTGTGTTTTTTCACGCTGGCAGTAAGGATATTTAATGAGTTGGAATTTGTAGGAATAGGATCTATCCATATTCAGCCATCTCCATTACATACTAATTTACTTGGTTTCTCACTATCTTTATATCAAAAACTACTCAAATAATTATGAAAAGTATGCTTACGTTTTGGTTCATACTCATATTTTCAAATGGTCCACAAGTTCCCTAACCTAACTCTGAATTGGTTTATTTTTGTTACAATGTCTTCTTTTATTTCTTGTATAATTTCTTCATTTATTCTATATTCTATGTGATTTTAATATAGGGCTACTGCGCCCCTTGGTGGGGCGATTTCAACCAAAAACAAATGGATTCATTCCATACCAAATTTTTCAGCTCAATCGGATCAAGCGTTTGGACGCTATGGGTTGCGACTTTTTAGTTTAAAAAAATTTTTTTTAGGTTAGGTTCAAAATTAAGGAATGAAAATTTCAGGATGTATTTACAAGACAGTGAGGCACCTAAATATCAAATAAAACCTTTAAGTATTATATTTTTTCGCATTGTACATAGGCCTCCTGCGCCCCCTGCTGGGGTGATTTCAACCAAAAACTAGTGGGTTCAATCCCCGATCACCCGAAACCCATATACCAAATTCCAGCTCAATCGGATTAAGCGTACGGACGCTATCGTGGAAGAATACAGACAGGCACAGACAGACGGACAGACTTCCATCTGAAAATCGTTTTAATCGTCTCAGGGGACCTCAAAATGAATATATCCGTCGTTATCTCAATTTTTTTTAGGGCGTTCAAAATATTTTCCCTTTGGCGAGGGGCCGGGAAAGTAAAACTTAGAAAATGATCGAGTTATGAATTACCTTGTATACTAAATAAGGCAATATTAAAATGTAGAATATATTGAAATACTTCTATGATGAAATAATTCTCTAATATACTCAGTATAACCCAGCTATAACATATATTACTGATTTTTAGATGTGCTACCATCTATGGTAAGAAGAGAGTATTGACATTAAATTTTGACTGAATCTAGTCAAGATGTCACTCTCTTCTTTTTTATCCCTTTCAGAGATTAATACAAAGTGAGTAAACCAGTAAGGAATTTTAATTTATTAGATTCGACATCCTAAGACCGGTTTCTGTCTTTCGACTTCATCAGTTAGGCTTTTCGAATCTAATAAATAAAATTCCAAACTCGTACAAGTCAATAGCTATATCCGCTAAAAGATAACATTTTTAGATGTGCTACCATCTATGGTAAGAAGAGAGTATTGACATTAAATTTTGACTGAATCTAGTCAAGATGTCACTCTCTTCTTTTTTATCCCTTTCAGAGATTAATACAAGGTGAGTAAACCATTAAGGTATTTTAATTTATTAGATTCGACATCCTAAGACCGGTTTCTGTCTTTCGACTTCATCAGTTAGGCTTTTCGAATCCAATAAATAAAATTCCAAACTCGTACAAGTCAATAGCTATATCCGCTATAAGATACCATTTTTAGATGTGCTACCATCTATGGTAAGAAGAGAGTATGGACATTAAATTTTGACTGAATCTAGTCAAGATGTCACTCTCTTCTTTTTTATCCCTTTCAGAGATTAATACAAAGTGAGTAAACCAGTAAGGAATTTTAATTTATTAGATTCGACATCCTAAGACCGGTTTCTGTCTTTCGACTTCATCAGTTAGGCTTTTCGAATCCAATAAATAAAATTCCAAACTCGTACAAATCAATAGCTATATCCGCTATAAGATAACATTTTTAGATGTGCTACCATCTATGGTAAGAAGAGAGTATTGACATTGAATTTTGACTGAATCTAGTCAAGATGTCACTCTCTTCTTTTTTATCCCTTTCAGAGATTAATACAAGGTGAGTAAACCATTAAGGAATTTTAATTTATTAGATTCGACATCCTAAGACCGGTTTCTGTCTTTCGACTTCATCAGTTAGGCTTTTCAAATCCAATAAATAAAATTCCAAACTCGTACAAGTCAATAGCTATATCCGCTATAAGATAACATTTTTAGATGTGCTACCATCTATGGTAAGAAGAGAGTATTGACATTAAATTTTGACTGAATCTACTCAAGATGTCACTCTCTTCTTTTTTATCCCTTTCAGAGATTAATACAAGGTGAGTAAACCATTAAGGAATTTTAATTTATTAGATTCGACATCCTAAGACCGGTTTCTGTCTTTCGACTTCATCAGTTAGGCTTTTCGAATCCAATAAATAAAATTCCAAACTCGTACAAATCAATAGCTATATCCGCTATAAGATAACATTTTTAGATGTGCTACCATCTATGGTAAGAAGAGAGTATTGACATTGAATTTTGACTGAATCTAGTCAAGATGTCACTCTCTTCTTTTTTATCCCTTTCAGAGATTAATACAAGGTGAGTAAACCATTAAGGAATTTTAATTTATTAGATTCGACATCCTAAGACCGGTTTCTGTCTTTCGACTTCATCAGTTACGCTTTTCGAATCCAATAAATAAAATTCCAAACTCGTACAAGTCAATAGCTATATCCGCTATAAGATACCATTTTTAGATGTGCTACCATCTATGGTAAGAAGAGAGTATGGACATTAAATTTTGACTGAATCTAGTCAAGATGTCACTCTCTTCTTTTTTATCCCTTTCAGAGATTAATACAAAGTGAGTAAACCAGTAAGGAATTTTAATTTATTAGATTCGACATCCTAAGACCGGTTTCTGTCTTTCGACTTCATCAGTTAGGCTTTTCGAATCCAATAAATAAAATTCCAAACTAGTACAAGTCAATAGCTATATACGCTATAAGATAACATTTTTAGATGTACTACCATCTATGGTAAGAAGAGAGTATGGACATTAAATTTTGACTGAATCTAGTCAAGATGTCACTCTCTTCTTTTTTATCCCTTTCAGAGATTAATACAAAGTGAGTAAACCAGTAAGGAATTTTAATTTATTAGATTCGACATCCTAAGACCGGTTTCTGTCTTTCGACTTCATCAGTTAGGCTTTTCGAATCCAATAAATAAAATTCCAAATTCGTACAAGTCAATAGCTATATACGCTATAAGATAACATTTTTAGATGTGCTACCATCTATGGTAAGAAGAGAGTATGGACATTAAATTTTGACTGAATCTAGTCAAGATGTCACTCTCTTCTTTTTTATCCCTTTCAGAGATTAATACAAAGTGAGTAAACCAGTAAGGAATTTTAATTTATTAGATTCGACATCCTAAGACCGGTTTCTGTCTTTCGACTTCATCAGTTAGGCTTTTCGAATCCAATAAATAAAATTCCAAACTCGTACAATTCAATAGCTATATCCGCTATAAGATAACATTTTTAGATGTGCTACCATCTATGGTAAGAAGAGAGTATTGACATTAAATTTTTGCCTGAATCTAGTCAAGATGTCACTTTCTTCTTTTTTATCCCTTTAAGAGATTAATACAAAGTGAGTAAACCAGCAAGGAATTTTAATTTATTAGATTCGACATCCTAAGACCGGTTTCTTAGGATGTCGAATCTAATAAATTAAAATTCCTTACTGGTTTACTCACTTTGTATTAATCTCTGAAAGGGATAAAAAAGAAGAGAGTGACATGTTGACTAGATTCAGTCAAAATTTAATGTCAATACTCTCTTCTTACCATAGATGGTAGCACATCTAAAAATGTTATCTTATAGCGGATATAGCTATTGACTTGTACGAGTTTGGAATTTTATTTATTGGATTCGAAAAGCCTAACTGATGAAGTCGAAAGACAGAAACCGGTCTTAGGATGTCGAATCTAATAAATTAAAATTCCTTACTGGTTTACTCATATATTACTGAAACACGAAAAGCTAAATTTCAATTTAAAAGAAAATACAGGATATCTTATTTAAAAAAATCTAACTTTGTGCTACCATCAAAATAATTTTTTCATGCAACCGGTTGCGAAGTGAGTACTTCGCGTTCTCAAAACAATCTGCGAAAATCTACTTCGCAGCGACTACCCATAATCACGGCCTTTAATATATCATTAATGGCCGTGACCCATAGCAGCGGCATTTAAAGAGTCATTTCCTTAGTAGCGGCCTTTAAAGAAAGTGTCATTTCCAAATTGGACATTTCTAAAATAAGACAATACGGAGGTTTTTATTTTCTATTGAACATAGCATTAATTTTAAATTAACAACAAATACATTTATTATTTAGAATAAATATTAACATTAATTGTACATTGTGCATTATTACTTATATTTACTCATGAAGTTGAAGCAACTACATCTAAAGTTGCAGTAACTACATATAGGCTTTCTGAATAATGGCTGTTATTCGACATTCGACATAAAATTATTTTCTGTGGGACGTAACATTAATTCGGAATTACCAGCGCCAGAAATTGAGTTGGAATTTTGTTTCTTATTTTCGATAGAATCTTCAACATATCCTTCAGCTACTGTCGATGACTTCCATCCGCCGTGACGTTTAAGAGTTGATATTGAGACAAATAATTACCGATGGTGGCGCCACAGTCGTCGATCAGGTGTTCACACGAAACGCGTAATTTTTGGTAAATAGTGCATTAAGTTATACTGAGTGAGTGGTTTATTTGTAGTAGTTTAAGACTTTTTGTGATTGTTTGAGGTTTTTGATTTGGAAATTACCATAATACACCTGTACATGTAAGTATTTAGACTCAATTGAACCTGTTTTTTGTGTCGTTATTCTAAAATTGAGGTTATTTATTTAGCATATCTTACGTTTTTCAGAAATTTATTGTTTACTTCTGTTTCTGTGTGCTTTTTTTGTGTTTCAGGATGAATATAGCCTAGAGGTATTATCATCTTCACCTCTACTAATATAGAATGATATTGGAAGGGAGCTAAATCATATGCCAAAGAAACATTCAACAGTTTTCTGCTGATAAATTTTATTACAATTTTTTCAGGATAATAATTGTAATTGTAAAAGTGATTTAAATAAAAAATGATTTCTAAGAACCTACTTTTGATTGATTTATGGTAAAATATATCCTATTCCTTGTTTCAAAATTATTTTTTAAATCAATATCAAATTAAAATATAACAAAATAAGAAATTTTTTTCTTGGCTTAAAACACTTCATAGGCCATCAAATGTATCTGTTGCAAAAATTTTTATTTCGTTTATCTACTTTGTTTTTTTCAAAATAAACACAAAATGTATATTTTTTAATCCTTTATTTTAACATAAGTTCAAAGCTAACTTTGGATTATTCAGTTTTAGTAGTATTTAACATTTTATTATAATAGTTCATCACTAATTGTAACTGTATAATTATTGAAAACAGGTGTTGTACAAGAGGGGAACATAATAATGGTATTTTTAAAATTATGATGTGACAAAGGTTTTATTTTACTGAATATTACCTTTAGAAAAATGATAAGTTGAAATATCAGCAATGATGTGCACACCTAATTAGATTTTAAGTTTACATATATAAAAGTACAACTGTACACAGTTTGTAAGGACAAGTTTACTTAGTTTATAGGCAACACTTTGCTGTCTTCTAACTAACCATCATTCCTTGCACATTTAATGGTTTTAACATCAAGTGGCTTACTGGGCAAATGATGTGATGGCACACACTTTTTGCACTACTTGGGTGCTATTTTGTTTGAAATAATTCCTAAAAACATTTCAGTAGTAATCAAGAAATAATCTCAGAAATGCTAATCTTTATCTTACCTGATTTTGTAATATAATCTTCAGATTATCAACTTCCTCGATGACACCTTTTTTGTTGCTTCTTGGGTGGATCATAATGGAAGTGTAATTCCGGATTTTTAGATTTCCTAGAGGTATACCCATAAACGCAATAGTTTGTATTATTTTTATTGGGCATTTTTAACGTTTAGCTAACAAATAACAGCAAAATACACGAAGCACAAAATCAAAACACACGTTCGACTTGCAGGTAAACAAACAAAATTATGCTTTTCGTGAAGGTTCAAATTAATACCGGTGGTGTCGCTTCAAAGTTGTGCTCGTCTCAATATCAGCCCCGGTATAAGCAAGCAGCGTAGCAGAGCTTCTCCGAAAACAATGACCCGTGTATGTTTGTGGTTTTGGTAATTTGAGATACTTAGCAATCATACTGGGCACTTTCCCAATCGTATGCACTCCAACAACTTGTGCAGTGCACATTCCGTTAACGTATCTCAAGAATATACGATGATTATTAAAATGCTTTGGTCGAAGAGCTGCATATTTACGATACGTTTTTATGTAATCAATATTTGTAACAGTGAAAACGCGCTTTATATTTGGTATTTCGGTACTCTAAAATGCTATTTCGCGGCCTTGGTATCCAAATAACTATTAAATGGTGAGCTTAGAATTTCCTATAATTTATATTAATAACTTTTTCTCGTGACATAACTGAGATATCGAACTTTGTCAGAGGTTTGAGACACTCTGTATAAGTAAAATTAATTGTTTGCATTTTTAAATGACAACCTTTGCTAACGAAACAATTAATACAGAAGAACATTTTTTACAGTCAACTTCACAAATAATGCGCCATTAACCACACGTAGCAATGTTCCCATACAGATTTCATTACATATCAAACAAAAATCACTGCCAACTGCGACCGATCTAATTGCACATTTTACACTAATTAGCCCATTGTCCTTGCGGTGAGATTAAATGATACTAATTAAATGGTTTTGCGATGGTAAGATACGACAGTATATCTTCCATATTCGTTCTTTAACTATTAAGTTTTCCACTTTAACACTGAGATTATGCTACTAATTAATAATTGGCAGTGTCTACTGATCCGACACTGTGATTAATACGGTAATTATTGTACCTGCGTCTAAACTACTTTCCCCTTTAAATTCTAAATGAAACGTCCTAAATGTCATTGCGAGTTTGAAACCTAATTTTAAAACTAATTCAAGGGGCTATTCAACCGATATAACTTTTTAAATTTTATGCTCGCAAAGAAATTTAAAATTAGCGCTTCATCAATTTTTTTAATCAAGTACAAATCGTGTAAGATTTGTACTACTTTAAACTTTAGATTTTAGCCGATATAGGGTAGAATTTGAAACAGCTTTCACAAGCGGTGTCACTCACCCCCATGACTCTCCAACGACATCTTTGACGATTATATCACCAAGTACTAACAGTTTTTGTTGTTTTATTTAAGAGCAAACCGAACCCCTTGAAAAATTTTAAAAACCTTTTAAGCCTTTAGTTTCAGTCTGTTTAGTCTGTTTAGATAGTGTTGCCTTTTCATATAACGTATAAATTTGATTAATCAATTGCCATTGGAGTTAGAAATAAGAAATATATTTATAAAATATTGTGTTTTTGCTATCATAGTTTTCTGAAAGATAATATTTTTGGCATAAATAAACATTAGAAATCCAAGTAAACTGTTAATACAATGATTTTATTAACTGGCAAATGCACTAGTATGCAAGTCATAACCGAAGAAAGAAGAAGAAGAATATTGTGTTTTTGCTGTAATCCGAATAAATATTCAATCTGACACATAAACTGCTGACAGCCTTCAAAGTGGGTTTTAAATTGGCGTGCGACTCTATTTCTGTCTAATTTCGTTTGTCTTGTATGGCCTTCTTATCTATAATTATCTAATCTGTACTTGAACTAAGTCATTTTAAACTTATTTAGTCTAGTTGGCATAGTTACTACGATCTACTGCGATCTACTGGTGACACTTTTCTCTTATGCATTGGAGGTCATTTTTTGCAATTTTTTTCTTCAGAAGTATCATAACGTAAAACCGCTATAACTATAAAAATAACTAAAGGTCAGAGAGGGGTGGGTGGCTCAGCGGTAGAGCACTGGACTCATAATCCAAGGGTTGTGGGTTCGAATCACACCAAAGGCAGAAATCTTTTTCTGATTTTTAATTAATTAAAAATTTAGAAATTGATTTTCATATACCAGGTGTGATTCCTCATTCGACCATTCACTGTTGGGTTCTAATTGACAGTGCTGTTCCTAACGTGGCGCCTGGGAAACAGTAACAAAGCCTACACAGAACACGAGGCTAATGGCCATAGTAGTCGATGCCGTTGACACAGAAAAAAAAAAAAAAAAAAAAACTAAAGGTCAGATTCTCATAAAATTTTGACACATATCATTTGAAGATTAGTACTTTCTAAAAATCGTATGGATTTATCAATAGTGGGCACATCTATATGTCATCCTATAAACTTATTAAGTGACCAGGTTCATGTAATGACTCTTGCTCCTATAGAGGGTCTTGCAGATTTGGTAGACGTTTTCTAGTTTGACGCCCCTGCTATCGATCGGCGCTATTGCGTCCAGATCGCAAATTTTTACTAATTTTTTTATCTATTGGCATCATATATTAAAATATAAATTATCTTCCAATTATGATTCTAAACATTTCTGGAATATTGTTAAATATAATAGTTTACATACCATCTTCCGTTTTGATGTCAAAGGAATCAGACATTTCTTCTCTAAATATAACTTGCACGTAACATTTCTGGAAGTCCCTGAATGTTTCCACAAAATCACAAAATTTTTGGACCAGATTTTGTTTTCCTGGACACCACCTGGGGCGCAGCGTCCAAATCTAATATCGAAATTCTAGAAACGTTTCAGTCCGAAGTTCTTTGTAGTATTGTAAACTCCACTTGGTATGTGCCTAATAATGAAATTGCACAAGACCTACAAATGAGGAGCGTAAAAGAAGAAATATCCAACCTATCCCAAAAATATGTCCAAACCATCCTAATCACCTGGCAAGGAATCTAATTGAGATACCCATCGGAGAATGTTGAAAAGACATTGCACAAGTGACTTGCCCAATAGATTTTAGACAGACTTAAAAAATTAGAATTTAACATATAAAGCTCCTAATAATCAATCCAATTTCTGAAAAATTGTAAATAATAGGTAATTTGGTTATTGTAATTTGTCTATAGATTACAAATAAAGATGGATTTAAAAAAAAGCTGGTACTTTGATGTATCTATCAAGTTGATCTTGTAGTGCTTTATATGCTTTGTATGGTACCCAATGAAGAGTTAGGTATATCATCACAATAATAATTTAGATCTGCTTCGTCCACTTTCTTGTGAAGTGGGTGGGTAACTGTAATTTTTAGGTTTTTTTTTTATGTGACCAATAGCTAGGAGGAGTACGAAAACCAGCAGTAAAGAATCCTATTTATTCTTCAATATATTCTTTGATCATTAAATCAATTGCTCTTTTATTAATGAACAATTTTTCTGTATTATATTATTTTACAATAGTTCCACAATTTTTCAACACATTACTAAAGCTAAGTTGTTTTTATATGGAGTTCCACATAACTTATTATTAATATAATATATCATTTTATTCCACTTCAATAATTGTGGCAAGTAAGAGTATTTTCAGTTTCATTTATACGATACGATGCAAAAGAAATGGAAAGTTAATAATTAAAGGATTCATTAATTAATTCAACGTATTATTACAGATCTTTCTAAATGATAGTAATAAAAATTGTGTTTAACTCGTAAGGTTTGTTATTAATAAGGCAATATTTTGTTTTCTAAGATAAAAATAATATATATAAAATCATGGCAAAGGACCCCGCACCATTTAAATGTAAAAAACGTCCCGGTCAAATTTTCTGAAACTTTGGTATGTTGTAGAACTCGATGCTCTGACAAAAATTGTCCATTGGCTAGTTTTCGAAGTACAGGGTGTTAAACATCGGAAATACCACTTTAGTTCCTGAAACAATTTCTAAAAAACTCATTTTTCAAACAGAAATATTAAAACCTCAAAAAATCATTTATTTTTCACTTGTATATTATTTTTTTATTTCTCCTTGGAAACGGTTGCTATAAATAGTCTCATAATGCCCTAGGGCATAATGAGCGGGCGTTATGGCCATAACGCCCGCTAATTCTATGAAGAGGGTCTGGATTATTCCGGCCAAAAATACATTTTTGGTTGCTTTTGGGTGCATATTTTCTTTGATATTTTTTGAAAAATCGATATTTTTTTCCATTACTTTTATAAGAAGTCTATAACACAAAGCAGCAATAACCTTCACGAAATATAATGAAACACTGACAGCAAACGTCAAAATATCAAAAAATTGGTTTTTCATTAAAATAAAATCAATTTTATATTGGCGTTTGTTGTAGAAAACATGAATTATAGATTATTTAGCATTAATCACCGTAGAATTTGGTTAGTTACAGGATGGTTGGAAAATAAGTAATACGGTTTTTTTGAAGAAATCATTTTTTTATAACAGCTTTAAAAATACGAGTAAATGTCATTGTATTATGAATATATAGTTTAAGTAATTACTTCTTGGTGATGAATCATATTTTATTCAGGGTGACTCAGAAAATGTGGTTAAAGAGGGCATATAGTGTTTTTAGCTTTAACCATTCACCCCGTATAAAAGATGTGTTATAAAATTTTTGTATTGTATTAAACAAATGTAAGATCTGCCACTCTTGTCATACAGGGTGTTAAACTGATTGCAAAAACTTTAAAAATTAGAAAAGCTGTGCTTTGAGCCTTACCCTGTATTTTAAAAGTTTCTTGGTCAACTTTATAAATTAATACATTTTCACATTAACAAAATTTTGTTCTAAACCTATGACCAGTTTTCCTAAAATGTGTACCCATAGATTTAAAAACATCTTTCAACTAGTAAATATCTGTCGTATTTCTATTAATTTCTTATTGTGTAAAACTTACAGATTTATTTGAAAGATACCTATTAATGGTCGTTAAAAGCAAACATTTTAAAATTATTTTCATGTATACAGGTTGGTCAATTAGTAAACTGGGCAAATTATTTAATTTTTTTCAAACGGAATGCAATAATTCATTTTTAGAACCGACATAGTACTATACTTTTCTTAGTAAGCTTGATTACTAGCGTAATGTGTGAAAAAATAAAGGTAAATAAAAACTCTGTATGTGTAAACGAATTAATTACTGTTTAAATGCTATTATCAAGATATGCGGGTAAGCAAGCTTACTAGGAAAACTATGTTGATTATAAAAATGTAGTATTGCATTCCATTTGAAAAAATTTGGCTAGTTTACTAATGGACCACCCTGTATACATAAAAATAATTTTAAAATGTTTGCTTTTAACCACCATTAATAGATATCTTTTAAATCAATCTGTAAGTTTTATACAATAAGAAAATAATAGAAATACGACAGATATTTACTAATTGAAAGATGTTTTTAAATCTATGGTTACATATTTTAGGAAAACTGGTCATAGGATTAGAACAAAATTTTGTTAAGTTAAATACTTTTGTTAATGTGAAAATGTATTAATGTATAAAGTTGACCAAGAAACTTTTAAAATACAGGGTAAGGCTCAAAACACAGCTTTTCTAATTTTTAAAGTTTTTGCAATCAGCTTAACAGCCTGTATGACATAGAGTGGCAGATCGTACATTTGCTTAATACAATACAAAAATTTTATAACACATCGTTTATACGGGGTGACTGGTTAAAGCTAAAAACACTATATGCCCTCTGTAACCACATTTTCTGAGTCACCCTGTATAAAATATGATTCATCACCAAGAATTAATTACTTAAACTATTCATATTCATAATGTAATGACATTTGCTCGTATTTTTAAAGCTGTTGTAAAAAATGGTTTCTTCAACTTATTTTCCAACCACCCTGTAACTAACCAAATTATACGGTGATTGTTTATAAAATATTAATGCTAAATAATCTATAATTCATGTTTTCTACATGAGAAATCTGGTTAGAAAAAAATGGTATTTCCGATGTTTAACACCCTGTACCTCGAAAACTAGCCATAGAATCGCTTTGGGCCAATGGACACTTTTTGTCAGAGCATCGAGTTCTACAACATAGCAAAGTTTCAGAAAATTTGACCGGGACCGGGACCGTTTTTTAATGGTTTGGCTTTTTTTAAATTTATAAACTACACAAGTATTTTTGTTCGAGTCAATAAGTATAGCTGATTAGATGTACCAATCTTATGGAAAATAGAATAAGAATAGTCCCAAGGTCATAAGATGTTCTTAAAGAAAGTTAAAATAGTTATTTATTCACCAAGTGCGTTGTATAGATCCTAACGTCCGCTCATTATGCCCATTATAGCAACCTTATCCAAGGGGAAATAAAAACATAATATACAAATATTACGTTTTTAAATGAAATTGTAGTTGATTTTGTCAAATCAGATCAAAATTTTAGTTTTTTCTCTATTTATAAAAATGAGACACCTGACCTGAATTCTGAGATCAATCTTACGGAATATATAGGTACTGATGAACACATTTGTATTACTCAAGTACCCCTTCTAATTATCATTGAGGTAATTATAATATAGACGCAGGTGTTCCTGAGGGTTCAGTCTTATGACGCATGATAACTTGCGATGATAAATATTGCTGACGACTCATGTTTTTATAAAAGTTTGGATATTGTAAAGATTTTGAACATAAGACTAATTATTGATATAAACAGGACGACAATGCTTTATTAGGTGAAAATAAAATAAAAAGAGAACAAACAATTACGATTTGAACAATTTAAAAATTGTTTATCAAGTCATTAAAGATAAACCCTTCATTGAGTATCTTGGTTTTCACCTCTAAGAGATAAGAATACAAAATAACCAATATAGTGGATTGTAGGTATGGATACCTGCATTAAAGACTTTTAGAGGATGAATAAAACACAACTGAACATTCCACGAATCATATCAAGGTAGAGGCCTCGCATAGACTGGAAACTCAGGGATCAACATCTACATGACAAACTATCACCAACGGGTGGAACAAAGGCATGTTCTATTTTTTCGCTAGTCTTTTAGGGCCTAAATAACTCTAATATATTAACCATTGCTGTACGATTCGGGTCTTATAATAAGTACGAAGGAGTAGGAACAGCATTCAGGCTTCACGTTTGAGAGCGTTGTACCTAGCAGGTAGGTATTACATCAGTTAGGTCCGAATAGCCTTACTTGCTTTGAAAAATAGGATACGATCAACCATCTCCTAGGACCTGATAATATTAAACAATTTGTAAATAGCTGAATATAAAAAAAGATTTTTAAATTGAAGTTGAGGTTCGTTTTGAAACATCTGATGAATACTTGAATTTAGGGGATAAAATAACACCACTGAATTAACAGTTTGTCTTCTATAGTGTAAAAATCATCACAAATTTTGATTTTTTAAAGATAACGGCTACACATTTTTAAATTGAAATTGAGGTACGTTTCGAGACATCTGATGAATATAACTCTCCTGAATTTGATGATAAATAATTTATTTAAAATCATCCCAAATTGTGGCACCCTATAATATAGGATATAACAACATACAACCGTGTGAATAGCGAAATAAAATTTAGTAAAAATTTAATTACATTAACGCCGTTACTTGGACAATATTTCCATCTCACAATTAAGAGAGATATGTCATTATACAATTATTTCGACCACATTCCATGAACTGATCGTCGATTCCATTATTAAATCGAACATTACAACCAGTTAAAGTTTTTATAATCATTATATCATTTGCAGGTTTAATTACAATTCTCGACAAAACCTTGAAACAGCTACGTCAAATTAGTTCCCATGAGTTATAAGAATAACTTTGATAAATCCAAGGAATGCCGTAATATCCTCCATGTATTTCCATCTTTGGTGCACTGTTATAGGTGATGGACAGAATGACATTTGTTATGAGTTTTTTTTTTTGAAAGTATACAAATGGTTTTTTCGTTCAAATTATTAAAATGACACACCAAAGATAACGTTTATTGATTTATTTAATCATTGTTTTAATTTTATTCGGAATGCATATTTTCAATTCCTTAATGTGTTGACTGCAATCTGCCAAGAGTGATTACTTTGAGGATATAACCAAAACTACATCTAATGAATAGACAATAAAAGACAGCCAAAAAGAAAAGTTTGGCCTGACGAAGACCGAAATGGAGAAAAGAAAAATAGCCTATGACGAGTTTCAAGACCGATTCTACTTCTTAACTCTACCAAATTTTACCACGTCTACACAAATAATTTAGATTCGGATTTAACTGAAGTCATCTCATTAAATAGTATACACACAACACGTCTTGTATACTATCAAAAAAATATATATAAATATAAAAATCACCCGGTACATTTTTCAGATTCTATGGGCTATGAGTTAATCGAAAAAATGCTTCCATGTGACAAATGGATCATGAAATACGAGTATAGAACGAGTGTAATAACAACGTTTAGATCTTTAAGATAAAATTGACGCCTTATGCCGTGCCCTTCACACACATCACTTCATAATCCTCTTATGTCCCTATACTCTGCCAGCCTTATAAGGCTAATAATCGTTGTGGTCTATTTTAAAAGGGAAGAGCAAATAATAAAGGAGAAGTAAATAAATAAATCGTAGTTAAGTAGTTAAATCGTAGTTAAGTACTACTCAGGACCGGTTTAAGGATGCGGCCGCAGGCGGGCGCCGCGACCAGGGGGCGCCACAGCTCGAAAATTTTCTGAATATAATGTAATAAAAAGTAGTCCCAAAACAGCGTTTTAGGCTTCACAAATTTTAAACATTTTCCCAGACCCAGGCGGCGATGGAGGAGGGGGAAAGCCGGGTTTGATCCCACAAAAAAATATTCTTACCAACATTGAAGAACTTGACAAAACACGTAACCTAGTTCCAACTAGAACCCGATAACTCAATTAGTTCGCGAATTATCGCGATTTGAAATTGCAAAAATTAAAAAAATTAATTAATTATTTCTCGAGAGGCAGTGGAGATGGGGCGTCAATTTTTTGTGAATTAATAATAGTGAATGAAGGTAAAAATATCAACTATTACCTCCGACAGGGCCGGTTTAAGGCGTACGCAAAGGATGCGGGCGCAGCGACCAGGGGGCGCCACAGCTCGAAAATTCTCTGAATATAATGTAATAAAAAGTAGACCAAAACAGCGGTTTAGGGTACTCAAATTTTAAAAATTTTCCCAAACCCCCGGTATTACGCCCCCCAAGCTACGCCCTTAGTATGAGGGGCGCCAGTGAATTGTTCGCATCCACTAGAAAAATGTCTAGGACCGGCACTGGTACTACTTGTTCCTAATTATGCTGCAGAGATGAGGATGCTTATGAATATGTAGGGGCTTACCAGGCAGAATTTGAAATTAACAAAAAGTTTCTCGATTATTATGAATTATATATATTATTGAAAAATTTCATCTGGCTCTTTCAGACATCGAGAAAGAAAGAGAAGGACCCAATAAGGAAGATGGAACAGAAAGAGAAGAAGAGGATCTATGGAACCAGAAAGTATGACAAATTCTGGAACAAAGCCTTATGAATGGCAACGGACATGAAAACATTCAGGAAGTTCTGTAACGCAGAATTCTTCGACTGCACAAACAAAAATATATAAAACGATGTCATAAATACAGTGAAAAATAATCCTTAGTTCTTTTTTCATTGTTTGTCAACGGCAGCTATAGTAATTAACCTCGTGTTCTGTGTAGGCTTTATTATTGTTTCCCAGCGCTACTTTAAGATGATCACTGTTAATTAAAACCCAACAGTGAATGTTCGAATGGGGAATCGTATCTGGTATATAACAATGGGTTTCTAAATTTTTATTTAATTAAAATATCCTTTGTCAAAAGAAAATCATAAAACATCCAGACAAATTAAAGAATCATCATCCAACTTCAAAATGATAGACAACATTGACCAGAAGACCTAAGAGAAAATGGAAGAGGAGGAGGACTCACCACGTCAGCTAGAATCACCACAGTCGCCACCTTCAAAAATAGTCGATTTTTCATTTGGAAATTAGTACATAAAATGTCCTTTTTGTAGAGATCGACGAAAAATTACATTATATGACATGATACCATAATGATTGTTAAAAGTTCAGAATTGCTACAAAGGTAAGTATGTAATCCGTACCATCTGACAAAAATGAACAAACCTTCTACAGTTGCTTAATGATGATGAAATAATAAAGGTGGGACAGGAAAGGAGTTTGGATCTGACAATCCTTATCATGTAACAGAATCAGATCAAAATTGGTCTGGCGCTGCCTACAAACCCTGCTCGTTCTGGCCAACCAAAACAAGTTAACACTTAGATGGGTCTCAGGGCATAAAGGGATAAAAGGCAACGAGTAAGCAGACGCCCTGGCAAGGAAAGCCTCAGCGACCGTTTTTACTGGTCCTGAACCGGCGTTTGGCATTCCTAACTCTTCGGTACGACTTTCGCTGACTAGGTGGATGTTAAAAGAACACCGGTCACGCTGGGATATCGTGCCGGGCCAACAAAACAGTAAACGAATGGTTAAAGCGCCATTAAAAGTACTGACAGGTGA
Organism: Crepidodera aurea; assembly: GCA_949320105.2. Classification (NCBI taxonomy): domain Eukaryota; kingdom Metazoa; phylum Arthropoda; class Insecta; order Coleoptera; family Chrysomelidae; genus Crepidodera; species Crepidodera aurea. The sequence goes on along the minus strand of OX439475.1, from coordinate 25,753,180 downwards.
TATTCTAAAACTAAGCAGAAATCAAATAAGGCATGTCACGGGACTAATAAAAGGACTTTGTCACCTTAGGGAACACCTACATAAAATGGGCATCTTTCAAGATGAACCCATATGTAGACTATGCAATGAGGAGGATGAAACAGCCTCTCATATCATACTAGAGTGCCAGGTACTCACGCACTGGAGGTATAACCTACTGGGGCCGGTAAACCCACAGGAAGACTTTCCAAAAGAAAATCTGGTGAAAAGGCTACTCAGCCTGATAAAGGTAACAAACCTCTTCACCTGAACATAACGATGTAACTGACATAGTACATTAAGTCTTAAGGCTGCAGTATTGACGCCTCAGTCAGTAAGATAATGATTGTTAAAAGTTCAGAATTGCTACGTTTTACAAAAGGTAAGTATGTAATCCGTACCATCTGACAAAAATGAACAAACCTTCTATAGTTGCTTAATGATGATGAAATAATAAAGGTGGAACAGGAAAGGAGTTTGGATTTGATGACCTCCTCATGTCATAGGGGTATACGCCTGCCCACTTCGATTTCACTTGACACGAGCGCCGCTCTATCGGAATTTTAGGTAAACAAACATAACTGTTAACTTACGAACCGCGCCGCATAATGTCGTTTTAAGCGTTGCTGGGTTGGCGTATAGAGAATTTAAACTTTTAATGTCTCTTTCTCACTTCGATCCATTTTTCCTATTTGTGGATTTTCTGCTTCTTCACTTGCCTGTTGGCTTATTATAAAGGATCATCCTTGAGATTCTCTCATCTTGTAGCCTTTCTACATGTCTTAACCACCTAATTTTTTGTGAAGCTTAATACGATAATTTTTTTTTAACCTTCTCCTTTTCTTGTTCCATTATAAATAGCTATAAGTATATTTCTGGAAAAATGATCTTTTTCTTACAATTTTTACAGCTGCGTAATGCGTATATTCATTTTTGAAATATATATCTTTAATAGAAGTTTGGTAATTCATTTTTAAATGATTGTATTGCACAATTAATGAACGCAATGTCAGTAAAGTTTAATTTATCTGGATTTAAATAAAATAATTTAATCGGTTACTTTTGCGCTACCCTAAAATTGTTTCAACAGAATTTCCTAGCATCTGAAAATGAGCGGCTTAAAGGCACCGCAAACGGTAGTATCTTTCGAAACACATCCTTTCAATCTCGGCTTTTATCCAGCACAAAAGTGAGATAATGCGTTATTGACCCTACAATGAAACGATCCCGCACGTCAATAACGCTTCTCGAATGATGAATGCTCTATCTTTGCCAAAGCTGTTACGGTTAAGTAAAAATTTTAGGTTAATATTGGCTAATTTTTTATATTAGCAAACACATTTTAAATGGTTTTATTATATATTTAATAGTATCTTATATTCCGAGACGGGACATTAGTTATTACTGTCTATAAACTAAATTTTGAGACGGTAATAAATGTCCTGTCGAGGTATACATACTATTTTATTTTTAACAATAATTTATTAAAAAATACAAGAAAACAAGTAGTAACGGCACCCGCTAGAGAGCGGGAACAATACACTTCTAAATAAACTAAACAAAAAATTATTTATTAAATTTGAAAAGTCGTAAATGCTGAAATTTAGGCGTGCACACATTCAAGGTATCCTGAGTTCATATCCGTTGTTCGTTAGTCTCTATCGGTTCTGGAAGATGAGTTATAAATGCGTACAGACAGACGGACAGACAGACAGAAGCGTTCCATATGACTTTTCAGAACTTTAAGGTTTAGAAGTCTAAAATTGGGACAACAGAAACAATTTTGCTATCGTATTTTGGCGACTTACAGCATGATAAAATCAATGATACAACTTAAGAAAAAGATTGACATCTCCAAACGCAAAGCTGTAGGCATTTCTAAAACGTCAGATTGTTGATTTTAATCCTAAAAAGTCAAGTGTTTTTTAAAGGTAGAACATTGAAAGTTTTTTAAGCAAAGCTCCCGAGGAATTTTAGCTTATTAAAGTAAATTTTTAAATTACACTAAGACCTACAAAATTGAGTAAAATTCGTCAAAAAATATGTGTTTGCGAAAGGAACTTGTATAATCAAGCTTTTGGGTATCACTCCATTTCAGGATGCTTAGTTGATTTTGAATTTTGGAAAAGTTTAATTTTCGAGTCAAGTAGTTTGCTCAAATCATCAAACTGTTTGACTTGATGCATCTCTGTAGTACATAAGCTTTTTTAAACTAATAATTTATACGTTTTTACTCTTTTTGACAAATATCAGCACACTGAAAAAAATATTTGGATCACATTGTGAATTTGCGTAGATATTGATGGAAAGTTTACAGTCTCACAGCTGTAAAAAAATTGCCAACAATAAAAAGTGATTTGTACAAGTACGTTGTGAAAAAAAATGTGTTTTCTCAGATATAATGTGAAATTTCATATAACCTGTAGAATTCACAAGATATGCCAGTAATAAAACACATTTTCTTTGTAAAATGCTACACAAAATGTAAAATTGCAATGAGGAATCACAGATACTTATTGTTTTCTCAAAACGTATTGTAAGTTCACCATTTTTATGTGTTTTTACAGTCGACTTTGTGAATTCACATTTTGAAAATACAACCAATTTACCCACCCTCCTGTGAAATTACAAGACCTGAGGAGTAGAATCAAATTTATTGTTAATTTACCAATGGATTGTGAATTTGCATCCTGATAAGAACATTCTAATATTACATTAATAAGAATATCACACTGATAAGAATCTTGCATTGTAATATTAGATAGTGTTGAAATTTTCACATGTTTACATATGGAATTTTTTTTCTGGAAACCTAATCATTGAGAAAAATAATAATTTTTAAGAAAAAAATGGTTTTTTAAAAATGCATTTGTTAATTAACAAATAAAAACATTTTTTTTAATCAAGCTCTTAATCCCAGAATCATAATACGAGGTTAAACTCTTTTTATTTTAGAACCTGTATCTAATGTAGGAATACAATACAATAATTGTACTGATACAGAAATATTGTGAATTCTTCACAGTTGCATATTAAATTCTTCACAGTTGCATTGTGAATTCTTCACAGTTGCATTGTGAATATCTGAGATTGCATGATTTTCTGACCAATGAAATCGTCTGTCGCTCGATTAATTCGTGCATCACCGGGTCAGTAACCGTTTTATCGCCTATTAGTTCATTTGTGAATGTACTGTGAATAAAACGAAACGTGTTGAGTGTACTGTGGACAGTGTTTGTAAAAGTCTCACTGTAGGTGAGTTCATATTATTTTATTTGACTGCATGCTTATTATCACAGGAATAATTCTTCCGCAGTTTTGTATGTTGTATTGTATATTTTTTATAGCTTTTTTTGTATTATAAAGAAACTGTACGTGGATATGTTCTAAAAGATTGGTTTAATATGCATATTTTTATAGAGTTATCTTCAGAAAGTAATGCTAGTTTCTGTGAAAAAGTGACGCGAACATAGGAAAAGAAGTTCTACGAGCAGCAAAGAAAAATGTACTTCCAGCTACACCACTTCCAGGAGTCTTTGATAAGGAAAACGATAGTGATTATACTTGCCTCATTTGTTAACAGCGATTCTTCTCCACCTCTCACACCAATGTCCTGTGATTGAATAACAGCAGTGGTAGCACACAGGTACGTTCTTAATTATAATTACTTTGAATTACCATAATAAACATAACCTCAATCTCAAAACCTTTAGAAATTGATGGTTAAAGGTTTGTGCCTCATATATTCCTGTTCAAGTTTTACAAATTTAATAATTTGTTCAATTGTCATAAGTCAGTTGCTAATGAACTAATTTAATGATACATAAATATTTTTTAGGAGCTATTCAAGAAAAGTTCCCCTCAACAACAGATAAAGAACTCCTAAAATGCGTTGGGAGTTAGGACCAATTTAGCCTCCACGGACAGTGATCGAGACGAGGTCCCAAGGAAAAGAAAAAATGTCTTATAACGTATTTTTTTTTAATAAATTGTCAATATTGACCAATTGATGGTAATGCATTATGTTATTTCAATAGTGACCCAATATTGAATGTGTCAATGTATCCACTAATTATGCAAACGTAAGTATTTATTTCTTGTGTACTTAATCACATCAATTGAGAATTTGTATGTATTGCATTTGTACGTATTCCTTAAAAATGCATTTCTTAATTAACAATTAGGTAAACATTAATAAAGAAACCGTTTTTTCTTCAAAAATTATAATTTATATTGCTCTCTCATATTCTAAATTTTTTTTATATTTTTTTATTTGTTTATTTAATAAACAAATTGTTATAAATAAATAGATTTTGGCGTAATATTTTAAATTAAAAAAAAATTAAAAAAATAAATAAAAAAAATCCCAAAAAAATGAAACACGGTTGTTTTTATTTTGTTCAATAAAAAATATAACGCCAAAATTTATTTATTTATAAAAAATTGTTTGTTAAATAAACAAATAAAAAATTCTAAAAAAAATTTGTTCAGAATATGAAGAAGCAATATAAATTATGATTTTTGAAGAAAAAACAGTTTTTAATATTAATATTTACCTAATACTATACAAATACAATACATACAAATTCTCAATTGATGTGATTATACAAGAAATAAACACTTACATTGTGAATTCGCCATATTGAATCATTTCCACAATTTAATTTCACAACACGTTTGCATTCACAAACTTATAGTGAAAGTAATATGTGAAATCACAATACTCTTTTAGTTGAACTGTGATTTTTACATTGTCATTTCATAAGTTTTGGAGTAATTTCACAACATAGAAATACAAATAATATTAATTTCACAACTATTCTGGAATCTGCTCAAGCCCACAGCGTTCACTGTGATTTCACAATGACTTTGGGAATTTTTGAATTTTCTTGTGAAATTTCACAACTACAAAGGTAATAATTACAGTCAATATCTAGGGCCACAAGTAACCCATGATTTTAACTGTAATTTCACAAAACGCGTTTTTCAGTGCAAGCTGGAAGATAGGTACCTACCTACTCAAGCAGAGTTGTCTATATAAAGACGAGGAAAATTGAATCATCTAAAGTAAATTAACCATTCGATTTCCCATGAGATTTTAAAACGACTTTTTCGGTTATTGAATCTACTGAGTCACATGATCCATCCTGACAGAAATTAGCACCTAACCATCGTTTAAATTACGTTAGTTAGTTAAATATACAAATATAAGTCACAAATCTCATAGCACCCAAATTATTTCCACTAAAGGAAGTGCAGAAGTAACTGACGTGGATCTTTGTAGCAAAACAAATCGTCGGCAGTGAGTCCAATAAATTTTACGAGAACAAGCATGAATAGTAATTGCTTTATTATGTTTATCAGAATTAGAAGCGAACAAAGAAGACATCCCTTTCAACTAAAAACCCAATAAAAGTGGATCATTGGTGTAGTAATGGGGCGCAATCGAATGCTAATAGAGTTGCTTAAATGGGGAGATCGTTTCGGGTTTCGGTGTGCACTACATAAAATCGAAATAAAGATATTTTACAATCACGTCAGTGGCGGCAACATTGTATGTCGTCTCCTAGTTAAACGAATGGATAAAAACTCATATCATTTATATGAGTTTTTTTTTTCTTTTTAGCAATGTAACAATTGCTGGCGTCCCAAGAAAGAATTCTGGAGAAAAATACTTTTAGGTTTGATTTACATTCAGCACTCAGTGTAACTATAAAATCCGAAGATGGTTTTATATTAAAAAAAATACCCTACAATCGCGCTCCTTTTTCTGATACCATCTTATATGTATTGTCATGTTTTATTGACATTAAGAAATTTAAATTTTCATCCGGCTCTTAAACTCTTAGGGCTTGGATATCTAGCAATAATTTTTTTTCATTTATTCCCACTAAATTTTTTATATTATTAAAGAAAATATTCAAAAATAAAATACACAAAAATTAAATTTATAATTTATATTTTTAACAAAAAACTCAATTATTATCCAAAAAACATTTTAGACAAAGACACTTTAGTTTTTCCGAACACCTCGCCTGAATATTTGTATTCAAGGGCTCGGCGCACGTAGAGTTTTCGAATTTTCTTTCTGATTTTTAATAATTTTTTATAGTAATACAATTTTTTTTTAAATAACTTTTAATATAATTTTTAGTAAAATTTTCCGCTCTTTCACGTGGTGCTATTAGTTTTTTGAATTTTTTTTGAGATATAATGGAAAACCCAAATTTTCTATTTTATTTTCGAAATTGTGAAAGATTTTTTGTCGTTTTCTACACCCATTCAAGTACTTAAATGTCAAGTTTTAACGATATCACATTTTGTGCAAGGTCAAACTCTCTGGCAACTGGGATATACCACTATTCAACAAAAACTGTTATTAAACCACTTATCTCGTTACATCTATTTTTCACTACTTGCACCTTCTGACCTCGACAACACTCAAAGGTTTCCTTTGACTCTTTCCAATTCTTTACTTTTCACACCTTTCCCAATCTCTTTTCTATTGTAATTTTCTACAACCAACTATTATAATCTTCTATTAAACTTCTATCGTTGCAAAATTCTATCCCTTGCTGACTTTTCACCAGTAAACTTTTCAAAAAAATTCTACAAACACCTACGGCCATCTTTTTCATATTTTTCTTCTTTCTTTACTATTTCTTTACATTCCTTTATTACTTGTTATTTTATAATTATTTTATTTTATTTGTAAATTTTTCCAAAAATTTCCTTTTTCTTATCCAATTTTTTTGTTGTCACTTCTCTCTACAACCCTCTTTTTTTTAACCACCCCGATTTACTATTTTTTTATTGGCCTTTGTCTATCTATATTATATTTTACTGATGTCTGTTCAAATTTCTTACTATACTTAATTTCTTTATTAATAATATTTCCTACTAATCATTTATGATTGAATAAAGTTATTACTACTATGGCCATTAGCCTCGTGTTCTGTGTAGGCTTTGTTACTGTTTCCCAGCGCCACTTTAGGAACAGCACTGTTAATTAGAACCCAACAGTGAATGGTCGAGTGAGGAATCACACCTGGTATATGAAAATCAATTTCTAAATTTTTAATTAATTAAAAATTAGAAAAAGATTTCTGCCCTTGGATTATGAGTCCAGTGCTCTACCGCTGAGCCACCAACCCCCCTATTATTATTATTATTATTATTATTATTATTATTATTATTATTACTATTCGATATTCTATCCTTCAAATTGTCATAACATTCTACCCTTTTATTTACATATCCTTCTACAACATTATTTCTACAATTTCATAGCTTCAATCTTTAATGTTTAAATTAAATTGTTAGAATATTATTCTTTTATGACATTTCACATTTTTTTATTTCCTTTACTAATTTATAGGTAAGAATATCTTTCTTTTACTTTATTTTTCAAATCTTTAACGAAACTATAATTTTTTTTTATTAGTATTAAATAGGATCATTTTGTCATTAATAATTACATCTAAATAATATTAATCTACAATTAAAATTACCAAACAACCTCAGATTATTACAGTATTACAAAACAGTACAGTATATTCGTGCGCAATTTTTCCATTCGTGCGTAATATGCTTTTTACAACACTTGTTACGTAATATACGGAATTCTGACAGATTCATTAACTCATTGTTGTAAATAATTAGATCGAAATGAAAATGATAAATCTTCTAATTTGTTTTAATTGATTATTATAGAATTCTGAACCATTTCTAAAGAGAGAAAAATCTATTCAATTATAAAAATATTTGATATCGTTTAGCCTCAGGCATCCTTTACACACCCATTGTAAACTGAAATTACCGTAATTTAGACTATAGTCAAATACAATCAAATGATAAAAAAGCTGCATTTAAATTCAAAGCGCACATGTCCGCATGACAAAAATATATCCACTTAGACACCCTTTTTGTAATTTTACACTGTAACATAATGTTGGCATTCCGTCCATTAAGGGGTGCATTTAAATATATCTACTGATAAAATTCACTGATTTCTATCAATTTTAAATTAGCATGTATTTATGCAGTGAACAAATCTGAGCACAAAGGTCCCACCATATGGCCTTTAGGAATCACAAAAAGCCACCGAATTATTTGAAGCTAATTCAATTTTTGATAGAGGAAAAAGATAATAGAAATTTTCAGGAGATATTTTATTGAATAGTTAGTGGAAAAATAACCTCTCCAATAATACTAAGGAATAACTTGTTCCAATCGAATTCTAAAATTTAAATAGATATTCAACTTTTGATATTTGACAGCTATTTAGAGGAATATTATGAGAAACGAAAAACGTTGGAATGAATGTACCACTCTTTGAGGAGACTGTGTTAAATAGAGATGAATCAAATCATACTAGTTTCCTAAGTAAAACTAATGAGGCTTACCACTAGGTCGGAAATTCTAAATGAATTTATGCAGAAACGATAAAGAAGGGGATTTAGTGTTTCTAGGTAAAAATATCTCAAGATATAATTACCCGTTTCCAGAGAAATTGCAATTTAAATTAGTAATAAATTAGTATTAAATCTCGCGGGTAAATCTAACCAATGGCCTGGCGATCTCATGCGATATATTTGGTCAATGTTGTCATTTCTGGGTTAAATTCTCTTAGCACGTGCTTACACTAGTCACCAGTTCGACGTAAGTATGTCATAGGAACTGTTGATTACTTATTTGTTATTGTCGAATGTGAAATTCTGGATTGCTGTTTGCTTTGTAATTTTGGACGCATGTAATTTGCACCACGAACAAATATTTTCAGATAATTTTTCATTTTTAGGGATTAGAGACGTAGGTAATTTGGACCACGGGTCTAATCGGATTTGCTTCATACAGGAACGGGTCTGCAAAATCGTAACAACTTCTTAATGCATATTTGGTATTCAGTTTTTAAAACCATCTGAGGCAATAGATTTCTTTAATGCAGAATTATTTTACTTAATGAAAGGATTGTTAAATTTAGGGAGTACCTTATTTTTCTAATAATAGTTTATTTCCCCCAAAGGTTTGGTGTAATAATATAGATATTTTGTACAGAACAACTAACAGTTGCGAATCATTTCACGCTAAATTTAATTCTTGTTTTCACAGTGACCACCCAAATATATTTCAATTTAATACAAATTTATTAAATTTTCAGGGTGACAATTATTTAAAAATAATTAGAAGCGCTAATTCGTTTGTTAAAAAAACCAAGAAAAAATATAACTGAAAAATTAGATTTTGTTAAAAATAACGTATTAAAATATGAAGAAAAAGTGATATATCTAGGTATAATTTTGTAAAAACGGTTGCCTTCCCTTTTAGTATGTAAGCAGTAATTTTTTTATATGTAATTACTTACTTTTTTGTATACCAATAAATAATTTTACAAATTTCTATTTACAAAGTTTTTCTTTCAATAAAAAAATGGTCAACTTTTAAGAAATGTAGGTACCTACTAAAATAATTAAACATTTAAACTGTTAATCCCCTCGACCCTTATCCCGTGGTCCACATTACTCACCTTTTTTCAAACTACCTGAATCCGCGGCCGAGATTACCGTCTCTGGTATTTTTTTTATTTCTTGACTATTTGTGTGATTTTAGTGTAATTATTTGTTTAAATTTAAAGATAAACCGGAATAACATTAGAAATAAATGAGGTTATATTTATATCCAAATGTCACGGCCGTCAGCTGATTCGAGTCAGTGTCTGGTTGGTTCTTAATCCTTGTGTATTTTCTATAAAATGGTTTATCTTTTGTGTTTCAAAAGTCTCGACTTGAAACGTATTTAACAGTTTTTAATTTTTTAATCCTTTAGTTATAATACTTATAATTGCACACATTAATAGGGTATACAATGGACATTATTTTTTATCTCTGATACCTATTAAATTATTAAGAACATTTTTAGTAATATTTTATAAACTTTCTTTGGTTTTTTGCCTACAAATATAAATTCAGAGATTAACATCATGTAATAGTCGCATGTTTCTGTTAAAAGAAATCTAGTGTTAGCTACGACTACTCTTGAAGTATCTATTTCGCTCTGTCTATTAATTAGAAAAAGATGATGCCAACGGGAAAAAACTAAAGAAATGTGGCAACTATTTCATTGGTCTACATCACGGTTCATAATACGTCACAATTCGTAAATTTAAATTTAATTTCCAAGGCCCCCTTTAATAATGAAACCGGAAAATTTTGGAAATGTTTTCTACTGGTCATGCAGTTTCATAGGGGCCAATAAAAAAATTTCATTACTAAGCCTCATTATTAACAAAATCAGCCCTACAATGTAAAGATTCCGAAAATTTACTAGCTTTCTTTCAAACATCTTATAGTAAAAAGCCAGTCCCAGTCGATGAAAATTCCTAAAAATATGAAAGTACAAAGTATTTATCTGAAGAAAGGGCTGATAATTTAGAAAATGTATTAAAATAGTGGAAGATGCATGAGACTGCATTCCTATCTAAAATGGCTAGAGATTTTCTAGCGATACTTGCTACATCAGCATCACTAACAATGACCAAAGTAGGAATAGACTAAATGAATCTGTTAGATTTTTAATGTCTTTAAATTCCTGGATGACTAACCTCACTAACTCTGGTCCCCCTGATACTTTATATGCGTTCTTGTTTTGGGGCTGCTGTACCAAAGTTATGAGTACAAAAAACTTTGAAAAATTCTTGGATTCATTTTACATGACAAGTATATTAGAAAAATGTCTCAAAATTCTGAAACTGCTATGCTTGACTTGAGTTTAATTTGATTTCAAATCAAACTCGTGAATCTCTAGCTCTGCTTGATGCTGAAGCGTATTTGGTTATCAAAGATAAATCGTTCTACAAAAAAGTAATTGGAATGAATGTATCATCCAACTAACTTATTGAATCATGGAGTATAACTGAAACGGTTAATTTTGCAATGCTATTCCACTATCCATTTAATAATGTGTAAGATCTAAAACCTTTAATATGTCTACCCGCGAAGCTACAAACACCTTATTAACCCTTAGAAATATAAATCATCCTCTTAGAGGTGCAAAGTTCGGGACACACCAGGGAGTGAATTATGAATATATAAAGTGTGTATCTCGGAAACGCTCTCAGAATTAAAGCTAAATATTTATGGGGTGCTGCAAATCGGCTGCTTTTATATTACTTATACAGTAAAAGTGAGCTATAAAAGCTCGCTAAAGCTCTTCCGGAAGCCGAGTTTTCGGTGTACTTTACACTGCTCGCTTCTCTGTAATAGAAGATAATGTTTATAAATATGCATGTGTAAATGTAAGGCTTCAAGTAGACCCAGAACGAAGCGACTTGAATACGTAAAAACCCTCCATTGACGTATCGAAGGAGGAACTTAAGAGGTTATGTTAAAATTTAAAACACGCCTATTGTTACAGAATGTAAAGTCAACTGATTTTCAAGCGTGAGTATAAGAATGGAGTCTACATTGTAGAATTTGGCAAAAGATCGAGACCAAGGCCGATTCTCTACGTGAAATGGATTGAAGATTACGTTTATGTTCTGATATAGATAAAATAAATTTTATATTTTATAAATATATACTTTTCTGGAGTTTAACAAATTTTGATTGCTAGCATTTTTTTAAAAAGTTAAAAGACAATAATAATAAACAATTCAGATGTTTTTCTTGCTTCTTTTATTTTCCTTTTTCCTCAGTCGGCCGGAAACAGGAAAGAGGAAAACTCGGAACGATTCTTTCCTTGTGCTTGTTCTATGCCAGAAATTTGTAAGTGAGGTTATAAACAAAAACTGACCAACTGTCATTAGATGTAGAGAGAATGTAGAAAAGTGAAAACGTAGGAAATGTAGATAAGTAAAAAACTAAATTTAATCAGACGTTAGATTTTTTATATAAATAAAAAATTTCAAGGTTTTTTATACCTTATTCATAATTTTATTTGCGACCAAAAAATTTTTCTTTTTATAGGCTCTAGCGGCCGCGCGCCACAACAATTGTGTGGCAGATTTAAACCGATCGCGCTGGTCACGCATAAGTCTGATTGTAAAACTCGCTTATTAACTGTCGTAGATGTGGGTTTAAGTCGGTCAATTTAACAGTTTTCCGGCAGAAAAGCCTCACTAAAGACAAAAAACTCGTCGAAAGTAATAATGTTTTCCACGTACACGAGTTGAAAAATGACGGATCGTCTAAGATCAAAGGGACTGTTTTGAAAATATTTATTTATTATTTCTTCTAAAGATCTCGTGGGCTGGATTGGAACTTTACGCATGCCGGAGGTTGCCCACCGTTGGACTAGACAATTGGAAATCCAGATCATCATGCATAGTTGAACTGTTTTTAATTGCAGAAATATAAATGGAAAATTCCCAGATGTGCCGATAAGTTGCTATGATCTGCAATTGAAACGGGATAAACTATATGCAAACATTTTATCATGCCCGTGGGCATATTGTATGGTTTTGGTTCTGTGCACCATTTTTAATACAATGGTCGTTTTTTGTGCTTTTTCTATTCTTCTATGTCGTATTTTCAATGAAAATACCCTTTGCAACTGTTTCCAAGGTCGGCCGATACAAGTTTTGTGTTACAATGCCGCCTTTTTAAACATTGTTTGAAGATGATGAAGTGGACTGTAATAACGTTCGTTTTCCAGAAAACCCCAAATAAAGCACACACGTTACGTTTATCAAGTTTATTAAACTTTAACGATTAAAAACGTAACAAATAAAAACACTACATTGGTAACACTAACCAACACTATTGGTAACAATAAATAACTCTAAAATGATTTAACTTTACACTATTAGACATTCAGAATGAATTTGTATTTTTACAACATTGTGAAAAGAAATAGTTTTACGTTACATTATTAACGGAGATGTAGTCAGTTGAACAATCAAAGAAACACTAATTTTTGCCTTACTTAGGAGCACATGAGAATTTGAATTTAAAAATTACGTTGTATTTGGCCAACGGAGCAGACCCGCTTGGTTTCGCAGCTAAGGACATACTGTGTTTGAAATATTTTACTGAACCAGGAAGCAATTGAAAATACGTCGCATTTTAATATGTCACGCCCCCTTGCTTACGCTCAGGAATGTGTGTCTACGTGCCACAAACGCATGCAGGTGTTTAGAAGAACCGGAAGTGCAAGGCGAATATATCTGGCGTCTTGCCGATAGCTCAGTTGCCATTTATTTTCTATGAATGCAATGAATATTTATTTAATTTCAATTGAAATGAAACATTGTGATTAAAATAAACATGCATGTTCTAATAATTAATAATTAAATAGTAATGTACATTGGAAAATAAGACGGTTTAAAGTTTAAAAATGTATCATTTAAAAAAAATAACAGTTGTGTTCCGTTTTGGTTTCCATTCTCAGTTCGGAAACGAATAATATGCCACATTTCAAGTGTAATAAGTAATTTGTATTTTAAAAATACAATTAAAAAAAAGTAATATTTAAATATTTATTAGCAAATGCAAGTATTATTCTAAACATTAGGCAACGTTGTGCATCTAACACGGAATAAAATTTATGACGTAATTGGTGAAACTATTTTTGTTATAAAAAGGCTAAAACTGGTATAATAAGAACAACTCCTACTGGAAGCAATTTTACAACTTGGACTTCAGATTGGAAGACTATGGAATATAAAGGGGGGAGTTGACGCGCACGATAAGGCACTTGAGAGGCATCAAACATGACACCACTTCTACAGTATAAATGACCACGTGCCCTCAAAATTTGTTTTTGAAAAAAATTAGAAATTAAAGTTAAATCCGGATAATTAAACTCAGCACCATATCTTCTCTGATATTTAAACAAGATACAGGCACATGCATCTGTAAAAATCTGTAGGTAATTTCTAAAAAGCACTCCACTGGATAACCTTCAAGTCTAAAGTTAAACAGACAATGCACAGCAAATCATAAGAAAAAAAACCATATGAAAATCAAGCGATAGCAAGACAGCTCTACTTGCCTTTGAGAATCATAAAGGGTAATCCATAAGTGATATCAAATATTAAAGCAAATGTCTCAAGATAATATATTAGAACTTAAACGGGTAAAAAGGACAAGAAGGTAATGTTGGCAATGGGCCAACAGATAAACTGGAAAACTGGCTAGGCAAAGCTCTGGATAACCCTTCGTTGGACCGTAACCTGCATTAGCACTGACGCTTTTCGAAATGACTTCAATAATTAAAACTATAACTTCTTAAAATACGTGACAGCAACCGGATGTCGATAAGCCAAGAATGTACAAATAAACATTGAGCCAAAAAGGTACGTGAATATAATGAAAAAGTACGTGTAAATAACAAAAAAATACGTTAAATTTGATTTGTTATTAAAACGAAAGTATTTTCGTCAAATAACGAAACGTTCGTTAATAAATTTATTTCCGTTCATGGATTAACGTACCTATACGAGGGTAACATTGGTTTTCGTTAGGCCAGGCGCAGACTACAGACTTTTTATCGGCCGGTAGTTTAGTCGGGTTCTAAATTAGTATGAAGATATATGTATTAATCGGCCGATACCAGATCGTTTTAGTGTGCGCTCTTGCATACATCTTCATATTAATTTAGAACGCGACTAAACTATCGGCCGATAAAAACTCTAGCCTGCGATAGGCCTTAATATTACTAAAACGTGTTTGTTACATAACGAATAGGATTTATTAATTATACTACAATTTTTCGTTTAATAAAAACCTATGTTGGTTAATAACGATATTCATTATCTAGTCGTCAATTAACTAATTAACAAATTATTTTGTCCATTAAGCGGCGTTCAGACTTTACAATTTACTTGAATTCAAGTAACTTGAAAGGAGTAACCTGAATTCAAGTGAACGTTCATACTATTTCAATATTTCATTAAAGTCATTTCAAGTGGACATTTTTACTTAAATGATTCCTGTTTCAAGTTACAAAAATGGCGTCGAATAATCTGATTCCTGCTGGAATAAAAATTGTAAATAAGCTAAGTGTAGATGGATTACTAAAAATCAGAGAAAAAATTCTACACTTCATTTTACAAAAAATACAAACAGAAAATAAAACCGACATAACCTCACAATTTATTTTTTTAATTTGATATATTAGGTAGGTGTTAAAAAGGCTCGTTCAGACTTTACAAGTTACTTGAATTCAAGTGCAATAATTGGTACAACTTGAAACAAATTGAAAGGTGTGAACATCATTTCACTTGAATTCAAGTGAAAGCACCTTTCAAGTTTCAAGTAGAAGTAGAGACCAAGTTAACTTTTGCTTTCAAGTTGGGGACTTGAATCACAGTTGAATAGTGTGAACTGATATTCAAGTGCACTTGAAGTCACTGGAAGCAGTGAAAGTGGCTCTGCACTGCGGCAAATTAGTCAACCACCCACGGAGGGTTCTAATCACAACATTCGACGCCATTTTTGTAAACTTGAAAGTAAATATTTCAACTTGAAATGACTTGAATGCAATATTGAAATAGTCTGAACGTTCACTTGAATTCAGGTTACTCCTTTCAAGTTACTTGAATTACGTAACTTGTAAAATCTGAACGAGCCTTTCAACTGTGACTCAACTCGACCTTCAAGCCCTTAACTTGAAAGCAAAAGTTAACTTGGTCTCTACTTCTACTTGAAACTTGAAAGCACCTTTCAAGTTACTTGTATTCAAGGGAAATGATGTTCACACCTTTCAGTTTGTTTCATGTTGCACCATTTATTGCACTTGAATTCAAGTAACTTGTAAAGTCTGAACGAGCCTTTATGGTGCTGTTATTCAACAGGTGGAGGATTACGTGTTGGCAGTGCCGGTTTTAGCACTAACACCACCCTAGCACTAACTGCAATTCAAACGCATACGAAAAAAAGGCAATTATATAACGCGGCGCCCCTTTATGTCTGGCGCCCTGAGCGGTCGCCCAACCGCTCCCTTCCCTAACGCCGCTACTGCGTGTTGGAAGAAATAAAACCTACAAGAGTAAAAATAAAAAGATTTAATAGGTACCAAAATAAAACGGTATAAAATAAAACAGTATAAAATAACTAATTCAAAAACTCTGATAAAATGTGAACTTTGGAGTATGGCTTTCCTCCAGTCCTTTTAAAAAAAATACGTTTCGATAAAATTCGAAAACATGTTTGACTGAGGAGGAAAATTTAAATTGAAAACAAAAAACGTTTCAAAACATAAATATACAGCTCTTAAAAATGAAAAAGTTTGTATTTGATATCATCAAAATATAAATAAATGAATAAAAAGGATAAGTGTCCTTTTACTTCCTGGGTCTTTGTTCCCAAAAATAGAAATGATTATTGAGAATCTTTGATGGTAAATTTTAATATTTTTTTCTTGCCATCCTTAAGATCCTTTTTATAAATTTTATCGGTAGGTACAAAGTACAAAAAATATGAAAGATTTTAATACATAGTTTAGTAGAAACAAACTTTTTATTGTTTAATGTAAAATTGAAAATAAATGATATTACTGTTAATATATAAATAGGTCCTACTTACTTTCTGAATATGTGGCATCTAAATTGCCTAAGAGGCCTTTTACTAACTTATCTTTTACATATTCCTTGATTTTAGAAATGAGACAATTTTCTAATAAGCCATTTCCCGTTTTAAATCCAGCATTGAAGTCCATATCAATCTATCAAATTAAAAATTTAAAATAACTTAGATACATTTAAGTGTTACCAGCCGAAATTCTGTTGGACTTGTATACATTGGCCATTTTTTAAATAATTCAGTTATGCTTGCAGTATTCTTATTAACAAAAACATTTTATCATCCACTACGCCTCTGGTTGTATCTCGCCCCATGTTGAGCTTTTACTTTTTCTATTTTGGAGACGAGGCGACGTGACAATCCTTTGGAGAAGTTAATTTCCCTTTGCTTCTCATAAACCTGCCTTTTTGACTCTCTCACTTTTTTCCTAATGGTATTTTTATTCAACTTAATGACATTCAGCGAGAATTTCCATTTGTAGTTAATTCCTACTCTGTGTATTATATTTAATTAAACTTAATGAGAAAAGTTGGAAATATATATAAAAATTTTAATCTATGAAATATTAAATTTTTGCTAAAAGGATAACATTTTAAAAATAAATCAAAATAACAGAAAGGACAATGTGAGGAAATCAGCTAACATAGATTGGAAACGTATAAAGGGTTATAGAAAAAATATTAAAATAATAGAAAAAGATTCATCCTGACTCTGCCGTCAAAAAGAAGGTTTTCAACATCATGAAGAAGTTGGTGGCTATGTGAATTGTGAATCATGTATTTTTCATTCTAATGAGAATAATTTTTTTCAGTCAAATGATTTTTGTTATGCCTAATTTGTTTTCAAATATTTTTGTATAGGGCTTCACATATATTTTGACATTCCATATTTTCATTCTGAATAAAATGACATGTTTCTTTATATTAAGGGAGTACTCTCGATACCACACTAGTTAAATGTATGCTCTGTGTTATGACACACATATAGATAACACAGAATTAAAATATAAAATACAAACAAAATAAAATAAAGATGTAAAGTTCAACAATGACATCAAGACAAACATAATAGTATGTGTAAACATTAAAAAAAAAGTAAATATAAAAATAACATGAGATAAAATAGATATTGAGCATCATAATTCCACACTCAGATTTCGCAACCATTCAACAGCCTGTGGTGTTGCTCTCAAGAAGTTGTCATCAGTCCCAGTAAATTTTCTGAGTGAGCAGTCGTTAACAATGGTTTGTTCTTGAGCACCACAGTCGCACCCATTTATATAAGGAAGCTCCACATCGGCCATGACCTGTCCTTATTCTAGTGAGTGCTACCCAGGTTTTTCTTGGTAGATGAAAGCCCGCTGGAGGGTTTGGGGTTTCAAGTAGAGGGTACAGTCTGGGATTTACTATGTTACTCCAGTTCGTACGCCAAATTTCAGCACCATCATAGTTTTGACTTAGGAGTTGTTACGCAGTCCTCACAGGAGGATTTCTTGATTTGAGTCTTCCAAATTCAATCAAGTATTGGTGGATAGGAAGGCCAGGGTTGTTAGAAATCTTTTTAAACTCTCTTATCAGTATATTACATCTTCGTATTTCAGGTTGTTCAATGTTACTAAGGACTGGTAGCCAGTAGAGTGGAGTGGTTTTAATAGCACCAGAAATTATTCGCATCGTTTGGTTTAGCACCACGTCGACTTTTCCCACGTGCGGACTGTTTAGCCAAGCCGACGAGCAGTATTCAGCAGTTGAATAGACCAGACTTAGCGAAGTGGTACGAAGTGTATCTGCATCAGCTCTCCAAGTTGTTCCCGCTAACTTATATAGAATGTTATTTCGGGATTTTAGTTTTGCAACCAGATTTGATAGATGCTTGTTATAAGAGAGGGTACGATCTAGTGTTACTCCTAAATATTTTGGGTGGGAGTTCTAAGGAAGCTCAGCGCCATTTAGAGATACTTGTAGTAAGAATTTATATTTGGCAACGCCGCGTAAAAGGAAAAGAGACAGAAGTATGCTTTCAATAATGTCACAAATGTGCTGGCAAATGCACTAGTAAGCAACCCATACACGAAACGAAGAAGAAACTATCGTGCAAACATCAACAATTTATAGGCTTTGCATCTGTGTTTACCAAAATGTTCGACTCTAAATTATTAAATCATCATTTTAATATATTATAATGTACCAATATGCCAAGTTTCATTAAATTCCGAACGGTAATTCTAAAACCGAGAGTACTACCTTAAGTGTTTGAATTTCACTGTGAATTCACATCAAACAATTACAAAGTAAATTCCATTTTGGGTGAATTCAAAGTATACGTATCTATTATTTTTATCGATTTGATGGAAGATTATATTAGTGAAATATCCATTTTAATAAATTTGGCAAAGTTTTTAGTGAATGATTTTTATTGGCATTCATTTAATTTGACATTGACGTTTAAATTAAAGCTCGTGCCGCAGATTAAATGTAAATGTATACTTGATCTTGATTGGTTAAATTTAGTTGCTTTATGATTATTGGTTATTAAAAATGTTGAATTTTCATTATTGAACACTTTTTAACCAATCAAATCAATTTTACAAACACACTATTGAATAAAAGGAGCGAGTTTCGACAGAAGACAAGTTTAAAATTCAATTTTTGCTTTAAGTTGTCAAAACTCTGTTCTCGTCATTATTGATTAATTTCGTTGAGAAAGGTAGTCAAATTGCGTAGTTCAATTTTCCTATTGATTTTAAGCCTGTTGTTGTAGTTATTTTCTTTCTTTTTTTTTATTTTTTGCCTTTTCTTTCCTCTGTTTTTTTCTTTTTCCTTCTTTTCTTTTTTGTTTCTTTTTTCTTTTCTTTCTTTTCTTCCTATTCGTGTTTGTCTTACCGCATAATACCTATAGATTCTGTTGCGGCGTTGTCAACAAATAGTTATTTGAAATGTTACTTCAGAATAGATAAAAAGTTTTTACCGCAATTAAATTCTCAAAACAAAAATAAAATCTGCAAAATAAATAAATAAACATACTGCTTAACTAAACCAAATTAACTTTAAATTCATTATGACTTTCCTTTATGCCTGTATATAAATCCTCAATTATTTCTTCTTCATATTGCTCAATTATATCTTCCAAAATATTTTCATTTTCACTATCATGCATGATCCGCATTTTTTACTTCCAATTCTCACATATTCTTTTCCAACTCAATTACCTTTTCAATCTTTCTGTCAGTCTTCTTTATTAATGTTGTAACTTCTGTATCTTTACTTGAAATATTAGAAAAAAAATTCCAGAAGTGTGTAAAACTGATATTCTATAAATTTAAATATTATACGTCATACTTTACTTTATGTACGTCCGTTTCAGATAGTTTTCTTTATATACAGGCTGGCGCAAATTTAATACATAGATAATGAAAAAATGTGTATAAAAATAGTTGTTCCTATTCTTTGCCACTTTAATTTAAAAAGAAATACTTCTAGTTTACATTTTTATTTCCAATTTAGTACCTTATAGCTTATACATTTATTGATTATTTTGTCTCACAAACTTTCGTTTTCACATTCGCAACTAAATCAGAGTTGCGATAGTCGTATGAAACGTCACTTGGCAATTTACATAGCAAATATCGGAAACAATGCCTACTAACACGTCGGCGGGCGATAACCAGCGTCCCCACACCCTCACATCGCGAACTGGTGGAGCGTGTAAATGCTTCTAACGACCAATAGTGCTAGTCGCGTCTTGTCGCTACCAATCCGGTCATCGGCCGTGACGATAACGACCTGTTACCTGCCTCTTAGACGCCCGCCCATGGAAATGAACCTTTCAGGGAGAATGCAGGGAACTTTTTTACTTTTTCTGCAAATGTTTCAGCGGTGAAAGGTGTCGATAAACTGCGGGTATAGATAATGCTTTTTCTGAAGATAAATTAAATAAACGGTGTCACGGTGCTGTAGGTGCTGCTGCAATAACATTTAATTTAATGTCTTTCTGAACGAAACAAATTTTTTTCTCAATAATTCAGGAACATTAAAGAAAAGACGATCACTTTGGAATTTATCATGTGCCCTAAGTGTACCATAATCAACATTGCACAGGATTCTGACACGGGGAAAACATGTAAACGTATTTCTTCTGCCGTTAAGCCTATTCTTATAGAACAAAATAAACTAGAAATATTATGGTTTTGTCTTCAGCACGTTCACTGATAAAAACTTTATGTAAAGTCACATAATATTACGTTGGCCATTTACCTTATGAATTCTGTAAAAATACAATGGAAACTCACTAGATTCATTGTGTAATCTTACGAAATATATGTAACTCTATGATGTGTTTTTCATATGTAAAATTAAATATCAAATACTATTAAACGAGCAAGGTTTGTATGTATATATGTGTGTATGTGTGTGTGTGTTCGGAGGATCTCAATATCCACTCGTCAGAATTCAATGAAACTTTCAGGGTAGACTAATTCCTATCTAAAAATACCAAAAATGCAGGTCCCATTTCTGTCAAAATTCGAACTTCTGAGGTATTTACAAGAAAAGTTAAGCTTTTATTTATTTCCTAGCAACCTGTTTCTATAGTAAATTTTTTAATATATATTTTGTTATGTCATTCTGAAAACGACTTTCATTCAAGAAAGTCAAAACATCAATTAAAGCCCCCGTTTTCTTTAAAATAAGTGGTTTTATTTAAATTAGAAGAGAAACTGGTAAATATTAGTTTAATTTGTCAGTTTTTGGCATTGTCAAAAGTAGTTAATTGTCAATCATCGATCATGGATGGAAATCACATATTTTTGTGCGAGGGGTATTCCAAAGCAATGTTCAGTAACGTAGTCCTGATACATAATGTTGGTCTAGCATTGTTCGACGAAAACGTTGGTGGAGTGATGATGGAAAATCGTCATAAGAAAATAACCTATTTTTGTAAATATCAACGTCAAGGTTTGACTTTATTTAATTTCGCCATAATAACCTACAAATTTTGACAACTACTGACAGGCACATCTCTGGGTAAACGCTAAGAATATCATTTTGGCGAAGAACATCGTAACTTTTTTTTTAAATGAAAAATGTAAATGTTTCTTATCATTATACAAAATGCATGGTAGAATCAAAACATTTTGTAGGTCCAGATATCAGATAGGTACTAATAATCCAACAATATATGCTAGTTCTAGTAATTTCATGTCAAATACAAATCACAATATGAATTTTGGTATGTATTGCAGATGCAACAATTAATTTCTCGGATTGCAGCAACATTAAATTTTAACGACCAATAATTTTTAGATGTGCTACCATCTATGGTAAGAAGAGAGTATTGACATTAAATTTTGACTGAATCTAGTCAAGATGTCACTCTCTTCTTTTTTATCCCTTTAAGAGATTAATACAAAGTTAGTAAACCAGTAAGGAATTTTAATTTATTAGATTCGACATCCTAAGACAGGTTTCTGCCTTTTGGCTTCATCAGTTAGGCTTTTCGAATCCAATAAATAAAATTCCAAACTCGTACAAGTCAATAGCTATATCTGCTATAAGATAACATGTTTAGATGTGCTACCATCTATGGTAAGAAGAGAGTATTGACATTAACCGGTCTTATAATAATAATAAATTAAAATTCCTTACTGGTTTACTAACTTTGTATTAATTTCTTAAAGGGATAAAAAAGAAGAGAGTGACATCTTGACTAGATTCAGTCAAAATTTAAAGTCAATACTCTCTTCTTACTATAGATGGTAGCACATCTAAAAATGTTATCTTATAGCAGATATAGCTATTGACTTGTACGAGTTTGGATGGAGCCGGAAGGCAGAAACCAGTCTTAGGATGTCGAATCTAATAAATTAAAATTCCTTACTGGTGTACTGACCAATAATTTATTATAAATAAGACTTAATTTAATATAAATAACTATTTATATTCGTATAATAATTTCTTTAGCATTTAAAAATGTTTTGTTCCTGGTTTGATTTAATAAATATTTTTTAGGTATAAATTCTCTATTATTATTTGTCATTTGTCGACAGTAGCAGATAAAGTATTATATTCAACTTGTTGTGTGGTTATTTTATTACACTCGGATGAGTGCTGTGTAACCCACCCAAACTCATTGAATAATATACTATTTTTCAATACACTGCAGCTGTTATGGAAAAATATTTTGGAGGTTTCCTTATACTTACTAAGTTAAACTTCGCCCTTTGATTTCCCAAAATAATTTTTGTGAAGAGTAAAAATTTAAAAATGAACCTTTTTTACTTTAAAACAATTTATCGATTCAGCTATTTCTTTATTTTCATCTGATAAAACATACGACTAAATAGTTGTCCACTAATTCAAATTTATATAACATGTGAACATTTGTAGAAGTAGTAATTTTATGTAAAAAACTCTTTTCAGACTACAAAGTGTTTATTCGCTTCGAACACAAAAGCGTATCCGGCTCCATAGGGGGAGGCGGAGGGTTTTTGGCATTGGTAGCTCGTGAATAAATAATAAAACCGATGAATCGTTTCCAGAGAGCGGCTAATGTTGGAATTGGAAACTGCAGGCGCATTATGGGCATTACGAGCATTTCCCCGACTGCGGAAACTTTTATGCATGGGCCATAAACCGAATGAATGCTAATAGCATTATCTATACTCTACTTCCTATTGCAATAAAATTCATTTTGGCGTTTCGATTTCTTTCTCTTCCCATTGCACACTGAAACTGATTTACTCAATATAAATGTGAATTAATAGAAAACATTTACGATATAATGGAATCGTTATAATAATAATAATATAACTTTATTCATATACATAAACAATAAACAATACAATAAAAATAATTTAGCAAAAAAAATATTATTTACAAATTAAGCAAGAAGCGATTAGTAAGTTAATACTTGTTTCGATGTAAATACACACTATAGTATGATTCTAATGAAAGTAGAAGAGAATATGGATAACCAAATTTTGAATATAACAACGAAAACGAGGAGGAGGCCATCAAGGAACTAAGTGGATCTTCAGCAAAACAGGGAAGTACTGATGCATCTACATCTACATCTTCAACTACATAGAAACTGCTGCACTTAAATACTCGAAGCATAAGCAAGAAAGTTCTGGAAATGGAAGTGATCTTAGACAAGGTATAGCCAAAGGAGTAGTTGTTTAAATCCAGACGTTGGTGAATTGTGTGTTTCTAATTGTTCGGTTGATATTTCAAAAATTTGGATGCCTATTTTACAAAAAGAGTTAATTGCAAAAAGGACACCCTCTATATCGGGATAGTATCATAAGTTTTTATCTGGTTTTTTCTTATAATAATATTAGGAACACTTCATTTATGACGAAGTATAAATTCTATTATAATATGCAAATGCGCTATCCTTTCAAAATTCGTTCCCAGAAACGTCACAAAAATATGATGAAAACAGATTTTGACATCTTCAATTTCAAAATCTTTCTCCGTGTCCTATGTTGCTGTCATATTTTTGTAAGATTATCAAGTGTTCTGTTTCTATTCGCTTCTCGTCCTAACTAATACGCCCTCTGGTGAAAAGTGTGAAAACCGAGCTAAGGAGTAGTTTTGACATTTTTGGTTATTTCTTTAGCGTTGTTAAGTATTTTTCGTAGGAGTTTTTGTCTTTTTTACAAATAATTTTGATTAGTTGGTCTTTTTTATAATGAGTAAACATTATTGTTGTGTACCTAAGTGTTCATCATGGGAAAAAATCAAGGGCGGATTTCCGGGGGGGGTACAGGGGGTAACCCCCCCCCATGAATGTAATTTATAAAAAAATTTATAAAAGATAATACACACAAAACTGTTTTACATCATAAGGAAAGTGGTGCTAACGCGATAAAAAAAATGTATTATTTTACTAGACTTTTAATAGTAGCAGTTTAAAAGTGTTTTTTTTTTGTTTTAACCATTTCTAAGTACTTTCCTAGTCTCCTTGTGATTATAATTTAGTATTAATAAAGTTTTTTTTAAGCAGATCGACTTGAAATTTATTGCAATTTGTTAGGAAAGGTGTTTAGTTCAGAAGTAGAAAACTTTCGATAGTGGCGTTTTTTTCATCAAAAAGTGAGGGAAAAAAGAAAATAAACTTGCGCAATCGATAAATTATTATTTGTTAATGAATTAATGTTAAATACAATTTTTCATGAGAATAAACCCATCCCGAGTTATAGGGCGTAAAAATTACGATTTTCACCATAAAAATCGTACATTTCTAGTTTTTTAAATATAACCTAAAATCTGATATTATTACGTAAAAATTTATATGAACTAATTTTATGGCCTTGAGCTAACAATTAAAATAATTTTTTTTATTTTTCTACGATTAATACGAAGGAAGATCTGGCAATTGAAAAATGGGTGTAAAGAAACTGGATCGTTCTAGCGCATGGGGTTCTCAAACTGTGGTACATCTACCACTGGTGGTACATTACAATGTTTTAGTGGTACAATTTAACATTTAACATTTTGTTTTCAGAAACACATATATTTTTCTTCAAGTTTTTGACTTTAACGGCTCTAGCTTTAATATTGAAATGACGACTTTTCCAAAAACTTCGAACAATTTCGCGACACATTGATTTTTAACGGCGAAATGCTTTTATGGTGGTACATATATTTTTGTTTCATATTTATGTGGTACAAAATTTGAAAAGTTTGAGAACCGCTGTTCTAGCGTAAATATCTGAAAAAATATGACTTCCACAAAAAAATGTTTACAACATCTTAATGAGAGAGAGAACAACATTGGGAACATTTCAAGACCAGAACCGTTTAACATAAGCAGAAAAAAAGTTATGGACAAAATAAATTTTTTTCAATTTTTTTACGCTATTTTTTTATCGCCATCTAGACTGTGGTATTTGACAAAAAAATCCTTTTGCAGAAAGTCGTAACATATGTTTTTACAATTTTTACAATTAGTAATTTTTAGCCCTATGGATAATTATTTTTTAAGTTTTGGTCTGTTAAAGTTGAGCTAAATTTTTGTTTTTTATGAAATTTCCAATTTTTGGTCAATACCGTGAAAAGTATTGATTTTTGAAAAAAAAATTAAAGAGACGAGGCTTTGAGCAAATGTTCTTCCGAATAATTACCATTTTTTTTGTCTTTGCGTTTATAACCGCCAATGTCATTTTTTCGGGTCAAATATTGAAAAAATGGTCACTCCATTGAAAAAGTTTGTGATATTTCGGCGATATCCTAAGCTTTAAAATGGATTATTCTACATTATTTAATATTATCAGCCAAAAAAAGTTACGGGCAAAAAATACATTTTTTTTTAGAAATGTCCGAATATTCTGGTGAATATCGTATTTTTCTGCGCACTATAACTCGGGAGGGAACATTAATTCATTAAAAAAGGTAATTTATCAATTACGAATTTTTTTTTCTTTTTTTTTCACACCCCCACCTGCCACCACTCAAAACGCAACTAACGAAAGTTTTCTACTTCTGGACACCTTTACTAGCAATTTGCAAACCTATTTAAGTTGATCTGATCAGTTACTAGTTTCTGCTCGATATTACAAAAAAATTTACTAGCTTTCTTGGACTACTTGGTAAGTTTTACCCCCCCCCCTAAAAAAAAGCTAAATCCGCCCTTGGGAAAAATAAACCCTGAACTAAGTTTTCATTAGTTTCTAAAAGCAGGAACGTCCAAATTTTTTTTTTGCTCAAGTAATGGTTAAAATCATTTTTGCACGATAACGCTTTTTGGTTGGACTTTACTAAACCTTATACCTTATACACTTAATAAGAAAAGCTAAGATATGTTTACATTTCCCACTGTTTCCTGCTTTACAAGACCATAAGAGGTCCTCCGCTTTTACGGTGTTAAAAATAAATAATTTCCCGGTAATTTCATATGGATTAGATTCCAATGCACTTGTGCGTAAACACAAACAATAATATTTCAATCCACTCAGAAGTTTCTATCGTTTTTTCTGCTAAAATAAGATCTTCTGCATTCAGAACATTTTCACCTTCAACTACACATTTAAGCGGGTCGGCTAGACCCGCCCAAATAGTTCATATGTACTCTAAAATGCTTAATTTCATTTCTAAAAATTAATGCCTAAATACAACTGAAAATATTACACTTTAAAAGATATAAAATAAATGTTTATGTATACTTTATAAAATAAAATTAATGTCATACTAAACACTCGACAAA
Organism: Crepidodera aurea; assembly: GCA_949320105.2. Taxonomy (NCBI): domain Eukaryota; kingdom Metazoa; phylum Arthropoda; class Insecta; order Coleoptera; family Chrysomelidae; genus Crepidodera; species Crepidodera aurea. The sequence continues at coordinate 25,726,439 of OX439475.1, read as the reverse complement.
AATAATACAAAATTTACACCTAGAAATAATTCAAAAAAACAAAACTGATACTAAATAAACAACTAAATACACATGAAATATCCCATAAGAAAGCACAAAGTAAACAAAGTATTACTCCTTAGCACAGTTCCAATTTTCACCGCACGAGCGCTGCAATCTTAATCCGAGTTACCAATAGTAAATTTTTTATTATATATTTTGTTATGTCATTTTGAAAACGACTTTCGAACAAGAAAGTCGAAACGTCAAAATTAAAAAAACTTTTTAATAAAATAAGTGGTTTTACTATCCATTAAGAAGAGTATTCTAAGTTTAAAGTTATTAAAATTTGTTTTAGTGAGATAACCAAGTTCAGAAAAAAAATGTTCATTAATAAGGAAGTTAATTAAACAATAAAACATATACGTGACTGTGGTGACATATGTTTAGGCAATCTACATGTTACTGAACAAAAATTATTTGAAAAATAAAAGATTAGTATTATTATAAATTACTATTACTATTATAAATTATAATGCGACGGGAACCTCAATCGGTTGAATCTTAAGTATATTAACCTAAAATCTAACACCTTTAAAGCCGTAAGAATCCTTGCTCTTCAAAAACACGTAATTGCTTTAATTTTATCTCGCTAGCAGCAACACTTGTTTCTAAGCGTTAAGTAAAAAAAAAGGAAATTCGCATAAATATTCATAGCCATAAAATATTAAAAGAGCTTAGAGAACCGGCTTGCAGACTTCAAACGAAGCTAAGTGGCTAAGGGAAGCTCTTTTCAAAAGCTTTTCAAATTAGATCCAGATAAAATTTGCACTTTGCGCAAATTAGCGACACCTCGCTTCACGGGACACCCAAACTACTTAGGGTCTAACTCTCTGTATTTTGTATATCTTTATTTTAAGTTGTAGTTAGTGCGTTAAATATTCATGGAGTTGTTATAGCTACTTTTGGAATATCATAATTTAATACTGTTTTCTCTTAGGCTTAATAATTTCTGGATTAGTTAAAAAACAAGCAGAAATTTGGCTAAAATAAAAATAGTAAATGTTCAGATGTCACTTTTTCGAGAAAATCAACAGAAACGAAATTTACGAGGAAAAATTTCTTGGGGAAAATGTATAATTTGTTTACACTCGAAGACCATTTTTTTCATTTGCAGCTATTTACTTTTTAACATTACTTTAACTTTAATAAAACACCCTTACTCTTATTAAACAATTATTTGACTTTAATACGAACAGAAACTAAAATGTTATATAAAAAATCAGTTCAAAGAATTATTGATTGAAACTGAAATAAGTGTCAAAATAAGAAGAAGAAAAAGAGGAAGAAGAAGATGAGATATAGACCAGTGCAGATAATTTTTGAAACCGAATAAAATAGTAGTAGGATGACACTCATTGGAAAAGGAAGAGAATATGACAAAAACGATAGGAAACATAACTTACTGGCGCTCTGGGGTCGGGAAGTGGAAGGGGGGAGTTTTTAAGGGTAGAAAACTGTTTATCTCGATTTCCGGCAAAACTACAAGTCCTATCGAAAAAAGTTAAATGGCAAAGTTGTAGGTAATAAACAGATCTACAACTTTTTTATTTACACTTTTTTCACATAACCTCAAAATTTATGTGAAAAATTCAAATAACCAACTTTTTGGTTTTTTATTTTTATCTTTTACAAAAAAAAATTTTTTTGATGAAATTTGGTGAAAACTTACCTTTTTATGTCCCAAAAACACAGTAATTTTTTTGTTTTAAATTTTTTTTTTCAACCTTATTTTGACTTAATATCGAAAAAGCAGTCTAATTTTCAATCGAAAATTCTCACGTCAAAATATCTGCTTTTTTAAAAACTCGGTGGGCTTTTTGTTCGTTGAAATCTCTACTTTTTGATGGTGTAAAAAAATATACATTACTATGGTAAATGTTCTCAAAAAATGCAAATAAGAAACGAAGAAAACTCCGAATTTCTTTTTTTTTTAAATCATCATGTACAATTTTGAGCTATTTATGTAAATTTATACTTTAATTACTCTTTTGTTTATCAATGTAACACGGAATCTTACGTTTTTCGAGTAATTAAAGTATACATTTTAATAAATAGCTCAAAAGTGTACATGATGATTAAAAAAAAGAAATTCGGAGTTTTCTTCGTTTCTTATTTGCATTTTTTGAGAACATTTACAAAAGTAATGTATATTTTTTTTACACCATCAAAAAGTAGAGATTTCAACGAACAAAAAGCCCACCGAGTTTTTTAAAAAAGCAGATATTTTGACGTGAGAATTTTCGATTGAAAATTAGACTGCTTTTTCGATATTAAGTCAAAATAAGGTTAAAAAAATAAATATTTAAAAAAAAAAATTGGGACATAAAAAGGTAAGTTTACACCAAATTTCGTGAAAAAAAATTTTTTTGTAAAAGGTAAAAATAAAAAACCAAAAACTTGGTTATTTGAATTTTTCACATAAATTTTGAGGTTATGTGAAAAAAGTGTAAATAAAAAAGTTGTAGATCTTTTTATTACCTACAACTTTTCGATTTAACTTTTTTCCATAGGACTTGTAGTTTTGCCGGAAATCGAGATAAACAGTTTTCTCCCCTTAAAAACTCCCCCCTTCCACTTCCCGACCCCAGAGCGTCTGTAAATTATTTTTCCTTTCATGTTTGTTATATTCTCTTCCTTTTCCAATGGGTTTCATCCTACTATTATTTTATTTCACTTTTTACCATTTTCAAAGCATGTGCACTGGTCTAATAGCTAATAGAATCAACAATAAAATTAGTGAGAAAAGTTATTAGAATGAGTCGTAATAGAGAGACATTAGGGTGTAAAAAACTACTACTATTACTTTATTATACAGGGTGTTTCATTGCGAAGTGTCCATACATTAAAAGAAGATATAGCACAATTAGACGATTTCAAAAACCTATATTTGTTGGGTGTAACCCGCTTCCTAACTGAGATACAGAGTGTTTTATTATTTTTGGTCATTTTTCTCGACTTTCCTTTAAGGTATCCAAGAGAATAGAATATTTGTAAGAAAAATCCAGGTCCGGATTAGGCAAAAATTGACAAATTTTTCCAGGTTCAAAACAACGCCCTGTATAATGGATTTTTAAAAATTGCTTTGGAGTGAGCTACAAAAACTGAATTCGCAGACGTATTTTTTGTCTCTTATTTATTTATTATTTTAACTGTTTATGAGCAATCCTAAGTAGTAAACACTCAGTAAAATGTTATGCTAATAATCAATTCTAGATGAAGTTTACCCGCGGCAAAACTTGACAGCTGTTGTACAATACCGTTAAAACCCATACGTCAATATGGAAACAGTTTACAGAATTCTGCATGGCAAAGAAATACGAGCTTTTGGAAACTACAAGTTTAGAGCAACTAAACCTAATCCTGAAAGATTGGGCTTGGAATATGAAGAAAGAAAACGGTGAAAATTACAAAGAACTAGTTGTGAAGACAATGTGGAACACCGTTGCAAAAAAAATGCAAGAGATGTATTTTACGAAGTGGAAAATACTTTTTGATCCACTTAAAGATATTATATTCAAGTCTAGTAGGGCGTAATGCGAAACGAAGGAATTTGGAGATGTGCGCCAATAAAAGGAAATCGAGCTCTGCTTCATTAAAATTGGAAGAATACTACGCAATGGTTTTATTATGGGACTCCAGCGAGAATTTTACCATATCGCTTCAGTAGAACTTGCCTGGAGAGGTGGAGAAACATTCAATTGCAGAGTTATTTTAAAGAGGAAGTGGATAATTCTGGGATTAAAACGGGTAGATAATATAGTTACATATTTTTTAAAATAACTGATTTTCAAAAATCCTACTTTTCAATAAAACGGCCCAGGGTGGAGAAAAAAAAATGACCGATAGTAAATGGCTGGTCCCCAACGCGAAGAACCCTTCCTTTTGTCCAGTCCGTCTTTTTAAAATTCTAATGGTTAAACGCAGGGCCGGTTTAAGGCATACGCGAAGGATCCGGGCGCAGGTGGGCGCCGCGGCCAGTGGGCGCCGCGGCCAGGGGGCGCCACAGCTGGCTGAATTTAATGTAATAAAAAGTAGTCCAACACAGCATTTTAGGCTACTCAAATTTTAAAAATTTTCCCCCCGGTATTACGCCACTGGTATGAGGGGCGCCAGTGAATTGTTCGCATCCACTAGAAAAATGTCTAGGACCGGCACTGGTTAAACGTCCATCTAGAATAACAACTGATAGATTATTCTTAACAGTAAACCCATCATGGAACAAAGATCGATCAAGTGGATAGTACAAAAACACTCCAGTGGGAAAAAACGAACTTTCGAAATGGACTAAAGAAGCAGCAGAGAAGTCAGGATTAAATACAAAAGAAATAAAAATAACAAACCACTCTATGCGGTCGACAGCAGTCAGTAACCTGGCTAAAGGAGGGGTGGTCAACAACAATTAATTAAAATTACTGGCCATAGTTCAGCCAACTCAATTAAGCCTTATCTGCAAATGGATAATGAGCATTATTCCAACATCATAAACACCCTTAGAAGTGACGCCTCAGAACCTCCAGCTAAAAAACAGAAAACAGAAGATCCTGCAGCGACTCCTCGAGCTTCTCCCTCTACAGCTGGACCCATCAACAACATTAATGATTTACCTACACCCAACGTTATCAATGAGTTAACAAAGATTTCAAACAATACTCTTACTGTGTACCAAAATTACAATTTATATTTTATTTGTACCATAAATAATTAAGTTGTAGTATTTTGTGATTAAATAAATTACCTGTTTTTCAGTTTTCAAATTAATACCTACATATTTATTATGTATGCATATATAATAGGTAATATGTTTTGTAAGCTATGTGTATGCAGAATAATCTGTTACTCATGAAATAGTCTTGTCAAATACCATTCGGACATCTAATTTTTCCTGTGAAAATATCGAAAAAACACAATGCAAAGTAATGTTTTTTTAACAAAATGCATTCGTGCAGGTGCAAAAATCTTAAACTGTTAAAATATTACTTTTTCGATTTTTTTCGGAAAAATTAGATGCCCTTATGATATTACTTGCGAACAAATTTGTTCGGTATCTGAATTCGTACTGTGTGTGTGTATGTTGATTTTTTGTTTTTATGAATTTTAAAATTCTGACTTCAGATTTTGATAGAGCATCAAATAGTAAGCTTAGGATTTGATGTGCCCCTCCAGGAACACCAAGAACTGTCAATCTAAAACTTTATTAATACTTTCATTATAATTTGGTTTTTGGAACTAAAAAACATTTGAAAGGTACAGATAAAATGAATAAATTGTTCCTTCCCAAAATGCGGTAAAGTTCTCTAGGTTAAGCTGAGATTTTATCAAAACGCTCTCGTAGTGATCCATATTGTACGTATTAATTTATCACAGAACGTTAATTTTTTAAATACTCCGCGCTTTTAAATTAATTTGTAAAATTGTTCAATTCTGGTACAAAAGAACTCAACGGTTCGTTTCTCTTTTCACTGTCGTTAGAATTTCTGTTAATAATTGCATTGAAAAATGACGTGGTTAACATCTGGTAACGACCGGAAGTACCGTTCAAGTTGTATGATTAAATTACCTAAATGTTTACCACGAAATGATATTTTACATTTTGGACACCCACACAATACAACGTACCATTTTTTTTATTTTTTGGCAGACATGGTAATTGCATATTAGCCTAAAATTTCGGGTACCGCAATGATTAGACTAATAACGATCTTGCGGTGAGCAAGTAAGGACTTGCGTCAAGATAATAAGTTACTGTCAGTTTGTCTTATTAGCGGATTATAAAATTATATGGTATTGTAACATAAAATTATGTTATAATCATTTAAACATCCAAATATAAAAAAATGTAATTGAATTAAAATAAAATATGTAATTATTGTCATTTGTCATGTATAAGATTATTTAAAATCTGAAATTAATCTAACTGATTTATTTTTACTGTTTTTTCTTAACACTAACACTAACTTTTAGACAAAATTCGACTTTCTTCATGAACATAGTCTCCTTTAAGAGTGATTCGTCCATTCCAACTCTTTTCTAACATTTCGATGCATTTTTTGTAGAATGATTTATCCTTGGCCTCAAAATGGGCTTCAGTTTCTGCCATCACTTCTTCGTTGGAGCCAAATCTCTTTCCCTAGAACATTTTTTTTAGATCCTCAAACAAGTAGTAGTCGCTGGGAGCCAGATCCGGAGAATATGGTGGGCATGCAAGCAATTCACAGTACAATGTGCAATTTTGCCATTGTTGACAACACGTTGTATTTTGTCTTGGCGAAGGAGCACTTTTTCCTTCTTCATCTGGGGGTCGTATTTTCGTAATTTGTTCCTTCAAACGCACCAATAACGCCACAGATTATTCGCTATTGTTGGTTATTTATCTCAAGGTAATCTATATAAATAAAATCAATTGCCGAATGTTTGTAAGAGCATCACTTCACAACGGATGCACCTATTTGGCTAATTCTTTTTTTGTTGCGTTTATAATTATCAAGACAAGATTTGTGTGAAAGAAAATGAGATCAAAATTGAAAAATGCATGCCATTTTATTAGATTTTGTCCCTGCAAAAGGATCACACACAGGTAAATCTATTGCTCAAATATTTCAGAGCACATTATAGTTTTTTGACCTACACAACAGTCATCAGTATTTAAGATGTAACAACAGACAATACCAACAGTAATTTTGCCACAGAGTTAGCAAACTTAAATGAACATTTTCATTCGCAAGACATGCATTTTGTGTTTTACTCACATTTTAAACTTCGCGACGCCTGATTTCATGAACATTCTTCAAATTAATGTTGATGATTCGAATGAAAAAATGTACGTTTCTGAATCTGATGATGGCAAACCGGGACCAAATTTTTCAGAAGATAAAGTTCAATGTAATTCACAATTTGACAAAATTAGCTATTGCGAAGAAAATCAAAAAGTCTAAGCAACTTAAAAATTTTTTTATACATTAAATTTGAAAATGAAAATGCCAAAATTAGATGTTATTACAAGATGGAACTCTTCTTTTGAAATGCTGTCTTGGGCTCTAAATTTAAAAAATGCTATTAACGTTCTATGCGATAATACGCAAAATGACCCCGCAGTTTTTGATAGGAAAATGGCTTTCGGTGGATTTCTCTCAAACTTCGGAAATTTATTCTTCATCCCATCCCGATCAAAAGTGTTCACGGGCCCAACTCAATCCTATATACAGATTTCGAGCTAGCGCGAGTTTAAAATGATTAGGGGGAACTTGATATATGGGCATTTATCGGCAAGTTAGGCGTTCACCTCTTTACGTTTATGGTTTATATGATGGATATATGTCATACACACCCAGATACACACACACGCACACATTTAGCGTCTTTTAGAAGATTTTATTTTGATTTCTAAACTATTACTTAAGAATTTATTTTTTATTGACATTACATCTTTCATTTTTCAATCACTTTTTTGTTACCATGACTATGTCCGACATGGGCGTTTCATTAACAGGGTTAAACACAGCCAGTCACCTTGAAATAAATTAAAAAACTACATAAATGTTCAATGGAGAACGCTTAACAATTAACACGCGTCACTTGTCGTTATCTCATCTAAACCCTACTCTTTTATACTCCTAAAAGGGTTCCACGACTCGCATAGAGCAAAAATGCAGCATAACGGCGTTTTGTGTGGATGTTTTCTATCTAAAACCAATCTGTTGTTTTGAGAGTATTTCATATTTGTTTAGGTATGAAACTAATCTATTTTTAATTAATTTTTCAAACTTTTTTGAGAAGTGGGTGATTAACCTTATGTGTTGGTAATTGCTGATGTTGTTACATCTCCCTTTTTATGTAATAGAGTAACAATTGTTCTATACATTTAGATAGAGTATGTGTAAATGGTTTTAAAAGATAATCACAGTTTAATTTAATTATTTCAGACTTTGTGTTATCTATTCCAACGATTTTCCCATTTTTTAAATCAAAATAGGTGCAATTAGGAATAGATTTTCATCGCTTTTTATTTGGTTTGCTAAAGCTCTTATTAAATTCATTAGCAATGTTAATTTTATGCTGGACATTTAACAATTATGTCTCTTACAAAGAGTATTTCTCCATTGAACATTTAGTTTTGTATTTATTTCAAGGTGTCCGTCCGGCTGTGTTTAACTCTGTTAATGAAACGCCCGTGTCGGACATAGTCTAGCTGTATTCATGGTAACAAAAAAGTGATTGAAAAATGAAAAATGTAATGCCAATAAAAAATAAATTCTTAAAAAATAGTTTAGAAATCAAAATAAAATCTTCTAAAAGACGCTAAATGTGTGCGTGTGTGTGTATCTGGGTGTGTATGACATAGATCCATCATATAAACCATAAACGTAAAGAGGTGAACGCCTAACTTGCCGATAAATGCCCATAAATCGAGTTCCCCTTAATCATTTAAACTCGCGCTAGCTCGAAATCTGAATATAGGATTGAGTTGGGCCCGTGAACACTTTTGATCGGGATAGGATGAAGAATAAATTTACGAAGTTTGAGAGAAATCCACCGAAAGCCATTTTCCTATCAAAAACTGCGGGGTCCTTTAAAATTTTTAAGATTCACTAATAATGAATAGTCTCTCATTCAGAGCATTTGCAATTAATAGGTTTCAGAAAGCTCTCAATAACTTTGGAAGCAGAAAAAAAATGTGCTTTACCAATGGTGGTAATAGGAATCACTTTATTATTAGATGAATTAGAAAAATGAGCAAGTGACTTAGTCAACAAAATTGACAGAAACAATGTTGACGAAACGCTTCAAGCATCACGTCATAAAATATTAAAACATTATAATAAGATAAACAAACAAATTAATTCATTTCAGAATAGAACATTAGGTGGTTCTTCTTTTAAAAAATTATGGTTCGCAGAGGCATCTGCTACAATTGTAGGAAAATGTTCACATTAAAATAATATCATCCTCAAAAGCTTGAAAGCTTTTTTTAAAAAAGCTTTCTGTAAGAAAAGCTTGGCTTATACTATGAAAGCTTGGCTTGTTTTTTCAAAGACGGCTTGATTATTCAAAGACTTGGCTGAAGATATATATCAATAGAGGTAAAACAAAAAAAACTTTGTACTTTTATAATCATTATACTTCTACTTTTGATGTAAAAATAATTAAAATGATAAACATTGTCTCTGTTTAATAAAACTTATGATTTAAAATAATCATGTTTTTACAGTATTCATTCGACGCCATACCATGCGATACACACTTCTAACAGAGCTTTCTTATGGACAAATATTCATTCTGACATCTTTAGGATAATAGATATCTCACACGATGGATCAGAGTCCGAATAACACTTTTCAAAATAGAATGTTTTATCAAAGCACGAAATTCATATTTTTCCACTGTTTTGAAAATTGCAAAAGTAGCGTCTCTAAAAGCACTGTAACTTATGAACTAAACTTCAGATTTTCGTGAAATTTTGACACCTATTATTTTAAGTTTAGTACATATGGATTTGTCAATACCGCCACCATCTATATGCCATCTCACTTAATGAGTCACTAGTTATTTTTTGTTTTCCTATTTAAGTATAATAGAAAAACCATACGAAAGTATTTCTTGATTATCTACTAAAAATATTAGTAATAAGCTTAATATTAGTACTGATATATATTTCTACCGAAATATTTTATGGGCTTAATGACCCATATCTAAAATGGTGGCCATCTCAACAGTGGCGGTTCTAGAAATGAAGGGCGGGGGGGGGGCATATGTATTTAAAGTAATATTGTATTTATCATAAAAAAAATTAAATAATAGGATATATATGTTATTATTTACAGTAGTAATATTTTTAAACTCGTCCAGAACGACAGAAAAATCTATGCAATGAGAGGATATTTCTTATATCTGCGTAAACCAAATTTTAATTTTTTTGAATTTTTTTTGTAGATTCTAAGTCTATTTATATTCTAAAAAACTCACTTTTTCCTTCAAAAATGGCCTAAACCTTTTTTTTCTGTAATTTTGACATTGCCAATCGTTTCTTATACAAAATTCATTCTGCGTAAACCAAATTTTATTTTTTTTTGTAGATTCTTGGTCCATTTATATTCTAAAAAACTCACTTTTTCCTTCAAAAATGGCCCAAACATTTTTTTTCGGTAATTTTGACATTGCCAATCGTTTCTTATACAAAATTCATTCTGCGTAAACCAAATTTTAATTTTTTAGAATGTTTATTGTAGATTCTAGGTCCATTTACATCCTAAAAAACTCACTTTTTCCTTCAAAAATGGCCTAAACATTTTTTTCTGTAATTTTGACATTGCCAATCGTTTGTTATACAAAATTCATTCTGCGTAAACCAAATTTTAATTTTTTTGAATTTTTTTTGTAGATTCTTGGTCCATTTATATTCTAAAAAACTCACTTTTTCCTTCAAAAATGGCCCAAACATTTTTTTTCGGTAATTTTGGCATTGTAAATCGTTTCTTATACAAAATTCATTCCGCGTAAACCAAATTTTAATTTTTTTGATTTTTTTTTGTAGATTCTAGGTCCATTTATATCCTGTAAAACTCACTTTTTCCCTCAAAAATGGCCCAAACATTTTTTTTCGGTAATTTTGACATTGCCAATCGTTTCTTATACAAAATTTATTCTGCGTAAACCAAATTTTCTTATTGTATATATTGTATGACGGGGTTAAGTGGAGTAGACTTCGCCTCTTTAAATTGTTTACTGTATTTGTATATCACAATACTAAATAAAGGCATTTTATTATTATTATCTTTAAGTTCTCTAAATAATAAACTAAAAGACTGGTATTCAGCAATTACATCACTAGTTATAAAATCGAAGGGGGCGCTAAAAACGACATTTTGTAAAGGGCAAGGGGGGCATATTGCCCCCCTTTGCCCCCCCGTGGCGCCGCCACTGCATCTCACCCTAGTTTACATCATGCAAATTTTTACATTACACTTTATATTAAGATTCATCGTATATAATTGGTTAAACTTCATAGTCGTTGTCATGGCAACTGTTTTTAGTTTTGTACAAACGATAGTTCCAGGGTAAACTAGATATTAATACCACCTCGTATTAGGTGTATCACTTAACCCCGTAAAATGGATGCGCCCTACACATGGTTATATCTGCTTTTATGAATGTTAATGAAAAAATTACTCGTTGTAACATTTGCTGAACGTACTGCTCTAAACCGAAATTCCGTTTACCCTTCCTCTCCACTTCTCATAGCACACACAATACTTTTAATTAAAGAGAAGTGTCGAAAAAATCAACAATAACCGATGACTCGGCTAAAATTCCTGAATGCAAAAACATTTACAACACAAAGTCACTTTTTGAAGCACAATTAATTATGTTTCATGGTGTTTGGTTGTCGTCAATGAATGGGGTACACTTCCTTCCTATTTTCCTTGCTCACTTACAATTTCGTTTGATTATTATTGTAACGGGCTGATGGGGAAATTATGAACCCTACGAACTTATAAACTTTGTCTATAGTTGAATCGCGTAGAACGTGCTGACTAAGCACAATTCGAACGGTAGTTTCATCGGTTGCTAAACGCTTTTTGATGTTCGTAGACGTTTCTGATTTATATTTTGGAGAGATGATTGAGCAGATACTTGAAATTTTCAATGGAACAATTTATGGATTTGTGAGTTATTATTAACCATAACTTTGACTGTTTGGGAGATTAAGAGCTTAGACCTACAAGGTAGCATTGGTAAATTCTTAAACTAAAAATTTAAATTTATTGATAGATGTGACTTTTTAAATCTACAGCCTTGGTAAAATAATCATAAATGTTTTTGAAGCCTTTCAAAACATTGTTTTGATCTGCAAACCATTCCTTTGCAGTATCTATAACTACTTAAGGTTAAATGATTAGAACATAGAGCCGACTGGATACTCAAAGGCTACTCTAGACACTGAATTATTTTTATATTTACTTCCGTCTCTATGCGGGTTGAAATCTTCTAGAGTAAGAATAGTATATGGTGATCCTTCCATTAGAGAAGTTAGTATACTTCTGCCAACTACTCCTGGAAACTAAGAAAAAGTTGGGATACATTATACAGAGACGGTGAATATAATAGAGATTAAAATGTGTGGACGCAATCAATCAACGAAAGTTAAGGAAGAAGTAATTACAGCACTAGCAGGTAACAGTGGAGGCGAACCAATAAAGTTAGTGAAGATGCAAAATCTGGTCAAACAGAGATATTGTGGAAGTGATTTTCATTGTGCTAATTGTGGGGCTAATAGCGTTATATTTCTATAACGTTAGTAAGAAGTGGTTTGAGAGAAAATAAGATCAGAAGCAGCTAAAACAGCCAGTAGCGAGAGAAAATGTTTAGCTATAGGACGAAACAAAGGATGAAATCATTATGAACCAGTGTAAAGAGAAATAATTAGTGCTAAGTGCGTTAAATTGTGTCACAGTGAGAAAAAAAAAATCGTAAGCTTAATGACTAGGTAAGTTAAGTTTTCATTTAATTAATTATTAATTTTAGTTTAAATTTAATGCAAATAATTTGTGCTCTGTCGGAACCCCATAGAGTTCAGATTGGCAGTTTTTGATCCCTGAAAATTCAAATTTAAAATAAAATATATATATATATATATATATATATATATATATTGGAGCTCAACTAAATTAAATAATAATAAAATTTTAAATCACTATATTTTATAACAATATACAGGGTGCGCCAATTATTTCCACTCGATCTCTAGCACCGAAACTAAAAGAGATCGACAAGATTTTTTGTAGGGGTAGACAGTGTCACTCGGACTACAATTTTAAAATATTTTGATGTATACAGGGTGGCTAATTTTTGTGGAATGAAAATTAATTTGGTTTTTTTAAATTGAACACCCTGTATACGATTATGTCTTCTGATTCTACTTAATATTAGATTTACGGTAGTTTTTTGTATTTGTAAATCCGACGCGGCGTTGACAAGTTATTCCTATTTTAAGCAGATTTAATGAAAAAACAGCACTTCAGAAATATTAGCACAAAAACCACATTTTTTAAAAAATTCCTTAAGAAAGCTACTATGATGTAAATGAAACATGAACCTATCACAATAATCACACAACATCTTCACCTGTTGCACAGGGTGTTTGCCGATGGCGTGCCAATAGTCTAGTTTTCAAATGGCAATAACTTAATTTTTTAAAATGGGTCACCCTGTATATTTTTCTTCTTTCTTCAGTTAGAAGCTCTCCCTAATACGCATTAAAAAAATATAGGGTTTTGCACATCTAACTTTACTATTTACTTTAATAATTGACGTTAAGTGACAAACAACATATTTTACACAATTTTTAATAAGAAATCAAGTTACCTATGAAAATGACAGTAGGTATATTTTGGTATGGCATTAATTGTCAACATAAAATTTTGTATTGTATCACGTCTAGTATATATTTAATCGGTATTGTGTATAAAAAATGGATTTTAATAAGAATTATAGTGTTCAAGAAAATATTGATATGATATGGATACTGGGTGAATGTCAAAAAAATGCGTTTCTTGCTAGTAGGGTCTATCGTCAAAGATACCCAGAAAGACGTCATCCACAAAAAGATACTTTTGAGAATTTAAAGAATAGAACAGGAACCGTCAAGTATGAAAAACATTCACGTGAAACTACAGCTGTTACTATTGACAACGAATATAAGGTAATGATCAGTATAGTTAAAGATCCCAATATAAGCACAAGGCAATTAAGCAATCAGTTAGATATTTCCAATACCACAATTAGACGCATAATAAAAAAGAATAAATATCACCCCTATCATATCCAGCTTCACCAAGAATTGTTACCACGTGATTTCGCGCGTAGAGTGGAATGCTGTAGATGGTTAATAAACAAGATAAATACAGAGCGTAACTTTTTAAACAAAGTTTTATTCTCCGACGAAGCCACGTTTCATAAGAACGGTTGTGTAAATAGACACAACTTCCATTATTATTCGGACCACAATGAACATTTATTTAGAACCACATCACAGTATCGATGGTCTTTGAATGTGTGGGCGGGAATAATAGGTGATTATGTAATTGGTCCCTATTTCTTTGATGGGACTGTAAATGGAGCTATATTTTTAGATTTTTTAGAACATGATTTTCGCAACTTATTGCAAAATGTGCCTCAAAATTATCGCAACGGAATGTGGTTTCAATTAGATGGTGCCACACCACATTACCTATTAGATGTTCGCAATTGGTTAAATAGGGAATTTCAGGATCGTTGGATAGGAAGGGGAGGACCTATAAATTGGCCTACTAGATCGCCTTGCCTTACACGTTGCGATTTTTTCTTGTGGGGTTTTATTAAAAAGAAAATATGAAAGAAAGAATTACTGCAGCATTTAGACAGGTGACCCCTGCAATGCTAAGAGATGTGCGTAAATCAATGAAAAAAAGGGCAAGAAAACGTATAAATGAAAATGGAAGATATTTTGAACACCTACTATAAATTTTAACTTTCACTATTGTAGTTTTCTTACGATTAAACTTTGTAAAATTTTGTACTTATTAAAAATTGTGTAAAATATGTTGTTTGTCACTTAACGTCAATTATTAAAGTAAATAGTAAAGTTAGATGTGCAAAACCCTATATTTTTTTAATGCGTATTAGGGAGAGCTTCTAACTGAAGAAAAATATACAGGGTGTCCCATTTGAAAGAATTAAGTTATTGCCATTTGAAAACTAGACTATTGGCACGCCATCGGCAAACACTCTGTGCAACAGGTGAAGATGTGTGATTATTGTGATAGGTGCATGTTTCATTTACATCATAGTAGCTTTTTTGGGGACTTTTTTAAAAAATGTGGTTTTTGTGCTAATATTTCTGAAGTGTTGTTTTTTCATTAAATCTGCTTAAACTTGTCAACGCCGCGTCGGATTTACAAATACAAAAAACTACCGTAAATCTAATAATAAGTAGAATCAGAAGACATAATCGTATACAGGGTGTTCAATTTAAAAAAACCAAATTAATTTTCATTCCACAAAAATTAGCCACCCTGTATACATCAAAATATTTTAAAATTGTAGTCCGAGTGACACTGTCTACCCCTACAAAAAATCTTGTTGATATCTCTTTTCATTTCGGTGCTAGAGATCGAGTGGAAATAATTAGCGCACCCTGTATAATTTTTTTCTCGTAGTTATTTAGCTATTGATTTTTATTTAATTTAGGAGAGTTGGAGTTCGAAATACATCTAGTTTTGTTTATTATTTGTAGACATTATCAAGAATTCGTAAATCTAATTAAAAACGTATAAATAAAATTATTTTTTAATTTGATCAAAACAAACATCTAAGTAATTTCCCATGAAGAACTTCCTACTAATCATAATTTTTCTAGCAAGGTACATGTTAATTTATTTTTCTTATAACAACATATAATTAGATGTAAAGTTAGACTTGCTAATCCGTATAAGTCGATTTAAAAATAACAAAGCAATTTTCAAACACGATTTTTTCTTCGTGCAAATAAGAGCATGTTACGCACTTTGCCTATGAATGAGTATTTTTTTTTGTTCACTAGAACGCTGTTGATTGTTTCCTTTTGCCAGATGTGTTATTAAAAAATGCTGATAATGGTACGTTAGTCACTGTTAAATAATTTCTTGAAGCAAACAGAGAATTATTTTCGTTCAATATGTGTTATTTAAAACAATAATGGATCAGTTGTTGGATGGTCGCTAATGCTCGTTTTGAAGATAAAAACCTGGTTGGTGGTCATTATTACGTTTTTAATTGATCTATTCCAGTTGTAATTACCATTTATTTCCTGTTTAAAAGGTTCATTTTTCATTGTATTGTTAACTGGTGACATATAATTAAAATAATTATTTTATTATTATCACGTTTGATTTGCATACCAACTTCGGTTAGTTAATGGGCTGTAATTTTCGCCATTCAAGGAAATATTGAAATCGGAAATTTGTACGTTCTGATCTACTTTTCATTCATGTCTTTTGCATGTGTAGTAGGTAGTTATCAATGATGGTAAAGAACATGAATGGATATGTCTGCACGTGGAGCTAATTGATAATGTGTAAAACAGAGAAACTAAGGTGGGACGTAGCGAATTGTCAACGAAAAAAGTATTCATTAGTCATATTTTTATAAATGTTTCATTGAACACAATTTAATATTGACATGTGGTTTTTTTTATTTAAATTCGCATAAAATCGAAAAATAAATATTTTGCTTTTATTATTTTTTACATCTGTCAAAATAGTCAGATTTTGTGGTTTCAACCAATAAGAGGTCACGATCCTAACCAATTATTGAGTTTTATACTGATTATTTTTTTCATCTGTCAAAACAGTCAGTTTTTGTGGTTTCAGCCAATAAGAGCTCAGGATCCTAACCAATCATTGTGTTTTATAGTGATAAAACAGCTTCGTCGTTTTTGTTTTTTGATTAAACCATGTTTACCTTTTTTGAAATGTCAAATGTAAACATTTAACAATTTTTATTATACTAAAATGTATGGCAAATCTATGTTAATAACCAAATTTCAAAATGTATTTGTAAACTAACCTGTTTTTATTAGTTTATTTCAAATCGCCTTTAACATTTTTACATACCTCACTTCAACACTAAACTTTTTGCTCATTAAATATCAGATTTTGAATACCTAGACACCTAAAATTAATTAAATTAAGAAAGACTTCATTTCATTCTTCTTCTTCGCTTTTATTTACGGCGACGTTCCGCGGGGTAGCCAATCACAAAATCGCCTTGGTGGCTCTGTATGTAAAACTGTAACAGCTCATTATGAGGTTTCAATTTAAATTGGTAAAGAAAATGTTCAATATTTGTGTGTAAAGTGTCTTTTGCATAAATGACTCTATGTTCTCTGTTTTAATACAAAATGATTCAAAAAATAACCCTTTCAAATACGACTCGTCCTCTGAAATTTTATAGATGAAATTTTTGATCTTCATACTCAAACGCCTTTATTTTAGGCAAAACCACTCAAACAAACTGATTTGAGATAAAATCACTCGTCCTGCGGACTCGTGATTTTCGTGGTTTTTCCAAATAAAGCCGTTTTCGTAAAAACCAAAAATTTAATCGATAAAATTTGGAGGACTCGTGGTATTACCTTTGATAAAACCGCTTCTTCGTAATTGTTTTTTGATTAAACTGTGTTTACCTTTTTTAAAATGTTAAATATAAACATTTAACAACTTTTATTTAGCATTATAAATTATTATTATACTAAAATGTATTGCAAATTTATGTTAATACCCAAATTTAAAATTTATTTGTAAACTAACCTGTTTATTCGTTTATTCACACGCAACATCAGTTTTTGAATACCCAAATACTTAAAAATCCATAAATCTCTTTAAAACTGACAAATGTCAAACTCTATATCCGAATTAAGCCAAACGCAATCACGTATGCTTTGGTGGCCCTGTATTTAAAACTATAACAGCTCATGATGTTTCAATTTAAATTGATTAAGAAATTACTGAATATTTGTGTGTAAAGTGTCTTTTGCAGAAACGACTATATTCTCTGTTTTTAATACAAAATGATTCAAAAAAATTACTTTCCAAATACCACACGTCCTCTCAAATTTTATAGATTAAATTTTTGGTCTCCTTACTCAAACGCCTTTATTTTAGGCAAAACCACTCAAACAAACTGATTTGAGATAAAATCACTCGTTCTGCGGACTCGTGATTTTATCAATCAGTTTGTTTTCGTGGTTTTTCCAAGTAAAGCCGTTTTGATAAAACCGCCTCTTCGTTTTTGTTTTTTGATAAAACTTTGTTTATCTTTTTTGAAATGTCAAATATTATTATACTAAAATGTATTTCAAATCTATGTCAATACCAGAATTTGAAAATTTATTTGTAAACTAACCTGTTTTTATTCGTTTATTTTAAATCGCTTTAACACACGACATAGCTCCATTCATAAATCCGTTTAAAACCGACAAATAACAAATAATGTCAAATTCTAAACATTACCCTTATATAAATAATCTTAAATACTACTAGATTATATTACTTATATTACGTTGGTAGGTATACAATCAATTACATCAATATTTGAAGTTATTTTAGAAGAAAATATTGAACATTTGAGAGTAAAGTGTCTTTCTCTGTTTTTTTAAAGAATGTATTAGAAATTACAAAATTTTATCTTAAACAAAATCCAGACAAATACAAAATTATTAAAAAGTTGTAATTTTAAAATTGGTTTTATACTGCCACCCTGTAATAACCTTACATTTAACATACATAAATTCTTTAACAAAGAAATACTATACCATTCACATGAAAAGAAAAGCATAAAAATGATCTATTTTCATCGAAATCATTCTTCACATAGAAAAAGTTCGCCAGTCATAACATATTTCCAAGCTATTTAAAACGACTTTAGAAAACCATTAAATCTATTGTTGTTGATCTTTAGATAAATATTTTACATTTGAAATTCAAGAGGTCGGTATAATTTATCATCTTCGCAGTCTGGAATTCATAAATTAGATGAAAAAGTTGAAGTTGATTCGAAAACGTATTTCCTTATGCAATAGCACAGAGGAACGTCATAGTGTTTACACCGCTATGATAAAGCCATTAAGTTTAGTCCATTTTAAATAAGAAAAGGGTTTTCTGGGTTATATTAATCTGAATCTCCTTTATTATTAACGATATCGAATGGTACTAAAGGGCATTTTGTAGATTTGGACGAGCAGATTCCAAATATTTTTTAATTTTTGAGATAGTCGAGAAATGCGATTTAAAAAAAATGACCCAAATCGTCCTCGGCACCCCCCTGTAAATTGAAAAATTTGAAAAAATTTCGATGTCTGTTTTTGATGTTATCTTATAGATTTTGTTATGTAGATTTCAAAAATGTCTTGGTCTAGCTGTAACGGAAGAGCCTCAAAAAGGCTTTCAAAGTTGAAAAATTTTTTGTTTGTTTTTTTTATGCCATCGACAGTGCTTGACGCGTATATTCCAAAACTGTAACATTTTTTGATCTAGCTCGATCGGAAGTGCCTTAAAAACGCATTTAAACTTTTCAAAAATACGCAAAATTTTAAGAATTCGCCATTTTCGATTATTCCATCTTATAGTGGTCAACGAGTACTTTAAAAATCACCCATCAAAATCCATTTTTACGCTACGGGTTGTCCACATATAGCGGTTTCTTTACGAATTCTTCCAAAACTGACACCCTGAAAATAATTATTTCACCGAAATTTTCCTGAGCCAAAATGTAGTAAATAGAAGTACTAATTCGATATATATCTCGAAATCTAAATTCAGGCGATTTTGGGGGAGTTATACGGATTTTTGAGTGATTTTCGAAAAAATCCATGTGTCGTATCTACTTTACTATTAACGATATCGAATGGTACTAAAGGGAATTTTGTAGATTTTTTAATTTTTGAGCTATCTCTTCGGGTAGTCGAGAAATAGGGGTTAAAAAAATGACCCAAATCGTCCTCGGCACCCTCCTGTAAAATTGAAAAATTTGAAAAAATTTCAATGTCTGTTCTTGAAGTTATCTTACAGATTTTCGTCCGTAGATTTCATAGTTTTTTTGGTCTAGCTCTAACAGAAATGCCTCAAAAAGGCTTTCAAAGTTGGAAATTTTTTGTTTGTTATGAAATGTGTCTGAACTTCAATTTAGAACTTAAAAAATGTAGGTAAAAGTTTTTTGAAACTTTTCAAATTATTTGTTTACTAAACTGTTGTTTTTTACTTCATCATATTAATGAAATTGGTTTTTATTTATTGATATTGATCACGTTTTGAATATATAAATAAAAACAAACTTTTATTTAAAAAGTACTGTAATAAAAAAATAAAGTGTTTTATTTCAGAAATTTAAAAGTATGACGTTGACGCCTCAAGATTTTCAAATTTACTCAGACTTCACTAAGGCACTTGACAAAGTAAACCATAATCTTCTGTTAACAAAAGGCATTGATGGCCCTATTCAATGGTGACTTCTTGAAAGTTCCCTATCAAATCGGGTTCAGTGTGTTAGATATGTGGGATCAATTTCTTCACCAATTTTAGTCTTATCAGGAGTACCTCAAGGTTCCCAACTGGGTCCAATATTATTTAATCCTTTTGTAAATGATATCGCAGAAGTTATAAATAATTCTCACTTTCTCATGTTTGCAAACGATCTCAAAATCTTCAGAATCATCACCAAGGATGGGAATTTTAGATTAGTGCAAAATGATCTTGATAATATCATGAGATACCACATGCAGGTGGATACAAACCGTGCTGTGCAATCGATCAGCTGAAGCAACATTGTTGGGAGAGAACATGGAGGTGTCAATTTCCAAGGGATGCCCACAGGGAGGAGTCTTATCACCTCTACTGTGGGATTTGGTAATTGACGAGCTCCTGGTACAACTCAGCAATGCAGGATATTATACCCAGGGGTATGCTGACGATGTACTCATACTCGTAGTGGGGAATTTTAAAAATATTGTTTCAGACCTTATGCAACAGGCGCTGAATATCGTGGAGAGGTGGTGTCTAAAGGAAAACCTTAAAGTTAATCCTAATAAAACAGCACTAATTGCCTTCACGAAAAAGAAGAAGTTGGACAGTCTCAGACTACCCAAGCTCTTCAATACTCAACTACAATTAACCCAGGAGGTGAAGCATCTAGGTATAATCCTTGACGCTAAACTAACCTGGAACAAGCATTTGGAAAAAACCATTAATAAGGGTAAAATGGCACTAATGGCCGCCAAAAGGGCCATAGGCACTAAATGGGGCTTAAAACCACGTATGGTACACTGGTTGTACACTGCAGTGGTAAGACCGATGTTAACTTATGGCTCTTTAGTGTGGTGGCCTAAAGTAATACAAAGGAAGGCGATACTGAAGCTTGCTAAACTCCAGCGTTTAGCCTGCATTTGCATTACAGGTGCCAAGAGGAGCACTCCAACAGCAGCAATGGAAACCATACTAAACCTTCCGCCACTTGATATTTATATCAGAACGGAGGCATTCAGATTGGAATGCAATGGCTACTGGGATCCTTATGAACAAGGACACAGTAGAATCACAAAAATCATCACAAACTCATTGATGGAGATGAGAAGTGATGAAATGGCACCAAAAAACAACTTCACAAAGCCCTTCAGCGTTCAGTTGAGTTGGGAAGGTGAAGAAACAAACAACTTTCGGGAAGGAACATTGGTTTGGTATACTGATAAGTCAAAAACCGCATGTGGAACTGGAGCTGGAATATATGGTGAAACACCCAGATGCAACTTAAACGCACCATCACCATTGCGGAATTACGCATCAGTATTTCAAGCAGAAGTACATGCTATAGAGCTTTGTTTGAGGGAGAATATTGACAGGGGATATAGAGGACATTGTCACCTTATGGAACACCTACATAAAATGGGCTTCTTTCAAGATGAACCCATATGTAGACTATGCAATGAGGAGGATGAAACAGCCTCTCATATCATACTAGGGTGCCAGGCACTCACGCACTGGAGGTATAACCTACTGGGGCCAGTAAACCCACAGGAGGACTTTCCAAAAGAAAGTCTGGTGAAAAGGCTACTCAGCCTGATAAAGGTAACAAACCTCTTCACCTGAACATAACGATGTAACTAACATAGTACAATAAGTCTTCAGACTGCAGTATTGGGGCATTTATAAACCTCAGTCAGGTACATCGTCTTAATCATTCAATCAATCAATCATAAGATGGTGCAAGACAAATCTCCTCATACTTAACTTGAGCAAATGTTATCAAGTTACTTTCCACAGAATTAACAATTCCATTATCTATCCATATAAACTAGGAAATGAATCACCCAGTAAAGTAGAAAGTAGAAAAGTAGAAAGAATGCAGGATTTGGGGATGATTTTGGATCCTAAATTGACAGTTCACCCGCATAAAATTAATTAAAACGTGCTATCGCTGAAACTAGGCTATTAGGTACTTTTGTGCGTGTAGAAAACGATAAAAAAATATTTGCTGCTCTAAAGTGAATGCTAAGTTCACAATTTAGAAAACAAAACCGAAAATTTGGTTTTTGCGTTGTCTCGAAAAATAAAAAAAAATCGAAAAACTAATAGCAAGAGCGAAAAATTGTATTACTATTAAAAATTTTTAAAAATATGAAAATGATTCGAAAACTCTACCTTCATCAATTTCTGAATTATTTTTAAGTTTATTTAAAAAATAATTAATTTCAACACAGCACAACTGAAAGCTCCAAATTGAATTCATATTTCTAGCTTGATTCGTTGAGATTTGGGATGTTAATTAGACTGTTTTTGGAATTTTCTAACATACATACGAGAATTTTTATGTTTCAATACATATGTTATTATAAATTTTATTACAGTAATTCGTAAATAAAAAAAATCATCTCGACATAGAATAATTTTTACTTAATTTTTAGTCCTCCAATGTAGACTTGATGGTTGGCGATTTATAACTAGATATTTAGAAGTTTCAAGTGCCACTGGATGTCTTCGAATGCATCCACTTATACAATATTAAAGACTTTACGAAGAAAATCATCCTAAAACAAAGTTGAGATGAATAAAACATCATGCGGCGAATCAAATGCGCGCCAGAGCGGCACTAATGTCGTCACGGGAACGCTTTGGTGAAAGTGTTGTATCCATTGGGAGTTAGGAAATGAAGGGAGCGGCCTCCCCTGTCTAATCTCTGTCCAGCAGTCTCCAATGTTGAATTTCGCTGTATATTTTATGAAGGAGGATTTCAAACGTTAGTTTAAAAATTTTAGGATGTTATATACGGTGTGTTTCAAGACGCAGTCACTGTTTTTGGAAAAGCTATATAAATCTAAATTTTATGTTACGTTCAATTTTTTGAGGAAATAACTACACTTTTAGGATATATGATTAAAACAAATATTGAAATAGTACAAAAAATTGACTTAGATAATAAACAATGTACATTTTTTTGTCATACAGCCAACCAACTACAACAGGGATGTAAGTTAGCACTCGCTTCTCGTCCAGGGGCCCGTCAGGACAGTTTTGGTAAACACAAACAACACTAGGGCTCGGTAAAAAGGAAAAATAAACAATTGGGTAATACAAAGAGGTTCAAAAGTTTATTAAACACATCACAATATCATCATTGCAGCACTGGCACACCCAGGGGAGGGGCAGCCCCCCAACTTCGAAAAGCATGGTATTTGTAATCTGATATTTTGACTGAAATCAAAGTTCTCACTATTCTCTCGCAGATCACTATTCTCTCACAGTCTGGATAACCCAATTGAAAATAAATGTATCGTGAAAACTTCTCTTCTTAAATATTTTTGGGGTGTACATTCTCCTGTCTCAACTGAGTCATCATTACATCATCTTTTGTGACATCATAATAAAACGAAAAAAATTGCTAGAGAAGTGAATTGTGCTAAATGTTTAGCAGATGACACAAGATATATCAACCATTGAACAATGTTCAATCTGTGTTCGGTATGTCAAAAATATTGGAACAAGCCAGAATCAATTCACTATATGTGAAGATTTTCTTACTTTTGTGTCCGTTCAGTCAACTCGTGGAAAAGATCTTGCTGATACAATCATAAATGGACTGATATCATGTAATATTGATGTTTCAAATTTGAGAGAATAGGGATGGAGCATCCAATATGAGTGGGTAGTTAAAGGGAACATTTTATTGCCAAAGATCATCCAAAAGCGCTCTATGTACATTGTGCAGCACATAATCTAAATCTGGCAATATCTGGTGCTTCCGAAATACCACCTATCGGGAACTGCATGGGGACTATTGAGAAAGTGTGTACATTCTTTAATACCCCTAAAAGACAACAAGTGCTACAACATTAAGTTCATACGTTACTGCCAGAATCTCGCAGAGACAGATTGAAGCAGATATGTCCAACCAGAAGGCATGATTATGATGCAATTGTTGAAACGCGTGCATGCAGTACTTCAGGAAATATCTTTGTGGAAAGATAAGGATTCCACCCTCAAAATGGGGTCCAAAATATGACAATTTTGAAGTTTGAAATGATATTGAATTTAAAGTAGGTAGACACATAGTGAATGACGATTTTGGTAAAAGTGAGTAGACTGTGGCTGTGTTGATTAGAATAAGAACTGTCAATCTAAAATTTTATTAATACTTTCATTACAATTTGCAGCATTCTCAACTGGTTTTCTTCTTCTTCTGCGCAAAGTGCCGAGCGCTCCCGAGGTATGCATGATTTTTAGTGTTGTCTGGTACATGAGCCAGATACTACTAGCCCATGCCTGAAGAACTACTAATTAATTGAAAAAGTACTCTTTAAATTTTATTTTATCATCAAAGCACAAAAAGATCATAGAAACCTTCTGTTATTCTTCGGTGCAATAAATATCCAATTTGATTGCAGTCTTCACACGACAGGTCATTATTCTTAAGATACAGCCTACACAAATGTATAGGATAATTTTTTACTAACTATAGTAACCAATCAAATTACTTAATTTAGAGTCATGTGTCAAATTTCATCCAATCAGCTATGGATTACAGCGATAACACCCTACATGTGGTGTTTTCAGTTTGGTGTTTTCAACAAGTCAAGTTTTTGATTAAAAATTAATTAAACGTCAAACTGACAACTAGTTTAAAAATGTTTAAATCTACAAAGTAAAAAATTATCTTATCGAATACCCCTCGGGCCTTGATAAATCCTCAAAATTTTGTCATAGAGAATCCTTCAAGCGTGTTGCTTAAGGATAATAGCCCTCGGCCTTCGGCCTCGGGCTATTATCAAGCAACACGCTTACAGCATTCTCTATGACAAAATTATCTCGGTATTATCAAGGCCCTAGGGGTATTACTATTGATAATTTTTTACTAACTATTGTAACCAATCAAATTACTTAATTTAGAGTCATGTGTCAAATTTCATCCAATCAGCTATGGATTACAGCGATAACACCCTACATGTGGTGTTTTCAGTTTGGTGTTTTCAACAAGTCAAGTTTTTGATTAAAAATTAATTAAACGTCAAACTGACAACTAGTTTAAAAATGTTTAAATCTACAAAGTAAAAAATTATCTTATCGAATACCCCTCGGGCCTTGATAAATCCTCAAAATTTTGTCATAGAGAATCCTTCAAGCGTGTTGCTTAAGGATAATAGCCCTCGGCCTTCGGCCTCGGGCCATTATCAAGCAACACGCTTTCAGCATTCTCTATGACAAAATTATCTCGGTATTATCAAGGCCCTAGGGGTATTACTACTGATAACATGCATGCATGTCCAGCCTAACCCTTAGTAGGCTGGTTAAGTAACGCCTAGATATTTTATAATTCTTAAACCATTTTGAGCTTGGAACGGTAGGTTGGATTCCACAAAAGTGGCTCCAATCAGCTTTCCGTTTATTTATTACTTTTTGTTTATAAAAGGCGTTGACATCGAATATACACAATTGATATTCACTGTCAATACCGGACGATACGGCAAATTTTTGCTAGTTCATCGACATGCTCGTTATATTTAATTCCAATATGGGCTTTATCCCAAATAAAGAAAATATTCACATTTTTAGTGAATAATTCAAATACCTTGTCGTTTTCTATCTTATACCTACTTGAAGAAAATGAAGCAGCTGCTGAAGCAATGACTGGTATGCTGGAAAATGGTGAAAAACATTAAATATTTCACCGAAAAACAATATAAGGTTCCTATCATCTTTATGTGCTTGGATGATAAAATAAAATTTAAAGAGTACTTTTTCAATTACTTAGTAGTTCTTCAGGCATGGACTGGTAGTTTCCTGCTCATGTACCAGAGATAACACTAAAAATCACGCATGCCTCGAAAGTGCTCGGCACTTTGCGCACATGATCGGCAAATACATGTGTCGCGGGGGAGCGAATTTGAAATTTGAATTTGGTTAGAGGCTAGAGGGAAGAAGACGAAGAAGAAAAAAATAAATAGCTAACCCTACAATCACTTTTGTCTTTTATCGCTGTAAGTGACGCATTTGTGTTCATTTTAGTTTCGATTTTTAATTTATACTTATTGGGGAAAACTATCAAGTATGGAAAACCAACTTATTAACAACAAAATGTGTCTATTCTGCAACTTGTAATTTTCCTGTGTTTCAGCAAAGAATAGACATAAAAAAATATTCACAACCAGCCGCAGTATTCCTATTATATATATTTATAATATATATTTATAATTATAATCAATATATTTTTTGGGATGTGGTCTGCTCAAAACACATAGTACATTGTCTAACATTTTTTTCGTTATGAAAAGTATCAGAATGACACAAAAATATCGATAATTGTTCACAAAACATGACCAAATTGACACGCAGATTAATCAAACATTAATAAGACATTTTCGACAAACCTGGTCCATGAAATTTAAGGTTAGGTTGCGTTTTTGACACGACGCGAAATGTGTAGAAAGCATACATTCAAAATGTCCGTTAAATTCTACCGACATTCAACGTAAATAGCCGAGCGCTTCCGAGGTATGCGTGATTTTTAGTGATGCTTGGTACATGAGCCAGATACTTCCAGTCCATGCCTGTTTTGATTGAAATGCATTGCCTATATTCCCTTGTTGGGAGTTTGGGAGTAGAAGTTCCGTGCCTTTACTCTTGTAGACGCTGACGTACGACGTAAACTTATTTAGGAATTTTTATCTACTACTACGAAAATGTCATCTTTCTGATTAAGTGTTATTTTTATGGGTCGATCTCCCTTATTTTTAGTCCAAAATGACCCAGTTTCACAGTAACGACGTTATAATTTTGCAAAAGTTTTATAATTTGGTTGACTTCTGTCCGTATATAACAATATACACCTTCTGGTAGCCGATTTGCGCAAAAATTTTCCAATAATATCCAATGTCCCAATATTTAAGACTTACCCTGTATATGCGGCAAATCCTGATAAATCACTGATACTGTTATTATTGCTGTGTCAATTTGTTTCCCAGTCACATAAATAAAATATTTTTAACTAAAACCTCCTCAATCTGAATAGCAAAACCATCTGTTATCCTTTGAAGATTCATCGGATTATTACGAATTACACTATTTCCCCACTATTATCAACTTCCTCAGCAGTTATCCATATTTCCACATTAACTCAAAAACAAATTATCAATATCACAAAGCTTCCTCTTTATGTCGTTAATTACGTTTCAAAGGCCTACTCTCATAAACTAAATTAAACTCAAAGGGGCATTCTACCGCCTAAATTGAAATGCTCCTCTGATTTTAATTGATTTAGCACGGCAGATTCCTGTGTATACCTTCAGTGGTAATTAAGGAAGTTCCTTGGAAACCAATCAAGGCGATAGTCATCGAAGTTACATGCCTCTATACCGATAATGGTTATTATAGAGACGAAGACGTATTCATTACTGAAAGATTCGAATTTGATTAAAAACTTGAAGGGATATCGCTGTCACCTGAAGCGATTCTATTGTTTTCTTTTTTGTGGAAGTTGAAAAAACTTTTTAGAAGGAATCTTTTGTGGCTTTGGTAATTAGTAGATTTATATAATTGAAGTAGAAACTAGGAAGTTCTTGCTAAAGGGAAAAGCAGATTTATTCAATTTTTGAATTGGAAATGTTTTATTTTGTGTGTCTTGTATAGAAACGGACCCAAGTGCGGGATGGAATAAAGAGACGTTGTAGATTCAACTTTCGAGCGAATAATTTAGAAATGTATTGCATTTTTTGTTTAGTTTGTCCTGCTAACTTAAGAGTGTCAGCAAAACAACGTCTAAAACTGGAATAAAAATATTAAATAAGTGTAACGCCTAATGTTGTAAATAAAATGGAATTCTCCTACTACTATATGCGAAAGTAACTTATATCGCATAAATAAATACGTCAGAAAGTTGACAATATCTGTTACATTTAAAACAGTGATGTTATGAACTTAAAACTGTCACGATGTGAATATTTCATAACTGTTTTGAATTTTGCTTTTCTATCTAGAAGGCAGGAACTGTCAAATCAAAGACACAATATTTAAAAGTAATTAAATTGGGAAATTGGAACCTTTGGTTTATCAACTAAGTTGAAACACTATCGTCGACCACTAACCAACTCCTGATGATGCCAACATAGTTGGCGAAACGCGCGTAGAGTGTGTTAAAATTTGTGTTTTGGTTAGTGGTCGACGATAGTGTTTCAACTTATTTAAAAGTAAATTCTAACATATTAAGTTCATTTAATTAATTAAATTGGGAAATTGGAACCTTTGGTTTATCAACTAAGTTGAAAACTATCGTCGACCACTCAACCAAAACACAATTTTCATACACTCTACGCGCGTTTCGCCAACTATGTTGGCATCATCAGGAGTTGATGATAGACTATCATCAACTCCTGATGATGCCAACATAGTTGTTTCTTGTCTCTGATAAAACCGAAGAATACTTATTATTATTATAATTAATTATTATAATTAATCACAACTGCCGATCTGTTAGGAACGAAGGTAGACCTCTAATGCCATAATGGCAGACTGGTATGGGACTGCAAAGAGGAACTGAGATCGATGGCAGACCGTAATCACGTCAAACTGATATGGGTTACGGGACGTCAGGGAATTGTAGGTAACGAGAAAGCAGACGAACTCGCAAGAAGAGGCTCGGAAAACCCCTCCAAACCAAAGGCGGACACTATAAGTACCAAAGCGTACAGCAAGAGTGTCTGTAATAAACTGGATTTGGGACCAACACAAAAATTACTGTGAAAACGTCCCAGGAAACAAACACGCGAAAGAATACATCAAAGGACCGTGCCACAAAAGAGCGGCAGACCTGTTAAAGATGAACAGGAGCCAGCTGAAAATAGTTACAGGACTCCTCACTGGCCATGCGCCAGTAAAGGGGCACCTCAACAAGATGGTGACCTTACTTACAGACTTACGTAAGGAAACAGAAACAGTGATACATATACTGTGTAGATGCGAGGCACTGGACCGCAAAATACAGCAAATTTTTGGGCAGCCAATAGGTGAACCAGAACTATACAACTTCCAGTACGGTTTTTTTTTTTTTTTAGTTTATTATTTATTTTCATTTGGTATATATTACATTTTCTAGGACATTTCATTTTCCTAATTCCCTGCTATAGGAGTTTTCCTCCTTTTCAGGGTGAGGCCCTGATTACAATATTTGTAACCTAGCTAGCTAATTTTTCCTAAGGTTTCTGTGCGCGTTGGTGTGTTATGTTTTGTGTGTGTTGGTTGGGGCCTGTGTGGGCAGGAGCTGTTTCCCAGTTTTTTTTATCTAAGAATCGCCAATTTTGCTATTTCCACCCTTATGTTTGGGGAAAACGGTGCCCAATCTAAGGGGGGAAATATGATTTAGGAAAACCACGAAAACCTAAATCACGATTCTGTACAGGTGGTTCTTATGTTCTATTTATTATGTTCTATATTGTTATGGTATTGTATGTTGGGGGTTGGGGTTTGTGGGGGGTTTACCTTATGGTGAGGGGGGCGGAGTCCATTAGATCCTGGTGTTCGGGGGGGAGGGGGAGGTCTTGGGCGTCAGCCAGAAGTCTGAGGTTGGGCTGTGGGAGTTTAGCTTTGGGTTTCCTGAAGAGGGGGAGACGACGAGGTCGCCAAGGGGTGAGGAGGGTGTTTTGGGCGTGGGTGTTTGAGCCATTCAGGGTGCGAGAGACGTATTTTTTCCGTAGGAGTTGGAAACGAGAGAGAATTGGGGCGCTGGAGACGTTGTTGTAGACTTCTCTAGAAGGAAACAGATAGGGGAGATATTGACATCGTCGTAGGATACGTCTCTCGAGTGAGGAAATTTTTCGGGCTAGATGGGGGGGTAGTACGCCATATGGGACTGCTCTGTATTCGGCAATGGGGCGGATGTAGGAGTTGTAGGTGTGTATGAGGGTTTTCCAGTACGGGACCTGTAGGCCCTAAAGTACTGGATTGGGTATTGTAAACTTTAAAGAGGGGGAAGATACAATAGACCGACAAGCCTAAGTGTCACCGGTGGCTTCGGTCAGACGGGCCCAACCAGGGGGTGAAGTTTTTAGTGAGTATGCCCGGAAAGGAGCTTTTCACAGTAGACCTTGAGATTTTAGGCTCGTAATCTCCCCATAAAGGGTTTTCTTCACCTGGCCTAAATTAAGTGACATTTCATTTTTTATAGACCAAGAATGTAGTGAAGTGAGGTCAGATTTGTTACTGTTTCCCAGCGCCACTTTAGGAACAGCACTGTTAATTAGAACCCAACAGTGAATGGTCGAGTGGGGAATCACACCTGGTATATGAAAATGTTTAATTAATTAAAAATCAGAAAATGATTTCTACCGTCGGTGGGATTCGAACCAACAACCCTTGGATTATGAGTCCAGTGATCTACCGCTGAGCCAACCACTCCCATGCTTCTCACAGTTATTTAAATTGCTAATCTCAAGATAAATTTTCAAATCATCAGCAAAAAGTAGGAAATTGCAGTGCAAATAGATTAAAAAATGATTCTTACAAACCAAGAAGTATTTGACATGTTAGTAACTTACTTTGCTTGTATGAGATATTGAACTGTTTTTCCGAATTTCAAATAAGTTAGACATTTTCTAGATAATGCATACCCGAAATGGCTGAATTATGTCCTCTAGAAGAAAATTACACATGTCAACCTTATTTCATAAAATTATTATGTTTAAGTCTCCACTATATTAATTTTTAAGTGATTTCTTGAAAAATTTGTAATCCGCTTGGGAGTGTCATTCCTTTGGAGCGTGCTCTCTAAATGCAGGACAGGAGCTAAAAATGGGGGTGCGTTTTGGAGCCGGTTATGTCGAAAAGTATTATATTTTTGACAAAAATGGTGAGGATCATTTTTGTAGGTAGTGAACTTTTCGTCCAAACAAAAATTCTCTAAGTGACATATTTTCGGAAATATCGGCGAAAATAGGAGAAAAAAAATTGTTTATAGGTCGCATGTTCACAACATCAATATTCGTTCTCGCGGTTACATATCTCCACCACCACACCGTATCTGTATGTTTCAAAGGTCGTTTTCTTATAATATTTACAATCTATACAATGATATTCCCCAGTCTATTAAACAATTTGGAATCAGCCATTTTTCAAAAGAATATAAAAGAATTTTATATAACTCCAACATAACATTTTTTTCTCTCTAAAACTACTATATAGTGCATTGTGCTTTTAGATAAATTATTGTTTATCCTAAATCTTGTTTATCTTGTTTATTTTTGTTTTGTTTTGTTTGCTAGGCCCGACACTTTGTTACAATTTTTACCGTTTGTTGCAGTTATTGTGGGTACGATATTTATATATTTTTATTTTTTGTTGTTTTTATTATATGTAGTTGCAAATAAAGATGATTATTATTATTATTTATTAAAAGGTGGATACAACTTGAAAGTATATATTTTTTGGCTAGCAAGGTCCCTACACTTGACTTTCTTAGACTTTTATTGTTGGAATAAATAAAAGAATTTGTTTTTGAAACTACACTCACTACCCAAAATAACATAGTGCAGAGAAATTTAATTTAAACCAGTTGAGAATGTTCTTCTAGCATTGCCATAAACCGAACAAATTGTAATGAAATTATTAATAAAATTTTAGATTGACAGTTCTCAGTTCTCATTCTAATCAACATAGCCAACAGCCATAGTTTACTCACTTTTACCAAAATAGTCATTCACTACGCGTCTACTTTAAATTCAATGTCTTTTTAAACGTCAAAATTTTCATATTTTGGACCCCATTTTGAAGGAGTTCCAGAAGAGGTACGGAGGGGCACATCAAACCCTAAGCTTACTTTTTGATGCTCTATCAAAATCTGAAGTCAGAATTTTAAAATTCACAAAGACAAAGAATCAACACATATACATACACACATACATACATACATACACACAGATCGAATTCATATACCAAACAATTTGTTCGGTGAATATTTCACTGACGGAAATTAAGACTGATGTTTAATGATGGAGCATTCCGAGCATTCTATTAAAAATAACTAAGAAAGATTAAGTCTCACAGGAAAGTCATGGCCCACCTCTTCAATGCGTAAATACGTTCTTCATTACTGATTAAATTAAATTATTATGAAAATTATGGTTTATAGGCGTTGGAATGACAGTAATATATCAACGAGACGCTTCGTTGAAATTTCTCTACGATGTTTTAAATATTCTAATTGAAAGTAAATCGCCGGACTTTCATCGTTATTCCCCAGTGCTGCACAACTTTCAAAGCGGGTATCAGATGACTGCTTTTAAATTCCTTTTCCGTACGGTCATCAATCGATAGTTCACCTTTACTCTTTAATCGTTTCTCCTGGTCCTTATTATTTTCATTTTCTAAAAGGTATAAAGAAATACAGAAAATAAATAAATAAATAAATATTTATTTCATAAGACTTGTACAAGTAGGGATCGTCAAAAAAATGATAGTTATGATTGAAGTTAACGCTAACCTTAGCATAAGAATATGTAAATATAAAAACATTGAATATAAAAACATTTGGACTGTTGACAAAATGAGTAAAATAGAATATGAGAAGAGAATACCAAATTAATATGAATCATTAAAATATTCCTGTAAGGAGTACCTAGTAGCTTTTCTCTTTGAGGCATTTTTTACACTGTCTCTTGAACACAGGATTCTTGAGATCTTTCAGTGAGTCAGGTAAATGATTAATATATGTTGAGGGATATTATGATTGGTACTTTTCTTATTTGTGAGTTTGAAGCATAAAGGAAGTAGAGTTTGTTTGCATTACTATGAATAAAGCAAACACATCAGTTAAAATATAGACATCATATAATGTTGGAATTCCATGAGTACTGAAGACATGACGACATGAATCTGTTGGTCTGAGACCAAATACCTATGCTTCTTATGATACGTTTTTGGCTAATGAATACCCTTTCAGTACCAGAGTTATTACTCCAGCAAAGTATACCATACATAAGTTGAGAATGTACACATCCATACGATATTATAGCTTCAATATTTGTCACTTTTTTCAGTTGAAATATAGCGAAGTTTTTTAATGACAATGATTTGATTAACTGTTGAGTGGGTCTCCTATGAAAGATTTTCATCCACATATAAACCCGGAAATTTTGCTGAATTAATTTGCTTTAGTGATTCATTATTATCTGTACCAGGTCTCACTAGTAGACTGAGGTCAGATTTTGATGTTATTGGTGCAAATAAGATAAAGTTCGTTTTTGCTACATTCAAAATTATTCCATTAATGTCACACCAATTTTTCATTTTGTTGACACAGTTTGATGATTTCTTCATAATTATTGCTATTGATAACTACTGAGGTGTCATCAGCATACAAGTCCATCTTGTATATTGTGAGAAATGTCATTTATCATGATAATGAAGAATGTTGGACGGAACACCACAAGAAACATTCAATGGTTGAAAAAATCTCGTTTTTTTACACAAACATGTTGCTTTCTTTGTGAGAGGTATGATCTGACCCAAGCTAACGCTGGTCCTCTTATTCCATACGATTCTATTTTGTCTAATAGTAGCGGGTCGTTGACGACATCGAATGTCTTTTGGAAATCAGAGAAAATAGATGAAGTTTTCAGTTTTTTATCAAAACTGTTGAGTAGATGTTCGTGCAATGACATTAAAGCTTCCTGGGTGGAGCGATTTTTTGTAAACCAAATTGTCTATTTGTTAATAGCTGGTATTTATTTAGAAAGTTCAGCAACCTCACTCGGAAGGCTTTTTCAAATATTTTAAAGAATACTGATAATAAGGCAATTGGCCTGTAATTAGCCATGTCCGATTGACTGCCTTTTTTATGCACTGGAATAACTAAAGCAGATTTGAGCTGGTGTGGAAAAATGCCTAGCTTGAAAAAAATGTTGACAAGTGATGACAGCACGTCTACTAATTCATTGGAGACATATTTTATTATTTGACATGGCACTTCGTCTATGCCACTAGAATTTTTGGTAGTTACGGTAGAAATTACATCGAATATTTCTTGGCAGTTGACAGGTGTGAGAAAGAAGGAGTTGAAATTATTATTTTTTTTTTTTAAGTCATAACTATTGTTAACTCATCAAACTACCAAACAGTATAAAATATTTTAAATTAGTTTTTTTTATAATTTCAATAATTTTAGCAGGTGCACTCCGAACTGGGTCCGGCCTGTTTATCACATTCGGGAACAAAATTTTAACTGACCTAAAACGTTTTTAAAAATTCGTCAACTCTACCCAATGTCTGTGAATGTGTCTATAAAAATTTCTCTTTCATTTCTAAGGACTCATCAAGCCAAGTGATGGGCTTGAAATATAAAAGTTCCTCCCTCTTCTTTTTGATATGGGCCTTCCAGCGCAGCCTAGCGTCCAAGGTAATACCCAAATATTTTGCTGTATTAGCATATGGTATTTGTGTATAATTTATGCTGATAGGGATGTATTGATCACGTTTATTTGTGAAGTTGATATGAACGGATTTGGCTTCGTTCAATTTAATACGCCAGCATTTTGTCCAGTAGTTAACTTGATGATGCAATTTTCTTGTTGCCTCCTCGTGATCTTTGCCTACAGCCAGCATGGCCATATCGTCTGCAAAGGTGGATATTGTGTCATGCATTAATTCAGGAATGTCACTGGTGTACATTAGGTAAAGGAAAGGTCCCAATACACTACCCTCCGGCACTCCTGCCTTAATCTCTTTTATTGCTGAATAGGCATCTTCCTGCTTAACTCTAAATGCTCTATCTGAGATGTATGATTCCAGTAGTTCTGCATATTGCTTGGGCAAAAGCTTTCTTATTTTATACTTAAGTCCTTTGTCTACACTCTATCAAAAGCTGGCTTGACGTCAAGGAAGATGGTAGAGCAAACTTTTTTCTTCTAGTGATTTCTCAATCGTGTCTGTTATTCTGTGGACTTAATCTATGATTGCATGACTTTCTCTAAAGCCAAACTGATATGACGAAAAAAGTTTTGATATAACAGGGAGTAAAGGATGAAACACTGTTTGGCGGTTTTCCAGGTTTAGGAACCATTATCACTTCAGCTATTTTCCATATGTTCGTTACATATCTCAACCTAAACGAGGCATTGATCAACTAAGTAAATTTAACTATAGCTTTTCTAGGAAGTTCTTTCAGAATCTCTCCGGTAATCAAATCATATCCTAGAGCTTTCTTTGGATTAATGTTTTCTTTTATTTCAGCTGCAATTTCTTTTGGAGTGGTGAGTTTGATTTCACTTTCTTCTTGGATAATGTTTTCCCATTCTAGAGCGTCTTCGCCTTCATTTGGTTGAAATGTCCTCTCAAGGTATTCAGCAAAGCTATTAGCCTTTTCCTTATTGCTTTTTGCCCAACTCCCATCTGTATTTCTTATTGGAGGGTTCTGCAGGATCGGTCTTTTTAATTTTTTAGTCGCTCTCCAAAGTGAATAATCAGATTTGCTGTCCTTTAACAATTCACTTAGATAACCACTAATCGATTCATTTTTAAATCTTTGAATTTGTCTTTTAAGCTTCTGGGTTGTTTAATCTCGTTTTGTCTGCTGGGTATCTAGACTGATGCAAGGTTCTTCTGAGTCTTCTCTTTTCGGAAATGAGCTCCCTTATTTCTCTTGGATATTTGTTTTGTACACTTTTGATAGGTCATGATCGGTAACTGTAATGTTTCATTTGAATCTAATGGAAAAATAGTTTTAGGTACCAATACCATTTTTTAGGCATTTTACCCTTCCTGCGGTGACTCTCTACTCCCCTGTAAGTAAAGGGGGAATTGCGCGCAAATAAAAAACAGAAACTACAAAGCACCAAGTCTTTCAGTCTCTAATCTCCAAGGAAACGAGTAATTTCCTTCAAAAAAAGAATCGCCGGCCACTTAATCCACTTTATCAAATTAGGTTTTGGAAAAGCTTTAAAATTTGCTGAGAGAGCGGCTCAGTCTCCCCTTTCGAAAAGAAATGAAAAGAAACGAAAGTGTAATTTGTTCAAATGGCTTCAGCTAACTTTTAAAACACTAGTTAGGAGTTTTTAAATTTGTCGTCAAGCCATCAGATGAGTTAAAGCGTAATCTAATTGGGTGCGTTTGGAAGAATGAAAAAAAGTTTTTGAGTTTTTTTTAAGTAGGTTGGTTGTTTCGCAAAGTCCTGAGGGATTTTTTATTTTAAAGGCGTAGGTACGTGGATTCTTTATTTAGTAGCAGAATATTTATAGCCCACTTACATAAAACGTGTAAAAACATTTTTTTTTTCTCATCCAGTGATGGATTCAGCAGTAAACATACTATACCTTATTTATTTTAGCAAGACCATGACGTAATTTCTAGTTATTTCGATTGTCAACGGAATAAACACGAAAGCACTAAGAACAAATACGATTTAAATTTAACGTGCAGTGAAAATTAACTGTTAAAGGTTGGCAACACTTCACTACGCGACGTTGCCGATGTGACATAACGAAAATTCTTGACTTATCAATCAATGTGGCTGCTCACATAGAGTAGTTACAAATTGACATCCAAAGTGCCAATGTACTGTAACAAATTACAATAAAAATTCCAAAACTTCATAACCATTAATTTTTATTTGACTTAAACATTGGCGGATCCAGGGGAAATGCACTTTAGGTCATGTATTTTAATTTAAAGAAAGATTACAAGAAGCCCTTTTCAACCCTTCGAAGGTTGAAAGACTGGATGAGAACATCCATGAGAGAGGACAAACTTGTAGCGTTCCCTCGTTGAGATATTCCATAACCCCTCCCCGGGTGTAAGACGCCCCCCCCCCCTTTGGGAATCAGGTAAAGTGCCTCGTGGGCAAAATAATCCCAGTTTGATGATATCCATGTGGCTACAATAATTCAATTATATATGAAATGTTTTACTTAGCAATACAGAATGGAAAATAAAAACTTTAAAACCGTACCCGCCTCTGTTAAATCACCAACATCCATCCAATATTCATCCTCTTCGATTTTATAGCTTTCAAGAAAACCAACAGCGAATTTGATGTTATGGACCTTTAAAAGCAGTCCATTTGAATACATCAGGACGGAAAAGGGAACTTAATATGTTTACATTCAAACTTTTGAAACTTTTATGTTTACGACTTATACCAGAAACTGGGCGCATATTTTCGCAATATCTTGATTCATGGCATAATGCATAACTAATAATACAATATATACAGTTATTTTGCTTCTTTGGTTACTTTAAAGTTTAATATTATATATTATTAACCGTTACACTGAGGAACGTCGCTTATCGAGTTTATTTGATTTTATTTATAGCAGCCTGTAGAATTACCTTGCAAAATTAAAATTATTAATTATAACTGATTTCCTGTATTGGACAAAATTAAAAACTCCCTGGGCGCCAAGATTTTTCCCGTGGCAACAAAAAACAAGTAAGTGAAATGATTATGTATGATTTTTCGTGATGGCTTGATAATCATATAATTTAAATTTGTTTGTAGACCAAAAAATATGTTGTTATAGTTATAATTTCCATTAATATTGATGACCTTGGTCTATCAACAAGTTATTGTTATAAAATTGTAAGTAAATGCAAAAGTTATCTTAAAATTAAATGAAATATGGTAAGTTTAATTATCAATAAAATTTTTAAGGTTAAAATAAATGTCTATTAGTTTAAAAATTAATTTCAGTGCGAAGATTTATTATTAATTGAATGCATTCAGTTTTTTATAAGGCCTGATCTTTATTTCTTTGACTATAGAAATATTTATCGATTTATCATATCGATCGATCTGTTTATTATTTGAAAATAAATGTTGTAATACCTTTATTATATTAATTCCGTTTGTAGGATATCTCACCATTCTGCTTCAATTCGGTGTTACCATTCCATAAAATAATGATAACCATTCAAATTCTGGCAGTTGAAGAAAAACAAACAATTTGACAAACGTCACAGCTGTCAACATGAAA
Source organism: Crepidodera aurea (assembly GCA_949320105.2). Taxonomy (NCBI): domain Eukaryota; kingdom Metazoa; phylum Arthropoda; class Insecta; order Coleoptera; family Chrysomelidae; genus Crepidodera; species Crepidodera aurea. The sequence goes on along the minus strand of OX439475.1, from coordinate 25,688,392 downwards.
AATCCACTTGTCAGGAAAAACAGGGATCTGCTTTATCGGCTTCACAACACAAGGAATAGATGTTACTCTGACAACAGGTAATAATGGACTGTCCTGGATTTTGTCAAAATTTGGTTTTTATAAACCATCATCACATGGCTTGCTGAGATGTGAAATTCTTTGATGTTTATGTCAAAATCCATGTACATGGTTAATTTTTATATTTTGGAAATGCTTTTCACTATTTCGGCGACGGTGGCTCTGCGGGCAAGGCTGTTACATTTCAATATGTACTTTAAGTACATTAAGAGGTCTGTCCGTTCTCTGGTTCGAGCCCAGGTCTAGACAGTGAGATTTTTAAATAAAAAATTTAATTGCCTACTTCTGGGCTCGATTTGTAGCCTATCTAACAGAGCTGGGAAGGATTCGAATCACATAGGATTCGAATCCTTTTTGAGAATCCGAGGCCGGTGATTCGAATCCTTAAAAAAAAAGGATTTGTGATCCGTATTCGCCGAAGAAATCCTAAAGGATTCGTATTCGAATCGCCAATGTTAGGTTCGGATCCTTTTACAGACCGGCGCGATAAGCCGAGACAAGTAGTGATGGGATAATAAATAATGAATTTTCATAGTCGGATTCTCTGTATTCAAATGAAACTAATAATCGGATGATCATTTGAATGCTATCACTTGAATGTTTATTTGGCCGGTTTCTGTGGACCTATGCCACGGATAACCCAATTATTTTAAAGTCAGCACAATTTTTAAAGGATTCGGACATTGGATCCGTGATTCCTATCACATCTCGTGATTCAGATCCTTTTTATGAGGATTCGTTCCAGCTCTGCTATCTAACATTAATTGCTTTGATGTTAGTTTACGCTGCAAAGATTTCAATCCTGTGGGAGTCTATCGTTGTCGATGATGGTGTTGTGAGGTTTTTCTGGGTTTTCCTGCAACTGTAAAGCAAATGCGCCATCAATCATCAGTAAGTCGTCCCAGAGCGACTTGGAAAATAATGCACAAGCTGCAGAACTTCTGGGGTTCACTCGTATGGGGGTGAATTGAAGGAAGTTTATTATTATTATTATTATTATTAATTTCACTCTTTTTTAATATCACTTTCACTATTAACTTTTTTACAAAACACTATAATTACTATTTTACCTGACCTAATTTTCTAAATACAATTTTAATTTTGACATTTCTCATAATTATTGTCTTCTTTATTAATGTAATTTTTACCTTTTTTTATAGAATTAGGGCATTTTTAATTTTGAAAATTTCTATAACTATTCCTCTAACCATAATTAACATTCTGTAGATGAGTAATTTCATCCACAAGTTTCACAAATAGATAAAATTTTATGATTATATCACTACTAGTGATTTTAAATCTAATTACTAAAGTCCAAATTATATCAGTAACTGACTACGATACCCTATTCTAATGAATCATCGTAATAGTTTTTGAAAAATAACATTTTTATTCATAAAAAAAATACATGAAGTTAAAATTTGCAACTTGACATTTCTCATTTCACTTATCCTTGTTATTTTTGATTGTATTTTTGAAATTTAATTACCTACTTATTGATAAAACTGATAGAAACATTTATTAATTTTACTTACTTACACCATCTCAAATTGATTCTAAACATCTTCAGGGATATTACCCGTTACAATATAGTAATGCATTTTAGTTTATAACCTAATTTTTTCGTTAATGCTTTTTGATACTGTGGTGTAATAATTTGCGAGGAATATTTAGAAGCGAATGGAAATTTTGGACAATGGCCTTAGTGCCCAAACATCATCTTTATTGATAGTTATAGGAAAAGATTATTTCCTGTACTTAAGACATTTATTTTTAGGGACTGCAATATTAATTTGTTTCCACATAAAATGCTCAAATAGGGGACTCACAACTGAACAATTCCCCGGCTTTCAGAAAACAGAAGACTATTAGTCAATAGGTTACTTCTTTTAAATTGTTTAGACACGTGCAACTACTCTAGCGGATCATCACCCACAAAAATATGAAATTCTAAGGTCCAATCGATGTCCGTGATAAATTTTAGCCGTTTCAATATAGCAACAGAAATCAATGACCGTAATCGTGATTAATCGCCTGCCAAATGGTAAATGCTGCAAAAAATCAATTGAAAGAGACAGATTATGCTTTAAAATGGACCTTTCAAAAGATTATGAATAACGATAAATATATTTTAAAATCTTTTAGATGATTACTAAATTCTTATTTTGTGTGGTTATAGATTGTTGCTCTAGAAATAGAAAATATAAAGAGTGTTTTATTAATAAACGGTAACTGTGGATAGAGAACACCTTCTTTTTTTCTTGTTGGTGAGGAGGGGAAAATGCTTTTACGCACACCCCCCGGGGTCTTCTGGGGGGTAGTGTGGGACTAAGGATGTTTACTACCCACTAAAAACCCTCATCATCATTCTACCCTAACCCTAGACATCGGGATCGCTCAATAGGCCTACTTCAATGTCTAGGTTGGGTTTAGTAAACAACCATTCCTCGCACCTATCTTTTTTCTTCGTTTTCAACACTCATGATCTTTCTTACAAACCCTTGCACCTGGTTCCATTTATCCTTGCTATCCAGCATCACCTCTACGGCGCCGGCGTTCCTCTCGTTAATGGTGTGCCCGAGCCCCGCAACCAGTTCCCTTCTTTGCTCTTCCCATCTCCGACGTTCACACAAAGTGTGCCTGAGCCATCCACTTGATCGCAATACATATAGATGTTTCTCTACTTTTTTCCTATTTTGTTTGTATAAGTTGTGAATGCCACATGACCCGTCAGAACCTGGGTAAGAAAGTAGTCTAGCTTTTTATGTCTGCATTTTACCCACTGCCTAAGGTCTCTGATTAGGTTTCTCGTCCACCCTGCGGTTCCTTCCATCACTCTCCATTCCTGCTCCCACTCCAACATAGTTTTTCCCTTTCTTCCTCTTTCGCCAAGTTGGTCTTTGCGTCTTTCCTTTTATGTAGTCTGCATCTTTCCTTCACCAACATCTTTATTGGCGGGATTCCAGCTATGACCTAGGCTGCCCGCGCCGAAATGGTGCGATAGCCACAGATCACTCTGAATAATGCCTTTCTTTGTGCTCGAGTCATCAGGTCCTCTATTTCCTCATTTTTAGGGCTGTCCCCCAAACTGGGGAGGATAGATGATAGAGAATACCTAGATGATTCTAAAAAACTATGTTTAATGGGTATCACATTTTTAATAACAGAGATGCAGGGTGATTTTTTAATTTTGCTACTGACTACCAAAGTAACATAAGAAGCCATTTAAAAGCCCGCTAGGAGATTTCTGTCCTAATACCAAAGCTAATAAGCATTTAAACCAGTCCACAAAAGCTTTTAGAAGTACTAATCGTTACGAAACCGTTGCCAAAAGAGGATTTTATCCCGCTATTCGGACCTCTATTTAGAAGCAACCGTTTAGCTGAGCTGTCAATCAGTTCAACGATTAGAATGCGCATGTCCAGACATACTAGGATTACTAGGGGGCAGTCATTTTTATTATTTTATATATAAAGTGGGTCCCAAAAAGTTTTATACAAATGGAGAAAAAGTTTATCTTACATTTCACAAAACAAATTATTTTTGATAAAAATCTCTGCATGACTTGTTGAACAATTTATGGAATATAGAGAAAACAAAAAGTAATAATTTGGACGGAGACAAAAATACGAACAAAAAATTATGAACAATTGTAGATTATTGATATTCTCAGATAAAAAAAACAATAAACACCTAATAAATTATACATAGTCCTGTTTTTCAATATATTGGAACTTCTTTTTGAGGTAAAGACAAAATAAATAATTTGACGCTTCTTTGTAATACTGTCATTAAAAACATACGATATATTCCAAAGCCTTCTTATGATTAGCTAATTTGCTAATTCTGATCTTTTACATTTACATTATAGTTTTTCACATTTCTTACGATAAGTCAAAAACGAATAGGGATATCGAGATGAGGTTTTCACTAAAATATAAGAAATTTAAAGCTGCTTCAGAATATTTTACTAAAAAAATAAGTAATCGGTGCATAAAGCGACCTCTAGTTTATCTGTTTCAAAGTAATCGATAAGGTATATGAACGGTCTTCAAAGTCCACACAATTCTCTTTCATATGAGTCCAGAAACAGTCGGTTAGGTTGAATAGTTAACGATATATTAAAATTTAAAAAATGAAAAATAGATGGTCTTCCTTCTCCCTTATTATGACAGATACAATGAACACAATAGTACACAATTTCATTTTATGTCCACAAGACAAAAAATACAGTAATTACCTCTAATTTATGTTAATTAACTTATATGCATTGTTCCATTTAAAAGCATGCATTCTATGACAAAAATAATTGTTATTTGAATTCTTAGTTCATATATTATATTTATTACCTACATAATCAGCAAGAGATATATATTCCGCGAATAAGCACTTTATACTCCCAAACCATTGTAATCTGGTTTACTGATGGGCAATGTATTATGTATAATTATGATTTAACAACTAGCAATTAAATAAAGAGTCCTCAACTCATCATTATAATTATTTAAGCAGCACAAAGCGTTTCCAGACCAGAACCAAATTTAGCGGTTTGGCTTCTCTAAGGTAACTGAGGTTGTTTGTTTCACGGGTAAGAAACATTCTTAATATTAACATAAGGACTGTTAGCGCCTGTATCTCATAATCTAACTATCAGGAGTACAAATGGAGAATCGATGTTCTTTTTAAAAATGTGTGCCCTTATTGTGTGAAAATAGATACATAATGGGTTATGATAGTGTTTCCAAGCAGTTTTTTTTTTCTAACAACATATTCAGACTTTGTCTCATTTGAAACTGTTGTTGTTTAAAAGAAAGGAATTATTTCAGATATATATCCTAATTTTGAAAAAAATTAAGAAAAAATACTCTTCGTTCTGGATTATAAAATCCCGTTTATTAAATTAAAAACCTTTATTTTTAGTTCTAAACCTTTGGGCACTACGACACTGATTTTCAATGGTTTCTTTCAGCTCCATATTTACTTTTGTGCATGTTTACACGTCTTTTTACGGTTTAAAAGCAGTCAATTTGTAAAATAGTGCAGATCATGCTTGGTCAATTTAGATGATTTTATCATCATTTTACAATTTAATACATCATTGCTTATTTATGTTTTTAGTGAGCTTGCATTAACATTTACTGCAAACATAATTTATCAACAAGATTTTTTCAGGTTTGTGACGTTTATGTATTACCTAATGTATTTTAACTTTAAAGAACAGTTTACTTGAAAAACTGTGGAATCATATCGAAAACTATCGCCCTATTACAATAGTTAATAATTCCTCAAAATCTTTTGAAGTCCTGCTCTATAAACCACTTTCCAATCATGTCAAAAATCAAATTACTGAGTTACAACATGGCTTCTTTAAAGGTAGGTCAACTACCACCAATCTCTTCTGTATTTCCCAGTACATAACCAACACATTCGAAAATGACGCCCAGGTTAATGTCATATATACGGGTTTCTCCAAGTCTTTCGATAAGCGTGACCATGACATATTACTCAATAAATTGAATGCCTTCGGCTTCTCATACTATTTTACTTCCTATCTGAGAAACCGCACTTTACGTAGAGGGACTATGTAGAGTGCCAAAAAATGTTGACAGATCATAGCTGTGTTGATGTACCTAACAAAATCAATTCAATATGGTTGTTTGCTGTTTGTAACTATAAAATTTTGACATTTCTTTGGGGAAAAGTGCCATAGCGTGTACTTTTACCATTTTAAATTATTACTTTTCCAACGGATACCTCAGGAATTAAGAAAAGGCCTGCTTTGCGTATAAAAATTGTGTAGAAAAGCGTGTTTTGCATAGTGATTGTAGAAAAATGTATATTACGTTGCATTGCCAACATTTCATCTTTTGACCCTTGTGTCCATATTTTAAATCATTTGAAATTTTGACAGTACCTTGTTTGTACCTATATGAAATAAATCTAGTTATTTTCGAAACTCGGATAAGCACGATTATTTAACAAGAAATAAAGAATTTTATATAAATTTGGTTAAAATGAATTTATCTACGCCGAATTATATCGATTTAAAAATATTTAACAAACTGCCGGATCAAATTAAGTCCTGTAGTACGTTAAACGCTTTCAAATTTAAACTTAAATCTTTTTTTAATTAATGGAATATTTTATTTTTGCAACATATCGCTCTTCATTGTACTACCAATGTTTTTGACAATTCCTATATATTCTTGTAATGTCACTTCAGGAAATAAAGATTTTTTACTTTTTAACTGACAATTTGACCAGAATCGGTTAAAAATTTTGCAATTCCTAAAGCAAAACCATTCAATTCCCTCTTTTTTCTAGAGAATATGACGTCTGATTTAAATTTTAAGCTAAATTTGATTATATTCAGATCGAAATACAGTAAGTAAAACTAAAATCGAAACAGCTACTCATTCATTAATAGTTAATTCTGTAATAAATATATGAGAAAACATAAGTTAAATTTTAAAGAATTTAAACTTTTACACAGTTATGTGACATATTTAAAAAAGAAGCTACCTCATATCAATTTCAAACTTACTTGATCATCCTTTCATTCCACCCTTGGCGTTTCCTTCTGTCAGAGCACCTTCCTTCATCCCTTTCCCCTGCATCCCTCTTCCGACGACATCGAATCTGAGAGGATGGAATCCACTAAAAGTTTCCAACTGTACGTATTTTCCATTTGGACTAAATCCAATTTTTAGCCGTCCATTATTCAAATACGTAGATTTATGTGCGCCAGCGTTGGGATATAAATCCACTGAAAATACGAGAAAATGGTTCGACTCGATCCTAATTTATTGGCCGAAACGCTCGGGTGCCAACCAAATTGTTACAAAACTCAACGTCGAGTTTAGAAACCGGGAACGGGACAGAGGCTGAAACAGATTGGGGAAAGGGGGGATGTCATGGAGTCTTGTACATTTGCTGAGGGAAATAAAAACCTTTTTTTCGAGAACATAGTACATTGAGGAGTTTTTACAAAAAAAATGGCATAATATATTTTTTCTACGTTCTTGCAAAAAACAAAACTTTATTGAACTATTTTTAGTGGAAAAAGTGGTTCTTTATTGCACTCAGCTGTCATTTTACTACAGCGTATTTTGACATGACAAACATAAACGTTCAAATCGACGCCATAGTCCATTTTCTGTGAGATTGTATTACCTTTCAAACAATTACATATTTCATATTTTTTCTGTATTACTTTCAGCAGCTACAATTAAACAAATAATGTCTTCTTGAGATAATTCAGTCATAATCAAGACCCTCATACGCGCTCGCGGCTACTATGATGCAAATGCAGTTCTAGAAACGTCACTCAAAAATTATTCTGACAATTACACAATTTGAAGTTTTATTATTATTAGAAAAATTGATGATAGTGATGAAGAAGAATTTGTTGGGACTCTACCAGAAGTCAGTAAAATAGAAATTACAGTGTCTTCAAACTTATTACCCAGTAAATCAAGAAAAATTTATGAAATATGTTACAAATTATACGTCGCGTGCAATAAACACTTGCTTTTTGCACTTGTTGCATAAATAACTATTTTAATAATACTAAATCACCGTTAATTTTTACGTACATACAGGGTGTCTCCGCACTAATGAGAAAAAGTAACCTTTTTTGAAGCGAAAGAACAGTTTACCATCCGTGGCTTGTAATGTTCCTGAGCTCCATAAAATGTTTTCGACGAGTGAAACACTATACTTTTTCTGCAACCCCGTTTATATCATAATAATATGCTAAAGAATGTGTTTTATAACTGGAATGCATTTTTTCAATGTTATTAAACAAAAAAATTATAATGATAATAAAATGTTTGACGTTTCTCGTTCATTTTTTGAAGCTCGTGTAACTTTTTTTTCTACAGCCCCGTTTAAAATAACGATGAACAAATATTTTATTTTAAATTAAAAATAACGAGAGTTTCTTTAAACATTACTTATGATTTAAATATTGGTTAATTGTTATATTCGACCAATTATTCAAAATTATAGGAATATTACAATCAACATTTTTATATATTGAGGTAGATGAAGATGCGCGATAATCGGATAGCGTTGTATTTTGTATGTAGGTACTGTAATATTTTGGTTTATATTTGATTTTTGCTGATAACTGATTGATCAACATATCCCTCCGCAACGTTACTAGATTTCCAGCCTTCATGCTTTTTTAATTGAAATAAATCACCTCTTGCATCCACTAATAGCGTTGCGGAAGTTCTACGCAAACAATGACCAGTATATTTTTGGGGATCAGGCAAGTTTAAATATTGAGCTATTTACAAAGAAAATTTACTGAATTTATTTATTAATATTAATAAAGAATCTTGAATTTATTTTGTCCATATTTAGTGGACGGAGGTTCATGCTGTTTTGTCAATAAAGTTCTATTATTATTATTATCATTATTTTATATTTTAGAAATCTCGTACAACAACCCAGAAATGTGGAAGGAACGCGGTACTTTTGTTTTTGTATTACGTATGCTAACTAAGTGTGTACTGCTGGTATATTTTACATTATTTACTGTCAAATCTTTTAATTCATGGCAATGACAAGCCCCCGAGATTCCAAAATAAGGATACCTGAGCTTGATTTGCTATTTCTGGTGGTGTATTTGGAAAATCTAAATCATTTTCCGAATCAGAAATCATGATAACTTAAAAAACTAACAATGCTTTCGGTGCAAACTGACAAGTCTAAACAATTAACGAGGAACGTCAAACTAATGAAACCAGGCAACTAGATATAAGTAGTTGTTTTCAAATTTCACGGTATTTTTACAATTTTATTTTGCTTTTTAATTAAACAAAAGTAAAAAATGCTTTCTAATTAGAGAAATGATTCCTGTCTTTGTTAATAATTTTGCATCTTTTTTTTACAGCTTTATAAAAAAGCAATAGACGAGCCGCAAATATCCCGACACACTGTAAAAGCAGATCGATTAAAATGGGTCTGAGTGTTTCACTTGAATAGGATTGTGGGAATTAGTAGCACATTAGCTTTCCATTAAAGTGCCCTCGTGGCAGCAACGAATAGACGTGGTCCCTTGACCCTAAAGCCACTAAAAGTGATTGATATCCCTAAATCCGTCCTTTTACAACGTTATTGTCAACGGCGCTGAGTTCAAATTCATAAATCGGGAGAGTTTTCAGCACCACATCAGAGGATAAATATATTTAATGCTTCCTTTGTATCTTTATCACTGCTTTTATCAGATTTAAATTAGGAGAAACATTAACACCCTTATCCAAAATATGAACGATGGATTTTTGTTTTTCGATGTTTGTTATCGGATAAAATCTACAATTTGAAATGAATTTAAAAGTGCGGATCAAGAGGGCACATATGCTATAAATCGCATTTACATTATTATCCATCATTATTCCATACTTCATTTTTTTTATTTGAGTAAGTTTTTAACACACATTTATTTTTCTTTTTTTAAGGACCCTAATAGCAAGAGCTGTGCCAAATTCAAACACTTATATACCTCAATTTTTTATGCCCACGCAGGATGTGGCGGGCTGGCATTTTAATAAATTTGTATTATCATTAAATAGCTTGATTTAAATATCGATAATTTTTCGAACGCTTTATGGAGGATATTTTCGATTATTTCATTCACACACATGCGCCAATGAAAAGTCATGAATTTAGTCACATGATATGTAATATGATCGGCTATTTAGGTAAATAAAGAAATATGAGCGGCTATTTTAGTCGATTGGATAAGTGTGCTATTAAGTGTCAAAACTTGACGTAACATTCACTTAAAATTGAAAATGTCTCGTTTTGGTTCATGTTCCACTACGGAAATCAGGGAAAATATAAGCAAATCTATCCCAGAAAATATCAAAAAGAAAAAGGAGTCTGTTTGGAGACAATCTTAGCGAACGATTTGGTGGGGTTCATGAAATAATCTTCCTGAATATCACTCGACTATGACAAATAGAGACTATTATTTTCTTTAATTCATCTCGAACAACTTGCATTTCAAGACAATTCAATTCGACCATAAGAACTTTAATAATCAAAGAATAACTCCCTCGAGCTAAAGCTCTCGGGAGTTATTCAGATTATTAATGTTCATATGGTCTCATCAAATTGTCTCGAAATACAAGGTACTCTCGATAGAATTAGGCGAAAATTTTAAAATTCTAACGGTTAAACGTTCATCTACAACTGATAGATTATTCTTAACAGTAAACCCATCATGGAACAAAGAAGAATCAAGTGGATGGTACAAAAACACTCCAGTGGGAAAAAACGAACTTTCGAAATGGAATAAAGAAGCAGCAGAGAGTGGATTAAAACAAAAGAAATAAAAATATGAAACCACTCTATGCGGTCGACAGCAGTCAGTAACGTGGCTAAAGGAGGCGTGGGTGAAAAACAATTAATTAAAATTACTGGCCACAGTTAAGCCAACTCAACTCAACTCAACTATCTGCAAATGGATAATGAGCATTATTCCAATATCATAAACACCCTTAGAAATGACGCCTCAGAACAGCCAGCTAAAAAACAGAAAACAGAAGATTCTGCAGCCACTCCTCGAGGTTCTCACTCTACAGCTGGACCCATCAACAACATTAATGGTTTCGTGATTCGAATCCATTTCTCGGACCACTGGCAATGCAAAGTAATATTTTTTTAACAAAATGCATTCGTGCAGGTGATAAAATATTACTTAGCAACGTGTTTTTTCGTTTTTTTCGGAAAAATTAGATGCCATTGTGATATTACTTACGAAAATTTATCCCGCGGGAGAAAACTCCGTTAATTTAAAGTCGTTCGAGTAAAAATTTGATTGAAGGTATTTGTTTGCAGGAAGGACCAGAGGGTAATGAATTAAAAAATAGAATTTAAAAATTCAAGTGAACACACCCATTGTATAAAACTTCGAATTTATATAATTTACTTTTTTATTTCAATCCCCTAAACGCGATACCAGTACCGCGCCAGAATTCCTATAGTTAATTGGGTAGGCTTCTGTTATTTACTGAATTAAAAACCAAAATAAAATTATTAAATTCAGCATTTACATTTTTTATTTTTCACGTTAGGTGTATATAAATTAGAATTAAATAATGTTGATCATGATTTTGATTTTGTTTTGCGGTGTTTAATTTATAAAAAAGTTTTTTGCTTCTCTAAACTTGATCTTAAATTTTTCCATGAAAATAAAACAACCACAACAGTAAAAACTGCTAAAAGGGTAGAACGTATTTGATTACAATTTTTCGAAAACTAAATTTTGCCTTATTCGTATTTTAAATAAAAATAAATTGTTTTAGCATAAAACGAACCTTTCCTCTCAAAATACTAAAACAAAATTTTCTTATTTTACATCATGTCTGTCTTACATGTCGATCAAAATATTTAATAAAAGTCAACAGTTATGGTGCAAACAACAAAATATGGACTAGCCGCTAGCTTACTAAGGCGAAGGCCAAACTTAATTTTACTCTGTATACAAAAAGAAGTGATATTTTGACATTTTCCCTGTTGACATATGTTTAAACATGTGAGGTAACCTAACATTTTTAAAAAGTTTTGTTTGAGTTTTTGGATTCTTAATTGTAGGTACAAGTATTTTAAGTACATTGAATGCTGAAATTAACTTGAAATAATATATTTAAGTACTATTTGAAACTTTTTTCTTGTTTCAGGTTCAACTAAAGTGACGAATTTGTAAAAGTACTATGACTTCATTTGATTTCAATTGGAAAAACGATAAAAATTCACCAAAAGGTGCCGTGTTTGCCAAAAAAAGAAAGCAAACTCAAGGAGAAGGTGTTGTGTCACAAAAACAATTAGTACATAAGAAAGTAAATAAACAAAAATTTAGTTCTAGCAACTCCAATCTTTCAGAAAAAAAGTCAAAAACAAATAAACCTGAAAATGAAAAACAGACAACGGAGCATAAAGAAACTGCCCCCAAAAAGCAAACACCAAAATATCAAGTTGAGGCAGATGACTCTAATGTATCTATAAGGCAAATAAATAAATCTGTTGAGAATGAGGGCAACAATTTTGAGGTTACATCTTCGTTTCGTAAACCTTTTAAGGATAAAACTGAAGGAACTGGTCAAAAATTTATAAAACGCAAATGGAAAAAAGATAAAATAGCAGCCAAAAAGGCATTCGCAGAAGGGAAATCATCTACCCAGAGTGAACCTTCAAAAAAACCTTCATCTTATTCATTATTTGCGGTTGGTCATAAAGATATTTATGTAAAAAGTAACACTAGGGCTAAATCTGTTGTAGAAGAAGTTTTTAGTGCAGATAAAAAGTTTAGTGATTTGGAAATACATAAACATATTGTTTCTAACCTAGAAAAAATTAATTTCACAACTTTAACGAACGTTCAAGAAAAATCTATACCAGTCATTCTTAAAGGAAAAAATGTTTTGGTAAGTACCATTTCCTAATAAATTTATTAATGCATGGTTTTTTTGAAGTTAAACAACATTCAGGTCATGTTTTTTTAAAAAAGAAAAATATATTTACTGATAAAGTGTTTGTTGCAAAATAATCAAGATTTAAATCCATGCCTATCTTTCAATATATGAGTAATTTTAGTGCGTGCAAGTGCTTTAGTATTTTTTAATTAGTTTTTTAATAATTATTTGAATTTTTCTGTAAAATAATATTTATTTTGGTATATTAATGTAAGGTTTCGGTTATAAAGTAGTTGGTAATGTTTTTGATTTTTTAACATTACTAAAAATATGAATTGTCAGTATTTAACATTTATTTTATTAGAGTTTAATTGTAATATTATTTAAGGTAATAGCACTCAACGTAAACTGCAACTTATGTAGTTTTTTATAATACAAATATAAAAACTTTGAAGTAACTCAAAATATTTTTCTTCAGATTCGATCCCAAACAGGATCTGGAAAAACGTTGGCATATGCTATTCCAATTTTGGATGCACTGCAGAAGATAACTCCAAGAATACAAAGAAACGATGGAGTGCAAGCTATTATTGTGGTACCCACTCGAGAACTAGCACTGCAGTCGCATGAACTTTTTGGAAAAATTAATGTAAGTCTGCATTTAATTGATTATAAAGATTCAGTAAAACCAATTACTACAATGTTTTTGTTTAATTCAATTGCAGACTTTCCAATGGATAGTTGCAGGCCACCTTTGTGGTGGAGAAAACCGAAACACTGAGAAGACCAGGTTGAGAAAGGGTGTTCATATACTAATTTCCACCCCGGGTAGGCTATTAGACCACATGCTTCATACAAATGCATTTAAGATTCAGAACGTAAGATGCTTGGTTTTGGACGAAGCAGATCGTTTATTAGATATGGGTTTTAAGAAAGATATTGTAAGGTAAGTTTAAATACAAATTAAGTAAATTTATTTATTATTACCCTATTACATTATTATCACTAATCTCTACACTGCTTAATAATAGGCACAATTGCACCTAAGGTGCTGTGTGTGCATCCCTATCTCTAATAGTTTATCTGCTTGATTAGGTGTCGAACAAAAATAAATTAACCATTTTTAAACAAATGAAAAAAATAAAAAAGAATATAAAAAAATATAAATAGAAAATACCACATATATACCTTGAACGTAAATATAAATATTTTACCCTTAATAGATGCTACTCATGCTCGTACAAGCCATAAAAACCTTATTCGATATCCTATCTGAGTTAATTATATAATTGTTTGATTTAACCCATTCATTTATTTCCCTTTTGCATTTATAATAAGACTTGATCTTCATGTCAATTGGCAGATTATTGTATACCTTTGGCCCCATACAATAAATATGATTTTGGCAAATGCCTGGGATTTTGCAGGGCAACATGATTTTGTGTTATATTTCGAGTGTTTAGGCCATGTTCAATCTTATTTTTATAGTATGTTGTCTTTAGCAAAAACCTAGTTATTGCTTTAATGTTTAGTTGATTTAATGTCAAGAGATCACTGTCCCTGAAAACTAATTGAGTTGGGTATCTTTTCTTTTTATTCAAAATTATTTTAATGATCCATTTTTGTGCAATTTCAAGCTTTTTTAAAATTGTTGATTCTGCAGCCCCCCAAACTACAATACCATAATTGATAACCGATTCGAATTGAGGGTTGGATTTTGGTTTTTTACGATTTGTGGCAGAAATATACATCATATCGAAAAAAGTTTAATGTAAAAGTTGTAGATAATTCAAAAATGTAAAACTTTTGTATTAATTATTTTTCAACATAACCTCAAAATCGAGAAAAATCTCCCGCAAAATAATTTTTTTTATGAAACTCTATGAAAATGTTCTTTGTTTTCAATAAGCTGTAATTTTTTCAAAGCAAAATATTTATTTTTCGATTTTATACGAATTTAAATTAAAAAAGCTTAATTTTCAATCGAAAAAGTTCTTTATCAGTGCTCATTTTCTTCGATGAAACCTCGACTTCAAGATGACATGAAAAAAAATATATTGTTCGTATGGAAAAATATCATTGTCTAAAGAAAAAACTTATTGAGAAAGCTGTGTAATAAGAGAAAAAAAAATAGAAATAAAAGGCTAAAAACACCAACACAGTTAAAACAAATAAAGATTAACATAACATACAATTTAAAAAGAGTTAGATAGATAAATTACTTTACTTCATTGTCGAAAGTTAAAAACTCGTTGACAAAGCATCGTTACAGCATAATACTAATAATAATAAAAACACTAGTCGAAACAATGACTCATTTATATTTTATAAATTAATTTCACCCAAAACTATCAAAAAACTCCCCAAGCAAATAATATGCTTTTCCTAAGTATTTACATGTGTTTTCAATTCTTTTTATATTTAATGGTAGATGATTGAAAATCCTCTTATCGTTATAAGAAATAGACTGTTTGATTAGGGTGGTAGTAGGAATGGGAAGTGGGATACAATAAGTACTTCTTGTATTATGAGAAGTGCAAATATAATCCAAGGTACTAATTTTCCTAGTGGGTTTTTTACATGCATTCTTAAATTAAAACTTTTAAGCAAATTAGAGTAAGTTTATGTAGATTGCCATGATTTTTATTCAAAAAATCAATATTTAAATCACCAGTTAATACTACATTTGCACATCTGGGTAATTGTTCTAATATTATTTCTATTATTTCTATTATTTCTACCTTTGCCCAGATTATAATTTGGTTACCTATAAATGCAAATTAAAAAAAACCAAAAAACGACTTTTTCGATTATGAAAATGTCGTTTATAGGTTTTCGCATTTTTATCGATATTTTTCCATATGAACAATATATTTTTTTCATACCATCTAAAAGTCGAGGTTTCAACGAAGAAAATGAACGCAGATAGTTAAAAAATTGAAAATTTGTTAGTTAACTTTTTCGATTAAAAATTAGGCTTTTTTTTTAAATTAAATTCGTATAAAATGGAAAAATAAATATTTTGCTTTAAAAAAAAATAGTTTATTTAAAACACAAATAAGAACGTTTTCACCGAGTTTCATAAAAAAAAATATTTTTGCGCGAGATAAAAATTAAAAACGAAAAACTATTTTTATCGTTTTTCTCGATAATTTTGAGGTTATGTTGAAAAATAATTAATACAATAGTTTTACATTTTTGAATTATCTACAACTTTTACATTAAACTTTTTTCGATAGTATGCATATTTCAGCCACAAATCGTAAAAAACAAATATCCAACCCTCAAGTTGTATATTTAGGTACTCCCACCCCACTTCCGGAACTTTTAATTTGTCTAATTTATTTTTTTTAATTTACTTATAATTTACCCTAAATTTTCCGACCATCCACAAACTGTTAAGAATTTTTTTGCCACAAAAATGATTGGCGCTGGTCTAAAATGAAAGTTTGTATCATAATTTTATTTGCTAGACGGAATACTCTAAACCCTTGTTACTTTGATAAATTTTTTGTTTAAAAAGTTATTGATAATTTTCTGTGTGTATTAAAAAAATTGGTTTTACTTACTGTAATGATTCCTCTGATATTTCAAATCTATTTTTTTTGAGTAATTAAAATGCTGTTGAACTGTCAGACAAAACTACAATTCATAATTTCTTTACAGAATAGTTGAAGAACTAGACAACTCTAAAAAGAACTCCGAATATAATCCAATGGATCTATTGAAGAAGAAACATTTTCTTGATAATGACACTGAAGTTACACCTGCAACCACAAGCAAGCCAACTGATACGGATTTAATGCCTTTGAAAGATCCAACAAGTAAAATTAGACAAACGATATTACTCTCGGCAACTTTATCACATGGAATCGCTGAATTGGCAAATTTCACAATGAAAGAGCACACGTATGTAGATGCTTTAGAAGAATTTGGAACAGCAAATCCTGAAATGATGGTGATTCCAAAGACTGTCCAACAAAAATTCATTGTAACTCACATAAAACATCGATTATTTACGTTATCAGCTCTACTAATATCCCAATGTAAAGCCAATTCTAAAATTTTTGTCTTTATGGGAACCAGTAATATGGTAGACTTCCATTACGAGCTCTTTACCAGATATCTGGTGAGGTTACCGAGGAATAGAGGAAAATTACGTAGTGATAATGTTGAGATTTTAGAAGAGTTGGAAGAAGATAGTGATAATGAGGAAATTGTTGTTGACACGGAATTTTTCAAGTTACATGGCAATATGGATCAGAGTGTTAGAAAAGACGTATTTACTAAATTTAGAGCTGCTAAGAAGGGAGTTCTTATTTGTACTGTGAGTTTTAATTATTTAAATAAGTAGTTAATACAAAAATATTTCTTTTTACACCTAATAGTTGCGAGCGCCAACTCAAATATATTTCTTTTTAATACATACAGGGCGTTTCCTAATTGAATGCGGATATTTAACGGGGAGATTAAAGATACAGAACGTTAAAAAAAAAATGTATAACTTTTTTTAATTATCTCAAAAACGCGTTCAAATGGCATAAATAACTGCATTTTTGGTTAAACCAAATTTTTCCACTTACTTACACCAGTGGCATTCGTGTCACCAAATGATGACACATTTTGAAAGGCAAACGTGGTACGCCACAGGTTTTATATATATATTTTTTTTTCAGTATGTAGTTCTTCATTTTTTATTTGTTTCTTCTGTGCTGTTTTCTTTTATACTCAACATGTTCATCATTATCCGAAATTTTTTGAATTTTTCTTTAGCTTTAGTGCTTCATATTTTTGTCGTATGTCAACATGTTTGGTACGTTTATGAAATTCGGGATTTTTAATAAGTCGAATTGTAGATTGATTGTCGATAAATAGGGTGATGGGTATATTTGATACCTCTTTCTCTCCAATATCTTTTAGAAGCTGTTGAAGCTAGATAGTTTCTTTTGTAGCTTCGGATGCCGCAACATACTCGGCCTCTGTAGTTGATAGCGAGACACTTCGTTGTCTTTTACTACACCAAGTTACAAGGCCATTTCCAATTTTAAAGAGATATCCAGTTGTGAAAAGTCTGGTCTTAGCAACGCCAGCATAATCTGAGTCAGAGTATCCAGTTAGAATAGGCAAATTTAAGTTACATTCGTATTTGATACCAAAGTCTATTGTTGACTTCAGGTACCTTATAATCTTTTTCACTGCATTCCAATGGCCTCTACTAACAACTCCCACTGCATACATAATATCAAGAAGGCTTACAACTGCAGCAAATATCAAACTGCCTACCGCTTCACGATAAGGAACATTTTCTTCGTTTATAGCTTCCTTCCAAAAATTAGAATCCTTACTCTGCATGACTTCTTCGTAAGTTGTTGGTACATCCACTTCAACATAGTTCAGGTGAAAATCATTGAATCTCTGAGGAGTTCTTTTACTTCTCTCTGGACGGGTTACTTCGTGATTAATTTTCTCTTGAGATTCAATTTCTAAGACTTCTATTGGTACTAGATCTGGTTTCTCAATAATTCCCTTGACATTTTCATTAAAGATGACATTTCTCGATACAGTAATTTTCTGTGTGACAGGATCAAATAACCTAAAATTATTTAACAAACCGTCATAACCTACAAATGTTAATTTTTGACTTTTGAGTTCTAGTTTGTTCCATTTTTTCTCTGGAACATGAACAAATGCTTCACAGCCAAAAACTTTAACATAAGACAGTTCAGGTTTTCTACCGGTCCACAGTTCGTATGGTGTAACGTGATTTGCTGAATGAATTTGGGAACGATTCAGGATATATACAGCTGTATTGACAGCTTCTGCCCACAAGTACTTCGGAACACCAGCATTGTATAACATTGAACGTGCACTTTCAACAATGGTTCGGTTGTCTCGTTCAATCTTGCCATTCTGTTGTGGGGTATATGGGGATGTTCGTTCCAGTTCAATACCTTTTCCATTTAGATATTGTGAGAATAGTTGATTGATATATTCACATATAAAACTTTTACTGTCCAAATTTGTTTTTAACTAAGGTAAAATAAGTTTTAAAACATTCAAAAACATCTGATTTGTGTTTGATAAAATAAGCAAGACCCTTCTTCTTGGAATAATGATGATAGTCTACATCAACTCCTGATGATGCCAACATAGTTGGCGAAACGCGCGTAGAGTGTGTTAAAATAGTGTTTTGGTTGAGTGGTCGACGATAGTGTTTCAACTTTGCCTAAATACTATGCAAACATTATTTCTCGTTTGTAGACCAGATCTCATCGATATCTAACACTTACGAGGGGGAGTCTAAATTCGGTACGGCGACATTTGAATAGGAAGAAAACATATTCTTAAGTGAAATAAACTCATGATCAAAATAAAATTCTTTTATGGTAATAACTATCTTTAAAATGCATAAGAAACCGATACCTTTCTCACAAATAAATGCAGTCTCCAAGTGCGCCGATAAATAGCTGTGAGTAACTTAAATTATAAGCAATGAGACCACAAGTTTTCTAAAGGTAGTAATAATCTCGATTAATCGGGGTGATTCATACAACATATATCCCTATATAAGTAACTAGTTGCAACTTGCCGGTAAGAACAAAAAAATACCAATTATTTTCTTATTACCCCTTTTTTTACTTGTTGGTGCATTTAGGAAATCCCGAACAGCAGAATGGTGCTTTTCTTTGGGGTCTAAATTGTAGGCATATACTTTCATGGTAGATTCTCTTCTTAAAATAATGGACCTTTACATTTACGAAAAATAAATTCCAAAACTTATATAAGTCGAGGGTATTTCATATAAAATGTCCAATTCACGTAGAGTGCCACCATATATTTTTCATTTAAAAATAATAAAATGAAAGTGTACCCTTGACGTCACTGTTCTTCCCAAAAATAAAGCTCACTGCTTGATATACACCATTGATATATAATTGAACTCTGTCAATTGATCGACATCTAAAAAATTCCACAGTTTAGCTACTGTTTTCTTTACCTAAAACATTCGAAGTTTCTGAACGGGCCTGCCTTTTCATCAAGAACGATCATTGGCAACACCGCAAATCCTAAAGACAGTTCTCACGGAACAACAGTTGTCAGGTGCATGCTCAGAGTAATAAAAATTGTATGTTTCATGAGATTTGAGGTTAACGTTTGTTTTTGTTTGTAATAACATTACACATTACATACAATTTCTTGTCCATTATTGCATATTATTATCTCGTCTAAGATAATTGCAAGGAAAGAGATCTGAAGAGAGAAAAAAGATTTACAATATTTTGCTCCGTGCAACAAACGAACGAACCTACAATTCAGATGTAACTGCAATTCGAGGTTCACAACTCGCACAACGATGCCAAATCTAATTTCGATGAACGTGACGTCACAAACACATGTTTTTCCTGATTATGGAAAAATTAGCTATCAGAGAATTCAAAAAAAAAATTCTCAGTGATATTAGCACATATCCTTTCTAATTACATTGTTCCCTCATAATTCATGGAAAGGTCCATTAATATTTGGAACCGTTGTCCAAATCTCTAAGGTAACAAATCTACTGTGATTAAAGTTTAGATTTGAAAATAACGAAAATTGCTTCTGTTCTTACCGAAATTGTTTAAATTAAATTTGAAATGTGAGTATAACCAAAAATTAAGCTAATTTCATTCCAGTGGCGTGTAATAGACTAACCGTTTTACCCCAATATTCTACGGTAAAAATAATTGATTTTTTACTATGCCAAAATTTCGGTTTTAAAGAAAAATAAACGGCGGGTCCAAAATACGGAACAAAAAGGGTGGACCTGCCACTAGAAATGGTCCTGTAATCCTAAATGAAGATTTGAATAGTTGTGAATTTTTATAGTTTGGGTGTTTAGTTTCTTACATTGTTTTATTTGTTAGAAAAATAATTTGTTGTTTTGGTTGTTTCGTGAAAAAGTAATAAAAAAGTTGTAGAACGTTATATTATACCTGCTATTTTTAAAAATACCAGCAATAGTAGTTTATAATCCTCGAGTCGATGAGACTGAAGAAGAGTGTAGGCAGCGTTTGGAGGCTAGCAGTATGCGAATAATCACAAGGCCCATTATTGGAAGTGTGTGGAATAAATCTTGAATTGCTGTGTTTTTCGCATTGGCATCAGCTCAGCTTAGCGCAGATTGTACGTTGCGTGCTCGAGAGTCGGCAAACCATCGGTGTTATTTGTTTTCTCTCCGGAAGGAAAGATAAAGCATTGTACAATATATAAAAGGCCATAGATTTCGCTTTGTTTAAAATTTTAGAATACAGTAAAATAGTATCTAAAAAACGATTTTCCAAACTGTCATGTTTATTTTTCGATACACCTCTATGGGTACAGTTCAAGGATAAACGCATTTATAAAAATATGTGGTTGGATCATCCTGTATTTTTTATTTTTATAAATGGTAGATGTGGATTCACTGCAAGAGGTGTCTATTCAAATCGATCAAGTTAATTACGTTGGTGACGATTAACCTTATTGGATTTTATAAGTGGCCGCTGAAGAGGCTGATGGCCTGCTGTTTCGGCAGCTAAAAGGAGGACCAAGGAACGGCAACAAAGTGGAGTGACGATACCATGTACTAAGCTAACCAAATGAAACGAATTATTAAAATTGTTAATTGCTAGTAACATTTTCCTTTTTTTTTTTTCGTTCTGGTTTTTTTTACATTTAAAATAAACTGTAATTTTAGCATAACTTTTATTTGACAGATTTCCAAGAAAACCGACAAAACTTGTCCATAAATCTATTAAAAAAAATAGAAGAACTCACATTCATAAAAATGTATGTTAACTGAGAAGATCCACGTATTAGCATAAAATTTCGTATGAACTTAAAAAAATAAATAAAAATGTTTATAGGACAAAACTTTTATATGGATAAAAATAATATTCAATCACATAATTTGTCCAGGCTGAATTGAAATATGAGTCTTATTACTAATTAATGCGGGTCCGCAAATATAAATTGAAGTGACAATTTGCGGACCCTGATTTGCTAACAATCGGGATCCGCACCTGTGGTTAGCTGGCGGCAGCAGATGGGCGAAACATAACCTATGTGAATATGTGATGTATACCATCCTTTTCTACTTCAGTAAATGCAACACTTTCTGATGAATATAGGGAAAACGGGAATATAATTTTTAATACACAGATGAGTGATAAGGATATTTGAATGCAAAATGCTCAATCTCAAGTGATAGAAGATACAACAAAAAATGGTGATTTATCAATTATTAAGTTACCATTGAAATTTAAAATAAGAGACAGGCCTAAAGGCATGGAAAAATCAGCTGTTGGTTTGAAAAAGAGAAAAAATAAAACTGGATTTTTAGCCAGACATTACTTTCAAGGCAAAAAAAATATTGCTTGCAATTTTTAACAATCATGAATTAGTGGTTGAAATTTTATTTCATAACTACAAAGTTCAGTCTAGCGATTTACCTAAAAATTGTGAATTCATTAAGATTTATGAATAATAGAATTTTTTTTGATGAATCTGCATTTCTACTGCTTGAAAAGCTTATACATGAAAGAAAAAAATGCATTTGTATTTCATGTTGTTAGTTTTACCACAAAGATTTTCAATACTCATGGAAGTCAACTTTCCTTACAAAATTCCCCCTTCAATTTGTATTTGCGGACCCCGAGAAAATATTTAAATGCTATTTTAAAAACTAAAATTCCAGCTAAACTAATTCCTTTTTGCCATCCATAAATAATACTGCAAAAATGTACTCAGCTGTTGTAAAAAAATAATATCTCTGAATCGATATTACTAGTGCAGTCAATGAATCGAAACATATCAAATGTTCAGAAGGAAGATGATATTAAATCGTAAAGTAATGAGGTGGAAACAAAGGTCGTCAAAAATGGTCATTAATAAACTGTAGTGATGCCCCTATCTTATAAAATTAAAAAAAATGTATTAGCAGTGAAGTTTGAAACACATTTAATTAATGCCAGTGAACCAAAAAAATGTAACACGAGATTAATGATACATAATGTAAGTAAGAGCAGCCTAATTTGATAAATTAAATAATTGAAGCGAACAACTTAATGCCCTATAAATGATGTAAAATCCCTTACTACATTAAAAATAAATAAATAAAAATAAAACATAATAATAATAATAATGTTTATTCATCTTCTCATGATACAATATTTTTGAAAGGATTTTATGAATAAACGGGGGAACCACAGATACTGAATTTTTCAGCTATAAGGGAAATTATAAGATTATGTAATAAAATGTAGGTTGTAAAATTAACAATTTGAGGCACTAGGTACAATAGAATTAATTTAAAAAATTTAGTCAAATTGGTGAATAATGTCTTGCTTGACTTCTTTTACTTCTTTTTCAATTTTTTCTTTGAAAATCTCTTCTTTTTCTTGTCTTTCTTTTATTCTTTTTTTTTGGTAAATTTTCTATTTCCATGATTCTTCCAATCACTTCTTCCCTCTTTAGTGACTTCTATTTTATTTTCCATGTATAATTTTGATTCTTCCCATCTCTTTTCCACATTTCCTAGTTTTTCTTCCATTTTCTCTATCATTGTTTCATTATTTTGTTTTAATTCTTATTTCATTTTCTCCAGTTGATTTTTTAAATTGTTATTATCTTGTTTAACTTCATCTTTGATTTGTTTTATTTCATGTTTTGTTTCATTATTTAAATTTTTATTATCTTGTTTCATCTCTTCTTTAGATTGTTCAATTATTTCTCTAATCG
This sequence comes from Crepidodera aurea, assembly GCA_949320105.2. Classification (NCBI taxonomy): domain Eukaryota; kingdom Metazoa; phylum Arthropoda; class Insecta; order Coleoptera; family Chrysomelidae; genus Crepidodera; species Crepidodera aurea. The sequence continues at coordinate 25,665,131 of OX439475.1, read as the reverse complement.
TTTCGAACATACTCATTACTCATCATATCCATTTCGCCTTTCTTTTCAGGAGTTTCTCCTGTATATTTTCTGATCAAAAATTTTACTTGCCCCACGTTGCTGCGTCAATTGAAATGATATTCACACTTTTAATTGGTTTTTAAATTTCTTAATATTCTTTGTTTTTCAACTTCACCTCTCACATTTCTTATTCTATTCTCATTAACACAAACAAACATCTCCTAACAACCATCACCTTTTTTTTAAGTCCTTTTTACATAATTTTATTTAATTACTTTAAAATACACTTTCCACAATTTTGTCCCATTTTTTACACCATAACAATAGAATTTATTACAATAACTACATTTTGAAACAATAATTTTGACTATACAACAAAACAATTTAAAAAATAGTTATTTATTACAATACGGAACAAAAATCAAATTTCAAATACTACACTGAAACACAGTTTCTTTTGTATTTATTTCTGTAGAATTCAGTGGAGTAATCAGTTTTTTAATTTTATTAAAAATTTAAACAAATTATCAACAATTACTGAAAAGTTTGTTATTTCAAAAAGAATTTTATTTTAAAAATAAAAAAATTAAAGAAGATGATTTTTTGCCCACCAAATTTAAAAAAAAAAGTTTTTAACCTAAAAACTTTAGTATCTTGAAAACCGTTAGATTTTTTAATCTGAAAAAATTTGTGGTTATTTAATACCTAAAAAGGTATACTTCCACAAAATTTCATCAAAATTATTTTTGCGGAAATTAAAAATAAAAAACAAAAAAAAAATTAAATAATGTTTTGCATTTTCCGCGAAAATTTTGAGCGTATGTTAAAAATGACTCACATAGAAGTTGTACATTTTTTCCAGATCTACAACTTTGCCATTGGATATTTTTTGATAAAACGTCAAGTTTCGCGGAAAATCGCAAAATACCATTTTGCACCCCTTTTCACCGCCCTCAAATTAACCCTTTAGCAACCCTCTTGCTGGACGAATTTTTTTTACGTTCATTACCACTTCCAATCATAAAAATCTAATTTTCCTGATCTAAATATCCATTTTTGGTTTTGAATTCATTATATATATTATATATACTATCTCTACTATATTATAACAAATGATATATAAAGTAATAACATTATTCCTATACACAGAAAGTCATGGGGCATCCTGTATAATTATATTTTTGTGTTAAATTCTCTTCGGAAACTCAATCCTGCTTAGCTGCACTCCTTGAAAGTCTCCTACTGAGCGACAATCACACTCGTTTAGTCATTTATTCCATTCAACAACCGAATTTAATTCCGACTTATCAAATGTGTATCATTCCTCCATGAAAGAACGCACTTAACGTTTTTCTTTCGTCTACAAAAAGGTACATTCTGATCGCCGCAGGGGAACCACCCGAAGTGAACACATGTTTCTTGAAATCTTTTGTTGTTTATAAACAGCTAGGTTCAAAATTTAATGAGGTTTCTAATTTTGTAAAGTACTGTATTTTATTGAAATTGGGCTTCTCGAAAGACCGCTTAAGTAACTTATAACAACATTTGCAGACAATTTTCTCAAAATTTGTTTTGAAAACAAAATAAACGTAGTTAAGCAGACTACGTCTGACACAATCAACCATCGTCATCGTTAATAATATAACTCAATACTTAACTAAATCCCCTTTATTAGCAACCGGTTGTACTGTTGAATATTTTGTTTAATATACTTAGTCTATCTATTAATTCTTCTTCGCCATAGCTCATTCTCACTTATATTTACTCTTGGACGTCAGTGGCTTTTTTTTGAGTGGAAAAAGACTTACATAAGGTGCACTGGTCGCCCCTTGACCAGCCAGTGTCGAATTCTTTCCAACTAAAAAACAACCTGTATATTTCTGCAGATGTTGGGGCTATTATCTGTGCTGTCTTTTATTGTCTTGGTCTGTTCATGTCTTTTCTCTTGTTGGACATAATGACAGTATTTTCCTTATTTTGTTTCAGTTATTTTCTGCTCGGTTTCTATCTTCCTTGTTTGTATCCGAAATGACCTTGAAATGACGTACTAAGGTGGCCCCCCACCACCCATTTTCTAAAAGAGTTTGTTCCCATTGAATCGTGTTATTAAAGAAAGATGAAACAGTACCCGAACCATCAAAACCAATTTCTCTCTCTAATTCTTCTCTTTGTTCAGTCCATCTTGAACATTCCAAAAACGTGTGCTCTAACGTGTCGCGCATGTCACAGCATATACACTTATCGGCTTTGGTATCATTTCTTTCCCATAGTTCCTGCCATATTTCTAAAAGGTATGTTTCTCCTCAATCCTATTTCTTTCTTCTACTAGGTTGGTGGTATTCTTGCGATTACCAGCAGCGTCTTAGTCGATGTGGTTCGGTATGCACTGACATTTCTTATTGCTGTTTTTCTGTGTACTCTCAGGAATATATTTTTGTATATTTCTTTTTCCTCGGCCTTCATCCAAATACTAGCTCCGCATAGCATAATTTACTGCACTACAGAACATAGCCGTCCACGTTCGGCATTATTCTGCTAGTTTAGCCAGTGTCTTAGTAGCTTTCTCTGCTATCTATACACCGAGGTATTTCGATACAACTTGGCTATTTATCAGCGTCTATCCCACATTGATAGTGATGCTTTTCCTTCCTTCCACTTACGAGCATAATCACCTCAGTTTTATGTGGTGCTAGCATCAATTTTTTCCTGTGCATCCAGTTGTTATCAGTTTTATTCTGTTGGGTACTGGTATTTTGAGTACTTCGTCATAGTATATATTCCACAGAGTGGGCTCTATCATGACTCTCTTTCACCATTGTTGACCTGCAAATATAATTTTTACATTGCAAAAATAAAGTACTACTTTATTTTACAAGCAAGTTTATCATTTTTTCTGTTTATTGATTACTCTATTAACTGTCTCATGGATAAAAAAATACAAAAATTATGAAGTGACTTCAGTAAATCTTCCATTTTCTTTCTGCAACATTTTCATTTGCTTTTCCTTAAAATTTTACATCTCGTACGTTTAATTTATGATTCCAGGATGTAGTGGCAAGAGGAATAGATGTTCCAGCTGCCGACTGTATTATTCAATATAACGGTCCTCAAAGTGTGGAAGATTATCTCCATCGTGTAGGTAGAACTGGAAGGGCAGGAAAATCCGGTACCTCTTACATTTTCTTAACACATGAAGAACAAGATTTTGTTACTGAAATGGAGAAACACAGAGTATAGTACGTAATAGAATATTATAATTTTTAAAAATCGAATGAGATATCCATAACTCTTCCTTGACAAGTAGACAACAAAATCAATACCACAATAGTTTAATTTAACCACCCTCAGGCTTAGAAAAATGTTAAACTAGATAAATAAAAGAATTGAAATTTTATATATGTGGTAAGGTGAAGTGGGGTAAATGTGATCTACTTTTTGATTAGTTCAACTTTCATTCAATATAAAACTGCAAAGAAACGTTTCAAAAATTTAAGAAAATAACCGTATACTTTTTGAGCGGTTTTGTATTCATTGTGTACAAGAAAGTTAAATAATGTTTAATGTTGTTAATGCTGCGTGTTATTTTTTAAAATCATATCAATATATCACATTTACCCCAGGGGATGGGGCAAATGTGTCGAATGTTAACATTTTTGTAGTAAATAGTATATTTCGTAGCCTGGGGCTATTGCATAAAAATTCAATTCAAAGTCTGTGTTTTTGTTATAATTTATTGTAAAAAAATACAATAAAATGTGAACTTTTAGAAAACAACGTCAGAACAAAGGAAACAAAAAGCTAATAATATTAAAATAAAACACTTAGAATTAATTAATTAATTAACTGTCTTAGAGTTAATGTTGAATGTTAAAGTTTTTAAAGATAACTGGAAATTCGTACATTCCACGTCTATCAACGATAGGATCAGGAAGTACTTTTATAATATCCTGTTCAGTTACAGTATCAATGTCGGCATTTATTGGCCATACAAATTTGTTTCCTTTAGGTCGTGTTAATTTAACTATCCAGCAATCATCAATTTGTTCTGATACAAGTCCCACATAATGTTTGATTATCTTTTTTGGGCAATATTTTACCAATACCCAACATCCGACAGATACATTCACAATTCCTGTTGAATCCATATTCTCTTTGTCTTCTTCATTTGCATCTACTTCCACTTCTGACTTTTGTTTCCAGAGACTCGTCGGAGTTATCCGAATCCATTAATATTGGGGACATCCAAACTTTGTCTTCGCTGCTACTAAATGATATTGACTCTCGTTTGTTTCGTTTAAAATCTGTAAAATTATACAAACGGGGTAAATGTGATATATTACACATTTGACCCAACATGTAATGATACATTTACCCCAACAACAAAATTCTTAGGGGCAAATGTGTTATAGCAACATTTTGAGGGTAATATTAAGTTTTTTATTTAAATAACCTCTACCATATGTTTTCACAAACTACTATGAACTACTAAATAAATAAAAATTAAATTAACATTCCTATTTACCGGAAAATTAATAAATTACTTCACGAACGGGGAAAATGTATAATAAAATCTGTGAAAAAGTGAAACGCACCTTTCGCTTATCTGTACTTAACTGAACTCCAAGTTTGAATTTCGACGGTTTCTAGTGGTGGCTCAGTAGACTAGCATATTTCGGGCTCCGTCGAATAGATGACACAAGCATATTTATTTAAATAGCGATTTTGAAACCTACTATCACAATTGCCCCATTATCACATATACCCCACTTCACCTTATTGATTTTGTGTAATCGCTGTCTACTTGTCACTATAACTTACGAAAATGTGTCAGGAATGTTCTAATTGGGAAAAATACGTCACAATTTATTCTTCTTATCTTGGAATGTGACAAATGTTTAATACTTAAATCTTTTTTTCTAGTTTGCAAGAACAGGAGACAGATAACTTTTTAAAAAGTTTAGGTGTTGTTATGGAAGAGGAAGATCACAAACAGGCTGCTACTGCCTTGCAAAAGCGTTTTGAACGTGCTTTAGAAAATGACAAAGCCTTACACAAATCTGCTTGTACAGGTAGTCACTATATGAACTATTATTAGTTTTATATTCTAAATTATAATTTATTTTTAGCTTATTGCTCGTGGTCTCGTTTCTACAACACTTATTCAAGTAAAATGAGACCGATTTTTGATTTCAAAAAAGCCAATCTTGGTCACTACGTTGTCAGCTTTGGACTTAAAGAAACTCCTACAGAAGTAGCAAGAATTGTTAAAGGTCAATTTGTAAAAAAAGAGGCTCCTAGGCTTAATCAGAAACTTCAAATCCATATTGAGTAAGTATACATGTGGTATTGTCATTTTATAACAAAAAATTGAAGATAGTTAAAATATATCAGGAATGTCATGAATGAAAAAGAATTATAGGTGACATCTATCTAGAAGGAATTAAGTAGTAAGTAACTTAATAGGAGCTTTGCTTGCTTGCCAACGACGCGACGTCAAAAAGACTTCGTTTGTCGATTACTGGGCAAATTTAACAAAAGCCTTAATGAGAGTAAAAGGTTTTTGCTAAATTTGGTATTAGACGGGAATTGTGCTGTTCCAGATCTAATCGCCTTAATATTTTGGCTAATGACAAAAGTGGACTGTACAATAGGCAAGATCACAAATGAGTAAATCCAGTATAAATGTGCAAATAATTAAAATATAACCACTAAATTACACGGGATTACCAAGTAAATATCACTTCGAGTTTCCGAAAACAAAACATGAAATCGACATACATTTTGAAATTACGAGATCATATTGTAAGTTCCATATTATATCAAATCAAATAACATTATTTTGTGAAAAACTGAGATCTAATATCTGCGTATACAGTTGAGAAACTCAAAAAGACCTTCATATATAGCCGAAATAGTTTTGACTTTTTAATTTAGTTGCTATCTAAGATTTCCGGGTTACAATTGGCGTCTAATTTATGGTGCAGTGCCGGCGGTCTGCGGGTTTAATTTTATTAAATTTTTATTTGTATTTTTTTCGATACCCCTTTTCCATTCCAGTGGTAGGGTAAACGAATGTAATGAGATGAAATGGAGTGAATATGTTCAATTTGTAATTGGAGATTCAACAACTCCATTATATTAGGTTATCTATGAACAAATTAACAACAATTTATAATGTAAAAAGAGTAAGAAAATTACAATTCGTGCTTAGTTATTAGGAAGCAATTGCTCAAAAATGAACCTATGTGGAATGAATTTGTTATTCGATTGAATTTGAATACGGTTTAAACCACATTTTGTGAGTCACCCTGTATAAAATATAATTCATCGCCAAGAAGTAATTACTTAAACTATATATTCATAATTCAATGACGTTGGCTCATATTTTTAAAGCTGTTATAAAAAAAATGATTTCTTCAAAAAAACCATATTACTTATTTTCGAACCACCCTGTAACTAACCAAATTCTACGGTGATTGTTTATTTTATTTTTTATTTTTATTTTAAGCCAATATCGTCATGTCTTTTTAAAAATCGTCCGCCATTTTATTTTGAAATATAAATTCGTCGTTGTATTCTCAAATTTAACATGAAAGGTCGAAAATCCCCCATAACTACTGAATTTTACCCAAAATCGTAAAGTTTTTTTAAAAATCATTTGCCATTTTGTTTTGTAAAAACTTAACATAACATTTGTTTTCATCATTCTTGAAAACACTCTTTCACGAATTATTGCCGAATTTGAAAAATATAATGAACATTATTTTAGAAAGCCGTTAGCCCAGTTGCCAGAGGAGAATTTAGAGCAAAATCTATCACAAAAATGTGATAAAAAAATCTTTCCTACTTTAAAGTGTATGCTCACAATTTCGAAAATTAAATCGAAAATTTGGTTTTTGCATTATATCTTGAAAAATAAAAAATATCGAAAAATTAATGGCACCTCGTGAAAGACCGCGAAATTCTACTAAAATTTATATTAGGTATTATTTAAAAAAGTTTTATTTTAAAAAATTATTAAAAATAAGAAAGCAAATTCGAAAACCCAACTTTTTTTTAAATGACTTAATTATAATATAAATTTTAGTAGAATTTCCCGCTCTGTCACATGGGGCTATTAGTTTTTGGATATTTTTTTATTTTTCGAGATATAACGCAAAAATCAAATTTTCGATTTTGTTTTCAAAATATGAATTTAGCATACACTACATCCAAAAAAAATACGTAGGAGCCTAATTTCAGCGATATCACATTTTATGAGAGGTCAAAGTCTCTGACAACTGCGCTAAGTAGCGTTTAGGTTTAATTTATTAAACAATTTCTTTTCCCATAAAAAAATGTAAAATAAATTTTCCAAAGTAAGACCTGATAAATTCAGAATTAAGATAAAAAGGTTAAGCGTTCGAAATACAATACAACAAAATGACCAGCATTAATAACGTTTTTACCATTTTCAGGTAGAAACCGATAAGAACCGTGAATAATCGCTCGGATAACACAAACAAAAGCGGCCGCAATTGTAACAAAAGCGTCTACGGATATTACAAATTGTCCATGAAAAATAGGCTCAAATAATAAGTCTCCGCGTGTTACATCGCGAAATAATAATAACAATAAAACGAATTATTTATGTGTTTAAAGTAGCCCTTTGTGTACGCGCCATGTGTCCGCTGGAAACGTTGCGCTTTAACGCGATAATTAGCCCTATATTAATCAAGACCTACCGAACGGCTTCACAACGAAATAGTTGCCCTTTTCTTTTCCTTTTATCGCTTCTTTAATTATTATACCGGGTAGCATTTAGATGCGAGATACAAGATGTCCGTACCACTAACTCTATTGCAATTTCGTTTTACAGACTGATCTTGCAATAAAAAAACCGCTATTTTTAATGTTTTTATGTTATATTTTGAAATTATCGGTTTTTATTGGTTCAGACTTCGCGGACCCTTTAAATTATCGGTTTTTATTGGTTCTGACTTCGAGGTCTATTCAAATTACCGGAAACTCTTTGTGTTGACCAATTACAGATAATATTTTCTGGAAAATTGCGAAAAACTACATTTTCAGTGTTTTTTTATAAGTAGCTCGACCATTACTCTCTTTAAAAAATTATAAGATGTTCTCATCCAATAAAAAAGAAATTTGGGAAAAATATCTTCTCTACATAGCTTCTGTACCCCACCCTTTTTTTTGTCGGAGAGGAAATCCTTTTGTGGACACCACACGCTTGCCTAGATCGCCACGTGATAGTGTGGGATTCTCACTACAATAGTGCAAGAACGATTTACCCACTAAAAACCCTCCTCTACTCCTGCCAACGTGGTATCGTTTATACAACATTCTTCGCGTTGGCAGGCGATCTGTTTTCTTCTAATGTTGCTGTTCTAGTTCTCTTTCCTCCCTTTCTTTGATTACCATTATGCTTTTTGCTAATTTCTTCTCGTTCCACTTATGATGGCTTCGAAGCTTTCCAAAGTTAGAGCTTCCCCTGTCTCTATTCTTGTCACCTGTTTTATGCGCATATGTTCTAAATCGTGTATGTTCTAAATGATCCATGCCCTGTTAGTATCTGTGTCAGCCAGTAGTCCGTGACTCTATGGTCAGACCTCATCCAGTTAATCACACTCGGTGTTAATTGTTTAGTCGATTGAACCGTTTGTTGATTCTAGTACCACTTCTGTTGCCAAGATCTTAAAGTTCTTTCTCTTGCTCTTTTTACACTTTTTTTACACTATGCGGGCTACTACTTGGGTACTTGGACCGCTCAACCAGACCGTCCTATAGGCGCTCGCCATCCTAAGGGCTTTGAGCTCTTTCCATTTTTCCCCTGTATGTCTTCACCTATTGGTGCTCCGTGTAGTAATATTGAGTGGACGACTCCACTCAACAGTAGCCTCTTCTGGCTCTCGGGACCAACCACGTTTTTCATTAGTCTTGACAATATGCCCACACTCTCCTCTGCCTTTGCTACCACCCCGGAGGTATGTTTCCCGAAGCTTCCTACATCATCCAGAGTAATGCCTAGGTATCGAACGGCCCTAGATGGTCTAATCTCCTCCACCCCTCTCAGTAAGAACCGAGGTGCCTCTCGTTGAGTTTTCTTCCTTGGTCCTCGCAGTGTAATCTGTTTTTTTCAAGGTCCAACTCTAATTGATGCAAGTTCATCCACCTGTTTACTCTCCACAAAGTATCATTTGCCGGTATTCTAGTTCTTCTCAGTCTTTTTCACTCACCAGGATGGCTAGATCATCGGCAAAACCTATCGTTTTTGCGCCTTCCGTTAATTCTTCCTTTAACACACCATCGTATAGTATATTCCACAGAGTTGGTCCTAGGACACCTGTTGGCAAATCTTTTACCGCCGATCCATTTTTCAAGTTTGGAAACAAAAAATAATCCAAGTGGCTAAATGTGGAGAATAGGGTAGGTGAAGAAGCAATTCGGACTTTAACTCATTGATAAACAATATTTTCTTTTTCGCCAAATGTGGCCGTTTTTTCTTGATTTTATCACTTAAATGCTGCAATAAGTTGGGTCTTTTTCCGATTCTGCAATAGATGGCAAATATTTTATTAATATCAGATAGTAAGGATATTTGTCTAAGGTTTTTATATCAGATTTTTCACCTTTTTATATATTGCCCTAACACCTTAAGTTGATACTGGTAGATGTAATAGAATAATATGCTGTCAGAAGAAAAGTATTTGTTTGTTTTAAGAAAGAGATTCCCACTTTGGATAAAATTCTTCGTGCCATTCAAGAGATTTGCCAGCAGTAGGCCGCACAAACTATGGAAGTTAATAAAAGAGTTTAACTTCATATGACAAGACAAATCCGAAATCAGTTCTTATTGATAAAGAAGAAATTGTTTTTTTGGAAGTGAAGTTATTCACGATCCATATCTCCAATTTTCGTTGTGAAGGGAAACAATGTTTTTCTTGAAGATTTATCTATTGGTCTTAAATGTTTATCTGAAAATTATAATTTTCTTCGCCCTATAACTCGGGAGGGGTTTATTTTTATGAAAAATTGCATTTAACATTAATTCATTAATATCATAGATTTTTAAGTATGTGGTGTCAAAAACGCATTCCAAAAGAGAAAATGAAAATTCGATCAGTGCCAACTTCGTTAGATGTATAAATCTAACGGCACTTCACTAATATCGCATTCCAAAGAATTATGTAATAATAATGAACAATACCTGTTACCATAGAATGTATACCTACAAATTCATTAAATAAACCTGAGAATATTAAATGGTTAACAGATGAACATACCAATTGGAAAAACGTCCTCCAATGTATGTCATAGACGTAATGGCTGCAGCTTAATATATTCACGTGCTACGCCAACGATCTTATCAATTAATAAAAAGAATAAAAATTGTAATTGGCTCTGCATCCTCAACAATTTTTTTCGATATATATCAAATTATCGTGGGATGCACCGCATCTGGACTTCAAACAAGAGACTACTTGCCCCCACAGGTATTGAATTAAATCGGTCCAGATGCGTATTGGAAACCCTACTAGGGACGATCCAACCCATTGATTTTATTTAAGTCATTCCTAGACTGGTTTCGGCATTGTTGTGCCTTATCAGTAGGAAGTAGACAGCTCGACACGGCATCCAAGCCATGAAGACCACGGTGAGCCTGCCAAGCTCATAGTGGAACTGTTTCCAATAAAAGAAATGGACTACATTTCCAGAAATAGCCCTTTAAGATTTTTTGTATTCTGTTGTATGTAATTTTTGTAAATATTTGAATAGAATGAAATCATATTACATATAACGGACGAATTTTCATTACACACTGTATGTAATTAGAGCACAACAACCTTTACTACGCTATTTTTGTTATACCAAAAGTCAATTATTTTTTCATCAATGTTTTAAAACAAAATTAAAAAGAAGAAATTAACACCTATCTATCAAACGCGGCTTTATATCAGACCGCGTGCATACACGAAGTAGCCGTACGGTAATTTATAATTCATTGTTTCCAGATATATAAATTGGATATGAACTTAATAAAGTGTAAAAAATGAAAAAAGTAATAAATCTAATGAAGCAGCCGCTTTTTTATGGAATGAAACTAACTATTAATCATATAGATTCATTAATTACTCGCATACATGGACATGGACGTACGTTCGGACAGAAGTAGAAGCTGAGAGAAGAAGAAAAGAGTACCGCAGTTAACTAGATCAAAATACATAATATGCCGCTCTTAATTGTGGGAATGGCGTCCATTATACATTGGCTACCGAAGTTTTTGATGAAATTGCTTTTAGGAACAAATAAAACTAGTAGCACTTCGGGATTTTAAACCCAATTCTTTTTTGTCCTCTATTCCATCAGGACTTTTTTGGGATATACTGGGAACAAAATTAAAATAAGGAATTTAAAAAAATCTACCACAAATTTCTGAGAAAATTTAAAAAATCTACCACAAATTTCTGAGAAAGTTTAAATAAAGACATCGACGAAAACTCTTTTTACAGTGTTTTCTGAAAGAAAACGGACATTTATGATAACATTTGGAACTGAATGGGACAACAAAGTAAATATGAAAATTGTCCTACCTTCGACGGTAGTGTGGGCTGGCGGATTTTTCGTCATTTCGAGAGTACGTCTCGACGTTTCACTCCTACAGTTGGAGATTCGCCTCTGGTATGGTTAAGATACTGAGTTACCTTGCTCTTACTCATTTCTCCTGAAGAATCCACCAACGATGGCAGGCGAAACGTCGAGACATATTCTCGAAATGACACGGTCGAAACCCTGAAGACGTATTAACTCTACGGACTGGCCGTGGAAGCCTACGATACATTTTCTTCGTAAGTTTCTTATTTCACAGGCTATTCTAAGGAAAATTTTAAAATGGGTCATCCAGTGTACGAGGGATAAAACTCAAAGTGCGTAAAAAATGATAAAATTCTTGCAAAAAATGGAGTAAATGACGTAAGACAAAAAGAAATCTTACCAAAGGCGAAAATATTTTTTTTATACAAGGTCTGATTTGTTACTCGACCATTTAGTTCGTCTGAATTGAGAAAAATTCCCGACAATAGAACAGTATAATAAATAATTCACTTAATTCCCGCCCATTTTGGATTCGAAACTGTTAACTGGGGTTTAAAAAACAACATGGAATTTATAACAAATATTTCCTTTCTGTTTACTGAACAAATAATTTTTTTTGTTAATATTACAATCTGATCACATAACGATCAATGAATAATTTTGGTCCAAATTAAATTAATACGTGAAGATTGGATAACTAAAGTCTACTCACTAGTGTACCGTAGGTTCTGATGATTTTTTACACCTTACTTAACGCGTATTTATTGCCCTGCTGTTTTCTGTCACTTTTACTTAGACTAATTCAAATGGCTTCTTCCTCTTGAGTCTTCTTACTAGATCACTGTTGTCCAGGATCTGGATGGCCTCGACATTCACGTGTTGGTGGAGTCGTTGTTCGTGACTTCTTGCAAATTTGTTAATTATCTGGTTAACAGTGTCCATCTTTAAGTCCCGGTAGAGGTCACTACTTCTGCAGTACGACGGAGCGTTGACCATGCTCATTAATGCTTTGTTCTGGAATCTGTGTATTATGAGTAAATTACTCTGTAGCCCCAAAGCTTGATACAATAAGTCCATACGGGTTTCAGAATTTGTGTGTATAACAATATTTTGTTATATAATGACAGGGTAGAATTTCTTCCAAGCAGCCAATTCATTTTTCTGAATTTTATGTTCACGTTTCTTTTTAACATGGACTTTCCAGCGTAGTCTAGTAGTAATACCTAGATACTTTTCTAAATTAGTATAAGGGATCTGGTTAGGTATTAGTTATTCTGACAGGTATACACTCATTGTTTTTATTAGTATAATTAACATATACCGATTTATTTTCATTTAATTTGATTCTCCAACGATTGGTCCAATTATTAGTTATATCTGTTTCGAGATTATAGGAAATATGGATATAGGTCTGTAAGACGTAATTTCATGTGGTGGTTTCCCTGGGTTTGGTATCATGATAACTTCTGATACTTTCCACATCCATGGAACATATCTCATTCTAAATGATGCATTAAATAGGTATGTAAGTTTTAGTATCTCCCCGTAATAAGATCGAACCCAGGCGCTTTCTTAGGGTTTATGTTTTCTTTTATTTCTGTACTTATTTCTTTTGGTGAGGTAATCATGATGTCTATTTCTTCTAGATGTTAGGCGAATTTGCTAGCTTTTTGTATATTGTTACTTGCCCAAGTTCCATCCATATTTTTTATTGGTTTAAATTTCTTTTATCCATTGGTGCTCTCGACTTGTACCATTTCTGTCTTAGTTTTCGTTTTTCAGTGGTAAGCTCCCTTATTTCTTTTTGATGGTTATTACCCTTTGTTCTTTGTGTGATAATTGGTGTATTGTCCCATGCGGCTTATTGAATCTTTTTTACAAGCAGTTCTACTTCTTTGTCTAGTTGTTCTTTAGTTTTAATAGGTACTGAAAGGTTAATATTATCTTCAAGTTGTAATTTGAAGCTTTGACAACCTGTCAGTCTATTTACAAGTCTCGGAACATTTTCTTTTTGAATAATTGTCACTCAAGGTTATAAGGAAAGGTGAATGGTCTGAATTCATATCCCATGTTTCTTTATATATTCAAGAAATTTATGGAGATATTCGTAATCACAAAGAAATCGGTGAGATCAGGAATTTTTCTAGGATCACCGTGTCAGTATGAATAAATAATTAAAGGAGTAAATTCACTAGCAAAGTTAACATACCAGTATATAAAACTTTTTTGTAAAAATACTGTCATTCGAATCAGGTGTTAAACTGTAGGACACATATGGTCATATGCAGAAGAGTAGCTATCACCTTTGGTAGATAGAGGACATGAAGAAAAATAATAATTAATAATATATATCGCCATGAACTGGAAATGCTTAACATTACAATGATTTCGTGTGTAAATAAACACAAACAAATTGTGGCGATAAAGAAAAAATTAAAATATTAATTGTGTTTCTGGTATTTTGTAGAAAAAAAAATAAAAATATGATAGTTTATTACGTCGAGCAACCTATAATTTAAATTCATTAACACAATAAAAAATCTGTTATCAAAAAAAAAATAGAAGATCATTGAAAATAATGGACTTCAACGTTATTTACACATTAACTTCATTAATAATTTTAAACCGTTACTAAATATAAATTGTCTGCATTCATTGCGTTCAAGCACCGAAGTATTATTTTTATTTTTATGGTTATTTTACTAATCCGTAATGAGGTGCGTCTGATGCGGAGCATAATACGATTTCATTCTATGAAAGCTACATTCTCTTATCGGATTTAAAGGATAATGTTCAATAAAATAAAAATTTTACAGTTGAACATTTATCAAGTATCATCATCACCATCATTCTGTTTGCAAAAATTATTTAGAAATTTAATGAAATCTATTTAAACGAATGAGATTGAAGACGAGCGTTGGCAGCGTTTGAAGGCAAACAGTATACGAATAATCACAAGGTCAATCATTGGATGTGTGTGAAATAAATCTTGAATTGCCGTGTTTTTCGCATGGGCAGTTGTACGTTGCGAGCTAGAGGGTCGGAAAACTTTCGGTGTTATTTGTTTTCTGTCCGGAAGGAAAGACAAAAAATATTGTACCATAAATTATGGTCGAAATTATTTAATTGTCATTTTATTTCATTACATGGTCGTATTGTAAAGGGAAGATTCGGTCTCATTTTCTTACTACGACGTAAAAATTTATTAAATATGTTTTTTTAGCGAGGACAAACCACGACCAAAAAATCAACCCAAGAGGAAAATCAAATCTGTGAGTCTAACAACGTCGGAATTTTCAAGTGGTTTGCAACCGTTCAAGAAGAAGAAAAAGAAAAACCAAGATTTTGATAGCGATATTTAATGTATTTATTTATGTTGTCAATTCAATATTATATAATAAATTTTATTTTAATATTTGTATGGTTGTTTTATTTTGTATCCAAAAAGTAAAAATAAAAATGAAACAGAACTTTCAACTTAATGTTAAAAATACTTAAAATATTTCAAAATATTTGATATTTCAAACTTTAAAATTTTATAGTTTGTTTTGATTTGATTCACAGCACTAGCTGGCTTGAAATCAAATCAATTTCGTGAATCTCTAATTATGTTAGGAATTAAAGAATGATGTTTAACTTAACATTTATTTCAATAACCCATAGAGGCGCGGATCCAGAGGGGTCACGGGGCCATGAACCCTCCCCCCCCCCCCCACCCCAACAAGCACGAACATGCTTTTTTTTCAATTAATACTTAACTAGTTGAAAGTAAATAATTTAAAAACATAATTAAGAAATTAAACAAGAATTTAAATTCTAATAATCTGTTTCCCAAGGGTACCCTCTATTTCGGGATAGTATCATAATTTTTTATTCATGACGAAGTATAAATTCTCTTATAATATGCAAATGTGCTATCCTTTTTTTAAAATTCGTTCCCAGAAACGTCACAAAAATATGATGGAAACAGATTTTGACATCTTCAATTTCAAAATCTTTCTCCGTGTCCTATGTTGCTGTTATATTTTTGTAAGATTATCAAGTGTTTTGGTTCTATAGTACATTTTTTATTATACACATTTGGACAAAATATTTCTTTGGTATAGGCCGAAATCTACAAGAGTAAAAAGGGAAGCAATAATAATATAAGGTCATATAGCTGAGAAAGATGCAATGCTGTACTCCTCTCTGATATATTTTCAAGAAAAAACTGTTAAAAACAATACATCGATGAAATGGGTGAACCTAAACATTATACATAAAGGCAATGAACTTAAAAATTTGTATTGGCTTGCTAGAACTAGTGACAACCCAGAATACGCTAGAGGCGCCTGTGAGATAATCTTCTAATAACCATCTTATAATATAAATTATGCTAATAGATGGTCAACAATTTACCAGGAATATTTAAAAAATCACTATTTACGTTTAATTTTCGAATTAAAAATCAATTAAATTTGAATAATCCGACCACTACCCGAATATTTCCGAATCGGCTGTGACGTTCTAGTACCTGTTGTCATTTACTTTTGTTTACTTCTGATTGTGTTGTGACAGTGACATTTTATAAAAGCTAACCTTACTTTTATGAAATAAAACTTCTCAAAGTCAGTACAGCTTTATTGAACAAATTGAAATTAAGCGGCGACTAGTTTCGGCATATTTTTATTTATTATATTGTTTTGAGTTTGTCAAGAAGACTAGATACAATAATTTTGTGTTTTTTGTTTCTTCAATACTATGGCTTTTGTACGAGCACAAAGTGATAATTTACCTCTTCCTAAGTGGTATTTTATAAAATTCACCATATCTTCTTCAAACTACAAAAAAAAATTGTAACATAAAGTACACCATGTAAAAAGATATAATTAAAATGATACAGACATAGCCATAGTGCTTGCAGCTAAATCATCTTCTTTTCTTCCGATGGCATCCAGTCATTGTTTACGCTTTTGTTTTGATTTGTTAATAACTGTTGGTAAAGAAACAAATATTTTTCCGGAGTTCTAAAACTTGTTGATTTACACTGAGGAACTAAACAGTATTTATATGGTTCTTTTTTAACAATACTGGTCATTTTAACGATAATTATCCCAATTTTTATTTAGAAGCCATAACTAAACAATCATAAACACTATTAACAATTAGGAAACGACAAGGCTCAAAACACACACAAACACAAATAAACACGGATGGAGGTGACATTTAAAATTTAAAGGGGCAGAGGTAGGACGTCACGAATTCGAAAACCGAGCAAACTGCGTTTCCGCGCGAATTTCAAACTCAATGACTTTAAAATCGTTTTTTGAGAGAAATAATTTTTTTTCAATTTTTTTTTATACTGAGTAGGGATATATGTATATATTTCTAATTTATGCATGCAGCAAAAAGTCGCCTCTTCTGTATTGTTAAGCAATTACAACCCAGCAAGCACATAACATAACTGGGCAGTTTTGCGATGTTCTATTTTGATGACAAAGAAACATTCATTTGTAATGTAACTTTGATATCACTTGCACGTAACTGCAGTACATTGAATGTTACATGTATATCATTATTTAACATTTGTTTGTAATATACCTGTGACATACAGAACATGTGGAAATGTATTTTTGTGAAGTTTCTACAACAGAAACAAAAAATGTTTAATTAATGTGCTTTTAAAAGTCTTTGGTGCCTTTTTCGTATGTGTGACACATGCCGAACGTACGCCGGCAACCTTGTTTGAACGTACTGTTAGCTATTATACAATTTAAATTTACGCGCCGCGACACCTGTCAACGAGCTGCGGATTATTTTGGATTGGCAACACTATCAAAGATTATTAGAGGACAAAAACCAAAAATTGTATGGAATACAGTACACTCGTTAGCCGGCAAAAGTAAATCTTCAAAGCCAATACAGATCAAAGTTGACGATGCATTAATAACCGAGGGAAAAACTATAGCTAATTTTTTTGCAGACTATTTCTCAACCATAGCTACTAACATTGTAAAAGATAATTTTGAGAACATAAACTTTAATAACTACACCACCATGCATGTTAGAAATACATTTTTCTATGACGGAACAGAAGTCTAAGAAGTAATCGAGGCTATTAATTCTCTAAAACATACTAATGCAATGGGAGTAGATTGTATCACAACTAAAATAATTAAATCTGTAAAAAAAGGCAAATTCCCCAAAGAACTTAAAACAGGCATAGTGTCACCTATTTTTAAAAAAGGCGATCCAATGTCTCTCGAAAATTGTAGGCCTATTACAGTGCCTACTGTTCTCTGCAAAATGTTTGAAAAATGTATATACAAAAAAATGTTATCATTTTTATTAAAGTTTAAAATTATTACAGAACAACAACATGGGTTTCTTCCCAATAGATCAATGGGAAGTGCTACTACTGCCTTCTTCAATTATGTCCATAACCAGCTGGACAGAAAAAGGTTAGTGGGTGCACTCTTTTTTGACCTATCAAAAGCTTTTGATACCATTGATATTTCAATTATCATTGGCAAATTGAGTGCTTTAGGTTTTAGGGGTAACTTTTTGCAATGGATTAGTTCCTACTTAGATGCTCGTAAGGTGTCTGTTAGAATAAATGGTTGCTTATCGGTAGTAAAAGACATGGATCGTGGTGTTCCTCAGGGATCAATATTGGGTCCGCTTATATTTCTCCTATACATAAAAGACTTGCCTAATTTTGTCTCAGCTGGTCTCATTTCAATAATTGCTGACGATAGCAATATTGCTGTTGATGCAGAAACACCTGAGGACCTTCATTCCAAATTGTCCCTTGTTGCTGGAGAATTTACTTCATGGTGTGAAAGAAATGCGTTAATTGTTAATTCCAATAAAACGGTACTCATACAGTTCCATTCTAGAATTAGAATAAACACAGACTTTTCAATAAAAATAATGGAGATAGCTGGAATTCCAATATTGATTCCGTTTGTAAAAATTTTACAACTAAAAAATATGTCTCACACTAGACAGCTTCTTCAAGTATACCCTGCGATGACGTATTCACATTCAGCATACAATATATTACTGTGGGGAAATGCAACTGGTGTATCGTTATCTGAACAAAGTCAATCTAAAATTAGATGTAGAGCTCAAAAATGTGGACATATACAGGGTGTTCCATTTGAAAAAATTGTCTTCCACTCATTTTTTCATGTGATCAAAGTATCAAAGCATTTTTAAAGACCCTGTATGTGGCAAATAAAAATATGACTCGAAGTGAAGATCCTCATGATATCACTCCACTCCATTTCGAATTTGATCGTCTTAGTACCAGAGAGTTCAAGATTATCAGCGTTTATAAAAGTACATGTTTGGTAAAAAAAATCGAAATTAATTTATATCTTCTAAATGGTAACAGATAGGGAAATAGTACATGAAGTTGTTGACAAAATGATAAGAAATCATAATATGATAATATATACAGGGTGTTTCATTTGAAAAATCAAAGTAGCCGCTACTTTATAGTAGAAGCGGCAAGGCCGCATCGTCTAGGCGTGTAGATCATATTATGGTCTATTTTTATGTATGAGAGAGTAATAAAACAGCATTTCTAATGCAAAACTTAGTACGGTCATTTTAAATATTTTTACGGAATAATCTAAATATTTCCTAAAATTGTCATAAATGTACCTGAGCTAATACAAGTTTTGGGTCTTTTATTGGCCTTTTATAACTATAAGCTGTACAGAACAATAGAAAAAGGTTTGGACAGGCCAAAAGCCCTGTGTATTAAAGATAACATAGCCGTATCTTAAGATTATTTTCAATAAGAACCTATTTGCCAATTTTGTTTTATTTTAATTCCAAGAATTTCTTACAGTAATCGAATTATAAGTAGATAAATCCCTTACCAACAAATTTCACCGAAAATGCGATTGTAGGTTTTCCATTTAGTAAGGAGGTCCAGTTGTGTATTCTTGACAGCTTACTAAATGTCGTTTAGTTGCAACATGCAAGGTGCAGTGTGCAGTCTATTGTGAATTCTAGTGTGATCATGGAAAATTTGGAAGTACCGCGTAAACGACAAAAAATCGGTCCTTTAACAGTTAATGAAAAAACATTAATATTTAATTGTTTTAAATCATTTACAGACAAACATTTATGTAAAAGTGTTGATGACACAGTGGAATTAGTTAGTAGTACGCTTGGTGTTGGGAAATCTACGATTTACAGAGTTGTTAAAGAAGAGAAATGTGGCGAGTTTCAAACAGCACGTAAAGCTCCAGGAAAACCAAAATTTCAAATAGAAAATCATTTGAAAGAAAGACTTCGAAGGAAATTGCATGCGTTCTTCTTTAGAAAAGAATTTCCGACAGTAGACACGGTTCGAGATGATAAGGATTACCCTGAAATGAGTCGAAGCACACTATGGAAACTTTTAAAAGAAATAGGTTTTCTATGGAAAAAGCATTCCAGAAAGTCTATTTTAATAGAAAGAAGCGATATAGTAGTATGGAGAAGAAATTACATAAGGACTATAAAAGAAATGAGAAACCAAAGAAGAAATATATTTTATTTAGATGAAACATGGATCAACGAGGGACATACACCAAATAAATTTTGGCAAGATGAAACTGTTACAAGTCGAAGACAGGCTTTTTTAAATAATTTATCTACTGGTTTAAATCCACCATCAGGAAAGGGCCGCAGACTGATAATAGTACACATCGGTAGTTCAAACGGTTTTGTTAAAGGTGGTTTATTGACTTTTGAATCTACTCGTACCGGTGACTACCATGAGGACATGAATGCTGATGTCTTTAAAGAGTGGTTCGAACAAATGATAGATCTTCTTCCTCAGAACTGTATAATAGTAATGGATAATGCAAGTTATCACTCGAGACTTACAGAAAAAATGCCCACAACCAAGTGGTTAAAAAAAGATTTACAGAATTGGCTAAATTCAAAGAATATTAAGTTCCATCCCGGTTCTGTGAGAAGAGAACTGTATCATTTGTGTTCCCTTCATAAAGAGAAATTAAAAAAATATGAAATTGATGAAATTGCAAAAAATCGTGGGATGACGGTGGTTAGATCACCACCATATCATTGCGAAGTAAACCCGATTGAACTGATATGGGCACAGATAAAGGGAGAAGTTTCAAGAAAAAATAATTCTTTTAAAATGAGTGATGTTAAACAGTTGTTTTTGGAGGCTGTAAATAATGTGAAGCCTGAAAACTGGGAAAAGGCAGTAAATCATACGATTAAAGAAGAAGAGAAAATGTGGAAGTTGGACAATATTACTGATGAAATGATCGAGCCACTCATTGTAAATATTGGCGACAGTTCATCTTCAGATTTCGATTCTGATTTGGATTTGTAGGTAAGAAGTAGTTTTTATATTAAAATTATTATTTATGAACGTAACGTTGTTTAAAAGTCAAAGTTTAAACCCTTATACCTACATAACCCGTTTGACACAATGTTCTTAACATACCTTGTGGAAAAATAAAATATTTTAGAAAAAATTGCACTTTTTTACCTTCAGCTGCTTAGAAGTTATAAGCAGGTTAATTAGGTGAAAATATAAGTGTACACCCGATATATTTATTATATTTATACAAAGGTTATTTCATACGAAAATACTCGAGGTATAACTTCACAAAATATTTTAACTGTCTACTAAAAGAAGTGGTACGCCTATGGATTACGAATGCTTTATTATTTTAATACTCTCTCATACATAAAAATAGACTATAATTTATGCATATTGTAAAATTTTCAGGTTGATCCGTTGTCTGGTTTACCAGAAACGTCTAATTAACGCTCATCGTGAAGAGCCCTGTATTGTTAAATGTATCAAAATTTGCCAAGCCTATCTCATAATCCAAATTTTTTATCCAAGTATATTGGTGGATTTAAATTATCACTTAGCACAGATGATTTACCGCAAATTGTTATTATTGAAGATGCCAAAAGCAAAGTGTTAAAATTCCGTTTCAACAGGAATCAAAATATCTTTTAAATGAAAATAACCGCCTCTGATTGTCAATTGAGTTAATTTTCTTCGAAACCCGTAAGGGTAGTGAAAGTTACATAAATAAGAAATCAATGCCAAATTCAATCAGTATAATTCAAATTCGAAATTTTGTATGCACCACACTATTTTCCCCCTCCTGAATCTACCACTGGAAATGAAAATAAAATAGGTTATATTTTGTTTTACCCTTTAAAGTTTAAGCGTTAAAACACATCTTTGGGAATCATTTTTCGTAATGGAAAAACAGGTGTTTTTAATTGCCACGAAATTTTTTTGTTTGGATTTTGGTAATTAGTAACGATGACCCTCCGGATCTTAGATAGAACAGCAAACACTTTAATGTATTTTATAAAAGCGTAACTAATTCTAAAACAAAAGTCCATTAATTTTATTCAGTAAACCTGCTGCCTAAGTATAATCTATTTTTATAAGAAATTTGTAACGTGAGAAAAAAGAAACAGACTTTGATTGAGGATAAATTAAAAATGACAGGGTGTTGGATAAAGTTATGAATGAACGATGATCTTTCAAAAAACAACAGACTGGAATTTATTCTTGATAAATAGTTTCAAATGAAATTGAACCGGCAAAATTGTTTACTTGAGGGTTTAAGGATATTTAAATAAACCAGTTCTGTTATTGTTTCACTGTCGCACAATATGGAATAAATTTATCCACTTTATTATTAAGTAGATGCATGAACGTTATCAATATACTACATCTTTTCCATTTTTTAATTTATAATCTTAAGGCTGCGACAATTCCGCCAGTTTCATATAGCAAACTAAAACTTCAATACATTGTAGATAGATGGCGAGAGGTGTACCATTAGCGCGATTTATAATTAGACCTTCCAGGAGCAACCGATGTTGCCAAATCGACGCAGACTTATTTAATTATTTTAGAAGAATAATGTGTATTTTGCGATATGCATTTTATATTGAATAATTGCACTGTAATATGAAAACTTAATCTGTAAAAAATTGTACCTAGTTGGTAAGTGTTAAATAGGTTAATTTGAAAAAAATAAAACAAAAAACAAATAACAAATTGTGCTATAAGAGCGACATCCTAGAGAACGTTTAAGGCCATAGACCTGCTTCCTAGCCGACAACGGTAAATGTAATGTAAACACCCGATGAATAATATCGAGATTTAATGCTGATTTTGATATTGAACGAGAGAGATTGTGTTATATTTGGTTCTGGAATATAAGTAAATTTTTAATTCATTTTGGGTGTGTTTTATTTAGTCGTTTGCAAATGGTTATAAAAGAATGTTTCATTCCAGATTTTATGG
The DNA here is from genome assembly GCA_949320105.2 of Crepidodera aurea. Taxonomy (NCBI): domain Eukaryota; kingdom Metazoa; phylum Arthropoda; class Insecta; order Coleoptera; family Chrysomelidae; genus Crepidodera; species Crepidodera aurea. The sequence goes on along the minus strand of OX439475.1, from coordinate 25,642,237 downwards.
TCGTAATAAAAATTTTAATCTTAAAGAACCAGGGGCAATTGAACTATTCTGCTAAACATTTGCTTTCTCCAAGTATTAGAAATAATCAATAATCTATTTTTGGTTTTTGGATTGAGTTCAAAGGTCACTCCTTTGAATGGGGTGAAAATTTTTACTTTTATATAAAACCGAGCGAAATCGATTATTTTATAATTTGAATAATTTCTCGATTTATTTTGATAATGATTATTTGAAATGTATGCTTAATTGAGTAATAGGTAGTAGGTATATCGGTATATTATTATCTCTTTTAAATGCATATTGTTATAAAAATACACTCTGACAAGTACTGTTTTGATATATTAGACTGCGAAATTTAATAATCGATTCTAATGCGCATTCAAAATAAGCAAGCAGACAAAACCAAATGTCAATTTGTTGAAGCTACCACCCCTCCAACCCAAGCCAAGACCAGTTTGTTTGTTACGTTTGTCGTTTGTTGTGCTTTGTAGTTTTCGTTGGCTGTTGTTATTTTGTATGATTTTAATTATTATAGTTGTGCTATTTTGTTACTTGTTACTTTAGAAAACTATTCTACTAGTTATAAGGATACTTAGTGATAACAGATGCTACCAAAATTAGTGTCGTTTTATAATGATTTTGTCCTTCCTGAAATAATTTACAGGAACATTCCAAAAGGTTTAACCCTTAAGTAGCATAACCATGTGTTACAAAAAATTGAGATTTGTGAAATTATGTTTGAAGTTTTTTTTTGTAATATTGTATCCATGTATCTCATTTTTTAATAAAATACTTTTAAATATTTTATACCTATTTATTACCTTCCCCTTCCTAACGTGTCCTTAATATCAATAATTACAATTGAAGAGCTTATTGTATTAATCTGATAAGCCTCATTATTGTAGACAAGAGAGATGTCACATTTATTGGTAATTATAAAGAATCAAACTTAAAATTAACCTTTGCACAGAAAAATCAACTTGAACGTGAGTGCACAGGCATCATTACTTAATATTAGTTAAGATGGTATGCATTCAGTCATTTTTGTAATGAATTTAATATGTTGTCAATCTTCTAATTAGCCTTCCCTACAGCACAGTTTCCAACTTAGAAACAAAATTACAATTGCCTAAAAATCTTATTTTGTCACACTATACTAATATCTTTGTAACCTGTGTAAAAATATAGATAACGGCAACGTCGTATCATAAAATACAATTATTTGTAAACATCGTTTCGTATTGCGCGTTGAAATATTTTGACACATGCCGTTGGCATTTCTGATTGGTCAATCATTAATAATTTATGCATAGGCTTAGCTTCTATCGAGATTCCAAGACATATGCCAACGCATCTTTGCATGTCGCATCAGTGGTGAACACCGTGTACTAAAATGACAAGGTAATTAACGCGTCAATTTTAAAAATTGTGTCAAAATTTGCAAAACGACTTCATGCGTTTTGAGTTATTTATCCCACGTGCAATCATTACATTTTGTGAAAATTTTTAAAAAGTGATAGAGAATTGATTGAATATAATTTTTTCATCAATCCTTGCAATTAATATTTTAAAGTTTTTTATGATAATGTGAAATTATGTTTAGTTATTAAAGAGTATGTTTATATTCAATTCATTCTTACAACATTGCTGCTTATATTTATAGCTCAATTTACTCATAATTTTGATTTATTATTCTGAAACGCATGAAGTAGTAAAACCACCAAAACGGCCGCCATTTTTAGTCCATTGGCGGGAATGTCGCAGCCTTAACTGTTATATTTTGTTTTACTGAGTTAAATAATAATAAACAAACAGAGCTAATAATTTTATACATTTAATAGTTTTAATCAAAGGTAGTCCTCCTAATTTTATCGATTAAATTTTTGGTTTTCACGAAAACGGCTTTATTTGGAAAAACCACGAAAACAAACTGATTTTATCTCATATCAGTTTGTTTGAGTGGTTTTGCCTGAAATAAAGGCGTTTGAGTGTGGAAACCTAAAATGGGCTAGGAATACGAGGGAAACCTTATAAATGGATACAGTCTTACTTAATAAATCAAACTCAAGTAATTGTAACAAATAGTACGAAATCTGATCATCTTCCATGTACAACAGGAGTTCCTCAAGGTTCAATTTTGAGCCCACTTCTTTTTATAGTTTTTGTAAGTAATATTAGTAAGTTTTGTTCAAGCTCTCAACAAATAGTTCAGTAAGCCGATGATACCAATATTGAAATGGCAGGTAATCAAATTGAGCAGGTCATTCAAAGTAGCAATGAGGCATCTCATGAGTTTAATCAGTATTGTAAAGATAACGGTCTGGCATTAAATGTAACAAAAACTAACTTTATGCGATTTCTACCCAAAAACATAGTACCAGATTTCGAACCCTACTTGCATGATGATGGAAAAACTATTCAAAGCGTTGATGACGTAAAAGTTTTAGGAATAATATTGGATCCCAAATTGAATTAGGAAGCTCATATAAAAAAGGTAACTTCAAAATTAAGTGCTTGTTATATCATCAAGAATTTAAGGGAGACAATATTTTTTGATACTTTAAAACTAGTCTATTTTGTATTGGTTCAGTCAACCCTACAATATGGATTAATATTTTGGGGTTCCTCACCATACTTTGAAAGAGCTTTTGTATCTCAAAAGAAGGTTGTGAGAGCCATATATAAGGTAACGCCGACAACAGCATGTAAGGAACTTTTTACGAAAACGCAAGTTTTAACGCTACCTTCACCCTTTATTTTCCAACTAATTTTATATATAAAAGGTAATGAGCATATGTTTAAGAAAAATAAAGACTTGCACTCATGTGGTACTAGATTAAAATTTAACATCCATCAACCTTTTTCACGACTACAAATAAGCCAGCCTTCACCAAAATATATTGGGATTAAGTGTTACAATAAGTTCAGTAACATATTAGAAGATACAATAGGTACCCATCAAATTAGCGGTAATGATTTAAAAAAACATCTTCATGATTTTCTTCTTAATAATGTGTAGAAGATTTTTAAACAAATTTTAACATGTATTGTATTGTTTACCATTTTTTTATTTTTAATCATAACACATTTTGACTAGTCTGATAGGATTGTACATTATGTATGTCTTTGTGTAAGTGTATAATTTTCAAAGATGAATAAATTCTATTCTATTCTATTCTATTACAAGAAATCAAACCATAAAATATAACCCCAATCAACTCAACCACATATTATATATTCTCCCTCTGCCACTGATAATACGACATCTACGCATACACACTACGGGAGGTCTAAGAAGCGAACTAACAAACCGCGATATCACATCAAAGCTGCAACATGTCGAAGTCTTCTCGAGCAAGGAAAAGCAGGCAGGCCTTCGCCAATAATGCGTTATTGCAACCAGAATCCGCCTTTGTAACCCCCTAACTGAGTTAATGTGCTCATCCATTACCTTCGAAAAAGCCACTTAAATAATCCCGTTAACATCCTCGTATCGGATGTGACAACCCAACGAAGAAAAGACAATTATTATAGAGGAGAGTATCAATATATTTTGAATAAATCAGATTTGTTACTGTTGTAAAAGCTTGTTACTGGACAGGTTCGGATCCAGAACTCATTTTCTAAGCAACAGGTTGTTTTAACGTAGTTATTTTATTTATTTAGCTTATGGCGTATACAAACATGCATACAAAAATACATAAAAATAAAATGTACAATACAGCACATGTATAAAAACAGACAAAATTACTTGTAGGTATTATCACAGCTCCATATCTAGTTGGTTAATCCATTGGGTGGCCTGAGGTGTTGCATGCAAAAAGTCAAAAGTTGTAACAGAAAATGCCCTTGTCGGACATTCGTAGGTAATATGATGCATTGTTTGAGAAGCAGCACCGCAATTGAATTCTGGACTTACGCCTATCCTCCACTTGAACAAGGCCGATCCACTTCTGCCATGGCCAGTCCGGATCCTGTTTAACCGAACTCATATTTTACGGGGCATGTTGAAACTCTGTGGTGGATTACCCGGATCTAGCAAGGAGTGCCAGGCGGGACTAACTTTGCTCTGCCAACTCGATATCCACTCGTTATGTCCGTTAAAGTTGGTGTTTATAAGCTGTTGGGCTGTTTTGACAGTTGGATTCCTAGACTTTAGTCGGTTGAATCAAATTATGTCTAGGTTTTCTAGGTTACTTTAATGCCAACGTTATGTAGATATATTCTGGTTTACGTCTCCCTGGATCAGCGCTTTGCTCCTCTCGCCTATTTTGATTTTAGATTTGGGTATGGTTCATAAGAAATTTTTTGGTCGATTATTTTTTTTCATCGGTCAAAATAGTCATATTTTGTGGTTTCAGCCAATAAGAGCTCACGATCCTAACCAATCATTGAGTTTTATACTGATAAAACCGCTTCTTCCTAATTGTTTCTTGATTAAACTGTGTTTACCTTTTTTGAAATGTCAAATATAAACATTAAACAACTTTTATTTAGCATTATCAATTATTATTATACTAAAATGTATTGCAAATCTATGTTAATGCCCAAATTTCAAAATGTATTTGGAAACTAACCTGTTTTTATTCGTTTATTTCAAATCGCTTTAACACTTTTACATAACTTCAACAATAAACTTTTTGTTCATTAAACATCAGTTTTTGAATACCTAAACACTTCAAATTAGCTAAATTAAGAAAAACTTCATTTCAGACTATAAACAGGGCACAAATCCGTTCTGCTTCTTCGCTTCGTTTATGACATGTCATACTCTAAACACAATCACACATGCCTTGATTTTAAAATGTAGTAGATAATTCTGTAGGTACTAGATTACATAAATTGTTGGATTTAGAATAAGTTAAAAAAATTCTAAACACATACCCAAATTATTACTGTAATTGAATTATATAGTTTAATTAGTAACCGAAATACAAAATAATGAAACGAATGGGCCAGACCTTGTTCATTCAGTCGTCAATCGTATATTACCTAACGAACTAACGCTCTATTCACTTAAAATTAGCTTAAACATAAAGCTAACCTAATCTATGGTTTGCTTACCCTCTTGGGGTTTATATGTCGTAATTATATTATTGACGGATCTAGATTTTGCGTCATGGGCGTAACAATATTATTTAGTATTTATACTTCTACAACTTTAGGGGCTCTAAAAATTGCAAGCAGGGAATTCAGAATAAAAACTAACAGCCAAATAACCAAGCAATTGAAAAGGAAGGTTTAAGAGTTTAAGAGTAAAGTGAACAGGACAAATAGAGTCGTTAACATTATTTTCATTCTCCCCTGTACGAAAGTTATTAATTATTAAATGTCCCAGAGATTTAAGGGCCCATTTTCATTAGTAAACTCTTTATCTGTTTCTTGATTTTCTTATTTCAATTGATAAACTCTTTGGATTTTTGGCATATTATATCATTAGCCACTTCAAGTTTATGGCTTATAGAATCTGCTATGTATCCTTCCGCCGACGTTGACGACTTCCAGTCCCCATGTCTTTTCAAATCCAATATGTCAACGTCTGGAACATTTGCTAATAATGTAGAAGATGTTCTTATAAAAGAGTGGCCGGTGTACTGATGTGGATTTGGAATTTTGAGGAATTTGCCTACTTTATAAAGAATTTTCGAGATTGTATGTTTTCCAACGACCTGATTAACACAACTGCCTCTTTCAAAACGATAAAAGAAGCGTTCATCTTAACCTTTTTTCGGTCGGTGTTGCATATAACGATGTACAAATGTTTCCTATCCAATCTTTTGTTACTGCAAATGTTCTTGGCACATTGTTTTTTATGACTGTCATTATTAATGTCATTTTAGACAAGTAAACTATCAAATAACACAGTAGTGTGTTATAATTCATAACTCACTAGTGAGTTATGGATTATAACTCTCCCATATCGGTACAGCTGCTGATAGTGCTGGAAGACGCCGACGCATTAGATCCTTGTAATTTTTTGTTGTTGTTGTTGTTGTGCACCGATTCTTCTAAGTATCCTTCTGCTACGGTCCAGGACGTTCATCCTCCGTGACGCTTCAAAGTAGAACTAGTATTTTTTGGTCGGGTTGACTGGAAATCCTTCTTCAAGTATGGTGAAACTTTTCGATTTCTTGGTTTTAGTGTCTGGCAAAACTACGTGAAAATATTTCCCCTTGTTTTGAATCTTTTCTATTTTCAAATTGACCAATTCATCGCATCTACAAGCACAAGCCACTTTCATCAACAGGTACTCGTTGTCGGGAGCTTCGTTCAAAAACTTCTTTATTTCAGGTCGTTCTAATGTCTTGGACTTCTTTGGTTTGTATCCCTGTGATTTGCTTTTCAAAAAGCTCGTTAGTTTGCCATATTTTGAAATGTCTTTTTTTTATAAAGGTGAATATTCGAGCGAAGCATCGAGTATTTGATCCATAGCGACGATGGGGCTAATTTTTTTTGCAAATGTAAAAAATAAGCCAATAGAACATTTTCATCGATATCTTTTATCTTCCTTGAATTCATCCAAGACCCAAACATTTTGAACTCCTTGTCGTAAGCATCTCGGGACTTTTCTGGCAAATTCTGCATCGCTGCTTCTTCCGCTTCCGTAAGGATATCCTCAGTAACGTAATTTTCATCGGTCTTCTCCATTTTCTATACTTTCTTTTCTTCAAAAAAGCTTTCCTTTTCTGAAAGGAAAACTCACAAGTGTCAAAATTTATTTAAACATTTGCTAACAATGTATCATGCCCGTGGCAACCAAACAAACAACCTACTTTGACAAAAATGTAAAAAGTCACTGTCAAGTCATTCTGACATTTATAGGGTACTGAGACGCAAGTAGCTTTGATTTGATCACAAAGCTTATTAATTATTATCTCATAGAAAAACGATTTCTTCCACTTGTTGGATAAAACATTGTATGCCACTCGCGTGTTATATTTCCTAAGTCACTTGAGAATTTATAAATTCTCTCGCGTGACTTATTTTCAACATAACACACTAGTACCATAAATAACTATTCATCAGGTGCTTCCATCAAAAACTTTGAAATTCCATCGTTTGTAGATACTTGAGACTTTCGAGGCTGATATCCATCATTTTCTCTCTTCAAAAATGCCTTTAAGCGGTTAAATTTTATAACATCATAATTTTTTGCATTTTTCACCAGCCCTTTCCATTTTTCTGGACCTCTGTTCTCAGATATTCAATATATTTTAAAGCCTTTTTCAGAAAATTTAAAGTGAATGTATACCTCACTTTTGCTAAATATTTATTTTCTATACTTTCTTTTCTTCAAAAAAGCTTTCCTTTTCTGAAAGGAAAACTGACAAGTGTCAAAATTTATTTAAACATTTGCTAACAATGTATCATGCCCGTGGCAACCAAACAAACAACCTACTTTGACAAAAATGTAAAAAGTCACTGTCAAGTCATTCTGACATTTATAGGGTACTGAGACGCAAGTAGCTTTGATTTGATCACAAAGCTTATTAATTATTATCTCATAGAAAAACGATTTCTTCCACTTGTTGGATAAAACATTGTATGCCACTCGCGTGTTATATTTCCTAAGTCACTTGAGAATTTATAAATTCTCTCGCGTGACTTATTTTCAACATAACACACTAGTACCATAAATAACTATTCATCAGGTGCTTCCATCAAAAACTTTGAAATTCCAACGTTTGTAGATACTTGAGACTTTCGAGGCTGATATCCATCATTTTCTCTCTTCAAAAATGCCTTTAAGCGGTTAAATTTTTTAACATCATAATTTTTTGCATTTTTCACCAGCCCTTTCCATTTTTCTGGACCTCTGTTCTCAGATATTCAATATATTTTAAAGCCTTTTTCAGAAAATTTAAAGTGAATGTATACCTCACTTTTGCTAAATATTTATTTCACATCCTTGATCCAACTCTGGTCAATAATAATGAAAATAATAGACCCCAACCGATCAGGTGTAATACCTTTTGCAAAATTAATGAATTTCGATCATAACTTATAGGCAAAAAGAGCGAAAAAAGTCCCTATAAACTTTCAACACTATCACGGTTTAAAAGCCAATAATTACTTGGCTTTCAGAATTTTCCTGACACATAACGAATGATGGTAGATCTCTGCAGGAGTCACGGCCGTTTCGTTCGGCTCACCAGCCACCCCAAATTACATTTCATTAGCGACCCACTACCTGTTTTTATTGTGTTCATTACAATAGCACTTTTATTATGGGCCTAATTGCATATCAAAAAATCTCGCCCTGCGCATACACGCTGCCATATCATAATTGACACCTTGATTATTAGTTTGTGTTCCGAGTTTTCCTGCGCAGGTTTGGATTGAGGTTCTTTAGGGTTAAACGTTTATTTTCTATTTAAAAACACAATTTTTTTCATTCTCAAATAAGTAAATTAAAAGAAAATTTTAACATTTCTTAGTGCCAAATCCCCGAATAAGGAGGGGAGGTCAGGTCGCTCAATAGGCTCAATAACAGAGAAGGTTATTAGACCAGGGCCAAACTGATTTTAAATGCAGGAATTCACAGTAAATTCTTAGCGATATGTGGATGGTTGGAAAATTTTGGGTAAATTATAAGTAAATTAAAAAAAATCAATTGGACAAATTAAAAGTTTACAATTTGAGGGTTGGATATTGGTTTTTTACGATTTGTGGCTGAAATATGCATCCTATCGAAAAAAGATGTAAAAGTTGTAGATAATTAAAAAATGCAAAACTTTTGTATTAACGATTTTTCAACATAACTTTAAATTTATTGGGAAAATCATTAAAACCGTATTTTTTTATTTCTATCTCCTGCAAAAATAATATTTTTTTTCATGAAACTTGTTGAAAACCTTCTGCAAAATATTTATTTTTCGATTTTATACGAATTTAAATTAAAAAAAAGCCTAATTTTCAGTCGAACAAGTTCCCATACAAATTTTCAATTTTTTACATTATAATTGCTCATTTCCTTCGTTGAAACCTCGACTTTGAAGTTGGTATTGTGAAAAATGTAGAAAACCAAAAAACGACTTTTTCATAATCGATTTTTCAGTTAATCTAGACAATTTTTTATTTCTTATTGCAAATAAGCATTGAAATTGATGAAAAAGATTAATTTTCATGTAATATAATGTCATTTACATTCCATTAACTGTTAATGGTTTTGAAATTACCGAAAACATTGTTTAAACAATAATCGAATTCCATAAAAATTCGCAATTCTTAAGTTTGCATTTGAAATTTTACTAGTAGAATGAAATATGTAGTCTCAAAAACTTTGTATTCTCATTCAACTTTTTCCGTTATTTTCGAATGTACAACCCAATTCTTAAAATTTTGATATACAGGGTGTTGTTTAAGAGCAAAATCATTTCGATAATTTTTTTGAAGCCGCACCTGGATTTTAATTTTAGTCACTATGTCTCTTGTTTTAATGCATTAGAACAAGCTTGCCAAATCTCAAATAAATATACAGGGGGCTCCAAAAATACGGGGGATAAAAGAAATGAGAAAAATTGATAAAACACCCTGTAACTCAGTAATGAAGTGAGTTAGATATATCAGATATGAGTTTTTCTTATTCGTCTAAGTGTCCTTTATCCACAGTTAGCGTATGTTCATTTACCTATGAAACACCCTGTATAATTAGATTCATGTTTTATTAAGATTTTAAGTATTCGATTTTTTTTTTCGGTAATTTTAAAACCATTAACAGTTAATTGAATGGAAATGATATTATATTACATAAAAATTAATCTTTTTTAATAAGAAATAAAAAATTGTCCAGATTAACTGAAAAATCGATTATGAAAAAGTCATTTTTAACTATATTTTTCCATACGAACAATATATTTTTTTCATACCATGTTAAAGTCGAGGTTTTAAAGAAGAAAATGAGTACTGATAAAATTAAAAAATTGAAAATGTGTATGGGTACTTTTTCGATTGAAAATTATGCTTTCTTTAGTTTAAATTCGTATAAAACCAAAAAAAAATATTTTTCTTTGAAAAAATTACAGCTTATTTAAAACACAAAGAAAAACGTTATCACCAAGTTTCATTAAAAAAAAAATTATTTTTGCCGGAGATAAAAATTAAAATCGAAAAAAACGGTTTTTATCGTTTTGAGGTTATGTTGAAAAATCGTTAATACAAACGTTTTACATTTTTTAATTATCAACAACTTTCACATTAAACTTTTTTCAATGGGATGCATATTTCAGCCACAAATCGTCAAAAACCAATATCCAACCCTCAAGTTGTATATTTAGCTACCCTCACCCCCCTTTCGAACTTTTAATTTGTCCAATTGATTTTTTTAATTTACCTACTTATAATTTACCCTACATTTTCCGGCGATCCATATACTGCTAAGAATTTTTTTTGTTTCAAAAATGATTGACCCTGGTCTATATTTTAAGAGATGCCTCTTATCTCAGCCAGTTTTCGCTTTAAATCCAACCAATGGCGGATCCAAGAACAAGGTTAAGGGGGGATTTTTTTAAATTGTATTCGAAATACAATTTATATATTTGTCTAATAATAATTTTCTCTTTAATATTTTATAGTGCGTTTTAGAATTCCTTATTTTTAATTAATTTGCTTCGGCCTTCCTTGGCCCCTTCAGCCCCTTCACCGCAAGATCGACCAATAATAACGGACAGTTTTTCAACGGCCAGAAAAGAGTCGTTGATCCTAATGATAGTTTATTATTGACTGAAAAATCTCTTACTATAGCTGAGTCCAGAGAAGAAATGCCGAGACTGCAGTCCTCTGCATTCAAAAACAGGGGGGGGGGGGGCCCGTTTTAGCGCTTATATTTAAAAAAATCGACGCTTTCGGGGGTGAGTTTTGACCGGTGGAGGGATTGGTGAGGGATGGAAGGAATCTACAATACCACCACCGTGCCCAGCATCCTCGAAAAAGGGGGGAAAGATGTTTTTACAAGAAAACGATGTGCTGTCCGTTTTTGTTTTTTTGCCGTTTTAGGGGTTCGGCTGGCGAAAAGAGAAATTCTGATACCGGCGTTACTGCTATGTGCAAATCTAAAATTACTATTATCTCAGAAAATCGCAGAATGAGCTATTGCTTTGATATCATCATTTGAAAGCTCATTTAATATTAGATAATTTTTTCTAGTGACATTTCACTGTATCTGTCATAATAAGCGAGAAGGAAGACCATCTATTTTTCATTTTTTAAATTTTAATATTTCGTTAACTATTCAACATAACCGACTGTTTCTCGACTCATATGAAAGAGAATTGTGTGGACTTTAAAGACCGTTCATATACCTTATCGATTACTTTGAAACAGATAAACTAGAGGTCGCTTTATGCAGCGATTACTTATTTTTACGATTTTATTAAAAAAATTAAATGAAACGTCACTATTTTAGTAAAATATTGTGAAGCAGCTTTAAATTTCTTATATTTTAGTGAAAACCGTATCTCGATATCCCTATTCGTTTTTGACTTATCGTAAGAAATGTGAAAAACTATAATGTAAATCTAAAAGGTCAAAATTAGCAAATTAGCTAATCATAAGCAGGCTTTGGAATATATCGCATGTTTTTAATAACAGTATTACAAAGAAGCGTCAAATTATTTATTTTGTTCAGTTAAGCATTCAAAAGCCTTTGCCTTTTACAAATGATGAAGCCGTCGATATGATTCAAGTTTACTTTGAGTGCTTTCAGAATGCTACAATAACTGCAAGAGAGTACGCGATGAAGTATCCAAATCGCCGTCATTTCAGGAGCAGATTCTTTCCACGCACTCAAAGTAAACTTGAATCATATCGACGGCTTCATCATTTGTAAAAGGCAAAGGCATTTTGAATGCTTAACCGAAGACAAAATAAATAATTTGACGCAGCAGAAATCTTTAATAATAGACACCCTGATAAAACTATACATTTCACAACTCTCCAATATGTAATAAATAAATTTAAGAGTTCTGGAAGTGTTGAAAATAATTTTAGAAAGAAGTTCTCGAAACTGTCGGTGCTGGAGCAATAATCCCAATTTCAATGTCCAAACCAGAATCAATATTCATTTAAAACTAATGTATAGTGTGGCATTTACAAATACAGAATTGTTGGACCATAGTTTTTCCGAAACAACATGAATGGAGAAAGATTCCTACATTTTTTAGATAATGAGTTGTCTTCAGAAATTACCCCTCTAGACTTCTTTTTGTGGGGCTACTTAAAAGAAAAGGTGTACCTTAAGAGGCCATTTCAAGATATTAATCATCTTGAAAGAATCATTTAAGAAACATGTCAAGCTGTAACTCCAGATGTGATTAGAAATATCATAAAAGAATTTAATCAAACAACAATCACCTCTTTAGAAAGGGACGGTGGATACGTTGAAGTTAAATAATTTTAAATGTACCCAAAAAAGGTTATCAATAAATTATCTAACAATTTCTGTTTATTATTTTTTTTTATATGGGAATAACAATAATCTACAATTGTGCATAATTTTTTGCTACTTAATCACAATTTCAATGAATATTTTGCCCTCCACTACAGTTTGTACGTATTTTTCTCACCGACCAAATCATTACTTTTTGTTTTCCCTATATTCCATACAGTGTTTTAAGAATTTTGTACCTGATTATGGATCAACAAGTCATGCAGAAATTTTTATCAAGAATAATTTTTTTTTGTGAAATGTAAGATAACTTTTTGTCCATTTGTATAAAACTTTTTGGGACACAATGTATAATATTCATATACATACGCTTCAAAAAAAATATTTAAAAATATTCAAACGGGCCGTCCACAACATTCTCATACTTAGTAAATTTGCGATTCTAAATTAAAATTTGTTGATTTTATATATTTTATAAATATATAATTTAATAAAAGGCCAATAAAATAACAAACAAATATTTTTCTACTATCCATCTATTTAAAAAAAAATCTTGTAAAATTATACAGATCTTATCATTTTGGTAGCATACCTTTTAAGTGCGAAGGAAATTAGGGGAATATTAAGACATTAATAACATAAGGGGTGACAAGATAAATTTGAGGCAGTTCATCTCGGTTAACAAATGACAATCTATTAGGGCAGCAAGTTATTTCGTTTACATCTTAAAACGATAGCCGCTAAAATTAAAACATAAATGATGATTTGACGCCTCTATCATTCTGTTATGACTCTCTTAAATATGACTGGGCGGTATCTCATCAGAGCTACGTCAGTTGTGTTTTAATGTTAAACAATTTTTATTCCTTTGTAGATTGTCAGATGTGGATCTAGTCAGCAAAAAAACATTTAATGACTGAATAAAGTATATAGACTTTTATAATAGGGTGGTTCGAAAAAAGCTTTTTTTTTATTTCAGATCGCTATAGTTCACAAAAGTTGCCGTTAAAAAAGCGCTAATTATTATACTAAAAGTATGTCAAATCAATATACCGTGTGACACAGACTCATGGTACACCCCCCCTTTTCTCCTTTGTATCTTCTAGCTTTCTGAAATTTGGAACATTGAATATGCTCACTAGACGGCACTTTTTGACATATTTGGAAAAAAAATATCAACTTCCGGTTTTTCCGGAAATGGCATCAACTTTCAATTCTCAAAAGGAACACCCTGTATATTATTACATTTTTGGAATCTTCGTAATTATCATGGTTCGAACATGCACATTTGTTTCATATCTGAGTAAAATTAGTAGTGTATCTATTATCTATTAAATTTTGGCTACGGGCGTTAATAAATGTCGGCTCCGTGCCTCTGTTTAAGATTCTTAGATCTTTCTTAATTATGTACTCATATAGAGACTTACCTCGGGCGTTGATATCCTTGCTGCCCCAGCTCAAGTTGTGAGAGTTTGGGTCGCAACCCAAAAGAAGCTCCACTCTCTGACTTGGACAAAATGATCTTCTTCGTAAAATGTGTAAATTGTCCCTTCAAAAAATATATCCAACTCTCGACACAGCCTTCAGGATATTTTTAACGTTACCAGTAACCACAGCCACATATGAACCTTGTGTCATGAACCACCAAATCAAGAAGAGATAAGTTTTAATTTATTGATTTCCAAAGAATATATTTATGATTTTTGTTATTATTTATTTTTCATTCATTTTGTTGATGAGAGTATTTATTTATTTACTTTGTTAGAATATTTGTTTAATTATTTTTCAGTTATTCGTTCATTCATTTATTTTTTGTTTTCTTCATGTTTTAATACTTTAATTGTTTTTTTTTTCATCGTTTTCCATTCATTTGGTTGATTGGGTTTTTGTGTGAATAAAACGTTCTTCGAAATATAATCAATAAATGTCAATGGTGAAAAACATGTATTTATTTAAAAATAAATTTCATCAACAGGCGCTAGAATTCTAGTTCCGGCTCTGATGTTGGGCATTAAAAAAACACGTTTATAGCAGGGCCGATAAGGATTATGAAAATGTTTTTCATAGTTTTTGAGGTATGGCTGGTGTCCACCACAAGAAGTTGAAGAAGATCGCTGCGTTCATATATCCAATTTTTTACAACTTGCAGGTATATTTTTCATTAAAAATTGGGGTTCTTAAGTCCCCTAACCCGCGTTTAGAGAACGGCTTTGCTTATAATGAAGTTTTACATATGGAATAAGAAGAAGACCGTAGTATACCCCGCTGCGTTCAGATATCCGTTCCTTTACTACCGTACTTTGTGCGTCGGCGTTTCACATCGACATTAATTAATTATAGCGGTCAATTCGGACTTGATGGGAGCCTAATAGCTCGGCTGCTGTACACACAGGGTCCTAAACATCATTACTTTCCCATTGTCTCAGATGGAGGTTCCAAAGGGGGCCGACCAGCTTTTTAATTGCTTCATTCACTGTTCAATGGCTCATTAGATGAGAAGAATTTCGACATTATTATTAAATAATATAACACTTTTTTTTGCTTGTTTGATGCTTCGTCGGTCGGTCGGCATGGCCAAGATTCTTTTTCAAATCTTTAAAAGGGATACGCTAGACGAAAATCGGTTTTGTGTATTGTTATTTTTATTTTAATTTCGTTTATGGCTTGTGTTCAAAAAGTACCTAATATCAAAATGTTATCTTTAATTAAATGGTTTAACATTGTTATATAATTTTAATTTTTAAAAGTCGAAACGTCAAATAAAATATTTTTTCTACAAGCATGTTAAAAATGCAATTATTACCACCCCCTTGTTGCACTAAAAATATTAATTTAAGGCACCAGTGCCTTAAAATGATTACTTTAAAGCTCTAGTGCATTAAAGTAAATGTCAAATTTGCAATACATTTAATTTGTATTTTCTTTATTGTTACAATTCGACTAACGTCTCAGCCGGCAAACTCCATAATCATCAGAAAAAGTAACACTTCTCGTCATTGCATCATAATAGTAGTTTATGATGGAAGAACGAGAAATGTTACTTTTTCGGACGATTATGGAGTTTGGAAATATTTTTTCTTATATTTATCTAAACTATTTATTAATTTGAAAAATTTGAATTTAGCTATAATATAGCTATTTATATTACAAGTACATAAACAAGGGCTTTATTGTACGAATAATTTTATGGCCGAGAGAGCTTGTAAGCAATTGGTGTCCCTCGGGCCAAATTCCCTTGATACATAAATTACTATTGAGTATTAATATTAAGGAAATATACGTTTAAGATTTAAATTTAATGAATATTTAAGTGCATTTGTAACATTTAAAATCAATTTCGCATGATTAGTTTTATTGTTAAATATTCTGTAGGTGGTAGTGCTTTTTAATTATTGTGAAGTCACGAAATGGGACGTTTCGGCGCCGCCGTTTTGGTAAACCTGGCTCCCCCAAAAAATCAAAACTAGAAAATGGTCAGACACCTCAACAAGTAGCTTCTGCTAAAAAGCAGCAGAATAAACAAACACCCAACCCATAAAAAAATCAGCAGCAGAATAAACAAACGCCCAACCCACAAAAAAAATCAGCAGACTCCTAAACAGAAAAATCTGCAAACACCCAAACAGAAAAATCAACAAACTCCCAAACAAAAGAATCAGCAAACCCCAAAACAGATTTCCAATAATCAAAGTAGTCCCAAGAATGATGTAAATAATACAAAAAAAAAAATAAACAAAACAAAGGACCAAAAGTTGCCCCCTTTAAAGGTACTTCAAAAATAGAAAATCCAGCTAAGAAAGAAAAAAAACCACAGATGAGTCCAATAAACAAAATAAAGAAGGTAAAACAAAGAAACCCAGAAGGAATCCATTCATTAGTATTAAAGAAAAAGTCTCGTCTACAAATAATAATGCAAAGAAAGAAGCAATTTTGATATTAGAAGGTAAGATCAAAGCCATCGAAAGTAAGGGACAACTAACTAAAACAGCAAATCGTAAACTTAAAATTCTCAAAAAAATTAAAAAAATGGCCGAAGGTATTGCCCCTCCTCCACCACTGGAAAAGGCTCCAAATTCTAAATCTGAATCCTCAAAAAGGCGAGACAGAAGAAATAAAGCTAAAAATACTGAAACCCCAGCTAAAGGCACTCAAAATGCTGTTGCCAAAGAAAAAAGTTGTTCAAGTCAAAGAAGAGCCCGAATCAGATGAAAGTGAAGGTGATGATGACGAAGAAGGCGATGATAAATTAGGTATTAAATAAGAGGCTGCTTCTGATGATGAAGATGATGATTCTCGTGAAGAGGAAGAAGAGTCTGGAGAAGAAGAAGACGATGACGACGATGATGAAGATGAATCAGAAGAAGAATCTGATTAATAATTTAATCAGAATCGTATTGTATGTTAAGTTACAATTCAAAAATTTAAATGTTTTGTCATATTTTATAGTTGACTTATATTTAATCAGTTTAAGTAAATTTCTATTAAGTTATTTACGTTGTTTTATTTTTTTGTTTGGAGTGGTCACTAAATCGACCAGCACTTAAACTGAAAACGCTGAGAAAAAATATTTTCACAGAATGATCTGGTGAGAGCATTCCACCAAATCATCATCAGAGATTAATGTAGGGCGTGAAATAATTTCTAAATCTAAATCCTTAAGTCTTAATGATGTACAAAATAATGAGGTCAGGTGTGCTCATATTAATGATGTACAAAATAATATGAAGCCAGGTAAGAGATAAGGTCAGGGGTGCTCATATTAATGATGTACAAAGTAAAATTTCAAGTAAATATTGTTTTATTTTATTTCCGCGCCGAAACGTCCTAGACCCGTGAAGTCATTTTTGTAGTAAAAAAGACTTCAGTTAAAAATGACACATACAATCTGTTGTTAGTAGATAGTAGATATTTGCGTTACTTTCGGAAATTAAATTTTTTATGTTTAATGGAAGAGCAAATACTTACTTTGGGGAGACCCCAAGCCAAGAAAAAAGTTTAAAGGGTGGACGGTGCGATATTAAAAAAAACAGACGAACAATACTGTGATTAAGTTACTAAATTAAAAAAGCATAAAAGTAACTAACAAAAAAATCCTGGAAATTAATTGAAAGCGCACATGTTCAAACAATAAAGCCAATCTCGTACTTGATCTAACTCGACCATTTTTCACTTCTTCAACCTAAAAGTGCATACATAACGTGTACTTCTGAAAAAATAATAAATTACTTATAAATTACTTCTGGTAAATTACATTTCACACTTATTCGTGTATTCCAATGGCAATGGTGTTTAATGGGCGACCTGGGGCAGTTTGGCCGCCATTAACAAGTTCCGAGTTATGATTGGGTGACAAGCGGCTGATTGATGACGGCAACTGCGTAATTACACTCGCTTTATTAGCTATTCATGTCTGATCTCGGAATAATCCTTTATATACGTACCTACTACCATTTTTATAGCCCGTTGAGATGCAATAACACTTGAAAAAGAAGAATGAAAGACTAGCCATATCATCGCATACTCGACCATCATACTTCTGGTTCGTTCTTTTTTACATAATTGCACAAAAGCAAATGATTAGCCTCTCTAGAACTGATAATAGTTTAGGAATGATAAGCTTCTATTCAAATATATTATGAAACATTAGAGGAACACTTTCTTTAATTCAACTGAACCTAATTACGCCAATTCTCTGATCAAATCAATTGTACATTGTCTACGGTCGTAGCAAGAAAAAAAATTGAGAGAGATTTGTAGCCTACATCCTTTGAACTTGACACTCATTGTTTCTTCACCTATAAACACTTTTAAGAATACTACAATAAGCGTAAGGTGAAACTGGCTGTGCTTTCTCATTTTTTTTTTTCAGTGTAAACCGTTTATCACAAAAAGTCTCATTTTTTGTAATTCCGGAAAGTCAATGATTTCCTTCTACGTTAAAAAAATGGAATGAACCTAGACAATCGTAAAAATAATGACTTTCCGGTATTCTTATATACCAACTAAATAATTTTCATGAAATCTTTTCTGTTTTTGAATAAAAACGCAGCCAAGATTTGAAAATCTTCATCCGATTTATGCTGCCACCTTTCCTAAGTTTGTAGAATTCAAACATTCTTGGATAGAAATGAAACGCCGCATATTGTCATTATTACTACGCGACCTAGTTTCGAGAACAATATTTGTCGCTGTATTTGTTTTACGGCCGAATTACATGATCGACGCCGTATGTCTCGGTGTGTCTCAGATTAATATACAAACCTATTAGTTTAATTTGAATCCTTTTTCAGCATAAATGATTTATTTATTCGGTGGCAATATCTTTTGGTAAATGTATTTTGCTGTATTGCCAAAGTTTGGAAAACATTTATATTTAGTCACGCCTACTTTTACTGTGAGATTCAAGGGGAAATATAGTATTAAGTTATGACGCGTTAATGAAACCCCTTAAGCTTTTATGACTGTACCAACCCTTTTGGAAGTATATCGGATTTACTGGACACAGGATTGGACTATACAATATTTCGAAATGAATTTATTGCTTTTGCTACTTTATTCAATTTTTTATATCAATATAATTATAAATGTCATTATCAATTTATTTAGCACCTGTAGTGTCACTCACTGTTTTAATCATATAATAATTCAGGACCGTGCGCAGGGGGGGTTTTGGGGGTTGGAAGAGGAAAATGTATGTATCTTTACTTGAAATATTAGAAAAAAAAATTATTCCAGAAAGGTGTAAAAATGATATTCTATAAATTTTAATATGATACATCATACTTTATTTTATGTACGTCCGTTTTAGATAGTTTTCTTTATATACAGGGTGTCGCAAATTTAATTGAACACTATTGTGATTTCGGAAACCATTAAAGATGGTTAAATGGGAAAAAAGATGCGTATTTTCAAGACAAATTGATTGGTTTTTCAAAATTAAAATATCAGGTGCGTTTTATTTAATTAACACCGTAATTCTGAAAAATAGAAAAAAATTATTAAGCTTTTTTTTGAAGGACAAGTACAACTTAACATATCGTATCCAATTTTTTAAAACAAATTATCGCCTTTGAAGTGTCGCCCTCAATTATTTTGTTTAAATACGGACCTGTGCGTTTTATTTCATGTTTGAAATCCCCACTTTTTTCTCTATCCAACCATTTAGAACACTTAATATTTTTATTTAGTTTTGACAATGAATTGTACTTTAGGAATTTAGCTAAGTACGGTCCTGTTCCATTTTCACTGAAAATATTTATAAATCTTTTTGAATAAAATTAATTAAAAATTGAGTATACTAACTAATGAATTGGACTGCGTCAAAAAATCAACAAAATTAAGAAACGTCAAAATAAAAGATAATTTTTGTTTCAAAGCCATCTTGATATGTATTTTATTAATTATTAAATTGTGTTCTTTCCTAAGTGCACATTTCTTGAAAATTTACATACACAATATGCTCAATAAATGAAATAAAATAAAAAGGACAGGTCAGTATTTAAAAAAAAATAGTTGAGTATAGCCCGCCAAAGAAGAAACGTTGTTTTATAAAATTGGATACGCTATGTTAAGCGATATTTGGCCTTCAATAAAAAAGTTTTATAAACTTTCTTCTTCTTCTTCTCAAAATCGTCAATTTCGTTTTTTTCCAAATATCTCGGAACCCGCACCTGATATTTTAATTTTGAAAAAACCAATAAATTCGTCTTGAAAGTACACATCTTTTTCCGCATTTAATCAACTTTGTATCTATAACGGTTTACGAAATCCCAATAGTGTTCAATTAAATTTGCGCCACCCTGTGTAGTTCAAATCGGCAAACGTTGTCAAAAGTCTGTTTACATTACTTTTCTTTACGATGGATAAACTATATAGTTCCTTCGTTTTTTTTATGAACCACCCCCCCGAGCTCGACCAAATCCTGCGCTCGGGCCTGTAACAATTAACAATATCGTGGAATCAGTTGTAACCCTTCAGTTGAAAATTGAAAAGAAATAACTAGAAAGATCTCAAAGGGTGACTCTTAGATTTGAAGTAGTTAGTATGTTAAGATTAGGAAAAAGTTACTTATTGGTCGCTGACAAGATTCTAGCGTTAATTTTAATAAAAAATATCGTTGAAAACAGGAATTTTCCACACCTTTTGACTATTTTTTTGACTTTCTTAACACTTTTTACCCCTATCCCTACAAATTATTTGATATTGCCCATACATTTTTTACGAAATAGAAAAAATTTATCGAAAAATACACCATTTGGATTACTGTACATTGAAATTTTTAAAATTCTTATTTTTCTAAACATTTGGTCTGAAAAAAACCCATTTTTGTTTCCATGGTGCAATTAATTACTTATTCTTTATTTATTTTAGCAAGAACATGACGTCATTTCTAGTTATTTCTGTTGTCAACGAAATAAACATGAAAACACTAAGAGCAAATACAATTTAAACTTATCGTGCATGGGAAATTAACTGTTAAAGGTTGGCAACACTTCACGACGTTGCCGATGTGATATAGCGAAAATTCTTGATTTATGGCAATCAATGTGGCTACTCACTTAGAGTAGTTACAAATTGACCTCCAACGTGTCAATGTACTGTAACGTAGTGGCATATTATAATAAAAATTACAAAACTACATAACTATGAATTTTTATCTGAATCTTAAAATACTTTTCTTACTATTGAAAATGCTTTATAGTCAAGATTTTATTGTTCTATAGACTAGCAGTCCTTTTTACATCCATTCAAATCTTCAATCAAGTTGATAGCACATTAGGTGCCCTTAAATTCAAGCTAGGAAAAAAGTAAATGACACAATTTTATCTTTAAGTGAACGAAAAAAAAATCTACCTGGCAACATCGCCGATTTATGACGTGTGACGCCACTGCCTTGCTAAAATAAATATTGTTAATAAAATTTCTATAACATATTGAAAAAATTCAGGAAGATCTAACCCTGGTATAATCATCCCTGACTAGGCCTTTGAATTTATAAAATTATAAAAGCAATTAAATGTGCAATTTTGCCTTTATTGCGGTCGAACTGAAACACGATGGTGAAAGAACACCTTTTCCTTTTTCATTTGGGGGTTTTTTTAGCAAAAAAAAATACATAATATTCGCTATTGATGCTCCATCTAGAATTCACTAGGAAAGCAGTAAAACAAGGTTCCTAATATACTTCCTAATATGGGCCAATCTTTTTCCTTTACAATTAAAAAAAAATTACAAAATCATCTATTTAGGGAAAGGCAGGCTAGATTTTAATAATTTTTAAATGGAATTTTCGGAAAACTTTGTGTTAATCTCAGAGAAATGGTTTGCAAGTGGTATAGAGAGTCAGAATAAAGATTCATATACAGGGTGGGCCAAACTTCTGACATCGGAGGATTACGTCGTTGTCGTAAGAGATAAAACTTTCAAATTTTGTGTGAGCTAGTACAGTTACTGGGTGCACATTTTAAAAATAGTTTCGATTATACAGGGTGTTCCAAAAACTCGTGGCAGCACAAACTTACATTTTTTTAAATGTAACATACTATTCATTTCGGAAGCTCATAGTGGTTTGTATTTTAATTTCTCTCTCTCTCTTTCCACTGGATTAAAACCACTTAGTTGTTAAAAAAGTTTATTCTATGTATACTATGTTGATGTCATATTTTTGCAAGATTATCAAGTGTTCTGTTTCTAGTAAATTTATTTATTTTATGTCATTTTGATAACGGCTTTCGATATAGGAAGCCGAAACGTCAATAAAAAAACTTTTTTAACAACTAAGTGGTTTTAATCCAGTGGAAAGAGAGAGAAATACTATATTTTATTCAAGAATCGAAAAGATCTCACCCAGAGCGTTAAAAAAATATAGCATGTTAATATATTATATGGGTGTTTCAAAAAGATATGGCCAATTATTATCAAAAATGACCCCATCTTTAACAATCTGTAAAACAGAAAATCAAAATAAATCAACAGGTCTCTGTATTCAAAAGTCATTCTCATATCGTTGGTTGTGCTCACTATTAATTACTTTTTTATCTGTGGCTTTTTTAATATAGGGTGAGACAACTGAAATCAAGCAATATCTCAAAATTTTTAAATGGGTCACCCTATAAGTCTTTTTACAATTCGTTAGTACAATTAATAAGCTTGTGCTGCCACGAGTTTTTGGAACACCCTGTATAGTAGAAACTATTTTCAAAATATGCACCCAGTAACTATACTAGCTCACACATAATTTGAAAGTTTTATCTCTTACGACAACGACGTAATCCTCCGATGTCAGAAGTTTGGCTCACCCTGAATCTTTATTCTGACTCTCTCTACCACTTGAAAACCATTTCTCTGAGATTAACAAAAGGTTTTCCAAAAATTCCATTTAAAAAATATAAAAATCTAGCCAGCCTTCCCCTAAATAAATGATACTGTAATTTTTTTTTAATTATAAAGAAAAAAAGATTACCATATACGGAAAGTTTTATGCAAGATAAAAAAGCCCATAAAAAATAAAATACCTTCATATTATCCCAATCATACACTTTAAACCACTGATAGGTTTTTAAATATCAAAGAATCCAGTTCAAAAAGTAATCACCTTTCATTGAACTGGAAAAAAATTCAAATTAACTTTAATATGTATTGCGGTTAAATTCCCCAGTGTCTCTGTAATACGCTATGCCGGATAATTCCTTTTTAACGGTGACAGTTTTAACTTCATTTTGATTGAGAACAGATACGCGGAAATTTAAAAATTAAACTCTTGTATTGAGTTAATTTGAATTTACAGAGTGGTTCACGCCATTTGATATAACTCGGATCTCCGAAACCGTAAAAGAAAATCAATTTCAATTCAGAAGATTAACAGAAAAGGAAATGTGTTATAAAGGGAAAGTTTTTATGTGGTTGATATCCCGTCACGTGGTATAAATTTTTTTATCCATTTTTTAACCCATTCTTTCCTGTCAACAATTATTACTGTCAAAGCTTCTTCAAATGCACTCTACATGATTACAAGTTTGAACTAGGTTAATTTGATAAATTTGACAGAACACAAAGTTCATTCGCACCAATCGTTGGCTCATGGTTTTTTTATGAGAAAGAATGTGTTCATGTTTATAAAACAGTAGAAATACAAAACAAGAAACGAAAACACGAATTGCATAATGTCCTAGCCTTTGCATAGCGATAAAAACGAGCGTCATAAAAAATAGGCAAAGATAAAAAGTGTATAGTAAAAAATAAAATTAACTTTGAATGCCACAATTTCTATATATCGTCGCTGCAGAGTGAAAACCACGTAAATCATTTTTTTATGAAAATGGTTTTATTGCTAAATAAGCTTGAAAACCTCCTAGCGCACTTCCTCACGAAACCTTTTATTTTAAAAAGACCTATAACACCATCTAATACTTGATAAACACGTTTACATTGCTAACGTATCATAAGTAAATCGGTTTTTGGGTTTTTATTGCCTCCTGTAAAATTTACCTTTTCGAACATACGTGGTTTTCACTCTGCAGCGACGATATTAAGAATCTCTACAACGAATTTGAATCTTATCGGCATCTATACGTAGCGTTTGTAATGAATAATAAAAATACCTGTAATATAGTTTATTGTGTTTCTATTTATTTAAAAGTTCTATAAATACTTAGTAGATATTTCTAAAAATTACAATTACATTTCGTTTTCTACTTTATAGATGGCCATTAGTAGCAAGAGTTACGAGAGTAAACAATGGATGGCACTGTATGGTTTTAAGTTTATAATGTTCGCCATTTCTTATCCTCTTTCTTCAAAAGCACAGATACAAAAACAAATAAAGTTACTTGTGATTAATAATTGCATGTCAAACCAAATTTGCATTTTTAAAAAGTTGCAGTATATTTTATATGGTAAAATTGTACTCCCTCTAAACGTTCTTTTGATATAATAATAAGTTATACTAGGTATTTGAAATAATATGGTCATTTTAACCTTAAATTAATATTCATTTCCACACCCTGTATCTTAGGTATAATAATAATTTAATATTTAGTTGAGAAATTAGCGTCCTTGCGTTAACAATTTTTGAGGTTTAGGACAATAAAAATAAAAAACTTCTTAATTAAAAATTGCCGACGTTTCGGCCTTTTATTATGCCTTCCTCAGGGCTACAACGATATAAAAAAAATGTTAGATCACTCAAAAGACAAGTAAGTAAACAAAAATCAAGTACACTAAAACAGTAGAAAACATACAGAAGTCTGACAAATTAGTAAATTAATGTAAATAAAGGCATATCTTTTTTTACCTTTGTTTGTTTTCATAGACATTAAGTCCCTGATCTGTTCCTCAGACACCGGTAACCAATAAAAAGTATAAGAATTTGTTTTTCTTTTTGGAGGAGGACTTGTCGGGATTTATATTTTTTGAGCTAGACTATCTCCTACCGATGCAAAATAATTGTTGAATTCTTCTGCGATCTCCTTTTTGTCTTCAATTTTTTGGCACGAGTTTGCAATTATTTCGTTAATACTCTTGTTTGCTTTATCTTTTTTGTTAACCAGATTCCATAGATATTTTGAATTATTCGAGTTGCTTTGTTGCTCGAAAATAATTGCGTTTTGCAGTAATAATTAATACTGTCTAGTCAAATGGTAGTTTTTCCAAAACATGAGAGCGGTAGAAAATTTTTCAACGGAATTATATGTTTTTCGGGGTGCTGAAACGAATCTGAAGTTTGCTGGCTCATAGCAGGACGGGAACAGGCCCAAAAATGCAAAAAACCTCGAAATTTTCTGAGTTTTTCCGGTTTTCAGCTCATTTCTTGCAAACGACGCATCGTACGGAAAATGTCGCAGTATTCAAAGTTGAAGAGTATAAAATTCTGCGTTGAATGACGTCCCTAACTTTCTAACTTCCAAATTTATAAGGTCGCCATCGTCATTCGAAAAAAGCCAATTTTTACCAACTTTCGTGAAAACTGCAATATACTCACAGTTAGACGGCTACGATTTAAAAACAGCCAGTTTATGTGAAAAACTGGTAAAATTTTGAATTCAGTGAGCACCAAAATTTTAAATTTGGATCAATATATACGCATATACTGATCATTTCTCCATTTTGCCTCTAAACGATTATTTGACCAATATCCTAGTTAAATGGTATTTTTTCGAAAACATGAGAGCGGTAGAAAATTTGTCAACCGAATTATATGTTTTTTTGGGGTGCTGAACACGAATCTGAAGTTTGCTGCCTCGTAGCAGGACCGGCTCAGGTCGAAAAACGCAAAAAACCTCGAAATTTTCGGAATTTTTCCGGTTTTCCGTTCATTTCTTACAAACGTCGCATCGTACGGAAAATGTCGCGGTATTCAAAGTTGAAGGGTATAAAATTCTGCGTCGAATAACGTCCCTAACTTTCTAACTTCCAAATTTATAAGGTCGCCATCGTCATTCGAAAAACGCCAATTTTTTGAATACTGCAATATACTCACCGTTAGGCAGATAACCCACTGGCGCGACACGTCGCGCGCGGCATGCCCCGAGAAGTCGCGTGCGACAACAATTGATATGTAAATGTATGGCGCAAAACCCATTGAAGCGACAAACCAGCGGGGTCGCACGCGGCAAAATTACTGGCCGCGACAACCCGCGACTTTTCTGTCGCGCGCGGCCAATGTTACTATAGATTCATATGGAGCATAACCCATACACGCGATTATTCGAGCGCGATTCACAGAGAGAGGTGGAAGGTTCGGCGTAATTCGGCAGTTGTGTTTGAACAATGGATGCAATGAGTATTGACGTCCACCTCCATTTTAAGACTAAAGACTAAATAATAAATTATATATCGAGCCGCAGCTTGCCGCCTATGCAAAAGTCGCGCTTTCAAAATCGCGCGCGGCTTGCCGCGTGCGACGTGTCGCGCCAATGGGTTACCTGCCTTAGACAACTTTAATTTAAAAACAGCCACTCTACATAAAAAATAGGGTAGAATAAAAGTTGCAAAGCATCAAATTTTGAATTCAATGAGTACAAAAATTTTAAATTTGGATGAATATATACGCATATACTTCCCCTATTTTTTTTTGTAAGCCTCACTTGAGGATTTACAGGTATTAAGTATGTAGATGTAATTATAGGTAATTAGTACCCATTTACAAAAAATATTTACTCATTTATTACATTTAAATGTATAAGATAAAAGAAGTAATTTTTCAACCCTACTCTCGGACCTTCCATAGTCCCAGCCAAACGAAGGAGAGTAAAATAGAATGGATATTGCTATCAGGTATTTTCCATACCTCACATCTTCACACTATACTACAACTTACTTGCTCTTTTTTGTCAGCTGCCTGGTCTTTCCATGATTTTTCCTCCAATATAAAATTACTTCTTTTATCTTGTAAATCGAAATGTAATAAATAATATTTTTTTTGTAAATGGGTACTAATTACTTCTTATTACATCTACATAATACGTCCTCAAGTCAGGCTTACAAAAAAGGAGGGGAAGTAACTTAGGGTTGGGAAGGGGGTTTGCGAGAGGGAGAGAGGTTGGTACTTCAATTAAGGGTTGGGAAGAGGAGTTTGAGAGGTAGGTGGTTGATATTGACAGGCGCAGACTTTTTATGTTTGGACCCCTTCATATTGGTCAAATAAGCGTTTAGATGGATAATGGAGAAACGATCAGTATATGCGTATATATTGATCCAAATTTAAAATATCGGTGCTCAATGAACTCAAAATTTGATGATTGACAACAAGTTTTTCACATAGAATAGCTGTTTTTAAATCACAGTCGTCTAACTGTGAGTATATTGCAGTTTTCACAAAAGTTGGTAAAAATTGGCTTTTTTCGATTAACGATGGCAACCTTATAAATTTTGCGGTTAGGATGTTAGGGCCGTCATTCGACGCAGAATTTTATACTCTTCAACATTGAATACCACGATATTTTGCGTACGATGCGTGGTTTGCGGTGGTTTGAGCGGAAACCCGGAAAAAACTTAGAAAATTTCGAGGTTCTTTGCGTTTTTGGGCCTGTTCCGGTCCTGCTACGAGGCAGCAAACTTCAGATTCGTTTCAGCAGCCCGAAAAACATATAATTCCGTTGAAAAATTTTCTAACGCTCTCATGTTTCGAAACAGGCACTTTTGAACAACATTTGACTAGGCTATTAGTTGGTTTACCTTTTTACGATAGTTGACATATATTTCTTTTTTCCCTCATCATTAGGATTTTGTAGATATTCTTTATTTAATCTATTTTTGTTATGTATTGACGTATTTGTTACCCAATTTTGACGTTTTTGATCATTTTTATTTAGTTTTATGGTTTTTGTGTGTTTTTTTAAGAGAGTATTTAAAATATTTAGAAATTCTTGAGTTTTTTGTTCACGTTGTTTATATTATAAAAAGTTTGCCAATTATATTCCTGAAGATCACTTTGAATGTTTTTATAGTTTATAAGTGTTTTAATGTATTTAGATTTAGCTTTTATAGGAAAATTAATTATCGTTGCACGGTGATCTGTAATGTTATTTTTATAAACAGCAGCAACTGTATTTTTCTATTGCTCTGAATGCACGTATATTTATTTATCATAGAATGTAAATTATATTCATATAGTATGACTCACTTTATTTACCTTTCATATGTATTCACCTATATATATTTATTTCAGGCGACTAAATTCACACCAAATTTTTATTGCTTTAAATTATTTCTTGTTTTACATAAAAGTAAACTTAAAGTGTTACGTAGCTCTACTTTTATCAAATTTGACTAACTAGATAAAAACAAGTCAATGACACCGCAACACCGTAACAAGGGCATAATATAAGTCTTTAAGGTGGACAAAATTCAGGTAAGATTTAACATTCTTAGTAAAAATAATCCGGTTTGAAATATTGGTTGAGGCTATAATTACATTTTCCTACATCCAGAAAAATAACTTAATGTGCCTACATTTTAGGAAAAAAATTATTTAAACCTAAAATGAAAAAAAAGAGCTCGAAATTAAAAACACATAAAAAATTGGATTAAATAATTTATTTGCAACTAGTTTAGGTCTTATTTACACATTTATTATTAGTAGTTACACAATTTTTAAGACAACAATTAAGAACCTAAACTCTACGCGACAAAATATTTTTATAGAAAATATTACTTTTTCACTGTTATTAAATGAATTAATTTTATTTTTAATATCTTACTTTTATCAGTGAAAAAATGTTAGTAACATACATGCAAGTTTGACATATTGAACAACTTAATAATTTTTCTAAAATGTAGTTTTTTCATAATTTTACTTTCTTATCGAGCAAATGTCCACCAAATTTTAAAAATTATTTAAATCCGTTTTTAATACATGACAAATTTTAATTTAAAAATTGTTAAAATTTTAACACCCTGTATCTGAGACTGAGAATCTACACCCTTAAATGGTTCAAGTTCTCATAATATCTACTCACAAATCGTTGTCGGTTGAATATCACAACACCTTGTATATAGACTAGAAAAAAAAGAAAGAAAGGGAGAAAGAAAAGAAAGAAGTTAGGAAAGAAAGTAAAAGAAAGAAAGAATGAACGATAGAAAAAACGAAGAAAGAAAGAAAAAAATGAAGAAAGAAAGAAAAAGAAGAAAAGGAAGAAAGAAAGAAAAAAATTATGAAAATATTTTATCTACTTTAATGATTTTTTTCATTGTGTGTCAACGGCATCGACTGCTATTGTCATTAGCCTCGTGTTCTATATAGTATTTTTTTACTGTTTCCCAGTGCCACTTTAAGAACAGAACCCCCCCCCCCCCCCCCCACGTGATTCAATATATTTTTTAAATATATATTCCATTTTGTAAATGTGAAGTTTGCTACATTTTTTTTTTATTTTAGATAAATAATTTTATTAATTTTACTACAGAAATGAATTAGTTTTACTGCTTACACATCAGTTACGGAATCACCACTGTAATAAGAGGACTACTACAAGTATATACTGTAAATCAAGTGCATTTTCTGTTTTGTCCCGCTCTAAGGCACATATTAGGCACGGTGCACCAACAAAGCATATCGTATCATCCATGTACTTAACGCGAAGTACAAGGCCATTCTTCCTGCCCATCGGATTTCATTTCAGCGCTCTATTTTCTATTTTACATGCATTGTTAAAAAAAGACTAAAGAGACGTGCCTAGCGGAAATAGCATTGTTTGGCCTAACACTGTGTTCAATAAACGCTAGCCATGCCTACAAAACATTGCAACAGGTCCTAGTTGTTCTCCAGCAAGTGTTACGTAGTGTTTTTTTTATGAAAGAGGTGTTACTGTGGATTTACTTGAGTGTATTAATTGAGTTATAGGTGCAGATGTAAGTATACATTTTTGGATTTATTGATGACACTGAAAGCTGTTTTCGGGCAATCGAATTATTATTTTCCAAATAGAGATGAAGACTACCAAACCTTCGATTTCTCCTCAAATTAGGCCAAGAATACATTTTCAGTATTCTTTTCAGGAACGCCTTTCTCTTGACACCACTTCACAAACATTCGCTATTTTAAAACTACTATTGTTGGTAAAATTTAACTAATTAACCTTCAAGATCCCTAGATTTACTTGTCTTACAAGTATTTCTGTCTAATAACGTTTTAGTCTTAATTATTTATTTTTCAAGAAAGTTATGAAGGATTTTCTGAATTTCTTATTGGATATTTTGTGTTTTGCTCGATTTGTTTATCTAAAATATGAACGGAAATAATTGCTCCATCTTTTAGGCATTAAGGAAATTCGCCATTCCAAAAAGACAAATTGACCAGATAAGTTAGAAATTTATTGATACTGTCCAAGCACATTTTAACCAAAAAGAATGGACTTTTATCCTTGTCTGAAGAATATTTATTTTTTTAATTGTGATCTAATTAGTGTTCTCAATTGATTAGCTGAAGCAATTAATATAGTTATTTACTTCTACACTGATTCTACTTGAAACGGTCAACATTTTTTTTCCATAATTTCTAATGGAGCATATACAAAAAAAATTGATTACAAATTCCATTCGACGCTGATTGTTTACGTTAGTATAGTTTTGTACGCATTACTTAATTATATAGGGTGTTTCATTGGGAAAGGGAAATATTTTAACAGTAGTTAAAGTTACGGAGGTGATTCCAAATAACTCATATTTTATGGGTTTAGACTCCCTTATATAGCTGAGATACAGAGTGTTTTGTTCATTTTGGTCATTTCCTCATTGCCTCCTAGGCTTTTAACCACTCTGTATATTTCTATAACATTTGGTACACAAACTCGTTGTATCTTAACAAATTACTTAATATATTATTTATAATAATTTAGTGTTTTTGCACTTGTAAATGGCTTCAATCAATTTCTCACAAAAAAGTGTTTTTGACCGAAAATTTTTATTTTTTTAACTCAAAATTTTTTTGGTTATTTATAACATAAAAACAAATAATTTTACAAAGTTTCATCGAAATCGAATGATTTTTGCGGAAATGATCAAAATGAACAAAACATTCTGAATCTCAGCTTTAAGGGCCTGTAGATGCATAAAATATGGATTATTTATCAGTGACTCTTATCCACTGTTAAAATATTTCCATTTCCCAATGAAATACCCTGTATATACAGAGTTTTCAAATGATGCCAATTCTTTAACGTAATTTATTTTATTTTTTTAATTGATATAGAATTTACTACTTTAACTTATTACTAAGAATACGAACACAGGATACAAATGGATTAGTAAAATACAAATACAATACAAATATAATATAAATAAAATACAAACACTACACAGAAGAATTACAAATTGAGGAAAGACGGAAGCCTTATGTTGTTTGAAGGATTCCAAACTCAAAGAAAATCAATACTATTACCATTCCTGGCAATTCTAGCTAATGGCGAGAAAACATAATTGTACCTGTGAAAATCTATTGATGTGCACGTAGGCGGAACATGCCTGTATCCTACGGACTTCTAAAGTGGACATTTTAATAGTATTTCGGATCTAGAGGGAATGTCGAGTTTGTATGCAGCAAACCTAAGGAACTGGTTTTGTCCAAATAACACTCATCATCATCATCATCAATCAGCCCATATACACCCACTGCTGAACATAAGCCTCCCTTGATTGCTTCCACATTCTCCTATTTTGTGCTTCCTGTATCCAATTTGTGTGGATACGTCTAATCATCGGACCATCTAGTTGGTGGTCGTCCACTGCTTCTGTATGCGTCCTGTCTAGGCCTCCACTCTATGATCCTGTTGGTCCATCTGTTGTCCCGCATTCTCGCAATGTGTCCTGCCCAATTCCCACTTCAGAATTGCTATTCTTTCTACTACGTAACTCAGCGTTTGTGATGTCATCTCTGAGGGTCAGTCCCAACATTGACCTTTCCATTGCACGCTGTGTCACTCTGAATATCTGTACAGCCTTTTTTGTTAATGTTAGTTAAGTCTCAGCACCGTAAGTTAGGACAGGCGGAACAAATAATACTATTTGTCTTAAAAAAATTATTTAGTATTTTCTTTTTCCCTTTCAGCATGTATCAAGAAACATTTTGTCTATCCCGTGGTATAGAAGCCATTCGACTGATGGAAGGGGAGGCCCAAGACGAAAACTCATTCCAAAGAAGCAGTGTTTTACGGAGACGAGTCAAAAGTCACCAAAAACCCACTATAAAAAGAGCTCAAAGTACTAGACGAAACTATGAAAAGTGTATTGAAAGATGTCGAGTTATTGAAGATAACGTCAATAGTGTCAGGAATAATTATCTGAAAGAGTATGTATCAAAATAACAAAACCTTTTTTTTGTGTAATTAATTAGGTTAAAATGATTTGTAAATTGAGGCAGTTGAGGCTTTCTAGACGTAGTTCAGTCAAACGGTAGTTTAAGGTGGAAAATTTTGGTGTAATCGTTTTTAGTGGTTTATTTTATGTTTTTTGGGGTGCTGAACACGAATCTGAAGTTTTCCAACAAAAATGTTTCCCGCAAATATGAGAAATCATCGAAAATCAACAAAAAAAAATGTTTTTTAGTGATTTTTAGCTTATAACTTGCAAAGCAAGCTATTGTGGTCACAGTGGTCCTATAGTAAAATAAAGAAAAGGAAATTATCGAAAAATTATCTCTCCAACCATTTTTTTTTTCCTTGCAAAACAGAGTTGAAACATCGAGGAAATTCAATAATTTTGGAAAAATTGCAATTCATTCTGTAGGCTAATAAAAGATGTGAATATCTGTACAATTTATGTATACGAGCCCTCGTAGACATGGTTTCCATGATTTTTCCAAGGCAGCCTTCCACTTCTTCTACGCCTACAAATAATCATTGACTTAATTTCAATTGTTTGAAATTTATTCAATACTTTCTTCAGGACGAAAGACTTAAAAATGAGAATAACTTACATAACTTGCTATTTGCCAAAAACTACTTATTCTCCTGATATTTCAACACTCTTTTGCGTGGAAACCATAAGACGTACAAAAAATATTAAGAGATATAAATTGTAGGTAATTTTCACCTCTTTATTTTAATACGGGACCACTGTGACCACAATAGCTTGCTTTGCAAGTTATAAGCTGAAAATCACTAAAAAACATTTTTTTTGTTGATTTTTGATGACTTCTCATATTTGCGGGAAAAAAATTTGTTGGACAACTTCAGATTCGTGTTCAGCGCCTCAAAAATAATAAAATAAAATTAAATAAAACTCATCAATGTCAGTTCCACAAGTTTATTACTAATTTTTAAGGGGCTACTAGTTTCGGCATACTGCCATCATCAGGCCTGTAACGATATACCATCAAAGTTAATAACAAATTTACATTTCAAGAAAATAAAATATATAAATAATAAATTTGTTATTAACTTTGATGGTATATCGTTACAGGCCTGATGATGGCAGTATGCCGAAACTAGTAGCCCCTTAAAAATTAGTAATAAACTTGCGGTACTGACATTGATGAGTTTTATTTAATAAAACATTGGCCACATTTGAGGATTATGGATAACTTACTTAGTTTAATAAAATAAAATACAAAAAACAATTACATCAGAATTTTCCACTTCGAACCCTCCTAGTGTATCATTTGACTGAGCTAACATAGCAACCATAAACATCTCGTTCATGTATTTTTTTAAATAATTGTCAGCTGCTACCTTGTAAGAAAACTTATCGCTGTCCCTATTATAAATTGGTCAAAATTAAAATATAAATAATGAAGAATATATCGCTACTTAGTTAAAAGATAAAAATTTGTCATACACTTCATTTTCAAAATAATTGATAACTAAGGGTATTTACCACAGTCAGCGTTCTAAATTGGTCAAAACTAAAAAATATATACTACGAAGTTAATCGGTAATTACTCGTATATTTGTCACTTCAGAACGGCTACACATATTTGGCTAATTCTTTTTTGTTGTGTTTGTAATTGTTAGGACAAGGTTTGTATGAAAGAATATGTTTGAAAAATTGTACAGAAAAGTGAAAATTTTGAGTTAAAAAATCTCCATATAATAAAGTGAGTGATTGAGTGAGACAGAAGACAGTAGGAAGATCTTCAAAAATATTGACAGAATTGATGTTTAGTTGTTCAATTTCTTACTAATAGAGTGCCGTTAGTCGTAAACAGTGAAAAACCTCGAACGAGAGTGGCAGTGAATCGATTTTGATGAGGTTTTTTGCATTGTATTTCTAATATATAATACTAAAATGTTTATATATTAGAATTTGCCGATCTTTGTTTATTTAATAGTTTATTGCAAAATTCCGAAAATGGTTTTAAATTAATGATTAATCAAAAGTAACTGCAATAATTTTAATTATATTGATGAAAAAATATCATTATTTATGTTTTTGGGGTTGTTA
Source organism: Crepidodera aurea (assembly GCA_949320105.2). NCBI lineage: Eukaryota > Metazoa > Arthropoda > Insecta > Coleoptera > Chrysomelidae > Crepidodera > Crepidodera aurea. Next base: position 25,607,976 of record OX439475.1, on the reverse strand, counting down.
AATATTGATTAAAGCGAACATTGCAAATCTAGAAAGAGAAGAACCAAAATAGTGGTCAGAAACTTTGTAATTAGGTAATCAGGTAAAAAAACGTTATATCAGTTATATATCTGTAAACAAAACAAATTAATCTAGTTATTAATTATAGCTGTAAGAGATAGTAATCACTGGATTCCTGTCGAGCATGTCAATTGAATTGTCACACAATTTGCTTATTATACTAATTATTATAGATTGCAAATAAATAGGGAAATTTAAAAAAATATATATCTGTAAAATGTATTTTACCGTCATCCTGGTTGCCACCCTACGAGCCACCCTCAAAAGTCACAGGCTTGAGCGAGTTAGAAAAGACGGGGCCTTACCTTTTAATGTGCGATTTCCCAGTCAAAATCTTTGCAAAGTGAGGGAAAAAAAACTTTTAATTTTATTTTTGTATTTCTTCTCCATTCCATAAATTTTTCGTATGCTAATTCAAACTTTTTTCTTGAAATTACCGGCTACAAATCTAACGTTACTTTTGCGGCTCGTTCCAATATCTCTGGCCGAGTATTATCAAAATCGTCACTACTGTCAGTATCCATATTATCCATATCCATATATAATTAAAATAATATTTAATGGAAATTGCGATTTTTATTAAAGCACGAATGAAAACTACCTTAAGAATTTAAAAAACTTCTATAATCTGACAGTTGTGACAACTATTTAGTAACAGCAGCCTACTAAGTTTTTGTTGATTTTTGTTGATTCTCCATATAAATGTTATGTGGTGTGGGACAAAGTGCCGTGAGGAAAAGTATTCCCGCACGTTTTGAAATTAAGTAAGCTATGAGAAATTCGCTACTTTTCATAGCAGTTGTAGAAAAAAGTTTTTACATCTATATTTTGTTACCTAATAATCTAGTGACCTTTTTCTAATTAATATACCAATTTGAGGACATTTGAATACATATTTAAAAAAACTTGTGTTAAATATTTCTGCTCGCCCTGGTATCTTCATATTATTAGGTGCCCAAATACAGGAATATTTCCTTCTTAATAAGGTAACTTTGGGAAACTCCGTTCTCAAAATAATAATTTAAATACCAGCTAATAAATTCTACGAAAAGACCTGGCAAAACCTACTCCGAAAGTACTTTTGTGGGTATTTCCGCGAATCGCAGAGCAAGAGTTAGAATTTTTTAGAATGTTTAATGTTCTTTCATATGATTATTTCTGAGAAATTGACCAGAAAAAATTAAAATACCATCTTTATTGACCCAGTAATCAAAATTTGCCGCAAGATTGTTTGTTCCCTCTTCAGTCAATAATTACTAATCTAGTAATGATAATCATACACGACAGCTGTGTGCCTTCCAACAAACATGACCTAAACATTTGGAATTTCAATTTTTAATTACGCAAAAAACATATACGTCAATTTACATTAGCCTATAGTTTTATTCAAAAATTTTGAAACGATTCATTCAGTGTAGTTCCTGTCTGATATACCATTAAGTTTATCCAAGAGAAATCGTCGGATACTGAGAATTGAGTAATAACATCATGATTCTTTATTCTGATTTGAACTCTTTAACTTTGCGCAGGTATTGGAAATGTTTGAGCCAGTTGAAAATGATGAAAATCAAGCGGAAAAAAGTTAAACAAAAAGTGGATTATAAACTTATTAAATCGCAAGTTTCGAAAGACAAAAATGAAAGTGGCGATGTGAACGATAAAACAGTGCCTTGGATGCTGCGGTGGAGAAATAGAAGAATCCATCCTGTATGTGATATTAGGTGAGTACAAAAATACTATATAGCAATTTTGTTGCGTCTTTGGGGCCCATTTGTAATTATACATGACGTAAAGTAAATTGTTTCCGCCCTTCTGGCAAATATTCCTCCACATCCTTCATTCATAACTTTAATTTTTTCAGGAGGTTTCAGAAAAATATAAAATTGTTTATTTTCAGTATACTCGACTTCCCACAAAATGTTATGAAACAATTATTATTATTTCGCGCTTAATACTATTTACTTTCTTAAATTGAAAGGACAGTCTTGTCGCACCTCGTTTTAAAGGTAATTTTATTCCCTATCCATCTCACAAATAGTTCTTTTAAAATAATTAGAGTATTAGAAGATTTGTTATTACCAACAAATGAAGGGAAATAATGTTATATTTTTTCGGAATGAATGTCAGAGTTTACTGAAAATAAATAGAGGAAAAAATTACCTTTAAAACTTTTGATACAAAAAGTGCGATACTTTCTTTATCAATGTTCTTATGTAAAATATTGATAATATTGGCAGTTTTTTTTTTAATATTTATTAAAGGAGATAATACAAATTACTATAAACAAAAGAGAAATACATACAAACAATTATTACGGCGGTTTCAATTGTCTCTGGTATATTTATAAACTACATCTCTAATAGGAAATTTTGACATATCATTCTGAATAAAATCATACGATTTTTTATCCAATTTTGGCACTGTTTGAGATGGCAGTTGATTTTATGTTTTGAGAAGTGCATCAGTTCATCCAAAAAGTAACTTTCTTAAATTGTCTTAAATTATCTATCTCTTAAATTGTCTATTACTTAATGTTTTTTGAATTATCTTAAAGTATCCTAAACCCTTTCTTCAATTTTCTTAAACTTTTTCTTAAATTGTATTAAACTCTTTCTTAAAATTATGTTGAATTATCTTAAATTGCCTCTCAAATTATCTATCTCTTAAATTGTATATTAATGTTTTCTAAATTATCCTAAACTCTTTCTTAAACTCTTTTTTAAGTTGTTTTATACTATTTCTTAAATTATCTTAAACTCGTTTTTAAATTGTTTTAAACTATTTCTTAAATTGTGTTAAACTGTTTCTTAAATTGTCTTAAACTCTTTCTTAAAATTGTCATAAAATTTTTAGAATTATCTTAAATTGTATTGAACTCTTTCTTAAAATTGTCTTGAATTGTCTTAAATTATCTTAAATTGCCTCTTAAATTAGCTATCTCTTAAATTGTGTATTACTTAATGTTTTTTAACTATCTTAAAGTATCCTACCCTTTCTTCAATTTTCTTAAACTTTTTCTTAAATAGTCATACTTTTTTAAATTAGCTTAAATTGTCTTAAAGTATTTCTTAAATTGTATTAAACTATTTCTTAAAATTGTGTTGAATTATCTTAAATTGCCTCTTAAATTATCTATCTCTTAAATTGTCTATTAATGTTTTCTAAATTATCCTAAACTCTTTCTTCAATTTTCTTAATCTCTTTTTTCAATTGTTTTATATTATTTCTTAAATTATCTTTTTTAAATTGTCTTAAACTATTACTTAAATTGTGTTAAACTGTTTCGTAAGTTGTCTTTCTTTCTTAAAATTGTCATATTTTTTTAGAATTATCTTAAATTGTATTAAACTCTTTCTTAAAATTGTCTTGAATTATCTTAAATTGTCATAATTTTTTAAATTTTATCTTAAATTGTCCTAATCTCTTTCTTAAATTGTCTTAAACTCTTATTTAAATTGTCTTAAAGTATTTCTTAAATTGTATTAAACTATTTCTTAGAATTGTCTTAAATTGCCTCTTAAATTGTCATAATTTTTTAAAATTGTCTTAAATTTTCCTAAACTCTTTCTTATATTTTCTTAACCTCTTTTTTAAATTGTCTAAAGTATTTCTTAAATTGTATTAAATTCTTTCTTAAATGTGACTTGAATTGTCATATTTATTTAAATATTTCAAATTGTCCTAAATTCTTTCTTAAATTGTCTTAAACTCTTTTTTAATGTGTCACGATCTCAACATGTGCACGTCTGTTTACATCGCTTGTCTTTAAGGTGAATATAGTCTAGTAGGGTTTTTTGGTTGATCGAAAAAAATTACTTGTACGTGTTATAGCCCAGTTGCCAGAGTAGGATATTGACCAAAAGCTCGTACAAAATGTGATATCGATGAAACTTGGCACTTAAGTACTTGAAAGTTTCATTAAACAGAGATAATGTGCATCGTTTTAATTATATTTAAATCAAAAGTAAAAGTCTAGTGATGATAAATGTATAAGGAATTTTTTGTTGTTGGGCCTCTATTAATAGATATCTTCAGTTTTAAAAAAATCAGTGAGAATTTTAGAAATTATAACATTCTGTCAAATTTTCTATGAGAAAACAAAAAATATATAAAAACGAATGGCTTCCTGAGAAAGCTTAGAGTCTCCTCTTTAAAATGCTTTATTTTTTTCTTTGCGTACATTTTAGGCAAAGATACTTTAGTTTTTTCGAACACCTTGCCTGAATATTTGTATTAAACGGCTCGGCGCGTAGAGTTTTCGAATTTACTTTCTTACTTTTAATAATTTTCTTATAGTCGAGGGGTAAACGGCGAGTTAAATTTTTGTACTCTAATGTCTAGTAATGGCTCCTCACTAGTGGCTAGTAATGGCCGGTAATGGCTCACTAATGGCTAGTAATGGCTGAGTAATGGCTACTAATGGACGAGGTCTCTACACCAAAATGAACTTCGCGGTTTACCCCTCGCTTATAGTAATACAATTTTTTTTTAAATAACCTATAATATAATTTTTAGTAAAATTTTCCGCTCTTTCACGTGGTGCTATTAGTTCGAAAATTTTATTTTTTTTTCAAGATATAGTGGAAAAACCAAATTTTAGATTTTATTTTCTAAATTGTGAAGTTAGCATATACTATAGAGCAGCAAAGATTTTTTTAACGTTTTCTACACCCTTTCAAGTACTTAAGAGCCAAGTTTCATCGATATCACATTTTGTGCGAGATCAAACTCTCCGACAACTGGGCTATTATAGCATTTTCTAAAATCATGTATAAAGTATAAACTATTTATTATCAAGGATGAACTTTGATAGGGACACCCTATAATTGTATTATCATTATTTATCTACCTACAAATAATTAACATGAACAATTATGTCCGTGCTCTTTCTGACCTGCTTAGTAGTTCACCCACTAGTTGAATACATTATTTTGTGCCCACATACAAACAAATGACAACTGAAATTAAATCCTGATAATATGTACACTTTGACTATGGTCCGTAACAAATAACATTATTTTGAAAATACTATCACCAGAGGGTAACTTAAAATTTGAGGTAAACCAAAAAAGAATAATAAGGTAAAATAAACTCAACTGGATCAAAATTTAAGCAGTTTTAATCAAGAATATAAACTTTTGTTCGACAACTTTGGTTAATGTTTTGTACAGGTTGTTTCGTTGAGAAATGTGAATAAGAAGGGAAGATGTAAGTAGTAAAGAAAAGATGGTCCGCCGACTTGACCAGCATTTTTACTTTCGCGCTACGTGTTTTGCGACGTGGAAGGCGAATATGTATCTCGCGCCTTTACTTGAAATATTATAAAATTTTTTCTTTACGATGAACAAACTAGAGTTCCTTCGATCTTTTTAATGGGAAAATGCGACGGTTAATTCACGCTAACCTAGCGCACAATTTTGTTTGTGCAATTTCTTAGTTCGAACCATAGTGCGAGAAATAAACAAAGATTACAAAGGTTCGGACATATAAAAAGAACGAAAATCAATAAGGACAATCGCATAATGAAAGTTACTTGCCAGTAGACCAAGGCCGAAGTTTAACTGAGAAATGGCAAATTAAGTTTGGGATTAAATCCAGGAAAGCAGGAAGTGAAATAATATAACCGAAAAGTCAAGAACAAGTACTAAACTGTAGTGACAATCAGCAAGAAATCGTAGAGTGACTCTCTACAAAAACAAAATCAGAAAAGCTCAAATAGAGCTGCTAGTGTTAAAACCGAGATCTGTAACCATGTATAAATATAACAAAAGTAATTCTGAAGATGTTGATGTGTACCCTTGAAATTATTATATAGCTAAACTATTTATTCTCACCAATTATTTTCAATAATTATAGCAGTGGGAATGGAGCATATTATTAATCGCACTTATCTGTTTTGTCTATAAAATTATATAAAATTCCAACACGGAAATCTTTTTTTGCTGTACAAAAATCCCCATAAATTGCAGAAGGTTAACTAGAGTTTAACAAAAAATTAACACGACCAAGCGAAACAAAAATTAACTTTAGCCCAATGTTGTTCTGCGTTGTAAAGAATATTGTTTACACATACAAAATTTTTGGGGGGGCTTCTACTTCCTTATAAAATTTCTGGTATAAAAAAAAATTGGTTTATGTATGTGATTATAAATTTCATAGTAGTTTTTTTATGTAAACGTGTATGTGTAAAAGTGTTCCCAGTATTTGTATTTGAAAGAAATAATGTGTGAATAAAATTATATTTAAAGTATTATTTAAAACATTAATCAAGCACGTATTTAGAAGTCATGGACCCTCAACATTTTGATCTGGATTTAAAACCTTTCCTAACATATTCGGGTTTAAAAAAATAAATTTGGCTAAATCGAATGTAAAATTGTTTGGCAATATTAAAAACTAGTAAATCCAAAAACTTGGGTGTCATTAAATCGAAGTTTACTGTTGACGTATCATTTATGCTACAGAAAACTTATGCCAAAGTCAAAGTTTTATACCCAGTTAGACATTTTTTAACCAGTAAAAACTTAAAATACTTTTCGGTGATCATCTTATCCTTTCACAAACTAATCAGTATATTGCAAGAACTTCAAAATCCTTGTTTAAGACTAGAGCATATACCCAAGTAGCATTATAGTGACAGAAACTGATATCGCAACTTCGATCTACCCCTACACAGTAACAATAACTTAATTTTATTTTTGCCTAGTTGTAGTCACGTAAAGTGCCACTGAAGGTGTTTGAAACGTTATAACTACTAAGCGAGACTACCTCAAAGTTGCAGAAAAATTAAAGTGGAAAATAATGGTTACGGCCACCAAACCATATCACTTAGAAGTGGCAGTGATCTTAAAGTGGGCGTGATAGTTTTAGTGTCGTTTTGGGAACCATTAATATATTTTACCTTTAAAGTGGCGGTACTTGATTATACAGGGTGTTTCATTGGGAAATGCGCATACAGTAAGAGTAGATGGAGGACACCTAGGTGATTCTAAATAACCTATATTTTATGGGTCCATCATTCTTTATAACCATTTTTTCAATTAATCAGAACTTATGAACCACCTAATACATTTTTTATTTATTTTTATTTTATTTAATATTATTATTTGGTTCGTATGTTCTTTGTCCACAGTGGCGTCGATTAACATAATAAAAAAGTCTTATTCCAGGCACGGCCTTAAAAAAATTAATAAGTAGGTTTCGGTCGAAACAACACCCTGTATACCAATATTTTAAAATTTTATTTACAAATTTGGAAAGAGCATAAAAAAAAGTAAGACTAAATGTATTTGGCGTTTCCCCATACAACTTTTTTACTTAGTAACTTGAGTCAAATCTAGATGTTTCGATAATGAGGTGGCACTAAATTAAAAAAAAAATTTTTTTGTCCCAAATGGTACTTTTCCAGCTTTAATCCATAAAAATCATCAACTATTTCTTCTTCTCCTAATTTCTGGATCCCAACCTTATTGAAAAACGAGAGGACAGGTCCGTATTTAGGACAAACTATTATTATCAATGACTAACTTTCAAACACCCTGTATGCGTAAACAAATTATCAAAAAATTATAAAAATGAGTGAAAAACGCCCGTTTCGAAAAGAACAACTTTGTTTTAAACAAAAATAATGTTGCAACTAATTGTATTAAGTTAAACGAAAAGAATTAGACACAAAAAATGTAAACAACGTAACTTATAACAATTGTTCAAAGTGGCCTCCATATTGCTCAATACATGTGCTCTTTAAGTAAGATTTGTAATTGACTTTCTAATCATAGCTTGGTCATATTTCAGTTCCTCGGATGCGTCCTCAATTCACCGTAGAAGGTCCTCTCTAGTGTTTACTTCAGTTGAATAAACTTTTGATTTTAAATAACCCCAAACATGGTAATCGATTGGATTAAAATCGGGCCCTCTTGCAGGCCAGTTGTGAGATCCTCCTCTGCCTATACAATGATTAGAAAGTCAATTACAAATCTTACTTCAAGAGCACGGAAATGTATTGAGCGAAATGGAGGCCACTTTTTTGTGTCTAATTCTTTTCGTTTAACTTAATACAATTTGTTGCAACATTATGTTTGTTTAAATAAAGTTATGCTTTTTTCGGAATGGGCATTTTTCCTTATTTTTATAATTTTTTGATAATTTTTTTACGCATACAGGGTGTTTGAAAGTTAGTCATTGATAATAATATTTTGTCCCAAATACGGACCTGTCCTCTCGTTTTTCAATAAGATTGGGGTCCAGAAATTAGGAGAAGAATATTTTTATGATGATTTTTATGGATTAAAACTGGAAAAGTACCATTTGGAGCAGATTTTTTTTTGTGCTACCTCATTATTGAAACATCTAGATTTGACTCAAGTTACTAAGATAAAAGTTGTATCGGGAAACAGCAAATACAATTAGTTTTACTTATTTTTTTGTGCTCTTTCCAAGTTTGTAAATAAAATTTTAAAATATTGATATACTGGATGTTGTTTCGACTCGAAACCTACTTATTAACTTTTTTAAGGCCGGACCTAGAATAAGAATTTTTTTTATTATGTTAATCGACGCCCCTATGGACAAAGAACATACGAACCAAATATTAGAAAAATGTATAGGGTGGTTCATAAGTTATGATTAATTGAAAAAATGGGGAAAATTAATAAATCACCCTGTATCTTGGTTATAAAGAACGATGAACCCATAAAATATAGGTTATTTAAAAGCACCTTGGTGTCCTCCATTTCCCGCATTTCCCAATGAAACACCCTGCATATTTCTGCGTTTATGTTTTCAGATCTTCAAACTTTATATTATTCACCATCAAAGACTCAGTAACTTATTTAAAAAAAAATGCCTAATTTTAGCCATAATCAGTGGTGCACAAGTATTTGCTTAAAAACATTTATGACTCATGCATTTAATGTTGAATGTTACATTTGACTGATTTAAGGTCATTATACCGGATATCTTGTGTAATAAATGAAAACGCAGGGAGATACTTACAATACACAAAGTGGTACCATCCAGTACTTTAAAATTCAATTTGGTTCATTGAAGATTTTGGAACAACAGAACCCAAATTTTGACGAATACAGTAAGAAACTGTAACAATCGTGTTTTTGTAGTTTTTTAAAAGTGTGATATTGTGTCAATAGGTTAATGTGTAATAATGTTCTCTTATTTTAAAGAATAGAATAAGCAATAGCGAAAAGTCACACAGTTTCATGACCAATTTAATGAGAATATTTTTTTTAAAGTTATCGATGGCCAAATAAAAAGTTTTATCTTCGATGATAAATAATTTCTAAAATTATAATAGTTTTAATACTCTTTTTTCTGGATAATAAAACCAATTTTTACATTAAAATATTTTTTATATTGAAAGTCATTTTTTTAAAAATTGGCAATGACAAACATTTTTATAATAATAGTATTAAATGTCCTTCTAATTGTTCGGTCGATATAAATGTCGGTTAGGCTGAGATGCGGGTTCAAGCTGGTCAATTTAACAATTTTCCGACAGAAAAGTCTCACTAAAGGCAAAAAAACTCGTCGAAAGCCATCAAGTTTCCGACGTATAGGTACGACATGTAAATTGACAGATCGGCTAAGATCAAAGTGACTGGTACGCATGGTCGCATTAAGGGTTTTATAAAAATAAGTATGTAATCGATTTTATAAAAAATATATTTTTTATTCAAATATGTAAAAAACGTCAAATTCGATACAGTACACAATAACAAGAAGAAGAACTTTTCGGCCTAGGACTTTTTTCGTACGGTAAACTGTGAACTGTCCGTAAAGTAAAATATACAGTGCGTATCATAAGTGTTACCCCCCTATCTAACTCGTTACTGGAGTTTTGTTAGGAAAATCGCCGAGACACGTCGACCTAATTTCATCCCTTACTGGAGGGGAGCAACCCTTTCGAAAAATTTAAATAGCATGGGGTGGTGAGTGATACCTCATTTGAAAGGGGGTTTTATTCTCCATTCAACCGGTGCAAAAAATTTGAAAATTTTCTTCATTACGTATTGAGTTATTAATGTTTAAATATAACAAAACACCACTAAGAGGAAGGCAACTAAACTACAATTACAATTACAATAAATATTCAAAATGTTCCCCGTTGACCTCCTGGCAAAAATAAAGTCTATTTTTAGTTTCAGCTCTGACACTTTGCAAAAAAAAATTAAATTAAAAAAATAAATAAAATAAAAATAATAATAAAAAATTTAAAAAAATAATAAGATAAAAAAACACCGGTTGAATAGAGAATAAAACCCCCTTTCAAATGAGGTATCACTCACCACCCCATGCTATTAAAATTTTTTGAAAGGGTTGATCCCATCCAGTAAGGGATGAAATTAGGGGTAAACTATTGATACAAAAATGTACATTGTAGAAATCAAAAGTGGACGTGTCTCGGCGATTTTCCTAACAAGAGTGCAGTAACGAGTTAGATAGGGGGTAACTCTTATGATCCTCACCTCATTACTCAACACGCAATGAAGCAAATTTCAAATTTTTGGCACCGGTTGAATAGAGAATAAACCCCCTTTCAAATGAGCTATCACTCACCACCCCCTGCTATTTAATTTTTCTAAAGGGTTGCTCCCCTCCAGTAAGGGATGAAATTAGGGGTAAACTACTCATACAAAAATGTACATTGTGGAAATCAAAAGTCGACGTGTCTCGGCGATTTTCCTAACAAAAGTCCAGTAACGAGTTAGATAGGAGGGTAACACTTATGATACCCACTGTATGTATTTGGCTTACCTTTTTCTTTTAGCTTTAAATTAATAGTCAATAATATTTGGTGTATTTTATTATCGGAATAACATATTTACTTGCGGTGATATGTGTTTTTTTTTAAATCAAGAGATATTTGTAGGTTATGTTAAAATATCAAAATAGTTATAATTTTTGTTCGAAATTTAACACTTCTTACACTTGGTTCTATTACGTTTTAGTGTATATATCACACTGACAGAACCGATCAGCAATTCACATCCTTCAAATTCAATGAAAAAGACCTAATATCACTGGTTTAGTTTACCATAACTCAAAACTTTGTGTATATAAATTCTACATGCTATTTTGCTTCGAAAAGTATTGTGTATATTTTATTTATTTTAGTACTTCTTACACTATACAAATGCAATAAAACGCGTTTTTTAAAAATTCTACGATACTTTCTAACACAAGCTCCATTGACATTGGCAAACTACCAAACTAGGTAGAATTTTTCTTTATTTTATTAATATTTTTTATATTCAAATAAAAAATATTGTATGATAACGCGAACGAGAAGTTTCTCTAAACTACTATTTTCGTCGACCTCTACAAAAAATTACATTATACGTACTAATTTCCGAATGAAAAGTCAACTATTTTTGAAGGCAAGTACTTTTCGTCCTCAAATGACTCGCACCGTTCCGTATCCTAGTAACCACAGAGGACGAAAAGTGTTTGCGGGCGAAAAATGCTTGCCTTCAAAAATGGTCGATTTTTCTTTCGGAACTTAGTACGTATTTGTAGAGGCCGACGAAAAAATGTAATATGAGCCTCGGCTACCAATTTGCAGACTACTATAATAGACAGTTTTTCGCCATTGGCACTTAAATAACTATTTTGATAATACTTTAAATTCTTTTTTCATTGTAGTACGTATTATATTATGTACAGCGTCTTTACAAAAATTGCCCCAGATGAAAAACTTTTTTATTATTTTTTTTACGAATAAAAGTTACTCTTTATAAAAAGTTGTGCATAGAGGTAGTGAGACCGAACGGGTGTAGATTACAAGGGGGGTCGATTGCCCCGATTGGCCCCCGATTGACCTGACCCGATTGGCCTTACCACCTATGAGATCTTTTGTGTATACCTACGTGTGTAAGGACGTCAGTAATGTTTATTCCGATCACTTGGTGGAAAATGTTATGCTAAGCAATATAATGTTAGCAAAGAAAAGATGCAGAGTGAGAAAAGAAGATAGCGATATTGAAAAAGTTTTGCAAAATGTTAATCACAACCACTACTATTACTTCATCATGGGTTTTACACGATGTAAAACTAATAATAAAAAAGTTTTCCATATGAGACAACTTAAGTAAACGCGCTGTACATGATATAACACGTACTACAATGGAAATAGAATTTAAAGCATTATTAAAAAATCAAAAAATGTATTTTTTATGAAATCGATTACTTATTTTTATAAAACTCTGCGGCCCCGTGTACCTGTCACTTTGATCTTAGACGATCCTCCAATTTTCATGTTATACGTCGGAAACATGAGTTTTTTTTTGCCTTTAGTGAGGCTTTTCTGTCGGAAAATTGTTAAATTGACCGGCTTGAACCCACATCTCAGCATAACCGACATTGTGGAGAGTTAATAACAATAAATAAACCTGTTTTGCAATGAAACTTATGACTCCAGATGTCGCGTCGAAAGATATCGGGTTGGCCTATATGCAAATTATAAATCGTTCTCCGAAACGCCAGAAAAAATATTTTGGCAAAAGATTTTGACATCTTGAATTTCTAAATCTATTTCTTTGTCCAATATTGCAATTATATCTTGTGAAAGTCCCAAGAATACCAATGAAAAGTTGTATAGAACTATAAATTAGATTTTATCTATTGAGGTACTTTTTTGCAAGCCCAATGCGGCACAAAGAAATAAAAACAAAATTAGCAAAACACTGGGGACTTACCAACCTTAAAACATCTTCTACCTCCCCAACTTAGATAATAATTGTCGGTTTTAAGCGAGTTTTTTTAGTTTTTATATTTCATGTGCCAGTATAGAGACAAAACACAAATAAATTTTACTTTTCCGGCACCTCACCAAGGGAGTATTGTGAACGCGCTAAAAAAAAAAATTGGGATAACGACGGATATATCCATTTTGAGGTCCCCTGAGACGATTAAAACGATTTCCACATGGAAGTCTGTCTGTGTATCTGTCTGTCTGTCTGTATTCTTCCACAATAGCCTGACCTGACGTAATCCCATTGAGCTGAAATTTGGTATATGGGTTTCGGGTGATCGGGGATTGAACCCATTAGTTTTTGGTTGAAATCGCCCCACCAGGGGGCGCAGGAGTCCTATGTACATCGCGAAAAAATATAAGACTTAAAGTTTTTATTTGATATTTAGGTGCCTCACTGGCTTGTAAATACATCCTGAAATGTTCATTCCTCAATTTTGAACCTAACCTATAAAAAAAAAATTTTAACTAAAAAATCGCTATCCGTAGCGTCCAAACGCTTGATCCGATTGAGCTGAAAATTGGTATGTGGGTATCGGATCATCGCGGAATGAATCCGTTTGTTTTTGGTTGAAATCACCCCACCAGGGGGCGCAGTAGCCCTGTGTGCATTACAAAAAAGACCCAAAGTTTTTATTTGGTATTTAAATGCCTTATTGGCTTCTATATACATCCTGAAATTATCATTCCTTAATTTTAAAACTAAGCAATGGAAAAAAAAATTTAAATTTAAAATCCAAATGACATTTGACATGTCAAAGAAAAAGTAAACAAAATTCCGACCCTAAAAAATTGGTTTACTTTTTTGTGACATGTGAAATGTTTTTCCTTTTATAATATTTCAAATGTCATTTTTACTTTAAAAAAATTCGAAACGATTTTTTTTTGGGATACCAAATATCACTTGATTTGGACTTTTGGAATTTGATCAACAAATTAATTTTTTTTATTTTTATTTTATAACTGCCGGGAAAGTCTTGTGGCGACACAACAGATTTTTTAGCTTGTGACTATTAGACTTCTAAACAGCAAATTTTGAAAAATCTATTAATCTCTCTATCTCTCTGTTAACTGGTATAATCCCCGTAACTGATAATGGTGGGAGGCAAGAAGCAAGAGGAAAGAATTTAGTGCAAGTGTGCAATAATTATTTAACTTATCGTCAATAAACGCAGTTATTTACATAGATAAGTAATACTTTAGTATGTATTATGCAACTTCTGGAAATTTATTTGGGTCACAGGCAACATTTTCTGAAAATATCAAGTTTTTGTTGCCCTAAAATGATTATATTCATTGTATAATTTTCAATTTTGGATCCGCACTATTTTTTAATATTGTTTTATTGTCGCTTATAATAACTGCTACTACAGCGTTGCCGGTGCTTCCACGGCAACAGGACATCTCGGATTTTGTGATATAATTAATAAACTATTTCTTAGAGCAGATTATACAAAATATTAGATATTATGGCCATTTTCAATGTTATGCTTTTTCATAATAAATAGAGAGAAAAATATTCTGCTGCCGGTCGATGCTCTGTAAGCGTCTTACGCATCGAAAAGCTAATAGAGAGTTTTAGCACTTTTCCGCTACCGCTAACGTTAACGTTAGACTGTCGATTATCAATCTGCGCATGCCTAAGTGTAATGTTACGTGTCACAAATCTAGCGGAACACGTTAGATTGGCGAAAATAGTGGGTGTTTTAAAGTGACATGTTATACGAAATAGGGACTTCCTATTGGATGACTTTCCTGATATTTGCATTTGACATTTCGGAGGAAAAAAATTAATTTGATTTATGAGATAATAGGTCGACTTCAATAATTAAAAAGTATTGGCATCAACAAATAACTGCACCATAAAATTCAGAAATAAACAATAGTTGACATTGACCGTTAACAGAACAAGGTGGAAAACAACGGTAACAGTTAATGTTCCTGAACTTTGCTAAAACTATATTTTTCACTTGCCGTTACAATCTACGCAACGTTACTTTAACGCTAGCGTTAACGTTAGCGGAGCTCTAACGTAAATTTGCTAAAACTCTCTTTGCCCCTTTGCTCTTTTAGAAATTATTGAGTATGGCAAGCCCTTCGTGATTGAAAATGTCAGCCAGGCGTGTATTTTCTATAAGATTATAGTATAATCTATCATGTGACAAATTTTCAATCCCGGCAAAAAATTTTTAATTTTCGATTTTGAACATGCCGCCAGACTTATTTGCCAATTTCGTAAGTCAGCCAGACTTATATTTAATAATTATAGTTTTTTTTATTTTATTTGATTTTAAAATTCTGACTTCAGATTTTGATAGAGCATCAAAAAGTAAGCTTAGGGTTTGATGAGCCCATCCGTGCCACTTGGGAACACCTTCAAAATTGGGTCCAAAATATGAAAATTTTGAAGTTTAAAATTACGTTGAATTTAAAGTAGAATGTTGATTTTGGTAAAAGTGAGTAGACTGGCTGCATTGATTAGAATGAGAACTGTCAATCTAAAATTTTATTAATACTTTCACTAGTAATCTCCCTAGAGCTTGAATTACTATCGGAAATATTTCCGAAAGCATAAATTTTTTAAAAGTTATCCCGAGTCGAAGACGAGGGAAACTTTTTAAAAAAAAATCGAAGTTGGTAACATTTCTGGTGAAACCGGAAGTCGGCCATTTTGTTTTTATACGTCTGTCAATCCAAAATGGTGTCTCATAACTGTGTACCAAATTTTATTTAAATAGGTTGAAAAGTGAAGGAGATATAGGCGTGGCCCTAGTCTCATTGCCACCCGGTATAACGTCTGTGAAAATAAGTAAAAAAAATTCACTGCCTCCCGGGCTAAGAGTATTTTGACTTATTCCTGTTGCTACTGCTGTTACTCGAATTGTTATTATTAATGCAGCGAGAAAGTAAACTTAGTAATAGACTGTTTTGTAAAAATTTGACGCGGCATATGAATTATAGCTTTAGACGAAGTGGACAATTATCTCTTGATTATCTTGGGGGATTTTAAAGCTCTATCACGGTAAATGACCACAGTGAATTCGCAGTTGTCTGTTTTCATAAATAATGGTTTAAAAATTGCACATCCGCAGTTCCATCGGTTTTTACATCAGGTATAAATATATTAAACACTAAAAAAAATTATCAGAATTTCACAGTTGTTTGGTGTATAGTGAATGTTTGAAAAAAACGATGTGGTTTGTTAGAAAAATCCTCAAAAAAATTGGAAGAATTAAACGGTATGTAAATTATTTGATAATATTTTAAATTCAGTTTTCTATTTGTTCAATTAAAACATAATTTTAAACAATACTGTTTTTTTAAGAAAAACTATTTTTCCGCAAATCGGTAGGAAATTTGGACATTCCAGACAAAATTTCTTAAAGAAAAAGTCAAGAGTTCCTAACTGTTAGGAAATATTCACTTCCTTACTGTAAGGAGATGTTATTTCCTTACAGTTGTTAGTGTTCTACATAAGTTTGACAATTCAACATTAATACGTTTCCATAGTAACGCAACCAATTGTATTACGAATTTCAAAGCATCATTTATTTGTGAATAAAATTATTCGCGATTTTTTCAAAATTAATTAATATCTATCGAATTTTCAACGGAAAAATAGTGTGTTTATCTCGTAGGAAAAGCCACATTCCTGGACTCTGTGTTGCTAAGTCTCGGCTTGCGCCTCGACTTAGCAATCTCCACAGTCATCCAGGAATGTAGGCTTTTTCCTACTCGGTAAACAATATACTATTTTTTTCATTTTATTCATTTTAATGCAATTCCAAGAAGCTATACAAAATATTTTGGTTAAAATCGTACACAAATAAATTAACAACGAAAATATTGAACAAAAAAATCTTTAATTAATATTATTGTCCATTAAATATTTCTTTCAATTATTTTTAAATAAGTAGTTTTTTAAAATGAATTTGATTCTATTGGGTAAATAATTATAAATTTTAATTTCACTACAAATATATTGTTATTTATTTAAAATTTAAAAAATCCAATTTGAGAAAGTTTTAGAGGGGCATTACTTACTCCTGCCGTACGCCACTGGTAGAGCGTAGTGAACTGTTTTTTTTTACTGTTAGGTGCATTTTATGATATTTAACAAGTGTGCCGATTTGAGTAAAATTATACGGTGTATTAAAAAAATTATGGTCATTAATAATTTTTCAGTTTTCAACTTCAACGAGTAACATTTTATCTAAGCATATTTCGCTTAATCGTTTTATTTTGAATTGGAGAATCTGCGGTTGTTCTATGTCCCATTCTTAATGGGACACCCTGTATATATATATATATATATATATATTGATGAAAAGGTCAGAATGTGATCTTTTATTTAGTACAATTCCTAACCCCAAAAAATTTTAGCACCGAAAAGAAAATAATCCTCCAAAAAAATGTCGATTTTTCATAGGGGTAAGAATTTTCTCAATTTTCTGCAAAACCGAAAAATATGAAAAAAAAAAGAAAAATGCCATCGACAAAGGGACAAGCTAAGCTTTCTAATGATGTGCGTTGAAAACCGATACGGTCCTTGATTATCTATTAATTCCCGATAGACCCGAGCATTTTCGAAAACTCCGGAAATCAAAAAAAACGCCCTAAAAAACATGTTGTTTATGAAAATACACAAAAATAATTTATTAAATCTATCTGAATATATTTAACATCTTGCAAAGCCCCATTATCCAAAAGGATTCGGTGAAATTAGTCTTGATAAAAAAAATATTAATAAATTTATAGGAGGGTCAAAATATCGAGCAAAAACAAACTTTGGCCCGATTTTTCAATAATTCAGAGAAATAGATAAAAGGAAAAAGTAACATGATATTATAGCTACTGGTTCCTTCTTTCATCTGAACTTTGAATCATGAAAAAATATTAATTTTTACCAGATTTATTAAAAAATTTGTAATCCGCTGAGGAGTGTCATTCCTTTAGAGCGTGCTCTCTAAATGCAGGGCAGGAGCTAAAAATGGGGGTGTGTTTTGGAGCCGGTTATGTCGAAAAGTATCATATTTTTGACAAAAATGATAAGAATTATTTTTCTTGGTAATGAACTGATCTTCATTTTCGTCCAAACAAAAATTCCCTAAGTGTCATATTTTGGGCCATTTTCCAGCCCTTCCACAAATTTCAGACAGCTGAGATTTTCGGGAGTGAATGTACCCTGAATACCTACAAATTAAAAAAAAATGGTGCCGGACAGACCTGATGCCCGGGTTGGCACCTTCGTTTATTGGACTATTATTTTTAATGCAAACTAGCCATTTGAATATGTTCATAACTTCTGTTCAACTGGTTCTAAACGCTCTATTGTTTTTACAGAGCAGAATGATTGTGCCAAGTTCAATAATTATTAAGCTCTGACAAATTCGTTTTATAGCACAAAAAACATTTCTGGGGGGTTTTCTACACCCATTTTCATTGTAAGGGGCGCCAAAACTCATTCTTGCACACACAACATTTTGCTCTTAGGCCGGCCCTGGTTACGCTATCAACAAACAGGGTCATAACTCCCTTGGGATATTAGAGGTGCCTTAATTTCCCGTTGTCAGGCTTAATTCCCGTTGTTAGGATATTTTGACGTTTGTTGAATATTGCTGTCAATGTTTCATTATATTTAGTGAATGTCATTGCTGCTTATTTTATTAAAATCGATCAGAAATAAAATAATCTATGTACCTTGGGAATTAAGGCCCTTATAATTCCCTTGATACACAAAATAACTATTTGGAAACTTGGTAAAAACGTTCTTTTTGTGTTTTAAATAAGCTATAATTTTTTCACAGCAAAATATTTATTTTTCGATTTTATAAAAATTTAAATTTAAAAGAGCCTAATTTTCAATCTGAAAAGTAGGTTTATTTTTCTAACTTTATCAGTGCTCATTTTCTGCGTTAAAACCTCGACTTTAAGATGATATGAAAAAAATATATTGTCCGTATGGAAAAATATAGGAAAATTAGACCTTTTTTTAATTTAAATTTAAATTTAAAACAAAAATATGTTTTCACAAAGTTTCATAAAAAAAATATTTTTGCGGGAGACAAAAATTAAAAACGAAAAACCGGTTTTTACCGTTTTTCTCGATCATTTTGATGTTATGTTTAAAAATGATTAATACAAAAGTTTTAGATTTTTTAATTATCTACAAATTCTACATTGAACATTTTTGATAGGATGTATATTTCAGCAAGAAATCGTAAAAAGCCAATATCTAACACTCAAAACATATATTTAGATACCCCCATCCGCTTCCGGAACTTGTTTTTTAATTTAGTTATAATTTACCATAAATTTTCCAACCACCCACATACCGCTAATAATTGTTTTTTGTTTGATTGATTCAATATTAGTCCAATCAACCTGTCACGGCCCAATGTTAAATTTGATAACCCGAAAACAAAAAATAGGGTCGTATAGAGAAAAAATAATAATATGAGTTTCTGTTTCATTAAACTCCATGATAGTTGGCCAAATTGCCTCATAAAATTCGCAAAAACGGTTTTTCGTAAATAAAAAAAAGTATAACTCCAATAAAAAAAAGTAAATGAGAAAGTTGTAGATAATAAAAATATCTTTCGATTCATTTTTTACAAGTCTCGATCGAGATGTAACTTATCGAGATATATCGAAAAAACCGTCCAAAATCGCATTTTTTTTTGTTTTTGCTATAACTTCATCAAATATAAATAAATTTATTTGATACTTGACAAAAAATAGCTCTTATAGAATATGTTCGTATTTCAAATTTTTCTAAATATTTATTAGTTTTCGAGATATTTCGATTTTCCGAAAGAAAGGCGCTTGCGAAAATGGGGTACTCTTGCTCTGATCGTATAATAACGATCTTCAGCTTATTTTCTTCGGAAAGACTTGCACTTTCATCCTATAAAAAGTTTATAGCTTTTTTTTTAAATTTTAAGTACCAAAAAATGACTTTGAAATTTGTTTTTTTTTCGATCGCTATTTTTAACTGTATCTTTCCCATTTTAAGTGTAACGTTACAAAAAACAAATTTTCAAAGTCATTTTTTTGTATTTAAAACCACTTCGGGAACTCCTTCAAAATGGGGTCCAAAATATGAAAATTTTGAAGTTTAAAATGACATTGGATTTAACGTAGACGCTGAGAACTGTCAATCTAAAATTTTATTAATACTGTCAATATAATTTGTTCGGTTTATGGCAATGCTAGAAGAGCATTCTCAACTGGTTTCTGTATCGATTTTAGTAAGCTATGAAAATGTCATATTACTGACTGATTGTGAATAAATAAAATGTCTTGCCAGGTCCGGCTTAATAAAAAAATTTACAAATATGTAATAAGATAAGACCAAAAAAAGGAGAGATGTATGCCCTCGAGGGACTTAAAATCGCTCTCAGGGCATAAACATCTATTTATAGCCTTGGTACATAAATAACTATTATAAAATCATAAATTGTCAGTTATCCTTTTTAATAAAATTTATTTCTCATAAACGATTCCTCACAAACTTTTCCTATTAAATTGTATGTAGTACTTATACAGATCTGGCAAAATTTTAACGGAACATAGGATTTTCAATGTATTTTGGGCAAGAGCCCACGTAGAAGTCGATCAGCACAATATATAATACATTGAAAATCCTATGTTGCGTTAAAATTTTGTATTTTTATCACAAACGAGCTGTGGTCGCCACAACTTCTCTGATCCTCCGTGTTCTCTTGTTTATTGTAATATTTAACTTAACTTAAAAAAAAAATTTACCTGATGATGACTCACCGTTTCTGTATTATTTTTTATGTTCCTAAACGTAAAAATAGAATCAATATTTTTTTAGGATATATAGGAATTTTATACGTTTAAAAATTTATTTATTGATAAACTGATTTGCGTGATTTTCAAATCTCAAGATGTTCTATTTTTGGGTTGAACAAGTCTTTGGGCGGAAAAGGGATTCACTTATTTGAAAATAAGAAACATATTATATGCGCATTATTATTCGCATATGATAACGTTAATTTTACCATATAGCATCCACCTTACTGATAAGAAAAATTTATTTTTATAATTATTGTTAAATAGCTGATAATATGGATATAATTTTTTGTGGTTGTCTGAAAAACCGCTGGTATTTACTATAATTTTCTAAAACGCAATTTATTACAACAAAGGCATCTTTATTTTGTTTATCAACAATAACATTGGGTGTATTTATTGATACAATAGTTATTTGTGAATGTTAAATGCGACTGGAAAGTGTTTCCCTTGGGCAGGGAAAAATTCCACTGAAAAATTATGGATTTGCTTTTTAACTCATATACACTAGTTTCATAAAGATATGATTTGTTGAAATAAGTATCATAGTGTCAACATTCTAATTTAATAATTTTATTATTGCGTAAGAAGACCTTGATATTTCTTAAAAAACGAAAATAATTACTCAAACTAAACATTCTTATCCTGACCAGTTTTATCATTTTATTGTTGCAGATAAAATTATTACACATTTATATTTTTGGAAAATGTGCACTGTGTACAAATGAGATTTATTTTAGCTTCTCATTTACAAGCATACACGTTGTTTTTATTAACCATCATAAATAATTAGAGATGTTATCAAAAAATACTTACCAACAAACAGGGTATGAATTATTCATCATTGGAATATAAAGATTTACGAATATGTAAATTTTATTTTTATTTATACCAACGTATTTCAATCTGAATATAATCGAAGTAAACTAAATTTCAAATAATCATTTTTGACATAGTTCTTGAGTTTAGAATAATTCGATCTTTCGTAAAAATGTACATCTAATGAGTGTACTATTGTTGACTCAAAATAAATTGATTTATATTAGTATATATAAAAAAGAAATTTCTACTATATTTACCTCATAGAAATAGTAAAGACCAATATCATACGTTAAAAGTAAAACCACAAGGAGAAAATAGGTTGTAAGAACCCTATACGCATATGCGTTGCTTTTTTGAACAGGACCGTCTCCAA
Source organism: Crepidodera aurea (assembly GCA_949320105.2). Lineage (NCBI taxonomy): Eukaryota > Metazoa > Arthropoda > Insecta > Coleoptera > Chrysomelidae > Crepidodera > Crepidodera aurea. Next base: position 25,586,137 of record OX439475.1, on the reverse strand, counting down.
AATTGTATATGGATTAAACAATTCAGTCAATATACAGAATGTTTAAGGTATGCAGTAATTAATTATTAATGTATTTTCAAATAAACACGATACATTTTATAAAAAATGCATATCAACACTTAAGATATTAAGCCGTGTCCACATTATGCAGAACGACAAAGCCGATCGGCAATTTCGATTTTTCCATGCAATTGTCCTGGACTAGTCGTGCTACAAATAGTGAATATAAATACGTAGTTTTAATCTAATTTAACTTTTAAATGAGTGATTTAGAACAGTGTTTTCCAAACTTGTCTAAAGCGCGACCCCGTTTTTGTTGAAAAAAATGTTCACGACCCCCTATTTCCCGCTACTCATCACCCAAACCAAAATAGCGACAAAAATAGCGTGCATAATTTATAAGTAATTAAACAATTTTTTTCCTTCAAGTGTTTCAATAATTTATTACGAAACAAATTAACAGAATATGACAATATACAAAATAAAAGAAATAAATCTAATTAAAACACAGCAAACGAATGGAACCGTGCAACTTGCGAGTTTTTTTTTCGAAGAAAAATCATTGAGGATTTCGGTGAAATCCAACTCCCGGAGTAAATCACTTTCAATGCTAAGAAGCGATAACTTTGATAGGCGGCTTTGTGTCATCCTAGTTCACAGCCTATTTTTTACAATTTTCATTTTAGAACATGAGCGCTCTTCAGTGCAATTCGACGCCATCAAAACTAAGTACATTCTCAGTGTAATTTCAATGTTTGGGAATGTCGCTCTGAAATTTTGATTTTCAATAATTCGATAATAGAACAGCTCCTTAGATTGGTCTTTTTGATAGTCCTTTTTAGGTACAAATTGGACCAGCTCATTACCAAGACTAGGTTCTAAATCGTCTTTGTAAACTTTAACTAATTCTTCTGCTGCAGCATTCAAACTTGCAGCGTTCATCTCCTCTAAGTGATTGAGAAATGCAAATCTCGAACGTGCAGCATCATGCGCACGCAATCTTTCAGTAATATAAAAACTTAGCTGATCGATCACTGGGATAAAACATGACACTTTGAATTTCTTTTTTGGTATTTTGGTGACAGGTTAGCGTCTTGCGCTTTCATATAATCGAGCGGATTCAACATTACATTTCTTGAAATTACATCTTGACAATACATCAGAAAACTTTTTTGAAATAAATGATACGATGACATACGAGTCAAACGGGAATATACACACCAAGTTGTGATAATCATACCGGATGTTTTTATTGATAAAAACCCAGTCGTCTCACATGAGTTGTTATTTTAGTAAAATACTTAAATTTTAGTTTTAAATAGAAACATTTAAAAAAAATTAAAACCATTTTAAAATTTTCTCGTGACCGCCTTACAGTTTTCGATAAAATGAGTGAATGTTTGACAGTTCACAGAAACATTATGAAAATGTTTTAAAGAAGACTGAAACATTGGAACGAGATTGCTCAAGAACTCTTTGTTTTTTGCAAAGCAAATAGCAGAAGGAGTTGTTCTTCGTCCGAGCTCATACTCAATAACAATATAAATAAATTAATAGGTATCGCTTCCTATGTGACTCCCCGATATCGCTTACCGCCACGATGACCGGCCGCTGCGACAGACCGAGCCTTTAAGGTAACCCCAAATTCCTGTAAACATTTACTAGTGTACGAATTTTTTACTTAATAATTAAAAAAAGAAGAAGAACTTTATTGAAAAATGGGTAACCCTAATATACAAAAAAATATAAATCTCTAATAAAATAAGAAGTACAAAAGTAAAATAATTAAAAAATTAAATAAATTACATAAAAAATACAAAATACCTTGGGATATAATTTTAGAATCACAGAAGATAGCAATACAATGATTGTAATTATTTATTTATTTTTTTCACATATTCTGCTAGATGGTGTTTAAAAATTCTTAATGATGAACTAGTTTTAATTGTTTTTGGTAAATTGTTATAGCTTACAAATCCTTTAAAAAACAAAGAGTTCATAGAGCACTTTTTATTGGTTGTAGAAATGTAAATATTGTTATTATGTGTTGTGTCGTAATTATGAATATCGACATTAAAATTAATAAATTCATTAAAGTAGGGTGGTGCCAAATTATGTAGAATTTTATATATAAAAATCATCGTTAAATAGTATAACCTCTGAGAAACTCAGAACCACTGCAGAGATTGAAGCATATTTACAATTGGAGTATATCGATTTGTTCGCAGAACAATCCTCATACCCCGATTTTGTAGTTTTTGTAGTTGTGATACTTGATTTAGATTAAACAAATACAGAAGAGCAAAAATCAAAATGAGGCTGAATAATTGAATTGAAAACTGTAACTCTGGACTGTAGTGATAAATTTCTGGATATTCTTGTAAAAAAATATATTTTCTTAGATATTTTTTTAAACATATAATCAAAATGATTACCAAATAACAGAAGATTGTCAATATAAAATCCAAGATATTTTATGGATGTTACAATTTCTATTTTTTTTCATTAATTTTAAGATTAATTTCAATAATATTTAGACAATTGTACTTGTACTTCGCCGTTATTATCATAGCTTTGGTTTTTAAAGTATTTAGTTTTAATCTATTTAATTTTAAGTATTTATTTATTGCAGAAAGACCAGAATTCATTTTATTTAAGGCATTCTTGAGATCTTCATCAAAACAAGCTAATAATGTATCATTTGCGAATATATTAAGAAAATCAACGTCTATAAAAAGATTCAAGTCATTTAAATACAGAATGAAAAGGAGGGGGCCTAATACACTACCCTGGGGTACACCTACATGGATATTTATTACATTGGAGATGATATCACAAACTTTGACTTTTTGTTTTCTATCCATTAGGTAGTGAGATAACCATTTATACACTTCACCCTTAATACCATACCCCTTTAGTTTTCTTAATAGAATCTGTCGATCTATAGTTTCAAAAGCCCTTTTTAGATCTAAGAACACAGCTACGACATATTTATTAGCATCTACTTCCCTTTTAAATTTACATAATGCAAGCTGAAGTGCTGCTTCACATGAATATTTTTTTCGAAACCCCGATCGAGTTTCAACTAAAATTTCATTACATTCAATGTGTTCTAAAATTTGATTATAATCTGCTATTTCAAGAATTTCAAGAATCTAGAGGTGGTAAGGTGTTAATAGGTCTAAACTCATTAGCCTTTATGGTGTTGTTAACTTTAGGTACGGGAACCACAGTACTAACTTTTAAATCATCTGGGACTTCGCATGCCCTCAGTGATGTATTCACAAAGTTTAATATTACACGACCACAAACTTCAAAAATTTCTTTCAAAGTTTTTGAATTTAGAACTTCTATGTACTACTTTTATTATCTAGAGAATTAGTAATTACACGCAGTTCCCCAACGGATACTGTCCTAAACTTTGAAAAAGTAGGATATAAGTTATAGTTGCAAAATTTGTTGACAATTTCCTTTTCATCTCTTTCCAAATTTGGCGTATTATTACAACTAAAATCAACAACATTAGGAAAATTTTTATTTTTGTCATTTATCAGATTTTTTAACGTTTGCCACATAAGTCTTGAATTATTGCGGTACCTGTCGATTTTTTCAAAGTAATAGATTTCTTTTTTTGTTTTTAATAAATTTACAACTACATTTCTTTGTTTCTTAAAATTGTCCCACTTTAAATTTTTATCTGCTCCCCTTGTTGTTGTAAATTCCCTATACATCCTATAACGCTTTTTAATACTATCGTAAATTTCATTGTCGAACCATGGTACATTATTTTTATATTGACAACTCAGAACAGGTGAAACGTTATCAATTACGGCCCTACAATTATTCAAAATATTATGATAAATGTAATTTACATCAGTAGAGTCCAAGTTCCATTTACAAGTAATTAATTCGAGTTTAATTTTCTGTAAGTTTGTAGCGCTCATATTTCTATATTTTTTTGTAGATGTACTCACATTATTATTAATTTTTAAATTTACAGAGATTAAAAAGTGATCACATATTTTAGGAGTGTCGTGAACACAACAAGTAGCAAAATTGTGATTTACTAGAACATAATCAATTAATGTTTCACTATCTTTCGTTATTCTTGTAGGCTCATTTACCAATTGATCAATACCATATTGTAAAAAGATAGATTTAATTTTTGTTACATAAAAACTGTTGTTCAGAAAGTCTAAATTAAAATCACCATAAAAATACATCGCTTATTGCAATTAAAAAAATCATCACAGATATTATCAAAATTATCTAAAAACAAAGCATCAGAACTGGACGGAGAATGATAAAGGCATCCAATTAGCCACTCACATGTATAAAAATTGACTTTTATCACTGTACACCAGCAATTCTCTTCTAGCACAAAAGTTTTTATTAAGGAATATTTTAAATTATGTTTAACATATATTACAACACCTCCAGTATGTCGATTTCTTGAGTTGCATCGAATAATATTGTAGCCATCAATATTTATTTCCAAATCTTCAATTTCATTTGTAATTCTAGCTTCACTAACTAATATCAGCTTAGGTGCATAGCATAAAATGCTCAATTGAATTTCATCAATTGTATTCAGCAAACTCTGAGCATTTAGATAGATAATATCGGTGTTTAATAATATATTAGGGCATTTTACTGGTTTTTTTTGTTGGCTATTTTTATTGACAATTGTAGGTTTATTATCAATAAACTTGATCGTTTTCGATTGATCCCCATTTCTAATCATTTCTTCAAGCTGAGATTTCACTTGTTTAAAATATGCTTGTTGGGCCTTAGTTTGATCAGTGGCGATCTTTATACCTGGAATTTTTACTGGTTTATTTTTTTAAATTAACTTTACGTCATCAGCAGAATCCAAGACAACTGTAATCGGTCTAGTTTTATTACCATTGAATTTTCCCAGTCTAAACATTTTCAAATCCGATTTATTAATGTTGGAATCTTCCAACACTGTTTCTTTATCCTCCTTATTACGTTCACTTTGAGTATTTTTACTGGATTCATTTATATTAAAGACTATTATATTGGAAGCTCTATTTTGTCTGTCAAGCATTTCTGAGATAACATCTTCCATATTAGATATTTGAGATAATTCAGGATCTGCATTGAGATTATTCTGTTTATTTTGGTCATTAACGATTTTGTTTATGCTTTCTTTTAGTTCGGTTACTTCTTTAATGAGGGCTGGAACTTTAAAAAATCCATCTTCGCATTCTTCAAGAAAAATTTCAACTTCCTTTTTGTTTTCATTTTACCTCAGATGCTGTTAAATTTCCACAATCAATGAAAAAAAAGAAACCAAGCGCGAATTCAGAAAGACTCAACGGCCAAATTAAAGCAACCTTTTCTTCTATTGGGCCCAATGAGTTCCAGGTCCGTTTTCTAACATTCGTATTAATTTTGGTGCAAATATAAAACGGTGGAAAAATAGAATTTAACAATGAGCGCAAATTTCTCATGAGATTTTGTTTACATCTTATTGAGTAAATATCCTTTACCTGATTAAAAGTTAATTATGCATCGAACTTAACATACCAATTAATTCGCATAGTTTTTACGCGTTACCTAGCAGAATTCCCCGTAAATTCATACGAGCCGCAATAAAATGAACGAAATGATAAAAACCCGCACATTTTAATTACAAAAACCATCTCCAATGCCATTTATTTAACTTGAACTTGGTTGTCTAAAGTATTTTCGAAACAGATTTGCGTGTTTTATTTACTACAATTAGATCAGTTCGTTATAATACCTTGTGTCGAACGGTGGAACGAAAAACTATTGTTTCGATTGAGTCGACTTATTGATTGTTGAGTGTTTTGTATCAGCGATGAACAATCAGGAGGAAAATGTGTGGAGGGACCTCTACAGAAAATTCCAAAAACAGAAGTCTTGTGATTTTCAAAATCAAAGGTCTGTATTAACGCTTATTTTCTCTCTATTCAGGTATTGCGTTAGATGATTAATATTTTTTAAATCTGCTTGGTTGCTTGGTACACAGTACACAACATAAGAATACATTTTATAATTTATTGATAGCCATTTGTATTAATTAAAAATTATCATACATCAAAATCCGAATGTATAACAAAGTCGTAAATGTTATTGACTGTTTTTTGGAGTTATGTCAAATAATTTATTTGAAAATTTTCTCGAAAATTTATAACGTGATCAAAAAATCAAATTTGTTATTTACATCAATAAAATCTTCTTAAATCAACAATAAAACATTTACTTATTCAATAAATGTTTTTATTCATTGATATTTAGACACTTCTTCTAAAGTTACTTTCAAAAAATTAACAATTGCATAAAAATAATAACATATACCAAAATATAAATAGAAAAATCATCCGATAATTTCACGAGGTATAATAACAACATGAGATAAAGGAAAATATTTTGAAATTAAGATGTCAAAATCTTTTGCCAACATATTTTTGTGACGTTTCGAAGAACGATTTATAAAAAAATTGTACGTTTTAAAATTTTCTGCTTCGCAATGGCTGTTATGTCAGCTTTATTATTATCTATTGCACAGGGGGGTAAAACCGGCCAATTGGTGTCCGAGGATAAAATCAAGTGGATTTTATGTTTTCGGGATCGTTGAATCCGAATAGGCAATTCATTTTGCCCTAATGGTGGGCCTTCAATTGTTATTAACAATTTTTTAACAACAATTTGTTTTGAACAAATTCAAGAGCTCCACCCAAGTTTTTCTTTTGTATTTTTCCCCCCGAATCCAATTTCGAAAACCGTTTCTGAATTGGACGCTCTCATCAAAAGTTATTAATAATTTTAGATTAACAGCTCATTTGTTAATCTAAAATTGTTAATAACATTAAATTTGTTGGTAAAAATCTAATCTATATTCCCACGTTCTCACTTTTTAAAACTTGCTTTGGTTTTTTTCTAAAAAAAAAAATGGGAAAAATCATCAAAAACATGGAATTTTGCGATTTTTTTAGAAAAAACTAAATCAAATTTTGAAAAAGTGAGTTCGTCGTGACGTAGATTAGACTTTTACCAATATGTTCTTATTTTTTCATTCTCTCAAAATGAAAAATGAATCTAAAAAGTTAGGGACTACGAAACCCTTGCATGACAACTTTTTACATACCATAGTATAGTACAAGTTCCTCTAAAGATAAAATAAACAATATAGAAAGACAATAATTGGATAATGTTAGGATTCAAAAAATTTAATAACATTTATTTTGAATTACTTATTCAGTTACTCACGGATACTATATATACATTTATCTGCTTGCTCACTGCGGCTACAGAATTATAACCGCAAAGTTAAAGAAGCGGCACTGGAGGCACTGATATGCTTAAATTATAATGAATGTATTTTTAATTGTTCGGTCGATACTTCAAAAATTTCGATGCCTATTTTACAAAAAGAGTTAATTGCAAAAAGGAAACCCTCTGTATCGGGATAGTATAACTTTTATATCTGGCTTTTTTCTTGTAATAATATTAATATAAGCCCTTCAATTCACCCCCGTATGAGTGAACCCCAGAAGTAGAGCTTGTGTGGGGGAGAGACGGCTATTATTATTATTTTTACTGATGAGAAAAACCTAAAAACACCACCACATATTATGATAATATTATTATAATGACTTAATTTATGACAAAATATAAATTTTCTTATAATATGCAAATATGCAAAAATGCAAATTTTGACATCTTAAGATTTCAAAATCTATTTCTCGTTATATGTTGTTATCATATCTTGTGAAATTGTCCAGTGATCCATTTCAATAGTACCTAAATTACCTATTATTGTATTTTTTGTTATGTCAATTTTGAATTTGAAAACGGCTTTAGAGTCAAAGTCGAAATCTTAAATTAGAAAACATTTTTAATCTAAAAAAGTGGTTTTAATATCCATAAACAAGAACATTTACTAAGAATTTAATATTCCAAAGAAATTATAATTCTTTACCCATCCGTCTGTCCCTCGTAAACATTTAAATATGTGAAAGTACTTTATCTCCATTCATAAACGATTATTTCCTTTGAACTCTGAGGGTGGCGCCACATTATGGTATGTAAAAGGTTGTCATGCAAGGGTTTCGTAGTCCCTAACTTTTTAGGTTCATTTTTCATTTTAAGAGAATGAAAAAATAAGTACATATTAGTAAAGGTCTAATCTATGCTCCTATGAACTCGCTTTTTCCAAATTTGATTTGGTTCTTTTAAAAAAAATGGGAAAAATTATAAAAAAAAAAATATGGAATTTTGCGATTTTTTTTTTGTAGAAACTAAATCAAATTTTGGAAAAGCGACTTCATAGGGGCTTAGATTAGACCTTTACCAATATGTACTTATTTTTTCATTACCTCAAAATGAAAAATGAATATAAAAAGTTAGGGACTACGAAACCCTTGCATACACTGTTTTATAGTATAGTACAACTTCCTCTTCATGAGTTCAAGTGGTTGAAACAATAAAAATTGCAATTTTCTTTGCACAGATATTAACGGCTCATTAAAGGCTGTAGGAATACACTAATCGCGAATTTCAGGCTCGATTTCTTTCTTTGTGGGTAAGGTCTGCAGAGCATGGCGGTAAAACGATTTTAACACTAAAAACCAGTTTTTCGGTAATGTATTCGTTAAGATCTATGAAATTTCCACAATAATGTAAATTTTTGTCGATATAATATTGCTAGTAATGGTAATTAATAATGTGATTCTCAAGAATTCCTCCCCGTCGTTTTTGGTGGTCTACAGTCCTCAACCAGTGAGGATTTTTTGTTGCATAATAATGCGTATAATAATGCAAAATAAAAACTAAACATAATATAAAAAAGTTACTAAACAATACAAAACACAAACAAAATAAGAATAACAATTGCATTGGATATGTAATCAGTGGCGGATCCAGACGGGAGCCCTAAGAGTCTTAAATTATTGTTTTTTTCAATAGCACTACAGCCCAGGCCCACTCACGAGCCTTAACTTAGTATTTACTTAACCCTTTCTATACTAACATGGGTCTCTAAAGAAGTAAAGAACGTAAAAACGAGAGCGCGAGCAAAAAATTAAAATTAGAGCAAGTAAACAAAAAAAATGGTGCATATTAGACGAGCCCAAGTTTAAAATAATATTAAGACATTTTGCATCTTATTAGGTAAATCTGTACAACCCAATTAAAAATATGAGTAAACAATTAATTCGCAAGGTATTTACGCGTTACCCAGCAGAATTCCCAGTAACTTAATGCAGGCCGCGATAAAAGTGAACGTAGTGATAAAACCCCGGACATTCAAATCATATAAGCCGGCCGGTTGTTTGAAAATCTTATGTAAACCATCTCCAATGTTATAATTATTAGTTAAATTTGGGTTCTCCAAAGTATTTTCGATACGGATTGCGTGCTGTATTTACTAAAATTAGATCAGTTTGTTATAATATCTCTTGTCGAACGGTAAGAAAGAAAAAATCTTTGTTTTGGTTAAGCGGAGTTTTTCATTGCGTGTTACATCAGTAATGAACAATCAAGAGGAAAATATGTGGAGGGATATATACAGAAAATTTCATAAACAGAAGTCTTCAGATTTTCTAAATCAGAGGTGAGTGTGAAAGCACGTTTTCTCTCTATCCAGATATTGTGTTATAAATTTAGATGGACTTATTTTGAGATCAATGATTCTCAAATCGGCTACGTACCTGACCTAGGTTTACATTTTACGTATTATCTGTATAAATTATTTCTGTATTAATTGAAATCTATTTATTTACATATGTTTGTTTTAACTGCAAGTTAATGAGAAACAGTAGAGATTCGTTATATAAAATTGTGTAAATAAGTTAAACAAAAATTCACAAACTTGTATAATTGTACAATTTAAGAAAGTTACCGACGAGTTTTTAAAGTTATGTCAAAATATCTCTTTTGAAATTCGGTTTTTTACAAAATTATGAAATCAAATTGTTTCGTACCTCAATTTAAACAAATTTGAAAATTGAACAGTGTAGTAAATCATCCTCCCTAATCATCCAACTAAATGACCCCTCAGATCCCCAGATTAGAGATTCACGAGTTTGATTTGATTTTAAGAATTTGATTTGAGTTTAATTTGAAATCAAATTAAACTTAAATCAAGCCTAGCAGTGCTGTGAATCAAATCAAATCAAACTATAAAATTTTAAAGTTTGAAATATCAAGTACCCGCTCCCCCCTTCTCCCGCCAAACCCAAATTCAAAAAAGCTAATTTTCTTCTATGTTGAAAGCCATCCATATTGACATCATGTTGGTATTGATATTAGTTACTTTTCGGGTCGATAATATACTTAATACATTTCTACGTCCTATTTGAACATCTCTTCCAAAAATGAAAGATGTAGAGTTCTTAGTTTTAGAGAAATAACCAGACAAAGACTGGAATGTACGTACCGCGAAAATCTAAATTTACACTTCCGACCTTTTTCTATCTGAAAGTACCTGTCGACTGGACTAAAAGTTGTAAATCATTTTTCTGTTAGTGTTGGATATTATAAATGCTTATTTACAATTCTCATTTTCATTTTTTTCTTCATATTTTAATTTTGAAATAAAGTCTGTTAAAACTCTATTAGCCATCCAGGAATTTAAAGACATTAAACATCTAACAGACTCATCATTTTTTAGTCTATTTCTTCGTTTGGGAATTGTTAGAGAGGCCCAGGAAAAAATCCTCTCTATTGATGCTGATGTAGCAGGTATCGATAGAAAATGTAGTCTCACGCCTCTTACAAAATTTTAATATATTTTCTGAACTATCAGCCCTTCCTTTATAATACCATAAAGCATGACCTGGTTTGTAAATAAACCCTGGCACTAAATTGGTTAAAATTATATTAAAATGTTTTTGCATCTTATTAGGTAAATCTACCCAACCCAATTAAAAATTATTTATGCGTAGAATTCAACATACAATTAATTCGCAGTAATTTCATGCCAGCCGCGATAAAAATGAAGTAAGTGATTAAACCACGGTCATTGAAATTATGTAAGTCAGCCGGTTGTTTGAAAATATTCTTGGCTTCTCTAAAGTATTTTCGAAACAGAACAATCAAGAACAAAATATATCTCTCTATGCAGCAGGCGCGGATCCAGGGTGGGGGCTGTCATAACCCGCTCCCCCAAAGCACGAACATACTTTTTTTTAAATTAATAGTTAAAGTAAATAATTTTAAAAAACAAAATTAAGAAATTATCAATTAATAACTATTGTATGATTTGCCATTCTAAATATGCCTAAGTGATAAAGAACGAAGATCTGTTACTTCTCATTATGGTAAACCTCCACATTTTTATGGTTTACCCAAAATTCATAAACAGCAAATACCATTAAGATCAATAATAAGTTTTATAAATTCACCTTGTCAAAATTTAGCAAGATTCCTAATTCCTTTATCAAAAATTCAAAACATTTTTTTGAAAAATTATCAAAAATCAAAATTACAAATTCAGATATAATGGTTAGTTTTGATGTAGTTAGTTTATTTCCAAATGTTCCTATCGATAAAACTCTTAATCTTGTGAGAAAAAAGTTGACAAGTGATAATACATTAATAAATAGAACTGAATTAAGCGTCTCAGCAATTCTAGAATTGTTGGAATTATGTATTAAAACTACATTGAGATATTAGATATTATAGTCAAAAATTGTCCCATTTCCTGTTTTCCAAATTTTTCTGTAGCAATAACATTTTTTTAAACTTACCTATTTCAGTGGCTTCAGGACCGGCCCTGATTATTTTGTATAAAGTATTTTTGTATCAATTTAAAATTTATTTATTTATTTACTGTATAAGAATAATTGATTTACTATTTACATATGTTTGTTTTAAATACAAGTTAATAAGAAACGTTACAGATTCTTTACGTAAAATTGTGTAAATTTTAGAAATACGTTGATATAAGTTAAACAAAAATTCCCAGAGTTGTATAATTTTTTTGAAGAAAGTTATTGCAAAATCTCTCTTTCGAAATTAAATTGGTTCGTTCGTATAGTAGAACCCACCGCTTTATGAGAAAGAAAAAACGCTTTAAAAACAGCAAAGGTTACCGCCAATAGAAGAAATGCTAATTGATCTGGACATTTTTGAGTACTTTAATGTCGACAACACCGTACACTGTCCGTATACATAAAAATAAAATGATATTTTGGCTATTAGGACCACTGTGCAAAGATTCAATAACCAACTTACTGGAGATCGTTAGGGGTAATTTGCGTAAAATTTCTATATTGATTAACTTTCTTTAATATGAATTTACATTTTAATTTCTATAACGCATATTAGATTTCAATAGAGGTTGACCACTCCACCTCGCCCATAGGTTCATTTTCTGATCTCTTGTGAGATTCAGAAACGTTGCTAATTAAAATTTTGTCTCAAATTTTAATTCTAAAATTAAAAACACGGTGAATAAAGTCATAAATATTATAAATTAATTAAGCTTACCTACCCTATCTCAACCCTCACCATCGGATTCACTGTTATCAACATTGATAATCAATTTGGTCGGACTCGTTATATAAGAATTTTCTTCTTTGATAACATGTTTGATTTTTGTCTGCCAATCATCAGCTGAACTTTTGTTAATTTCGTCTTTTACCAAATTTGCTATCAACCCGTCAAATTTGGGAAACACGTTATGACGCCTTATTCTTTTTTAATTTGTTCCCAAATTAATTCTATGGGGTTAAATACACAAAAATAGGGCGGAAGGCGCAATACCTCGTGGCCCCTTTTTGATGCCATTTCATCAATAAAGAATTTATAGAAATTAAAATGTAAATTCATATTAAAGAAAGTTGATCAATATAGAAATTTTAGGCAAATTACCCCTAACGATCTCCAGTAAGTTGGTTATTGAATCTTTGCACAGTGGTCCTAATAGCCAAAATATCATTTTATTTTTATGTATTTGGACAGTGTACTGTGTTTTCCACATTAAAGTACTCAAAAATGTCCAGATCAATTAGCTTTTCTTCTATTAGCGGTATCCTTTGCTGTTTTTATAGCGTTTTTTCTTTCTCATAAAGCGGTGGGTTCTACTATACATCTTTTTGAATATACTATTTAAAAAATTAATAAATATTTTCTCCATGTATAAAAATAAACATTTAAATGCATGAAAACTATCGTGGAAATGCAATATTATTATTTCTGTACTGCAGTATGTTATTTTGTTACGCATAAGTAAATTAAAAAATTGCATAAATTGCAAACGTTTGCCCTTGGAAATTGAATAATACAAAAGGTAAAAAGTGAAAAAAATGTGAAGAATATATTAATTTTTTCTGAGAATTGATAATGTAAAAATTAATTTGTAGTTTAAGATTAGGACTTATTGGACCCATCCCTTCTCTGTACGTGGTAAATTCCAAAATAAAACCTTTTAAAATTATCATCATTTAATTTACACTTAGTTATTCAAATTAACTCCAAACCAGACAGTAAACAACGAATATATTTAAGAATAAGTAGAACAGTAGATCATTGTAAAATAATTCTGAAAACAAGTTTAAGTAACTCAATATTTACATAAGGTGCAAAAATACCATTGTTTTCTTGGAAAATAAATATTTTTGTGGGACAAGAAGATGATAAGTTTGATCTTTTATGTTTCAATTATTTAAATGAAAATTAATGTAAAATACCGTAAAATCAAGACTGAATTTTATGTATATAAAGTATTTCCATTTCAGAAGAAAATTCAAATTATTACAATATTTCTGTATTTAAGTAATAACGAAAAGAAAAGATTTCCAGGCCAATTTCAATAATTATTGCAATTATCAAGTATCTCTGGCCATACATAAAATATATTTAAATAATTTTAATAATAATTCTCCGGCACTTATGTACCATGTTACATTCCGTTTAGTCGATAACCGAATATCATTCTGTTTGGGCGTGTTTCTATATTCTTTCACTAAACTGAGTTAGCAGAGGGAAAACCAAATATGGAAAGTACCTGAACGTTTCTTTGATTCATATTTACATCTCATTTTTTACAAAAATTATATTTTGAGCAATCCTTTTTGTATGAGGCGGCCTAGTGCTCTATACTTGCGGTATATCTCAATATAATCAGAATTTGAAACAGTAAACGTTCTTGCGAAATAGGTCTTCGTATCAGGTATTTTAACAATCAATATCTAGCATCTTCAATGGCATCAATAATTATATGTAATAATTCTTCACGGCTTCACCGCTGATACCCAAAATTAGGACAACCTACAAATAAAAAATATTGAAATTACTATTAATCTTACAAAATTATGATTATATCTGTACCTTATAAAGTAAATTTGTTTCGTTATCAGCATCTTGAATAAATGTATTGACATCATCCCTTGATAAAACTTTAGATTTCTGTCCTCGGTATCTGACGCTTTTGTTCTTAATGAGCGGGACCAATTTTGAAAACTTCCTTATATCAGTATTATATATATAGGTTTTATAATTTTTGATTTTTCCCCAAAATAGCTTATAAGCACATTTTCAGAAACCTTTTTTACATCATGTAAATTACATGTTTCTTGTCGCACCATTCACGAAATTGGTCATTTACGTTTTCTCATATACTAACTTGGATTTGGCCGGTAACATATTAGATACTATTGCATTTGCTTTCTCAGATATATCTGATGGGCTATCACTACCACTATCATAATCAACATCCATCTTCTTGAAAATAACTTGAAATTGAAGCAACTACGAGCAAACACAGTCAAACACGCGGCGTGCCAACAAACCGTTTCTATAGTAACGACAAAGAAAGACCACTGGATGCTGTGAAATTGTGCGATAACTTATCGGGATAAAAAAACCACGTCACGATGTATTGGAAGTAATATATTTTAATATATTTCTGACGATGTAAATTCACATTCACAGTTATACAAAAAATGTTGTTTGTATTTCGTGTATAAAATTCGTGTTTTCGTGGCATTAAAAAACACTCATTTTACGCACTTAATACAAAAATAACTATTTGCGGGAGATAAAAATTAAACACCAAAAAACCTGTTTTTTGCGATTTTGAGGTTATGTTGAGAAATGATCAATACAAAAGTTTTAGATTTTTTCATTATCCACAACTTTTACGTTAAGCTTTTTTCGATAAGACATCGTAAAAAACCAATATCCAATCCTCAAAACGTATATTTGTGATAGTACACATTTAAGATTTAGTTGGGGCGCAGAAAAATGGTCAAATAAACAAAAATTTATATTCTAATAAAAATGGTCTTGAAATCCTACAACTTGGTAGTATTGACCTTTATACTAATCAGACTGCAGACACTTTCAGGAAATTTCGTAATCAAGAGTCACGAAGGTTATTTGTACAACATTAATTAATTGGCATACACAAATGGATTTTACCATTTGATTTAAGAAAGGGAATTTACCCAAAGTAAAATGAATGTATATGGTATTTTGTAGCTCTTTACTTAATCCTCATTGCTCCTTTTAATTTTGGTAAATTAATATTTTTATTTTTATTATACAGGGTGTCCCGTTGGTAAACGGAGATATTTTAAAGGTACGCAGAGGTCACAAAGAAGATTCTAAATAAGCCTCTAAGATTCTTAGTTTACGAGATACAGGGTGTTAAAGTTGAGAAATTAAAATTATTTTTTTGCGATATTTCACCTACCGTTTGAAATTTTTTGTTCAAACTTGGCAGTCGATTTACTTTTTAGAAACTTAAAAATTTAACAAAACATATGCTTGGCGTACTTCATCCAGTGGCGCACAATAATGGGTAATGGTAACTTCGAGCCCCCTATTTTTTAAGACACTGTATAAATCGATTTTTTTTTCATGTTATTTAAATCTTTGGTTATTAATGTTACAAAAAGTAATTAATTCCATAACGGAGTTACAGGGTGTTTTATCAATTATGCATAATTATTCATTTGTATTAAATGAGTGCAATAGATCTATTCCCTTTCTTTGTAACTTTTTTCAAAAAAATTGTACGATTTTGGGACCATTCTTATTGGATTTATCATGAAATTTTAAGTATTAAACCCAAGAAAAAAAATAAAAAAATCAAAGTTTATTAAAACGGGTAAATATAACTTTGCCGCTAAATTAGATCAATTTAATTATTTTTGTATGGTGTTATTATGTCTAATTAATCAGTAATTAACTTGTGACTCAACTAAATAAACTTTAAATAGTATCGGATTTAAATTAAAATTGTATTCCAATGTATCATCATTGCAAATTCGAAAAATAGCAGATCAGCTTTTCATAGAAAAAATTATCATCGCTCTAACAGTCTCCAGCCCACAATTATCTATCCTCTTTTCAGATTAGTGTCAGTCCTCGCAATTTTTACTAAAACTTTTATTTGGATACTTGGAAATATTTGTAATGTATGTTTTTTAGACATATACGTGACAGAAATGTCCTTAACTCTACATTTTTTTTTTATATTATTGAACACCCATAAAGGCATTTAGTATATTACATCTGGTCAACAGTGACCAATGAGTAATTTAATTCTAATAGAGTTTGAAACTTAAAACTAAGGTATACTCATCAGCGTTCCTTAGGTTCTGTAGAATGGATTGCACTAAACTTTAACGTGCACACACAAGCTCTACTTTTGCACTAAAAACACTAAACTAACTCAAAGGGCCATGATCCTCTTAAGTCTTCTTTCTAACCCAGTATTGTCAAGGAACTGGATAGCCTCGACATTGACATGATGATGAAGTCTTTCTTCATGGCTCTTGGATGGCTAATTTCTTGATGTACCAAGGGGCATCTACTATGTTCCCCAGAGCTTTGTTTTGAAATCTTTGGATGATTGCTAAGTTGCTTGCTTTGGTGCATCCCCATAGTTGGATACCATAAGTCCATACAGGCTTAAGTATCTGCTTATAAAGCATAAGCTTATTATGTACAGAAAGAGTGGAGTTTCTTTCAATTAGCCAGTACATTTTTCTATATTTCAGTCCAAGTTCTTCTCTTTTCTTTTTAACATGCACTTTCCATCGGAGTTTGGCATCTAAGGTAATACCTAAGTATTTTGCTGTGTTGGAATATGGCATCAGGTTATTGTTTATTCTGACTGGAATATGATCTATCCTTTCTTTGTAAAGTTAATGTGAAGTGATTTAGTTTCATTAAGTTTAGTTTTCCATCTCTTCGTCTACTGCTAGAATGGCAGTGTCGTCGGCGAAGGTGGCTATGGTATTATTTTCTAACTCTGGAATATCACATGTGTACCTACAGTAAGTATAGGACAGGTCCTAGGACACTTCCTTGTGGTACTCCAGCTTTAATTTCTTTAAGATCGGAATAGGCTTCTTCTTGCCTAATTCTAAAGTATCTTTCCGATATATATGAATGGAGGATATCTGTATATTGTTTTGGAAGGAAAAGCTTGAGCTTATGTATTAATCCTTCATGCCAAACCTTATCAAACTCTACAAAATAAAAAAGATTTAAAATATAGGTAGTGCCTTCGGGAAAATTCCAGTATTTGGTTATGGTACAGGAGGAAGTCAATTTCTGTCGTACTTATTTTTCCAGTCCTTTTATATGAAAATAGTCTGTTCTTTTAGTGACAAAAACAGAATTTTAAAATTTAGCATACGGGTGTTTCCAAATGAGACTTGCAACGTCTGGCTGTAGATACCTCTCGTAAAATTGGACAAAATGATATAAGGAATGAGGGGTCCAACTCGATTACTTTTCGAAATACAGGGCGTTAAAATTAAAAAAAATAAATGTTTTTATTTAAAAACTTTAAAACGGATTAATATATAAATTTGAAATTTAGCAGGTCGTTTTTAAATGTAAAAAGACATATTTCAGTAAAAAAATCATGTTTGATATCTAGATCCAGTGGCGTGCAGTTAGAAGGGTATATCGCCTTTTCCCAACCATTTTCTATGCCCATGGCATTTGAAGCTATTTTTATTTTTTTTGTATTGCCTTAACAGTTTCCAAGTAAAAAACAAATAACCCTTACATACCGAAAATCTTGTGGTTTTTAAGATATTTAATGTTTTTATGAAGTCTGTAAGATCTTTTATTAATGAAATAACCAACAATATTTTTCTTGGATTTCTTTAATAATTTTTGTCTTATTTTTTAATAACCATACTAGACACTATACAAAAGGCAAATTGTTTCATTCATAATAATGAAATTCGGACATGCATCTTACTCAGCTCATTTGCACAAAATTAATATTATTGAATCAGACTTATGTGAACTATGTAACGAAAGGGCCGATTTAGATCATATTTTCTTTAAATGTCAGAAATACACAATCCAAAGTAACAAGTTTGTCAATGACCTTTTACGCCTAAGAATAAGTCTGCCAATTAATATTTTATCTTTGCTAAGTTTGAATAAAAAAGAAGTCTATGATGTTATTCTCAGTTTTCTTAAAGATTCTATCACAACAAAAATATGTAATTATTGATTAAACAGACATCTATAAAAGAAGCGTCCATACTATAAATATTAAAAAAAATAATAATAAAAAAAATAAATTAATGGTACCTCCTTAGTATTTTCTGGTCTAGTCGGAGCTGACTTAGGAGATATCGGATATTTAGTCAGGTTACCTGTGCATCTACTTACCCATTTGTTGTTCCTGTTTTCCGAGGTCTACCTTGTGATTGTTAAATTAAAATGCCATGACAGACCCCTTGGTGAGAAGTGTGTGTGTGATCTATGTCAATACCTCCTTTGTCTTCATAGTGGATGGTGGTTCTGGCCTTTTTTTTACTTATTTATTTAATTTTTATTATCAAAATGATGAAATATTATGTTTAACTCAGATAACTCCGGTGACAATTACGATCAAACAGGCATATAATTAAATATATCTTTACATAACCTATTTATAATTCATACTCATAAACAAAGTGTCTGGCTGTATGGATCCACTGCCAAGGCCAAAAAAAAACGCCAATCAAAACGCATAATGTCCTTAGTTAATATGATATCACAGCGGTGATAAAAAACAAAAGAAATTCTCATCTAATTTACAAAAAAAATAAATACTAATGGCTTCCTGAGAAAGCCTAGACTATCCTCTTGAAAATGCTTTCTTTTTTCTTTGCGTACATTTTAGTTTTAGTTTTAGTTACATTAGTTTTCCCGAACGCCTCTTTTGAATATTTGTATTCAACGGCTCGGCGAGCGTAGAGTTTTCGAATTCGCTTTCTTATCTTTAATAATTTTTTATATTTACACAATTTTTTTTTAAATAATAATATAATTTTTTTTAGTAAAATTTTCCGCTCTTTAGCGTGGTGCTATTAGTTTTTCGAATCAAATTTTTTTTCGAGATATAATGAAAAAACCAAATTTTCGATTTTATTTTCGAAATTGTGAAGTTAGAGCAGCAAAGATTTTTTATCGTTTTCTACACCCTTTCAAGTGCCTAAGTGGCAAAAACTAAAATTAAAAACTCCTGTTAGACAGGATAAATTGGAATGATATCTTTAATTTAAAATCCATCAGGTACATTTCCTATTAAAATGTGGGACACTTTGTATACTATTTTGTATTCTTTTTGCACCGACACAAGGTCGTTGGAGATTGAAGTTTGGTGTTCTTTGAATCGATTACGGCATGGCAATCTGTCTCGGTGATGATGACTCAGTGACTCAGTTCAGTTTCCACTCATGTTGAATACGGTTTGTTTAAATATAATGTAATTTCGCAAAACTAGTTTTAACAACTCTAAATATAAACTGAATATTGTCCGTTTATAAGTACGTTTATTTATAATTTGTGTAAAAAGTGTCACGCATCAGTGTTTTTAAATTTGAAAATTTCCACCATGGATATGGAAGCAGAGGATGTCATGTGGAAACAAATATACAATAAATTGCAGGCTCAGAAATCTGTTGATCATGTCAATAGCGATCACGAGTCCAGGTAAAAATTATTTATAATTTGATTAATTTTATGGAATTACGAATGATAATATGTAATCGGTTCTAATATGCGGTAGATACACAATTTCTAAATTTATACATATATAATCGAGAATTATAAATATTTATCTACTACTAATAACCTTATAATATATGCGGCAATATATCTACTTGCTCCAATTGCAAACGACATTGTCCCTGATCTCGTAGCTTGAGGTAAGACGAGTTCATTCATCTAAAAATAAATCAAATTTATGGAAATAGTTAACAAACATATACCTATGCAGCATTTTTAAAAATAATTAACATATTATTCACAAACGGTGACAAATTTTATTGTTTGCAATGATTCTAATTTTAGAAATTTTAACATGACTTCAAAAAATCTTTCTTATTCTTTTAAGCCAAAATTTTATTTGTGAATTTCTAAATTTCTATCGTTTTATTCAATTAAATCTGTAAACAACAAACTTTATCTCGAAAGTTATTATAGTACGGAATACCGTAATCAAAATGGCCTGCTATCACCACAAGCTTTATTCAAGCATAAGTCGATAGATTTACACAAATACAATAAGATTTTTCCATGGCAAAAAGTTCTACAGTTACACGGTGGACTTGCAAACGATTTTCAGTCTGTAAAAAAATATCGTTTTTTTTATTCCCACACGTCAGTTGTTGATTTATTATTATTAAATATGTAAAAACATGCATGAATTCACGGAGGATTGAAGTTTTACACAACACATAATTGCAACAATATTAAAGTTGCAGGAAAAAAGGGTCTACAAAAGTTACAGCCACATGATTGAAACCTTTTTCAAATTATAAAGAATATCATAAATATTAATTTAAAATATCGAACGGACATTTTCTACCGCACGCAGCTACACGAAATTACATATAAAGTCGCATCTTTGCAGTCAATTTAGCTGCATTCTGTGACTCGGACGAACATACAAATAATTTTTGATGCCCCCAAATACGTCGAGGATGCTGAACATGATGGCATGGGTTAAAATTCTTTTCGAGTTGGCCCCACCCCCCAAACGGCCAAAATTCACCTTTTTGGGGGTGGTTTTTGGCCGATTGGAGGGTGGAGTCGACTTGGGAAGAAGATCCAACATAACCATCTCGTTCAGTATCCTCAAAAATGGGAGGCTAAAAGTAGCGAACAAAAATCAGAATGTTTTGCTACTCACCTGGAGAAAACGTTCCAACCACATGATCCTCAAGAAGAAGAAGAAGAAGCATTAGAGGGAAATATTCTACAGGAAGAAGAGAGTATAATGCTAGTAACTACAGAAGAAGTCAAAAAAGAAATTAAGTATAACATAAACCCGAGAAAAGCTTCTGGCTTCGATTCGATTTAATAACAGAAGAAATATTAAAACAGCTTCCAAGAAAAGCACTTGTTAAGTTGACATATCTAATCAACGCTGCCATTAGACTAAAATATGTTTCTTCCCTGTAGAAAGTGGCGGAAATAGTTATGAAATCAAAACCAGGTAAGCCACCAAATGTAACCTCCTCCTATAGGCCAATATCACTGCTACCTATGATGTCAAAATTATTCGAAAAGCTGCTCCTCAAAAGAATACAACCAATTATAGAAACAAAAACACCACACCATAGACCAGCTCCTTAGAGTCGCCAATATTATAGAAAATGGTCTAGAAGAAAGAAAAGTTTGTTCAGCTATATTCTTAGACGTTGCTCAAGCAGGCAAAAAGGACTATTTCATAAATTAGATTCTATCCTTTCAAAAACATATACAGACATTAAATTAAATTAACCGATAGATATTTTAGGATCAAACAGGATGATGTTTATTCTGAGCTTAAAGAGATAAATTATACACAAAGTTAAGATGTCGAGATCTTCCAAGTTCCATACTTGCACGCACAACTGATATTAGGGGTAATCAAAGGGGCGCCAAAAGGTTTTGCCACTATTGAGATTAATAGATGCACCAGAAGAAACCCAATAAAAAATAAATTGTTAATTAATAAACTTACTGCGTTAAATTTAAAATAAGATGTGACACATGTTCAAGGATTCGAACTTGGTTTTTTCGAAATAGAATAAGGACAAATTCCTTTCTGATAACATACAATGCAAACGTCTAATTTTCAGGAAACTAACTGAGAAAAACCTGAAAACACTGAGGAAGTGTCCGACAGAACGAACAAACGCCGCATTGTGGATTTAGTGGCGAGTAGGAGTTGTGAGAAACTAAAACTTCAGCAAGATACAGTTTTTGATGCTTAATATTACAAAAAAAAAATTGAGATTGATTGAGAAATGCGTATTCTACAGGGGTGGTTCCATTTTAAATGGGTCACACTGTATAAATCGTAAATAACTCATGAAAATGATATAAAGAGTAAAGCACGAGTATATGGATTTGGAAAAGCATGATTCTAAGAATATCTACTGTGAATTTGAGCTAAATCGGGGTATATGTATTTGAGAAATTTGAAAATCAAAATAAAAAAATTTCCGGCTTTTGCGAGGGGAATCATTGAAAACGGTTGGCGTGACCGTGTTCTGCGGGAAATTTTACGTCAGAAATGTCTTTGTTGCATTTTTTTATGTATCGTTAATGAAAAATACGAAGGAAACGCGTATTTTATTTTTTTCTCGTTGCCATTTTGAACAAACTTAAAATTGAGCCTAAAAATTTTCCTTGTGGTATTTTAGGCTGAAAATTTGGGAAATCGCTTATTTCCATGGTAAGTTTATGGTATCAAAAAAGCAGCGCGATTGCTTAGGGTCGAGTGACATTTGATATGCTTTTCACATGGAATGACCCGTACGTAAAATGCATGATTTTTCCGTTATCATAAAATATTTACAGTTTTCCATTAACTTATACACTAACTATGCGTTTGAAAGCTTATTAAGTGTACTAACAAATTTTAAAAAGACTTATGGGGTGATCCATTTAAAAATTTCACCCTGTATTAAAGAAGCCACAGATAAAAAAAGTAATTAATAGTGAGCACAGCCAACGACATAAGAATAACATTTGAATACAAAGACCTGTTGATTTATTTTGATTTACTGTTTTACAGAGTGTTAAAAATGGGGCCATATCTTTTTGAAACATCCATATTTATAATATATTAACATGCTATATTTTTTTTAACGCACTCGATGAGATCTTTTCGATTCTTTAATAAAATATAGTATGTTCCATTTAAGAAAATGTAAGTTTGTGTTGCCACGAGTTTTTGGAACACCCTGTATCATCTCGAAATTATTTTCAAAATGTTCACCCAGTAACTGTACTAGCTCACACAAATTTTGAAAGTTTTATCTCTTACCACAACGACGTAATCCTCCGAGGACAAAAGCTTGGCCCACCCTGTATATCCTGTAAAAATTCCAAAATCTAAATTAGTTTTATTGTTTAACAAAAAAAACAAGGTCTTGCAATTATGTAAAATTATTACTTCAAATTCATTGATTTAGTAAAAAGGTAAATAAAGATATAATAATAACCAGATAATGTATTTAAAACTTAACATTAGTCATGCTGTAAACGAACTCACTGAAAATATTTATTTTTAGATTGATTGGTAAAACCTTGCAAAAAATAGTTAATTAATTCCAACCGGTATAAAAATGTTTAATTAGTTTAATAACTATGGTATACCTCAATGTGTTTTCCAAAGTTAATCATTCATTTTCAAAAGAAATAAGTACCTGGTATTTTCGGTTCATTTAAACTAAAACTAGGAATTAATAATTAATAATGTAAAATGTTATTTATTCTTTCATTTAATATTAAATAAATGAGAAATATTCGAAATTTAAACAGCAACAATATAAAACAACCGCATTTAAAAAATTGATACCTATAATCGAAATTCAAAAATAAATTTAATCCCTCTGATGTTTAGCCGACTTCGACAGAGTCTGGGCAGTATTCGATTTCAAATATAGATATTACATATATGATATTTTTGATGATATATATTTATTATATGAAAGGATGATGTAAAAAACTAAAACCTGAACTATGAACATTACAATATTTCATTTTCTTACCACTCAATTTTCAACAATTATTAACCTATTCATGACTTCCTCCACAATGAAGGATAATCAGTCGAGTTCCTTTATTTGACAGCATATTTGGCATACATCTGCTTGTTCCATCGGTCTATACCCCATATGGGGTTAAAATAATATTCTGAACAACTTTTTCTAATAATTTTTTTCGAAGCAAAAAATATCGAGAATCGGCTCTATTTGTCAATTCGTAGTAGGCTGATTATTTAAAAAAATGTGACCCATTACCCTGTATGACTGTGCAAAAATTCAAATCTGTATTCCTTCAATTAACGAAAATATGGAGGTGTCTTCATCTTATGTGCGACACACTGTATATGCAGTCTAGTGAAATATTTCTAGTTAAACTAGTCCGTCTTTTGCAAACCTTTATTTATGTTTTGAATAAATTTATTAAATACCGCAGAAATACGAAATTTCCTATTTCCGTTATAGCTTCTATAAGATATGAGAATTTAAATTTTTTATTGAAAAATAAAAAATTTGGCAACACAGTCGTATGTAATTTGAGCCATAGAATCCAAAAAATATCAAATGTATAGGGTGTTCCATTTAAAAAATCGAAGTTGGTGACATTTGTGGCGAAACCGAAAGTCAGCCATTTTGTTTTTATACGTCTGTCAATCCAAAATGGTGTCTCATATCTATGTACCAAATTTTATTCAAATCGGTTGAAAAGTGAAGAAGATATAGGCATGGCCCTAGTCTCATTGTCACCCGGTATAAGTATTGATAATCACTGGATATTTAATTTTTAGACAGTTCCGTTGAACATGCATATGGATAGGTACTTGAATTTTGACAAACACAAAAAAAATCTCATTACTAGAAGACGTTTTTTCATACAAGTATCTTTTTTATGACTGCCGTAAAAGTAAGAAATTGACTAGATTTTAAAAGCATATCTAGTAAAGCGCTGGTTTCTGAAAAACAGGCACATACGTCCCATTATTTTTTTTTATTTGTTTACATGTTCCTGCAACTTATGGAATTTTTTCCCGTGACACTTCTAGCCCCTTTTCGTTACCCATACTCTGGAACTACGGTTGTAGATCATTTTGTAACTACTACAGTGAGTTTACCTACTTGGGTTTACATTATTTTCACCAGGGTGCGTACTTGCCTGCCAGAAATAATCAATTTAGATCACAGAGTACACCATCTAATAAGAGGCGAAAGCTTGATCGGCTCCTTTGATGTTGGATACTACTTGAGATACACTGAGAAAAGTAACATGTGTTGATTCAAATTCTTACAAAACCGAACTACACTAAGAAAAATAATAGCGTTGATGAATATCCCTCCCCGTTATGACTAAAAAATATTTGACAGACTGAAGTAGGTACTGACAAACTATTTAATTTCGTAAATGTAATTGTTATCCATTTTTACCAATGTTTTAATATAAAATCGTCATTTTCTTATACATAGTCAATACAATATTTTTTAAATAAAATAAGAACCAAGAATGCATGACACATCGTATCAGTATAAAAACATATTAAAGTCTACTGAATGTTATCGGTGCATCATACACTGCGCCCCCCCCCAAGAGTCTTAAATTATTATTTTTTTCAATAGCGCTACAGCCCCCACCCGCTCCCTGATACGAGCCCCATCTTCTTATTTACTTAACCCTTTCTATACTAACATGAGTCTCTAAGGAAGGGGACGTAACCCCCCCCCCCCCCCCCCCAAGACCTTGTCTGTGGCCCCGCCGCTGGACACAATCGGAATAACGGAAATGATAATTGACATTGACAGTTAAACTAGTTTAATCGCGCATGCACATACAAAGTTTTCACCTCTTATTATAAGGTGTGCTCTGTGATTTAGATCTACACTTGTCATAACTGCTTTTTGACGTTTCCTTTTCGAAAATCAGGAGTTATGATTATATTTTTAAAAATTTTCCGTACTATTTTATTTATTTATCGTTTAAAAATAAATATGATTACATATTAACTAATCTCAGTACTAAACATGATGCTCAAAAATGCATCAATAGATAAAATCTTTAACATATTTTATTACATAAGCAGAAATTTGAATATTCTTAGTGATAAAGCTTTCATAAATGGCGAGTGGGTTTCAGCTGAAAGTAATAAAACCTTTGAAGTTACAAACCCAGCAACTGGAGATGTAATAGGTACTTTGCCTGATATGCACGATGCAGATGCCAAAAAGGCGATCAAAGCAGCTGCCAAAGCTTTTTTAACATGGAAAGAGACAACACCAAAACACAGGTCTAATTTATTAAGAAATTGGTACGACCTTCTTGTTTGTTGTCAAGAGGAAATAGCAGAAATCATGACTGCTGAATCAGGTAAACCAATTCCGGAATCACTAGGTGAATTAACTTACGGAAATGGATACGTAGAATGGTTTTCTGAACAAGCTAGAAACATTAGAGGTGAAGTCATTCCAAGTTCTCCAACAAGAAAAATGTTAGTCGAGCGCCATCCGATAGGTGTAATAGGTTTGATAACACCTTGGAACTTTCCCCAAGCTATGATTCTTAGAAAAGCAAGTCCAGCCTTAGCAGTAGGATGTACCTGTTTAATCAAACCCGCTGAAGACACGCCTCTAACAGCTTTGGCACTCGTTAAACTTGCTGAAAAAGCTGGAATACCAAAAGGAGTTATTAATGTAATTACCAGTAGTAGGCAGAACGCTCCTGCGATAGGAAAGTTGTTGTGTGAAAGCCCTTTAATAGCAGGATTGTCCTTCACAGGCTCTACAACAATAGGAAAAATTCTTTACAAACAATGTTCTGTTGGGGTGAAGCGACTTGCGTTAGAGCTAGGAGGTAACGCCCCATTTATTGTTTATAATGCTGCCAATATTGACAAAGCAGTTAAAGGTGCCATGTCTTCTAAATTTACAAACTGTGGTCAAACTTGTGTATCTGCTAATAGATTTTTGGTCCAGGATAAAATATTTGAAAAGTTTGTAAGTAAAATAGTAAAACAAGTCAAACGTCTTAAGCTCGGTAATGGAGCATGTGAAGGAGTAAATATTGGACCGCTTATTAATCAAGCACAATTTGATAAAATAGTTGAATTAATCAAAGACGCTTCTTCAAAAGGAGCTAAAATTTTAACTGGCGGTAAGCCTGCCTCAAATTTAGGTAAATTATTTTTCGAACCTACTGTGATTACTGGTATAAATAAAGATATGCAACTATATACAGAAGAAATATTTGGACCCATTGTCAGTATTATTGTATTTAAAACAGAAGAGGAAAGTTTAGAAATAGCAAATAATACAAAATACGGTTTAGCGGGATATTTTTATTCCGAAGATCACAAACAGATATTTAGGGTATCTAAAAAACTGGAAACGGGAATGATTGGGGTAAATGAAGACCGTATCTTTGCTATTGAGGCACCATTTGGTGGCATTAAAGAATCTGGAATGGGTAGGGAAGGATCTCATCATGCTGTTGAAGATTACACTTACCTTAAATACATTTGTTTGGGAAATTTAAAATAATTTTACGAATTTTTACGTTTTGTTAATTGAATTCATTCAGCCAAATTTATTTCTAGCGTATAAAACTTACCTGTACTCTTAAATGTTCTTGTGGATGATGATCAATGTCAAATGTTTTTTAAGATAAAATTAAATCAAAGATACTACAGAGATAAAAAATCTGTTAGTAGTTATTAGTACTCTCCCCCGAAAGGGGTGAATTTTTTTTTAAATATCAGCGGCAAATATTTAGTATTGGCCGGTGGAGGGGTTGGTGGGGATCGGAACCGATATTCAGTCCTACCATCGTGCTCAGCATCCTCAAAAATGGGGGGAAAGTGTTTTTCTACAGTGAAACCTTGTAAAGCGCATTTAACTCCTCTAGGGGTGGTTTTTGGCCGTTTTGAAGGGGATGCCGAGGTTAAAAACTTTTTTTACCCCCAAATTCGGTTTCAGCAGGGCTGCTTTGCTTTACAGTTGTGGGAAAACCCAGAAAAACCTCACAACATTATAGAATTATAGTATTCATTATCTATATATCTACAATAACAATAATTAGAGGAAAATAGTTATTTTTGTATTAAGTGCCTAAAATGGGTGTTTTTTTAATGCCACATGAGAGTGTTATTGATAGCCCATCAGATAAAATGCAATTTTTATTTTCAAAATAGTGTTTTTTTAAATAAACTTAAAAATAATTTAGAAAATGATTTATACAGGGTGTTTCATAGTTAAACCGACATACGTTAACTGTAAGTAGAGGGTACTTTGGTGATTCCAAATAACCTTGGTTACTGTGTCTAACGCCTTTAATAACCGAGATACGGGGTGTTTCATCCATTTCGGCCAATATTTTGATAAGCCGTAACTTTAGAACCACCCTGTAGATTTCTCTCATACTTAGTACAGGTATAGTGTGTTAATAGCCCAATCCTATAGTGTAAGAACTACAATTAAAATCCAGACCCGGATTAAGAAGAATTTGTAAAATTTTAAAATCCCCAAAACAACACCCTGTATATCAGAGTTTTGAAAATTGGGATGGATATTTGAAAAGAACGGAAAAAATGAGTTAAAGTGAAAAAAAATTTTTAAGTGCACTGGAGTTTTAAAGTCAAATTACATCAAATGCATTATTTTTACTATCACAAGCAATAACTTTCGAAATACCTGGTAGATTTCTTTTATATTTGGTACAGGTATCATTTTTTAGTAGCCCAATCGTATAATGTAAGAACTATACTACAGTTAAAATCCAGATACGGATTAAGAAAAATTTTTAAAATTTGAAAATCCCCAAAGCAACACGCTGTATATCAGATTTTTTTTTAAATTGGATCAAACATTCGAAACAAATGGAAAAAACTGAGATATTCTGACATCTTTTTATAAATGCTTTCGTTCTACATAGTATTAAACTTTTAAAGTTAAAATTCAATTAATGCAATACTTATTGTCATTTTCTTAAGTCATAACTTTGGAAACACTCTGTAGATTTCTTTCATATTTGGTACAGATAGATTGTTTAAATAGCCCAATCGTACAAAACAAGAACTAAAGTTAAAATCCAGATCCGGATTAAGAAAAATTTGTAAAAGTTGGTAATCTCTAAAATAGCATCCTGTATATCAGATTTTTTTAAATGTAATTGGATACCTATTTGAAAAAAGAAAAAGAAAAGAAAAAAGATGTGTTATACTGTGTTGAAATATTTTTATGAGTGCACAATAGCGTTCTATAAAAAAAATACAGATTTAATTTTTCGGATTAATTCCGGATACAAAACTCATTAAACTATCAAGTAGGCTTTTGCAATAACATATCTTTTTTCTTTTTTTTTCAAATAGAGATTATCAACTTTTACAAATTTTTCTTAATCCGGATCTGGGTTTTAACTTTAGTTCTTGTATTGTACGATTCGGCTATTTAAACAATCTACCTGTACCAAATATGAAAGAAATCTACAGGGTGTTTCCAAAGATATGACAATAAGTATTGCATTCATTGAATTTTAACTTTAGAAGTTTAGTAATAAGTAGAACGAGATGTGCATTTATAAAAATATGTCAGTATATCTCAGTTTTTTCCATTCGTTTTGAATGTCTGATCCAATTTAAAAAAAAATCTGATATACAGCGTGTTGCTTTGGGGATTTTCAAATTTTACAATTTCTTCTTAATCCGTATCTGGATTTTAACTGTAATTTAGTGCTTACATTATACGATTGGGCTACTAAAAAATGATGCCTGTACCAAATATGAAAGAAATCTACCAGGTATTTCGAAAGTTACTGCGTGTGAAAATGAAAAGAATGCATTTGTTGTAATTTGACGTTAAAACTCCAGTAGTAGAATGGGATGTTCACTTAAAAAAAATTTTCACTTTAACTCATTTTTTCCGTTCTTTTCAAATATCTATCCCAATTTTCAAAACTCTGATATACAGGGTGTTTTGGGGATTTTAAAATTTTACAAATTCTTCTTAATCCGGGTCTGGATTTTAATTGTAGTTCTTACACTATAGGATTGGGCTATTAACACACTATACCTGTACCAAGTATGAGAGAAATCTACAGGGTGGTTCTAAAGTTACGGCTTATCAAAATATTGGCCGAAATAGATGAAACACCCCGTATCTCGGTTATTAAAGGCGTTAGACCCAGTAACCAAGGTTATTTGGAATCACCTAAGTACCCTCTATTTACAGTTAACGTATGTCGGTTTAACTATGAAACACCCTGTTTAAATAAATATTTTGAAAATAAAAACGTCGAATGAATGAATGCTGTAAAAAAATGATAATTTTAAAAGTTTTATTAAACAGAGACAATGTTCATCATTTTAATTATTTTTACATCAAAAGTAAAAGTATAATGATGATAAATGTACAGGGATTTTTTTTTGTTATGCCTCTATTAATATATCTTCAGTTTTATAAAAATTAGTGAGAATTTTAGAAATTATAATTTCCTGTCAAATTTTCTATGAAAAAACAAAAAAAAAATAAAAACAAATGGCTTCCTGGGAAAGCTCAGAGCAGCGTGGGTAGCGACCCGACACCGGGTCGCAGAAAAATTTTACCGGCTTGCGAACAAAATTGTAAAAACACGAAAAAGAAATATAATAATAAAGATATAGGCAATAATATAAACAAGGGTGTCTTTTGTATACCTACTTATACCTGTGAAGCTGCGTTCTCAGCCTTGGTGTACTTAAAAAAATAAGTGTCGAAGCAGATTGGTTGTCGAACCTAATTTGAGAATAAAATTAACATCATTACCTCCTAATTTGAATTTTTTTTGTGATGAGAAACATCATCATCCTTCGCACTAAGGACAAAATATGTAAAACAAAGTTTGTAAATAAATGTTTTTCTTTCATAAGGTGCGTCGCGAAAAATTTTAAAACAGCGTACCGGGTCGCGGTCAAAAAGTTTGGGAAACGCTGGCTTAGGGTCTCCTCTTAAAAATACTTTCTTTTTACTTTAGTTTTTTCCGAACGCCTCGCCTGAATATTTGTATTCAACGGCTCGGCACGCGTATAGTTTTCAAATTCGCTTTCTTATTTTTAATAATTTTTTATAGTAATACAATTTTTTTTAAATAACTAAATTTTCGTGAAAATCGAATTGGAATGTTAAAAATGTACTTTAGACAAGTAACCTTTTCTACGAATATACTGACCATACATTTTGCGTTATCTTTAGAAAACCAATAATTACACACGTCGATAATTTTTTACACACAATAAAAAATAGGTATTTACACTTTATTTACTTCAATAATTCCAGATACTTAATTTAAAATCATAAAAAGTATATACCTACTTGTAAATAATAATTCCATAATACCCCGATATTTAACTTTAATTAAAATATTTACAAAACAATAGAAATGATAAATGAAAACAAATCCTTTATTTAAACAATAATTATATGACTATTCGGGGTATAAATACGTATGTTTCAGAATTTACTGTTTTACATTGTAACTAAATATTCGTTTTAAAATCCAATTACATATTACATCGCCGCGTATTGGTAGTTGCATAATCTAAAATGAATATCTAGCATCCATTGTAATTTGAAATAGAGGTTAGGAGTTACGTGAATGAGAACTGGGGCACAAAAATCACAAGTTTTTATTAATTTTTCTATAAATATAATTACGTTTGTTAAATGTATTAGATTTAAATGTTCAGATTGTTAAAAATTTATCTTGCGCAGAATCGCTTCTTAAATGATTTGACATTTCAATGTCGTATATCGAGATTACTGATTTCAGTTTCGTTTTTTTGATTCTGTTTGTTGTATACGACAGTAAATAGTTTGAAAGTGTAATTTATCAGTTAGAATGATGTTTTATAAAAGTGCTTTTACACATAGAATCTTAAATCAATTTCATTTTGTTACCAGAAATATGAATCTCCTAGCTAATAAAACTTATGTGAGTGGACAGTGGGTTCAAGCAGAAAGTAATAAAGTATTTGATGTTATCAACCCAGCAACTGGAAAAGTTATTGGTACAGTACCTGATATGGATGAAAAAGATACACAAAATGCAATCAAAGCAGCAGCTACAGCTTTTGAAACTTGGAAAGATACAACACCAAAATACCGGTCAGATTTATTAAGAAATTGGTACAATTTACTTGTTAAGCATCAAGATGAAATCGCAAAAATTATGACTGCTGAGTCTGGGAAACCGATTTCGGAATCACTAGGTGAAATCACATATGGAAACGGATTTGTAGAATGGTTTTCTGAACAAGCTAGAAATATTCGAGGTGAGATTATTCCAAGCTCCGTTCCATCAAAAAAATTATTAGTCGATCACCATCCAATAGGTGTAGCAGCATTAATAACACCTTGGAACTTTCCTCATGCTATGATTACTAGAAAAGCAAGTCCAGCGTTAGCAGTAGGATGTACCTGTATAATTAAACCTGCTGAAGACACACCTCTCACAGCTTTGGCGCTCGCTAAACTTGCCGAAGAAGCTGGAATTCCAAAAGGAGTTATTAATGTAGTCACTAGTAGTAGGCAGAACGCTCCTGCAATAGGAAAATTGTTGTGTGAAAGCCCATTAGTAGCAGGAATATCCTTTACGGGTTCCACACAAGTAGGAAAAATTCTTTACAAACAATGTTCTGCTGGAATTAAACGTTTAGGGCTGGAGTTAGGAGGTAATGCCCCGTTTATTGTTTTTAATTCTGCCAACATCGACAAAGCAGTTGAGGGCGCTCTTAGTGCTAAATTTAGAAATTGCGGTCAAACCTGTGTATCTGCTAATAGATTTTTAGTACAAGATAAAATATTTGATGAATTTGTGAGTAAATTAGTAGAACAAGTGAAACTTCTAAAAATGGGTGATGGAGCATGTGAAGGAGTAAAACTAGGCCCACTAATTAATCAAACACAAATTGAAAAAGTCACTGAATTAGTCAATGATGCCTCTTCTAAAGGAGCTAAAATATTAACAGGAGGTAAACCTGCTTTACAACTGGGTAAATTCTTTTATGAACCTACTGTTGTTATTGATGTAAATAATGATATGAGATTATATACAGAAGAAGTATTTGGGCCCGTTATTAGTATTATTAAATTTAAAACGGAAGAAGAAGGTTTAAAAATAGCAAATAATACAGAAAGAGGTTTGGCAGGTTATTTTTATTCTGAAGATTTTAGACAGATATTTAGAGTTTCTAGAAAAATGGAAGTAGGAATGATTGGAGTAAACGATGGGCTGATATCTGCTGTTGAGGTACCGTTTGGTGGTATTAAAGAATCAGGGTTAGGTAGGGAGGGATCTCATCACGGAATTGAGGATTATACGTATCTCAAATACACTTGTATAGGAAGTCTAGAATAATTATTTATGTTAGGTTGTTATTTAAGTTTAAAAGTCAGAAATGTTACCGTATTCCAGAATTTAATCAATGTTTTGTTTCAAAATTTAATTATTTGGATTTTCAAACTAAATCAATCATATTCTTTCAGTCCTTAGCAATACTGATACATATTAAATTTAATAACGATACTGGTTTGTAGCTGAATACTAATATAAAATGTAAAAATGTTTGGGGATGCAGCTGTGTATAGTGAAACTCTTTTTTACTTTGGTGAAACCTTTCAAAATTAATTTATTTCTTTGGTCATTCTAAAAAACATGGTGTAACTAATAATGAACAAATTTTTTAAAATACTTCCAGTATATGAGTATAAAATGATACAGCATTCTGAATAATATATTGATATATTATAATAATGATTTTTCTTACTTTTTAATAATCTTTATTTTCAAAATTCATATCTGACATTTTAAATCTCATCAACGTAAACAGACATCTCATAATTCCCAAAATTTGTTTTCTTAATTTATTTTTATCTTAAAAAGAAATAATAAAATCAAATTTTAATTTCTATTTTTCCCACTAAAATCTTGTATTTTTCTTTGATTTCTTTTCGTATTCTTAAATTTTCTTCCAATATCCAAAAATATTTTTTTAATTTAATCTTCCATCTAACCTCCCTGAAATTGGCGGAACAAAAATAGCGAAATTAATTTTTACTAACCTTAGAATTTGTAGCTATTTTGTTACGCAAAAAGTTTTTTTGTTACGCCATGTTTGGCTAAATTCAGATGACGTTAGCGAAACAATTCTCGAAAAAGTGATAAAATCGAAATACGAATTATTGCATCTTTTGTTGCTAATTTGTTACGCAAAAACTTTTTTTGTCGCTCTTCAATTTTTTGTTACGCCATGTTCCGCTAAATTAAGATGAAGTTAAAGTAACAATTCTTGAAAAAGTGATAATAATTCAATGAGTTTGGGTGGGTTACTTTATTACACACGGATGAAGTTTGCCGCACGAGCGAGCGGGCGAGCGAGTTCTGTAATCATCCGAGTGTAATAAAATAACTACACAACGAGTTGAATATAATACTTTATCTACCAATGTCGACAAATAATAGATTATTTATACCTTAAAAATATCTATTAAATCAAATCAAGAACAAACCATTTTTAAATGCTAAAGACACTATTAAGTATACGAATATAAATACTTATTTATATTAAATTAATTTTTACGTGTTATTAAATTAATAACACCTGTTATTTAAATTTAAAGTTATGTTGCTGCAATTCGAGAAATTAATTGTTGTTTGCATCTATATTTGATATGAACTTACTAGAACTAGCATATGTTGTTGGATTATTAATATTATTTTTACGGATTCGATGTAAAATTCCAGATATTAATAAAATATCCATTTCAACAAATTTGATAAAGTCTTTAGTGAATGAGTTTTACTGGCATTAATTTAATTTGACATTGACGTATAAATTAAAAGGTCGTGCTACATAGTAAATGTACATGCGTTGTTGATCTTGATTGGTTAAATTTAGTTGCCTAATGATTATTGGTTATTAAAAGTGAATAAAAGTTGAATTTTCATTATTCAACGCTTTTTAACCAATCAAATCAATTTTACAAACACACTATTGAATAATGAAGGTCAAATTACGGTTTTATTTTTGGTTTATTTTCTGTGTAAATCTTGAACCTGCTAGCAGTGGAGTCCAATCGTACCAAAAAGTCAATTTTGTATTTTTTGTAGAAGCCGCACTCTTACTTATAAGGGAAGTATCCAGCACTTTAGCAGTATTGAGAATAATAAGATATCAATATTTAGATTCGCACGTTTTCTGATTTTCTGCAACACCTGTTATCCTGAGAAAATGCGTTACCCTTCTTCACCTTTTCTTGGCGTAACAAAAAAAATTGAAGAGCAATAAAAAAAGTGTTTGCGTAACAAATTAACTACAAAAGATGCAATGATTCGGATTCCGATTTTATCACTTTTTCTAGAATTATTTCGCTAACTTCATCTGAATTTAGCGGAACATGGTGTAACAAAAAAAATTGAATAGCAACAAAAAAAGTTTTTGCGTAACATTAGCTACAAATTCTAATGTTAGTAAAAATTAATTTCGCTATTTTGGTTCCGCCAACTTCAGGGAGGTCTTTTATTGAGCTTTTAAAAAAATTCTAACATATTTATTAACTTAATTTAAATAATATCTTCAGAAAAAGAAGCTTTAATGCCTTTTATATTTCTCCACTCCATGAATAACTGTACCTACCTATCTTTTGATTTTTGGGGCAGCAACTGTAAGCAGGTAATTTTAGCCGCCGCCGATATTTCAGGTGGAGTAAATTCCATCAAAAATTCATCACTTTCCATTTTCACTACTAATTATTCATAACGATTGACAAACGCTGTGCGATATTAAAAAATATCACACGGCTGTGTGATATTGCTTCTTCTTTTGAACTTTAACGGGACTCATATAATATTTGTCACTTTCGAAGTGTCAAAACAATTCGGGAATTGCCATTTTCATAGGTGGTCATAGGAAAATTATATATT
The DNA here is from genome assembly GCA_949320105.2 of Crepidodera aurea. Classification (NCBI taxonomy): domain Eukaryota; kingdom Metazoa; phylum Arthropoda; class Insecta; order Coleoptera; family Chrysomelidae; genus Crepidodera; species Crepidodera aurea. Next base: position 25,550,197 of record OX439475.1, on the reverse strand, counting down.
ATTCTGAATGCTGTATCATTTTATACTCATATACCTACAGATAAGTATTTTACAAAAATTGTTCATTATTAGTTACACCATGTTTTTTAGAGTGACTGAAGATGAAATAAATTAATTTCGAAAGCTTTCACCAAAGTAAAAAAGAGTTTCATTATACACAGCTGCATACCCAAAAATTTTTACATTTCATATTAAATTTTATGTTATAGCGTGAAAAATGTCAATAAATGTAATGTTTAGTTAACCTGTTGACTACCAACCTCTAAGAGAAATCAAAAAATCTTTTACAAAGTAGAAGTATTTCTTAATTTAATAAAGTTTTACATTTGTACATATTGTACTACTATTTTTGTTTCCAATGTTTATAGATTTAGTTGATATACAAAATGGTTTAGAAATTATTTATTTTTCAACAAATCATATAGCCCAGTTGTCAGAGACTTTGACCTCTCATAAAATGTGATATCGCTGAAACTAGGCTCTTAGGTACTTTAAAGGGTGTAGAAATCAATAAAAAAAATCTTTGCTGCTCTTAAGTTCACAATTTCGAAAATTTGTTTTTTCCATATTTTTGGAAAAAAAATTCGAAAAACTAATAGCACCACGTGAAAGAGAGGAGACTCTAAGCTTTCTCAGGAAGCCATTAGTTTTTATTTTTTCTCTCATAGAAAATTTGACCGGAAATTATAATTTCTAAAATTCTCACTGATTTTTATAAAACTGATATATTATTAAAGGCTTAACAGAAAAAAACGCTTGTACATTTATCATTATACTTTTACTTTTGATGTAAAAATAGTTAAAATGGTGAACATTGTCTATGTTTAATAAAACATTTTTTTTTACAGCATTCATTCGCCGCCATTTTCAATAGTGTTTATTTATTAATATAAATCAGAAATTAAAGATTTTTTATCGTTTTCTACGCCCAAAAAAGTACCTAAGAGCCTAGTTTCAGCGATATCACGTTTTATGAGAGCTTTTGATCTAAATGTGGCTCTAGCAACTGGGCTAATAACATGCTGATTAAATTGTATCTAGCATGGAAATTATTTTTTATTATTGACGGGTTGAATAGTGATCCTTTCTAAGGAAGTGATAGTGTTTTTTATTGAGATGCTAATCACTCCCAAAATAATTTTCGGAAGTCAACATGTTAGTGAAAAATTACAGTATAGTAAGGTATATTAGCAGATATCCAAGTGATAAATAAAACATTTTTTTAATTACATGAACAAAATATTAACATCTAATTACACAATAGACAATTCCTAGTATAAAAAAAATGTTTTTTTATCATTTCATTATTGTAGAACTTTATATGTAATTTATCCCACAATCTGTTTTTATATGAAAATATTCAAAAACATTGCTGAATCTAGGATAACACATTATTGCAAATATCAATAAATTTCAATATTTGATAAATAAGGTATGTAATATTAACTTTAATTAAACTGAAAATTAATAAATAAATTATGATTATATGAGTCAACCACTAAATCAATAGATTATAATTTAATATATTAAATAATTAAACAGAGTAAGTTATCCATCCAATAAATAAAACGCCTCAAAGTCAGTACCACAAATTTTAATAATCATACACATAAGGGGGCAACTAATTTCGGCAGACTGCCATCGTCAGGCCTATAATGACGGTATATAATCAGATAAACAAATTTTAACGACATCAAATAATCCTCTTACCCATAGGGTACTGAGGTAAAAAAAAGAAACATTAAATAACTTCAAAAACTTTGTAACTAATTAACTAACATGAGGCAAGGGCTACAGTTAAACTAAAGCATCCCTAAATCTTCCAACATAACTCATTGTCCCATTATTATAAAATAATTATTAAGACGTTTATTCAGATTCAATAATGTTTTAGAATAGAAAAATTCAAAATCAATCCCACACATTTATTTAATAATATCGACGACTAGTTTCGGTTCAATAATAACCATCTTCAGGTCTACAATTGTGAAATGAATAATCTCCACTTCTTAATGTTTTTAGATGTTTAGATTTAATTTATGATTAACTTCAGTTTGAAATAAATTCTAGCACCTAGTTGATAGTGATATATAACCAAATGTCTTCCAAAAAGTCTTCCAATTGGTAAACTAGCAATATTCAAATGTATACTGCTAAAAATATAAATAATGTTGTCAAAAATTAATAATTGTAATGTTAGTAAGTTGTTAATACATTTTATAAAGGATCTATCAAATGTCTTGCAACTGATTTTTCTGAGAATAAATATTTATGTATGTCTTAAAGTTCAGACATTAAAGAATAATTATACAGGGTGTGACAATGATAAAAATATTTCAAAAACAAATTGTTAACCTAGAGATAAAGTAACTATAAAGGCAAATGAATATATATTTCTGACCGTATTATAAAAAACTGCAAACACAATATAAATATTAACGTTTCTAATATTCGTACTAAAATATATAAAATTGAAAATTGGGATGTGAAAATTATTTAGCTTTCTTTTACTCAATATCTAAAATTAATATTTATAGCATTTTCTCGCATAAAAATTAGTGCCAGTTTTTAAATATAGAGAAACACAATGTTATATTCTCTTTAGAATTTGACTTCAAAATTTCCATAAAATTGTAATTTATGTATCAAGGGCCTTAATTCTCGAAGACAATTGCCTGAAGTAAGATGATAAAATGTAAGTTAAGTGTAAGTTCCTATTTAAAAGAAACAAAATAGTGCAGCAGTTAATTTTTTTAGCTTTAATAAAATAGATAGTTGGAAACTACCCTAAATTAGTAACTTTGCAAAATAAATCTTATGCTATGAGAAGAATTTTTTGTAATATTGTTAAAAATTCCCGAATCGAAAGACAAAGTTTTATGTTAAATTTTGTTTAATGCTGTATTTGTGATAAATAAAGTGTATACAAATAATACTTGTTTTTTGTTTTAATAATGGTACCCCAATTTCTCCCAAAGAATAACATTTAACCCCTTAACGTGTGAGCTCGAGTTAATTCGAGCGAGCTAAATTGACCAAACTGTGCATACTCAAGATAATTCGAGCGGCGTCGTATTGTATGAGGCTGTAATTCTCACACTCGAAAATAATCTAGAATTGAAAATAACAATATGAAAGAAAAAATTTATTCGTGATATATGAAATACTTGCAATGTTGGTCTATGTGCTGCACTTTGCTTCGAAATATATTATTATTATTCCTGTTGAAAGAGTATAAATAAACTTTTATTGATAAAAATATATTTCTTCGAAAAGAAAAATAAGAAAAGTCCATGTAAAAATAATAGTTAATATAATTTTAAAGCTGCAGTGTGTTTCAAGTATATCAGTGATGATTTGTTGAAGTTATGTTTTTGGGCAGCTTGAAAAATGTAGTTTTGAGATAAAGTTTTACGAGCATTATTTAATTACAATTTCTTATTTACCTCTAATCTGCTACATATAATTGACCTATATTAATTATTCTACAAAGAACCCCGCACAAATCTTATGGGTCAAATTGGCTGAAATTTGGATATGTTGTTCGTTTCGGCATCCTGAGCAAAAGTCTAAATGGTCACAAAGCTCAATTTTGCGTATTTCGGCTCCACGGATTTAACATTATTTACTACTTAAAAAGGTAATCTTTTCAAAAGTTTAGTATTTGCTGCGTTAAAAAAAAGTACCCTCTTATGTTTTCGAGGTCGCTGCATTTAAATTTAATGCCCATATAATAATATTGACAGTTGACAGCTGTCAAACAGCATGTAACAATCAAAATTGATAAAATTAATATGTAAACATATGTTTTTAAGGTTGCTCAATTCAAATCTGTTGTCAAAAAGATGATATTGACAGCTGGCAGCTGTCCAAACAACAAGCAATAATCAAAATTCATAAAATCCACATGTAAATATATGTTTTGAGGTTGCTGAGTTCAAAACTGATGTTAAAAAATCGATATTGACAGATGGCAGCTGTCAAATAACTATTAAACAGCATGTAGCAATACAAAACGATATTTTAAAAACAACTGAAGCATGATTGCTGCCACCTAATTATTACTCTATCTTGACACATTATCATGCACAGTCAAATATTTAATTAACGATAGTACTCAACTGTCAATATCGTCTTTTTGGCATCAGATTTGAATTAAGCAACCTTAAAGACATGTGCTTATATGTCAATTTTATCAATTTCGAGCTTTGGAGCTGAGCCGAAATATGCAAAATTGAGCTTTGTGCCCATTGAGACTTTTGCTCAGGATGCCGAAACGAACAACATATCCAAATTTCCGGGAGCCAATTCCCATAAGATTTGTGCGGGGTTCTTTAATCTTTTTCTTTTGTCCGAAGAAAATTAAAATATTCAGAAATAGAAACTTTAGGTATAAGGAATGGTTAATAAAAATGGGAGTAAGGTAACAGTAGTCTTCGACAGCGATATAAAATATAGGGTGATCCATTTGAAATTACTGAGAAAATAATGTACTTTAGTTTTGACTTACCCTATATTCGATTTAATAAATATTCGCAATTTCGTTCGTGTTTATAAACTTTGACTTCAGTAGATTATTATTCTTATACTCCTTTTTAATTATACAGGAACTTGTTAACTTGTGTGAACTTGTTAAGATTTCCACATAGAATTGGTTATAACTTTTTAAATACCCTTTATAACATACTATAATCTTACATTGTAGTAATGGGGAGGTAAAGCGGATTTTAGTTTTAAGGTAAATACAGGGTGTTTCATTTAAAAAACATAACTTTGATCTGACACAGCGTTATGGAACACCCTGTAACATTGTAACTTTTGTAATGTGAAGCTGAAAGCTGCCTACAATTTTTATACATATTTTTTTCTGGTATTTCTTATGATAACACAGCTACTGAGCTTTATCACACTAATCAATCACCCTGTATATAAATGATATAAAATTTATTGGCATTATTTGAAGCTAAAGCTAACTTTTCTAGTTGTGACGATTTCAATTTTACTTATATCGATATAAAATTGAAAAAAAACATTTTCATAAAAAAAATTGTTGACTCAAAATAAATTATAATAAATAAATAAAACGCATCCAAGTCAGTACCGGAAAATTTTTAATAATCATAAACATAGGGGGGGGGGGCAACTAGTTTCGGCAGACAAAGTTTGGGTAAGTGGATTATCTGATGTAAAAATTTTGAGTAAGTGGATTATTTGATGTAAAATTTTGTTTATCTGATTATATACCGATATTACAGGCCTGATGATGGCAGTCTGCCGAAACTAGTTGCCCCCTACGTTTATGATTATTAAAAATTTTGTGGTAGTGACTTAGAGGCGTTTTATTTATTAAAACATTGGCCACATTTGAAAAAAATGGATAACTTACTCTGTTTAAATTATAATAAATTTTTAAGCACGAATACTAAAAATGTATTATTTTTTTTTAGAATCCAACAGGTAGACGGCGGATTTTTCGAACGGTTCGGATCACTCTTTAGAGAACAGGCAGAATTCCAAGAAGCCCAAGAACAGATTGAAAAGAAAAAAGTTGCTGAAGCTGCAGCCGTAATTGTTTCAGAGAAAATCGATGAAGAAAACGACAATGAACAGCCTTTACCCACAGTGGAAAGCGACGAAATCTCAGTTAGTTCCGCTGATTCTGAAAACGATGTCGAAAAGGACCAAAGTGATCTTATAGCAACTGCTTGGAATGTGAGTATATTTTTACATTTTCGTACAATTTGTACTATACTATAAAACAGTGTATGCAAGGGATGCGTAGTCCCTTTTTAGGTTCATTTTTCAATTTGAGAGAATGAAAAAATAAGTAGGTTTTGGTAAAGGTCTAATCTGTTCCCATTTTCTCACTTTTTCAAAATTTCATTTAGTTTTTTCTAAAAAAAATCGCAAAATTCCATGTTTTTCGATGATTTTTCCCATTTCTTTTAGAGAAGAACCAAAGCAAATTTCGAAAAAGTAAGAACACTGTGATATACAAGGTATAACCCATCACTCAGTATATCGTATTAATGTTATTGTTTAGATATTCTTATTGTTTAGTTATTGTTATTGTATAATAAACCGACATGTACGGCAAGGGCGGGCGTCCATGAACGGCGAGTGAACTGTCTTAAGTTCACTCGAGTATAAGGTCGGTGCTGAATATATATACCTGTATTATTGTAGACATTATTAAGACACTAGATAAATATTATGTAGACATATATCTAACATCCTAGATATAAGACTAAATGTTATATCGAGTAATTGTGTTCTTTATCGTTACGGGTTAATCCCGAATATAGTTATTGTTAAGGTAGAGTTTGATTCTTCTCCCTTCACTAAACTACCCTACGACATTTACATGTCACATGGCGATCCTGCCAGTCCGTTAGTTTACATGTCACAACACCTTGATTAGATCTTTACCAGTAGTACAAGTACAAGCCCCTTTCACAGTATGGCAATAGTGTCAGTTTCTTAAATAACATAGATTAAAAAGTGCTACAGCCCTAGTAGCTGAGACTTCATTTAAAAATGAAAATGACTTAGAAACATTGATAGAAAATAACCGTCGAGTTTAAAAATGTGTTTGTATTTTGTTACTACGTTTAGATGATCTCGAGAACAAACAAGAGAAAATGTATTTTCAGAAATTTAACAGATTGAATCACTCGAGGTGATTCCCTTATTTTAAAGTTCTTCTAGTAGGAATATGTCCATTTTAAATTAGATCCTGCTTGTCTCAGTCCTTTATTTACACACAATTTTTGTAATTCCATGTTGTTGATCTTAACCAGATTGAAACTTTGGATTGGTCTTTTTCTTCGAGACTTTGTTTTTATTTTTTTAGAAACCCTGACAAATTTTCTAATTTACATTGTCACCAGAAAAAGTCTAACTATAAAATCGTACTATTTTAAAGCTGAAAAGAAAATCGAAAATTATTTAATATGCAGCCAGTCTTGGATTTAAAATCAAATCAAATGTAAATTTCAAATTTGCATAAGTTAAATGAGTAATTGAAATCGGCTACAATATATAAACAAGTCATAATTTATTATATTTGGTAGGTAGTTCTAGTTGAAAACATAACTAAATATAAATCGTAAACAATAGTTGACAAAAATAGAAGTTGATTCTTCGTATTACCCATCAATTAACATATAAATCTGTTCACTATTTTCTTTGCAATAAAAATATTTATGTAATTGCACACAGGGCGAGTCACGGTAGGCGCAACGGTCCATTGTGGCTAAACGGTTAATATTTTGAAAAGTTTGTTTATTCATGGATATGTGGGTTGATAAAGGCTACAAAAATTATTTTGAATTATACAAGTTGTCCCAAAAAAGTGTGGCGTATCAAAGTTTTATTTCTTATGGAAGACGCTATATTTTGTTGCATTTATAGATTTTACGTTAAAAATAAGATAAACTTTCTTAAGTATTCCCTACACCTAATGTTTTTAGTTTTCGAGATATTTTGATATACTAAGTTCGAAACCTATGGAATCAGCCAAATCCAATTTTAACTGAAAAAAAATAGACTAATAATTGAAAGCAATAATAATTTAGAGTTGTTTAAAATTATACAGGTCGTCCAAAATGGGGCGATTCTCTAATGACATATTCAAACGACAATATCCTTCTTATTTTAAATAGGACACCCTATATTTTATAATCCTATTATGTAGCAAATTTTATTACCTTTTAAAAATTATAAAAGTCTAATTTTTTTTCACGTCTTTATGATACACCCTGTAAACTTGAACAAAAAAGGTATACTTGTTTTAATAGCATAAATTCAGCTCATTTCGAGATATTCGCATTTAAAATATTCTAGCCTATTTAATTTACTTTTCACATATTTCAACATAGTAGGCTTTGAAACTAAAACGAAAATGTACAGCTGTCAAATAATTAATTGTTGGATGGCAGCAGCAAGTCCAGAAAAATTTAATTGTGCATAAACACAAATCATATCTCTCATTTCTGAATCAGAGAAATGGTTGAGTCGTGGCATTTTCATTATCTACTTAGATGGAATTTAGTGAACAAAATTACATCTAAAAATTAATTGTTTGACAGCTGTACATTTTCAATTTAGTTTCAAAGCCTACTATGTTGAAAAATGTTAAAGTAAATTAAATAGATACTTACTGTGGCTAGAATATTTTAAATGCAAATATCTCGAAATGAGCTGAATTTATGCTATTAAAACAAGTATACCTTTTTTGTTCAAATTTATAGGGTGTATCACAAAGACTTGAAAAAAATTCAAAAAAGGTCAGGAATAAAAAAAAAATTGATACTTATCTTCATCCAGCAGAGTGTAAGTGGCGCCGTCTTTATCTAATTTCAAAATTGATAACACGCTTATGATTTACTAACTTAAAAATATAACCATACCAAATTTCAAGTCAATATATTAAATAATAAAGAAATTATTGCAAAAAAAACGAAAAATAAATTTTATCTTCAACACCCTGTATCTTAGTAGTGGATAACATTTGACACAGAGTTATTTAGTAAAATATTAATATTTCGAGGTCCTGAACCTATGATTAAAATATTGACCGTTCCTTATGATACACCCTATATAGCATTTGGCCTAGTTCGAAAAGTAGTTCAAACTTCTAATATTGAGATTCAATTATATTCTGTAATATAAATATTAGAAAATACCATTTTGGTCCAAAAAATTCTTGATTATTTCAAATATTGATTGTAATACACCAGATATAGCCTGAGAGACCAACTATAATCTAATTTTACATGTCAATCTAATTTAATCACCGCTGTTTTCTTATTGGCTTCCTTGATTTAATTGATGGGTTTGTCGACTCATATCATTTAGAGTTTGCAATTTCACACCGACATTACGTAACGAAACAAATTTAACTTTTTTCATTACCTGTATCCTGTATAATAGTTATAAAAATAAGCAAATTAGGATATTACAGCTTTATGGAAAGGGAGAGTAGCATAGGCGTCACTAGAAGGGTCATAACCATAAAAAAAATAGTGCTGAATATCTCGAGGGAAATTGAATTTTTTTTATCCATTTTTGGAAAATATTAAACAATTACATTATTTTTGAAAAATTAGCAAAACTAAAATGTTGGTATTTTGAGTTAATTAATGCATCTACGTATTTTTTAGAATGTTTTCCGGAAAATTTCCCGAGTTTTCCGGCAAGAATAACTCGGTCAAATAAATAAATAGTTAAAATAAATGTTGAAAAAGGCTTAACACTATTTTACAGAGTACCTAATTTTTTTAAATTTTTTTTCAAAAAACCTATTACATGAAAGGAAATCATTTTACAAAAAATTTACAGGAATGAAGAAATGTTTAGAATACGATTTTTTGCAATTGTTTTATTTTATATTTTAAAAGATTATCCCCTCTTTGGAAACTAGTCATTTTTTAAGTTTTTTCTCGTTCTTGCATTTTACATTTGTACCTGTCTCTTGAAAATAATTTTCTGAACGACTATGGATAATTATTTTGTTTATGATTTCAATTTTCGAATTACGTTTTGTGAAGTGGATTAGAAATTTTATAGAGTCGTAAAATCCAATCTTTTTTTGAGTCTGGTTTCTAGAACTTAATGCAAATATTTGGGATATCGACGTTATTTTATGGATAATTTTTATACACTCAAGTGATCTGGCAATTTTTTTGGTAGTATGTCGTAATTGATAAGAGTTACCAGGGAAGAAAGAAAAATATTCAATGTTTGGTACTTTCTAATTATTTAAAACCGCTTAATCGTTTAGTTTCACACACATTGCCCAGCTCCAGAAAATATAGACGCTGTTACATGCTATATAGTCCAGCTGTTATTTCATTCTAAATTAATGTACTGTTGTTTTTTAGTGTCTTTGGTTGATGCTTAGACATCTGGAGTAACTGTTTGCCCTTTGCCCTTTGGATTTTATATAAGCATACTGTATCAAATAGATTAATAGTAGAATAGCACTTTACAACTTTTTAGTACCTTCTTTACATGAAAAAACTTTTATCTTGTACCAACCAACCCAGATATAGCCAATATAATTAGTATTACTTTTACTTCATTGAACAGGTAAAATGATTGAGAAAAAAATTGAAACGTTTTAAATATTATTAAATATTTTAATCAGAGGATTAAAAATCTTCATTAAATTCTTTAAAAAAAACTTCCAAATATTATTTCCAAAAATAAAAATATAAAAGTTTAAAATCAATTTCTCATTATCTAGTCGAGAACACGCTAAATAGACCAGTGCAGATAATTTTTGAAACCAAATAAAATAATAGTAGGATGAAACTCATTGGATAAGGAAGAGAATATGACAAAAATGAGTTATAAGTTAATAAGAAAATAAGTTACAGGCGCTCTGGGGTCGGGAAGTGGAAGAGGGGAGTTTTTAAGGGTAGAAAACTGTTTATCTCGATTTCCGGCAAAACTAAAAGTCCTATGGAAAAAAGTTAAATGGTAAAGTTGTAGGTAATAAAAAGATCTACTACTTTTGTATTTACACTTTTTTCACATAACCTCAAAATTTATGTGAAAACTTGAAATAACCAAGTTTTTTGTTTTTTATTTTTATCTTTTACAAAAAAAAATTTTTTTCACGAAATTTGGTGTAAACTTACCTTTTTATGTCTCAAACGCTCTGTAATTTTTTTGTTTTAAAATATTTATTTTTTTAACCTTATTTTGACTTAATAGCGAAAAAGCAGTCTAATTTTCAATCGAAAATTCTCACTTCAAAATATCTGCTTTTTTAAAAAACTCGGTGGGCTTTTTGTTCGTTGAAATCTCTACTTTTTGATGGTGTAAAAAAAATATACATTACTATGGTAAATGTTCTCAAAAAATGCAAATAAGAAACGAAGAAAACTCCGAATTTCTTTTTTTTTTAAATCATCATGTACAATTTTGAGCTATTTATTTTTTATACTTTAATTACTCTTTTGTTTATCAATGTAACACGGTAATTACGTTTTTCGAGTAATTAAAGTATAAATAAAGTATAAGTACATGATGATTTAAAAAAAAAGAAATTCAGAGTTTTCTTAGTTTCTTATTTGCATTTTTTGAGAACATTTACCATAGTAATGTATATTTTTTACACCATCAAAAAGTAGAGATTTCAACGAACAAAAAGCCCACCGAGTTTTTTAAAAAAGCAGATATTTTGACGTGAGAATTTTCGATTGAAAATTAGACTGCTTTTTCGATATTAAGTCAAAATAAGGTTAAAAAATAAATATTTAAAGGATAAAAATAAAAAACCAAAAACTTGGTTATTTGAATTTTTCACATAAATTTTGAGGATATGTGAAAAAAGTGTAAATACAAAAGTTGTAGATCTTTTTATTACCTACAACTTTGCCATTTAACTTTTTTCCATAGGACTTGTAGTTTTGCCGGAAATCGAGATAAACAGTTTTCTACTCTTAAAAACTCCCCCTTCCCGACCCCAGAGCGCCTGTAAATTATTTTTTCTTTCATGTTTATTATATTCTCTTTATTTTCCAATGGGTTTCATCCTACTATTATTTTATTTCACTTTTTACCATTTTCAAAGCTATCTGCACTGGTCTAAAATGACCGTATCTATTTTTAAAAGTTCATTAAAATTTGTATGTTGATTGACGATCTAAAGACTCATTTCATTCAGATATGAAATACTTCATGATTTTTTGGAAACAGTTAAAACTGTTTACGATACAGAGATGTAATTATGTACGTTACAATATGTGTATACTCAATAATTCTTAATTTAAATGCCAAGTGTACAGCTTTGACCCCGAACGAATAAAAAAACTTTTATTTTTATTTATTTTTTTGTTATGTATTTTTCTAAATCGATTATTTTTTATTTATATTTTCGTTTATATTTAGGATGTAATTAAAATCTAGCAGTTAACATTGTTGCGATATAACATTGTTCTTGTATACATACTGTATGTACCCATTCCCACTCTCTAGTATTATTTTATCGTATATTTAGGCAGTTGATTTTATTCTACAGGTGTTTTTGGGGTATAACAAATCATACATTGTTATTTTGACTTTGGCAGATATGATTTCAAAAGTTTGACAGACAAAATATGTCCATATAATCCGCGACTGGAATAATTGAACATTCCATACTTTATCGAGGCAATAAAGCACTGAAAAGGCCAAAAGTTCGGAATCTTTCGCACTAAGATGGAGCGGAATGCGGTTTTTTGCATTCGCTCCCAAAAAATTTTTGTAAAAAATGTACCTACTTTGTATCTTATATAAACCGGAAATTGCATTGCTGCAGCCAAAAATGCATTAAAAAAATGTCAGAGCTGGCCAAATTGACCCAAAGCCGACCTGGAGCTCCGTGGGACTCTCCCAAAATTCACGCGGGGGAAGAGAGAAACTCAGCGCCCGGGGGTTTTTTGGCCCGCTGAATTCAAATATGGCATCGGCGAACACCCCCCGGGCACCTGGTGCGTCGGAACCTGGACGTGGACGTTTTCCCGGCAAGATTGCCAAAAACAACCCGAAAATAATTGTGGGGGCGTTTTTTGGGGCGCCGAATGCAAATTTCACGTCGAAAACGACCCCCTGAACACCTGGTGCACCGGAACCTGGACGCGGCCCTCATCTCCGTGGAGTTTCCTCACACAATCGAAAAAGACGAACCAAAAATCGTTATAGGGGGTTTTTTGGGGCGCTGAATCCGAATTGCACGTCGAAAACGACCTCTTCCCAACACCTGGTGCACCGGAACCTCGGCCTGAACGTCGTCTCCGAGGGTTTTCCTCACACAATCGAAGACGACGAACCCAAAATCGTTATGGGGGGTTTTTTGGGGTGCTGAATCCGAATATCACGTCGAAAACGACCCTCCCAACACCTGGTGCACCGGAACCTTTATCTTGACACCGATGTCATTCCCATGAATGTCAACCAAACTTTATGTCTTAGAGAATGAAGTCAATACTGGAATTGTCGATTCTAGTTAAATTATGTGAGGAGGAAAGATATTGAATGAATAGAAAGTCATTATTTATGTAATTGGAGTTTAAAATTTTTTTATTGAACTCAAATCAAATACAATCTAACTGTAACTTTACCTTACCTCATTAATTAATAACTTTAATTTTTAAATAAGTAACTAAATATCAAATTCTTCATCAACTGACACATCGCTAGTCTGTTCATTTTCTGTTCGATTTAGTTTTTTGCGATCGTGTCTGGAAAACCCTCGGAGACGACGTTCAGGCTGAAGTTCCGGTGCACCAGGTGTTGGTAGGGTCGATCGGTAGGGGATAAATTCACAGCACTGTGAAATACATTTGGTCAAGTAGCCGATACATAGATAATTTATACTCTTCACACTCTGGCACCCGAGCTATAAACTAAAGGAGAACACTTCTTTGTGGCCAGATAGACCCTGCACCATTTCGTTTAGCTGCAGTATTCAAGTTTTATCTTGTATCAAATTATTTTAATTTCTTTTTAATAATAATAATTTCCTTTATTGCCAACAAACAAACAAACAACGTCATGGTAAATGCAGCTACTAAATGGCGTAGATTAATTATTATGAATATGATTATTTTAATTTTAAACAAAATGAATCCACACAGTAGTTGAAAAAGTGCAAAATTGGATACAAATAATAGCGTATTGGATAATTAGTTTAAATTTAATATTCCGGTATTTTAAATTTTAACATCTGTTGGAATTTCTAAAAAATGAGAGTGTGTTTATGATTTCACCTTCATCCTGTCACACTTTATTCTGACCCACTCAAATTAGATTGATCTATTTTAAACTACGTGCATCCTAACCCAATTTTATTTTTACGTTCTACAAAAAAAATGCATCTCCTTCAATGAAGCGTTTATTTTGAAATACTACTTCAGAAGTAACGTTTATTTTATTTTGGTACTGGTTCTTAGATTACTATTTTTCAAAAGTCATCCCAAGGCCGTATATTTTTTTACTAACTTCACAAAATTATTAAAACCTGTTCCAATGTTTATCCTGCCAAGCCCTTTTTTATTTCTAAAATAAATTAAAATAATTGCAAACAAAACAAATTATCTTCGATGGAGAATAATTTATGTTTGGAATGTTGTAAGGTTTGCAAATTGTTTTTTTTTTCTACGATCACTATTCAAAGTAGATTTTTGCATATTCAAATCTAATTGGAAAGTTTTTACGATCTGTCATAATTTGACTTTATTGGCTCTTGCTTATTTTCATCTATACGCCTTCTCATTTCGATTTCGCTTGACACGAGCGCCGGTAAACAAACATAACTGTTAACTTACGGTCCGCGCCACAAGATGTCGTTCCATTCCATTATTTTGAAATTAGCCATTCCTCTGCTTTGGAATAGCTCCTTTGACAGTATGTTCTAAACGAGTTAATCGTTCATCACATTTTTGGAATAACTGCTCCTGTTTCTTAAGTTGTTAAGATCAATTGTAAAGTTGGGTCAGTAGTTGATTTAATTTGTGTCCTAACATTATTGTTTTTACTGGCATTTGATGGTCCTGCAACAGCTTGGTTGTAGTAAGATGACCTATTTTCACTTTTTTGAACTTGATTTCCGTTATTCCTTCTTTGTACTGAAGAGTCAGTTGTACTTGTCGTACTGGTTGTCTAGGTAAAGATGGTTTCTTCATAGTATCAGTTCTAATTTTTTGTATTTGTTTAGCAACGATACACCCTCGATAATTAGCAGGATGGTTACCGCCGCAATGAATGTATTTTGGTTGTACATTTTCTGGCTTGGTACATTTGACACATCTTGGTCTTTAGCACAGAAACCTTGTATGTGCCCATAGCCCTGGCATCTCTTACATTGGGGAACTAATTTTGTTTTTTTAATTTGTTTAATTTCAACACTGATTCCCAGTATATCCGTAATACTATAGATTTTATTTACTTCTTCATCTTGTTTAAATGACAACATAAACATGTTTAGCGGTTGCTTAGTTTTAAACTTAAGTTTTTTAGTGGCTTCTAATACCTTATATCACCTTCTTCGAAGGTCATCTATAATTGCTTTTGTTGTATAGTATTTGTTTTGTTTACTAAACAAATTTTTTCATATTCGGAATTTTTCCAAGCACTGTATAGTGCTTGTTCATTTTGCTATCTCGCACTATTTTCCTGAAACAGTGCAATATTATGTTGAGCTACATCCACCATCGACACCCGAAACACAGGCGATTGCTGATGCATTGTCACACTTTATTTATTGCAATATAATAATTTACGGCCGTGTCATTGACCTCCGGGTATCACTTACGTAACATGATAGTCGATTTTAACTTTTGTTTTCGTATCGAAAACGCTTTAGAATACTTTTTTACACTTCAAAGGTAGAAAAATTGTACGAAAATTATCATGTCAGTAATGTAAGGGAAGAAATTAGAGAGGATGGGTTTAGATTAATTCTCGGTACTGTTTATGGGAATCTCCACTAGAAAAAATGTGAATTTGACAAATATACGCCTGCCAATTTCGATTTCGCTTGACATACATATAAGTATAAATCAATTGCCGAATGTTTGTCAGGATAAGGTTTGTATTAAAGAAAAAAATTGGGGTTAAAAAATCTTCATATTGAGTGAGACAGAGGGCAGCAGGAAATCTTCAAGAAATTGACAGATTGACGTTTAGTAGTTCAGTTAGCAAGCGATGATTGGCTGTAAAATTGTTTAAAATCTTTTTCGGTCACCCTCGTAACAAAATTTGCTCTTCCCGGGAAACTAAAACTATTTCCTCAGTTTCTTGTTTAAAACCAATAACCATAACAAAAATCCAACAGGATATAACAGTTAATAAACATCTTCTACGTAAATAAAAACTTCCCAAGTGAAAATTTCTTACGTTGCGTTTACGAGAATAGATTTTGGCACATTGGCTAAAAATCTCGACGTTTGATCACACGTTCTGCCTACCCTGTTTCGAAACGTACGTACCTGGTGCTCGCTATATTTTTTTTCAGCCGTGGCAATGGGTTCAGGGTAACGGTTTGCGAAAAATTTTAGACTGAACAAAATTTTTAGTAAAAATGATGATGCGACCGTGTGTGTCAGAGTGCAATTTAAAAAATAGTGGGGTGATAGTGAGGTTACCGGGGATGGGAAAAAATACTTTAAACAGGAATCCCTTTAGGGGGATTAAAAAAGAGGAGTTACAAAGGCAAACGCAAATATATTTGGCTAACATGACTGTAAGTCGATTTATTTTATGTCTCAATTTATTTTTCGAATTAATATATTAGATAATCGATTATTTACATAAAATTTGAAAATAAAACATGCATCACAAATGTTTATTTCACTGAAAATATATTAATTATGAAACAATTTACGAAACAAAAACATATGTACAGGCCGCCCTAAAAAGATGTGTTATAAATTATACCTCAATTTCTAAGGACAAAAATAAGTAGATTAAGCCAATTTACCTGCATTTATCTAAAAAGAGTGAAAAACCTCTTAAAATTAAAAATGAAAAACGGTTTTCTTAATATTACTTCCAAGTGGCTTAACTTTGTCTAATAAAAATTTACACGATATATTATCAGTGACCAATATTTGGATAAATTTTGACTCTTTCATAGCTCTATCTTATAAAATTGAGTAAATCTTGGACCGCTACTGTTTTGTTTTTTTTTTTTAAACAAAAACCCCTTTGACATATTTAATAGTAAATGCAAAACCTTTTAATAAATTCTAGAATACCAAAAATTGTGTTTACCGAATTCCATGTGCATGTAATAAATTATATAGAGGAGAAACATCTAGACGTTTTCAAATAAGACTTAATGAACATCAACAAACAAAGAATTCGAAAATAAAAAATATGTGTGAACATGTTTGGGATTAGGTACTTTGATCACTACTGCACGCCACTGGACGAAACTGAAAACTAATTATTCCTTTTAAAACAAGCATTTTACGACCTGATAATACTCGTAAAGTTTAATTTCAATTACATCACTAGAAACTTATTGGAAATAAATTATTTTAGGTTTTTAAACTTTAATATCGTGTATTTTGAAAAGGGTGCTTTTACGGATATAAGTTACCTACCTCAATGTGCAATGATTTGGCACATAGTCCAGTAAATTAACGCCAGAAAATCCCCAAACCTGGGCATCAAATCAAATCTCGTCTACGTGGAATTTGTGGAAAGGTGGGGGAAAATGGTTCTAGCGTTCCCGAAAATCCGTTTTTCGACGATATCTGCCGACATATGACCCTTAGAGCATTTTTGTTTACACAAAAAATGAAGATCAGTTCATTACCTACAAAAGTTGTCCCTATGATTTTTTTCGGTACACGAATATTTTTTGCAAAAACGGCGTTTCAAAAATTCGCAATTTTTTTTTATGGTGAAAACGAAAAATTTGAATATTCTCCCAAAACTTGAATATCCTCCCGTTTTCGTCTGAAGACAAAAGATAAGGAAATAATAACCAACTTTTTTTCACTTTTTGCACTTGATTAATAAATTTATAGTAAAAAAATCCAATTTGAGAAAGTTTGAAGGCATAGTTTTTCCCGTGCACTTAATAAAATACTTGATATATAAATATTGATGAAAAGGTCAGAATGTGATCTTTTATTTAGTACAATTCCTAACCACAAAAAAAATTAGCGAAAAGAAAATAATCCTCAAAAAAAATGTCGATTTTTCATAGGGGTGAGAATTTTCTCAATTTTCCGGAAAACCAAAAAATATGAAAAAAAAAAGAAAAATGCTATCGATAAGGGGACAAGCTAACTAAGCTTTCTAATGATGTGAGTTGAAAATCGATATGGTCCTTGATTATCTATTAATTCCCGATAGACCCGAGCATTTTCGAAAACTCCGGAAATCCAAAAAAACGCCCTAAAAAAATATGTTATTTATGAAAATACACAAAAATAATTTATTGAATCTTTCTGAATATATTTAACGCCATGCAAAGCCCCATTATCCAAAAGGATTCGGTGAAATTAGTCTTGATAAAAAAAATATGAATAAATTTATTGGAGGGTCAAAATATCGAGCAAAAACAAACTTTGGCCCGGTTTTTCAATAATTCCTAGAAATAGATAAAAGGAAAAAGTAACATGATATTATAGCTCCAGTTCCTTCTTTCATCTGCACTTTGAGTCATGAAAAAATATTAATTTTTATGTGATTTATTGAAAAATTTGTAATCCGCTTGGGAGTGTCATTCCTTTAGAGCGTGCTCTCTAAATGCAGGGCAGGAGCTAAAAATGGGGGTGCGTTTTGGAGCCGGTATTGTCGAAAAGTATCAAAATTTTTGACAAAAATGATGAGGATCGTTTTTGTAGGTAATGAACTGATCTTCATTTTTTTTTTGAGACCAGTGGGCCATTTTTCTGCCCTTCCACAAATGTACCCATGAATACCTACATATTAAAAAAAAATGGTGCCGGGCAGACCTGATGCCTGGGTTGGCACCTTCGTTTATTGGACTAAGGAATTTTCCATAGAAACTTGGCAGTGAGAAAACATTCTCCATAATTTTTAAAAGAGGTTACAAGAGGTACAAGATCCTTGATAAAAATTACACGCGGTTCAACCCAGTATATATTTGATATATATCGGAAAATTTGGTTCATTGTTGAGCTTACTTATGTACTTTCTACAACTTATTATTTATTCGGATTAAAAAAATATTAAATATAATGAAAAATTGTGAAAACATCAGATAAATACATTTTAGTTATTTTTTCATTTAAATATAATAGCTAAAAAAGTCGATTTTTCGGTTTCAATGACCTTGTACCCTTAAAAGACTTTCTGAAAATTATGGAGAGTAAAAGAGTGTTTCAAAATTCTGAAAAAAAATGTTGGTAACTGCTCCAATATTTAAAAAAAAATGAAAAATATAGGATTTTTTTTTCCAAAAGTCGAAAATTTGTAAATTTTTTTCAATTATATTTAATAATGTAGCTATTAAAAAGATTTCGAAATTTTTTATTTTTTTTCCAAATATTTTAATATTCAGTGCTGATATTTACTCACTAAAGGAAAACTGAATTTTCAAAAGCATTATAACTATTCAACTATGTAATAATGATCGATAAACTGACGCAGTTGCACCTTGCAAGGGTTTCTTTCAGTAGAACAACCTTGACTGCCAGTAACTATAAATGACCCGGCCAAATAATAGCTTCAGGGGTGAGTTTAGAAATAATCAATAATTTTCCTTCGATCCTGTAAAACGTGTGTATTAGTGTTAATATGAAAAAAAAATTCAGTGGGTTTTTGACGACTCTACGATGATTACATCTAGACAGGTAACTGCATTCAAAAATAAATTGTAGTTATTCTGTATTTTTTTATAAATCATTTCAAGTATAAATAATAAAGTAAGAAATTAAAAAATAACTTGTAGTTATTTTGTATTTTTTATGAATCATTTATCAAGTATATATAATAAAGTAAGAAATAAAAAATAATTGTTTATAAATATCTAAAAAAACTGAAATCAAATTCTTAAAAGAACGAAAAATTCACAAAAATAAAAGAAAAATATTTTAGTAAAATCGTCTTTGTTTGTACCTAACAATTTTTTTTTCAAAAAAATCTAGAAAAACTGAATTTTCTAATTGAAATTTTAACCTGGATTGTTTTGATTGTATACCTACAAATACAGAAATATTCAAATTTTGACCCACTGTACTTCATTTTATTTTAAGTACGAATATCTGGATTAGACATCTTTTAAAATAGACAACAACAAATTTTTATACAACTAAAAATCATAACGCAACATCTCATTTATTAGAAGGTTAGATTTGAAGTACGTATATAAAAGTAAATATTTCCTTTATCTCAGGAGATCTTTCAAAATTTTATCCCAAATTAAACAGTGTTAAAATTCGCTTTATGATTGTTATATCGTTTAAATGAGAATACCTGAGGTAAGCCTGTATGTATAATTTTAAAATGTGGCCATCTTTTAATAAAAAATAAAATTCTCATTCTATTTTTCACTGAATTTTTCGTCTAAGAAGTGGTCATGGGGCTTTCTTTGTTATTGAGCCAACTGTGCAACGTGATCCCTCTCAAATATTTCAAATTATTAAAAAAATCTGTATATTTGAGCAACTACTTTGGCTTAATGTTGGTGTGTTAAAAATAATACAAATTAACTATCATTCATAGACTTGATTCTATTTTAAAAATAGTTAATACTTACCTATATGCACGTGACAATATTTTTTTTCTATTTCACAGATAGACGAGCTCTATTGCGAAATCTTGTATGAAATCCTCCACAACGTAGGCTGCGATGTGAGCTATGAAATTGGTCAAACTGCTCTATTTTCCTATGCACAAGATGCTTTCAAAATTTCAAATGATAAACACAAATACTTCATGGAAATGGCGGAAAAGAAGGAAGCTCCAGACTTGATGATTAACGTTGAGGTAAAAATTATATTAAAAAAACAAAAAAATACATCATCTATTTTAGCTTTTATGTTTATGCCTTACAACATCTCTATTTATTTCTTCCATTATTTTCTGTTACTTTCCTTTACTGTTTTCCACTTTTTTGACTATTTTCTGCACTATGTATATTAACTAAATGGCCAGCATTTAATGATTGATTAAAGAAAAAAGGACCAATTATTCGGCATTCTAAAATCCCACACCAGATATATAACCCACAGAGGATTATCTGTGGCCCAGTATCTACAGTTTTGAGAAGATACAACATCAAGATTCTCCAAAAATAAAAAAAGTTGCTTTTAGACCTTCTTATTTAATACTATTATATTAAAAGATAAT
This sequence comes from Crepidodera aurea, assembly GCA_949320105.2. Lineage (NCBI taxonomy): Eukaryota > Metazoa > Arthropoda > Insecta > Coleoptera > Chrysomelidae > Crepidodera > Crepidodera aurea. The sequence continues at coordinate 25,529,374 of OX439475.1, read as the reverse complement.
GTAAGAAAAAATTAACATTATGCAATTGCCACAAATGTCATAAAGGCAAAGGACAAAGTCAACTAATTGAAAATGGGGTCACACTTACCCAAGTTTACCTTATATATGGGGTTAAAATAATATTCTGAACAAATTTTTCTAATAATTTTTTCGATATCTCTAAGGCGAAGCAAAATATCCAGAATCGGCCCCATTTGTCAATACATAGTAGGCTGAGTTTAAAGTTGAGATCTTAAAAAATGTATGACTGTGCAAAAATTCAAAACTGTATTCCTTCAAGTAACGAAAATATGAAGGTGTCTTCATCTTAAGTGTATACACTGTATATAATTTAAATATTGTTTTTTTATTTTTATGATTTAGGTTATAGAAGCCAAAGATTTACATCCAAAAGACTCAAATGGATTAAGTGATCCATTTGTTACATTATATTTGGCATCTAATGCAGCACACAAGTACAATTCGTCTGTAAAAGCAATGACTTTAAATCCAGTGTGGGAAGAGCATTTTGCACTGTAAGTAGCAGCGAAAATATTTTTGTAATTACACGTTTTATGTTTTCTACGTAAAAGATTTGTTGACATCAGTCCTACTCACATCAACAAAAGATTATAAAAAATTTTATTTTATTAATGAAATAAGTGCACAGAAATTTTAAATAGAAATCAAGTTGCTGGAAACATTAGCCAAAAACCACTAAAAGTAATTTAAGAAGAGAAAATAAGAATCTACGTATATAAAAATTTATACAAATTATATTTTATTGCTTTCAGACCGATCCAAGAAAATACTGCAGAAGATACCCTCTGCTTGGAAGTATGGGATTTTGATCCTGCCGAATCTGTAAAAGAAAAATTAGGAAAAGTATTTGATGTTAAAGGACTCAAAGGAATGAGGAAATTGGTCAAAGAAATTGCTGTTACTGCTACTACAGGACAACACGAAAATGAACTTATAGGAATTGCGCAAATTCCTCTAAGTGTAAGTACAATCTGTCACATCAAAATTTAAAAAAAAAACAAATTATTTACATCCGAAGTAGAAAAACAATCAATTTATTAAATTTTATATTTATAAAAAAATGCCAGATCGTCATCAGAAAATACTTATTTCATAAAGTAAGAAAACGTGTTAGGAATTTAATTTATCTGAATCGACATTTTAAGATCGGTTTCTGCCTTTCGGCTTCGTCAGTTAACTCTACTTACCTTAAACTGAAAAGTTCACACGTTTGTTTGTAGCTCTCACAACTACGACATTAGAAAATGTCGACAAGCCCTGCACCACATCTGGACTTCAAACAACTACTCCTTGAGCTACATGCTCCAAAAGGCATTGAATTACATAGGTCCAGACGCGAATGGAACCCGATCCCCTCGGGACAAGGAGCTTGTCATTCTTAGACCGGTTTCATCAGTGCTTGTCGACGTTTTCTAATGTCGTAGTTGTGAGAGCTACACATAAACATGTGAATTTTTCATTTTATATACTATACTATAAAGATGCAAACTTTGATTTTGTTATTAAAGTGAAGATGGCATTGGACTCTCCGTGTCCTGGATACACTTGCTATAACGCAATTACTTTTATCAATAACCAGGCGAATTGAATGCATTCTTTAGACATCGTTCAGAGATACGATGTCGAGCTGTCTACTTCTTACTGATGATGCACAATAATGCCGAAACTGGTCTAAGAATGACAAGCTCCTTTAATAATAAAATCAAAGTTGTTGGTTTATGTCCTGAGGGGTTCGGGTTCCACTCGCGTCTAAACCTATGTAATCCAATGCCTGTTGGGGCATGTAGCCCAAGGAGTAGTTGTTTGAAGTCCAGACGTGGTGCAGTGCTTTTCGACATTTTCTAATCGAGATCTACACACAAACGTGTGAATTTTTCAGTTTAAATACTATACTCTTATTAAACACTTTGGATTTTTTCAACATATTCGATTTCTACTTACCTTATTTTGTATTTTTCCCTTAAGCGGATAAAAAGCAGAGAGTGACACTTTGACCAGAATGGGTCAAAAACTTTGCAACCCCCAATGAAAATTGAGAATTTTTGCTTTATAAAGTTATCAAAACTAACGATTTTTTTTATTTTATAGACTATTCCAGCTTCTGGCATGACAATGTGGTACAGTTTGGATAAAAAAAATAAAATTACTCGACAAGGAGTACTCAAAATCAGGATATCTTTCAGTTCTGAAAAGAACAACCAGGTAGCAGAACAAGAATACAGACATTTATTAAGGATAATACTTTTACACGAACTGGAAATGTCCAAAGTAAGTAGTAGCAAGGCTGTATTATAGAAATTGTCTTTAATTTTTTCCATCGCAACAGGCTGGCCTATGGGCTGATATTGAAAGTGTCCATCCTTATTTAATTCTACATTTTCTCGTTTTCCTCTTATTCTTCTACTCTACTCTACTAGTAAGATATGAAGTGTGTTTTTTATAAATTTTATTGGCAGAGAAAAATAAATATAAAAACAATAAAAATATTTTAAAAAAACAAAATATAAAATGTATTAAAAATTACTTTAGTGAAAATGATACCCAAATTAATAGAAAGTTTAATTCAAATTGACAACCATTCAAACTAACCCATTTTTAGAGGTTTTCTGACCTAGCTGTTCGCATACGGTTCGCGCTCAAACCTTTACACTTACAAGAAAGCCTTAGCGGAGAAAGACTCCTATAAACAAAGTCGCTCTTTTCTAAATGTTGTTTCCGTGATTCCATAGTTTCGAGGTTTTTTTATTAAACCAACTTTATATAAAACGAAACAATTAACTGATAAAGAAAATAACTACCAATAATACTTGCCGGTGGTGAAAAAATACTCCAGCATCGGTTGCGAAATTTTACCACATCTTTGAAGCAGAATCAAATTAAAGAAAATGCTTTTATTGCTGTCTAAATGATTAAAAATAGGTAGGTATTCTGGAGTCTGACCTTATCTTTGGTGGTTCTGGGTCCCAAATTTCGAGATGTGGCACCCAGATGGCCAAAATGAAACCATGAAACAACCGAAAGTGGAATCTTCCGATTGTAAATATTACGTGCCCCATATTTTCATATTTAAAACAAGCACGGCAAATTCAAACTCAGAGTGAACTTTGTCAAGGCGCCTATCAGTATTTCGCACGACTGATTCAAGTACACTTTTTAATATTTTGCATAAAAGAATATTATTTACAATGGGATATAGAAAATTTTCGGAAAACATCTTTACCCCACTTTATACTGAAATCAGTGTGACACTATTTTAAATGGTAAACTTTGTTGTTAATGTTCAATGTTTATTACAGGTAGCTCCGAATTGGTGGTTCGGGACCTTCAGTCCTCAAGGTGAACAGCTACTGACCCAACACATCGCCCAATCTGGACTTACACCCGTCGAAGTGGCCATATGTCAGTATTGCGTATTTTCTTTTATACACCAAAACCATGCACTAAGTCTTGCTCTTTTCTCGAATTTACTGGACAAACTTGTCAAACCTATACAGACCGGTGGCGTGTGTGAAGAAGACGTAAAATTGTTCTGGGATGCCACAAAAAAACTCCTGCCATCTTGCTTTGCAGTTATCAGAAAAATTAGAAAGAAGAATACCAATGAAAAAACTAAAATGAAGCAAGTGACTGAAGTAAGTTTTGTACTAATAACATTTATGTTTAGCTCTAAAATCAACCGAATTACAGTTTTATTTATTTGTTGACCTTGCCACCTTAAATATTTTTAAAATCAAATACATCAATATATTTCGTTTTATATGAAGAAGAATGTATAAACAAATATGTATTTAAAATTTCAGGAAATCTAATAAAAAAGATCTCAAAGTTATATACTCTTTTTGAAGAAAGTTCTGAACGATTTTCTAAAACCATATCAAAATTTTTCTTTGGAAATTCAATTTTTTCAAAAAAGTGGCATTTGATCTAAATAAGTAATTAATAGGTCGCCAAAAAACCTTCAATACATATTTATTATAAAACGTAAAATTGCTTGAACAATCAAAAGAAAATGTCCCAAAGTCTTCAAAAATACAACTTTCAGTCTTTCAACTGTGACGTGATAATTTCACACTTAATATTTTATTTACCACGATTACTTTTCTCCTTTGCATTTTCTGTTTGTCGATTTTTTCTTTTGGTAGACTGTTTGTTGCTATGATGGATCTAGAACCCGAACGCTATGAAATTATCACACCGCATCACAGACCTAGTTGCTCCTCCCCTTAGCAACGGCGTAGCTTCCTTAACAACGCCATAGTCGGGCGCGTTCATTCTGTTGTAGGGAGTTACCGAATAATAATAAATTGCTAACAATTTTTTTTACATATTAAGATATTTACAATTTTTCTAAAATGTTAATACGACAAACAACACAAAAAAAAAACAAATTTCGAATGAATATTATTTATTATCAATTAGAATTCAACATTACTCAAACACAACACACACTAAATATTAATAATACAAAATAAACTTACAAGAACTTGTAATTATAATAGAAAATATATAAAAAAATATACGGAGTGAGCGTCGATGAACGGAAAAAAATTTGTGACCATGCAAAAAATAAGAAAATGTTCAAATTGAAAGAGAACATCTAGCTTGATGAAACTATGGATCAATTATTAAAGTGTACGGTAAATACGGGCTCATCGTCTGAATGATCTTTGACAATAGAAAAAACGATTCTGAAATGGGTGTGCATGTATTATCTGAAATTATTATTTTTGTACTGCGAACTACCCTGTCTCCAGTGAAGTGAATTGGAGCCAAAGTTGATCCGTCAGTCAGCCGCATTATGTAACGACTTGTATACGTTTTGTTTGAGTCAATAGTGTAATGTATAACTTCTTTTTTGTCGCAGTTACACTTAACTCTTTTTTTCTCATTTTCGCACCGTTACAACAGGCGTCAATGAGCATCTTTCCCTGCCGTTACACAATTTTAAATTCGGGAAAAAAATTACATAATTTTTAAACCGTTATCTCTTATTTCAGGTATTAAAAATTCTAAATCACATCCACTCGCTAGAGCCTCCTCCAAATCTTGATTTGTTTCCCAGAATGCTGTATCCATGGATCTCTTTTAATAATAATGAAGAGCCAAACTGCAACATTCCTGCTACTCTGAATGACGCAGTATCAAAAGGTGCAATCGACTGGCTAAATCATATTTTGGAAAACAACAAAAGATCCGATGAATCCGATTTGGCCAGATTGCAAAATTTAATACAAATAATTCAGTTGATTAGAAGTGATCTTCAGAAAGCCATAGAATTTTATGATAAACTGTTTCAAGAGTAAGTATTTATTTTCCACCAAATTCTGACTAAAAACTATTCTCAAAGCTATAAGCTGTAGTCCCGGAAGTACCCTACCTCGCAAAGAAAACAAAAAAATTGGGAATAATATCTTTATTTCTCTCCTTTTGGCACTATACATTTTTACCATTCTAATGGTCTTGTGAGATTTTTCTGGGAGTTCACTCGTAAGTATATTTGCTGTCGGGATAACGGATGTATGAACAATTGAACAAATGTTGCCCGTTTCTTCTGTAATTCATCACTCGCCTTTGATTGTTTCCTTTCTTAAGGTAATCCCAAAAAATTGACGACACGACGTTGCCTTCGGATGGAAATGCGTTAGACTTCTTTGGAGCCAATTCTGCCTTTCAGTCCATTCTTTTGACTGTTCGTCTTAAGTGTTAAGTGAGGGATCCTTGGATATAAATTAACCCAAAAACTCTGTGTAACATCCTCAAACATTCGATTGAAAAATCCTCACGACGCTGTTTTTGTTTCATTGAGTAAAGAAAAAACCTGCTTAATTAACACATGGCGACCCTTATGAGTCATCGAAATTCTGAAGTAAATGCTCTGGAAAAAAGGGAATACTTAATTGGAAAGAAGATCGGTCAAGGTTCATACAGATGTCTGGCCTTTGGGTATAATTCTATTTATAATGTTGATGATGACGTTTTATGATGCCTTTAATGCGAAACAAGTGCAGTAGCACTTATCGCTTATCACTCAATGTATTTGTTGAATAAATAAATCCCTGCACAGCTTTCTCATGTTTAAATTTTCAGTCAATATGCACTTTTTAAAATGCCTACCTTGTCTGCTAGCTCGCTGATTTTCCGTCGCCAGGCAACCAATACTATTTTATGGATTTTCTACACCATTTCTCGCGTGGTTTTTAAATCCTGAATTTGGTCGTAAAATGGCTTGTGATTTATTAAAAAGCAAATTCCACTACTCTAACAACTTTATTTCCAACAAATTCTACGACGTGTCACCATTTTTTATCTACTAAAACTAAAGGACTATTCTTCTTCTTTTCTAATAGAGGACTTCTACCAAGTACTACAATACAATATTTAAGGTAGAATTACCCTATAATGGCCTATACTCTAATAGTGGTCCTCTCATATGTTCCACCAATGCAATGTTACTCCTGGCAGCTCGTACGACCTCTTTAAACTTTGCTACTCGATGTTTTACTGTTTTAAACGAAGGAACTGAAAGCATTCACTATATACCCATCTCATATATTTTCGTTGAAGAGCTAATTAAAAGAAATATGTACTGGTCTATCTATGCAAACAATAAGCACGTACCAGAACGACCAACCCAATAAAAATAATTGGTGTAAACGATAGGTAGAACAGTTATTAGATTCAAACCACCCGCCGCTTTTTCGCGCACGAGCACTAACTAAATTGCGAGATATGAGAAGGGTCCATTGACGGCTGTCAAACAAACACTGAACAACGTAGCGTCGTCAAACCTTAAACTTAAGCTTTATAAGGTTGGTACTTTCTATCATGGTTATTCTTTTCAAACAACCGCCATGTATACGTCTCGTACTTCTGGGATTACTCTCGAACAGTCATTTTTATTTGAAATCTGTTCTGAAATAAAGGAGAATAAAAAACAGATTGACAAATAAAAGAGCACGGCACGGTAATCATAAGGTAAATGGTTTATGGCTTCGTTAATATTAACCAAGTTATCAACTCTATGTGTACAGATGATTGAAAACTTTAGTTATATCCTACCATTATAAAAATATCGTGTTTTCCCTGCTTCGCTATTAAAATATAAAACTATATTTATTTATTTTTTAAGGACTGTAAATTTCCAATATGCCAAAGCCTTATACGTGTTTTACGAAGCGAAAATATGCACAATTTGTGAACCGGAAGTTATAGAAATCTGTAAAAACCTCAAAAAAATCAAATACAACGGATACGAAACAATCGGAGAAATGTCAGAAGATCCCTTATCTGAAGGTACCTCACTTTTCGAATTGTACCTCGCGGTTCAAAGATTTGTAACGTTTGGTGTCGGATTGTGCCCAGCAGACTGTGATAATTTTCAAGTTAGACATTTCCATGAATGGTTCCATGGCGGCGTTGCCCAGTGGTTAGACATTGCAGTATTTAAAGCGCTACAGAGAATTGAAAAGGCTGTAGAATTGGATCATTTAATACATGTCGATAATACCGTTAAGTACAGCTCTTCGGCTGTTGATACATTAACAATATTTTATCAGGTGAGATTAGCTAGGGAAAGATTGAAAATAATTAATTATGATTATTTTTTTCATGTGTCAAAATAATAGATTTCGTGGTTTCAGCCAATAAGAGCTCACGATTCGAACCAATCATTGAGTTTTATACTAATTATTTTTTTCATCTGTCAAAACAGTCAGATTTTGTGGTTTCAGCCAATAAGAGCTCAGGATCCTAACCAATCATTGAGTTTTATACTGATAAAACCGCGTCTTCGTTTTATTCGTTTATTTCAAATCGCTTTAACACACATAACTCAGTTCAACACTCAACTTTTGTTCATTAAACATCAGTTTTTGAATACCTAAACACTTCAAATTAGCTAAATTAAGAAATACTTTTTCCATTTCAGTCTATAAACACGAAAATCTCCATAAATCCGTTTAAAATTGACAAATAATGTCAAATTCTAATCGCTATTATTTTGATTTACGTTACTTTAAATAATACTTCTTAATAGGCAACTTATGTAACACCTCAATATTTGTCGTTTAAATTTAAAAAATGGAGGCGAATAGATTTGTGAGAAATTGAAAAAATATTAAACACTTGTGTAAACTGTCTTTTGCATAAATGACTATATTCTCGGTTTTTAATATAAAATGATTCCCAAAATAACTTTCCAAATACCACTCGTCCTCTCAAATTTTATAGATTAAATTTTCACAAAAATGGCTTTATTTCAGGCAAAGCCACGAAAACAAACTGATTGATAAAATCACGAGTCCGCAGTCGATAAAATTTGGAGGACTCGTGGTATTTCCTTTGACAAAATAACTAATTTAATTTCTGTTGAAACAATTATTTTCGTTTCTTTTAGGTCAAAATATTTTGGCAACAACTGAACTGGCCTGACGTAGAAAGCTGTTACAGCTTTATCGCAAAAATCATTGATGTAAGTGACTAGAAATCCAAATAACCCTTTTTCTACCCAATTTTTCTTTCAATTTCGAAAAAGCATGAGAACGTTAACATTATCTATTTATTAACAGTTTTTAAATTATTTAAAAAAATCGTGCATTCATAGGTTATAATTATATTTTTAGGACATATGTCGGTGTTCGGTATTCTATGCAGATAAGATGGCAGCTAAAGTAGAGGGCCTCGGTGAAAGTCAGGACATGTATAATAAAAAATTTGAAGTGACCAATGAATGGTGCCTAGCGATAAACAATATCGATTACGTTCGTGAAACTTTGGAACCTTTTACTAATGACCTGGGTATGACTGAAGTTATACAAAAAATCTGTGATATAAAAAGCCCCCTTGATGCCCAAAGATGTCAACATACCTTAGATAATGTAATTGCCAATGCCATTGATACTGTTAGAAATAAGATTATAGAATTATTGGAAGTTGTGGTATCAAAGGTAAGAAACATTTTATTTTAACAAACTTACAGTATTCGCTTCTCGTCCTAACTGATACGCCCTCTGGTGAAAACTGCGAAAACTGAGTTAAGGAGTAGTTTTGACATTTTGGGTTATTTGTTGATCTTTTTTATAATGAGTAATCATTATTGTTGTGTACCTAAGTGTTTATCATGGGGAAAAAGAAATCCTGAACTAAGTTTTCATTCGTTTCCAATAGCAGGAACGTCCAAAGTTTTTTTTTGAAACCAAACTTGGCAATAGAGAATTAGTGGTTAGGAAAAGAATGTGGATCACAACATTAAAAATTGGCAAGAAAGTTTCAAATACCATGAGAGTGGTGTTCTCTACATTTTACTGAAAGTGATTTTATTCAAAAAGGTATGGTAAAAATATTTAATTATTATTTACCACTTTGCTTTGATTTATTATTTACAGTTAGAGTAAAACGGAGAACATTAAAGCCTCATGCTATAACTTTACAAGAACATAAGAGGTTCTCCACTTTTACAGTGTTAGAAATAGATAATTTCCCAGTAATTTCATGTGGATTAGATTCCAATGCACTCGTTTGTAAACACAAACCATATATTTCTATCCACTCATAAGTTTCTATGGTCTTTCCCGCTAAAATAAGATGTCCTGCATTCAGGACATTTTCACCTTCAACTACAGATTTAGAATTAGCCGATCCGCCCAAATAGTTCATGTACTCTAAAATGCTTAACTTCATTTCTAAAAAATAATGGAAACAATAATTTGAGACTAAAATGTATTTGAGTAAAACTCCTGACTACTACTCACCTAAATACAACTGGAAATATCACACTTTTAAAGATATAAAATAAATGTTTATGTATAGTTTATAAAATAAAATGAATGTCACACTAAACACTAGACAAAAACAATACACAATTTACACTTAGATATAATTCAAAAAAACAAAACTGATACCAAATAAACAACTTAAATACACATGAAATATCCCATAAGAAAGCACGAAGTAAACAAACTACTACTCCTTAGCACAGTTCCAATTTCACCGCATGAGCGCTGCAATCTTAATCCGAGTTACCTATACAATAAATTATTAAAACAAAACTAATTCTTACATGAAAATAGTTCGTTTATACCTGACTGTTTATGCTTCAATATGATTTTACCTGAAACAATAGAAACATCGAAAATCCCCGGTCATAAAACTGACCGCAACTACTTGGGTAACTGACAGGTTTGGATTATTTTAGTCGTATTTTCCTTGACGTGATTGGTTTCCTTTACTTATAAGTGAAACGTTTATGTAATACATAATCAAATATAAAATAGAAAAAATATGGACATAATCATCTGAATGATAGTCCTAGGCATGTGAACAGTGTGAAGAGAAATTATTAGTTCGAAGTAAATTATAAATAATAACCATTTTATTAATTAGATCATTTTTATCCTGCAATTAAAATATTTATTTCTGTCATAAAATAATCTGCACTTATTTATGTTTGGACATTTAAAAAGTTTTCAAGGCACTTATAAAATCAAATGATACATAAACAGAATATACACATGAAGTTGATATGCCTCAAAATCTTTTCTATCATCTCTAGACGTAAAATTTCATGAGGAAACTAAAGGAATGGTCCAAGTTTTGATTTTTTAAAGAATATTATGCTTGAAATTCGTACCCCGTCGTCTTATTCATCATGCTAATTCTGTAAGCAGGAATTACATTAATACCTCCTTGTTTCCTATGTGTTGGGATTACATTTTTCCAAATTTCCAACACTTGTAAAGAAAGTCCATTTTTCTATATGTGCCTCTAAACCTGAAGATGGTTATTTAACCAAAACTAGTCGTCGATATTATTAATCAACTGTGTGGGATTGATTTTGATTGAGTCCTATTCTTATAAATAATGTTTAATTTATAGATGGCCCCATCAATGAAACGTCTCTTAATAGAAGGTGCTGAACTATGCGAACAAGATTGCAATAGCGTTGACCGACTGATGATATACGTCGACAATAATCTAAGTACGTTACATAGGGAGTTAAATGATGAAAACTTCAATAGGACCCTAGAGATCGTGTGGGATATGCTAGCCGATACTTTAAAAGGAATCATACAAGCCAACGTAGATGTAAGTACATTTTTTAATTAATTAACGATTATCTTAATAATATTTGCTCTTATAGAAAAGAAGACCACCTTCGTTTTTTGCAAATCTTCGTAAAACGTTAAATTTAATGTTGGGTTCATTTAAAAATCCAGACGACTGTGGTAATTGTGATGCTTTAAGAAAAACTGAACAACTTTTGAGGATATATGGACTAGAAACTGCCGATTTAATTCATGAGGTAAAATGCATCAATTTTTTCACTTTTTATTAAAAGTTTTTACGGCAAATTTAACAGTAGAAAAACAGACAAACTTAGACATACAATTTTAGCCGTACTTGTTAAAAAAACTTATTTTTTTCAGGTACATAAAAATCTATCTGATCAAATCAAACAAACTAATGATTCTCTTTTTGGAGAAATCTCAATACGAGCTAAATTTCAAGACACCAACTTAACAATTGAGATCATGAACGCAAGGAATCTTATGGCAATGGATTCAAACGGTATGTCCTTTTTTTTTATAGTGTGTAGTTTTTGTGTGGGTATTTCGCCTATCTTTTAGAAAATACTGGGCTAAAACTACAGAAGTTATCTGTCAACTAATTTAGGTTATGTTATAATCCGTCAGAATGCGAAAACTGAGTGAGCCATGTTTTTCCAGGCAGTCTGACAATATCATGAATAAATGTACCGAAGCAATTTTACGATGTTGCCATTTTACATAAATATGCTCTAATGTTTTGAAGTACATTTTCTAACCGATCTCCGTGTCGAGTATAATGCCTACTTATTAGCAATCCAAACAAAAATATAGTTCTATAAGCTAATGCTCTTAATTAGCATGATAACAAATGACAAATCCTCTTCAACCATTTGCTAAGTCAACTGGCCAGTTCCTTTCAGTCTTCTTGTGTTTTGTAGTTCTAGAAATGGATGGAATAGTCTATTAACATGGTTTTCTAGTTTGTTGTGATGATTCGTGCTTCGCTCTGAGATTTTATCATGTATGTATGGAATTTTTAAGTTTTATCAAGATGCATCTGTTATCATACGGAGTATTTTAGAGCTCAATACCATACGTCCAGATTGGTTTTATTATCGTTTTGTAGAGGAGAAGTTTATTTTCGAGTGCCAAATGGGATTTTCTGCCGATTAACTCTTTATTCGCAAATCAATTTGTTTGCGTTTTTTGACTATGTGTGTATTCCTAGGTATTTCGTACTTGTGGATTATGGTAATTGAATATCATTTATAAAGACTGGAGGACATTGATATTTTCGTAGTGTGAAAGTCACTTGGACTGATTTTGTATCATTTATTTTTATTCTCCATTTGAGTAATCGAGTTTGGATATCATTCAAGTGACTTTGTAAAATCTCTGATGCTGTAATTGGATTTTCATGGCTTGCAAGTATGGCTTTTCATCGGCAAATGTTCCCATGACTATTTCTTCATTTGTTGGAAGATCCGCTGTATACAATACATATAGTAACGGTCCAAGAACACTACCTTGTGGGACATACTTTCATTCACTTTTGTTCGTAATTGTCTGTCACCTAGGTAAGATCTCAACAGTCTAAAGTAAGTTATGGGAAGAAACTTTGTCGAAGGTTTAACTAACATCCAGGAATGCCTAAAATGAAAGAGACTGCAATGCATTAAAAGTTGTAAAAATAAGTCAAAGCGTTTCAGTTTCCACTATTTTAGTCTTGCTTTTAGGTTTTTTGGAAATATTGCTAATTGTTTCTGTTGATTGCCAGATCTTATGTTTTTTAGTACCCTGTAAAATAATTGTACCCGTGATTTCTGTTTTGCTTTTTTAACCAAGTTTTTCAGTTTTATTTTGTTTTTTTTTTACAGCTAACAACTTTCACTCGTTCCTTTTCTAAGAAGTTTTCCAACTTCTTTTTTTTAATGTCTTCTTTTTTTGTTTATTAGGTGGATCACATGTTTGATTTGTAACTTCTATTATTACTACTTACTCTATTATAACTCACATTTTCTTCTGGTATCTCCTTCATTTTTGTTTTCACAATGTTCTCCACAATTTCCTTGACATTTAACTTATACCTTTTACACGAAGGTGGAATTTTTTGAACCAATACATCATATTGTGAGCGCAAGCTTTCTTTGAACCTTGCCAGATTTCGGCATCATCGCATTGTGACAAATGGGGATATTATAGTCAGAACAATTCAATCGGTATCGTTGGTGAACAGCCGTGCTGAGAAATCACACGTTAAATGGTCTTTCCTTACTCAGACAAACCCCCCCTTGGCTTTTAGTGTTGCGGATAGGGGGCAACCAGAATGATAGTAAAATATAAGACAATTATGAATTCTGCAACCTAAGAGGATAGAATCACACTAAAAAAACGCAGTACGTATCAATATCGACGGCGTTGTTTGTAATTTACTTTCTTATTTTTCAGGTTCTTGTGATTCATTCGTAAGGGTTCATATGTTACCGGAACACAAATTTGTTGGAATAGAGAAACCAAAGACTAAAACCCATAACAAGACACAATTTCCATTATATGATGAGCAGTTTACATTGTAAGTTAATTTTTTTACTACATTGAGAAAAGTAACACGATGTGTGCTAAATTTTAACACAATCCACTAATGTAATGTGAATCGAACTGAAGACTTCAACTTTCGAAAAAAAAACAAAATACTGAAAATAGTGGTGCAAAAAGATTATGAGTTAACTATACGCCAACCCAGCAAAGCTCAAAGCGAGATCTCGTCGCGCGGCCCGTAAGTTAATAGTCATGTTTGTTTACCTAAAATTCCGTTAGAGCGGCGCTCGTGTCATGCGCAATCGAAAAGTAAAGGTTCGTTTTCACGTGACATAAAGTCGTGACTTTTTATGTCATGACATTTTATTTCATGAAAACTGAAAAAGTCACAACGTCACACTGTCGCGACATCGATGTCACGGAATCAAGAGAGGTTTAATTTTTCGTGGCAAATAGCAGATTATGTTTTGCAATATTCGCAATGGAAAAGTTGAATATTGAGGATTTTTTGAATCGTTGCCAAAAACGGCCGTGTCTGTGGAATAAAACAGACACGAAATTTAAAGATCGGCAGGCCAGAAGCAATAGCGAAGTAAGATCTTCTAAAAAAATTTCTTTAATGAGAGTATTAGATACACCTAAAGTTTTCCTTCTATCAATCCATTTCCTAACCCAGAACGTTGTCTTCCTTTTGTTTTTTTAATTTTTTAAAATTTCACACCTGATAATTTCACTTACAACACATATAGCAGCCAAAATACTTTCACTTGACGCCATCTTAAACTGCATAGGCTATGTAATATGTACAGTTCTCCAGAAATAATACGGGCTGTTTATTGTAACAACAGACAATACAAGAATTCCCTACTAACATCAAAATCTAAAAAAAGGTCTACCAACGGGGAAGGGTTTTATTGGGACAAAATCTACTGCATTATTTCCTCAATGATAAAATATGATAACAAAATTCAACTGAGGTTTCCAAAAAGTATCGTTAGTTGAAATTAAAGTTGGTATCGAGACACGATGTGACAGTTAACATGTTTCGTTGTCAAATGTCATTTTACCTACGTCATTAGTTTCGTTAGCTCGAGGCGTCTCCCGACAGAATGAATTTGGCTGTCAACTGCAGGCTTCGGTGATTGTACACAAGCAAAAATTAATAAAAACAAGCCTAAAGACGAATGACGTAAAATGATATTTGACAACGACGCATGTCAGCTGTCACCCCGAATCTCTATACCAACTTTAATTTTAACTAATCAGAAATGGAGTTAAATAAAATCATTATTTTTCTCAAACAATATATTCTGGAGTGTTCAGTAGTTTTTTGTGAACATATTACAAATGAAGTATATTTTGACAAAAAATAACGCTTCCCCGATGGTAGACCTTTTTCTAGGTTGGCAACTTGGAATCTCTTAAAGAGGGATGTACCAAATTTGAAAAATAACCTCAGAAGATTTTGTTTTATATTAAACTAAGTATTTTTATTTTATTTTTTAGTAATTTAACCTGTGATCAAAGACAAATCGACGATGGATTAATCATGTTTAGTGTTAAGGATAAAGATTTATTAGGGTACAATAACCAGTATATTGGCGAGACATTTTTAGCATTTAGTGAAATCGAAGACACAACACAATATATAACCTGTTTACCTCAAGTTCATTTACAGCTGGCCCGACCCACAGATGCCAGTAAGTATTTTTTTATACAAGTTTCATTCCATCTCCTAAAAATAAATTTAAATCAAACCTGATAGAAAAACAACATATTTTGAGTCAAATTTAGAATATTGTTCGTCGCCTGTAGTACGTTATATAACAGTCCATTACTTCCAATAAAAATTTTTGACGGATTTTATATCGCTCTCTACTTTGTAGTTTATCTTTTAGCTGATTCAGCTGTTGACCTTAACGCGTGTTTGGAATTTGATTTATTGGATTCGAAGCCGAAAGGCAGAAATCGATCGTAGGATGTCGAATCGAATTTCTAATTTGTTTATTCAGCTCACTAGCCCAGCTGGTGACGCCTGTTAGGCAGAAACACAGCGGCTATGCTGGGAAGTGAGTTAAATAAACAAAATCCTAAGTAATAGTTTGTAAAGGCATGTCTTTATCCCCTTAGTGCGACCCTGTCCACCTCCATCAAGTCTAGAGAAGACATTTGACAGTAGTAGTGGTTTGTTATTCTTCCCTAGCCAACATGGGTGTTCCACAGGGGTCTATTCTAAGCCTAGTCCTCTTTATCTTATATGTAAACTATTTTGACTCCTTTATTAGAAATATTCCTGTTACTATTTTTCTTTGGTAGTATCTTCTCGTGAGGACAATGATTTAATAACTAAATGCACAGTAGAGCTCTTGAAGAAGTTATGTCGTTTTTCAATAGACGTGATTTATTTTTAAACTGTGTGAAAACAAACATTATTCGAATCCATAATAGGCAAAAGATTATTTCCGATTTTCGATATTAATATAAATATTGACAATACGTTTCTTTATAATACTCATGGGATGTAAAGTTTTTGGGTCTCAATTTGGGTGAGAATTTAAATTGGAATTCTCATTCCCATCAGCTGCACTCTATTAATTCGATTAAATATCTATTTTTAAATGTAAGAACTGTTTTACATAAAAATCAGATTATTGGTGGATTCTAAGATCTGATATGGCATTTGCCGGTGGAGAAATTTCTGTGGTGCAAGAGAAGTCTTTTTAGGACAAAAATGTATATTACGTTGCATTGCCAACATTTCACCTTTTGACTCTTGTCGTCCATATTTTAAATCATATGGTATTTTGACAGTACCTTGTTTGTACGTATATGTCTGTCTGAAATTTGGAAATTAAATGTGCGCTATTCGTTTTATATTAAACCTCATTATAGCACACTTTTCATTGTAACACTGATTTCTACATTGTAATCAAGTAGGTTGTTGATAGATATTATTGACAGTTCTGTGAAAGCTAATGTCATAATTATTCTTGTTGTATGAAATGTATCAAATAAATTAATAGTTTTCAGTTAAAGTACTTATTTATATTTTGTCGTAGAAAAAATAGCGTATGCAACTTTCATGTAATGGCTATTAATACGCTCGTTTAAGATATACGACACTTACCTTAAGCTCGTGTATTAATAGCTATCATTACATGATCATTGCATAATATACTAATTTTATAATCATTTTGTATCAAAAACAGAGAATATAGTAATTTATGCAAAAGACATAAATGTTCAATATTTACTTTGTCACATTCACTAAATCTATTCGCCTCCATTTTTTAAATTTAAACGTCAAATAGTGAGATATTATAGATTTAAATACAGCGCCCACTTGATTTAATTGATTGTATACTAACGTAATACAAGTTGCCTATCTAGAAGTATTATTTAAGATTATTTATATAATGGTAATGTCAAAATAATATTCAAAATTTGGAAGGGCGGGAAAATGGCCCATTGGTCTCAAAAATGTGTTTTTTTTCGCCGATATTACCTACAAAAATATGATACTTTTCGACATAACCGGCTTCAAAATGCACCCCCATTTTTAGCCCCTGCCCTGCATTAGAGAGCACGCTCTAAAGGAATGACGCTCCCAAGCGGATTACAAATTAACACTATTTTATTTTCAGTTTTAGCCTCAGACGAAGTAAGAGCTTTGGAACAGAGGCAGGGAGATAGGCAGGCCAAAGATTTTTTGAAGAAGTTTAGACAGAGAATGGGGTCATGATCTTTAATTACCAGACTGTTTTTATTTAAGTTTAGACATTTTAGAAAAGATAAAGTTGCGCCCGTTTTTTAAATATTTTAATATTTGTTTTATTTTTATCGTTGTAAATGTTTTAACTATTTATATTTTAAACTTTAACTTCTTATGTAATAAAAATGCAGTAAAGTAATGTAATCGCACCTCAATAGAGTATTTTTTTACAAAATGTATTATTAGCAATAAAAATCGTGAAAATTTTAAAATGTGAATTATTTTTTCCTATACCATAAAATAAAAATAAAATTTACACAAAAATCCATCGATATATTAAACGTAAACTTACATTTTTGTAACTGGATATTAAACTTTAAGACCTACAATTATTTAAAATGAACACCACAACATAAAATGTGAAATCTAACTACAAAATTGATAAGGAACGAACAACAAACAATAATAAACTTCAAACGTAAAATTACAAAGTAACAATGAACATAAATTAAATCAAAAAATTGTTAGTCTTGAATATCGTTGTTTTCAACAAACTCTTTTGCTTCCTCCTTGGTGACACATCTAATATGACTCGACTTGTTTCTTAATGTTACGCTATAGAATTTGTTGGCGCACTCCAGAAATTCAGGCCTAAAAGTCGTCGTGATGAATTGGGCTTCACTTGATAATTCTTTAATCATCTTTGCGACAGATTCTCTAAAATAAATTGATTATTTTTTTTTTAATGGAGTAATTATTTTTTCTACAAGTGTACGCAAAGTAGCTACTTTGCGTATTGATTTGCCTGCACAAAGTAGCACTTTCCCGCACACTTATTTTAAAGCAAATCGACCATATTATAGACGCGTTTTTTATTATAAATAAATAAATATCAGAAATCCCATATATAACAAATATTAATTTCCGAAAAACTAGGTAACAAAGTCAAGAACGTTTAAGAATTTTATTTACCAAAATTATTTTAGTTTAAACTTATTTACATAATAGAAAACTTAAAATATAAACATTTAATCAAACCAGGTTTCATTGCAAAATTTCGCTAACGGTGCAGAAAGACGAAAATCGTTGTTAGATTGCCTAATTAAGAGGCTATTACTGGGAAAAATGTAGGACAATTTATCGAAACTATGAACTCTGCAATGTCAGCGATATTTTCCTAAAAACTCTGTGGCGGAAAAAAATTGACAGTGGGTTGTTGGCTGCAGAGTCAATAGTTGGCTGGGGGGGGCCGAAAAGACAATCGATCGGTCTAAATAAAAAGTAGCGTAAAAAGTTAAGTTTTAAAAAGTACGATAAAGAAGAAAGAATCTAGAGATTACAGTCCGGCATTTGGCATTTGAGAGTTGAGAAAAAAAGTTCAGGATGACTGATTTTTTTAGTAACCTGAAAAGTCGGAATTGATCTTTAAATATCTACCTGAGGTATAAGTTTTTATTACGAAAAAGTTTGAAAAAATTAGAACGGACACTTATAACCACCCCCGTGCGAGCAAACTGGTTTTCCGTCGTGCGTATTGATGCTTTTAGTGAATTCTGCGAGTTGGAAAAAACCACGAGACATAAATAATTTTTAACACACCCAAAGTACGTTTTCGAGGATGCCGAAGATGATGGCAGGGTTAAAATTCTTTTTGAGTTAGCCCCACTCCCTAAACGAACAAAAACCTCTCCCAAAAAGGTGAATCGCGACCTTCACCGCAAAAACTAATGTAACCCTCCATTTTCGAGGATGCTGAACACGATAGCGGTGGTTACATTTCTTATAGTTGACCCCATCCCACAAACCGCCAAAAATCACCCCCGTTAGTTTTACCGGTGAAAGACGCGATTCACTCTTTTGCGGGTGGTTTTTGGCCATTTGGGGGGTGGGACCAACTCGAAAAGAATTTTAACCCACGCCATCGTGTTCAGCATCCTCGAAAACGTACTTTGGAAGCATCAAAAATTATTTGTATGTTCGTCCGAGTCACAGAATGCAGCTGAATTGACTGTAAAGATGCGACTCTATATGTAATTTCGTGTAGCTGCGTGCGGTAGAAAATGTCCGTTCGATATTTTTAATTAATATTTATGATATTCTTTATAATTTGAAAAAAGTGGCTGTTGCAATTATGGGTGGTGTAAAATTTCAGTTCTCCGTGAATTCAAGCATGTTTTTACATTTTTAATAATAATAAATCGAGAACTGACGTGTGGTGATAACAAAAAAACGATATTGTTTTTACAGACGGAAAATCGTTTACAAGATCACCGTGTAACTGTAGAACTTTTTGCCATGGGAAAATCTTATTGTATTGTACAGGCCATTTTGGTTAGTGTATGTCGTATAATTGTAAAAAATTAATATAAAAAAGCGTGTTAGAAGCAGCTAATGATTTGTTAGAAATGAATAAAAGAAGTATTTTCATTAAAATCTAAATAAACCCCTAAAATAAGCAAAACTACAGTCTTGGCTTATTATCGCCATCATCAGGTCCTAAGGATATTATCAGTAGTAATATCACAAGAGCTTCGAAAATAATCGATTATACTTCCGAGTCATGAGACGTATTTCGCGTATTTGAAGAAATGCGTCGAGCGAGGAGGAAGTATAAAATATTATTTTCGTATGCTCGCGTGGTATTCGATACGATTATATAACGAATTATATAATTATTTTTATTGACGTTTGCTTATTATAAACGTCAAACGTATTGTTACTATGACAAACTTTTCAAGATGGAAGGATGCGAAAATCAAAAACGGTTATACCACGTCGTCAAGGGTATATTCGCTTATCAATACATGGTAACTAAGTAAAAATTGCAACTGCTATTGGCTAAATTTATGATGAGTTGTATAATCAGTAGTAATACCACAAGTGATTGAATTTTCGCCATAAATCTGTCGATTTATTTCATAACTTGAAGAAAACACCACTCGTCCTGTGGACTCATGGTATTTTCAAGCAACTCAGTTTCGTTATGGAATAAAAGACAGACTTATGAGATAAATTCTATCACGAGTGGAATTTTAGACTAATTCACAATGAAAGTGAAAGGTAAAAAATCTGAAATTCGGTAGAATTAGAGGAAATTAGCAACAAATTTAAGAAGTTGATGAGAGAAATTAATAAAATTTAATAAAATGGAACCATTAATTAATTAATTCGATGGAATCTATCCCAAATCTGCTCATTTTTAAATGTTTACATAGCGTGATTATTTATATTTGACGTTTAACTGTCACATACACAAATCTGAAAACACCGAATTTGACAGGTATAATATTCATTAAAACAATAAATAAAAATCTCACTAATTACATTTTGGAGCGATTTTAAAAAAATTGTCAATTTTTTCCTAATCCGGACCTGGATTTTTTCTTACAAATATTCTAATCGCTTGGATTCCTTAAAGGAAGTTCCTTTGTGAAATATGAAAAAATAGATACAGCATGCTTTGTAAATCAATAAAACACTCTGGATCTCAGTTAGGAAGGGGGTTACACCCAACAAATATAAGTTTTTGGAATTGTCTAATTCAATGAAACACCCTATAAACAATAACAAGAAGATGCGGTAAAAAATGTAGTTTCTCATTTTATATACAAACCTATAATTAGGATCCAAAGCTTGATCAACTTCATCAAATACATAGAAAGGAGTTGGATCACATTTCTGAATTGCAAAAATCAAAGCTAAAGCCACCAATGATTTTTGACCGCCAGACAACTGGTTCATTTCTTTCATTTCGACCTCGGCATTTATGAACGAAACCTTTATGCCAATTCCAATGAATCTATCGGCGTTTTCATCATCATCGACTCCAATCTCATGACCTTCTCTATGGTCCTTTGTTTTGAGAACAAGCTTGGCGTGACCGGTTGGTACTAATTTTTTAAAAACTTCTGTAAAGTACTTTGAGATCTGTTTGTAAGTGAATTCGATAGCTTCTTGCTTCTTTTGTTCCATTACAGAGATAAATTCTTTAAGTTTTTCTTCACTAAAATTAAGGTTTGGATATTCATAAAAAATATTGTAACGCTTAAAAATAATGTTTTACGATAATAATAATTTATTGCACCTACGCTTTAATAAATTCTTCTTTTCTTTTTATGTGCTTTTTCAATAAATCGGAACAGGTGATAAATTGATCAACAGATTTTTTGTTAACATGGCTAAACTGTTTCAATGTATTATTAACTTTCTGTAGTTCTTTAAATAGCTGAAAAAATATCATTAAAAAGGTCAAAATAAAAACTTACTGCTGCGGTATCAATGAATAAATATATTAATTAATAAATATTTTATTTACATCTTTAGACGTTTTATCATTGTATTTCGAATACATTTCCTTAGATAAAACACCAAGTTGGTCAAATTTCTCTGCATATTCTTCCATTTTCCGCTCTAGAAAATTCTGTTTCGTTACAAATTTGTCCAATAACTTAGCGTCTTCACCGATTTTCTCTTCTATTTCCTTTTCTTTCTTCTTCCAGTTTTCTAATTCACCCTGTTCAGATTGAATCTAAAAAAAGGGAAAATAGTTATTTTTTTAAGTGGTAAGGAATAAACTTTTTCCAAATAGGTGGAATCATCAAATAAACTTTAGTTTTGGTATTCAATTTAACAATCACCTTTAAAATACCTGTACTTCTTACCTTTTTCAACAATTCCTTAACGTTATTATCTACAACAGTCATTTTTTCATTTGTTTCGTTAAGTTGTTTATGAATATCTTCTAATTTGGTTTTCTTGTCGGATAATTTATGTTCTTTCAAGGATATGTCTTCAAGCGAACGCGATAATCCATCGTAACGTCTAAAACATAACGGTTTATCATATGCAGAGCTACTACATAAACAAGATCAGACTCAAAAAATAAACGTATTAATAATTTTTAAAGTCATGTCAAAAATACTCGTCGGCAATATTTTTTTTTAACAATTATGGATAATTTTTTGTTATCGACTGATCAAAATTGTTGGAATAAATGTGTTATTTTTAAATTTAAAAACAATAATATAAGTGATTATTGTGTATATCTGGCGAAAAAACGGCTCGAAAACAAACTGATGAAATCGAGAAATTTTTTTTCCCAATCGATGAAGTCAGATACATGAAATGTTCGACCCAGGCTTTAGAAATACACTAATCGTGAATTTCAGGCTCGATTTATTTCTTTGCGAAAATGGAAAAAGTCACCACGTGGTGGTAAGGTCTGCGGAGCATGGCGGAAAAACGATTTTAACACTGAAAACTAGTGTTTCGGTAGTCATTGAGAACTACGAAATTTCCACAGTAATGTAAATTTTTGTCTATATAATATTGCTAGTAATGGCAATTAAATGTCCGCTGAAACGCGCAAATAAACAATCGATAAGACCAATCATTTTAAGAATACCATTAATACCAAGAAAGAATACAGAATATTTTTATTTTAACAGTGAAATCTCACTATTGTACTATCGTGTTTTACGCATGAACATTTTTCGAATGTAAGGGGTACAATTTAGTATAATGAACCGTCAAGAGGTTAGCAAGCTAGAAAAGGTTGAGAACCGCTGAACAAAATGACTCAAAATTTTGCACAATCTTTTATCAAGATTTTATTTAGGGCATGTGATCAGCCTATCATGACCTTTCAACGACTACACTACCGAAACACTTACCTTACCTTACCTTACCACCACGTGGTGACTTTTTCCATTTTTGCAAAGAAATAAATCGAGCCTGAAATTCGCGATTAGTGTATTCCTAGAGCCTTTAATGAGCCGTTAATAACTGTGCAAAGAAAATGACAATTTTTATTGCTTCAATCACTTTTTCGGTCATGTTCTGCTCACTTAAGTTAAAGCTAGCAGAACAGTCATTATTGCGAAAATTCGTGAACCAGAAAATTTTAAATTAGGGCATTTAATTAGCCTTTAATTGTCCATGTATATTTTTAATTCTGCTGACTTTGTTCTGCTAGCTTAGCTTGGCACGCAAAATAAAAATTGGATAATCTTTTGCTCGCGTCTTAGGCATAAAGAAGGGGGTTGGGGAAATTTTTTTTTACCTCTCGACGGCATTTTTTTTATCTTTCATTTGAGCTCCGCAGTAACTCGATGCGATAATTAGGAAGTGTGCTATGGGCCGGAAAAGTCTTTGCTGTATAGCGGGAGGGAGAATAGAGAGAAGTAGGGGGTTCTAACCGAAATCAAAGACGAGCAAATTCTCTAACTATCAATTCATTTTGCCATGTCAGTATCTTGCCGCCCGCGCGAGAAACCGGACGAAAACGACAAAGCCTTACAAACCTTCGAGTAAACGAGACATCGACTATATAAAAATTAATACAGTAAAATTAAATAAAAGTATTGCAAACTTTAAATACCTACAAAAATTTTGTTTACCTTTTTGGTTTTAACTTAACCAGTAATAGAGTAAAATATTGTTCTTCAAGTCAAATAGACACTAACCTTCTTTTATTTTCAAGTAAATTTTCTAACTGATTCTTCGTAGTTTCTATCTTCAAACGAATATTAAAAGCTTCATTCTTCTTCTTTTGCAACTTTTGTATATCATTATTTAGCGAATTTATTTGAGCTTGATCAGAATCAGAAAGTTGTGAAAGTAATTCCTGGTGCAGTTCAGATTTTAAATCATCTTCGGTGGCTTTCATGGCTTCTAAATCAGACTTACATTGGTTTAGTGCAAGTCTCTTGAGCTCCCAAGAGCGTTCGATGTTGGATAGTTCTTCACGCCAGAGACGGAGCTTGACTGTTATTTTGTCTTGATTTCCCTGTATAATATTTAATTTTAGGATTTGCATGAACGATTAAAATGTGTATTCTACAAACTTTTATAGGAAATTTTAATACAACGGCTCAGATATTTTGAAAAATTTGAAATTATCGCTAGAACAACGAAAAACAAAAAAGAAACGTTTTAAGATTTATAATGCAATTTTGTAGGGTCAATATATATTTCTCATTAAACGTAAAATTGCATGAGAAATCCGAAAGTCATACTGAACAATCAAATCTGAAAATTCCTAGAGAAAAACAAGTGTACATTCAAAGGTAAAAATAAGATGCATAGACATTTTCGATTGCTCTATTATTAACGAAATTAAAATGCTAAAAGGTCTTCATGTAGGCGGAAATATTTTTTATCTGCTTGTGTACAGGAAAATCTTAAAATATTGTTCAACCAGCCAACACATTTCTTCAGGCAGCTTCAAACCCAAAAAGGGGTCAAAAAACGATCACAAGAAGAATGGGGTTAAAGCGAACAAAGCTCCTCATAAAGAGACCTTGTTGTATAATATCGACTACCAGTCACTAATAGGGCCTAATGTCATACGGATTATCACAGGATAACTTACTGATCATGGACATCTAATTAAACAAGTGAATAAAATTGGTCTAAGTACCACAAAAAAAGGCAGACTTAATGACTTGATACCTCATATAACTAGAAAAACGGCTGTAGAATCAGTGCTGACTTTCAAAAGCTGGTTTGTGCCGTGAATGGGCGCTTTTACACTTGGCGACAAGACATGGAGTGGCTCCGTCGATTTCAATGTAAATTCATCCCCACCACCATGTCGTGTCGGTATCTTGTCGTTAAGTGTGAAAGCGCCTATTAACAACGCGGCTCTCATAAAGAAACCCTGTAAGATTTTCCACGACGCATTTTTTATTTTTTTTCTCAGTAGATGTAAAATAGCATAAGAAATCGAATAAGATTGGTCCCAAAGTAATATTGGACCACCACCAAATATGAAACTTTCTAGAGAAAAACTTTGTACATTTAACGTTCAAAATAAGAGGCATATAACAAATCTATTATTAAAGAAATCACAATTCTAACTTGTTGAACCGATGTTTAAAAATACAATTAAAAATAACCCGTTATACAGGGTGTAACAAAAAGGTAGGTCATAAATTGCACCACATATTCTGGGGTCAAAAATAACTCGATTGAACATAACTTACCTTAACGCAAATGTGCACACACAAAAAGTTGCAGCCCTTGGAAAGTACAAAATGAAATGGATACATGGTTTTCTTATCGTAAGAGCATCTTTTTCTTATAAAACAACGAAATCTGTACAGCCCATAAAAACTTTAGGGGGGTTTTGAACCCCTAAAATTGTGACACCATTGGTTTAATACATCATTTTTGAAATTTTTTTGCCTCTTAGCACTTTTTCGAAAAGTTCAATAACCGTTCAAGAATTACTAGATGAAGATGAAGATGCTCTTACGATAAGAAAGCCATGTATCCATTTTCATTACAAAATGTTAAAACAGTTCATGAAATATTGGAAAAAATCGATTTTTAAAATTTTTAATTAATTAAAAATCAGAAAATGATTTCTGCCGTCGATGGCATTCGAACCCACAACCCTTGGGTTATGAGTCCAGTGCTCTACCGCTGAACCACCCACTTCCCTATTATGGGTGATTCTTCCAATATAAAAATAATTGGCTTTTTTCGAAGTATTTGTAATTTGTGTTCAATTTGTACAGGTCTATCGTTACACAAAAAAATACGATATTTTCGACGAATAAAACTCATTTGCATTAGATTGCTATTTGTCATAAATCTAAACATAATTAGTACGTCAAAATCATTGTCGACCTTATTTTTATTTATAAAATTGCAATTTTATAACAGTTACAATTTTGTCAGATACGATTTACTGTAAGGCATAATATATTAAAGTATTAACTACAATATGTAGCAAACATAATACAATAAGTCTTAAAGGAACAATTTATAAGATCTAAAAGTTTTGTCCACGAGGTTTTAAATCATTGTCGTGGTCTAGTAGAAAATAGTGAAAAACTCGTCGTCGGTAACATGTAAGAAACCACGAATTCTATCATGCATTGGCAAAAGAGCACTAGTTCCTGAGCGGGAACTGGCGATCGCCCATTCCAGTTAGTTATTGAAAAAATCAGGTGAAACGTTGTCCAACTGTACCGCGTATTTTAGTAAAGGCTCATTGATGTGGCAGCAACATTAGACAACAGTAAGTATTGAAAAATAAGACAATATTGGAGTGTAGACGTGTTATGTGCCTACTTATTGTACATGTAATTAGAATGTTCTTATGTTATGTATACATGTGTTTAGAATGTTTTAACCTCAAAACACCATTGTCGTGGATGTTGTTGAATGTAATTGTCGTGGACTTTCTCATCCACGACAATGACAAATTGTCTACGACAATGACCACCTTCGAATGTTTCTGTTTAATTTCATATAATCCTGACGATGTCGCCTAAAAAAATTACGTGTGAGGAGAGGAAGAAGGGGAAAAGGGAGTGTGAATAGAGGAGAAGAGACATAATTAAGAAAAACCCGATAATATAAGAGATATATGGCAGTGAAATCGTGTCATTGTCGTGGGTACAGATTTTTGAAAAATCCAAAATATGCTTAAGCATGTTCTTATATACCACTGTAATCTTAGTCATTCTAGCTCATTTACATATTTTTTTCAGATCTGAACAAGCCTTTTTAATTTTTGAAATCTGCTTCTTTTGATAGAATCACCCATATATTATCAATATTACTATTATTATTATTATTATTATTATTATTATTATATGGGTTAAATTTAATCCTACCTTCGCTGCGTTGTTGTTTGTTTCAGTTTTCTGTAAATCAGAAACAATACTATCGATGGTTTTTTCAATATTTTCTAACTCCTTTGTAAGTGAACTTAGCTCTTGCTCACATTGATTTACCAGTTTAATAGTTTCACCGCGTTTCTTATTCATTTCCATCCTACTTTTGGAAATATCGAAGTAGCCACCAGTCATAACTCCTAATTAAAAATTATTGCAATTTAAAATTCAGTATTGGGATCTGACATCCAGCGATACGCCATCTGGCGCTTTGTTTTTGAACACAAAGTAGGGGGAAGATTCCATAAGAAATACATTACGTCAAACGGAAAAATCGATTTTTGAGGGGAGAAAAAGACCGAAATTGTAATAAAACACCGTGAAAAATCGAAAAATAAAGTGTACTGCACAGTACCAGGGTGTAATAATAACTCTCATAAATGTCTGGACGTTGTATTTCATTATTTTCCGCACACAAATAAAACCATTTCGGAGTGCGAGAAAAACATGATGAACACGCGTTGTGGAAAATACTCACAAAAGTAAATAGAGTAAGTTTACAAAAATATGCTGTAAACATTTTGTACCAGACGATTATGTACATCCAAGTAAGTAAGATTTTATAATATATATATATATATATATATATATATATATATATATATATATATATATATATATATATATATATATATATATATATATATATATATATATATATATATATATATATATATATAATTGGAATTAGTACTCTGAAATTTTGTCACTTTGTATTTCATTAAGTTCATACCAGTAAATTGAATCTGTATTCAAAGTTAATATTCCTTATATTTGTTAATTTTTTTATAAGAAGAAATAAATTACTAATATGTGCAGAAATGAAGAGATTAAAAGGTGAAAAGAATAGGGAGAGTAAAACTCATTGCAAGAAAACGAGATATAGAGAATCCGAACCAACAATGAACTCAGAACCGTCTCTGGTAAAAAGTATAAAGCAGATTGATCCTATAATTCTAAAAATTGAATTCTTACTACACTATAACAAATAATGTTCGAGAGTAATTTAGAATTTTCAAGACCATAAAACAAGCAAAATAGCGTTGTCATATCTCATTCTTATTTCACATAATCAAAACATAAACGGTAAAGTTGAAGGTTGTGGCTAATTATGGATAATACACAATAAAAGTATGATTAATCAATATTATTTAGAAAAAAAAAAACATTAACTTATTTTATTTATTGCTTATTCTTTTATACAACTCATAGCAACGCTGTACAGATCTATGTTTCTGTCCTTGTCCGTTTCACTGATAAGTACATTTTAACGAGCGAGTAAGTAGGAATTTCTTTCTTACCTGCTTCTACCAGGAGCGTATCATATAGAGTTGATTAAGGATGACGGGCTCCTTTAATAACAAAATCAAAGTTGTTGGTTTTATGTCCTGTTTTTCAGGTTCCAACCAACGTCGGGACTTCTATAATTCAATACCTGTTGGGGCATATAGCCCAAGGAGTAGTTGTTTGAAGTCCAGACGTTGTGGCAACGTTGACATTTCAATGTCTAATTCCTGAGAGATTTGACTATTTTTCATTTCATTTGTGCAAAAAGTTTTTAATTTATTGTAAAAATAATTAACTATTTATTTAAGTTAATTCTTAACCCTTTCAAAAATTAATAAGCACGCCACTGCCTTCAATATGCCAAGGGCCAATAAAACTCTCAATCATTTGTGGTTCTAGTATAGTGCCCGATAATTTATATTTTTTAGTTTTACAAATTGATTTGTTCATATATATTTTTCAATATATCTAAATTGTAATTTCAGAAAAAACAAAAAATTCGTACGAATAATTACACCGACCACTTTTTGCAGAAAACGTTCCAATTGGAGTCAAATTGATTGGGATATACTCTACAATTTTTTCATGTTAATTTAGTATCGGATAATTATTTCTTACCTCTTGAAGATGCCTTTTCTCCATCAAGTGTAACACAGTTTAATCTTGTGCTACGAGCGAATTCACAGGCTTTTTCCATGTTTTGACAAATTAGAGTTCTGCCAAATAAGAAATCCATGACTTTGTCATATTTCTTATCATAATTCAGTATTGATAGCATCGGTATTATGTCCTAAAATATGTCAAAACCACGGCATTAATATGAATTAAATACATGAATAGAGAGAAAACACGAAAAGTTTATCACACCGCGTCATAGCTGTATGACGTCACCGTTCTTGGTCTCCGCCTACTCGAGCCCAGTGGCGTGTTGTGTGGTAGCCTGATATTACCATTGTACTGGCTCCTTATGTATTTTCACTTTTAATGATAGTATGAAATAATAATTATATTTACTAATACATAGACGAATACGTTGAAATAATTTAACATTTGGCAATAGAGTTTTAAAGTTAAAGTTACTTTTATTGTATAGGTTTTGTGATGATAAAAACGGAATAAGGCAACCAATTTTCTCTTCTCAGTTCGACCATTCAAACCAGTATTTACCGTAAACTTTAATTGATCTCCATGATCTCTTTCAATTTGAGCATTTTCATATTTTTTTACATGATCACAATTTTTTTTCCATTTTAGTTTATTTCCTAGCAACGGCAGAGCAACACAGAGATAATACAATCTGTTTCACAGTAATTTTTTTATTATATATTTTGTTATGTCATTTTGAAAACGACTTTCATTCAAGAAAGTCGAAACGTCAAATAGAGCCCCTTTTTTCTTTAAAATAAGTGGTCCATTAGAAGAGAAACTGATAAATATTAGTAAACCAGTAAGGAATTTTAATTTATTAGATTCGACATCCTAAGACCGGTTTCTGTCTTTCGACTTCATCAGTTAGGTTTTTCGAATGATAAATGATAAATATTAGTTTAATTTCTCAGTTTTTGGCATTGTCAAAAGTAATTAATTGTCAATCATCGATCATCGATGGAAATCATATCATATTTTTGTGCGAGGGGTGTTCCAGAACAATGTTCAGTAACGTAGTCGCGATACATATAATGTTGGTCTAACAGTGGCCGGCAAAAACGTTGGTGGAGTGATGATGGAAAATCGTCATAAGAAAATAACCTATTTTTGTAAATATCAACGTCAAGGTTTGACTTTATTTAATTTCTGGCGTTTCAATCTGAATGAAAATTCGATCTAAAATGTTCATTTGACGGACATGAATAATTTGCTTGTCAAATGACAGCCAACCAGGATATAACTATTCAAAAAAAAAACGGAAAAAATAGTAACACCTATAGTTAAGAAAACAAGTGGTTGTCAAGAACCAAAGCACAGACTCCGTTCCTATAAGTAAACCTTTTTATTTTTTGCTGTAAATTTTTAATTTTATCATATTATTTTAACTCAATTACCATGGATCCATACATTCGAGACTTTGACATCCAACAAATCGAAACTTACAATTTGGAAACCATCGAAGAGTGTTCTGAAATTTTAAATGTTAACCAGCATAACTCTAACTTTAAAATAATTCATAATAATATTCGCAGTATTAACAAAAATTTAAATGAATTTAAACTTTTTCTTTCAGCACTAGATACGGATGTTGATATAATAGTATTGACCGAAACGTGGCAAATCTTGGACACAAACCTACACTATATTGATGGATACAATATGGTTTACAACGAGAGTAAATATAATCAGAATGACGGTGTTGTAGTATATATCAAAAACAATTTAAATTACAGTTATACAATAACAGAAATATTTCCCAATATAAATATTTTACAACTTAAGATCCAGCTAAATGAAACTGATAATGCAATTGTATATGCAGTTTATAGGTCACCGGACACAGATACCAGAACATTTATAACATATTTGCAAGATTTTTTAGAAACACATGAAACTAACAATGAATATTTTTACATTTTTATCGGCGACCTGAATATAAATATTTTAAATTACGATCAAAATACAATACAGTATATAAACCTACTTAGTGAGTGGATATTTATCAACAATAAACTCACCAACAAGACAAAAATCATGTTTAGACCATATATTTGTAAAAACGAAAAACGAACTTATAAACCAAATTATACCAATCGTTCTACAAACTGATATCACTGACCATTCAACTACTATATTACAAACAATATTAGATACACAAATTAAAAGGCAAAAACAAAAAAAACATTTTATAGAAGTTATTGATACAAATAGACTGAGCAACTTGTTAGCAAACATATCATGGGATTCCATATACAGTGAGCCTGATCCAGATATCGCAACTAATAATTTTTTATCAATATTTTCTAAAGCTATCAACAAGTGTAGCGAAAAACGGCTCGTTAAAAGAAAACACACTAAAATCACCCCTTGGATGACTAACGCATTGCTTAAATCTATTAACACAAAAAATAAAATGTTTAAAAATGTACGAAAAACTCCAAATAATTTACAACTTAAAACACAATATAAAGCTTACAAAAATAAACTTAATTCTTTGATAACAAAAACAAAATATAATTTTTATGCAAAGCAAATAGAAAACAATAACGATAATCCAAAAAATTTGTGGAATGTGGTGAAAGATTTAAGTAAATCCAATAAAATTAAACATTCCATAAATGCTATACAAGACGAAACAGGTCAAATAATTACAAATAAAAATAATATAGCTAATAATTTTAATAACATGTTTGCAAGTATAGGGCAGACACTAGCAAACAATATAAAAAAAGATGAAAACTATTCGCCAGTTAGGCAAACTACTTGCAACTCTTTTTTTCTAACACCGCTAGACAATAAGGAATTATGTAGTATAATAAATGATCTAAAAAGTAAAAAAGCAGTTGGTATAGACAACATTAAGGCAGAAACCATTAAGACAGTTGCTTATTTTATAACTGAACCATTAAAATTTTTAATAAATAATTGTTTTGATTCTGGTAAATGGCCTTCCGCTTTTAAAAAATCAGTTATATCGACCAATTTCATCAATACCTCACTTATCTAAGATATTTGAAAAAGCACTTAAAAAACGATTAGTTGCATATTTAGATAAATACAAAATAATTTCCAATCAACAATTTGGTTTCCGGGAAAATACGTCAACTGAGGATGCAATTTTAACTCTTACTTCAAATATAAATAGCGCCTTAAATAAAAACCAATCATGCCTTTGTGTTTTCATTGATTTATCCAAAGCTTTTGATACTATCCATCATGAATTTTTGTTGAAATCATTAGAGGATATAGGTATTAGAGGACAGTGTTTAAACCTTTTCAAAGAATATTTAACAAACAGACAACAATGTGTAAAAGTGGATAGTGTCATCAGCGAAACTAGAACAATTCAATTTGGGATACCGCAAGGTACGGTCCTGGGGCCTGTTTTGTTTAATATTTACATAAATGGTTTATTCTCATTACCAAGTCAAGGTCACGTTATAGGTTTCGCTGATGACACAGCTATCCTTTACACAGCTGAAACTTGGGACAATCTTAAAACAAAAACTGAAATTGATTTTAAAAATATAAAAAAATGGTTGGATTACAAGTTACTTACAGTAAATCTAGAAAAAACAAATTATATCCCATTCAGCTGTAACAAATCTTGCTTACCAAATTTTGATAATTTAACAATAGAAATAGGAAATGCTCCATATCAAATTACCTCTGTAAATCACATTAAATATCTAGGTGTTATTATAGACAAACATCTCAGGTGGGATTTGCATATAAAATTTGTAATAAAGAAACTTCAAGTAATATTATATAGATTTAGATACTTAAAAAAGGTCCTATCCACTCATCACCTGAAGTCTTTATATTACGCATTGGTTCAGAGTCATTTACGGTATGGAATAGTTGGATGGGGAGCTGCAATGAAAACCCATATACAATTATTAGAAATTACACAAAAACGTTTTCTAAAACTTATTTTTGATAAGAGTTTTCGATATCCTTCAGATCAACTGTACCTGGAAACCAAAATTATGGACATAAGACAATTGTACTATTACTGTGTACTTATTAAATATCATACCAACAAACACTTAACAATAAGGCCCACTCACTCGTACAATACACGCCACAAAACAGAGCATCCAATCCCTCATATGATAAAATCCATCACTCAACACGCATATGATTATCTTGCTCCAAAATTTTATAATACAATACCGGAATTCTTTAGATTAATAACATATTTTCCTATATTTAAAATTAAGTTAAAACAATTTATTACACAAAGACCCAGACATATAGTTCACAAATATATTGATGAAAAAGTCTCCTAGATGTGTCACGTTTCGGATTAAACTGTTTTTTTTTCTCTTGTTTTGTTTGTTTCTTTTTACGAATAAGATTTCAAACTAAAATTATTAACAAATTATTGTACTTAATATATATTTTTTATTTGTCATTTTAAAATAGAATGTTTTAATTTATTTCACGTCACAAGCATTTGTTACTATTTGGGTAACTAATTCTTTTATCCTTTCTGTATTTTATTTTGTCTTTGGATATGCAATATGTATTTTTACTTTTTAAGAATAATCTATTATTATTATTATTATAATTTTTATTATTATTGTTATTGTTTCTCTCTCTTTCCACTGGATTAAAACCACTTAGTTGTTAAAAAAGTTTTTTTATTGACGTTTCGGCTTTCCAGATCGAAAGCCGTTATCAAAATGACATAAAATAAATAAATTTACTAGAAACAGAACACTTGATAATCTTGCAAAAATATGACATCAACATAGTATACATAGAATAAGATTTTGAGATTGAAGATGTCAAAATCTGTTTCAATCATATTTTTGTGACGTTTCTGGGAACGAATTTTTGAAAGGATAGCGCATTTGCATATTATAAGAGAATTTATACTTCGTCATAAATGAAGTTTTCTTATTAATATTATCATAAGAAAAAACCAGATAAAAACTTATGATACTATCCCGATATAGAGGGTATCCTTTTTGCAATTAACTCTTTTTGTAAAATAGGTATCCAAATTTTTGAAATATCGGGATAGTATCATAAGTTTTTATCTGGTTTTTTCTTATGATAATATTAATAAGAAAACTTCATTTATGACGAAGTATAAATTCTCTTATAATATGCAAATGCGCTATCCTTTCAAAAATTCGTTCCCAGAAACGTCACAAAAATATGATTGAAACAGATTTTGACATCTTCAATCTCAAAATCTTATTCTATGTATACTATGTTGATGTCATATTTTTGCAAGATTATCAAGTGTTCTGTTTCTAGTAAATTTATTTATTTTATGTCATTTTGATAACGGCTTTCGATCTGGAAAGCCGAAACGTCAATAAAAAAACTTTTTTAACAACTAAGTGGTTTTAATCCAGTGGAAAGAGAGAGAAATTAAAATACAAACCACTATGAGCTTCCGAAATGAATTGTTATTGTTATTTTGATATATTACTAAATGCAATTCATCAATTAAATGCTGTAATTTCTAACTCGAAACAAGTGAGTACTCACTTATCGAGAACAAATTTATTCATTTCATCTATTTTTAGAATATTAACAAATTGTACTTATATATTGTATTTTTTTTTAATGAATAAATTATTATTATTATTATTATATCATAAATTCAAAGTTGAAAATACAACCTTGCCAATTCAATTTCAGAAATCATGGATTTATGTAAATATTTAATGGAACGTTGAGTAACATGGATACTTGTCAAAATGTGCTAAAAATATGTGTAATAAATAGTTTTGGTTTTAATCATCTTTTTAGTTAAATATTCGTATGTCTATGCTATACTTAATATTGAAACTCGGTTTTTTAAATTTAATAAATTTTCGGGCAAATATCGTTTTGGCGAAGAACATCGTCACTTTTGTTTGTTACCGTTATACAAAATGCATGGTAGAACCAAAAAATTTTGTAGGTCCAGATATTTTTATTTTAACATGAGAAGTATTTCTTGTATATTTTCAAATTTGTTGTCTGTTTTATGGAATTTGGCAGTTAATCGTATCACCTGAATCATCAAATAGAAACATTTTTTTCGTCTGCTGTTTTAATTAATTTTAATGTACTTATTTGTTTTTTTATCAAGCACATGAACATATTTTTAAAGTTATACAATTAATATATTTTATCATGTTTTATAACATCTGTGAAAATTTCATGAAAATCCCAGCCGGCCCCATATTCTTAACGTTTACCCAGAGATGTGCGAATCAGTAGTTGTCAAAATTTGTAGGTTATTATGGAATCTTCTATTGCATTGTAAAAAGCGGCAAATTTAAAATTGAATTCATTCAGATTGAAACGCCAGAAATTAAATAAAGTCAAACCTTGACGTTGATATTTACAAAAATAGGTTATTTTCTTATGACGATTTTCCATCATCACTCCACCAACGTTGTCGCCGGCCACTGTTAGACCAACATTATATGTATCGCGACTACGTTACTGAACGTTGCTCTGGAACACCCCTCGCACAAAAATATGATGATTTCCATCGATGATTGACAATTAACTACTTTTGACAATGCCAAAAACTGAGAAATTAAACTAATATTTATCAGTTTCCCTTCAATGGACCATTTATTTTAAAGAAAACGGGGGCTCTCATTGACGTTTCGACTTTCTTGAATGAAAGACGTTTTCAAAATGACATAACAAAATATATAATAAAAAAATTACTATAGAAACAGGTTATATTATCTGTGTTGTCTGCCGTTGCTAGGAAATAAACTAAGCTTAACTTTTCTTGTAAATATCTCAGAAGATCGAATTTTCAAAGACATGAGACCTGCATTTTTTGCCGTTTTAGACAGGAATTAGTCTACCCATACATACATATACAAACCTTGCTCGTTTAATAGTATTTGATTAAGCACGAGTTTAGTTTCAGTGATAAATCCGAGAGATGGCGCAGATATTACAACAGCGACTTTATTTTTGACATTTTTATAAAAACATGAAAAACTTTGAACTTTGTTGGAGAACACAACTAATTTTATATTAAAAAATATAGAAATAGGAACGTAATATTATGTGTGTATGTATATACTCACCTCATCTCTTGGATATCTTTGAGTTTCCACAATTAGTTTGTTTAAGGGCATGAAATAAACCTCTCCTGGTAATTTTTGTCTATTCATTTCGTGTAAGATCTGTGTTGCAATCATATCAGTTTCTACTACATGATGAAATAACATTTTACCCGCCGTTACTTCAACAGCTGTATAGTTTTCTCTTCTACAATCAATGTTATCGATTACCAACCCATAGTAATGTCTAGTGATGTCAGCTTCTCTACCGCCTCTTGAATTAAAGGTTTCTAGTACCCTGCGAACACTGTCACACCCGTTTAAAATGTGCCTTCCCACCAATGAACGAAGTTTTTGATCAGCTTTTGTCCGTTCGTCTCTCAAAAAAGACAAATTTTGCTGAATGTTGTTTTCTTTAAGCCATAGTTCACTGAAAAAAATAATAAATCAACCCTGGAATGAGAAACTGTCTATATGGATAAAAAGCGTCTTAAATTTCCGTTTTACGAGATGGTATTGGTATCTTCTTTCCCTTGAATAATACCAAAAATGAAAGATAATTGGCCTGCTTATGCAACCACAAAAAAAGGGTTACAGAATTTTAAAAAGGAAAGACAAACGTCTACCCTGGAAAATATTAATACCGAACAGATTGGGCTCAACCGTATAGCAGAATTTGCTATAGACTATAGACACATTTTACACCATTATTTGTACATAAGGAAAATGTCATAAATGGATCTCCAGGTACCTGAACGCTGATCAAAACTGATCTTTGTCTCCATTTTCAAGAAGATTCTTGTGGTGGATCCATCATTACAAGTCAGAAATAAAATTATAATCAAAAGAATGGAAAAATAGTTTTCTTGGCAATAAGAAATTGTATATAAAATAATCAACACAAAACAAATAAAAGTGAGGAGAATTGTATAAAGAACCTAAAATAACAGCACAAATAATAAGATGTGAAAATTGAAATGTTGCAAACAGAAAGAATGCGAAAAATGGGGCTGAAGATCATCATACGTAAATCTAAGACGAACCAACACAGAGCCAAAAACTATCGACCCGTCACTCTTATTTCAGTTTTGGGAAAGCAACTGGAAAACATTATGAAGTATCTTTTGCAAATAGAAATCGGCCACAAAACACCAAACTACCAATTCGGCTTCAAACAGCAAACTTCTACCACTCTAACAATTTTAACATACAAAATTCAAGCTAACCGTCTAATGGGAAACCGTACTGCAGCCTTATTTCTGGACATTAGCAAGGCATTTGACACAAACGACTACTCTACAAACTAATGTCATTAGAATGCCCTCGTTATTTGATCTTGGTCCTAAAAGATTATCTTGAGAATAGAACACTGCAAGTCAAAATCAACGACCATTACTCAGAAACATTGCAAAATGAACAAGGGGTTGAACAAGGGGTTCCACAAGGGTCGCCGTTGTCTCCTCTTCTATATAATGTCACGACAGTCATCAACAATAACAAGACTTCAATAACAATCTATATATTTTGCAGTATGCTGACGACACCGCATTGATTAGTCACAACAGAACAATCTTGAAAACTGTGGAAGATGTACATGTTTTGTTTTACAGAACGCTGATTTGGTTCAACAAATGGAGGCTGAAAGTTAATTCAGACAAGTCTCAATTTGTAATTTTCATCCACAACATTTCACCAAACTCACCTAAAATAAACATAGCTGATAACATAGTGAGGTATCTGGGTGTCAATATAGATCATAAATTAAATTAAAAAAACCTACTGACAACATTAAAAGAAAATTTATCACTAGGAGCAAACATTTTCGGAGTTTAACTTTCAAGAATTCAGGAATAAGTAAGAAAACATCTGCGCACATCTATAAATCAATATACCGCACTATCCTGGAATATTGTCATCCAGAATATCTTACTGCGAAGAATACCACCATCAAGATACTCCAAACTGCAGAAACCACTTCCTTGAGGACTATAACCAAGATTAGACAACCCAGAAATCGTCTGTATAATCCACCCAATAATCTATTATAAGAAACAACAGGAATTGTCCCCATAGACCAACGAGTACAGGACCTGTCTAAAAAGTTCGCACAAAGAGAACACAATCTTGAGATCATAAACTCGTTCTGTACGAATAGGAACATAGAAAGAAGACGCCACAGAAAATACCCACTCAATATCATCTGGGAACACATTCAACACTTCAACAATTAAGGATATTAAGGTTATTTTTGTGGCAAGACACAACACACAAAACAATTAAGGAAAAAAGTGACCATATTCTAATTCCTCGTTTTTTTCTTTTTTCTCCGTATATATCCCAATACAATACAGATAACTAGTAATTATATAAGTATAAACAAACATGTAACAGGCTGTAGGATCTCGGAATAGTGACCGGGGACGTACTAGGATCGATAACAGATCCTAAGCACGTCAAATTGAGATGGGTGCCGGGATATCAGGGAATTGTAGGTAACGAGAAAGCAGACGAACTCTCAAGAAGAGGTTCGGAAAACCTCCCGAACCAAAGGCGGACACTAGAAGTACCAAAGCGTGAAGCAAGAGGGTCTGTAATAAACTGGATTTGGGACAAACACAAAAATTACTGGGAAAACGTCCCAGGAAAGAGTACATCAAAGGACCGTGCCACAAAAGAGCAGCAGACCTGTTGAAGATGAACAGGAGCTAGCTGAAAATAGTTACAGGACTCCTTACTGGCCATGCGCCAATTAAGGAGCACCTCAACAACTTGCAGACTGTGCGGTAAGGAAACAGAAACAGTGACACATATGCTGCAAATTTTTGGACAGTCAATAGGTGAACCAGAACTATACAACTCCCTCCCAGTACAGGACCTGTACAAGCTTATACAAGACACTAAAGTACTGGATTGGGTATTGTAAACATATAAAGAGAGGGAAGATACAATGGGCCGACAGGCCTAAGTGTCACCGGAGGCTTCGGTCAGACTGGCTCAACCAGGGGATGAAGTTTTTAGTGAGTATGCTTGGAAAGCAGATTCTCGCAGTAGACTTTGAGATTTTAGGCTCATACCTCCCCATAAAGGGTTTTCTTCACTTCCACAAAAAAAAAGGATCTCGGTCGATGGCATATTGGGATCCAATAAAGTACATTATTTATTTATTATTTTAGGGCTGTTACGAAGAGAAAGACCTAGGACAAGACGGTGATAATGTACACATATTTGAAAAGTTAATAAATGGAAGGAAAATACCAGAAACAAAAGATAATATAGGAAAATTATTCGGCTTGCCCAGGTCTACAAGGCATGTATACCTAAGAGCTCTTGTGAATTGATAAAATTTTATTTAAAAACAGAAACCCTTTAAGGACTGAGATAACGAATATTGAAATTTTAAAATCAAAAATAAAATGTTTCCATGAATCAAAATCGTCATTAAATATTTTTTTCAAATGTAGTGGAAAAATAATTCAGTAGTGCGCTATCGGGGTTGCTGGCAACTTTTACCCTCCTATCATATATTTCCATAACTAAAAGGCTTAAAATCCAAGAAGGTTTCATCAAATAAATAAGCAGTAATAAATACAGAATAAAATAAACGTTTATGGCCATTATAAATGTATAAAGTTAAAAAGTGATTATGTTAAAGGAATAAAGATTTGGTTCAAAATACTTTTTTTTAAAATATAAAACAAATAGTTTAATTTCAGGTTAAATAAACAAAATGGATCAAATTGGGCTCAAAATATTGAATAAAAACGCTTTCTCTTCAGAAGTCATAAGCTCAACTTACTTTCTAGTAGACTGATTCTGATCTCTTTTCATTTTCAACTCTGAAAGTTTCTTTTGCTCATCAATAACGTTTTTCTGAATTTCCAACCCTTCGAGATTTTTCTTAATTTTATTTCTCAACTCGACCATTAATTGCTTATCTTTCTCTACATCAGCAACCAACTTATCACTGTGTTCAATTTTCTTATTCATTTGTTTATTTAAGCACTGTAATTCATTTTTGATCCATTTGTCTCTGTCTTCTTTAGTAGGAAATTGACTACCTCGACTTTGTTTAGCGTACAAGTGTATTCTTTTTTGTTCTTTGAGCGCCAGCTCATGAATGTATTCATCTTCTTGCGTCTTCACAATGTTATATTGAGGTGTAACCTATTATAATAATGATATTTACTTATCAGAAGAAAAAATATTTACAAATATTATTAAATAAACGAGGAATACCTTTAAGACTTGAATACAGAGAAAAATTATAATTTTCTAGCAGTTTGTTAATAATAATAAAAAATTACGATCAAACATGAAACCAACACTTACAAAAAGTATCTCAAAAAAAGCGCAATTACCTTCAATACGTTCAGAAAGATATTATTAAATATTTATTTAGCACAAGCTAATTTATAGGTACACAGTAGAAAGATAAACATTTTAAAAAGTGTGAAGAAATGAAATATTTTGGATACCAAAATATTTTACTGGGAGTAATCAAACTGCACAAATGATGTGAAATAAGTTAAAATCACAGTTCCCAAGAATTACGACATTAGAAAATGCCACACTGCAACAACGTTTAGACTTCAAACAACTACTCCTTGGGCTATATGCCCCAACATGTATTGAATTTACAGAAGTCCAGACACGCGGTTGGAACCCGAATCGTTTCGGGACTTAACCCAACAACTTTGATTTTGGGAGCCTGTCATTCTTAGACCGGTTTCGGCATTATTGTGCGTCATCAGTAAGAAGTAGACCAGCTCGACAATGGTATCTCTAAACGATGTCTGAAGACTGCCTTGGACCCACCAGATACTTAAAACAACTGGTTGGGTCGAAGTAAGAGGAGGAGAGCCCAACGCCATCTTCACTTTAATAACAAAATCAAAGTTTGCAATTAAATAGAAAACTGTCCGTATGAAGAAATGAAATATTTTGGATACCAAAATATTTTACTGGGAAGTTAAAATCATAGCAGCCAAGAATTTACATTAGAAAATGCCACACACTGCACCAACGTCTGGACTTCAAACAACTACTGGTCTTCTGTAATTTAATACCTGTTGGGGCATATAGACCAAGGAGTACTGATTTTTTTTTATTTTGTCGAGGTCGATCCATAAGGTACCCTGTTGCAGGACCCTGTATAGTTTAAGTAATTACTTCTTGGTGATGAATCATATTTTATACAGGGTGACACAAAATGTGGTTACAGAGGGCATATAGTGTTTTTAGCTTTAACGAGTCACCCCGTACAAACGATGTGTTATTCAATTTTTGTATTATATTAAACAAATGTATGATCTGCCACTCTACGTGATACAGGGTGTTAAACCGATGGCAAAAACTTAATAAATTAGAAAAGCTGTGTTTTGTGCACCACCCTGTATTTTAAAAGTTTATCCGTCAACTTTATAAATTAATATATTTTCACATTAACAAAACTTCATTATTTAACTGAGAAAAATTTTGTTGTAATCCTATGACCAGTTTTCCTAAAATGTCTACCCATATTTACTTGTTGAAAGATGTTTTTAATTTTTATTACATTTTAGGAAAACTGGTCATAGGATTACAACAAAATTTTGCTTAGTTAAATACTGAACTTTTGTTAATGTGAAAGTATATTAATTTATAAAGTTGACCGAGAAACTTTTAAAATGCAGGGTGGTGCACAAAACACATCATTTAGTTTAACACCCTGTATGACATAGAGAGGCAGATCGTAGATTTGTTTAATATAATACAAAAATTGTATAACACATCGTTTATAGGGGGTGACTCGTTAAAGCTAAAAACACTATATGCCCTCTGTAACCACATTTTGTAAAATATAATTCATCACCAAGAAGCAATTACTTAAACTATAGATTCATAATGCAATGACATTAGCTCATATTTTTAAAGCTGTTATAAAAAAAATGATTTCTTCAAAAAAGCCATATTACTTATTTCCGAACCACCCTGTAAATAACCAAAATATACGATGATTATTTATCAAATGTTAATGCTAAATAATCTATAACTCATGTTTTTTTACAATAAACGCCAATAAAACAAGTCTGTTATGAGAAATCTGGTTACAAAAAAGTGGCATTTCCGATGTTTAACAACCTGTACCTCGAAAACTAGCCATACGAACGGTTTGGACCGATGGACACTTTTTGTCAAAGCATCGAGTTCTACAATATACCAACCGTTTCAGAAAATTTGACGGAAAGCCATTTTTCCATAAGAAAGGTGCTTTAATACGCGGCTAAAAATTACATCTTTATAAAAAACTGTAAATTTTAAAGGATGTTCTACAGAATAGTCCCCATTGTATTTTTATAAAATTTAGTTTGAAATCTATTGCCATTCCATTTTTTTAACTTATTATGAAGCTGACTCTTCAATTATTTCAATTTACTTAAATCAAATGGATGACATGTTACTGGTAAGTATAGTAATTTAGAAATAACAGTAAGAAGGCACAAACACTAACAATTAAAATGAAAAAGGAAGAAATACTAAGAAAAGTGGAAGACGTAATGGCACGGTGGAAACAGTATTTCCAAGAAATATTAAATAGCGAACAGCAAACAGAAAACAATGGACAGAAGCAAACGTAGAAGGAGAAGTTGTAGATCATAACGAGGAAAATATAACATTAAAGGAATTAATCGAAGCCATTAAAAAACTAAAGAATGGAGAGGCACCCGGTGCTGACAAAATTACGACGGAAATGATCAAAGCCATGGGAGAAGAAGGAACGAAAGTATTGCTAGAATTATTTAAAAAAATCTTGTCAGAGTCCCAGAGTGGGTTTAGTAAAGGCAGATGCACACAAGACCACGCTTTCTCGCTAAAAGAGATTGTAAACTCTTGTTACAGGAAAAGAAGCGTACATAGCATTTATCTATATGGAAAAGGCATTCGACAGAGTACCCAGAAAAGGAATATGGGACTGTTTGGAAAAACAAACAAGCAAGAAACTAACAAGAATCACCAAAGGTATGTACAAAGAAACGAGAAATAGAGTAGTAATAAGTAAAAATGCGGTATCTGAAGAATTCATTACAAGAGAAGGTGTTAGACAAGGAGGCAGTTTAAGTCCGCTATTATTTATTACATTCATGGATAATATAATAAAAGAAGTAGAAAAGAAAACCAAATCATTAAGTATAGGGTACCGAAATCTACAACGAATTTGTATCTCCGAGTGCGCCTTTGCAGACGACGTAGCACTAGTAACAGGAAGTGAGAGCGATTTAAAAGAAAACTGGAAAATATGGAACCAAGTGCTGACGAACAATGGGATGAAAATAAATATAGCGAAAACGAAAGTAATGATAATATCCCAAGAAAACGAGGCAATAGAAATAACAATAAATGATGATCAGCTAGAACAAGTAAATAGTTTTCAATATTTGGGAGTTACATTAGAAGGAAATGGAAAACAGGAGATAGAAATGAACAATCGGATTGAAAAAGCGAATTAAGTCTACTATGCGCTAAACAAGAGCTTATTAAATAAGAAAGAGGTATCAAGAAAAACGAAGATAAATGTATACAAAATATATAGACCTATCTAATCCTGGGTACTAACGAAACAACAAAAGAGTCAAATTGGGGCAGCTGAGATGAAGTATTTAAGAAAGGTTAGAGGAGTAACAAAACTACATAGAATTAGGAACGAGGATATAAGAAAATAGTTAGAAATAGGATCAATAGAAGGATTCATTGAGAAACGTCAACTTGGATGGTGGGGACACCTACAAAGAATGAATGACTCGACTAAAGTGAGAGATATGGGAATCAAAAACACAGAGAAAAAGAAGGAAAGGTAGACCAAAATAAACTTGGAACAAAGTGGTAGGAAAAATTCTGGAGAAAAGGGGACTTGAATGTCGAGATGCAAAGGTTTTGGCACAGAGCAGAGAAGAGTGGAAAAGGTGGATAAATGCGGATAAATTTGGATAAAAGCGAGGACTATAACCCCTACACCCTTTGGGTAGAAGGGCAATGATTATATATAAGTATAGTAATTATGACTACATATTTTTATCTTATCAGATATATAGTTGTATTCGAAAAAATGTTAGGAAAACAAGAACATCACAATTGAATACGCCGTAATTTTGTAATATGTTGAGCTGTCTCCTTTCTACTGACTGATGAGGCACAATGATGCCGAAACCGGTCTAGTAATAGAATTTTATCTCTACTCTGAACTTTTATAAAATTATATATTCATATTACTTACCTTTTTTAATTCTCCTTCTTTCTCTTCTATAGATTGTTTAAGCGCAATTAATTCATTTCTTTCCTTTGATATATCTCCTTCAGATAAATCTTTGATAGTCAATTTCAATTTGATCTTTTCCTTAATAAGGTCTTGATTATTTTCGTCTAAAATGCTCTTTTCGTATTCCAATGCCTTGAAATCCTTTTTGGTTATTTTTGAAGTTTTTCTCAAAGAACAAATGTTATCTTGTACACTTTTCAAGTTAACTGTTAATTCTTCCTGTTCTGAATATAATCCCGTTCTCTGTTGCTCTAACTGAAATTTTAATTTAACTATTTTAATAATGGATCTGCAGATTTTTTAATGCATAGGCACCAGGACAATGCGACAGAATT
This sequence comes from Crepidodera aurea, assembly GCA_949320105.2. Lineage (NCBI taxonomy): Eukaryota > Metazoa > Arthropoda > Insecta > Coleoptera > Chrysomelidae > Crepidodera > Crepidodera aurea. Next base: position 25,484,766 of record OX439475.1, on the reverse strand, counting down.
CGCTGACCCATTAAGTTTACTTCATTATTCTAAATTTCCAAAAAGTACTTTTTTGTTAATCAACCCTTCGGAACTTTCACAAACCTCTCTAATGTCTAATTTTGTCCCCCACCACAGGCTGCTTTTCAAAACCATGCTCACACAAGTTAGACAAGTAATAATCAACAGATTGAGACGATAAGCTACCTAAGTTATTATTATTCTTTTACAGCTGTAGGAATTGGCTAAAAATCGAAACGAAAATTCCCTTACCTGGTTAATCTACCAAAAAGACCCAATGAAAAAATAATAATAAAAACCGAGGTATCTACTGATAACGCTTTTTCATTATTTTGATTCTATTTTTACCATATCCTACTTTGTAGCTAGTTTGAGACTAAAAGGATCGTTTTATTCTACCCGTTAAAAAATGCGAATAATTATTTTGATTTTACATATCCAAATACATTGGGGATTTAAGAATTTTCTTTGAATTTTATTTTCGCACTCTAATAATATTTACCGAAGAGTAGTTTGAAATTAATTTATTTATTTTTGGGTTTTTTCTAGTTAAATTCTGAAAATTAAATTTCATTTTTTTTAGACCGATAACAAATAATATTTATCGCTTTAATATTTACAGCCGTCTTAATTTTGATAAACCATTTATTTATTTTATGTAGTCTTTCAAATATTAAGTTCCGAATCGAATATTTCATTTATTTTTTTTTCGTCCAGGATAAAAAGGGTGAGCTTTGAAATATATTTTTAATTTAATTGTAAATAGCTTTCGTAAGCAATAGATTTAACCGTGTACGTCCTCTGATCACTTTTCAGCTCCCGGAAATTCTTTTCCGTGTCAATAGCGATTAAAGACAGTTACTGTCACTCTCTGCAAAACTAGTCTGAGATCAACAAGATGCCTGGAATTTGCGTATCTCCAACTGAAGCTACCTATACTCCTAAGACGTCGTTTCTTAAATAATCTGGCGATATAAGGCGTCATGCGTAAGGCATAAATTTCTTAGAAGCAAAAAAACGCCTTATACAGGGTGTTTCATAGTTAAACCGACCTACGTTAACAGTAAATAGAGGGTACTTAGGTGATTCCAAATAACCTTTGTTAATGGGTCTAACGCCTTTAATAACCGAGATACGGGGTGTTTCATCCATTTCGGCCAATATTTTGGTAAGTCGTAACTTTAGAACCACCCTGTAGATTTCTCTCATACTTGGTACAGGTATGGTGTGTTAATAGCCCAATTCTATAGTGTAAAAACTACAATTAAAATCCAGATCCGGATTAAGAAGAATTTGCAAAATTTGAAAATCCTCAAAACAACACCCTGTATATCAGATTTTTTAAAAAAGTGCACATCCCATTCTACTACTGAAGTTTTAACGTCAAATTACATCAAATGCATTTTTTTCATTTTCACAAGCAGTAACTTTCGAAATAGATTTCTTCCATATTTGGTACAGGTATCATCTTTTAGTAGCCCAATCGTAAAACGGAAGGACTACACTACAGTTAAAATCCAGATACAGGTTAAGAAAAATTTGTAAAATTTGAAAATCCCCAACGCAACACGCTGTAGAAAGAACTGAGATATTTTTATAAATTCACATCTCGTTCTACATATTACTAAACTCTTAAAGTAAATTCAATTAATGCAATGCATTTTCATAAGCCATAACTTTGGAAACACCCTGTAGATTTCTTTCATATTTGGTACAGGTAGATTGTTTAAATAGCCCAATCGTACAATACAAGAACTAAAGTTAAAATCCAGATCCGGATTAAGAAAAATTTGTAAAAGTTGGTAATCTCTAAAATAGCATCCTGTATTTTTTTAATTGTAATCGGATACCTATTTAAAAAAAGAAGAAAAAAAAGACAAAAGATGTGTTATACTAAAATATTTTTATAAGTGCACAAGAGCGTTCTACAAACAAAAAATACAGATTTAATTATTCGGATTAATTCCGGATACAAAACTCATTAAACTATCAAGTAAGCTTCGGCAATAACACATCTTTTTTCATTTTTTTTCTTTTTTCAAATAGGTATCTGATTACATTTTAAAGAATATGATATACAGGGTGCTATTTTAGAGCTTATCAACTTTTACAAATTTTTCTTATTCCGGATATGATATTTAACTTTAGTTCTTGTATTGTACGATTGGGCTAATTAAACAATCGACCTGTACCAAATATGAAAGAAATCTACAGGGTGTTTTCAAAGTTATGGCTTATGAAAATGACAATATGTATTGCATTAATTGAATTTACTTTAAAAATTTAGTAATATGTAGAACGAGATGTGTATTTATAAAAATATGTTAGAATATCTGTTTTTTCCATTCGTTTCGAATGTCTGATCCAATTGAAAAAATATCTGATGTACAGGATGTTGCGTTGGGGACTTTCAAATTTTACAAATTTTTCTTAAGCCGTATCTGGATTTTAATAAGAATTTAAAAATCTTTTTTAAGCCTTTTTTCAAATTTGTTTCTATAGTTTTATTGATTATTTTCCCCCCTCTATAACTCACTCCCCCAAATATGAAAATGCAAGATTATCCAAGATCCTTTATGAGAAATCAAATGACAGTGATATCAAAGCTGTATGATTTTTTTTAAGTAAATAAGATTTCTAAAGCCATATAAAATATTGCAATGAAATAATTACCTTGTATATAGAGGGTAACCAGGTAACAAAAAAAATAGTGACAGGTGATTTTGAGAGTTACTGAAAGAAAGGGGATGTCAAAAGGTTTTTTTTTTGGAAAATTGAGAAATATTAAAAAGAAAAATTTAAATCCACCACCAACAGAAAGTTGCAATTGATTAATAACAATAACTTATGTTATTATTAAGTTGTATGATATATGGAAGTTTGTAACTACCTAGAAGAGTTCTGTTAATGTACGAGGAAGTCTAGATGAGAAGACTAGTTTGATTTGGCTTAGAAGGACTTTCACATACAGGTCAAAGGTACTTGAAACTTTCAGTGTTTAGTATTAGGCTATTTCTGTTATTTTTATTGTTCAATATTATATTATAAAGAGTGAGTGAGTGTGAATGTTTTGTTAATAATTATATTTGCAATTTTCGGCAATGTTCAATGTCATCATCTGAAATTGTTTTAATAAAATTTATAACTTTTGACATTTCGTATCAATATATACGTAAGTAAAAATTGATTTCGATGGGAGTAGGGGAAGATTCTTTGGATCGAAATATGAGGCTATAACGAAATGCGTTCTTGTAAATTGTTGCCGTGAAAAAGATAGGAAATATCAAAACTGAAATTATTTTTTTCAATTCTTGTACAATTTAAGCAAATTTGGTAGAGATGTATATTTAAAGATAATAAACCTTCATCTGATTTTCACTTTACGTTCGACTGTAGAGGGCACCTCATAAAACATACCCATTTAAAAATTTTATTTGTTTTTTATTGACAATTCCACTCATATGTAAAAAATGTCATGAAAATAAAATTCAAAAATAGTAGTTTGCTATTTAGCCTATGAGGAAGGAAGAGAAAATATAACTGGATAAAAAATCGATACCATGTTGCCCGGTTAACGACGTGTGTTTGTTATTTATTTGTGTTATGGCAGTTGAAATACTTTAAATTCATGGAATTGTCTTAAAAAATACCAGCTTCGAGCTCAGATTTTGGACAGGATATTTTTTGCTTTAACACACACACATAACTCACTTCAAAACTCAACATCAGTTTTTGAATACCTAAACACTTCAAATTACACAGAAATCTAACCGAAACGCAATCACGCATGCCTTGGTGGCCCTGTATTTAAATCTATAATAGCTCAATATTTGATGTTCCAATTTAACCCTCGGGCGGGCCAGCGTCAATCTGCAGCAACTTTTTGTTTTTGTGTTATAATTAAAATGTGACGAGCCCTTCGAAACTGGGCATTTAGGTATTCCTTGTTTATGTTATTGATTCCGCCTATCGACACATCTGGTGCAATATATTTCTGTTCAGTTGTTACAAGCGAAAGATCCAAAGCAGGTACAATTTGCAACGAACAATATTAACAAAAACAATAAAAATTGGTATGTAATTCTTGTCGTTTCGTTCCTTTTAAGCTTTTCCAATGAATTCAAAATTCTCAGTTACGAGGGTGTATCAAAAAATGTTAAAAATGAAAATTTTCTTAATGTCGGAATATCTTGTTCAAAATTGGTACGTTGACGTAAAATGTCATTATAAACAAGTTTTTTTAATAACTTTTTTTTCATACTTCAAAAATAAAGGTACTTTTCTCTTGAGCAAAATTCATATTTTTTGACAAACCTCGTATTCTACTAAAAAAATTTGATATCTGATGATTTCAGGTTTTAGACCATGCACAACTTTTTATCAAGAATAACTTTTTTTCATAAAACAAATAATAAAAAATTTTCCATATGGTGCCGACTTGTACTTGTACTTGTACTTTACACTGTATATATATTTTTTACTATAATAAAATGATTAAGAATGGCATATGTCTTATTTCTTATTTTACTAAGTAAAATAAATTTTCTTCGTTATTTGTAAACTACAAACCTAAAAAACCAAATGCGGCAAATTGCCGCAGCGCGCCTTCTCGTGTAATTCTAAAAAGCGCGCCCGCCGAAGGATTAAATTGCTAAACAAAATATTGAACATTTGTGTGTACATTGTCTTTTACATAAATGATTATATTCTTTGTTTTTAATACAAAATGATTAAAAAAATAATTTTCCAAATACAACTTGGAGGACTCGTGGTATTACCTTTGATAAAAACATGATTTGAACTTTGACACACTGTATTATTTTTCAGGGCAGCATTTTACAAAAGTATATTTGGTTTTATCCTCATAATTTGGACCAAAGAATCTATTCTTGTTATTATTGTCATTACTAATTTTCTATTTCACAAGAATTTTGTTGAGCCGATACAGTACACAAAAATAAGCGAAAAATCTAATTAATGTTTTTGTTTTTAAACGATTTTTAGTCAAAATATCCCCCATTCAGTTTTCTTGGATTTTCTCGGAAATTAAAATATGAACAAACAAAAATAATTTAAACGAAATACCTAGAATTTTTTTTTGTCGTCGACATGTTACTAATTTATACATACCTCTTCTAGTTTTTTCTTATTATTATTCAACTCGATCTCATAGATTCTAAATTCCAAAACTCTGCGTGTTTTGTCATAATTCTGGTATTGTTTCAATTCTTCCTTTTCTTGTTCTAAAGTGTTTAAACGTTCTTCGAAAGTACTTAACAGTACATCAATGTTTTGAAGTTTATGTTTAGAGTCTCGTAAAATCGCCAAAGATTCATCCTTTCTCTCATCATGTACGCTTGTTCCAGCTACTTCCCTAAATAATTTTAGTCTTTGTGAATCTGGGGCAGTAGCTAGCTGAATAATCTAAAATCAATGTTAAGCAACTTTAAAATAATACATTCCAACAAACAGACCAGAAGTCCGGAGCTAAGATTTTAAATTTTTTTCTCTCGAAATATCATTGACAGAAACAAACAACATCTCATATTTTTTGATAAACTCATGTTTCAAGAAGGTTGAACTTAACAGGAAAACCGTATTTCGAACCGTCATGTTAAAACCCCACTTTCAATTTAAATAAGGACACCCTGAAAGCGAAACTTAAAGGGAAATTGATGGATATCCAGCTGATTCCGACCATAAATGGTCACCATTAAGGCATATTGTTGTAAACCTGTCTTTCTGGTTCTGTCTGCACCTCAATAAGTTGGTCTACATTGGCAGATATAGAAGATTAATTAATTCATATTTTTTCTCTTTATTATTATTTTTTTTTAATAATTCATTATTCATAATTTTCTTATTTATATTAATATATTGTGAATGAATTTTAGGAATGTTATGATATAAAAATGTGTAGTTTATGTAATGACATTTAGAGTAGGAATTTGCTTATTCAAAAAAATATGTAAAGATAACTTAAAAAAAATTTTTGATAGTTCTTGATTTTGGTATTGAGAGATGTCAAAGAAAGTGTTAATTGGAAAATTAAAACATTGAATTATTTAACCATCTCAAATGCCGCCCAACGTGCGGCTTCAAAAGTACACAAATTACTTATTTAAATTGAAAACTAACAGTAAGAAAAATATAAAGAAAAATGGAAGAAGAAACAGGAAAGAGACTATACGATTTAAAGCTTGTAGAATTGAAAGAATAGTTAAGAAGAAGGGGACAAGATGTAGAGGGACTAAAAAAAGATCTAATAGAAAGAGTATATGCAAGTCTAACATATTGGAAGGAGAAGATCCAGAAACTTTTATTATAAAAGAAAAGGAGGAAAATCTGAGACAGGAAGAAATCTCGGAAATACTGGAAGAATACAGACAAGAGGTAATATCGATTGACACATTAGCAGGAGGAGAGCAAGGACAAAGAAAAGAAGAAGGAAATTATATGGTTAAAGAAGATGGACCAAAACCAAGAAATACAAGAAAATTTGAACAAAAAGGTAGGCAAAATGGATCAAAATCAAAAACAAAACACGTATACGTTACAAAAAAGAATTATTGATAGAATAGAGAAGAAATTTGAAGAATTTGAAAACAGAAAATAATGGAACAGGATAAAAGAATGGGAAAAATGGAGGAGATAATGAAAACGAACACAAACTATAATTTGATAAACAATGAAATAATGAAATTAGAAGAAAATATCAAGGAAGGGTTAATAACAAATATTGCTATCGCAGAGGAAGACAATTTAAATACAAGAAAGGAAGTCAAAAAAGATATTATTCTGTGATCTGGAATGTATTTAAAGGCCGATATCCAATTTATAAGATTTTTAGTGAAGGTGATGCTCTTGACATAAGAAAAAAAAAGAAGTTTGAGGGAGGTTACCAATCCATTTTGAAAAAAATTGGAGAATTTTGTGATGAATCCACAATTAAACCGAGATTTAAATATTTGGTGCTCAATATAAATAAAAAGGCCGTATTATCAAAATAACAGTTTAAGTAATTACTTCTTGGTGCTGAATCATATTTTAGATAGTGCGACTCACAAAATGTGGTTAGAGAGCATATAGTGTTTTTAGCTTTAACGAGTCACCCCGTATAAATGATGTGTTATAAAATTTTTGTATTATATTAAACAAATGTACGATCTGCTACTCTATGTCATACGGGGTGTTAAACTGATTGCCAAAACTTTAAAAATTAGAAAAGCTTTGTTTTGTGCACTACCCTGTATTTTCAAAGTTTCTCCGTCAACTTTATAAATTAATACATTTTCACATTAACAATAGTTTAGTATTTAACTTAACAAAATTTTGTTGTAATCCTATCCAGTTTGCCGAAAATGTGTAACCATATTTACACGTTTTAGGCAAATTGGTCATAGGGTTACAAAATTTTGCTAAGTTAAATACTAAACTTTTGTTCATGTGAAAATGAATTAATTTATAAAGTTGACGGAGAAACTTTTAAAATACAAAGTAGTGCACAAAACACAGCTTTTCTAATTTTTAAAGTTTTTGCAATCAGTTTAACATCCTGTATGACATAGAGTAGCAGATCATACATTTGTTTAATATATACAAAAATTGTATAACATATCATTTATAGGGGGTGACTCGTTAAAGCTAAAAATACTAAATGCCCTCTGTAACCACATTTTATGAGTCACCCTGTATAAAATATGATTCATCACCAAGAAGTAATGACTTAAACTATATATTCATAATGCAATGACATTTACTCGTATTTTTTAAGCTGTTATTAAAAAAATGATTTCTTCAAAAAAACCATATTACTTATTTTCGAACCACCCTGTAACTAACCAAATTCTACGGTGATTATTTATATAATATTAATGCTAAATAATCTATAATTCATGTTTTCTACAATAAACCTCCAAAACTAGCCATAGGAATGGTTTGGGCCAATGGACACTTTTTATCGGTGCATCGAGTTTTATAACATATCAACGTTTCAGAAAATTTGACCGGGACGCTTTTTACATTTAAATGGTGCGGGGTCCTTTGAACAAAAAAGGTATACTTGTTTTAATAGCATAAATTCAGCTCATTTCGAGATATTTGCATTTAAAATATTCTAGCCGCAGTATCTATTTAATTTACTTTATCATATTTAAACATAGTAGTATTGAAACTAAAATGAAAATGTACAGCTGTCAAATAATTAATTGTTAGATGTAATTTAATGACTGCAGTGTTCATTTTGTTCACTAAATTTTTCTGGGCTTGCTGCTGCCATCTAACAATTAATTATTTGACAGCTGTACATTTTCATTTTAGTTTCAAAGCCTACTAAGTTGAAATATGTTACAGTAAATTAAATAGATACTGTGGCTAGAATATTTTAAATGCAAATATCTCGAAATGAGCTGAATTTATGCTATTAAAACAAGTACACCTTTTTTGTTCAAATTTACAGGGTGTATCATAAAGACTTGAAAAAAATTCAAAAATTGCCATGAATAAAAAAATGGGTACTTTCCTTCATCCAGTAGAGTGTAGGTGGCGCCCTCTTTATCTAATCTCAAAATTGATAACACGCTTATGATTTACTAACTTAAAAATATAACCATACCAAATTTCAAGACAATATGTTAAATAATGAAGAAATTATTGCAAAAAAACGAAAAATAAATTTTATCTTCAACACCCTGTATCTGAGTAGTAGATAACATTTGACCCAGAGTTATTTAGTAAAATATTAATATTTGGAGGTCCTGGACCTATGATTAAATTTTGACCATTCCTTATGAAACACCCTGTATATGTATATAGGGTGTATTATGCACATCGAAGGTATCTTTTATATTAAAAACAATACTAGTAAGGGTTGTAATAAAGTAAACTGTATAAAGAACTGTATTTGAAATAAGGAGTAAATTTTGAAACTTTGAACTTCATCAGTATCATCAGGTTATTGGGATTCCCCAAGAAAATAATGTGTGGCAGATTTAAAGAGATGGAACTTTGGGAATAACTCCTGCTAGGTTTTTTTAAAGCAACATCTAAAATGGCAAACATAAATAGAAGTGTAATCTCACCGTTCCTTGTTTAATAATGTAATATGGATTAGAACTGGAAAAACCTGCTGATTCCAACACTTTCCTTACATCAGATCTAGGAGTTAACTTCTTATTGAGGAAATATTGATCTTTTTTGGCTCCAATAACACGTTTCAAAGATATTTCTTGAGTACTAATCTAATTGTAGCAGAAAACAATAGCCATGATAAATTTTGTTACAGAATTGTATATTTAGCTGGATAGAATAAAACCAAATTTTAAATACTTACTGGAAATCTTGAATCAGAATTATCAAATATAATTTCTACATATGCATCGATACTTCTTGGACCAGTACTTTCATGAAGCAGTGCTTGTCTCTGCCTATCTTGAAGTTGAGCATATTCTTCACTCAATACAAATTGGATTGCTATAATATTATTACCAGTTTATATCTAAGCAAATATTTGTACCTAACCTATGTCGCTTTGCCACACTGGCGTAGTTTGTAATAATTAAAAATATGCTTTGGAAGTGGAAGATTGTTCTGTATACAACAGATAATATAAATATAAAATGATTACTAATTACAGTGTTTTTATGAACTTTTAATAAGGAATTTAGTATAGAGTGTATGTATTTTACGATTGTAAAATCCTATAAACTTTGGAAAACTTACCAACAAAAAAGTTACTCTTTCCGGAACCATTACGACCCACAATTACATTGTGTCTTTTGTCAAATGGTTCTACTACAGTTTGGTCCTTATAGCTCCTGAAGCCCCGAATTATAATCTGAAAAAGTATCTTTATACGAAGTTTGTTTAAACTTAATTCAAACCTTCAAACAGCTTGGACTTTAAAATATGTGCAAATTAAAGTACTCCTTCAAGAAAAAGACTAATATATTTATTGGAATCTGCATACCTGTTTTATATACATAGTGTATGTTAATATATATTAATTTCTCTTGAAATTATATTTAGTCGCTTGCTTCCTACAGCACTACGAATTGAACATCGTAGAGAATATTGCTCACCAAAAGGCGGGAAACCTCAATTTTAGTCACAGAAGCGAAAGTCCACCTTCCCGCCCAAACTTTTTCTGAGAGCGCATGTGCTACGCTAAGTAATACACACGTCAAATTTAAAGTTCCCGCCGGTTCTATTATTCGTTTTATTGTTTTCCGTGTGTCTATTCCATTTTATTTCTTCAGACAATAAGGTATTGATATTGATTGATATTTGTCCGTCAACATAATTAGATTTTTTCCCGAAAATTAGAAATTTTCATTTAAAATAGTAAACAAATCTCCGGGAATTATACTAAGGTGGGGCATTAAACTACATCAAACACATGATAGATGAATATGACGCTTATTTATGTTGCAATAGTTTAGATTCTCGAATATTTTTTTATTAATAGAAAATTAAATTGTAGAAAATATATATAAATAGATTTTTTGTGTAAACTTACAAAAGTCAAAGGTTAACTGAGAAGAAACCCCTGAATATATTTTCCAATCGAATTGATTACCTGAAAAATATACTGAAATAATTTCATTCAATTCAAATTTGCCTCTCAAAAGTGACGGGTGCACTACTTAGCAGAGAAGGAAGGTCGCGAAATTTCGCCACTTGTTACTTTCGCTTCTGTATGGATAAGGTGTTCTGTGATTTAGTTTACTCATTGTCGTTCGTTAATACAACTGTCAAAAAATTCAAAAAAGGCTGCAGTTTTGATGAATTGATCTAAAAGCGTCCCTTAAAAAACCAAATATTATGTGCCATTTTTCAATTAAAATAATAATTTATGCATAGATTAAAACTAAACTAGCAGATATATATCTCGACAAATTGTCAGTAGTAATACCCCTAGGGCCTTGATAATACCGAGATAATTTTGTCATAGAGAATGCTGAAAGCGTGTTGCTTGATAATGGCCCGAGGCCGAAGGCCGAGGGCTATTATCCTTAAGCAACACGCTTGAAGGATTCTCTATGACAAACTTTTGAGGATTTATCAAGGCCCGAGGGGTATTCGATAAGATAATTTTTTACTTTGTAGATTTAAACATTTTTAAACTAGTTGTCAGTTTGACGTTTAATTAATTTTTAATCAAAAACTTGACTTGTTGAAAACACCAAACTGAAAACACCACATGTAGGGTGTTATCGCTGTAATCCATAGTTGATTGGATGAAATTTGACACATGACTCTAAATTAAGTAATTTGATTGGTTACTATAGTTAGTAAAAAATTATCAATACAAGTACTAAAATGACTAATGTAGTAATCACGTGAACGAGTGAACCAATACGAAATTTCCCGGTAATTTTAGATTTTTGTACTAGTTGGTGGTTGTTTCTCGTATCGTCTACATAGTGAATTATTTGCTACTCTGAACTCTAAATATTATTTTAAATATGGCTTCACCTCGGAAGCGACTGAAACTATCGCAAATGCCAGGAAGTCAAAGTACCCCTCAGCATTCTCTAGGCACTCGTAGTTCGCCTAGTATTTCTTCCATTACGAATTCTGAAGAAGAAATATCTGAGGGGAGTATTACTGGAAGACGTATGTCGTTTACTTCTAGCACAGCTTTGTCACCTGTATGGGAAGAAGATGGTAAGTAAAAGCTTTTTTTCATGATCATTATAAAATTTTATATTTTAAAATTGATGGCTAGGCGAAAGTATTCGTTGACTTTTTGTTGGATATTGCCGCCATTGCCCTACCCTCGATTAAGATAATTTTATAAAATCACGTTTTCCTTAACTATGTATACAATGAACAGCTACAGGGTGTTTCCAAATTTGAGCGACACTCTAAGGATATATTCATCTTTTCAAAATAATTATTGAGTATAGGAACCGATGTCTACATATACAATTCAATGCACATGCGCTGTTCAGTTGGAAGCGGTTCTGGATCGCTCTATGAACAAACCTAAAGGCCCCAATACACTGCGATGTTAACTTACAATTTTTATCGCGCTAGTAAAATCGTGCACGTAAGATCGTATGAACGAGTTACCCATACACTCTCCTTTATTTGGTTAGTTTTAATATTGTGCAACAATGGAGCGAAAACATCTGTTGGCAGTGGCGGCAGCAATTTTTCGATTAAAACGGTATATGCTTTATTTTTCAATATTTTGTTAGAATATTCATTCGAATTAGTTTTCCATAAACATGGATAACTTCTGTATAATTAATTAATTCCATTACGAAGTCCTTGGTATCCATTTCTCACCTGTTTTTACGAACTGCACTGAAAAAACTTTAAAGGCAACGTCGTAACGTCCATACACAAACCGTAGTTAAAATTGCCGAGTAAAATAGTTATTTTTTGGCCATACACGACGATCTTACGTGCACGATTTTACTAGCGCGATTAAAATTGTAAGTTAACATCGCAGTGTATTGGGGCCTTAATATTACCCTTACCATTGTATAAAGATTACATAGTAGTATCACCCCTGTGGCCCTGTATATCAAGTGTTGGAGACGATTTTTAACGCCATCTGCTAGGAACCGAAGGAAAAGATGAGTTTTTCAACCAGTGAGGTAGTGACCCCACACGGATTTCATTCAAACTTGCTGTAATGTAATTGAATCAGGAACTGATTCAGGGGTTGAACATGTGCACTTTCAGGGAATGAGCTAAATAACAAAAACTTGTTAGTCCCAAAATTCGCTAAATCGTATTCGGCAAAAATATTTTCAAATGCAATCAAAAACTGTGTTGTCTTGTGGAATATCCATTCACCGTCTATTAAAATAAATATGAACTAATTGACCTTCAAGAGATATTATTTTAGTCGATATATAATCTTTACACAATGCTCTTACTATGGCGAAGTAAAAAACAGAAAGGTTATGTTTTTAGAGTATTTTTATTGACCAAAATCTATCATGGCGGTTGTGATACATATAGGGTACGAGGAAATCAGGGATAGATATTGAAATAAAATTTCAACTATATTATCACAAAAAAATAAAAATTGCTTTTTTTACTGTAAAACATGTTTATAAAAACAATTTTCCCAAAACAAAAAAAATTTTGGGTAGAGAAAAAAAGACTACTTATTTTATTGTAAATAAATACCCAGCTATCGACTAAGGTTTAATTTAAAACGTAGACGGTAGCCGTACAAAAAAATGAGTTATTTTATCATAAGTAAAGTAAGCTTTTGTCTAGGTTTAATTTATAACATAGGCGTATCAAAAAAATATGGGATAAAGAAAAATGACTATTTTATTGTAAATAAATACAGCTCTTGACTAGGTTTAATTTAAAACATCAGTGGACAGAGAAAATTTATTGTAAATAAAGAGACTTTGATCCCAAATATTTTTTTAGATTTCGAAGGAGAAGATTACGATGCTTATTTTAAAGATTTGGAAAGAATTCGGTATACAGGCCAAACATGGAAACTTTATAAACCAGTTGAAGAAAATACTCTGTATGCTAACATTTTGGAGAATCCTGCTGACGCTCATGTACGTATTAAGCCGCTATATACCAACCGCTGCTGTCGAATTTACAAAATTAGTAGTATAAACATACAGGGCCAGTCACGGTGAACGAGACGGTCCATTGTGGCTAAACGTTTAATATTTTGAAAATTTTGTTTATTCATGAATATGTGGGTTTAAAATTATTTTGAATTATACAGGTTGTCCCAAAAAACTGTGGCGTATCAAAGTTATATTATTTCTTATACGTTAAAAATAGATAAACTTTCTTAACCCTCGGCTGATAACATGAAAAAATTAAAAATAAAATAAAAATTAATTGTAAATGATTATTTTTGTAAAAACATGCTTATTTACTTTATTCTCTACGTAAATATATCAAATTTTATATATTTTTTCTTGTTTTAATAATATATAACAGTAGCTTATATATTAGAAAATAAGAAAAATAAACTTTTACTCTCGAAGTCTATATGGATTACTGAAACTATTCTTCCAAATTTGTAGGATCATAATCTTCATAACAATCTCTACATAGTCCAGTCAGGTGCTCTAGGCACAAATATTTTTTACAATTTGTGCAGGAATATTTTGTTCAATTTCTGGTTCATCAGGAACAAACAAGTTTTGTTCATTTTCAAACTCTTCTTCCGAGTCTACATCCTCAACAGTTTCTATCAGCCTCTGAATCAGTTAAAACTTCCCCATAAAGCCGTAACAACCATTCTTATTCCCCTTCATAATTCATTATAAATGTATTGTCATAAAATATAATATAATCGGTACTACAAACAAAACTTCACTCAAATTATTCTTACCTCAAAATATAACAGGAATGATAACGTCGGTTTGTGGAACCGAAGCGTAAATGATATTCAAAATTTTTATTCAACCATAGACATTAGACACCTGTCAATCTACAACTGAATAGATACACTCACTCTGGAAAGGTACTGTGAAGTACAGATTCAAATAAAAATGAGAGAGGCTTCAACCGCAAAAATTTGAATCAGTCGGTGCGAGAGACATAACGTTATCAGCCGAGGGTTAAGTATTCCCTATACCTAAGCTTTTTACTTTTCGAGATATTTTGATATTTCTAAAAATGGAAGCACTTACAAGAAAATCCTTAACTTGGAAACCTAAGGAATCAGCCAAATCCAATTTTAACTGAAAAAATTAGGCTAATTGAAAGCAATAATGTATTTAGAGTTGTTTAAAATTATACAGGGCGTCCAAAATGGGGCGATTCTCTAGTAGGATTATAAAATACAGGGTGTCCCATTTAAAATAAGAACGATATTGTCATTTGAATATGTCATTAGAGAATCGCCCCATTTTGGACGCCTTGTATAATTTTAAACAACATTATTGCTTTCAATTATTAGTCTAAATTTTTTCAGTTAAAATTGGATTTGGCTGATTCCATAGGTCTTCAAGTTATTGGTTTTCTTGTAAGTGCTTCCATTTTTAGAAATATCAAAATATCTTGAAAAGTATAGGGAATACTTAAGAAAGTTTATCTTATTTTTAACGTATAATCTATAAATGCAATAAAATATAGGGTCTTCAATAAGAAATAATATAACTTTGATACACGCCACACTTTTTTGGGACAACCTGTATAATTAAAAATACTTTTAAAATGTAGCCTTTATCAACCCACATATCCATGAATAAACAAAATTTTCAAAATATTAACCGTTTAGCCACAATGGACAGTCGCGTCTACCGTGACTCGCCCTGTATATCAACGAAACGTCTATATAATTTAAAAATTTTTATTTTTTTTTCAACGGATATCCTGAATCCGAGATTTTCGGAGGAGATTATTTAGAATAATATATTTTTTAGATCATTGCGACTGAATTTCTTGCTGTTTACAACAAGGATCCTGATAAGGCTCTTAAAATATTGATACAATTTTTCGTAAATTTGGCGGGTTATAAAAATTTCAATGTCTCTCCGCATTACAATATATCCACATTTAGTCAGTCCAGCAAAAGGATCATTGATATGCTGGAAACCGAAGACGTTATCGAGCAGAATAACTTGGTGAAGGTAAAAATAAATAAACCTCATTTGAGTGATACATTCGGCTATTTATATTTTTTAAATTTTAGGAAGGGAAATATCTCCTGGCAGAAAGGAACATTACTTTAATGAAAACACTACGTATGGGTGTCTATAATTTTATTCAGAAACTTATAAATTTGGCCCACAAACAGGAGATTTTATATGATGTAAAATTTATGACTTACGTCTTGGAATTTATAAAATTTATGCAAATTAGTGAAGCTAGATGCATCAGGCATACTGGAGTTGTCATTGGTAAATAAAAATCCATTTAAAGTTTTTCTTCTGATCAGTATTTTACATTGAACACCACCTGCTAAGTACCTGCGATTGTATCCACGTGAGATGAAGATGAGACTATTATTCGTTACTTCTTCCTCTAGAGAGATAGATAGTGTGATATGAAAAAAAGTATAAGCAAAATGTTTTCTCCAAATTTTATATTTCTAAAGGCTAGTACTCACTCGTAGACAAAATCGTTGGTGCTTATGCAGTTTTAACTTTTAATAAAAAAAAAGGAAAATTAAGAGTAAATGACTGGTGTGAAAACAGCAACGGTTTTTTATAGTCCGTGGGCCAGTAAAATGTGTTTTAAACATTTATTGATGGTTTTAATTTGTTTTAACGGTAAAGGGCAGTTGTATTTTACATATTCAAAGAAAACAAATACTTTTTCAAAAAAAAAACGTCTCCGATTGTGTGTATAATCAAATAATAAATGTAAATAAACGGATTTAAATATCGTTGTGGTTTTAGAGTTTTGGTATAGGATTTTTTACTAATTAAGGCTTAAAAGGGGAGTTTCTCTCCTTCTAAAGCTTTCTAAAAGAATGCAAGAATTTGTTGGTGACTTACTACCCCACCAGCCCCTATGTTGAAGAAATTCAAGAGTAGGGAAATAATTTTACTATTGGAGATTTTTGAGTTGGTATTTGGTTAAAAGTATACTTTTTATCATTCTAACGCGCTCTGATATAATAAAATAATTTGTTCGTGGATTTTAACCCCACTAGCCCCCTCCATAGAAAATAAGTAAAAACCGAGTAGAATTGTAACCAATTGAAATATTTGGGCAGTTTCGAATGAAACGTATGGTTTTTATCATTCTACAGCCCTCTAATGTAATGAAATAATTTGTTCATGAATTCTAACCCCGCTGGCCCCCTTCTTAGAAAATAATTAAAAACTGAGTAGAAATCTAACAAATTGAAATTTTTAGGTCGGTTTCTAATAAAACGTATAGTTTTTATCACTCTAAAGCTCTCTAATGTAATGAAATAATTTGTTCGTTAATTCTAACCCCGCTGGCCCCCTTATAGAAAATAATTAAAAACGGAGTAGAAATCTAACAAATTAAAATTTTTGGGTCGATTTATAATGAAACGTATAGGTAGTTAGAAATCGACCCAAAAATTTTAATTTTTTTAGATTAATACTCCGTTTTTAATTATTTTCTGAGAAGGTGGCCAGCGGGGTTAGAATTCACGAACAAATTATTTCATTACATCAGAGGGCTTTAGAATGTTAAAAACTATACGTTTCATTAGAAACCGACCTAAAAATTTTAATTTGTTAGATTTCTAGGCCGTTTTTAATTATTTTCTATAAGGGCGGCCAGTGGGGTTAGAATTCACGAACAAATTATTTGATTACATCAGAGAGCTTTAGAATGATAAAAACTATACGTTTCATTCGAAGCTACCCCAAATATTTCAATTGGTTACAATTCTACTCGGTTTTTACTTATTTTCTATGGAGGGGGCTAGTGGGGTTAAAAACCACGACCAAAATATTTTATTATATCAGAGGGCATTAGAATGATAAAAAGTATACTTTTAACCAAATACCAACTCAAAAATCTCCAATAGTAAAATTATTTCGCTACTCTTGAATTTCTACAACATAGGGGCTGTTGGGGTAGTAAGTCACGAACAAATTCTTGCATTCTTTTAGAAAGCTTTAGAAGGAGAGAAACTCCTCTTTTAAGCCTTAATTAGTAAAAAATCCTATACCAAAGCTCTAAAACCACAACGATATTTAAATCCGTTTATTTACATGTATTATTTGATTTTACACAATCAGGGACGTGTTTTTTTTTTGAAAAAGTATTTGTTTTCTTTGAATCTATAAAATACAACTGCCCTTTACCGTTAAAACAAATTAAAACCATCAATAATTGTTTAAAACACATTTTTACTGGAGTCCGTTCACTAGCCCACGGACTATAAAAAACCGTTTCTGGAAAACCGTTGCTCTTTTCACACCGGCGAGTAAATGTTGGTGGACTATGAACGTTTTTGCAGACTCTGAAAAATTAAAATTAGAAGATAGTTCAGGTTTTAGAAGTTTCATCTGGATCACTACCACGGATTTTGAAAATTTGCTACTCATGGTTGGAAATAAAATATGCAAGCAAGAAACAAGTTTCAGAACAACCACTTTTCTTCTTCTCTTTCGTTTTTCTGTACCCCCGATTAAACTGCGTTTTTAAATTTTGGATCTTTTTTTCCACTTCATAAGCCGAGGTTTCATATTTTTTCCCAATGTCAGCCTCTAATTTTCCGGCATTTTTGATGCCTTTTTTCAGTATTAACATTTTTCGATTTTTTTTTTATTATGAAATGATTATTCAACATGCAATACTCCTTTTTGTGGATTTTTAAAGTTTTAATTTTTTTGTAAATATATTTGCATTTTTGGGATATCCTTATTTTTCAAATTCAGAAGTTCTTTCGTTTTTCAGCTGAAAAAACCATTTTGGCATTGATTGAAAGTGAATTCTATATTTTGTTAGGATTAGTAGTCCACTCAAATTAGGGTTTGAGTTGGTTGTTGGCTCCGGACGCGATTCCTCCCGCTTCATATTATTAACAAAAAACTGAAAAATTACCGAAAAAAGTCCTATTTGTTCGCAGTCATCCTCGAATATCTCTGAAAGTATGGCTCTGAGGCGGAAAATGTACAGGAATAAATTTGTTTAGAATTGTATTTTCTACAAGATGCACTTAGTTTCGACTCTTTTTTTAAATTGTGCGTCTTGAAAACAGCTTTCTAACCATATATTATAAAGTAACACTTTTTAGTATAGGTGGAAAGTTATTCCATCTGTTATTTAGAAATAAAATTAATTTTTTCTTAAAAAAATTCTGTAGGCCGTCAAATGGCAAAAAAAAACTATTAGAAATTGTGTAAATTGTGTAAAAAAAAAATCGAGACCTGTGTAGGTGTCATAGCAAAGGCTACAGAAGGCATCGCTTTTTTTTGTTGCTTATTTATGCAATAATTAAAAGAGGTAACTAATTACAGGTTATCAAAAAAATTGAATGAATTTTAAGGGGGAATAATGAGTACTCAATTTTGCAAAAATTTTGTTTTATGATAATAATAATAAACTCACCCCATTACGAGTGAACCCCAGGAGCTCTGCAGCTTGTGCGGGGGAGGGACGGCTATTATTATTTGCCGTGACTCTCTGGGGGATATTGTGAAAAATACAATTATAAACAAATTTGAGCTATACTTTCCGAGATATTCGACGATGAATGCGAAAAAATACGACTTTTTTCGGTAATTTTGCAGTTTTGCAGCTTTTTCGAAATAAGCGCATTTTTTTACATAGAAAGTACTTGGTCTCCAAGTGTGGTAAGCCAACAACCAGATCAACCTAATATGGAGCTAATTTGAGTGGACTATTTCTTTCGTTTTTCAGCTGAAAAACACTTCTGGTATTGATTAAAAGTGGACAGACCAATTCTGTTTTTTTTAGGATTATAAATTAAGTAGGCCTTAAATTAATCTCTTTAGCATTATAAAATTTACTTTAAAATATTTTGAAATTGCAAAACTACTTTTGCTGGCGTACATTTTTTAATTCTATGCTGTAGATTATATTTATCATAAATTTTTGTTATAATTTTTCAGGCGTTAAAGTATTGACAGCCTCGATCTTACTCTATGTCGATGTCATAAATGATTCAAACTTATCAATGAACTCATCAGAAATGGCGACTGGCGATTCTAGTGCAGCTGCCCGAATAACCGATCAAAAATCGTCATTGGAATCTTTTATCGATTGCCTTTATTTCCTTTTCATAAAAAATTGGTATGTCAATATTTTTACTTTTTTTACTACATTTAGTGTGCTATCATCTATCAGTAGAATTGATAAATTTGCGAATTTTATTTTATGGCGGATATATAGTTATTGGCTTACGCGTATTTGGAATTTGATTTATTGAAATCGAAAGTCTAAAACTGATGAAGCCGAAAGGCAGAAACTGGTCTTAGGATGTCGAATCGAATAAATGCAATTCCTAACTCGTTTGCTTCCATCTATTTTATTATCCATTTCTTTTCTTTTTTTTGTTTTAACTATTTTTTTCAATACTTTTAAACGTTTTTTCTTTTTCACATATGTAATCTTTAAAAAAAATAAAATTTGAGGTGACTGAACAAAAATATGTTAAAAAATAATAATTTTAAATTAATTTTTTTGTGCTTTTGCCTATTTTTGCGTTCAAATCTCCTATTTTTAAATAGCATTTTAAGTTTCTAGGTATCTTTAGTCGTTTTTAGCATTTTTTTTCACCTTTTAGAATTTTTTCCACTTTTTTTCACCTTTTCTCACTTTTTTTTCACCTTTTTTCACTTTTTTAGACTTTTTTACTTTTTTGGATTTTTCGAAATTTTCCCTTTATTCGACTTAATTCGCGTTTATTCGGGTTTCTAGACGTCTTTCGACGTTTTTAGAATTTTGGAACGCAAATTTTTCTTTATTTTATTTTACTAAATTTTTAACTTTTTAAATCTTTATTTAATTTCTATATTTCCCCATTTTACGTATTTTTTTTATTTTAAATCGTTTTATGCAATCTTAAAATTTATGTTTTCACTTCTTTTTGAAGATGGACCGTGGGACCGAAACCAACCGTCATTTAAAATGTTTAAGCATTTTTTTATGTGGTATTAATTGTTTTTGTTTTCCTTTGTTACTATCATAGGAATCATAATATACGGGGTGTCCCGTTGGTAAACGGAGATATTTTGGGTTAAAGCCCCGAATTGGTCGGGCACCAAACCACGTCTGGACTTTCGTAATTCAATACCTGGTGGGGCATATAGCCCAAGGAGTAGTTGTTGAAGTCCAGACGCTGGTGCAGTGTAGGACATTTTTAATATCCTTGTTCTTGGGAGCTTGTGTGATTTTATTTCACATCCTTTGTACAGTTTTGTCACTCACTTGGTCCGTTTTCGGAATTTTTATGGTTCAAAAAATTCCACCTTCTATAGTTTTGCAAAGTTTGATTTTGTTATTAAAGTGAAGAAGGCGTTGGGCTCTCCTCGTTTGTGATTTTGCTGTAACGCAAGTACAATTATCAAGAGCAAAGAGAGCCGAATTCATTTTCAGACATCCTTTAGTGACAGGATGTCGAGCTAGCCTGCTTCTTACTGATGAGGCACAATAATGCCGAAACCGGTCTAAGAATGGCAAGCTCCTTTAATGACAAAATCGAAGATTTTGGGTTAAAGCCCCAACTTGGTCGGGCACCAAACCATGTCTGGACTTTCGTAATTCAATATCTGGTGGGGCATATAGCCAAAGGAGTAGTTGTTGAAGTCCAGACGCTGGTGCGGTATAGGACGTTTTTAATACCAAACACGAAAACAACAGTCGATAGAAGAGAATTATTACTCAACAATACCATAAACCGCCTCTGGCAAGGCTTTCAATGTCATTTGTCATCAGGAAGAAAAAGCGCTGTTGCACGGTCTATCTCTTTTCAATGAAACCTGCTACATCATTGTACTCATTTTCTCACGAATTCCACAAATATCACAATTCACTAATAGTCGTAGGAAGTACCATGTGAGCCAGAAAATAAGTTTGAGTGCCGCAATATTTAAAAATTTAACGTCCCCCAATAATCCTAAACTACTATTCAAAAACAAATTAAATTATTCTATCTAGTTATAATCATTACTACTAAATATTCCTAACATCTATGTTACCTGAAATTTCTTATTGATTACTAATTTCTATCTTGTCATATTCAATTTCTCCTATTTCTTCATTTCATCCCCCCATTTTAATGATTTCCCTTTTTCTCTTTATAACCTTTTTATATCTTCTTTATTAAAATTTTCTTCCAATATCCAAAAATATTTTTTTTAATTTAATCTTCCATCTGTGATAATTTTGACCTGACCTGTTTTTATTCTTTAAAATTTCTTCTTTTAAGGATTTGTCTACATGCTCCTGTAATTCTTCTACCTCTATTATTCTTGCAATCATTTCTTTTTTACTATCTTTTCTTGTTTCTTCTAATTTTTTATCTGTATCCTTTCTTATTCTGATTTCTTCTAAGCTATTTCCTACACTTCTTATTTCTTTTTTATAGTTTCTTCTACATGTATTATATCTGTCTTTAAATCTTTCTTCAATTCCAATTCATTCTCTATGTCCTGTCTGATTCTCACACCTTTTCTTGAATTTCTTCTCTTAAATTTTTCTCTTGTCCTTTTATGTTTTCTTGTATATTTTTGCTCCTTCTGCTCTCCTTATTCCTTTTTAATTTTTTCTAATTGTTGCAAACTCTTGTCTAATTTCCTGTTCATTCTTAGACTTTCTTCCCAATTGTCATCTAATTTTCTATTCATATTATTTATATCTTCCTTATTTTCTTCTAATTTTCTATTCAAATCTCCCCTCATATTATTCCTATCTTCCTTATTTTCTTCTAATTTCTTATTGATACTGATCAAAAATTCCATCAACCGATCGTCCTCCTTTTTGGTTAACTCCATTTGAGCCCCAAGTTGTTGCGCCATTTGTAATGATAATTGAAATTTATAAGGTTTTTTACTTTTTAATAAACTTTATTTTAAATTTTTAACATCCCCCTATCAACATAAACAAACCTGTCATAACAACTATCCTTCAATTTTCTTCCCTAAACCCTCCTTTACATAATTTTCACGTCATAACCAATTATATTAATTTAACCTATTAAAATAAAAATTACTAATTATAAATTTTAATTATGTTCCCCTAAAGTGTTCTTCTCAGTATATATAGTCAAAGATCCGGTATTAGGTATATATTTGTTATTTGATGGTGACAAAGTTTATATGTTAGAAGTTTATATGTTAGATAATATATAGATTGATAAATTGCACATGGGTTGCCTAGCTAAATCTTGGCAATATGCCCTTAAACGGCCCCATTCAGATTTATTTTCGACTAAACCCCACCCCTCACACAATTATCTCGCTAAAATTTGTTTTTTAGCTATTAAATTATTTTTGCGGGAAAAGTTGTTTAACTATGTTTTCTAGGTAAATGTTTTTTTATATTTTTAGTCGTCTACGAGACAATAAAGTGTATCAAATGAGACTAGAGTGTATATACGAAGCGAAAATATGGATGAAATATTTTCCGAAATTGTTCATATCCACTTATCAAACTTTAAATTATATTATGAAACTCATTGTTGATATGGTAAGTATTTTAAACCACTCTAATCCAGCTGCAGTTCGCCTCTAGAAATGGGCGCTTTCTCACTTGGCGACACGACATGGAGTGGGGATTAATTTACATTGAAATCGATCGAGCCACTACATCGATTTCAATGTAAATTCATCCCCACTCCATGTCGTGTCGCCAAGTGTGATAGCGCCCAATGTCATACAAGTGATATTTTATAAACACTAAGCAACCATTAAATTTTTTGTTTAAGTCGAAAGAAGTGAGAATGGCCGCATTATCTGCTTGCGAAGAAATATTTAACATACCGCAAGTAGTTCAGTACTTACAACCTGTTCTTAAGGAAATGACGGAAACAATTGCAAAAAGATTTTGGGATATAGATATACAAGTAGCCGAAAAAGCTTTAGATATATTTACGTTATTTTTACGAATGTAAGTTTTTGTTTAATTTTAAGTAGATATTAAATGAGAGAGCGAGCGCAAATGTGCACTTGAGGAGCGTTATTTCAAAAGTGAACAAATCCACATTTGCCATGTTTTGAGTTAGGGTTGGATTTAGGTACCTAGGATGATTGCTTCGACATGCAATAAGTATTTCCATCAAAATTTTATAAATACCGTTTATATAAAGTATTTAGCATGTTGTTGGATTATTAGTATTATTTTTATCGATTTGATGTAAAATTCTATTAGTGAAATATCCATTTCAATAAATTTAAATTAAAGCTCGTGCCGCAGATTAAATGTAAATGTGTACTTGATCTTAATTGGTTAAATTTAGTTGCCTTATGATTATTGGTTATTAAAAGTGTTGAATTTTCATTATTCAACGCTTTTTAACCAATCGAATCAATTTTACAAACACACTATTGAATAATGAAGCTCAAATTCCGGTTTGTTTTTTGGTTTATTATTTGACATTAGTAGATAAAATGTTTTAAATACTTTTTTATTTAATTATTTTTGTTTTTCTTTATTACTACTACCTCATTAATTATTTTTTTAGTGACCCAGATTTCATATCAGAAGAAAGATCTACTGATATCACAAATTTAATATTTGACCAATACGCTCCTATTGGAATAGCTGCTAGCAAATTTTTGATAAAACATTTTAAATCAATAGCAAGAAACCCTGTTGAGATACTTATATTAATTGCTAAGTTTTACAGCGAAAGGGTGAGTCACTTTTGGATCGAATTCAAATTTGGGACGCCACGTTTCTTTTTGTTTCTAGACTGGAGACTGCATCAAAGAACTATTAGTGGAAGGTTTTTTGTATATATGCGAACCGATACAAGATTGGGAGTTATTTTGTACAATGCTGTTAAACAATAAAATTGAAAACAACACAAAATTATATCTGGCCGAAATATTCTCAGAAGCCGTTTATCAACTGATATCAGGAAAATCAGATAAAATGAGGACCATGTCCAAAGCAGGTAAAACAGAAGCGGTTTTTTTTTTAAATTTAATAAAGCTACTTTTTTTATTTTTATTTTAGTTATCGATGTTGATATTTCCGTTTACGAACATGTTGCTGAGATATTTCCACTTCTTCATCGAATTTTAACTAAGCAAAACAACCCTAAAATTCTAACAGAAATGCTCAGAATTATTTCGCTAGTGAATTATCATCATTTGAAAAAGAATTACTGTCAAGTAAGTTATATACTGTTCCATTTTTCCTTTTCTTCTTCTTCTTTTAACTCGTAATCTCTATAGGTCTTTCCCTTTCGTTATTATTTTTAAGTAAAGGAGCTGCAAGAATTCGTGACCATTTCGAGTATAGTCGGCACAGACATCCATCAGAATGTGTAAACTGAGTGAGTCATGTTTTTCCAGGTAGTCCAACAATATCATGAATAAATGTACCAAAGCAATTTGACATAAATATTTTGAAGTACATTTTCTAATCGATCTTCGTACCGACTATAAAACTCAATAACAGAATATTAAGCTTAATTCTAGGGTGACACATAGAGCGGCAGGACAGGGTCATTGCGGAAAAATAGGAACCAGGACGAACTTGCCCTTCCTATTTTTCAATTAAAACCATCCATTTTTAAATAGTAGTAGGGGATTTTGGAAAACAACAAGTTTTTTCTACCCTATATCAGTTTTCATCCATTTATAGCAATACACTGGTAACCAATCTTTGTTCTTTGAAATTTCTACCTTTATTCCTAGTACACTTTTGTATTCCTTGTTACATTTCCGTTTTAACATTTATCCTGCTCTTTTTTTTTTCGTCTGAGCCCGTCTGATTCAAGATCTCCGATATCGCTGAAGCCTATTGGCTTATTGCGTTTATTGCCCATCTATTACTCCACCCAGTCCAGTATTTTAGTATCCTGTACTAGTTTGTACAGTTCTTTTACTGGGTGTCTGTTAAAACTTTTTGGGTCCAATTTTGGTTGCCCAAAAAGTGTTTGTCTCTTGCGATCCAATACCTCGCAATCGCATAGTACATGGTTCCTTATTGCATAGCCTGCACCTAAGGTCTCAATTGTACAGTCCAATTTTGTTTAAGAATTTTTTTTACTGGTGCATGACCAGTGATGAGTCCTGTTATCACTCTTCTTCTTCTTCTTCTTCTGCTCAGTAAGAGTAGTTCAGCTGTTTTTTTAGAACACGGTCTTCATATGAAGGATTTTTCGTGCTTTTGTCCTGGCACATTTCGCCAGTATTGAAGGTATCTTTCCCTGATCCAGGTTTTTATAGCCCCTAGGACTGCACACTTCGGTACTCCGGGGGTCTGTTCTGTATCGGGTATTTCTCCTGCTCATCTTTTTGCAAGTTGATCAGCACTAATCTGTTCTGGTCTCCTAGGACTTTCAGTTCTTCGATGCATTCCCACACCAATTTAGACGTCACTTCCTGGCTTGAGACATCTCCTATTACTCTCTCTGACGCATTGCATAACTGCGTATATCTCCACTTGAAATAGGTACCGTAGCATTTCTATCTAAGGCATAGCTGTCGCTAACTCTTAGATTTTTGGAGTATATCCCTGCTCCTACTCCCTCCTTCGTTTTGGATCCGTCTGTATACCAGACCTTACCTTGAAGGTTGTAGTGTTTTTTGTCAGTCCATTCAGTCCTGTCCATAATTGACACTCTGAATGGGCTGTTGAAGTTGTATTGTTTTGTCCTATGGTCAGTCTCCATATTGAATATGTCGTTTGACACAGTTCTGACGATACTCATATGTCCTGTTCCCTCCATTCGGGGGTTCAGTAAGTTTTTCAGCCTGTAAGCACCCATTCTTGCCTCCCCTTGCACCACTAGGTGCAGAGGAGGCAGACCTAGCAGTGTTTCCATGGCCGCTGTGGGCGTGGTTTTCATCGCCCCTGTTATGCCAAGACATGCAAGTCTTTGCACCTTGCTTAGTCTTGATTTTGCAGCTTCTTGTAGTGTCTTTGCCCACCACACTGTTGCTCCATATGTAATTGAGGGGTTGACCACCATGTTGTATAACCAATACAACATGGTGGTCTTAACCCCCATTTCTTTCCATAAAGTCGTCTGGCCGCCATAAGGGAGGTCACCGCTTTATTCACTACTTTTTCTATTTGCTGGTTCCAGGTGAGTTTCGAGTCAAGAATCACCCCGAGATACTTCACCTCCCCCTTTAGCTGTATTTAGTTCCCCTGCAGTCTTAACGGACCTAATCTCTCTAATTTTCATCTGCGTGTGAACGCCACCACCGTAGTCTTTTGAGGGCTTATGCCTAACCCCTCCATACTTGTCCATTCGTCCACTAGGTTAAGAGCCTGCGTCATACGATCCTTTACCGTTGTGTTAAATTTACCCTGCACTATGATGCCCAGATCATCTGCATATCCAATCGCTGTATGCCCATTTTCTTTAAGAGTCCCTAGCAGCCCGTCCATTACCAGGTTCCACAGGAGGGGAGACAATACTCCTCTCTGTGGGCATCCTCGTATTACCCGGGCCGATGCATCCAAGTATGGTTGCATTTATCACCCGATTCCTTAGCATAGAGTCTATCCACGACAGACAAGATTCCTTTATGCTTTAGAGCTTTGGTGATAGAATCCAAGGAAGTGTTGTCAAAGGCCCCCTGTATATCCAGAAATGCCGCTAACATCACCTCCTTGTTTGTAATTGTGCTCTCCACTCTCTCAAAGAGTTTGTGAAGAGCTGTTTCTGTTGAATACCCTGCTTTACATGCATGCTGTTCTTGATGTAGTGGGCTTGTTGCCAGTACATCATCCCTTATATGCATATCTAGCAGTTTTTCTAACATCTTAAGTACAAAGGACATAAGACTAATTGGCCTTAGGGACTTTGCCGTTTCCCGTCCAGTTTTTCCGGGTTTCGGGTATCCTGCTCTTTCTGATTCTGCAAAGTCTCTTGACATTTCTGTCCCTGCTTCTTACCGAATTCAATGTCACCTGCCAAGAATGTAGTCGACTTTATAGTTGTAGCACTACCTGTCATTCGCGTCTACTACATGGGCAATCTTAATATTACTTTTCTTTAATTTTTAAACATTTATTTAATATATTTTTGTGATTAATAGATTTTTAAATAATTTTCTTTTTTTTAGGAATATACAGATATAGCAGAAACAATTTCTGTAATATTTAATAATCATAACGATGAAACGCTTTTGAAAAAAGCTGCCGAAGTCATTTCTTATTTACTTACCCTGCCAGATATTGCAAAAAGGGCAGAAACAATATCCCAAAGGCTTTGCCATGAAAACATTACAGATCTGCAGGAATTTTTGGGTAATGAAGTAAGTTGGTTGCTCCTTAAAATTTTAAACTTTTGAAATGCAAATACTTTGAACCCTCGTCTTCTATAAACCAGTAAACATATTGAAATACGGTCTTCACTAATACATTTCTAAATCCATTCCACACATCCTCTCCATATTTCAAACTTTTACTCAATTGGTTTTAAAATAGTGAGGTGTCAAAAATTACTATGTCAAATATCTGAATATACAAATTCCAAATTTGAACCCTCGTCTACCAAAAACCAGTAAAGATATAGAAATGCAGTTTTCATCAAAACCCTTCTACATCATTTTTACACATCCTCTCCAAATTTCAAACTTGTCCATCAATTAATTTTGTGATAGTGATGTGGCAAAGACCATTATGTCAAATATCTGAAAATGCAAATTCCAACTTTGAACCCTCGTCTTCTAAAAACTAGTAAACATATTGAAATACTGTCTTCATCAATGCATTTCTAAATCTATTCCACACATCCTCCCCAAATTTCAAACTTGTACGTAAATTGGTTTTGAAATAGTGATGTAAAAAAAACACTATGTCAAATATCTGAAAATACAAATTCCAACTTTGAACCCTCGTCTACCAAAAACCAATAAAGAGATAGAAATGCAATTTTCATCAAAACCCTTTTACATAATTTTTATACATCCTCCTCAAATTTCAAACTTGTCCATCAATTAATTTTGTGATAGTGATGTGGCAAAGACCATTATGTCAAATATCTAAAAATACAAATTCCAACTTTGAATCCTCGTCTACCAAAAATCAATAAAGATATAGAAATGCAGTTTTCATCAAAACCCTTTTACATCATTTTTATACATCCTCCCCAAATTTCAAACTTGTCCATCAATTAATTTTGTAATAGTGCGGTGGCAAAGACCACTATGTCAAATATCTGAAAATACAAATTCCAACTTTGAATCCTCGTCTACCAAAAACCAATAAAGATATAGAAATGCAGTTTTCATCAAAACCCTTTTACATCATTTTTACACATCCTCTCCAAATTTCAAACTTGTCCATCAATTAATTTTGTAATAGTGCGGTGGCAAAGACCACTATGTCAAATATCTGAAAATACAAATTCCAACTTTGAATCCTCGTCTACCAAAAACCAATAAAGATATAGAAATGCAGTTTTCATCAAAACCCTTTTACATCATTTTTACACATCCTCTCCAAATTTCAAACTTGTCCATCAATTAATTTTGTAATAGTGCGGTGGCAAAGACCACTATGTCAAATATCTGAAAATACAAATTCCAACTTTGAATCCTCGTCTACCAAAAACCAATAAAGATATAGAAATGCAGTTTTCATCAAAACCCTTTTACATCATTTTTACACATCCTCTCCAAATTTCAAACTTGTCCATCAATTAATTTTGTAATAGTGCGGTGGCAAAGACCACTATGTCAAATATCTGAAAATACAAATTCCAACTTTGAATCCTCGTCTACCAAAAACCAATAAAGATATAGAAATGCAGTTTTCATCAAAACCCTTTTACATCATTTTTACACATCCTCTCCAAATTTCAAACTTGTCCATCAATTAATTTTGTAATAGTGCGGTGGCAAAGACCACTATGTCAAATATCTGAAAATACAAATTCCAACTTTGAATCCTCGTCTACCAAAAACCAATAAAGATATAGAAATGCAGTTTTCATCAAAACCCTTTTACATCATTTTTACACATCCTCTCCAAATTTCAAACTTGTCCATCAATTAATTTTGTAATAGTGCGGTGGCAAAGACCACTATGTCAAATATCTGAAAATACAAATTCCAACTTTGAATCCTCGTCTACCAAAAACCAATAAAGATATAGAAATGCAGTTTTCATCAAAACCCTTTTACATCATTTTTACACATCCTCTCCAAATTTCAAACTTGTCCATCAATTAATTTTGTAATAGTGCGGTGGCAAAGACCACTATGTCAAATATCTGAAAATACAAATTCCAACTTTGAATCCTCGTCTACCAAAAACCAATAAAGATATAGAAATGCAGTTTTCATCAAAACCCTTTTACATCATTTTTACACATCCTCTCCAAATTTCAAACTTGTCCATCAATTAATTTTGTAATAGTGCGGTGGCAAAGACCACTATGTCAAATATCTGAAAATACAAATTCCAACTTTGAATCCTCGTCTACCAAAAACCAATAAAGATATAGAAATGCAGTTTTCATCAAAACCCTTTTACATCATTTTTACACATCCTCTCCAAATTTCAAACTTTTCCATCAATTAATTTTGTGATAGTAATGTGGCAAAGACCATTATGTCAAATATCTGAAAATACAAATTCCAACTTTGAATCCTCGTCTACCAAAAACCAATAAAGATATAGAAATGCAGTTTTCATCAAAACCCTTTTACATCATTTTTACACATCCTCTCCAAATTTCAAACTTGTCCATCAATTAATTTTGTAATAGTGCGGTGGCAAAGACCACTATGTCAAATATCTGAAAATACAAATTCCAACTTTGAATCCTCGTCTACCAAAAACCAATAAAGATATAGAAATGCAGTTTTCATCAAAACCCTTTTACATCATTTTTACACATCCTCTCCAAATTTCAAACTTGTCCATCAATTAATTTTGTAATAGTGCGGTGGCAAAGACCACTATGTCAAAT
Source organism: Crepidodera aurea (assembly GCA_949320105.2). NCBI lineage: Eukaryota > Metazoa > Arthropoda > Insecta > Coleoptera > Chrysomelidae > Crepidodera > Crepidodera aurea. Next base: position 25,454,255 of record OX439475.1, on the reverse strand, counting down.
ATCTGAAAATACAAATTCCAACTTTGAATCCTCGTCTACCAAAAACCAATAAAGATATAGAAATGCAGTTTTCATCAAAACCCTTTTACATCATTTTTACACATCCTCTCCAAATTTCAAACTTGTCCATCAATTAATTTTGTAATAGTGCGGTGGCAAAGACCACTATGTCAAATATCTGAAAATACAAATTCCAACTTTGAATCCTCGTCTACCAAAAACCAATAAAGATATAGAAATGCAGTTTTCATCAAAACCCTTTTACATCATTTTTACACATCCTCTCCAAATTTCAAACTTGTCCATCAATTAATTTTGTAATAGTGCGGTGGCAAAGACCACTATGTCAAATATCTGAAAATACAAATTCCAACTTTGAATCCTCGTCTACCAAAAACCAATAAAGATATAGAAATGCAGTTTTCATCAAAACCCTTTTACATCATTTTTACACATCCTCTCCAAATTTCAAACTTGTCCATCAATTAATTTTGTAATAGTGCGGTGGCAAAGACCACTATGTCAAATATCTGAAAATACAAATTCCAACTTTGAATCCTCGTCTACCAAAAACCAATAAAGATATAGAAATGCAGTTTTCATCAAAACCCTTTTACATCATTTTTACACATCCTCTCCAAATTTCAAACTTGTCCATCAATTAATTTTGTAATAGTGCGGTGGCAAAGACCACTATGTCAAATATCTGAAAATACAAATTCCAACTTTGAATCCTCGTCTACCAAAAACCAATAAAGATATAGAAATGCAGTTTTCATCAAAACCCTTTTACATCATTTTTACACATCCTCTCCAAATTTCAAACTTTTCCATCAATTAATTTTGTGATAGTAATGTGGCAAAGACCATTATGTCAAATATCTTAAAATGCAAATTCCAACTTTGAACCCTCGTCTACCAAAAACCAATAAAGATCATCAAAACCCTTCTACATCATTTTTACACATCCTCTCCAAATTTTGAAACTTGTGATGTGGCAAAGACCATTATGTCAAATATCTGAAAATGCAAATTCCAACTTTGAACCTTCGACTACTAAAAACCAGTAAACATATTGAATTATGATCTTCAACAAAACATTTCCAAATTCTTTAAATTTTGAATTTTGTTAATATATTAATTTTTTAGACTGACAATGTAAGCTTGGCAGTTACTAAAGTAGCCATATTGTACCAACATTTTAATTTGAATAAACAATTATATTTTGATCAACTTACAATACTTGTTAAAGAAGTAAATGACCAAGTAAGTATTAAAACATTTGTTATAGTTTTTAGTTTTCCTTTATTCATAATTACTCAAAGACTTATGTGGGTATTTAATTATTATAGATTAATTACTATTAGTATAGGTAGAAGAGGTATGTCTGTAAAAAAACGATTTTCATTATTTCCCTTCAGCCACGGTGAAAGGATCTGGGGATAGGGGGTGAAAGGAATGGTGGTAGGTGCATCTGATGAAATGTTACTGGTCTATTGCGTTTGATAGAAAATCCCCTGAAAAAAATAATAGAAATTCGGGGAATCGAACGCGTTATAACCAAAAGTGACTTTATTTCCAAAATATTTTTAACTAATAACCGGTTGCTGAAAAAGGGTCAATAATATAATCCTATAGGTCAGTTGGGCAAATGTCGGAACAGGTAAAAAAGGGCGATTGACGTTTCGTCCCCAAACCCTTATTAGAGATAATCTGCAATTGACGATTCAGACCAGCACTAAAAGGTTAGCGAACACCCTAAGGACGATTCGTCCCCTAAGATAACCCGATCTAACTACATTAAATAAATAAACAAATATTGCAAAATTATAAAGTTTAGAATTGAAAGGTTAGGATTTTTTTTTTGTGAAATTAGACAAATTATATTTATTGTAGAAAATATATTACAAAAATTATAAGCTAAAACAAAATTATAAACTAAAATAATGAGATTGAAAATCCGTCATCACTTCCAATATAAGTTATAATTAGACGTCGTCCTTTATCGGAAGGAACCTCAATCCTGTAGATAATCCTTCCAAAAAAGCCTGTCGTGAATATTGAATGTTTGTGTCCTGCCACATTTTGCTAACTGTGTAACATACCGAAATAATACATATTCAAAAAATATATATTTTTAAATGATGTTTTTATGTACCCCCTAAATATTAATATACGCACCCACATCTGAACTTTCCTGTTCTGACAGATATATTACTTCGGCTCGACTGTGATTTCACTATAGACGCAATAACGTTTTACCTTTTCGTTAATAAACATTTTTTTTTATTTTAGGCCGCTTTGGGATTTTTAGAATGTTGCAAATGTTTCCTGATTTGGGATTTGAAAAAATATACAGAAAATGCCGGAAGTCAAACTCAATCACAAATTGATAAAGTTTTGAGCGAATTACCACAAAAATGTAGAATTTTTTTTATGATGTCTTTTGATATGATGCAGAACCAGCAAAAAGAACAAACGTTTATGATTCAAGTATGAATATTAAAAATTGTTTATTTATATTCTTAGTCAAATTAGAGATGAAGGCCCAACTAAATAAATTTAAATTCTTTTTTAATTTGCATTTAGAATTTTAAAATTAAAACAAATTATATTTTAAATATTACAATTTTTTGAATCTAAAATTTTAATTTTTTAAATTTAGAAATTAAAACAAAAAATAAATAACATTTAGACGAAAAATTTACAAAAATATACTTCCAGTATTGGATTATTAAATATGTATCTTTTTTATTTCTTTGATTATTTTTTATTTATTTATTTATTTAAATTTGAAGGTATACCGAATCTTTTGCGACTTCTGTCGCTCTTTTGAAGAAGAACTGGAAACCCCAATTAAAGTGAATGGTGTTTTCAATAATTTAAAGCTAAATATCAAGGAAGAGAAATTGTCAAAGTTTTTAATCAAGTTTTTAGAAAAAAATATAATGACAAATAAGGAAAGTAAGTAGATTATAACACCAATCCGTTAAAGTTATTTTTCTTCTTTTTTTTTTCTTTTTTCAGTGTCTCTCTTTCAACGTAGAACTGACGTAATGAGATATGTTGATATAATTCAACTGGGTATTTTGCCAATTAATAATTTGGTAAATATTTTCAAATACTACCACGCGGTAAGTTGAAAAATCTGCAAAATAACACTGTGTTTTTGAGATTTCGTTACGACACGCTCTTTAATTGTAGTCTTGTAACTTTTTATGTGCATCATTTATAATTTTTACGACAGACATAAACAAAAATACTATTGTGAAGAAGGTTAAGGGGGAGGCCACTTTAGATCAAAAAAGGTGTTTATGATTTTTTTTTCTGAAACTATGTAATTTACGTAAACACGGTTTTGTGGAAATTATTAAGCATCTTTTGGGCTACAATTTGGAATTTATTCAGTCTTTACAATAAGATGGCGCTGCGGTCGTCAAAGTAAAGCGATGTTGGAGCTTCAGCGTCTGGATCATTAAGAGATTAACCTGGAACAAAAACAATAAAACGTGTCAATTCTAAAAGGTTGAAACTGGAGAAGTACATTTTTTTTTTATCATTAATAGTTGATTTGTTGTCCATTTTCTGACATCATGCCCTATTTCGCCAAAAATCAATATTTTTCAATTCAGCTATGTACTTCTATAGTTTCAACCTTTTAGTATTGTCGCTTTATTGTTTTGTTCCAGGTTAATCTCCTGATTCCCCAGCGGTACGCCTGTGAGACGCTGTAGCTCCAACATAAAGACTGAATAAATTCCCAATTGTAGCCCAAAAGATGGTTAATAATTTCTCCAAAACTGTGTGTTTGTCACTTACATAGTTTCCGAGAAAAAATATAAAAAAGACCTTTTTGGCTGCTCTAGCCTCCCCCCTAAAAAAATCACAGTTAAATACACATATTTTTATGAATTTATTTATTACCGAATGTTCTTTACTTCTAGTCTTTATCTGTAGCTATTTGTTTGTATTTCAGGAGAGTTTAAACTGTGAACATCAGCTAAATTGTGATTTTGTATTAGTTTTTCGATTTTTTTTTCGAGATATAACGCAAATACCAAATTTTAAAAATGACCTGAAAAAGCCACAAAATTGTTTAAAAATTTTTGTTTAATTTATAACTAAATGGCACCTTCACAGATCGGTAGAATAGGTCCCTGGTCATCCGAAATGGCCAATTACGACATTGTTTTGTAGGTCAGACAATTTTTGTACTGAAAAATGGCATTAATCTGCCAAAATTCAGTTTTCATACTTTTTCACACATACATCGCGATATCTCCGAATCTAATGGAGATAATTACGAACTTTTTTTTAATCGATAGTGGAGAGATGGCCGCAGATAACTGAGTTAACTACACTCTTGAGAAATTTTTTGTTTTGTTGTCTGGCAACTAGACTAGTTTCTTTTTTTGTGAATATATTTATTTTATTAATTTTATTTCTATTCTCTAAATAATTTTTCGTGTGTCATTTTTCAGAACAGTATAAATCGTGGAAAGTTGAAAAGATCCGCTAAAAATTGTTATTGCGAATTTATTTCTGTATGCTCTTTAATCCTAGTCTTTATCTAACATTTTGTTTGCCCAATTTAATTTTCATGGCAGCCGTAACATGTTCTACTGTGTGAAAATTAATTTGTTTTTTCTGGCTCCTATTCCTTTCTTCTTCTTTCTTTCTTATTTATTTTATTTTGGGAACCAAAATTGTTTATGACGACCATTTTATTTTATATAATTGGTCATTGGGTGTATTATTATTTTTAGTATAATGAAGAATACGGTCCAGTAATAGAAGTATATCTGGCCGATTTAGAAAAAAACTGCCTAGATAACACTGCATATCTAATTGTAGTCTATACATTAACGACTGTGTATGAAGATATTATTAAAAAACGTGGAACGGTGGACGTTCGATCTGACGAAGCCATACAACTAAAGGTAATTTTAAAAGTTACGTTAACTAACTGAATGAAGCACTTTTGGGGAGCTCCATCTCTATCATGACGGGTCATAAGACCACTGATTTAACTATTTGTCTCAATTTTCAGATTCTCGCAAAAAAATTTTCTGCTTTAAAAATGTTTTCTAAATCCGAAAAAAGTTTGGACACCTTGTACATTTTAATGAGATACACTTTGAAAGATGAAACCAAATTGTCGTTTTTCTATTCGATGAAACCGTTTTTGAGTTTGATTAAAGACAGGGAGATGCAGAAAAAGGTGTAAGTAGTAATATTTTTATTAGCAACTTTCTGCTACATACAAATTACAATTATTATAAAAGAAATATATTTAAAGCTACAAATATAAATACTAATTAAAGATACAAACACATTTTTTCCCAATCTGCAACTAAATACAACATTTATTCAAAGTTTTCGTTTACATATGTACTAACATTTCTTTTGAACTTCTGAAAAAGTGATTTTTTTACTGCTGCTGTTTTTGCTAGTGGTACATAAATATTAGAAGCAGCTCGTCTATTATATGTATGAATTTTATTTACAAATGTCATTTTATCATTTGTTATTATTCAACTCTCTTTGCATTTTATTCAAAACTTCATCTACTGTATTTCCGTGGACATAGCTAACTGTATCATCAGCAAATAAATTAATTATTGTATCTTCTTCAAAACATGTTGACATATCATTAATATATGTTATAAACAATAGTGGGCCTAGAATTGATCCCTGTGGTACTCCGAACTTAATTTTCAATTTTTCTGACACAACTGCCTATTTTAACTTGCTGGTATCCTTCTGTAGATAGTCTTCAAACCACTTATTTGCCTCCTCCACTACCCCATACTGTTTTAGTTTCTCCAACAACACATTTCTATTAACGGTCTCAAATAGACAATACGATTTTATTTTGGTCAATTAGTTCTTTCCATTTAGAAATTATCAATTGGACAGATGAATCAGTTGAGTGATTTTCTCGAAAGCCTGACTGGTTCTCTTTGAGTATGTTATTTTCTGTTAAATGTTTCAAATATTGTTTTTTATACAGGGTGGTCCTTAAGTAATTGTACATAGGATGGTACATTCCTCGCTTTAAAATATTACGATTTGAACCAACTTGCTCTAATAAAATGTTGCTAATAAGGAATATGCAGGGTGATAAAGGTTAAATTTTAAAATTTATTTTTTGCAAAAACTTTAGCGTTTTGGATATGTATATATAAAAATTTGGAACTGGGGGTTTTTGGGCACGAGAAATCAGAATCTGGTACCTACTTCGATGTATTTTGTAGAGGGCGCTAGTTAGGCCACATTTGTGGCATAAATGTGCAATAAACTTTTTTGCTCTTTAAATTAGCGCTATGCTTGTAAAAGAATATTAAAGCCATGTAATTTTAGTGGAAAAAAAGCATACTTGTTATTAACCTTAAATCTTAACGGTTTACGAGATAATCGCATTTTAGGGATCAGCTGCATGAATTCACTGATCGGCAATTTTTTTTTTCTTCTGGCCTTGACACCATTCTTGCTGATTCTTATGTAAAATGACCTCATCCACCGTTTTCGGGGGGTGCCCCCCCCCCCACCTATTTTTATCACCTTTCCATATTTTGGAGGAATAAAAAAAACGGTGGGTGATGACGAAAAACTGAGATAATATTCGGATTCAGGAGGTCATTTTACATAAGAATCAGCAAGAATGGTGTCAAGGCCAGAAGAAAAAAAAATTGCCGATCAGTGAATTCATGCAGCTGATCCCTAAAATGCGATTATCTCGTAAACCGCTAAGTTTTAAGGTTAATAACAAGTATGCTTTTTTTCTATTAAAATAATGTGGCTTTTAATATTATTCTACAAGAATAGCGCTAACTTAAAGAGCAAAAAAGTTTATCGCACATTTATGCCACAAATGTGGCCTAACTAGCGCTCTCTACAAATCACATCGAAGTAGGTGTCAGATTCTGATTTCTCGTGCCCAAAAACCCCTAGTTCCAAATTTTTATGTATACATATCCAAAAACGCTAAAGTTATTGCAAAAATAAATCTTAAAATGTAATATTTCTCACTCTGTACCTATATTCCTTATTAGCAAAATTTTATTAGAGCAAGTTGGTTCAAATCGTAATATTTTAAAGTAACGAATCTACCACACTTCTATCCACCCTGTATGAATCTCCAAAAATTTTTCAGGTAAAGGTAATGTGTTTAGGCCTGTATTCCTCACACTTTTTTGTATTAGTAACTTTTGGCACTGGGGTAATAATTGAGACTTTTCAAATAATAGGTACTCTAGATTCTTCTATTGACTGATTAATAATAATTGATAAGATCTATTTGTTTAAATTATACAGGGTAATCCAGAAAATGGTAATTTATTAAAGTTAGGTTTTTTTGAATGCAACACCCTGTATTTTATGACATTTTTAGATTATACGTTAAAAACTAAGTCAACTTTATTCAACGTTCCCTATATCTATCGCTTACCAATTTTGAGAAAATTGTGATTTTAAGAAAAATATTCTTTCAGTAACACAAATTTATAAAGATTTAGGGCTCTTATTTGCACTGTGTAGAATTTCCATATTTTGCACAGGGTGTTGAGGAAAAGGATTCTCTTGATACGCAGAGTGCAGAGTGCCAATGCAGGTTTTGCGTTAAAAAGCCGCCTTTTTAAACACTGTCTGAATGCTAGTAAGTGGACTGTATAAAATTTCGTGTTATCCAAAATCCTCCAAATAATACACACACGTTACGTTAACACTTTCATTTAAAAACTTTTAAATACGTAACAAGTAAAAACTATATATTTGGTAACTCTAGATAACAGTGAAATGATCCAGGCTAGCCAATCAGAAAGCATTTGTAATTTTATAACATTTTGTGCAAAGAAAATAAATTTACGGTAAAATAGGTTTGTACGGGAGCAACAATTGAATCGAGCATTTTAACTTATACTGAATCGAATATGGTTTAATTTTCACTCCTAAGGTCTCGCTAATCCCTACCCCAAAAATGTCTACGTGAGAATATGTATAACTACGTCATACGGAACCAGAAGTGTGCTTCCGTGAAAAAATGCGACTACGTCCCACGCGCAGCTGTTCAATCCGGGAGTCCGCTATGATTCTTCCGCCTCAAGAGGTAAAATGATTCTGTCTCACTCGCGCTTGCATTGATTGAAAAAAATTTCGACTTTATTTCGTTGTTTTATTTAAATATATTTGACGAGCTACTCGAAGGCTGTTGGCACGGTTGCCAATGTTGCCAATTTGTTTGTTAAATGAATGGAATGAATTTAATTTGTAATTGGAAATTAAACAGATTCTATTCTAATTTTATATTTTTCAAACCGCAAAAACTCACTTAACTTAAATGGACCACCCTGTATTTTTTTATCCAATCTGAAATAACTTTTCATTTTCTATCAAAAACTATGAGTAAAGCACTTCTATAAAATTAACGATTAAAAAGTTATTACAATTTTTCTCTAAAATGTCTATTTTTCTTGTTTGCAGAGTAGGCAATGATTTTTTTATTTATGTCACCAAAAAATGAAGCTGATATCTTGTACCGTTTAGGCACAAGAGAACGAGGGAATAGTCGTGGGCCACCCTGTGTAATAATATAAGTTCTAAAGTGGAGTTTCGGACTTCCATTGTCTAAAGGTATAAAGTATAAAAATCCCGCCAGAACACACCTATAAATAACCACTCATCCTCGTTTTTCGTCAGTTATCACCTGAAGACGATTGTAGATACACACAATCGAAACGTCGTGACAAAAGATTGACAAATCTTTCTACCTTTAGACAATGGAAGTCCGAAACTCCACTTTACAATTCCAGACATTGTCAGCCACTTTCAAACAAAAAATATAAGTTCTGTTTGAATTTTTAACTATACCATTACACATTTCTTTTGTAGGTATGATTCGTTTAAAACCCTGACTCCAAAAAAATTTGAAAAAGATGATAATGTCCTCTATTTTGGGCGTGCTTTAAAAAGTATAGAATTCAAAAAGGGTAAGACTTTTTCCTCATAAATCGCCAAAAATATAAAAACTCGGTCAAATTGAGACCTGTCTCTCCACTTTATATAAAAAAATGGACCTGCATAAAAGAAAGACAGTTATTTTAATGATAAACCAAAATGGAATACAGTTAGTCAGTTCTTCTCGCTACACTTCGCTCCGTTGATAGAAAAGTGACACAACTCAAAATTCGACGAATTTGGGTTAACCTCTCAAACGCCATTCCAAACCCATGTATTTTTATGTAGAAAAGTGAAACATTTATCAATGAGTTTGATTGCCGGTAGATGGTGCAAATGTCATTTTTCCATTTTTGCAAGTTCGTAACTGCGTTTGCAGAAAAACGTCATGTTTCCGTTTGTGACTTTGTGTTTACAAAGGTAAGCTTATTTCAATCATCTGTTTTTAGGGAATAACGTAACTTTTAGGAATATGTCACTTTTCGTTAAAATAAGTTTATTTTTATTAGTCATAATTTGTAAGGAGTCATTTTCCGTTCATATTTTCAAAAGTTACTCTTTTCCATAAACATTTGTATAATACTTGTTAAGTATGACGTTAGTATTTCAGAATATATCGGTTTTCTGTATAATAGGGTTTTGTTTTCAAACGTTATACATATTAGTAAATTGTCTGTTTTTTCTGAATTTTACACTTCCTAGTAAATTTTCATATCGAATATTTGAATTAGCGCGTATTTCAATTTAAATGTCGAAACGGTCAGCATTGATATTGAAACTAGCCAATAATGTGTATGAACATCTCCGAAATAGAGGTTTCTCGTGAAGAAAAGACAAAAGATAAAGAGAAACTTTCTGCAAATTATATTGTAGCCTGCTTTGATGTTCCAATGGTTATTGAGTTTTCTTCCGATAATTGCTTTGGTCAACTGAAGAACCGATATATTATTACTGTGTATATTTACATTTGAATTCCATCACTCATAAATATCTTGTTGTAGGACACACGCAGAATGAGGGTGATAACGCCCAATATGTAATACAAACGTCAAATCAAACGATGTTTAAGTGGCAACCGGACTTCTTGTGAGAAGCAAATTTCACTACTATTTTATGAGGATTTTCTAATATAAAATTATATTTATATGCGCGCCACTGGGAACACTTGGCCATGGAATAATTCTCGACAGCTTTAAATGTATGTAAGGATGTGGCAGCACTTTACAAAGATATTTAAGAAGAAAATGGGAAACCATATTATTTAAAAAGTACTTGATATTTTTTAAAACAAATAGGAGCAAATTTTCATAGATTTAATGCAGAATGGCGCGGATATTTCTTTTTGTGATTTTCCATTTAAAATTAACAAAATAAATACTTTTCGAAGGTTTACAAAAAAATAAAGATTTCTCCACCCTAAGTTTTGGAATTATTAGTATTTCCTGAAAATTTCACATAAATCAGACGAAAACTAAAGGCTTAAAAGGTTATTAAAATTTTTCAAAGGGTTCGGTTTGCTCTTAAGTCGGGGCCCATTTTTTCACCCACAGAATACGTTGTAATTATCAAAACTACCAAGAAGAGTGGAAACCCATATTCGGTTACAGAAATGTGGATACAAAAACGTTGCATAAGGCAATAGAAAATATGGATAATAAAAAGGAAAGTGACGATAAACTCAGTAATATATAAATAATTAAAATAGAGCGAAAAAAGAAGTTTGAATAAAAATGATGTGTATAATTTACAGATGACAGAAATGATCAATAAGCTTACTCATTATGTAGAAAAGTGACGTAACTCTAAAAAAGGGGGGAATTCACCCCCAATTTAAAGGTCTATAAATGAGATTGAAATCAGTTTAAGTAGAGTATATACCTGTATATTACTTCATCATAAAAACAATTACATATACTGAAAGGTTATGTGCTAATAATTGAGATTTCAAAATCACAAAATTTAAAATTGCTCTCCTAAAAATTTTAATATTTTGTTTTGTGTCATTTTTCTATCAACGGGGCGACTTGTGCTGCCCTGTTCAAACCTTTTTCAAATCTTGTGCGTTTCCGCGGTCTTGATGATATAAGAGTTTATAGTAGAGAGTTAATATCGTGCTCTCCGTAAGGATGCGACTTGATGACTGACCTTTTTTAGTATATAAGTTTGTTAGTTGACAAACATCTACATTAAAGTTTTATTACAGTTAATGCCAAAGTAAAACAGATGACAGAACAAATATAAGTTTATAAAAATTGAATAAAAGTTTACTTATTCCAAGAATGTGAAATCCGATTTAATAAAAAGCTTTCTACCTATCTGTTTGGTGGGGGTGTCGATACACTGCGTAAGATCTATTGTGCCCCCTTCTGCTGCCCATTCGTTAAGCAGGTCTCAACGATTATAGCAGTTCCTCCAGTCCTATTGCTTTCAAAAAGTTCAGAATGTCTGTAGGCTTCAGGTTAGGTAGGTCTCCTTCTTCTATTTGATATTCTCCAAGGTATCGTATCCTCGGATTTTGCAGGGTTATGAATTCTGAGAGAATGGGGATAGAGGGTTCGTCCTCTTCCTCGCAAAATCTGCATTCTTTAGGTGTCCTCTCATCTGGCGGTGCCCTGTTAGGATACCCTGAGCTTTGTTTTACTATTGCTGGTGCAGTCATCTGATCTCTTCTGGTTGTAGTTTGCCAGTAGTGTCTCTTGGCCTGCCTCATTCCTTGTAGTCTAATCCAGGAGAGTAACAGTGTTTTTCTTGCCTACTTCGTTTAGTTTCTCTAGGCACTCCCAAACCATCTTGGAGTTGATTATGTGGGAGTTCAAAGCATTAATGGCTGCTTGGCTGTCTGACATGATGATGATCTCTTGGCTACGAGAATTTTGTATGCTCGCAGATTTGCCTAGACTTTCGGAATATTTAGTTCCAAGCCCATAATAGCTTTGTGTTGAATTATTTCACAAAGTTAAACTGGTGATTTCCAGGAAGGAGTCGAAACTTGCGTTTGGTGGATCCTTCTCTAGTCATTTTGTATGTTGTCCTTATCGCTATACTCTCCACCACTGTATGGAGGGGTGTAAGGCTTAGGATTGCCTTCATGGCGGCCGTTGGGCACGTTCGCATTGCACTTCTTATGCATATGCAGGCTAGTCTTTGGATTGTCGATAGATTTGCCTTGTCAGGGTTCCCACAGACCTGGAAAACCAGAAAAACAGGGAAAAGTCAGGTAATTCAAAAAGTGTTGACAAAGTGAGAATTTTGCATTTTTCAGCAGAAGTCAGGGAATTCAACCAGTGTATATGGAAAACCAAATGGCTGCACAGAATTCCACATCAGTTGATTTCAGATAAAAAACAAGTTAAGCCAACCCTGTTGCCTTCTCGATGTTTACTTCTATTTTTGGTTTCCCTTTGTATTTTTTTCTTGTCTGATACATAAAAAATACATCATGGTTTTTTTCGTTTTACATTTCATTTGTGAATTCAAAGATATCTTGGTACAATTTATCTTATCCACAAATATGCATACTATGTAATTGACAAATCAGTTTTCTTTCAATTTGTGTCATTATATGCCATTATTTTCATTTATATAAACCCAAGTTTTTCATTTACTTATTTGTATTACTCTGTAAAAGGTGGATTCTTGTCCCGAAAAAAGTTGGTCAGGGAAAACCTGGAAAAGTCAGGGAAAATTTTCTCGCTTCCATTGTGGGAACCCTGTTTGTACTGGCCAGCTTATTTCTGCTGCCCCAGACTACTGATCCGTAAGTAATAGTCGGTCTCACTACTAACGTGTACATCTACTGGGGTACATCCCCAGTTTTCTCTGCACACCATTAGAGCTTTCGTGGCTTTGTTTACTTACTTAAAAAAAGCTATAGAAACTATGCAATAAAGTACAATTATTTAACATCAAAAGAATAGTAATAAATCAGCTAACTGTAACCAATTTTCATTTTTCTTGTCAAAAGAATGGACAAATAGCCGAAAATTTTTATTAGAAAGTTTTCTTCCTTTTTTTAATTACGAAGTTGGGTTTGTTTAAATCGATATATCTACACATTTTTGAGTTTTTATCCATATTCCAATTTTCCCCTAAATTAACTTAAAAAATAGTTGTTTGAGAAATCATAAGAGCACATAAACAAGAATCCCTTTGTTATATCACAATAAAATATTTACCAGTATCGGACAAATTTTTTAAGTTGAAATGTTAACTCAACAATTTATCTTTTTTTTTTTCATATTTATAAATCAGTTAAAAATTATAGTATAGTGTTACTAGGTGCTAGTCCAACCATAAGTACTATGGACCGAGGCCATTTCATATTTGGTATTCAAAAATGCCTTGTTACGTTTTTGACGGATATACAGGGAGATATTTGAAAATATGTGAATTATTCTACGTAAAGTATATCTAAAAGTAAAAAGCTCAGACATAAAATTTTGCCCACTGAGTGTGCTCGCTGAGTTCAATAAAATAGGTTTTTAAAAAAATTTGAATTTCTGGTCCGGACTTAGTTTTTTTAGATTTTTATTGTTTTTTTTTAAAACAACACCCTGTAAGCTAGACCAGACAATTTTTATTTTTTTCACTTTAAAGCTTAAGGATAATTCTAAGCAACAGTTAAAAAAATTGAATGCGGAACTTTTTGTTTTCTGCAGAAAACTTTGAAAAATGGTGTAATTTTAAAGGATTCAGATTCTTCTTATGACTGAGATGACGCGGCACTACATCGATAGCACATCATCATTTTTCAACAAAAATCATAAGGTTCATCAAATAAATACGGCCCTGGAATTTTAACGGTTGATTGAATAACACTTTATATCGAGTAAAATGAACTTTCCTTATTATTTTTGTTGAAAAATGATGATGTGCTATCGATGTAGTGCCGCATCAGTAATAAGAAGAATGTGAATCCATTAACATTTTTTAAAGTTTTATTTTTACAAAAACAAAAAGTTCCGCTTTCAATTTTTTTTTAACTTTTGCTTAGTATCATCCTTAAGCTTTAAAATGAGAAAAATAAAAATTGTCTGGCCTGGCTTACAGGGTGTTGTTTTTAAAAAAAAATCAGTCCGGACCTGAAATTAAAATTTTAAAAAAAAACTATTTTATTGAGCTCAGGGAGCATACTCAGGGTGCCAAATTTTTTTGTCTTGAGATTTTTACCTTTGAATATACTTAATGTAGAATAATTCACATATTTTCAAATATCACCCTGTATATCCGTCAAAAACGCAACAAGGCATTTTTTAATACCAGATATGAAATGGCCTCGGTCAATAGTACTTATGGTTTGACTATGTACACTTCGTCGTGGGACACCCTGTATAACAGTAGTCATTAAACCATGTAGAAAGTGATAGTCGTGGCCTGAAAATTTCTACACCAGGCGGGACTGAACCAATTGTTACACAAATTTTGCGTCACTAGGAACTAATCTTACGTAAACATTTAGAGTTTTGTACAATAGTTCTGGTAACTTATTTATATAGGTATCTAAAACTCGACGGCGGATCAAAACTATCTTTTTACTGCCACCATTATAAGTTTGCTAGAATGATTTTTCAAATAGACTTTAGCCATAAACAATGACACTTGTGAGGCATTTATCAAGTCCAGAATAAAAAAAAAACATAATTTAATAACTTTTTAGATAAAACCCCAATACTTGCTCAAAGTAGTTCTATACCTCCAACTACGCCAAAAACACCTAAATCCAAGGGAAAAGAAAACCGCTCACCAAAATCAAAGAAACGTTCCAAAAAAGATAAAGAGAATGTACCTAGTAAACCAAGCACGTCGAAAACTTCTAAAAGCAAAACACCCAAAAAAAAAGGAAGGAGAAACCTTGGTACCCAGAGTACCGAAAGTTCTGAAGACGATATGACCATTCATGACAGCGAAAGTGACGATATTGATGAAGCCATGAGTAGCATGAACATACAGAGTGGCGAATCTAAGTAATATATTTAACAGAAATACTCTTATTATTTTTATTTATTTGTTTGTAAAAAATCCGTATTTTTGAAAAATATCGTTATTTTTTTATTGTTTAACGCTTTGTAGTAAATTGATGTAAAATGAAATTTGTATTTTGTTTCGGTTCTTTAATAAATTTGTTCAAGTTCAAGTTTTGGATAATGATCTTAAGTATAACTAACAAAAACACGTGTCATTTTGATTGGTTCGTTTTTTAAAAGGAATTTATCATTGATAGAAAAAGAAGTAAACGTGTATTTCTATTACACCCCACTATTTTTTAGAAAAGAATTCTCAGTCCCCATTGGTTGAGCTTGATTTTCGGCGGAGGGCAAAACGTATTGGTTATACTAGTATCAACTAATAACTAATATCATTTAATGGGTGTTTGTTTTAATAGTATATTATACTCGCATGTAATATACAAAACTCGCCTGCAGCTCGTTTCGTATCCTACAATATTACATGAGAGTAGCATACACTATTTTTTCTACGACCACTAATAAACGAAACAAATATTTTTTTAAAAAATATATATATATATATTATGATAAATGAAAAGGAACTGTTTTTATAACATTAATTATAGTGAAATCGCAATCGAGCCTGAGTAATATATCTGTCAGAACAGGAAAGTTCAGACGTGGGTGCCTATATATTATTTACGGGGTACACGACAGGCTTTTTTGGAAGGATTATCTACAGGATTGAAGGTTCCTTCCGGTAAAGGACGACGTCTAATTATAACTCATATTGGAAGTGATGACGGGTTTTCATTTATACATATCCAAAATATATATTTTCAGATTAATAAAGAATATTTAGATTCGAATTGTTTAAATTGAGCCCCTCTTTACCTATTATTCAACTGACTGAACGTCTATACAAATGTAATATCAAAATGGATTCACTTATAATACCACTAGAGCTTCGATTATTGCTGGAAATTTTTTCGAGGACACGAATTTTCTAAAAAATATTCGTGTTTGAGAAAAAAATTTTTTGATTTTTTTAATTGAAGCTAGAATGATATTCGGTAAGAAAGTTTACGCAGAAATATTATTAAAAAAATACTAGGATAATGATGGTTTTTGATTGTTTTGAAATTTAAATAGTAGGCTTTTGTATGTTCATTCAAAAGGATTCGACATAATCTGAAGTTAAATGTAAATCATTTTACCTGTAAATGTCAAAAAATTTCCAGTGTAATTTCATGCTCTTTATTCCCACAAGAAGGAGACAAAAATTTCCGGAAATTTTTTTAGTTGCTATGGTAACGATACAAAATAAAGGCTTTTAATTGGTCGAAAATGTTAGGTGTGGAATTTTCAATGAAAATTTCACACCAATATTTTTTAATCTTTCGTTTCATGTCGTTACTATAGCAACCACAAACCACGTCTGGACTTTCGTAATTCAATACCTGGTCAGCCATATAGCCCAAGGAGTAGTTGTTGAAGTCCAGACGTTGTTGCAGTGTAGGACATTTTTAATGTCCTTGTTCTTGGGAGCTTGTGTGATTTTATTTCACATCCTTTGTGCAGTTTTGTCACTCCGATAGTCCTTTTTTGGAATTTTTAAAAAGTACTGTTGTATATACTTCTTTTATTTGAGAAAAAAACAAATATGTAGTAGGGTCGATTGTTTTAGTATAGATCTTACTTATTAAATTTTAATAAAAAAAAATAAACGACAGAATTGACATATTTCAGATCAATTTTATTGGGGTATCCAAATTCAACGATAGTACTTGAGGGTTAAAGTTCAAAAAAATTCCACTTTCGTATAGTTTTGCAAGCTTTGATTTTGTTATTAAAGTGAAGATGGCGTTGGGCTTTCCTTGTTCGTGATACACTTGCTCTAACGCAACCGCTTTTATCAAGAACGGGGCGAGTCGAATTCATTTTCAGACATCCTTTAGTGACAGGATGTCGAGCTAGCCTGCTTCTTACTGATGAGGCACAATAATGCCGAAACCGGTCTATAAGAATGGCAAGCTCCTTTAATAACAAAATCGAAGTTTTTGGGTTAAAGCCCCGACTTGGTCGGGCACCAAACCAAGTCTGGACTTTCGTAATTCAATACCTGGTGGGGCATATAGTCCAAGGAGTAGTTGTTGAAGTCCAGACGCTGGTGCAGTGTAGGACATTTTTAATGTCATTGTTCTTAATGGGAGCTTGTGTGATTTTATTTCATATCCCTTGTGCAGTTATGAGCTTCTTTCCCGAAACGACACATTCTACAAAAATGCCACAAAACTAAAGCAAAAAATGTGAGATTGCACTGAGTCAATGACACATAATTTACCTGTTGACAGGCAAATGTCGTGTTATAATTTTTTATATTATACTTCGGTGTGAAATTTTCTTACCGAATCTTATACGTTCTTGAATTACTGCCTGGAAATATCTCCTCCTGCATCAATTTTTTAAACTATCACTAAGAAGTTGATCAAATACGGTACATTTTTTACTATCTTGGATGTGAAAGAATGAATGCTATTCAAAAATTTTCTACAATTATTCAATAACGTCAATTCATATAACTGATGCAATTAAAATTCACGAATTTTTAAAAAGGAACACGAGAAACAAAAAAATAATATCTGTTGGGTAATTTATATACATTGAAATATTACTTCTAAATAGCTACCGTGTTTCAAGTCCGGTCCTGATCACGGATATATTTCATGAAGTTGGTCTTACTACTATTTTAATGCGCATGTGCGCCACTACGAGGAAATTTGCTCATGTATAAACGCGTATGCGAAACTTCATCTCCCTTCTATCTCAGGGATGTAGTTCTGGGGCGCAAATCCGTTAAAATTAACATTAAAATTTAAGAGATACTTGGTCCCATAAAAATAAGTCTGTGCAATTGGCCGGAGTCTTTTACACTAAATACGTTAAGTGGTGGAGGCCATATAAGAAAATTAAAACAGTGATGCCAACTAATAGAACAGACAAAAATAGTGAAATTAAAAACGACTGATATTCAGTAGGAAGTTGGACCGTTTTCCTATTATAAATTTGGATTTTTTATAGGTAACAAACTATTTCCAAATTTATCTTTAAACATGTATGTTAATTCAACTTTTTCATGACCCGATCCCATAAATTTGATGATTGGTAAACTGGTAGTGGCGACACTGAATTAAGTAAAATAAGTTTTGTGATTTGATACAAGTTTTAAAATTCAAACGATTGTAAATTGATTATACATTGCAAATTGTAAGTTAATTTAAAAACACAATTTTTAATATTTTATTTAAGTTATTTATATCCATTCCTGTACTTGTAGAACCTTCTAGAAACTAGAGGCTAGGTAAGATTTTCATATAGTTTATGAGTATTCCAAAAACGTTTTACGTCGTGTTCAGATATGTAACTTCAAGCTCATAAATGTAAATTGAAATAAAACTCCGCATATATGCTTTCACTTTTATCAAATGTGCAAAGTTCTTTGGTACAAGAGCTGTAATCATATTTTGTAAATCTTTTGATAAAAAACATTTCAAATTTACAAATACTTATTTTAATTTAAAGAATCTGTTTCTACATTTTTTATTTATTTGGCAATATCATCAAAATATCAGCTTTAACGTAATAGTAAATTTCTTCTCTTTGCCGATGATTTAAAGTTCTTTACTAAGGGTAACTGGTATTTTGATGATTGCATCCAACTGCAGTCTTCAGTCAGACTTGGGCATACTTGCATTTGGTGTCACCGCAATGGGATATGATATTTAAATCATTTTATAATTAGTTTTACGTTAAGTATTGTAAAATTGGGGCTAACAGTCGCGGTTAGTAAATGAATAAAGCAAGAGTAAAACTGATTAATGTTTTTCAATCGCCAATATTTTAATATCTTGTAAAAAAGCAAACCCTATAAATATTCCTTTACTTTTTTAACAATACTTTGATACAATTTTATTATTACCTGTTGACTGTTTAGTACTTGATAATTATCTTTATTTAGATTTGAAAAGAGGTTTGAATGAAATATTGCTTATATAATATATAATGTTGTAAATAACGGATTCATTAAATGCCCTTTGTTTTATAGAAAACAAAACAATGGAAAGTCAACAACAACAATTTATGTTGGAAGAAATGGATATTTATACAAATATTGAACAGAACATGAATTATTACCAAATACAAAATACAAGCAAAAATGTGCATCTTGATGATAATCGTGAAGAAATAAATTTAGACACAATTGAAAATAATGTTGAAACTGAGAAAGATGAGGCACAATGTTCAAAGAATATTGATACCGCTAAATTAAAATATAAGGATGTGCAAACACTATTCCAAAAGCAGTATAAACGTCTAATTCAGGAACAGGTAGGTATTTTTTGTTAATGTTAAATAACATTTATTTTTAACAATGTTTTACTGTTACTTTTTGTTTCTTATATATCAGTTTTTTTTAGGAAATTGCTAAAACATCATGTATCATATTAAATCAAGAAAACAATTCAATTTTATTCCAAATTAATGAAGAGCAAAGGAACGTCGAAACGCTTCAGTTGGGAAATGAAAAAATTAGCAAACAACTTATTCAATCTAATGGAGAAATTGCACACATTGAACGAGCCGTTTTGAATGCAGGTGAAATTGACAAACAATTAAAAGAGAACGTGAATTGCCTGAACACTACGTCTAAATTTATCCAAGAAAGTTATCGAGAAGAATATAATAAGTTTTTAAATCAGAAAGATAAATTTATTAAACAAATCAACTCCAAAAAAGTACGTTTGAACAATTTAAGAAAAAATCTGGATGACCTAAAACTTGAAGGTGGTAGCAGAAATAATTTTAAAATAAATGAAAATTCTCTTCTGCAACAAAAACTTTTTGAAAAACGAGAATATATGAATCAACTTGCGGAAAACAATGAAAATTTAAAAGAAAATTACGATAGCAGTGAAGAGAAAGCAAAATTACAAATAGAATTAGATGAGAAAATAGAAAAAAATATGAAACTTAATAATAATATTAATGCTTTAGCTATTGAGAAGTCAGGCACCATTGATAATTTGAATGATCATTTTAAAGAAATAATGCAAAGGTAAATTATTAATTTGATTCCATTTTTATTTTCATTTTTTTACTGCTGACTTAAAATTTATATTATATTGTAGAATTGATACTCAAGAACAAAATATCATTGAAGAAAATAATAAATTAAAAGAATATTTGGCAAGAAAAGAAGAACTTCAAAATCAGATAGAAATAAATCTGCAAAAAAACTCTAATAATGAAATTAAATTATTGATATTGAAAAAGGACAACACTGAAAACGAGAAAAAAATTACTGATTTATCTGAAGAATTTTCAACGAAAATTAATCATATAAAGTCTGATTTAGATATTTCAGAAAAAAAAATGTATAATTTAAAAGAGGAGAATAACAATAAGGTTAAAGTAAGTAATGTCCTTATTTGTACATTATGTTGACTAACTAGTATATATAAATAAATAAATAAATACATTTACTTTCCATCCAATAAAAATTAGCAAAATACTCCTTAATATTTTACAAAAACTTATCTAAAAGAAAATCTTTCAGCATTTTCTAATAAATCTGAACGGAACGACTCAGTTTTACCTCTAATGGTAATTTATTATACAGAGTGTCCCAACTAAAATTTGCACCCAAATATTTCGAGTTTTGTTCAAATTTTGAAAAAATGCCGAAACAGGTTAATTTTAACCTAGAGGGGGCTCAATTTTTATTGTAGTTTCAAACTTCTTTTTTCATCCCTCTAGCGCCCAGATCCACCCCTTGAAAAATCTTAAATGGCAAGGGGTGTTAAGTGACACATCATTTTGAAGCTTCTTTCATTATATAATGCAACCCCGTTCTTTTTTTTATTTTGAATGACTCTTTTTTGAGAAATCTGCTTATATTACAGAGCCGCACAAAAAAAATTTTATCTACGCCAAGAAATTCACTACTGTAACTAGGGGTTTTTGTGTATTTTTGTTTAAATATTATACACGGTACGCTACTGTTCTGCATGTCATAAATAACTCCAGACGACTGAATAGCAATAAAAATAATGTACGGTGATTTATGGTAATTTATGCAACACGCGGTCAGCGCAATTACTGATTGGTTTCCACTCAATCTGGTCTACTGTTTACTTTATATAGGAAATAATATTTATTTGATTTTTATTGAAGCTGTCACATGGTCAATATATTGACAGAAATCAATATACTGACCGTTTGAACGACCTCTTAGAGGTAAATGATCACAAAATGATGAACCTCAAGGACTGATTTTTTTGATTTTTTATTAATCATATTTCCAGTGCAAATACTCATCAGTTAAAGCTTTATAGCAACGTTTTCTATACTAATTTTAAATGGTCTATTGTAAAATCTAATTAATAAGACAAAGTATTGAAATTATTGAAAAATAAATCCAGACTGTTTAAGGGGGTAGTCCTCTAAATATTGCCGAAAAATTTATTAATAATACAAATAGCTTTCGGGCACCATTTTTTTTAAGCCATGAGCCGCTTCCCGTGACCGCTGCACCAGGTGAAAGCACCCATTGTCCTCGAAACGCCCATTTTCGGTGGCTGGCCTGGGGGTCCTCCGATTGGTTCTTCAATAAAATAAATGTTTTTCAGTTATTGTCAATTGGTCCATCTAGTCCCCTACGTAAGAGAATTGAAAAAAACCAAAATGAAACAAAATGGCGACGTGTTAAAAAAAATTGATTTTTCACCCTAAAAATCGGTATAAAATCGTGCACCGAGCACAGACTTTTCAACCGATCGAAAAACGGCTACGTAGGGGACTAGATTTACCAATTGACAATAACTTTAAAACATTTATTTTGTTGAAGGACCACTCGGAGGACCCCCAGGCTGGCCACCGAAAATGGGCGTTTCCTTTTGTTTTAGTATAAAAAAAATTTCAGAAAAACACCTAATAACGCACTCTGGCAGTATGGGGGCAACGATAGGACTTTTTGATTTCAAAACATCCAGATATTATTACAACTAAATTTCATCCGCATAACTAACATAGTGTTTATCATTTTTTAATGGATCCACGTTGTTCACATACAATATAGACAGAGTGGGTCCTAAAATGGAACCTTGTGGTACTTCCATATTTATCTCCAGAATACCTGAAATAATTTTGTATTCGTTTAAAAAAGAATATTCAAACACGTTATATAAATTTCTTTTTTAGGATACAAGTGTTTTTGTTTCTCAATGTTTACAAATATACGAAGAAAAAAATAATCTGACTTGTAAAAAAGCAGTTCTAGAAAACGAAAGTAGCGCAGAAAAAGTCACTCTTCAATCACTGGAGGCAAAAATAACAACAGAAGATACCATAATAAAAAAAATAGAAGCGGATCTAGAAAGAACATCAGACAATCCACTTATGGTCAATTTGACAAAGAAAAAAGCATTTTTAAATGCTTGCACAGATTTTCTTTCTGAAACTAATAAAAATGTAAGAAAACAATATACAGACAAAAAAAGTTGTAGCGAGAACGCTACATTCAAAGTTGATCAATTAATAAAATCAATTGAAATGAAGAAAGCTGAAAAGGATAGATTAACTAATCGATCTAATAATCCACGTAAGATAACTCATCCTAAAAGAGAAAATAGAATGGTTTCTGCATCAGTATCTTTTGAGTCCATACAAGAGGGTAATAAAGAATGTACGTTTCAATATATTTTCTTTAACTAAAAATGTTACTTTTAGCGACTTCACCTGTTAGGCCTTTGAGTATTCTGAAGAAAAAACCTCAAGTCATTAATTCTCCAATTTCTCCTAAGAAAGTTCAGTTTGCAAACCTTTCGTCATATGAATCGAGCGTTCCAAGCGACCCGCCCGCAGAAGAGGTGAGTTCCAAAAAGTTTTATTTTTTTAACGCGTCTTTCGTGAGGTTGAGGTTATAATAATGAGGTTTACTCGTAACGGAATGAATTTTAGGGTGTATTATTATTACTATTACTATTATTGCCGGTTTACATACAATTTTCTTTCTTTAATTTTAAAAAGATCAACCTATATTTTTTCTTTCGAAAGAAAATCTCAGAATTTGATAAAATGACATACCCATGAATCACTAAAGAAATATTATACAGGGTCATGTTTTAGTATTATTCAAAACAGTTTGTACCTTTTGAAAGCCGATTCTGGAAATTAACTAAAACGGTCGTATTATTAAAAATATAGCACGAGCTTGGTGGTACTAGTAATTAAAATTTTTTGAAATCTATGTTTCATTTTGCTAAACTTTAATTTATATTTAAATTTGATTTTTTTATTAGAAATTGAGTAATCGTGTGGGGAAAAAAATAAATACGCCATTTTTGTTGTCTATTTGTGTACTTTGTAAGATCCTTATTAGTTTTCAAAAACCATATACAGGGTGAAACTTTTTATATGAACAAAACGAACTAATTTTTTAAGACCGGACCTGATTTTTTCTAGGTGGTAGAGTGTAACGTTCAAAAGTAATGATCAAAAGACATTTCAGTCAAAATTCACAACTCCCCCTGTATATTATTAAACAATGGGAGCAGACACTTTTTAATGGTCATTT
The DNA here is from genome assembly GCA_949320105.2 of Crepidodera aurea. Taxonomy (NCBI): domain Eukaryota; kingdom Metazoa; phylum Arthropoda; class Insecta; order Coleoptera; family Chrysomelidae; genus Crepidodera; species Crepidodera aurea. Next base: position 25,430,720 of record OX439475.1, on the reverse strand, counting down.
GATATTCACCCTAGGGGCCTCATAACTCACCCTGTATATATATATTAATTGGTTTTTTTATTGTTATATGTGGATAACTTTATATTCTTTATGTTCTTTTGCGGTTTAGGTTCCTAATTTTGAGAAAATATTGGAAAATTTCAGAAAAAGTCAAAGTATGCAACAAAAAACCCCTAAGACAGTTAAGAGAGGAAGATTTGTATTTGATTAGAATTTTTTTAACAGCCAACCTATTAATTATAATAATTTATGTTAAAATTGCTAATTTTGTTAAAGATTTCTATTTGACCAGAAAGTTTTAGTTAATTTGAGTATTATAAAAGTTTTCAATAGTTAAATTTATTTTTAGTTTGAAATAATTTGATTTTTTTAATTTATAATATCATTAATTTTGTTCTATTTTATTTGATAAGAAATTTTTAGTTGATTTCAGTATTATAAAAGTTTTAAATAATTGTATCTATTTTCAATTAATTGTGAAATAAATAATTTGATTTTTGATAAAACTTATTTATATAAAAAGCCACTGCGGTTTGTGAGACACACATTGTCACGTTTTTCTCCCCTATAGGCCATGAATATTTAAAAAAATATACATGGTTGGAAATAGAAATAAAATCTCTTTCAAAAGGGGTGTAACACGTCATACATTGCTTTAAACAAATAGAGGCGATACTACTACTACTTTGACAGGTTTGATTTCACACATTTGACAATTATGTCAAAATATGCGCATTTGGAAATAAAAATCGACCTATCTGATGATTTTTCCTGGAAAAGTCAATCCGCAACTGAAATAATTTAATATTCCATACAGAAATATTAATTAATTTGATGTGGTCGCCTTCAATAGAAAAAATATATGCAATACGCCAACCCCACATCTCCCGACGCGACATCTGGGCGACCGGGTCCGATAAAAATTGTGTGGTATATTTCCAATATAGAATGTGCCTCATTGTCGATCCTATGGTTTAAAAAAATATCAAATCGCTAACTTGGGTAGAAAAAAAGTTATGGAGCATGCACTCACCCCTGGGTCACCCTGTATATATTTTAAACAATAATTATTGTATGATAAGTGATAACATGCATCAAGAATAAAACGATTATTAAAATTTTAAAAATAAATTTAATTTTTCTTACCCCAATGTATTATGTATTAACAGTTACTCTACCACATTCAACTATTAAAATAGAAAATGTACAAGGTTCAGCAATACAATAAATCCACTAAAGATACAAAAAAATGGCAGTGTAAATAAAATATGCTCTGTTCTCGTTCAAATTGATGATTATATTTCTGTTGAAAATAGTAAATTATAAAATTTCTTTCAACCGTTTTACATATGTTTGCTGTTATTTATTCGTTTTAATTTAGTAGAACACAATTTTTTAACTAAAATTTCGGTCGATCGTTAATACACAATGTTAAAATAATGCTCATTGATTAAAATAAATGCGAATAATCATTATATTTACATTTTGACCAGAAATCATTATAAAAATTTAGATTTTTTAAATGAAATCCAGAACACACCTAGAGAGAAAGTATTTTGTAACTTCTGGGTACAACCCAAAATACTAAATAGAGAAAATACAATTCGCCTTCTTTTATAGTAAAATCGCAATCGAGGCGGAGTAATATATCTGTCAGAACAGGAAAGTTCAGATGTGGGTGCCTATATATATTATTTACGGGGTACATAAAATCATCATTTAAAAATACATTTTTTTGAATATGTATTATTGAGTTTTATTTCGGTATGTAGGTACTTTACAAAATGTTTTTTGAGTTATTTGGAATTGTTATGTAAATGGTAGAGTTATCTGTTTGAGTAAATTAACAACAAGGTATATAACAAATATTTTTCAAGACCTATAAATTTGACAATTAGGTATACCTACATGAAATTGTTTAAATCGTTATTCATCATTGACTTCTTGGAAATCTTAGCTTAACTTAGATTATAGAAAGTAATCTGAGGGTTCAAAATCTATAAATTGTATTAAAAATGTAAATGTGATAAATCCTTAGATTATAGAAATCTATAATCTAAGGGTAAATCGTTATTTTATCATCTTCTTGGAGATTACCAATGTGGAATCTGGACAAAATCTTGGATGTCGTTACTACAGTGCCACCTTTAATAATATCAGTAAATAATGACTCATCAACTGAATATAGTATACAAACAAATACACCCCAGTTTGCCCACAGGCAAAATTCTTAATTTTAACTACCGGCTCTTTAAAATCACATATTTTGTTTGAGCCGCCTGTGCTGTAAAACTCTCATAAAATTTTGATTTATTACTCCGTGTCGTTTGCGATTTTACTATAATACTGTTAATGCTAAGAATTGTTTTTAAAACAATTATTAGCTCTACGAAATTAACATATAAATTCTAAATATTAAAAAATTTTAATTATTGTAAAACATTAAAATTCAATAATTTATTTTGAATTAAAATTTCGCAACTCAATGTCTCGGTGCAAATTTCCACAACAAAAAATGTAATTTTTTCCATATCTAAATGGCAACACTACACCAAATGAATGTATGACGTCATATTATTTTAAACGTGAACAGAGCATAACGTTCATTGTGGACACAACTGTTTATCAATTTATACTTTATTTATATGAAAATGAAAAGTATCGTTTAACTATTTTCAATTGCAGAACAAAATTTATCCCGCTTATACAAGGATCATTTAAAAAATTATAAATATATATAAATAAAGCAAAATTATGAAACAAAATTTAATGATCTCACAGTATAAATTTATTCTTTGCCATACCCTCATTCAGTCATGTGACAGTTCGTCGCTTGGAGAGGCATTCGACTGGCTATGAAATTTTAACTCAAATTTTACAACGTATGTTATATAGCAAGCCCTGACATATTTAGTATTAACAAAGGATAATGTTTTAAATCTTGTTATACTAGTTGCCGTCACATAATCTCATTTTAACGAAAATTGCGCTTGGTCTATTAATGCATAATGCCATCCAATTTATATTAATCCGAATGACTTTACATTATATTTTTTCAAAAATAATATAGCACGCCAATGCCGATCGAATCAAGTTGTCGGCACATCTGGGAATTTTGTTTTTGTACGTTCTGCAATTGAAAATGTATACACTATATAAAATTATTAATCATAAATAAAATATTTTTTCTGCAGTCGTCTCGAAAACAAAATTTTCGGTATAATTTATTAAATCGAAAGTACCACTTTACACAAATCGTACCGAAAATGCTATTTTTCGCCTACCATGTCTGAAAATGAATCATATCAACCCTAAAAATCAGACCAAAAGTAACATTTCCGGCCCTTGGGCCGCAAAAATCAAAAAGAACACGATTTTCACTATCAACGTACCTTTGACTTTGACATTTCACATACATTTTCATTAAACGTCAGTGTAGAATCAAAATTAAACTTTAAAATAAAAATACGTTCTGATTCTGAATAATTGTGATTATGTGAATTAGTGAAAATGAATAGTACCTAATTCAGGCAGTGATGAAGAATTTACGAATACTCCACCAGACTTGCAAGAAGAAGGTAGGTAGTAATGTTTCTCTAAATTTGTTACTTAACAAGACAACGCGCAATGGTACGAAAAGTCCTATGAATTGTTTAACAACTGGAAATAATATATAATAAATAAATTGGTACATTTTTATTACTTAAGTTGCTCATTAAATTCTGTCTGTATTTATAAAATTATATACTATTTCGGGACGATTTTTTTCACTGTCAGAACGATTTCTTTACTTTCGGTATGATTCTTGTTACTTTAGGAACGATTTTGGATATTTAGTAGGCGGTTTTGACAATATCATGAACTTGCATTTTATTCTGACAGCGCCCGTCATGTAACATTGGTGTGTTTTTTCGCTTTTCAAATCAAAAAAATGGAAATAAGTAGTGAAATAATTCCACATGAGGTTAGTGAATCTGCTAAAGCGGCTACTTGTGAATTATTGCATAAGTAATGTATTCATAAGAGTGATTGTTATATGTAATTGTCTAGATATATAAAGTTCATACGTTATTATCCATCGATATCCTTTTTAATATACAAAACGGCTGCAGAAAAAATATTGTACGTAACACGATCCAAAAGTGATTTTACGGGACTCGCCTACGACCTGGAAATTTCCTACTCATCCCGCAAAATATCACTTTCGGAACTTGTTACGTAAATTACTATTGAAATTAGATTCGTGGTGGTCCTAAAGTAAAAGGTGTACTTTCGGTTTCCAATTTTTTTCTTATTTTGTACCTGCCTTTTTGGGTTACACCTATTCATTTAAAATATATTCCAACTCAACACTTGTTGATCAAAGTAAAATTCCGAACGCGCAAAAATAATTGCGAACATTATTAAAACACTTTCGTTTCTATTTTCTTAAAATCATGATCGATGTATCATATAATCACTCATGCAGGGGTCTTTTCTAATAAAAAACAAAAATATATATTTAGCCCAGTTGTCAGATACTTTGACCTTTCACAAAATGTAATATCGCTGAAACTAGGGTCTTGGGTACTTTAAAGAGTGTAAAGTTCACAATTTCGAAAATTTGGTTTTTTCATTATATCTCGAAAAAATAAATAAAAACTAATATCACCACGAGAAAGAGCGGACAAATTTACTAAAAATTATATTATAAGTTATTTAAAAAAAATTGTATTGCTATAAAAAAATGATTAAAAATAAGAAAGCGATTTGGAAAACTCTACGCGCGCCGAACCGTTGAATACAAATATTCAAGAGAGGCGTTCGGGAAGAAACTAAAGTATCTTTAGAAAACGAGTAAGGAATTTAATTTATCAGATTCGATATCCTAAGACCGGTTTCTGCCTTTCGGATTCGTCAGTTAGGCTTTTCGAATCCAATAAATAAAATTCCAAACTCGTACAAGTCAATAGCTATATCCGCTATAAGATAAAATATTTAGATGTGCTACCATCTATGATTAGAAGAGAGTATTGACAATTTTTAAAGCAAATAGTTCCTGATGTATTGGGGTTGCATACACAATTTGCATTGTGTGTTGCAAAGCTTCTATTTGACTGATTCTACTCAAAATGTCACTCTCTTCATTTATATCCTTTTCAGAGATTAATACAAAGTTAGAAAACGAGTAAGGAATTTAATTTATCAGATTCGACATCCTAAGACCGGCTTCTGCCTTTCGGTTTCGTCAGTTAGGCTTTTCGAATCCAATTAATAAAATTCCAAACTCGTACAAGTCAATAGCTATATCCGCTATAAGATAAATTTTTTAGATGTGCTACCATCTATGATTAGAAGAGAGTATTGACAATTTTTAAAGCAAATAATTCCCGATGTATTGTATCTTTGCCTGAAATGTACGCAAAAAAAAGAAAGCATTTTAAAGAGGAGATTCTAAGCTTTCTCAAGAGGCCATTAATTTCTATCTTGTTTTGTTTTCTAATAGAACATTTGAGCGCAAGTTATAATTTCTAAAATTCTCACTAATTTTTATAAAACTGAACATTGTCTCTGTTTAATAAAACATGTTTTAAAATTATAATTTTTTTACAGCATTTATTCGACGCAATTTTTATTTTCAAAATAGTGTTTATATAAATCAGAAATTAATCTTTTTTTAAATACACTTTATAATGTGTAATAATTCAGAAATTGATTTATATAAATAAATAAACACTATTTTGAAAATAAAAATGGTAATTTTAAAACATAAGTTTTATTAAAATGGGGACAATGTTCATCATTTTAATTATTTTTTCATCAAAAATTAAAACTATAATAATGATAAATGTACAAGGATTTCCAGTCAAACAAAACAAAAAAAAATAAAAACTAAAAGCCTCCTGAGAAAGCTTTGAGTCTCCTTTTTAAAATGCTTTCTTTTTTTTTCTTTGCTTACATTTTAGGCAAAGATACTTTAGTTTTTTCCTCGCTTGAATATTTGTATTCAACGGCTCGGCGCCGGCGCGCGTAAAGTTTTCGAATTCGCTTTCTTATTTTTAATCATTTTTTTTTAATAACTTTTAGTAAAATTTTCCGCTCTTTCACGTGGTGCTAGATTTTCAATTTTGTTTTTTTCGAGATATAATGAAAAAACCAAACAGTCGATTTTATTTTCGAAATTGTAAAGTTAGCATACACTTTAGAGCAGCAAAGATTTTTTTACCGTTTTCTACATCCTTTCACGTACCTAAGTGCCAAGTTTCATCGATATCCCAATTTGTGCGAGCTTTTCGTCAATATCTGGTTCTGGCAACTTGACTAACTCGAGAGATGGACGGCATACAAAACAATAGATGACGAGGAAAATATTTCAGTATATTAATAATATTATACAATTTTTTAGTATAAATGCAAAAATCAACTATTAACACTTGTAACTTACAGGGTATGCCTAAAATGAACATTATTTATAAATGTTAAATGGAACTGGTTTTTTGTTTAGATTTAAATATATTACAATATTACATTTAAATTACATCTCACATAACATCCACTTTTTGTTAAATCACTTGTTTGGATTACATAATGGTAAACGAATATTATTGATTAAATTTAATTGAAAAAAAAATGTTTAGTTTCACAAATTATAAGCCAAATTAGTTTTCCATAAAACTGACTGAAGAAAATTTTATGATACTTGACTTCTACTAGTAGAGGATCGCCCAAACTAGAGACAAATTTTATAAAACTTTAGCCTGAAGAAGGAGAAAAAGTACAGTTAAACACTGTAAAAAAAATATAAATAAAATAGTTAATAGTTCTATCAATTGATATAAAATTAACCAAAATGTGTATATATAAGGACATGTCATCAACTATCGAACCTGCGATCTTCCATTCAATAATTTTTAACTTTAAAAAACTTTTTTAACAGATAAACTGACCTTTAGAAATAGTTTGAAAAGTAAAAAAAATTAACACATCCACTACCAGGAAATGGCTGCGGTTTTACATTGTTTATTAAAAGATTTATGAATAATATATTACTTCTACCATTTTATAATTCTAGAAAACTTTCAATGAGATAATATGTTACCTATCTTTTATTAAAAAAATGAACTATAAATACTGTTGCAAAAAGATGGTGCATTCCTTTTTTTATATATTTTTTTGTTAAGTTTTCACCTCATTGAAAGTTCCCGATAAAAATTTGGACGCTAGCATATATACAATTTTGTATAATGAAGCGCTGTAAAAATAAAACAATTATTTACATTACACTGATTTTTTGGTAAGTAGAATTGAAAATTGAAAAATTTGTACATTCAGTTTAAAATTAATTCTCTATAGAAAAATAAAACACTGCGTGCTTTTTATCATAAATATTATGAATTGATAAAAATACTCTTATTTGTACAATTAAAAGGTGGATAATTGGAATTTAAAATACTGCAAGCAGTAATTTCATTTTGAGTGAGTTTAATTTTTAATACACAGACAGTATCAATCAACAAACAATAACAAAACATATATTACAGTCACTGAAGGTTTTCACCTCCGATTTCGTTGAACCTCCATCGATTTTCATGAAAATTGGTGAGTAGTTAGAGGATACCTCAAGAAACAAAAGTGACATGGTGCCAACTTGCGCTTTTACCCTTCTCGGGGGTGGAAATTATTTTATTAAACATAACCCCAGGAATCGATAGAGGTACCAATTCTAAGCAAAATTTGTTATATAAAGTTAAAATAAATCAATACTTTTTGAGTTATTAAAGATCAAAGATTTTGATTTTTCGAGAAAAAAATGACTGTTTTAAAGCGGTTTTTCATAAATAACTCAAAAACTATAAGTTTTTACAAAAAAGTTGTCATTACCAAAATTGAAGCTAATAAAAAATCGAATAAATTCCTTACTTGAAAAACCTTTTAATATTAATTCAAAGTGAGTTATAGGTAATTGAATGTATATTTTTTTCGGCGAGTACTCAAATCTAAGTATTTAAGCTTAAATAACGGGAAAACTATGTATTTTATAAAATATACTTTCTGAACACTTTTAAAAGTACTCAGAAATACCTATCAAATGAGCTCTAGAATGGGGTTGATAGCATCAAAATTAAGCGAGTTATGATGAAAATAAGAGGATCCTTTCGAATTTTTTAGGAAAAAGTGAAAAATAAAACATACGCCATTTCCACAAAAATTAAAATTTATAGTAATCCCTATAAGACTTTCTTTATTTTAGCATAAGTAATGACCTCAAAAATTTTGACCGGTTTAGAATGCATATTTTTGAAAAAAAATATGATTTAAAAAAATCAGATTTTTTCAAATTTTTGTAAATTTCATTTTCTTTTGATAGTAAAAAATGATAGAGAATGAAATTTGAGTTTTTTTAACAAAGATTTTACTTTTTTGTTATTTTTGTAGGATAAAAAATAACCGAGATAGAAACGTTTAAAGCCTAAATTTTACTGCGAGAACCATGTAACCGGAGCCCTTTCTTCTATCTTTTAAAAAATAAGATATTTAAAAGATTAAATTTAATACGATGTTATAGCCCTTGAAATTACCTTTCAAATGGTTTTTGGATGAACCTGATATCATAAAAATTAACGGAGTTATTGTAAAAAAACCAAATACATATTTTTGGAGCAGAGATTTTGTATGTATATATAGGAAAAAAGATAGATAGTAAGAAATAGACGTGTCGATAGGTACATGCTCACAAAATATACATGTGTGGGTGTGTGTATGTATATTTTGAAGATAGAAAAAGTGAAAGGAATTCTGTACATCACAAATTTTCCATTATTTTTATTACAAGGGGTAGTTTTTAAACATAGAAAATTTCGCAATAGATAAAGGTTTTAATACTCAGTAAATGAAATTTCATTTCGTGCATATAAATGTTGAAAAATATTTATTTTATTTAATTAAACGAGATTACTTATGCTAGAATGAAGTTGAGGGTTCACCGAAATCGGAGGTAATAGTTGATTTTTACCTTCATTCAATGTAGAAATACTGCTCTCAGAAAAAGTTACCTATTTTACTGCAGTAAACGCAGTATTTTATACTGTTTTAAAATCAAGTGTTGTTTGGTATAAACTACCATGCGACTCCAGCCTACATATCAATATTATGTCAATTGTCATTTTCTAGGACTAGACTGATATTAGAATGGCTAATCCTTTAAGTTGACGCCAGATTTTGACCTACAAAGGCAAAATTCCGCTGCAGAATGGAGATTTTAAATAACGACGTTCGAAGACTATTCGAAAGTCTTAAGTTGCCGCCAGATTTTGACCAAAATGATGCTGCAGAATGGATATTTTGGATACCGACGTTCGAAGACTTCCTAAAAGTATTAAGTTGCCACCACATTTTGACCTACAAAGGCAAAATTCCACTGCACAATGGAGATTTTAAATGGCAATGTTCGAAGACTACTTGAAAGATTTAAGATATACTCGAATAAACGAATGTTTAGAAAATATACATTAAAAAAAAAGGTTCAAAAAGAAGTCATTTAAACATTTTTTGACGGACTGCAGATATTCTCTCACCTATAAGTACTTAGATAAATGAATAAGGTTGTTAATGTCTATACTCCCATATTTTTTTTAATCGTAGTCCCATCTCAAGCCGCCAAAAGGCAGAAACTAGTATTTTTAAATGAAGTAAATTTAATTCCAAACTCGATTTTCTCATTGATTTGCTTTGTAGGCGTGAAAGAGAAAAGTGACGCTTTGACTAATAAAATTTGGTCAAATGTCTAAGTATTTCTCTTTACAATTTGGGAAATATTGTAAGGCTTACAGTTTAAAAAAACTTTATCTTTTTCATTTAAAAGCCTGTGTTTTTCTTTATATAAAACAGTTGAAGATTTATCCTTACGTAGAACATTTTTTTTTTAAATTTCGTATTTATTATGTTACATTTGTATTGATTTTAAAACTAGTACATTGTCAATTAATTTTTAAAATGTAATTCCAATATCCACCTGATTAATAAAAACTTATACTACTTTATGTATATTTAAATCACCAGCTATAAGTCAGGGTATCTACCAAATTTTAAAAATATTTTAAATAAATAAATCGTGCTTTTGAAATTATTATTAATATTCTTATAAACTTTTCAACATGCTTTAAAAAAAAAACATGAAGGTTCTTTGAGTTAAGTGATGGGAAATGAGAATGTTCATTTTTATTTTAAACTTCCATTTTTTTATTAAGGTAGTACTCTCGGTTTTAGAATTAACTTAAAGAGTATTTTCACCGAACAAATTTGTTCGGTATCTGAATTCGATCTGTGTGTGTATGTGTGTGTCTGTGTAGCTTTTGTGTGTTTATGAATTTTAAAATTCTGACTTCAGATTTTGATAGAGCGTCAAAAAGTAAGCTTAGGATTTGATGTGCCCCTCCGTACCTCTTCGGGAACCCCTTCAAAATGGTGACCAAAATATGAAAATTTTGAAGTTTAAAATATTGAATTTAAAGTAGACACATAGTGAATTACGATTTTGGAAAAAGTGGCTGTGTTGATTAGAAGAACTGCCAATCTAAAATTTTATTAATACTTTTATTACAATTTGTTCAGTCTATGGCAATGCTAGAAGAGCATTCTCAACTGGTTGTTATATGAAGCTTTAGTAAATTAAAATGTGCTGTTATCGTATTTAAATTTTTTAATAAAAATAATTGTATTTTATCATTAATGGTTTGTAATCTGAATACTTATTTTAAATGTGATGTCGCCTCAATTTCTAATTTCCGGAGTGCTTTAGTTATTTATAACCTAATGTCAAACCCATACGCATACTAGTGCATTTGACTTTGATAGCACATTTGTTTATGAAACAGAATTACTGAAAGCATACTTCTGGCTCATTTGCTTTTACGCGGCGTTGCCAAATATAAATACTACAGTAGTCAAATAACACAGAGCACACATTTGATTATTGTGGTATCGAGAGTACTACCTTAAATTCATTAGACCATTGCTGTAATTAACTTTATGAAACTCCCCTAAAATAATCATTCTCAGAGTACCTTTGACGCCAAAATAAACATAATCTTTTCGTTTTTAAGTTAGAAACATTTGCAATACGTTTTTCCCCTATGAAAATGACAATTACCGAATTGTTATTTATACTTGGAACTTTTAAATTTTAATATATTTAATTTCTGTTTCTGTCAATATTTTAAGACTATTTTTTCTAAAACCTGAATGGTAAATAAAATTTCGTAGATACCCCGAAAACCCAAAAAAAATCCCGAAAAACAACATTACTCAAAAAGTAAACGGACATTCAACCCGACCGGTTCAGCAGTCCTATTAGATTTATGAGTTTGCGGTGTTGAAAACCGTTCTGGGTTACTATTCTGCGCGGATGCCAACTCCTCGCAAAATTCTTCCTCGTTGGAAGGTTCAGAAACCGAAAAACACTTAGACGTTGAAGGTGTATTAATGTCCCTATTAAGAATAACTGGTGCCAATTTTGGTACAATGTTTTTCCCTTTTATAGGATTCGGGGTACTACTGGAAGAATTCTTGATATATTTCCCAGAATAGCTTTTAGGAGTTTCTGAATGAGCTGCCGTAGATGGAGCTTGAATTGAACTTGAGGTAGGTGTAATGTTTTGCGATTTTGCTTTTCTTTTACTCGAGTTCTTGGTACGTTGACGTTTAGGAACTGGCTCTTCCTCTGGCTGCTGTTCCATCTAGAGCAAATAAAATCAATGAAAGAGTATCTATACATTTAAATCCCGACATCTGATATTTGTTTTTATCGATCAAGGCGTAAGACATGCATTATTAACACTTTTCTAAATATTAGATAAATAAGTAGTAGATTTCATTGAAAAAAACTTAATTGCAAGTGATGTTCTCTTAATGCATCGCCTAACTAGAAGGCCGCAATGTGTCGACAAAAATTTTAAAGTAGCAGATAGAAAAAATTCTGTTTTTATTATTAGGAAAGCATAACCACAAAAGGTTGTTAATTAGAACAATTTAAAGAAAAAATACAATAAAGAACACAGTTTGTTAAAAAGATTTACAACTTTTAAGGACACGAAGGAGGAATTTTTTGAACCATAAAAATTCCAAAAAAGGTTTGGTTTGGTGCCCGACCAAGTCGGAGCTTTAACCCAAAAACTTCGATTATAAAAGTATCAAGAACGAGGCGAGTCGAATTCATTTTCAGACATCCTTTAGTGACAGGATATCGAGCTAGCCTGCTTCTTACTGATGAGGCACAATAATGCCGAAACCGGTCTAAGAATGGCATGCTCCTTTAATGACAAAATCGAAGTTTTTGGGTTAAAGCCCCGACTTGGTCGGGCACCAAACCACGTCTGGACTTTCGTAATTCAATACCTGGTGGAGCATATAGCTCAAGGAGTAGTTGTTGAAGTCCAGACGTTGGTGCAGTGTAGGACATTTTTAATGTCCTTGTTCTTGGGAGCTTGTGTGATTTTATTTCACATCCTTTGTGCAACTTTTAAGGATTCAATTAAATTGTTTAAATAGAATCTTCGACGTAATTTCTACGAGGAAATATTTCACTGAGACACTAACCCCACAAACATGACAGATCTCTGGATTGTTATTCTTAAAGAGAATGTATCTGATGGGATCAATGCGCAGACCATACAGGATGAGGTCTTCTTTTAATAGGGAAGTTTTGTCAAGGGCAACGGTGGAATTAATTTCTTTTAATTTATTTGTTTAAGGTAAATTTGAAACCTTGGCAATTTTGTGTATTGAAGAATTCTGAGAAACTTCACAAACCTGCTTTTTTCCCTGTAATTCTCAGGTGAGATGTTACCCAAACAAACTTCATTTCGCTATTTTCAGTAACTACATGTGCTGCTCCCAAAATACTTATAGTTAGACGCATGATTGTTGGCCCAGTTGTCAGAGACTTTGACCTCGCATAAAATGTAATATCGATGAAACTTGCCACTTAAGTATTTGAAAAGGTGTAGAAACGATACAAAATCACTAAAGTGTACGCTGAATTCACAATTTTGAAAGCAAAATCGAAAATTTGGTTTTTTTCATTATATCTCGAAAAAAAAATCGAAAAACTAATAGCGTGAAAGAGTGGAAAATTTTACTAAAAATTATAAAGTTATTTAAAAAAAATTTGTATTACTATAAAAAATTATTCAAAATAAGAAAGCGAATTCGAAAAGTAAATTAAAAAAAAGAAATTTCTGGAAAGCAAACTATAATACAATTAATGACCACTTAACAAATCAAGAATTTCCTACTCCTACGAACAATTCAGATTTATGCACATATTGGCTACGTTCCACTAAGCGTTCACAACGCTCAAAATACTCCTTGGCGGCGAAAACGTCACTGATGACGTCATTATTTTCGCTCACAACGACCCATCTGCTTAGGTGGGTTAAAGATCCATTCCACTTGAGTTTCTGATTGTACCGCTCGCAAGCAAGTGGAATGGGAAAAATGCGGTCGTGAGCGTGATCGTTGTGAATGCTTAGTGGAACGTAACGATTATGATGCTTTTTCTAAACTAACTCATGATACCATAAACCAATTCATACCACTGGAAAATAAGAAAAAAGTCCTGTAAAACCATGGCTTAAAAATCAGCTGTTTAAAGAAATTAGAAAAAAAATGTGCTTTTGGGACAAATGTACTACAAGCAAGAGTGATAGTGATTACAGAACCCAAAATAACCATCTAAAATCTTTAATAAGTGAAGCCAGGAAAGCATATGAGAATGGTTTGGTAACATCTGGTGATAAGAAATTCTATGCATATATTAAGAGATCTTTATGTTCAAACAGCACTTCTATCAATCTAAAAGATACAGATAGCTGAAAGGTTTGCTAATCAGTTTAAGCGTATTCAATCCAAATCCAGGTAACATCCATGCAACCCTAACAACTCCTAGGGGAAATACAGACATACGAACAGTATTTTTTACACCAGGAAAAGTTAGTGAAGCTATCCACTGTTTGAAAGCCGATTCAAGTCCTGGAAGCGATGAAATGCTTGCAATTTTCTTTCAAAAATGTGTTTTCTCTAAAAGTATTGGGCACCTGGAAATATGCCATTGTGACACCACTGTTCAAGAAAGGAAGCAAACATGATCCAGAAAATTATAGACCGGTAAGTCTTACTAGCAATATCTACAAAATAATGGAGAAATAATAACCAGAGAAGTCACTGATTTTTGTTTGAGTAAGAGGTTAATACCCCCATCACAACATGGCTTCCTACCAAAACGATCAGTAGTAACAAATTTGCTGTCATCTTTGAATCAGTGGACAACTTGGCATGATAATGGTGAACCAACAGATGCCATCTACTTAGAATATGCAAAAGCCTTTGACAAGGTACCACATAGGAGCCTACTCTTAAAATTGGAACACTTACTTAAGTGGATTGAAAGTTTTTTTATTAAATAGGCAGTTCTGCATCAGAGTTAATGGTCAAGTATCAAAAAATCATCCTGTTATCAGTGAAGCGCCACAGGGTTCCATGCTGGGACCACTGTTATTCATCCTATATACTAGTGACTTGGCCAGTACCATAATTTCACCTGTAGAATACTTTGCAGATGATGCGAAATATTATTGCAATCGACTTGAAAGTAAAGAAGTCTTACAAAGAGATATTGAGACAAGTAGCAGCTGGTCAGATGAATGGTTACTCCCCTTGAATCATAATAAATGTACGGTTCTACACATAGGCTTAAATAACCCAGAGAATGTATATTACATCAAAGGAGAAAGCCTTCAAGCAGTTACATCCCAGAGAGATCTTGGCATTTTTATATCTTCAGATTTAAAATGGGAAACGCACATTTCTAAAATCACAAAAAGGGCGAACACAATGATTTATCTTATCAGAATTGCATTCAGAGACCATTCGAAGGGAATGATCTCCAAACTATACCAAACTTATATAAGACCCAAAATAGAATTGGCAATGCTAGTTTGGAACCGATATTTTATCAAAGATATAGAAACGTTAGAAAAAGTACAAAGAAAGGTAACTAAAATTCCTCCGGAACTTCAGGGTTATGATTATTTGGAAAGACTTTCCATTTTACAACTACAAACGCATAAAGATCGTAGACTTAGAGGTGACCTGATTGAAACGTATAAATGGGCTAGTGGGAATTACTTTTGTAAGAATATTCTCAATGTTTATCAGAACAGGACACACAGAGGTCACTCCAAAAAACTGGAAAAAGAAAAATGTAATAAACTTCCAAGAAGAAACTACATAAGCAACCGAGTGGTGCACACTTGGAACAACTTGCAAGAGGACACTGTCTCAGCAACATCGGTGAACCAGTTTAAGAATCGCTTAGACAAGGAATTGGAAAATGCTGCAAACATTATTGTCCATTATACTAATTAACATATGTGATAAACTGTGATAGAATTTAACATACTGTGATAATAATTGTTTTTTTTATGAAACTGCTGAGGCTTTCAAAGATGAGATGACGTTAAAAAATATTTTGAAAATTGATTCCTTTAAATGTAAAATTGTATTAACTGTAATGGTGAATACTTTGAGAAAAAGTAATGTCCTGAAAAAACACAACTTACCTCTTGGCTTTGCAATTCTCTGATCCTTTTTAATTTTTCACGAAAGTCCCCTTCTGAAGGTGCATGATACTCGGCTAGATGCTCGTGATACCTGTCCTTTTTCAACAACTTAACACCGAATGTGTCATTAGACAGTTCGCCTTTCTTGGCACCGCATATTTCAATGTTGTAGGTGTTAGCTAGTTGTAATGATGCAATGAAATACCTACAAACATACTTACTGTTCGCATCAGGCGGTATTTCCCTGCAAAGTTGGCTAGTGAAACAATGGAAGAATTTCTGAGTAAGTAAAAGCTGTGCATGGCTATTATTTTTTAATTAAAACTAATTTTAGTATTATTTCACGTACACTTTACGTTTCCAGCAAAAATGTATTATTTTTAAATTACAATATACCATCTTTTCAAATTTGTTTTTATTTTATATTAAGATCTAGCAAAACTAAGTGAAATAGTTTAAATAAACATAAATGTTTTCCACCTAGAAGTAGAGCAAACTTTGTTTTTAGAATTTTCTTTTGATCAATATGTAGAATTATGATTTTTTTAATTAGGTTATGGACGATTATCTGCAGTAATGTCAATATTTTTACTTGAAATTGTAGTTTCCTCGATTTATTAAAAGATATCAGATCTAATGTAGGTCAAATTATTTATTTTCAGATGTGTGAAACTGAAATTTAAATAGTCATAAAAAAGTTATTTTTTGATGTTGAATACGTTATCCCACTTTAGTAAAGTTTATATTTTTTAATCTTTTAGGGATCATCCGATTTGTCTATACTTTGAAATTAAAATTTATTTGCATGTACATTTTGTAAACTTCTGAAGTAGAATTGATTTTTGGTCCTTTAGTTTTTGTAAATTTCAAAAAACCTAAAACATATTTACAATTTATGTAAGACTGTTTAAATGGACGATGTGATTAAGATAACACTGAAGTGCATCTCGAATAGTGCAAATTCGGTAATTCTACTTTTTCCTGCAAGTATACTGGTGCTCGTGAAATAAGAACCCATAACCAAAGCGGAGCAATTTAAAAGTATTTCATTATTAATAACATCATTTTTGCAAGAAAAAGTACAATGACAATTAAACTTGATACTTTCTGAAAATGTCTTGTCCCTCATCACCCTGGATATATACAGATTACGAACATATTTAAACTTTTTTTTTCATTTAACTTACAATTGTAGTCTTACTTTTTCGAGATCACGATTGTGTACACATTGCATAAGTAAAGTATACGGATCAAAAGGGCTCAAAAAAGCCTAGGTAAGAAATCAACGGGAATTTTAACTTTGGTTATTTCGTATTTACAGAATGTTTTAACAGGAGTACACAAAAAAATAACTAGTTAAGGATAAATGAACTTTTGTACCACCTGAAACAACCATTAAAAGTGAATAAATTATATATTTTAATATAAAAAATGCTGAACCTAAAGAGAGTTTTGAGAAAACAACATAATAACATTAAGCTTAGATGTCGAATAGATAAACAAATAATTTGGAGGAATATATTTTTTTTTTTAATTTTAACTAGATGTTAGGACAGTAATGAATCTCTTGGCCATTAACTTTGAGGTATCACCTAGACTACCTAGAGAAAGTCCACACAGGTATATGAAGAGTTTAAACTATTGTCGAAAATTAAGAAAAAAGAAAAAGCCCGACATCAGCAATAGTTAGCCTCCAAAAAAAATTTAATTTGAAAATTTAAGGCACTTGATTGACAAAAAAATCAAAATTGGAGAAAGAAATGGGGGCCTTTTTAATAATATTTTTTTATCTATTAACCTTAGTCATTTACAGAATGTAGAAATACTTGAACCTCTTAATGTTTTAAATAAAAAACAAAACTAATTATTATCTAGAATCCTTCAAACCAAAATTTTTTCATATAAACGAAAATGTGGAAGCAAGAAAACAATTAAAAGTACGACTGTATTCTTCACAAAAAGTCGGGTATTTTATAGTTTATTTAAAAATTAGTTAAAGTATGGTGTTGCAAAAAGGATGGAATATCTACTTTTGCTAGAGATAGAGGCCTGAAGATGAGATTCTTTTATATGATTTTAGCCTTTTTGAATATTTTGCTTACCTAAGCCCTTTTAAACTATGCTATTCACCTTTTTTAATGCTTATATACAGTAGTTTTCTGAATTAATGCTATAAATTATATATATATTTACAGAAAATCTTTTTTTTTTTCATTTTTCCTTTCTTTTTGTGTACGCCTGATACTGATTTGATTTTTTAAACTATACTTTTCAATTCAAACGAACCCAAACAATTTAAATGCCCTTTGTTTTATTATCAATTGAAGCAGCCAAAAAAATAATATAAAAAAGAGTAATTATATATCACCTCACTATCCAACTTTGCACAAAAGTACCATTAGCTGCTGTGAATTTTAGTATTATTATACATGCATATCAGAAAATAACATCATTGTGATACTTCTAGTGCAGAAAAAAGTTAACAACAAACAGCAATACTATTGATCATTTATTTCTATACATTATGGTATACTTAAATCTTAATGAATCATTAATTTTTCTGCACAAAAAAGTACTTAAATGCACCCTTTTTGGGTTCTATTTATTTTTATATCAGTATATCGTGCGCTCCACATGGAAAGAAAAATAACTTTAATTGTAATCATATTAATAAGGACGAGTTGTATAAAGTAAGGTTGAAATTCAACAAGAATCAAAAATTCACCTTTTATAATATATAAATGAAAATAATGGCATATAATGACACAAAATGAAAAAGAAAACTGATGAAAATCTAATTCCTTGCAAGGAATGTCTAAAAAGAATTCGAATTTGTGACAGGGTGTCAAGTTGGTAAACGGAGATATTTTAAAGGTAGGTAGAGTTCACAAAGGGGATTCTAAATAATCCATATATAATGGGTCTCTTGGCTTCCATAACGGAGTTACAGGGTGTTTTATCAATTATGTATAATAATTATTCATTTGGCCAGAACTTTTGAATCACTTAGTATATTTTTTCCATTTTTGGCATACAGATTACATTTCTCACGAATAATGTACTGATATATTGAGAGATATGAAAATCCAGGTTTGGCTTTAGGAAAAATTGAAACATTAAAAATATCAAAAAACACCCTGTATATCACAATTTTAATATTTCCATTTTAGATTTGAATAGAGGGGAAAAAACTGAATTGAAACAAGTTGTTGTTACCCCGCCATTTCCATTTAATTTAGAAAAAACATATTATGAAACTCATTTTTTCTTTAACAATTTCAAAAATTCACTTCACGTCTTTTCCCATTTCTTGTTTATTCGGCTTAAAATAATTTTACACTGCACTGGTGCACCTACAGGCCCGTACTTAGGGGAAAATATTCAATTAGGTATTTATTTTTTAAACGCCCAGTATAAAGTAAAGCGAGACAATAAACACTCATAGTAACTAACAAACATTTATTAATATTAACGAAATTGTTCAAAATGTCCACCATTTTGTTGTATGCACTTTCTTGCACGTTTAATGATGTCCCTTTCTGATTTGGCCATAGTTGCATGTGAGGAAGCTACACGACGTTAAGTTATCAAGTTTTGTACCTTATTTTCTATTATTTTTTACATGAAACTAATAAAGTGCTAAAATAAAATTATACGAGGCGATCGAAAAGTAATCAATTTAATATTTTGTTTAAAGTACGGATCTGCTATATTAGGTACTTAAAATGGTGTTAAAACGGACAAATAATAAAAATAAGAATAAAATAGGACTATTTAAATGTCGAAAATAAATCCATTTTGAATAGTAAACGATAAATAAATAATTTGTCTTTTTTTTCTCTAAAATTTTACTTTGTTTCAAAGTGTCCCATTCGAATCGGTGGCGAAATAAGAACAACTTGTTTCAATTCAGTTTTTTCCCTCTATTCAAATCTAAAATGGAAATATTAAAAAATGATATACAGGGTGTTGTTTTGATATTTTTAATATGTTTCAGTTTTTCCTAAAGCCGGACCTGGATTTTCATATCTCTCAATAGTTCAGTACATTATTCGTGACAAGTGTAATCTGTATGCCAAAAATAGAAAAGATATACTAAGTAATTCAAAAGTTCTGGCCAAATGAATAATTATGCATAATTGATAAAACACCATGTAACTCCACTTTACTCTTTGCTCTATTGTATTTTTAATAATTTTCCCTTTTCTTTTTTTTTATGTTATGATACACTTAACGTAGTGTAAATCAAATATTCGCTTTTTCCTTACATTATATTGTTCTCTTTTTTTATTTATTATTGTTTTCTTTAGTTACTTAAGCAATACATTTTTACACAACTCGTCCTAAAAGCATATTTTCCAATGATACGTTATCTTTAACCATAAGTTTGTTTCTGTAGAATAACTAATTGCAATTTATTGTTTTGGCACTATTAACTCTTGACATTTGCAAATTAAGTTTAGTAACTAACACGCATTAATGTTAAATTAATTCCACGGAAACAAACTTTTAACATTTGAAAATAACAGCTTTTATCATTCATCTATAAATTTCATAAAAAAACTCACCGAACCACTTCAGCAGATGATTTGCCATCAACGATCTGTTTGAAAGGCTTAGTTTGTTCTATCTCCAGCCCATCCATTACCTTACCACCATACTCGTGAATGTCAAAATCATTCTCATTTAAATTTCTCAGAATCGGAGTTATTGTCTCCCTCCATTGCTGTACTCGCGCTTTAGCAGCTAGCCTCTCCTGCTCTTTTCTTTGTCGCTCTGTTATTAAGCCTTTAAAAGTAGAATAATGATATAATTCTATATACAAGTAAAAACTGGCTTTACAATAAATTTTCTCGGTCCGATTTCAGGGCTCTTGAACTAGCGCACCCGCTTTTATACATATTTGACGCGCACCTGCAGGCCCTAATATAGCGAATAAAAAATGTATTCTTTCAGCGGGAAAATTGAAAAATAAGATTTGCAAAATCCGAAATTTGGTCGCCATTTGTCCGCTTTCGCGAAAATCATCATCTCCTTAATACATCCTGTTGCAGGGTCCTCAAGAGTTTGCCATTTCGCTGACCCGGATTGGTCAAAAATTAAAAAGTTACCTCGAGTCAAAGATTAATCAATGTTTGCCCTCCCCCTCCCCCTCTAATTACAACTAAACCACTTGAAATTTGGACACAGTAATTGGGACATGACTATTTATCAAATCAGTTTATGCGTTTTCGCGAGCCCTTTATTTTATCTCTAGCGAAAAACCGATTTCCCCCCCCCTCTACACCTCATATAGTGATTACGTGAAAGAGATACCTTGAGCGACTTCATTTTTAAAACCAGATCTACTCCACTAATTATTTAATCACTTACGTTCAGGATCTATCCTTAACTCTTCTCCAAGTTGTCTTCGGGATTCTCGCACTTCCGCTAACAACCTCTCATATTCAGCTTGATACGCAGGATCTACTTCTCGTCTTTCTTCAACAATTCTATTTTCTGGAGGTAATTCTGCGTCAGTATTATCGTCTTGATTCCCTTTCTCGTTATTTTCTTGACTATATTGACATCCCAAAAAAAACATTTAAAATAACAAACCACTAAGTATGAACTACAGAACTAGTTATGCTTGTGTTTATTACAATTCTGTAATTTGCAGGTATATTTATATATTCCTGTGATATTTTCTGTTTTAACTGTAGTATGTATGAGCGACAGACAAATTCGAACAAGAGTGAATGAAAGTCTTTCCAATAAAATATAGTGCCCCGCAGGGCAGCGTTCTTAAACCGCTATTGTATGTGCTACATACAGCAGATCTACCAACTAATAATAAAACCATCACTGGTGCGTCTACCACTCTTCTGACACAACTAAATGATGTCCAGACGTGGTTAAACAAGTGGAGAATCAAAACGAACGAATCAAAACCCATCCAAGTGACTTTTACCTTGAGAAAAGACCAGTGTCCTCAAACCTATTTGGATGTGTGGTAATCCAATATACTACATATGACAGATGATGCACCCTGGTACGTGACAAACGCAACACTCCATGAATACCTAAGAATCCCATTCATACAGGATTTAATCACAGAACAAAGTACAAAACACCACAAAAGACTAGGATCACACAGTAACCACTTACTCCATCCCCTATTAGAACCTCAAGCCGATAGGAGGCACAAAAAGAACCAATTAGCTTATAGAACTTTTCTTGTTTTGATTGCTAATAAATGATATAAAATGTCAACTTCTTCACATTTAATTTTAATGGTTGTTTTAAACTATTCTTTGAAGCAAAAGTATCATGCGTACAATTTAACTTATGCCCAACAACATAAAAAATTGTATATTACACAAAAGGCAACCAGCAGTTTATTTGTAGACAAGCCTAAATATTTTCTTAACTTGAGAACACCGATAACCCTTTCGCTGCGGAAAGCGCGCTTGTGCGGCCTGTTGATGTTTGGCCAGATGCGGAGAGCGCGTTTGTGCAGCCTGTGCACCTCTTCAAACAGTGGCATTTTCTAAAATTCGCAGTTAAGAGCAAATCGAACACCTTGAAAAATTTTAATAACCTTTTAAGCCTTTAATTTTCGTCTGATTTTTGTGAAATTTTCAGGAAATACTAATAATTCCAAAACTTAGGGTGGAGAAATCTTGATTTTTTTGTAAACCTTCGAAAAGTATTTATTTTGTTAATTTTAAATGGAAAATCACAAAAAGAAATATCCGCGCCATTCTGCATTAAATCTACGAAAATTTGCTCCTATTTGTTTTAAAAAATATCAAGTAGTTTTTAAATAATATGGTTTCCCATTTTTTCTTAAATATCTTTGTAAAGTGCTGCCACATCGTTACAGACATTTAAAGCTGTCGATAAATATTCCATGGCCAAGTATTCCCAGTGGCGCGCATATAAATACAATTTTATATTAGAAAATCCTCATAAAATAGAAGTGAAATTTGCTTCTCACAAGAACTCCGGTTGCCACTTAAAGCAAGCGACTCGAAAAACGTAAGATTCCGTGTTACATTGACAAACAAAAGAGTAATTAAAGTATAAATTTTAATTCGAGTTTTTTTCGTTTCTTTGCATTTTTTGAGAACAGTTACCATAGTAATGTATATTTTTTTAAACCATCAAAAAGTAGAGATTTCAACGAACAAAAGGCCTACCGAGTTTTTAAAAAAAAGCAGATATTTTGACGTGAAAATTTTCGATTGAAATTTAGGGTGCTTTTTCGATATTAAGTCAAAATAAGGTGAAAAAATAAATATTTTAAATCAAAAAAATTACATTGTGTTTGGGACATAAAAAGGTAAATTTTCACCAAATTTCGTAAAAAAAAATTTTTTTTGTAAAAGATAAAAATAAAAAAACCAAAAACTTGGGTATTTGAATATTTCACATAAATTTTGAGGTCATGTGAAAAAAGTGTTAATACAAAAGTTGTAGATCTTTTTATTAGCTACAACTTTGCCATTTAACTTTTTTCCATAGGACTTGTAGTTTTGCCGTAAACACCCTTAAAAGCTCACCCCCTTCCACTTCCCGACCTCAGATCGCCCGTAAATTATTTTTCCTTTCATTTTTGTTATATTCTCTTCCTTTTCCAATGAGTTTCATCCTACTATTATTTCTTTTTAACTTTTTACCATTTTCAAAGGCTTCAGCACTGGTCTATTTATGAGATTTAGATATGTAAGTTTTTTGGTTTGTAAAATAAAATTTAAGTTAAAAAAAGGATTATTTTCATGTCATTCATGTAGGCGCACATGTGCGCTCTCTGCATATGTCAATACTTTCATTAAAATATGCGCGTGTTACAAAAGAACACTGATAAAGTAGCATTTAAGTTAGATTGCACACATATAATTTAATTTTTAGAATAAAAAAATAGTGCCGCATTTACCGAAGCTCTTCGGAAATTTTCCACAGCGAAAGAGATAATGACTGAATAACCTATCAAAACGTTGGCAGAATATTTTTTTAAATAATACATCAAATAAATTTAGTCAATTATTTTGATTGAAAGTGTGTACCTTTCTGTATTATTAACAGGTGCTGGAACAACACTTTCATCAACGAATCCTGAATCATGCATAGAAGATTCATTATCAAGCGGTAACACTGGTAACAGGGAGTAATTGTGATCTGAAACGATGGATCGAACATCATCATCAGGCGCCAAAATATCTTCTGGTGCAATTTCTTCATCGTCTGATTCATAATCAACTGTTTGAACATCTCCTAAAAGAAAAAGAAAGATTATTTAAAACTGTATCTAATAATTAATAAATATATCTTATACTTACCCTCTCCTATTTGAGGTTGATAATTCAAAGAAAAGAATTTTTCAAATTTCATTGCTTTCACTGGGGTAATTTTACTAGTCATCAATTTTATCATCTGTTTTTGGGACAATTTCCTTATCTTTGGTGGTGGTGGGCCCATATCATCCTAAAAATGTATTTAATTTTGGTAGTAAATCAAGCAAGGTAAAATAACTAATATTAAAAAAAATCAAACTCATTTTGCAGTATTTGTTTGTTCGTCTGAATACTGGAACTTTCAATCTTTCATTATCGATTTCTAAATTTGTAGCAATTCACAAAAAAATATATCTTTTTCGCTTTACTAAAATTGGTCAATGAAGTATCAAAAGACCAGAGGTTGAATGCTTTTAACTTGGTGAAATTTTTCAATTAATACAATTAAGTCCAAACCCTGGACTGTAAGAAGTTACTAATTTCTAGTAATTGGACATGTTATAAAATGTATCTATCAATATTTTTTTTACAGAAAGTTTTGAAGTTCTGACGATTTTTTAATGTTATTCTAAAAAATGAATGTAACAAGTAAAAAGCCTCTTCCAAAATATTTTACAGAAAATTTTTGAAAAACTTAATGTAACCAAATAATAGGAGTATGTACATAATACAGATCTGTTCAAAAAGTGGCAATTACATGAATGGACATTAGGTTGTGTTGTCTGAAAACTTAAAAAAAAAGGATTGAATTCTAATTTACATTAAGAGTCCGTACCCTGACCAAAATTTGTATGCTTGTAGAGCGCTAGAAAATCTATTACTTCAAAACGGTGTTATTTAAAAAAAATAGGGTAAACGCAGGAATGAAGATAAAGATCTTGCAATAGGTTTTCCAAAATATCATTTTTTTACTATCAGTAGTGAAAGTATCCCAAATAGACTAACTTTGAGAATTTTTTCATAAAAATGCGCAAACAAATTAAAAAATATATTACAAAACGAACTTGACTTGACACTAGGTTTAAAAAGATTGAACAAAAATTACTCAAAAATCTATGGGGCATAAAAACCTTTGCAATATGAAAATTTATCATACTAACCATCGTGACAATGCTACTATCTACTATCCTACTTTATTTCCTTTTCGCAATGTTTTTTAAACCACCCTTGTAGTAAGTATTGTTCAAAAGGATCTTCATTTCAATTTAATGCAATACTTTGATTTGAAAAAATGTGCCCCCCTGACAATTTTTTGTAACGGTGCACAGTGCGACGAAACGCCACTGCCGCATTCAAATTACTCTACACCTCACATAGTTCCACTGTTTGAGGTGGATTTTTTTTTTAAATGTTCGTCTCCCTCATTTGGGATTTTTTATTTCGTTCTTTATTTTTCTGAAATTCGACTCCAAAATTTGATTTTTATGAAAAAAAAATCATTTTCGGCGCAAATGTGGTCCTATGTGGTGAAATTTTTTTCATCTGAAAATCTTCGTTTTGATAAATACTACAAAACTGCGTGAAAGTGAAGAGAAAATTTTTTCATATTCCCAATAATGTTCCAAAAATTTTCGTGGATAAGCGATTTTTTAACTCAAACTTGGAACATTATGGTCGTTTTTGGGAATATGAAAAAATTTTCTCACCACTTTCACACAGGCACTTTTGTAGTATTTATCAAAACGAAGATTTTCAGCTGAAAAAAAATTCGAAAAACATCTTGCACCACGTAGGACCACATTTTGGAGTCGAATTTCAGAAAAATAAAGACCGAAATCAAAAATCCCAAATAAGGGATCAATAGAGAAATCAAAGGCGAACATTTGAAAAAAAAATCCACCTCTAACAGTGGAACTATGTGAAGTGTAGATTAATTTGAATGCGACAGTGTCGTTTCGTCCCACTGTGCGGCGCCCATGCTTGTTAGTTATACAAATATAACTTCAAAAATTTAATTGTAGAAAAATATGGAATAATCCTATTTATTTACCTTGGTTCTCTTTTCCTTGGGTAGCTTTAGTGAAACAAGTTTTGGAATTATCCTCGATGCTGTGTTCATGGGCACCATATTATTGTTTGCTTCTTTTGCTGTCTTACTTTCTTTAAGCACATTAGTTTGATCTGGCATCTGACAATAATCATGGTCGCTCATAATACTTTGATTATCGAAACCATCATCTTTATCAGTCTCTGCTGGATTTTCATTTTCTATACATTGACCTGCACCATTTTCAGATGGTGCAACCACTACAGCTTCAGCGGTCTCTGTTGGGTTTTCGATGATTCCAGAAATATTTGTTGCACTTTCTTCCGGATTACCACTGGCTTTACCAGTTTCTATGGAAGCTTCACTTGTTTTCCCTTCTTCAGCTGAAGCTTCACTTGTTTTCCCTGCTTCAGCTGAAGCTTCACTTGTTTTCCCTGCTTCAGCTGAAGCTTCAGGTGTTTTCTCCGCTTCTGAAACTGGATTTATTGTTTCGGTTTGTACTGTGTTCTCTGTTGTTTCACATAAGTCCTGTGAATTTTGTGTGGCAGTATCACTTGTTTTATCATTTGGAGTCCCCTCAACATTGACTGGCGTAATTTCTTTTCCAGAATCTTCAGTTTTACTAGTATCCGATATATCACTATCATTAAAATCAAAAAAACCAGAATCTTGCCTTAGTTTAGCATCGACTATTTCTGATGATAATTTCTCTAGATTAACACTTAGTTCATGTTTGGTAAATTCTTCTTTAAAAAAACCATCATCAAAATCTTTATCTAATGAATCAGATATGGTTATGGTTGATTTGTCGTCTTCAGAACACTCAGTACAACCTGCATAACCACATCCAATTTTAGGCAAAAATGGCGGTATATCCCATGTTTTTTTAGGAGGGTCACCTTCTTCTTCACGTTCCTTTTGAGCAAGATAATCCAACTGTCTTCTAAGGTCAGCCATGGTGTCTAACGGCATATTTTGCCACTTTTTGGCTTCTTCTTCAAAGAATTGTTTCTTGTATGCAATGTATTCCTCTTTGTACTGACTGTAAGGTGCATTAAATGGAATTTTACGGTCTCGCATAAATTGTGCCCTAAGATAACAACACAAACGAAGTGTTGCTATAGTATTATATTTATCTGGTAACAAGCCAAGTTTATTATATTCAAATAGATGATAAATAATGTGCCAACCAGGTATTCTACTGTACTTTGTATTAAATTCGCCATCATCTTCATCGTAAATATCCCAATCTTGATTTTTCATTATATAATAATTTTTCATCCTGTATGTCCTCCTCTGTTGTATAACAATAGCTCTGGGAATTTTAGTTATCTCGTGACTTTCCCATTCTATCCTACGCCACGCTTTGTAAAGATCGTCGTCGGCTTCAAAGGGAATTGGTTCTTCATCTTCGACAGCTTTCTCGAATAAAAAATCATCAACATCAGTAGTACTTTCTGCTAAAGTTAGTTTGAACTTTTTCTTTCTTTTATACCTATTTCTTCTCTCTTCGAGTTGTTGAATAACGTCCTTATTAAGATTCTTACCCCTAAAACATTTATTTATTTATTATCTGATAAGCATGAAATATATTTATAATTATAATAATAATAATAGTACTTTATTGATAAAGTCAAATGGCCATCGACCGAGGTCCTTCGGCCAGTAGTATATTAATATTTTTATTACAAAGTTCAAGCAACATTTTAGAATAAAAAACATTTTAAAGTTGATTTGCATTAATAGGGGTTGATAAAAATCGCGTTTTTTTTAAAAAATTTTTAGTGAAACCTCTAAATAACTGATATTAATTTGTTTTTTTTTTCTATTTTATCAAAGTTAAAATTTGTAAGGGCAGTAATTTGTGCAATTGGTTAAAATATGCTGGCACACTTTTAAGGATATTCACCAAGCTGAACTTTTTAATCATATTAAGTTTCACAAGGACATTATTGAAGGCAAAAATTTAAAATCTTTAGAGTGATGAGATACAAAGGACATGGAAATATAACAAAGAAATCCACATAATTTTTATAGACTTAAAAACCGCTTTTAATAGCATCAATAGACAAGATGTTGAAACACTGGGTATACCAAAAAAACTGATAGATTTACTAGAACCCGTAAAAATACCAAAGTTAAAGTGACAAAAATAAATATATATAAAACATTAATAAGACCAACGATTACATACGCTATGGAAACTGTGGCAATGACTAAAAAGGAAGAGGAAGACTTGAAAATACTGGAAAGAAAGATAATGAGGACAATAATAGGTCCAGATATAATGGAGGAAGGAGAAAGAAGACGAAAAAGAAATGCAGAAATTGAAAAAGAACTAGGAGGGGAAAATATAATAAGACACATCAAGGCTTTGCGTTTGGAATGGCTTGGACATATAATGCGACGGAAACCCACAGACACAATTAGAAGGATAACAAACTGGACTCCACTGGGGACAAGAAACAGAGGAGATATTAAAACACTGAATATCAAAGATTGGATCATAACATGTAAAAACAGAAAAGATTGAAAAAAATAACGACAGCGAAGACACATGAGAAGCTATAATCTATAATGGGAAAGAGAGGAATAATACACCTCATTAAATGGATTTAAAACGCTATAAGCGATGCCATAATCCTACGGGATTGAACGGCAATGATGATGAGAGTGATGAGAAATATTGATAATGATAAAAAGCCACAAAATTGAATTTTCTTTATAAGCGTTAGTTAGTTTTGTCTAGAATTAATTATTTTTCAAGCTCTTTGTTAAGTTTGTTGTAGGTTTGCTTAGATTATCTCTTTTCATATAGCAGTATGGGGGTTCATTTTGTTAGAAAATAGAGTATCACATTGTTTTTACATGCGTTTTTCTATTATTTAAATGTTAATTTGATCAGATTATCGGTGTTTACATAACTTTATTTAAATCATGATTTAAACTAAAAAATCAAATTGACTTAAATCGCCACAACACTGGTTTAATATTTTATTGTTACATATTTGATTTATCAGCATAACAATTAAAATGAGGCATGCAATATTCATTTTTCTTATCATTATGTTATCTAAATATATTTATTGTTCTCATCCTCTAATTGGTCACAACTGGGTAGTGTAAGCAAGATAAAAAAAACCAAATGCCCAAAAACTAAAGTTCTTCAACCGTGAATATCTACTCAAATGTGCTACAAGAATTATTTAACGTATTTTAATTATTTTTTAACTCCTTCGCTTTTTCCTGTTATAATTGATTATGCTCATAAATACACTATTTTAAATAGTGTCTAAAATAGGTGTTTTTTCTGTTAATTTTAAATCAAAAATTTGTATATTTACTTTTCTTGTTGATCACGACAATCATATTCAATGAGTCTAGTATGAAGCTCAAGTAATTGATCCCAAAATAGGTCAATCTTTTTTCCATATAATTCAGCACAACTCTGAAGAAAAAGAGCTGCTTCAGCGAAGTTTATGTTAAAAATTCCATTATTAAGATACGTTTTTTGACGAGTTACTTTTTCTTGAAATATATCCAAAGCCTAAAATTATATGAGTAGAAAAATTACAATACACTGGTACCTGGCACTTACATTACTCAGTTGTTCATCAACTTGTGGTTTTTTACACAACTTATTAACTCGTTGTATTAGTTGTCCTATTGGAGAATTATTATCGAAATCCTCGTCTTCCATCCTTTAAAGATCTAAGGATTATTTGGTGAATAATTATTCCCTCCTAAAAACAAAAAAAAAATCTTAATAAAAATTAGCAGGCGATAAATAAAAATTAGCATTTTAGCTGTCTTACCAAAAATGCGTCCAGTTTTATAAATATATTTCCTGAATACTAGCATAAATTTGGGCAATATTAATAAAATAGATTGCCATTTTGTTTTTCCTTTTACTTTTCATGGATATTTATTTTGATTTTTGACAGAACATTTGTTTAGCATCTCATTTTTTTATAACTAATAGAAAGAGAACAAATTCTTATAGCGTCCTTTATGGGACATGCGTATAAATCACTTCCTTAAGTTGATGATCAATGTTGCCAAATTTGTACTAACAATGTCATTTTAGTACAGTTCATGTTAACAAGATATTGAAACAAAAAATAATCTTGTTCACAGCTAAATTAAAAACTTGTGACATAATTTCATTTCTAGTCTAGTCAAATTGTTTTTTAAAATACAAATGTTATCCACCTGTTTAAAATTTACATTCGGCTACAGAATGCACAAACTTATTTTATTATTAAATTTATATAAAATTAATTAAGAATGTTTACAAAGCACTGACCAAAAATAAGCTGGAAAGGCTTGTTTATAATTAATCTAGTCTAGGAAAATATTGTTTCATAAAGAAAAGATTACACGTGTAAATGTATGGAAAGCAATGTGAAACCATAGATACGATTATATTTTGTGTAATATTCAAGTAAAAATATGTTTTACACGCCTCGCAAAACTACTTATTAGTTCTCTTGGTTTTATTTTTAGCTGTTTTCTCTGTTTATGACTGCTATTTTTCTTTATAACCAATATTTACACATATTTGCCATTTTTTAAACTCATGTAGAATGTAGATGTCTTTTAAAGTGAGAAATTCAAAATAAGTTGGTACAGCCATTTTAACTACTTCTAAAAAACATGGCAACACTGATTAACCGTTTAAGATTATGTTTCTATTTAACTTCAAAGAAAACATTTTTGAATTATATGAAAATTCATATATATTGAATCCAAATTTTATTTTACATATGTGTATTTTTTTCGAAGACAAACAAAAGAAAATATCGATTGAACTATATTTTTTCAAACTTAATAGTAAAACGACTTCGGCTGTTTCCGTACATGTATCATGACCTTGAGATTGAGATGTTCCCCAATCCCCAGTTTCCTTTCCCCAAAAACAGCATTTGAGCTCGAGTTACGCGCGTAGTAAATGTGATTTGTTTACAGTGCATCAACAAATTAAAACTTTGTAAGAATCTCAATATAACAATAATGGGAGCTGGATATACTTGTATGAAGTATCTCTTCATATTTCTCAACATCATATTTTTGGTAAGAAAATCCTAATTTTAGAAGCCATTTTGCACATAAAGTGCTTTAATGCATTCAATCGATTTATTTGAAATCGGGGCACTAGAAATCTGTCACGTTTTATTTTCAATCACATTCTGTTTTTGAGAGTTTAAAAGTTCATTTCAATCTATAATTATTTAATTTTACTATTGGCATTTCTATAAATATATGATAATGATTCCTGCCGCCTACGTAATTTATTATTTATTGTGTTTTAGTTTTGTATATTTTAAATGCATCAACAAATGTTTCATATTATTAATTGAACATCTGTATTATGCAAAAAAATATATCCCAATGTGTTGGCAATAATTTTTGATGATAATTTATTCTATATATAAATTCATGACTATTTATTTTTCAAAAAAATATAAACTAGTCTTATTGTGTCACCATAATTTTTGTTGGTTATGTCACGCTGTTGCTATTTTACTAACACATTATGTGCAAAAATAATAATATATAATAGAAAGATTGGACATACTTGAATCTACGAAATTTTCGATTTTTCGCCTATTTTATTTCTAAAACTTATAAAATTAACAAAACTTAAATAGACACTGTTTTAATTTTATCATGGTTAATATTTCACTTAGTTTTTCCATCACGTCATACCTTAAAGTGTATTTGTCTTTACCTAAATTTTATTCAAATCAAATATTGCCGGCTTGGATTAATTACATACTGACATAATAGTTATAATTATAATTATAAATGACTGCTACTTGACTTAACAATGTTAATAATAATGTGGGTTTCAGTTACTTTCCATTGCTGGAATTGGCATGTCAATATGGATGTTTGTTGATCCAACGATTCCTTTGCATTTCACACAAGAATCCAAGGATTACTTGATAACAACCATCATAATCCTTCTAGCCTCTATTATTCTGCTGATTGTTTCACTGTTGGGCATTTACAGTGTGGGCCAAGAAGTTAGAAAAGCTCTCATTGCTGTAAGAATATTTCATTACTCGTTTTTAATGCAGGGTCGACTCATATTTATATCAAGTTGACCCTGCATTAAAAATTACTATGTGGCCTATGTTCATTTACTTATTACTTAACAAACTTTTAGTCTTTCTGTCTACTATTGATCATAGTAGTTGCTGAGATAGCTGCTGGTGTTTGGGGCTATATAAATCGTGACAATTTGGAACAGCATATTAGGGCATCTATCAAAAATTCAGTAAGAGATGACTATGACAAGGATGAAAATGTCAGGAAACTATTTGATACCATTCAGACCAAGGTAATATATGTCATTTAAATTAAAAATTAGTTATATTATACCATAGAAAAAAAATATCCACAGTTTGGATTGGGTTTTTTAGTTGCCTTTTCAAACGATTTGATTTAGAAGTTTTAAGATTTGGAAGTTGTGTAAAAAAATGTGGTTTTCAGATCAACTTCTGAAATCATATCAATTTTGTCATGCTTTGGGTTGGAAAAACAATTCCATGAGTACAACAGGCACAACAAAAACTGTAATGGTATATTCACTGACATCGGGAGTGAACATTTGAGCAAAAACACTGCAATAACGATATTATCTGATCATAGTGCTCAGTTAATGACCTGTTTGAAACATCAGACAGAAAGTTAAATGAATCCAACAATCAGGAAAAGATACTTTTCATTAGAAAATATTGATAATTTTAAATTTTCTCTATCCCAGGATATGATGTGTATAATATCTAAGAACCTGGAATGGCTTTTGATATATTTTTCAAAAAAATTTATACTCTCTTTAATAATGCCTTTCATATCAAAACAGTCAATTCTAAAAAGAACAAACCAAATCAGTGGATTACAACTTCTCTCATAGAAGAAGGTGTCTTATTATTAACTTTTTTATTAGTAGCGTTGAAAACTTAACACAATCTTCTGAAGTTAACAATAGTTGTGACTTGAAAATAAAAAATAACAATTTCAACTCCTTCTTTCTCACACCTGTCAACTGCCAAGAAATATTCGATATAATTTCTACCGTATGTACCAAAAATTCTAGTGGCATAGACGAAGTGCCATGTCAAATAATAAAATATATCTCCAATGAATTAGTAGAGGTGCTTACATCACTTGTCAACATTTCTTTCAAGCTAGGCATTTTTCCACTGCAGCTCAAATCTGCTTTAGTTATTCCAGTGCATAAAAAGGCAGTCAGTCGGACATGGATAATTACAGGCCAATTGCCGTATTATCAGTATTCTCCAAAATATTTGAAAAAGCCTTCCAAGTGAGATTGCTGAACTTTCTAAATAAATACCAACTATTAACAAATGGACAAAAAATCGCTCCACCCAGGAAGCTTTAATGTCCTTGCACGAACATCTACTCAGCAGTTTTGATAAAAAATTGAAAACTTCATCTATTTTCTTTGATTTCCAAAAGGCATTCGATGTCGGCAACCACCCGCTACTATTAGACAAAATAGAATCGTATGGAATAAGAGGACCAGCGTTAGCTTGGGTCAGAGATCATACCTCTCACAAAGAAAGCAACAGGTTTGTGTAAATCAAACGGGATTTCTTCAATGTCGGAACAATTGAATATTTCTTGTGGTGTTCCGCAAGACAGCACTCTGCGTCCAACATTCTTCATTATCATGATAAATGACATTTCTCACAATATACAAGATGGACTTATGACTCTGTATGTTGATGACACCTCAATAGTTATCAAAAATTGGTGTGACATTAATGGAATAATTTTGAATGTAGCAAAAACGAACTTTATCTTATTTGCACCAATAACATCAAAATCTGACCTCAGTCTACTAGTGAGACCTGATACAGATAATAATGAATCACTAAAGCAAAGTAATTCAGTAAAATTTCTGGGTTTATATGTGGATGAAAATCTTTCATGGGAGACCCACAGTCAACAGTTAATCAAATCATTGTCATCAAAAAACTTCGCTATATTTTAACTGAAAAAAGTGACAAATATTGAAGCTATAATGTCGTAACTTATATATGGTATACTTTGCTGGGGTAATAGCTCTTGTACTAAAAGGGTATTCATTAGCCAAAATATTTTAACTGCTGTTTGCTTTATTCATAGTAATTTGAATAATTTCATGACATGCGGTGATGTCAATCATTACACAACAAGAAATGCAAACAAACTACATTCCTTTAGCTTCAAACTCAGAAATATATAATCATTTCCTTGACTCACTGAAAGATCTCAAGAATCCTATGTTCAAGAGACAGTGTAAAAAATTACTCGAAGAGAAAAGCTACTACTCCTTACAGGAATATTTTAATGATTCATTTTAATTTGGTATTCTGGTCTCATATTCTATGTATTATATTTAAGTCATTTTGTCAACAGTCCAAATGTTTTTATATTTACATATTTTTAAGCTTAGGTTAGCTTTAACTTCAATCATAACTATCATTTTTTTGACGATTTGTATACTTGTATAAGTCTTATGAAATAAATATTTATTTATTTGTTGCTTGTTTAGTTTTCAATTGATGATGTGTCAAAGTTGGAATTTTCATTGTTATTTCTGATATGTATCTGAATTCTTCTCTTAAAAAGTTCGGAGACTATACTCTAAAATTGTATTAAAATATTTTTGAGATTTATAGAAAAATGTATAAATGTTTTGATAGAAGCCTAATTGATTTTTAATTGGTAAAATGTCAAAGTCTAAATTTACATTTTTGACTACCTTTAAATTGGTGTTGCCTCATATAAGATTATAATTAAGATATGGAGAAGGTTTACGTTCATTTAGTTATAGGATGATATCACAGACTTTTAATGATGTACAATTACTTACTAGACGAGGACTATTTATAGAATCTTTAATTTAACAATAAATTTTGAACTTATTAAGAAACTAAATCAAATTTACCGTGTGAACATTCTTTTAAAAGCCCATACATTGTTTGTTTAGATCAATATTTTATTAATAAAATTGGATTTAAATGTTTTTAAAAATTGCTGTACTGAAATATAGACTCATGTTAACTACCTATGCTCCTAAATTTATTTAATGTTCCCCATTCTTTGGACAGGTCTGATTAGACATTGAACATTTTATTATTTTCTTATTAGCTACACTGTTGTGGTGCTGAGCACCCAACAGACTGGACTCGTGGTAAGGGATACAACATGGTCGTTTCTGACAATCCAAGCCTTTATGACATACCCCAAAGCTGTTGCCGTGAAGGAATAAGTTCGGATGATTGCTCCAATGCTACCCATAAAGTTAAGGTAAAAATTAAAAAATACAAATAGTAATTATCCCAAAAATACAATTTTTTCAAACATCCTCAATCTTTAATAAAGTGTCTTGTAATCCGATATGCCAGTAGATATGGACATGGACAATAATTACAAGTTTTAAAACTTCAGTTGAATGAAGAGTAAGTTCAAATGATATTGAGTCTGATTTTGCAACCTTTTTTACTGAACGGAAGATATTGAAAATCAGGATTTAATGAATTTTCGCGTTAATCGCTAGAAAGAAAATTTCAAAAGTTCTGTAAAAAGTTTTGAAAAATAGCATTTTACATCCTCTGATAAATTTGCAACCATTAAAACAAAACGGAAAGACTAATAAAATTCCAAAAGTTCTCCAAATTTGAAAAAATAACTAAAATAATGTTCTTGAGAAGTGCTGTAATTTGCAACCTCTTGCGACAAACGAAAAATATATTTTTTCATGAAATTGTTTTTTCTATTAAAATAAATATCGGAATTTTTACAAAAGTTTTGAATAATGGTTGGAAATGGAGGTAAAATTAAAAAAAACATTTTCGTATTTGTAAAGAAAGCAAAAGTTCTGCAAACCTTCGTAGTTTTGAAAAATACCATTTTACATCCTCTGAGAAATTTGCAACCATTCCAACAAAACGGAAAAGTTTGTTTTATCCAAATAAAATTGTTGTTCGTCCTAATTTTTTGAAGAAAATTTCAAAAGCTCTGCAAATATCTGCTATATGCCTGCCCATTTCGATTTCGCTTGAAACGAACGCCGTTCTAACGGAATTTTAGGTAAGCAAACACAACTATTAACTTACGGGCCGAGCCGCATGATGTCACTAGATAAACAAACATCAAGGACAATATATACAGGACTGCTCGATCCTATCTTCCTTGTTTGTATCCGAAATGACATACTACGGTGGCCCCCGTATGAAATAATAAAGGATAGATAAGCAACCGTTGCATTCCGAACACACGAAATAATCTGTTCAACAGAATGAGTGGTGTCTAATCTAGTAGACCTGTATTTTACTGTCCTTGAACAAACACAACTATTAACTTACGGGCCGCGACACAAGATGTCGTTTTGGGCGTTGCTGGGTTGGCGTATACGCCAACAAATGACAAATATGATTTCTTGTCATTTGTTGATTCATATTACCAACTCTATAACTTAAAAAGTTGCGTACTCTAATGAAACTAACAGTTCTCAAATGCAAATCATAATGAAAAATATTGTTGCAAAATGTAAAAATATACTTTTAGAAATTTTCTATTTTTAAATTGAATATAAACTTTTGTATTTAACTTATATTAAATTTTCGAAAATGAACTTATGAATGACAATTTTCTGCTGATTTGATTTTGAAAGTGCATAAGATTACTTCAAGTTTAAAAATTTAAATTTTATCAGAAAAGCTTGCTAAAATCTCTCGATTATAAACTAAAATTTGTAAGATTATTACAATTTTCCACACGCTTACAAAATAAGTTTGAGTTGCAAGCCGCAAATATACTTGCAAGAAGTGTTTGTAAGTTCTAATGTTTAGTGGGAGGATTCTATGCATTTAACTAAACAATGATCTGGAATAAACATCGCGAAATACAGTTACAATCAACCAGTACAACGTATAAGAAATATACTCTATGGATAATAAAACATTGAGAATTAATGAGTAAATATGCAACAATATTCGAATATCATTTAACTATTTGCAAATATTTTACAATTTATTGTCAAATTGCGAGAGAAAAAAAAACAATTGAACAAAAAAATGTTCCGTTGCAAAAACTTTTGCAATTATTTTGGAAGTTGTAAAAATGCAAAAAAATAATATAAGTAAAAAAATGAAGGTTCCGTTTTTCGTATATTCTCGTTATTTGCAACCTCGATAACAAACTTTTGTAATTATTTCAATGCTTGTGTGCAAGGGCGTCGCCAGCCGGTAAGCAAGGGGGGGGGGGACACCATAAAAGAACTGAAGAGAAAAATTAAAAAAGAAAAGTTTTAATAAAAAAATTAGAAAACGAACAAAATATCTATATAGAAAAAAAATTTTCATCCACATAATCTTCTAGGGTTCTTTGCGAATTCGTTAGTCACTTTGTTGACTAAATCGTTCCAAGTTTTTGAAAATGTGTTGCCTGTGTACACTCATCGTTGCGAGGCCATTGAGACGAGCTTCAGACATGGTGCTCCTCAACCAAATTTGATTCTCTTAAAGCAACAAGGATTTTCAAAGCCTTCTTAATTTCAGGAAAAAAATCTTCAGTTTCCTTGAGGATTTCCACAACACTCACACTCGATTCTGGTTTTTCCTCCCCTATTTTTTTCCGAAGCTCTATCTCATTTTTGATTTGTAAGACCGTAAAAATTTTTGAATTCCTCGCACGCTTCTTCAAGTTTTTCCAAAGAAATGTTTTTCATTTGCGCAGGATGTAGTTTTGTTGTCTATTTTCTTCAGAAAACCTTATTTCTACGGAATTTATAATTGAGTCAAAATAAGGAATTGTTATGGATCTGCGCCAGAATTCTGAGGTGCCTTTTTGCCGGGTGGTTGCTACGGTGTCTTTTAGCAGGGTATTGATTTCATATCTTCCGCCAATCCAATTTTTTCCGCAATATCAGTAGCATCTTTGAAAATTTCTTCTGTTACTTTTTCGGGTGACTGGAGAGCGTTAACCTCTAGGGGCGACGCCCTTGCTTGTGTGTATTGAAAGCGTCGAGAAAAAAGTTTGATAAATAAATTAAGCGTTTTTCAGAAATGGTTGCAGATGTTACAGTTTTTTTTCCGTTTACTTACCCAATTTGCATAACTTTTGTCATTTTTTAACCAAATTACAATGGAATTTGCATAACTTTTGTAATTTTTTAACCAAATTACGATGGAAAACATTATTATTAGCGGTATTCCTAGTTTGCAGAACTTTTGCAATTTTCAGTGTAAAAATAAAACGGTTTTTTGCAATTTAAAAAATGTTCGGTTTATCGCAGACTTCTGCAAAATTTTTTAGTTTGTTTTCATTGATGCACTAACATACCATCGAAGTTTCAAAACTTTTGGAATTAATTGAATCAATTGATATAAAAGGACATTAAAAATGTTAAAACATACAGATTTTTTTTTTAAATATATAAGATATAGGCAAACTAGCCAAACACATAGTAAGTTTAAAAAAAGAAAGATAAGATAAATATTTATACAACAACTTTAAAAATCTGGTATACTAGTCAAAAGTTTAAAATCTAAATTTAAAATCATAGTAGCACTTTTCTCTTAGAAACTTGAACTTTGTTTGATTGTAATGTTAATTAATTGTCTATATCTACTGACCTATGATTGCCTCAGTTTATTTTCAGGTACATTTTTTTTGTTATTTTAGTTAAGTTAAATGTTTCTTGAATCTGGTTCTGAATATTATAGAATTCATGATTTTCTTTAAAGGTGGGCAATGAACCTGACAAGAGATACATCTACGACAGTGGATGCTACACATTGATTTACGAAAAATTGAAGGAAAGTTGCTGTATTATATTAATAGCGGGAGGTGTTATTCTGGGAATCCAACTTCTAGGTTTGATTTTGGGGTTGATATTGGCTTGTTCAATGAATCGGTCGCACCGATACAAAGCTTAAAGCTGATAAATTGTACATCTAGATTGATTGGCTGATTTTTAAATTGGCTTGATAGTATTTAAAAATGAACAAGTATTTTTTTTTAAAAAGTTTTATGAAATGGCCTAATAAGTTAATAAGGTTCAGTATTTTTGTAATTGCACAAGTTTACAAACATATAACCCAAGGTTGTGCATATTTTTAACGTTTTTTTTTTTTATGAAAAAAAAAAAATTATTTTAATGCAAATTCCAGTAAAAAACGACTGATATTTTAAACGCTCAATGTGCCAAAAAGATCTTTGCATTATCTATTGAAAAATCAGTGACAATCTTATATACTGTCACTATTTGAAAATCAGCTAAACAACAATAGAGTATTTTTTATTTTAAAAATGTTCAAAAATTTATATGTACAAATGGACCATAAAATTTTAGAGAATTATTGAAATCTGATCTTGGAAAATCAAAATCGATCATTTTTGTTGTTCTAACCATAATAACATTTCTACATCACGTTTTTAACAATATTTATGCTGGGGCCCAAACTTCTCATGTATGGTTGTGTGGTTCATAAAAATATATGCATGATCTAAAACCGAAATTGCAACTATCAAATATCAATTTTTTTCATTCGTATACGAGGTTTGTCAAAAAATATGAAAAAAAAGTTATTAAAAAAATTGTTTCTAATAACATTTTACGTCAACGCCAAAGTACCGATTTTGAACAAGATATTTCGACTTAAGAAATTTTAATTTTAACACTTTTTATACACCCTCGCAACTGACAATTTTTAATTCATTGAAGAAGCTTAAAAGGAAGGAAAAGACAACAATTCCATACCAATTTTTGTTAATAATGTTGGACGGTGTGGTTAGTATGTCTGAAAAAGTTAAGAAATTAAAAGTTCCTTTATTATTGGTTTTTCAAAAAAAATATTCTTTATAAAAAGTTCTGAATCACATTATAATAAATAAGCAGGAATCAAATTTGCAAAATATTTAGTGGTATACAGGGAAAATCAAAATGTTTAATCCGGGTTTAACTTTTTCCTTATAAAAGGAAGTCTAGTATGGCTTTGTAAGGTCTCTGTAAACATTCTTAAATTTTTCAACGAAATCAAAATTGTCAGTTACAGGGGTATATCACAAAAAATATTAAAAATTAAAAGTTTCTTACGGTCGGAATATCTTGTTCAAAATCAGTATGTCAACGTAAAATGTCGTTAGAAACAAGTTTTTTTAATTTAATAACTTTTTTTTCATATTTCAAAGTATTTCAAATGTACTTTTACTCTTGAGCAAAATTCATATTTTTTGACAAACATCGTATACCACTGCAAAAATTATATA
Organism: Crepidodera aurea; assembly: GCA_949320105.2. NCBI lineage: Eukaryota > Metazoa > Arthropoda > Insecta > Coleoptera > Chrysomelidae > Crepidodera > Crepidodera aurea. Next base: position 25,390,569 of record OX439475.1, on the reverse strand, counting down.
TCTGATAGTTGCATTTTAGGTTTTAGACCATGCATAATTTTTTATGAAGAATTACTTTTTTCGTAAAATGAGTAATAAAAAAAATTTCTTATCTTTAAGTGGGTACTTATGTGAACACACTGTATAAAAAAAGATAGTCTACAGGGTAATCAATTTTTATTAACAGTTAAACGAAGTGTTTAATAAATAATTGTTTAAATTATTGTCAGCAGTAGTTTGTAAATATTTTATGAATTTGAAAAAGCCAAACAAATTATTTTACTTTATTTTTTAATTAATTTAACAGTAATATCATTAAAAACAACAAAAATAACAGAAACGAATTAATAATAATAATCAATCATCAGTAAGTCGCCCCAGAGCGCCACGGCAAATAATAATAATAATAATAATAGCCGTCCCTCCCCCGCCCAAGCTGCAGAGCTTCTGGGGTTCGCTCGTAAGGGGGTGAATTGAAGTGAGTTTATTATTATTATTAATAATATTAACCGAATATGTGACTTTGGGCTCCATTAGATTTTTGTTTTAACTTTGCTATGCTATAATTCTCTATTTTTATCGTCTAAAGAATGCTTTATTGTGTAACAAGTTTAAATCAAAAAAATTATATATTCTATGAGACATTTTACTACTACGTGGAAATGTAAATAGATTTAACTCTAGATACATTTCTTGATGTTTGTGCCATATTTATGTGATATACTAACGGTTCAGAAAAATTCTATTGTCATTTTAGGATTTAGATATTTTTGAACCGTTTTGTATGTTATTGCTTAGTCTAACTGCGTTCAGTGTTATATTCTATTTTAGATGTTAAGGTAGCTGTAGTATGAAAAATACTATGATTTTTCTAAAATACAGGGAATCGAAGAAAAAATATTTAGAAGTTAAGATACAAGAGGGAGAATTTTTATAGTGTCTGAAAACATATCTTTGTTACACTCTTAATTATATTTTTTTAATTCATTTCGGAAGCTCATAGTGGTTTGTATTTTAATTTCTCTCTCTTTCCACTGGATTAAAACCACTTAGTTGTTAAAAAACTTTTTTAACAACTAAGTGGTTTTAATCCAGTGGAAAGAGAGAGAAATTATATTTTTTTAATGAGAAATCATGTTGAAAATATCTAAAAGGTAGTTAAAAGAAATTATGAAATATATCATTTATATATCTATAATAAATGAAACTATTCCATAAAATTAGTTCTACAGAAGTTCACTATGGCACCCCATATTAACCTAACAAATTAAATCCGAAAATATTTGGTACTTTTTCTGAATTACCCTGTATTAAATCGGAACAAATTTATAGTACTTTTCAGTAAAAAGATTGTTGATCTGTACCAAATAACTAACGCACTATATGTAAAATATTTTTGAATATTTATTTTTTTTACTAACATTTACTTAGATTATAAAACTTAAGTTTAAAATTTTTGAATCTCGAAATAACCATGACACTATTTGGACTGATATTTAAATATCTTAATCTTCTAATTTCACTGCCTAAGTTTTTCTTGGTACTAAACATTCCAACAGTTTTTACTGACAGTAAGGATCTGAAGTCTCTTTGCCTCTTTAAATTAAAATTAAAAACAAGAAAAACGTTTTTAAGGAGTAATTTTCAAAATAACAAATTATGCAACTTAAAATCAATGTTTTTTGATTCTTATAATAAGTAAAAAAAATGGTAAAGTTCGACCAGAAATATTGTAAGGTAAGCAGACGGCCTACGCAGAGACATACCTACTCTAGCCATTAAGTTCTGTTCTATAGGTATAATAATATAACTATTTCATAAGATATTTTGATCCGGACCTGGGAATCTTTTAATTTTATTGCTTATTTACATCTCGAACAATAGGTAATAATGAGGGTTGTTGGCTAATACTGATTTATGACCTTACTATATTTCTGATTCTACTTTACAAATTATATATTTTAAACTCTGCTCTATAGTAGCGCCAGAAACAGAAAAATAAAAACTAAAAGGATAAGGCAGTAGCTTAAATGACTTCTAATATAATTATTTTTTCAACTGCTTTTACACATATAATTGCACTTTATTAAAGGACCAGGCACCTTTCTTATGGAAAAATGTCTTTCCTTCAAATTTTCTGAAACGTTGGTATGTTGCAAAACTTGATGCACTGACAAAAAGTGTCCATTGGCCCAAACCGATCCTATGGCTAGTTTTCAAAGTACTGGGTGTTAAACATCACACCGTATAAACCATGTGTGAATATAATGTTTGTATTATATTAAACAAATGTGCGATCTGCCACTCTATGTCATACAGGGTGTTAAAACGATTGCAAAAACTTTAAAATTTAGAAAAGCTGAGTTCTGTGCACCACCCTGTATTCTAAAAGTTTCTCCGTCAACTTTATAAATTAATATATGTTTACATTAACAAAATTTCATTATTTAACTGAGCAAAATTTTGTTTTAATCGTATGACCAGTTTTCCTAAAATGTGTACCCATATTTACTTGTTGAAAGATTACAACAAAATTTTGCTCAGTTAAATAATGAACTTTTGATAATGTGAAAATATATTAATTTATAAAGTTGACAGAGAAACTTTTAAAATACACAAAACTCAGCGTTTCTCAATTTTAAAGTTTTTGCAATCGGTTTAACATACTGTATGACATAGAGTGGCAGATCGTACATTTGTTTAATATAATACAAAAATTGTATAACACATATTTTATATGGGGTAACTCGTTATAGTTAAAAACACTATATGCCCCCTGTAACCACATTTTGTGAGTCACCCTCTATAAAATATGATTCATCGCCAAGAAGTAATTACTTAAACTATATATTCATAATGCAATGACATTTGCTCGTATTTTTAAAGCTGTTATTAAAAAATGATTATTATTACTTATTTTAGAACCACCTTGTAAATAACCAAATTTTACGGTGATTATTTATCAAATGTTAACGCTAAATAATCTATAATTCATGTTTTATACAATAAACGCCAATAAAACAGGTCTGTTATGAGAAATCTGGTTACAAAAAAGTGGCATTTCCGATGTACTTAGAAAACTAGCCATAGGATCTTTTCAGGCCAATGGACACTTTTTGTCAGGGCATCGAGTTCTACAACATACCAACCGTTTCAGAAAATTTGACGGAAAGCCATTTTTCCATAAGAAAGGTGCCAAATAAAAATATATGCAAACAATAGAAATATTGCTTTCATTTTGTATGATTGATATAATCGGTTACTCCGTAACAAGAAAATACTGAAAATTTTGCAATTATTTAACTCTTATTTTTTTTTAAACCAAAAGGAGACGAGAGACTTAAAACCTACTGATCACTTTTCCAATATTTCAGTTTTATATTGGGTAAATTAAAACTTATATAATACCCGTCCTCACATAGTACATCATTTAGCACATGCAAAATTTGCAGCTTCGTAGGTAAATGTACTTGCAGTTCACCTATAAATGTATTTAGCATTAATTAGCAAATGTTCAAAAGCACAATTGTAGCATCAATCAACAGTGTTCCCCGTAAAGTTCACAACATCAGAAAATATTTAAGAAAAGTACCACTCATTAAATAAATATTGAAAATTTGTTAACTAATATATTTTAGAAAAGAAAAACGCATTTGCTGTGTTGCAATATAAAATATGTAAGTTGTACAACGAAATATAAAGTCACAAATCTTTACTTTATTATCATAGGAAAAGTAAAAGTCTATCGAATAATTTTTCCTAAATTTTTCAAGAATACAACACAAAAATAACAATCTAAAAAAGTCAATGCATTTTCTTTGCATAAACAGGGGGGGGGGGATCTTTATCCCAAAAAATTAGTTATTTTATTTGTGCTCTATCTTTAAACTAATACAGATGTGGAAAAATTTTAACGGAACATAGGATTACCAGTGTGTTCATGTAGAAGTCGACCAGCACAAAATATAAGAAATCTGCGCGACGGCGTATCAACTATTCAATTGAACCACTCTACATTGATGTATCCCTACTCTCAGCTAGCAGAGCGTTAGCTTACTAGCACTGAGCTGCAGCAGTATGAAAATGTTAGGAGAGGAGGTATGTACGTGTGACTGTCAGGAAAAGACTTTGCATTCTTTTATTGTACGCGAGAAATTATTTGCTGCAATAAATGTAACAAATAATTTCAGTTTTGAAAATAAGTGCTGTGGTTCCTTTTTGCCTAACGGCTTTGAAAATAAAATACATTCTACGAATTAAAAAACATAACAGTAAGAATATATCGCACTTTTAATAATTGGCCTACTTTCAAATGCAACAATAAATATACTTATTGTAAATCGAATCGAGTGACCCCCAAAATATCACTTTAAAATGTGTATCTTTTCTTCCTTTGTGAACGTGAACATTTTATATTCAATCGTTATCGGCTTACCACTACCGCGATTGACTTTCAGTAGACTGAGTGGCACGTATCACGTGTCAGTTGCTCAATGCAGGAAGGGGAACAATGGTTCAATTGAATAGTTGATACGCCGTCGCGCACATTTCTTATATTTTGTGCTGGTCGACTTCTACATGAACTCTCGTCCAAAACATACTGTTATTCCTATGTTCCACATCTGTATATTTAATTAATAAAGAACTTAGGATTTTTAATTCTCTACATCTAGAAATTGTAGAAATCAAATAACTTTTCAAAATGTTTATATTCTTTGTTCTCGACGGTTCTATTTGAAGATATAAACTGAATAAATGACATTTCAATCAATATGTCCATAACTTTCTTTGCAACGCTTGATGCTGATAGTCTTTTTTGACTTTAATGATTCAACTAGGATGAATTCAATGTAACTTTTTCGTGTTTTAATTCCTCAAGCGAATATTTCTTGGAATAATTATTTTCTGAATATTTTATGGATTTCATAGCTTCCAATTTGCACTTTTCACGTAAAATATTCAAAATAATCGTTTCTGGTATAGTGAATGGACTCGCCAATATGTTAGTTAACATTATTAAATTTTCCTTATTTATTTCTCTATTAGACACGAATCTGTCTGTATGCATATCTTTATAAAAAATTAAAGAATATGTATTAATACATTTTGTATTATGTTCTAAAGGAAACACTTCAAATTTTTTCTGAATTTCATGTTAGTCTTCTGGATAAAGACTATAAACATTTTCGAAAACTCGACTTAAAATGAAGAAATCATACAAATTTAGTTACTATTGACTGCTTCCCACTAATTTTATCTACATAAAAATTTAATATGACTTATATTGCATGCAACCTTACGGCGGACATTGTATAAGGCAGTAATAAATGCTTATTAAATGTACTTTAATAGCTCGTAAGACTGTTTTCTAGATGTGCCAATGACGTGAATTATTCACTCATATCATAAAAAAACAGTTTATTTTTTATACAGTAATTGCTCATAGATGCTTTAATTTATAATTTATTTGTCAATAATGTATTCGAGGAGTGTCTTATCCTCTTTGCCATTATTATTATGTCCTTGAAATTCAGCTCTCAAGACATTCATTCGGTAGAGTAATACATTCATCTCGCAAACATTAATGTCAAATGTGTTAGTAATTGCGTTATCTACAAATATTGTATAGAAAAATTAATATAAACGATAACAAAGTTTACTTATTTTATATTTAAATTTCTTCTAATTTTATTGTTTAATATTTTTACACCTTTTCCCATTGAAAGATTTGGGGAAGAGGATTTTACATAATTTACTATATTTTCACAAAACTTTAATAAAATAAGTATCAAAACTGTATAAACTATAAAAAAATAGCTTTCTTTTATTGAGCACATTTATGTATATGTATTTAAAAGCAAAAAGTGTATATAGGACTTCAAGTACTGGAAACGAATAGAAAAATTAATCAAAAGCAAGAAAAAAATTATGAAAATTGTATTTTTCGATGCGATCTTATGTAGATATGGCTGAAATTATTTTTGTACAGTATATTCATCAGAACTAGTTATAGGGATTTTAGGATGGAAGTCCAATAAAAGAATCTCACTTAAACAAATACAATTGTTCCCAAATATATTGAGACTGATTGGAACAACATAATCAAAGATTAATTTTCACTTCAAATGAACTGTTAAAGTGATATTTTCTATTTGGACTTGATAAGTCGTTTCTAATCTGTTTTATTTCGATGGTATATTGAAATCGGTATGCAAGTGCTCTCTTAATTTAGGGTATTTCTGTTTGTAACCGTACAAGGTTTACCACTAAAATTGGTGGTATACCGAAATCAAACAAAAATACTTCTTTTTTACCTATAAGTTGTAATGTACCTACTAATATTAACGTTTTTGAATTTTTATGTTAAATGTAAATTAACAAATTTATTTTTTATGTATTGTTTAATTAATAAACATCTATAAATGTACTTTTTTGTTTTATTATCATTGACGATCTGATCTTGAACCAAAATATTTTACCTTGGGAGTAATAAAACTGCATAAATGATGTTAAATAAAATAACAGCTCCCAACAAATACATTAGAAAATGTCACACCCTGCACCAGCGTCTGGACTTCAAACAATTACTCCAGGTATTGAATTACAGAAGTATCTGGTGGGTCCAATGCAGTCTTCAGGCATCGTTTAGAGATACGATGTTGAGCTTGTCTACTTCTTACTGCTGAGGCACAATAATGCCGAAACCGGTCTAAGAATGACAGGTTCCTTTAGAAACAAAATCAAAGTTGTTGGGTTTAAGTCCCGGAAAGGATCCAGGTTCTGGACTTCTGTAATTCAATACCTGTTGGGGAATATAGCCCAAGGAGTAGTTGTTTGAACTCCAGACGGTGGTGCATTGTGTGTGACATTTTCTAATGTCGTATTTCTTGGGAGCTGTGATTTTATTTCACATCATTTGTGCAGTAGAAAATAAGGAAACAGGTATAGTAGAACCCACCGCTTTATGAGAAAGAAAAAACGCTATAAAAACAGCAAAGGATACCGCCAATAGAAGAAATACTGATTGATCTGGACATTTTTGAGTATTTTAATGTCGAAAACACCGCACACTGTCCATATACATAAAAATAAAATGATATTTTGTCTATTAGGACCTCTGTGCAAAGATCCAATAACCAAGTTACTGGAGATCGTTAGGGGTAATTTGCGTAAAATTTCTATATTGATTAACTTTCTTTAATATGAATTTTCTGATCTCTTGTGAGATTCAGAAACGTTGCTAATTAAAATATTAAAATTTTGTCTCAAATTTTAATTCTAAAATTAAAAACACGGTGAATAAAGTCATAAATATTATAAATTAATTAAGCTTACCTACCCTATCTCAACCCTCACCATCGGAACATTGATAATAAATTTGGTCGGACTCGTTATATAAGAATTTTCTTCTTTGATGACATGTTTGATTTTTTTCTGCCAATCAGCTGAAATTTTGTTAATTTCTTCTTTTACCAAATTTGCTATCAACCCATCAAATTTGGGAAACACGTTATAACGCCTTATTCTTTTTTTAAGTTGTCCCCAAATTAATTCTATGGGGTTAAATACACAAAAATAGGGCGGAAGGCGCAATACCTCGTGGCCCCTTTTTGATGCCAGGAATCTTTGGGACTACAACCTGATACCACATAATCCATTGGAATATCAGTTAGTGATTGTTCCGATTCTTTAGATCCACTTAAAAAAAACTGTATTTTCCCAAGGACGAAAGATATTGAAATTGACACCGAATAAATAAATAAGAAGTACACTGTAACAATGTTTCAAAATAAAAAAAAAGCATGTATATACACGGAAGCCAAGAATGATATTAACTGAAATAAACTAACGCCACGAATCACCTACCACCTACTATTCACTAAATCAAAAATCAAGTGCGAACACAAGCACAGTGTATCACTGTATGAATATTTTCCTAGCCCTCACTACTGAAGACAATATGTGTCTAACTTCCTACTTCCTACTTTAATTGCAGAACAAAATGATCCCGCTTTATACAAGTCGCTAATACCGACAAAGCCACTTGTCGGCACATCTACATGCCGCTAATACCGACAAAGCCACTTGTCGGCACATCTACAAGCCGCCAAAGTAACCTGTCTGCACATCTGAGAATTTTGTTTCTGCAATTGAAAATGTAAAAACTATAACCACACTTCCATTGTCGCCTCTTATGAGTGTAACCTCACAGTTTAGTTAAATTAATTTAAGACAAAATTTTAATTAGTAATTCAAATCTAATATGCGTTATAGAAATTAAAATGTAAATTCATATTAAACTCATAATTAATAATTATACGCCATTCTCCCCTATAACGATATCCAGCTAAGTTGGTTATTGGATCTTTGCACAGAGGTCCTAATAATTTTATTTTTATGTATATGGACAGTGTGCGGTGTTTTCGACATTAAAATACTCAAAAATGTCCAGATCAATCAGTATTTGTTCTATTGGCGGTAATCCTTTGCTGTTTTTTCATTCTTATAAAGGATTGAGTTCGACTATACTATACACTTGTTAAATATTTTTTGCAAACTGGCTTTGCCGTGAATAAATAAAATATAGGGATTTGCTATGTGGTGTGATGTACTGACAGAAGTTTTAGAATACGACAAAATGGGCCGATTTTAAAAATAATGTATTTTGTTTACCTATCCAGAAATAATCAAAATAAAAATAAAATGGTTTATTGAAATTAATATACAATAAAAAAAGTTATTTTTTCTTCTTTTTGTTAAACCCCTCGAACTGCATACTTAATAGTGGATTGGTTTTTTTCAAGCGAAATTTAGAAGAACTATCGTTTTGACGGAAGTTTTGTTTTCGTTTTCTTGTTTTTGTAATATCAGCTAAACTTTTTAAAGTAGGAGGTACTATGTATTCAGGAACATCTGATAAATGTTGTTGAATTCTGACAGTATGTAAAGCCTTATCGTGTCTAAGAACTTCAAGATCTGTTGGATTATCTTCAAAATAGCTTTTTAGTTTTTGACAATTCATTATTTCTTGTTTAATTTCTTTTAATCGCGCTTCCCTTACTGCAATCCTTGTCACTGCACGCCATGCATCTTTTGCTCTGTATCTGAATGATTCTACTTCTTCTAATTTGAATTGATAGGATTTAAAAACAGATATATCATCTTGACCATGCTTCAATTTTTGTTCTACTTTATCCCTTAATACAACTTCTTTCATACTAACAAAGGAGAGAACACTCCCTTGATTATTGCCCCTCGCTGTTCTGCCTGCCCTGTGAATATAGGCCTGGACATCAAGTGGAAAATCAAAGTTAATAATATTTGCCACATGTTGAAAATCTATACCTCTGGAAACTCCACTTTCTTTGTCTTTCCTTCTCTTTTGTTTCTTTGATTTGTCTTTCCCAGCCTCTCCTGAAGGTGTCTCCAAAGCTTTTTCATCAGAAGCTACTATTATGTCATAAATACCTAAAAAATAAAAAATGTAAAAAAAGTACAGAAAGAAAGTGAAGAAAACGAGTAGAAATGCAGATATGTAAAAAAATAATGAATTTTACATGTCATCTATTTTTTAGCAGTGTTCGAAAAAATCATGATATTTATACAAATATCATATCACATGATATATATCATTATTAAAATTAAATTACTTCAATTTAAAAACAGCATTGTTTCTTGCATAAACTATTTTTAACAAAAACCTATATTCTAAACACCAAAACCGTTTATTTTAACTCTAATTAAAAAGAAAAAACAAAAATAATTAATAAAATAACATTTTAACACAAATACATAAGAGATAAAAAAAAACATATTTTAACATTATTTTGTTAACATTGATAGTGGTATATCATCATCTGATGAATTATTAATATCAATGTTAGTGACAATAACTTCAGAATCTTCAGATATGGCTGGTTCTCATGTACAGTCAAGGTTGGTTTTCTTTTTGTCTATATGTTGATTCATATTGAGACATTTTCGGATGTTTAGAACGGTGGAAAACATTTTTAATTTAATAAATAAAATTATCGAATATATATCAAGTTATAAATATATCACTTGATATATATCCTCCGAACCCTGTTTTTTAGTAGAAGTTTCAGCATCTGCTGTAGCACTGTTTATGCAAAACGACAATATAAAATGAATTACTCCATATATATTTCAGGTTAAATTCTATAAGATTATATAAAAAGTGTAACAAAGCAAATTAATAAATACCTTGATTGAATTGATTAACAGCATGACATCTAGTTGTAGCAGGTAACTCAGAATTAAGAACACATGTTCTGATTGCAAATTGCTCCAAATAAAGTTTGATTTTGTAACATTTGTCAACAGAATTAACAAAAATGATAGTTTTTCCTCTTATCAGATGTAGTTTCAATAAAGCATAAAGTATTGTTGCTTTATCCATTTCCTCTGCATTTAAATGATAATGTGTTAGCTGGGATGAAGGTGCCAGTTCAGGTTCTTCAAGTTTAAGGGTTATAGGATTGTGGAGAACTAAATTTTTTAAACTTTTAACATCTTCACTAAGTGTTGCCGATGCCAAGATTGCCTGATAAATCTTTGGAAAATGGTTAACTAATTCCTTCATTTCATCTTCATAACCAAAAGAAAACACTAAATCTGCTTCATCAATAACCAGTAATTCAAGTGATTTCTTCAAATTCAAATTTCCAGATCTTAGATGCTGCAAGGTACGACCAGGGGTGCCAACTACAATATCAGGCTTTTCAACTAGGAGAGGTTTTTGAATACTTATATCAACTTGTAAAGATATGTCCACATATCTTATTTCTCTTGAACATTTAATAGTTAAATCTCTAATAACTCCACAAATTTGATTGCACAATTCTTTACTTGGAGCCAATACTAACGCTTTTATTTCTTGTTGTACTGCAGCTTGCTTTATATTTAAAATCTTTTGTATTACGGGTATTAGAAACGCTGCAGTTTTACCAGATCCTGTTCGAGCTCTTACTAATACATCTTTACCTTCTAACAACAATGGAATACATTTTTCTTGAATGACTGTCGGATTTTGCCACCCTAGTTTTGCAATAGCTTTTAATATCCGATCGTCCAGTTCCATCTCATGGAAATTGCAAGGTTTAACTTCAGCATCTTCAGACATCCTGGTACTTTTAATATCGTATTTGAAATGAAAAATTGTAATATATAACACTATAATCGATTTTAGCTCATTCTAATCTAAAAAAAATAATGTGGTCCGATGGCTTCTGCCGCTTCTCAAATAATTAATTAAAATTGTCAACAATTACCTTTTCAACTAGAATGATTTTAGTTATAACCTTACTTTAACACGCGTTTTCACCTGTCAAAGCTGGTGACTGCTACTTCTAGAGTATTTTTTTTGTCTCATTGAAATGATAAATAAAAACAAAAAATCCGACATTGCCAGTTTTCTAATTAGAAGAACACGTGGTGAAAATGCCGGATTTAGGAGCTTGATATAGGTACTTCTCTCAGTATTTTCGCCAGCCAACTTCAAGGTCAAGGAAATATAAACAATAACAAAAACGCGGCACAAGTTATTTAAATCAAACCCTTAATTTAATGTGCAATGAACAGGTAATCAGTAATTTAAGTGACATTTTTGTGTTATTTTCCCATCTTTAATGTTTTGATTATGGACACAGTGGCTTAATACTTTCTTTTTCATTCTAGGTTAGTAGGTGATGAATTTTCCAATACGTCTGAAACAAATTAGTCCTAGGTACTTTTACAATGTTACCTAGCGACGTAAATTAGTAAATATTTGAAAACAATTATATAAGAAAAAATTCTTGAACAAAATGGATGATCTTGGTGATGATTTGAGTATTTGTTCAGATATAGAAGATGAAGCAAATATTAGTTATTCTATGGTACTACCTGAAAAATCTAGGAAGCGGTATGAATCTGCATATGAAGGATATAAAAAATATTGTGATAAGAGGAAGGCGGGTACATCAGAATCAGAATTATTAACTTACTTTTTGGAAAGAGCTGAGATATTGAAGAGCCCCTCTAGTTTATGGTGTGAATACTCAATGTTAAAGACTACACTCTTCATCAATGACAAAATCGATATTTCCTTATATCCAAAATTAAAAGCCTTTTTAAAAGGGAAAAATTCTGGGTATAGACCAAAAAAGTCTAAAACCTTTACAAGGGAAGAAATTTATACATTTCTTACTCAGGCATGTGATGAGATTTACCTAATGTTAAAGGTATTTAATTTATTAATCTGCTTAAATATGAAATATCTTTTATTTAAAAAAATTAAAATGGTAAAAGTATCACAAAATTAAAGGAACCTGGACAGAAAAAACATTATTTAAAGTTCTAAAAATCTATAAAATAATAATGAAAGGAATATTACAGATAGGATCCTATTTAAAAAATAGGACAATACAATTCAATTGCTTATTTGTGGAAAAAACTTTTTATTCAATATTATAAATAATAGAAAATATTACTAAAATATGTCTATTCAATTAAATTAAATTAAAACAAATGCCAGTTTTTTTTGTAATGTCTGATATGCTCATTTATCCTTTTTCTAAAAACCTTGCTTATCACAAGGTACTGTTAACATAAATCACAAAAAAAAAAAATTGTAAATTATAATGGAATTTTCATTACAAATACAATAAGGCAATGCTAAAGCCTAAAGAAACTCTGAAGTTTTGCTATCACCTTAGAATAGTCCTGTATTTAATGTTCCTATTTGTAACGCCCAATGTAAAAAGAAGGTGTTATATGCCTATATTTGTAGATGTTTGTATGGCTAAAGAATATAATTTCTGGGAATGTTAATAGTCATGTTTGGTCAAAATCGGTTCGAGAGTTTCCAAGTACTTCAACAGTCATGGTTGTTTTACATACCTCAAGTTTGTTTAGTTTATAAACCGTTTTTTGTGTGTTGAGGATTTAGGATTACTTTTGTCGACTTCAAAACTATAGAATAGAATTTATTCATCTTTGAGAATTATACACTTATACAAAGACATACATAATGTACAATCCTATCAGACTAGTCAAAATGTGTTATAAAATATATTATAATACCTACATGATTAAAAATAAAATAATGATAAACGATACAATACATTTAAAATTTGTTTAAAAGCTAAAAAACTCTTCTACACTATAGAATACATTATTAAGAAGAAAATTATGAAGATGTTTTTTTAAATCATTTTGTTTAAAAACCAATTACAACATTACAACAAAGATTACTGGCGACTGGCTCAGAGGACAAAGGTTTGAAACCAAGATGTGAACAATGAGATTTTACAAATTTTTATTGTCCACTTCTGGAATATTCATTTACGCTTACAAAACTTTCAATCCTAGAGGAGTCCATCACATCGGTGATAGTGTTATAAGGTTCTCTCATGGCTGTAAAGCAAAATCGTCAAATATCGTCAGTATGTCACACCCCTGAGGAGAGCCACTCCAAATAATAACCGTTAGGGGGCGAATTGTAGTATGTTTATTATTATAAGGATTATTTTGACTTAGTATGAATATTTAATTATAGGTAGTTTTAATAATGGGCTTGGCTGGAGCATGTAGAAGAGATGAACTGTGTAAAATGAGGATAGATGATGTAGAAGATAAGGACACTGTCATTATAGTCAAAGTCCGGGATTCAAAAAATAAAACACAGCGGACTTTTACTATTATAGATAATGCAAGAGAAAATATTCACGCCATTGCTCTTGTTAAAAGATATATAAATTTGAGACCTAAACATACTGAAAGTCAACGTTTTTTCATGAGGTACCATTTAGGAAAATGTGTAAATCAAGTAGTTGGCATAAATACTTTTGCCAAAATACCTAGTCAAATTGCGAAATTTCTTAATTTGGAACATCCTAACGAGTTTACAGGGCACAGTTTTCGCAGAACATCTGCTGCATTAATGGCCAATACAGGAGTTGGAATTCTTGGTGGTTGGAAATTTTCATCTGTGATTGAAGGTAAAATTGCCAATGATTAAGTTTAATCTATTTTTTTTATTTATTTATGGGTTTTACCCATTAAACAGGACATATGACAAACACTAACAAAAATAGATAAAAGATTTCAAAGTTAAACATAAGCGCAAAATATAGAAAATAAAAAAACAATAATAAAATAGTTAATCAATTGAAATGTTTTACAACTGCCTCAAAATACCCATGAATTCCCAACGATTCATAAAAAAATCAAGTTCATACAGTGAACCATTAGCCAAACGCATTATTCTAGGAATAAAGGAGCCACTTTATAGGATTGTACATACAGGACTGGGATTTAGTAACAAAGTGTGCTGAAATGGCTTTACAAAAAATAAAAAAGTGGTTAACAGTTTATTGTCACTTAACATTGAAAAAACAAAAATAATAACTTTTCGTCGACCTCTACAAAACATGACATTTTACGTACTAATTTCCGAATAAAAAGTCAACTATTTTTGAAGGCAAGTACTTTTCGTCCTCAAATGACTCGCACCGTGCCGTATCCTTAGTAACCACAGCAAGCACCGTGCCGTATCCTAGTGACCACAGCGGACAAAAAGTGTGTGCCTTCAAAATTGGTCGATTTTTCTTTCGGAAATTAGTACGTTTTTGTAAAGGTCGACGAAAAAAGGTAATATGCGCCTCGGCGAAAAACTGTCTATTGTCTCGCCTGCTTGCTAGCCTCGGCTATCAATTTGCAGACTCGACTATAATATATAGTTTTTCGTCCTTGGCACATAAATAACTATTTTGCTGTTTACACGCTCTTTACCTGAATTTAATAGTATTAAATTACATGAAGCATCATGTAATTTTGACATGCATTGTGACTGTGATAAATCTGTTGAAAGAATCTCATCTCTAAAATATCTATAGGAGTATACTTAGACGAAACCTTTACATGGAAGGAGCATATAACATATGTTACAAATAAGTTGAGGAAACTAATCCATAAATTTTATTAATTAAGAGAAATATTCACTTATTGAATCCATTTTGAATTTTGGCATAGTTGTCTGGGGTAATGCGGGTACTACCATACTGTCAAAGCTTACAGTTGCACAAAAGTGGGTAATAAAAATTATACTCTTCAAAAAGAAAAGATATGCAGCAGAATTAGTATTATTATTATTAAATATCAATCAATTGTATATCAAATCTGTAATAATTAAAACGTACATGTTAAAAAATAATGATTTCAAACAGAGTATAACACACGGTAAAAATACAAGAAATGTAGTACTAAACAATTTAGCTCTAAGCATCCCCAGACATACAATATGTCAAAATATCATATATGGCGTAGGACCAAAAATCTATAATGCACTCCCACAAAACTGAAAGTCAAAACCCTACCGTAAAATAAAAAACTGATTACAGAATGGATAATAAATAGTAACTATAGAATACCTATATAATATGAAATAAAGACTAGTCTTGTACTAAAAGAATTGATTATTTTCAATTATATTTATATTATTATTAACATTATTATTAACACAGTATTTTGAATACCATAGTGCGCCAAAATTGTTAGCAGTAGAGGAATATTTTTTTCCTACGACCACCTATGAAAATGACAATTTCCGAATAGGCTGGTTGATGACAAAAATTTCGATTGCACATTTTAAGATTTACGTCTGCTATTAGTCCAGTAATTGAAGGAACAAAGCTGTATATAAGTCTGTCCAGATTTCCTTTGTGGCTTAATTTCTAGGTATTGACGGTTGCTTCCAAGGCCGAAAAATTTCACCAAGATTCCGACTTGGGAGAGAGCTGAAAATGGCCTCTAAAGTCTGAAAAAATGGTTTCCTGCTAATATCTGCCAAAATATACAAATTAGACAATTTTTGTTTAGATACAAAAAGGAAGATCTTATCATTATCTACAAAAATGGTCCCTATCAATTTTTTCGGGAATTCGATAGTTTTCGAGATAACCGGACCTAAAAGTCCCCTTATTTCAGCGGCTGCTCTACCTCTATAGGAATGCATTAACTTGTAAACGGGCGGACGAATTGTTTCAGAACTCGGACAAAAATTGATATTTTTCGATGATTCAAAGTTCATTACAATGGGAAAACCCATAGGTATCGATCCAT
Organism: Crepidodera aurea; assembly: GCA_949320105.2. NCBI lineage: Eukaryota > Metazoa > Arthropoda > Insecta > Coleoptera > Chrysomelidae > Crepidodera > Crepidodera aurea. The sequence goes on along the minus strand of OX439475.1, from coordinate 25,374,468 downwards.
GTGCCTTGAAGCCCGTTCTTTCATGTCGAGAACATTGAAAAAAGTGGTCAAAGTTTATGTTTTCCCAATATTTTTTAATAGTTTTTTGTCCCACTTTTTTTTAAAGTGGGATGTCTCGAATGATCTCATTTTTTTTTCTGTATCTTTCTGGCGTTTTAATAAAAAATTGATTTGTTTCTTTGCATTTTTCAGACGTTTTCGGAGTTCTAGAAATCTTCGAACCAAGCACGAATTAAAAACTCATATTCCATTATATTGTTATTCAATGCACACCATTTGAAAGCTTACAGTGTCTACTTTTCGAATGTATTTTTTTATTTCGAATAAAGTTCCTCCATTTTTCAGAAATCGGGAAAATTGATCACACCGGTGAAAACCGGACTTTTTTTTAAATACTTCTTGTTCCCCGCTGTTCATTTTTTGAGGATTAATACCCAGACCGAAGTGACCTTTCCTTTCCGTTTATATCAATTGATCTCTATATTCGAGCGCGGTTATTAAATGTTCGTTAGAATTATGTCCCCAATTTTTACGCTCTCCGCCTGAGATCCATGATATTCCACATAACCTAACCACGTGTATCCACGCGCCCACATTAGTCATCTGCTTTTGTTGGTATACAATCTCTGTTAGCTGGGAAACGAACTGTCCCAGAAGAATGGGGATGGAAACGTGCAGAAGATGTACTGCTACCGCTCCAGACCACAAGGGATCCGGAACTCTTGAAGATGATTTTTGTCAGTGCAAGACAGGCTGCGAGAAGAATTGTTCATGTTTGAAAGTAGGTCTGAAATGCTCGTCTATCTGTGGTTCATGTCAGTCGACACATAAATATAAAAAAAATTAAGGTGTATTTCCGAATTAGAGATGGAACGAGAAGCAGAAGGGGTTGAAGGGGAGGAGGATGAAATAGCTGTCGAGACAGTAACAGAGGGGTTGGAAGGGGGGAACCAGAAATACAGCAGGAAGAACAGTGGGAAGGGACGGGTGGAGGAGGGGAAGGAATAGAGCAAGAGCAAGACGATGAAGAATATGGATCTGATGACATGGAATTGTTTAACGTATGATAAATTATAAACATATTTTTCATATTAAAAAGAATTTTTCAAAAACTTTCTTATTTTTTCTGAAATCCTGGACCTATATTATTCCTATAGAAGTTGGCGAAAATTTTGCAAAAAACGCAGAAAATATAAAGGACCTTCTCGGGTGAATATTCATCACACTCTAAAACTAGTAACCCACTATTAGGCAAAGCGCCGGGATTTGAGACTGCCATATGAAAACATAAATTTTTGCAATTTTCTGATAAATTTGCAACTCAAATTACACAGAACATTCGCTAATACAATTGAGAGACCCCAAGCGCTGCTTTACAGAAAAAAATCACGTGAAATCCGCCAATAATTGTCGAAAAATCAATTGGTCCCCAGATTTTCATTCATAGGCCCCATAATTTAGCGAGCAGAGGTATGCCGCTGGCGCCATCTACAATTGGTCTCCAAAGTTCAAAAAATGAAAATCAATGTATTCCCAACTCCCTCGAGCGGAAATTCAGTGAGAAACTAACATATCTATTCAGTGCAAAAATTTGGGATTTTTCGAAGGCCGTTTTTGCAAAAAATATTCGTACATAGGGACCATTCTTGTAGATAATGATACGATCTTCATTTTTTATCTAAACAAAAATTGTCTAATTTGTATATTTTGGCAGATATGAGCGGGAAACCATTTTTTCAGACTTTAGAGGCCATTTTCAGCCCTCTGCCAAGTCGGAATCGTGGTGAAATTTTTCGCCCTTGGAAGCAACCGTCAAGACCATTAAGCCACAAAGGAAATCTGGACCGACTTATCTACAGCTTTGCAAATTTTCAGGTCTTCAGTTTACTGGACTATATAAGCATTATAAAACCAAGGATCAGAGCGAGGCTAGAAAACGCCGCGTGACGTCAGTAGCCAGACACAAGCTCCGCCACACTGTATACGGATTCAAGTAAACTGTCACCTACGTTTGTCTGTTTACAATACAACTACACCGGCCGCCGAAGTCCGAAGTAATCGGTTTCGCTTGTTTAGAACGTGTACGAAATAAAAATGACCAACAGAAAGTGGTGTATTGTACCTAAATGTACAAACACCTCTACTGTAACACCTCAAAAGATTTTTGTGACGGTTCCAAAAGCTCCTGAAAAACGTGAAAAGTGGTTTGAAGCAGCTCGGCGAGATGTAAAAGCAGTTTCACACTCGTCGACCCTGTACTGCTGCGAAGATCATTTCGACTTAGAAAAAGATATGGAAAATTTCATGGAATATAAGATGAGTACTGTTCGAATCCGGATGAATCCCAATGTTGTACCACACAAATTTGCATGTCAACCGGGCAGACATATATCCTCTACGAAACAACGTGTGCTCAGTGTTACAAGGCCAAGTCAGAATAACATTGCGACATATTTGCAGCCAGTGGCGGCGTCCTCAACCACAAAATCCGAACCTGAAGTCGTGGAAGTAATCGAGGTTGAACATGAACAACTGCCTGAACCTTTACTGGTAGAAAGTCAACTACTGTTATGTGACAACAAGGCATGCCAAACAAAACAGGTTCATTTTAGAAGTAAGTATGTTCAAATATCACAAAAAGTGAAAGTAACGCACGCTGCTGTATCGCCAATGAAATTTCCAGATAAAATAGACAAACGTAGGTGACAGTTTACTTGGATCAGTATACCAACATTACTACCCGACGCAGTGTAGTCGAAATTGTTGTCATCATTTTTATTATCATAAAATCTTTCGATTTCAGTTAAAATAAAAAACCAGCCCATCCCAGTCAACTCGCATCGTGTCAACCCACCTTAAGCTCGAACACATTTGAAAATACGAATTTGCAACATTGCATATGATAAGTTTTAAGTTCTATGAATGAACAATATTTAAATTTAAACTTCTTATTTCAATAAAATATGATCGTACGTTAAATCTTATTTTATTTTAAAATGTTTTTTGCATAACTGACCATTTCAATAAATTTTTTCCATATTCCGTTCTTGATAATTGCTATTTATTACTCACGGGCCATGAGTTATAACCTAATAATCACTAGTTGAAGTCTATGACAAAATGTTGTTTTTGTTTTATGAAATATATATACTTTGACGCAGCCCGCAGCACTGTAGTGCAAAGTTTTTGACAAAAAATAAGTAAAAATGAGTTCGGATAGTGAAAATGATGAAATTTCTACTCCGCTAGATGTATTAGAAACGAATAACATAACCTCTATGAACTTATTGACTGAAATGTCGAGAAAGAAATACGAAGCAGTATACAAGACTTTTATGGATTGGCAACTTCTTCGAAACGTTGATGTTGATACATTTTCTGAACATGTTCTTTTAGCTTATTTTGAAGAATTATCAGAAAAATATAAATCATCTTCCTTGTGGTCTCTTTATTCAATGCTAAAAAATACACTCAACATACATAACGGCATTAATATAGAACATTATTTAAAGTTGCGAAAATTTCTAAAAAGTAAATCTGAAGGGTATCTAGCGAAAAAAGCTCAAACGTTTACTGCAGATGAGATTAATACATTTATTAAAGAAGCACCAAACAAAACATTTCTTCCAACAAAGGTAAAAAATAACAATTGTCAGTAGTAGGACAATATAAATTCAAAACCCGTTAACTTTTAATGTTTACAAAAAGTTCTTTATGTGGGTTAAGATGCATAAATTATTTATTATTTTAGCAAATTTTCGTATTAACCTTACTTTTTTAATTTCAAATTTTTCATTCGATATTAATTTATGTCCCGTTTTTATAAACTGTTAAATTTTTACGGGGTGTGTGTTAGAGAGAGAATTTAGGCAAAACTTTTTTTTTAAGGTTGCCTTAATTATGGGTATAGTAGGTGCTTGTCGTGCAAAAGAATTGCATGCAATGAACATTGAAGATATACAAGACTTTGGATCAGCAATGTTAGTGACAGTCCCTAATACTAAAACAAAAGTTATTCGAACATTTACAATAACTGGTAATTTTTACAAAATTTGTAAAAAGTATATTAATCTTCGACCAACAAATATTGCTACCACTTCATTTTTTCTAAATTACCAAAAAGGTAAATGTAACGCCCAAAAAGTTGGTATCAATAAATTTGGAACAATGGGGAAACAAATGGCCACATTTTTAAAGTTACCAAATCCAGAAATGTATACAGGACATAGCTTTATAAAATCATCTACGACTGTATTTGTTGATGCAGGGGGTAACGTTGCTTCGTTAAAAAGACAGTGTGGATGGAAACTATCAAAAGTGGCCGAAAGTGATAAAGGTGATTCCTTAAGAAGTAAGATGGATATAGCAGATAAAATTATAAAAAGAGTGGGCAGTGGTAGAATTATGGGAAAATTCAAACATTCAGAGATTGTGCCTGATTTACAAAATTACAGAATTAGAATTCATTGTTTTATTTTTGGCTATTCAGATCGTTTTTTATAAAATAATTTTTTTACAGTAGAACATGTTTCGGGCGTCTGGGCACTCACTTTCAGTTACAAATAACAAACTAAAATAGAAAATATTGTTTTAAATATATAACAAAATGGAGGATGATAAACTTACAATGTGTATTTTTCGGAGACAAGAACATATTAAACTAATGTGTTAAATCAAAGGCTTCTATTCATAAAAACATCTAAGTGAAAGGTTCCAAAATTTAGGGCTACAGCTCCAATAGATTAAACGCAACATTTGAAACAAAAAAATATTTTACCTATGGCCACTATACTGCCCTGTTAAAGATAGAAGTCGTAACGGACAAAATCTATATTCACTGTTTTATTATTAGATTAACGCTGCCCACTAGAAACATTAATATAAAAAGTTTTTGTAGATATTTGACACTTTGTACGAGTTAGAATTTTATAGGCACAAGCACCTTACTATTTTACTATTTCAAATTAGATTTTTGTTAGATATGACATTTTTTGTTAACAAAGCACAGGGACGAGGTAATATAAAAAAAACGTATCTGTATAAAACTAAAATTACTTTATTACAAATATGAGAAAACGTAGAAAAAAGAAGAACATTGTGTAATTAAATATTAATAGTCATCATCCAAGCCTCGAGGATCAATTATTGAAGTTGTTAAACTCTCCCAAAAAATTTGTCTGCTCATCTTTATGTAACTTCCAAAATTGTGTATTTATTTCTATTCGTCTCTTCTGGGAAATTTTAGCCGAACACTTTTTTTACAAGACTTTATATTACAAGAGGCTTTTACACAATGCTTCGCAATAACAGCCAATAGTTTGCTTTCTTATATTAAAACTTTATGTATGTTTTCTGGAACTCTCCTGTTTTTGTATATTTGTTTTGTTCCAATCTATCGATCATAACATGAATAATGTCATCTTTATTTGTATTTACATCTCTTGTCACTAAGAATTTATACTTTTTTCGAGCCGTGATTATTTAAACAATAAAATTCGGATCACAATCATCAGCATACTCAAGTTTGGGTCTTATTGCAATATGTCGTAAGCTTTTCATTTTTTCATGTTGCGTGTTTAATATTTGCAACATTTTTAAACCAAATTACAAAAAATCACAATTTTACAGCAGAAACTCACAACTTAATTGCACAACGATTACGCACTGAATAAATGTTTACAGATGTATTATTTTACGTTAGAAACGTCACTGAAAAGTGAGGTTATAAATTAGGATTGTTCCTGTTTTCTATAATAGAAAACAGCAAAAAACACACGACACTGCGTCAGTATATATCTCATTACGCACGGTAAACAAATCGCATGGTTTTGGTAAACAAAACTCAGTTTATAGGTAACAGCAAGCGGAACATTTAATAATTCGCAAGTAGGTAGTGTGTAGTTATAGCAACTGTCAAAATCAAAATAATACAAACTTTTTTAAAAACAAATAAGTTGAATATAGTGATAGTGAAAACCAAAATTTAAGTCCTCCCAACGGTATGGAAAAGGCAACGAATGATTTACTGCCAAGTAAATCCCGAGAACGCTACGAAAATTGTTACAGTAGATTCATGGGCTGGAGACTAAAAAATAAGGTGAATTCTTTCTCCGAAAATGTTTTGATAGCATATTTTCAACACCTATCAGAAACAATGAAACCTAGCTCTCTATGGGCCTTTTATTCAATGCTTAGATCGACTCTAAACATAAACAACAATATAAATATAGAAGCTTATTCAAACTTAATAGCTTTGTTGAAAAAGAAATCGGATGGCTTTAAAAGCATAAAAGCTAAAACTTTGACGGCCAAAAATATTCAAGATTTCCTCAAAACGGCTCCTGACAATCAGTACTTGTTTATGAAGGTAAAACATGTCCACTAATACTATTTTCCACACTTACAGTAATTTTTTTTTTTAGACTGTTCTTATAATTGGCGTGAGTGGTGCTTGCCGGAAACAGGAACTGAGAGACATGAAAATTGAAGATGTTGAGGACACAGGAAAATCCTTCATTATTAAAATTCCAAATCCAAAAACCAAAATTCAACGTTCTTTTGTGATCTCTGACAATTTTTATTCTTGGATCAAAACATATTACACCATACGCAAGACAATACTAAATGAAAATTTACCTTTTTTTATAAAATATATAAATGGAAAATGTATCAAACAACCCGTTGGGATAAACAAATTAGGCAGTGTACCAAAAGATATTGCAAAATTTCTTAAACTAGAAAATCCTAGTCGCTACACAGGACACTGTTTTCGAAGATCTTCGACAGTTGTTTTAGTCGATGCTGGCGGGGATCTATTGAATTTGGAGAGACATGGTGGCTGGCAATCCTCTTCAGTAGCAGAAGGTTATGTTGACAATTCTTTAAAAAACAAAGAACTCACCTCATCGAGAATATCATTAGCTATTTTACATAATAGTAATACAACCTCAACAAATGAAAATATTACAATGTCATATGATTCAACACATCGAAATACTTCTAATATACTTAATAATTGGAGAGTAACCATAAATAATTATAATGTTCCTAATGTTAATTAATAGAACGAATTATCTTATACGATAATATATCCTCTATAATTTTGTAAAATTGTTCGAAATAAAATTGTTCAAAAAATCTAAAGATGCAATACCTAAGTCCAGACATTTTTGGCACACTGTATATGGCCGTAGATAAAGTATAGTACGTAATGCGTGTTGTAAAGCTTTTTACATCACTTGTTACGTAATATACTATAACGTGAGCATACAATGGCATCAGTACAAAAACAAATCAATAAATTATTTTTCGTTATATATTTAGAACAGATGGGTGTCTAGACGCCCGAAACATGTTTTACTGTTAGAATATTATTTTTTTTGTTTGGATATTATACTGTGGAGAGGAATTTTATTTTATAAAAAATCCACTGTGGGAATGGAATATATATTTTTTTTATTCAGATTATTTTCTGTATAGTAGAATTTGAATATGTTCATAAACAATTTGATTTATTTAATTTGGTTTCTAATGTATGCAATATAAATGACACAATTAATTAATTTTTCAGATTTGGCTTCATGTGGAGCAACTGATTGTAAACACAATAATTTAAAAGATAGTTGTACCTTTTTTCGATTACCTACTGATCCTAAATTAAGAGATGGATGGTTACAATCTGTAAGGTAAAGTAATATACAAATATTTTCTAAACTAAACTATTAAAAAACGCCACTAGGTTTGTTCAAAAATAATTTCACTTCAATTTATAAAATTAAAAATTGAATTATAAAAAGATAATTAAATTAATAGGACCCCGCACCATTTAAATGTAAAAAAGGTTCCGGTCAAATTGGCTGAAAATTTCGTAAAAAATTCTTCAAACCTTTCTGATTAAAGAATATGAAGTCGGAATAAGATCCTATAACTCATTTTTTTGTTATAAGCATCAGAAACCTTGGAAAAATGGGTAAAAAACACAAATTCCAAATTTTCCATTTTATCAGCTTTAACAACTTTGGGCATCTACAAACTATGAAAATATCACAAAACAAGTATACAGGGTCCGGCAAACCTCTGTCGTATTTCTATTAACTCTTATGGTATAAAACTTACAGATTTATTTGAAAGGTATCTATTAATGGTGGTTAAAAGCAAACATTTTAAAATTATTTTCATGTATACAGGGTGGTCCATTAGTAAACTAGGCAAATGATTTATTTTTTTTCAAATGGTATGCCATACGTATTTTTACATTTTTATAACCGTCATAGTTAGTACTAGGTATACAGTATACACCCCCAGAATTTTTTTTGTAAAACTCCCAGCCATCTCGGAGAAAACAACCTTTTTCCCAAAATTATTTGAATTTGCATTTACATTTAAATGGTGCGGGTTCTTTTAAAAGATGAAAATAACAATGAGTATTTAAAAAAAAAATAATTACATGTATCAAAAAATGGATAAAAAATAATTATTTGCCATATAGTCAAAAAACAGCAATAAACTAGCACTAAAAAAGCTTTTAATTGTTTGAATTTTAATTAAATTTTCTTTTGTAGAAGAGATTCAAAGATTGTACCGAAGGTTATGTTCGTGTGCAGTTGTCATTTTCGTGGTGGTGAGGAAAAAAACGGTCCAGAATTGTTTTTGTCGAAGAACACATTTGATCAGAAAACTACAACGTAAGTTTTTTTAAACATTTTTTTATTATAATTTTGACGAACATTATTTACGGTTACAAACCTTGAGGGTCTATTGGATTGCTCGGTCGATAGAATTTATTTCAAATTTGGGGTAGAATATTTAGCAAAACGACCGACATATATAAAATTCAGCTTTTATACTATAACGTAATTACAGTTACAATTTATTGAAGTCTAAGGGTGTCTGGCAAGGAGTTGCCACAATAGTAAGTGTCTGGCAATGGATGACGTGATTTCTAATATTATTCCGAAGAAAAATATAAGAAAATTACGCTTTATTATTTACAAATTTAAGTCGGTATTTTATACACCTTTGCTATCTGTTACCTGCCAAAGCCACGATGACCCAAAGTTCATAGTAGCCCACCGTTCCTACCTGTTATGGAAGCATGCGCTGAGAGAATTTCAGCTTTTATAAAATAAAGTTCTGGCAATCACGGGCTCTTAGACTATCAGGAATTATTCCAACTCGTGATTTTTTAATTGGGAGACCTTATATTTCAAGACTATATTTTTGCATATTTGGATTCTACGAATCAAAATACATGTGTCCTAGTGTCAAATGTCAATTTGTCATTTGTTTTTATTAAATTAATTTGATTTTTTTATATATGTGTATGTAAAGGGTGTCCCAAAGTAGATTTTAGGTTTTAAACTTACCTTTCGCCGTCCCTGTTAGAAATTCCACGAAAATATTACGTCGAGCGTATAGCGGACATGTGCGGATTTCAGTCATCCATGGAACAGTGGACGAGTTCGCAACGTGCTTACATGGAAGTCAACTATTCGTACACAGTTGCTCAGCGGCGTTGTGTCATGCGCCACTGGGGATGTTAGTTCACGCGTGGATAAAGAAATTTAGAGAACAAGGATCAACTGAAAACCATTCGAACTCCTCCCAATATTGAGAGGGTGCGACAACCTGTAAATCGTAATCCTCGACCCGCTCAATTTTGACTCCTTGTTCTCTAAATTTTTTTATCCACGCGTGAACTAACATCGCATGACAAAAACGCCGCTGAGCAACTGTGTACGAATCGTTGACTCTAAAATAAGCCTCAACCATGTAAGCACGCTGCGAACGCGTCCACTGTTCCATGGATAACTGAAATCCGCACGTGTCCGCTATACGCTTGACGTAATATTTTCATGAAAGTAAGGTAAGTTTAAAACCTAAAATCTACTCTGGCACACCCTTTATGTCTGTGGTAGAGACATGAAGCAGGTAGAACTATAGAAGTACGTCAAAAAGCAAATGCGCAATATATACAAAGACACAAATATTCAATAAGTATAAAGAGGGAGACTATATTCTTGTCAGGAATGTTGATGTAACGCCTGCGGTTAACAAGAAGTTAATTCGCAAATTTAAGGGACTTGGAAAGACACTTTTAATTATTGATATTGATAGGTTCCAGTTTTCCACTACTAGATTAGTAGTAAAAATAAAAGAAAAAATTATTTATGCTCGGCAAATCATGAAATACATAAGTAACCATAAATAAATACATTTAACGAAATATACAAAAGTTTAAAGTAACAAAAAAATATGTTGGTGCTTAATCTTGAAGCGACAGCTTACTTCATTTGGTCCTACTATGGTTATTTTTTAATTATTTTTTTATATATATATTTTTAAAGCAAACAGGTTATCCATATCTCAAATGTGGCCAAAGGGTAATAAATAAAAATGCTACTCTAAGTTGGTACCACATATAATAAGATAAACAAATGAAAAATACAAATGGCGACTAGTTTCGACTGTTAGCCATCATCAGGCCTAAAAAGTTCTTGTCATTATTTTTAGGCCTGATGATGGCTAACAGCCGCAACTAGTCGCCATTTGTATTTTTCATTTGTTTATCTTATTTTATGTGGTACCGACTTCGAGTAGCAGTTTTATTTATATATATTTTTATTTATATTTATTGTAATGTATTTCTTTTAATGTTCGAAAAAATATTTTAGTACGCTCATGGGAATTTCCTTATACTGTCAACTGAATGTTGTGTCTGCGAGGCCAGCACGTCTGGTTCTAATTACAAAAATCGCCTGTGCAATTAAAGTTTGAGCCATTTTTTGGCGTACCACCGTTTTAAAATTGTTAGGTATTTTTTGAAACAAACAATGACGTCATAGACGGAATGTTTCAAAACGATATGCGTTATTTTGAACCAATGAATAAGGAGCGGTTCAATGCTGTCAGTTGTCTTTGTTTGCTGATATGTTGTATGTTATGTTTTGAAATTTGCATTTTTTTTTTGTTAGTTCAAAAGGTGAAGGTTGAAAAATTAAAAATGTTTCAAGTGACTATTGATGATGAAATGACGAAATTGTTTTAAAAATATTTCGTTTTCGCCATCGCCAAATGACGTAAAATTGAATATGTTTTTAAAACATTATTGAATACGGTACAACGCAAAAAAACGACTTCGATGTTTGTTGACAAATTTGACGTTGACATTTAACAATTTTTGTATATGTCAACTTTGCGAAAAAACAAACAAGTCATCGGAATTTTAAAGTTAACGAGGTTTTTAGCAATTTTCGGACTCTTCTCGGTTTTGTGAAGTTCGGGTGTGTTTTTAATTATTTGTAAGCTTAATAATTTAAACTCAAAGCATATGTGAAAATAAAACTTAAATGTATTTTTACAAAGTAAATCAAGATTGGACAGTATTTTACAATAATGGTTAATGGTAACATCATGTTAGTTAACTCGTTATTGCAGAGTATAGTTCATAAAAACTAATTACAAAAATTATTGAAGCAAAATTTTAAATTATTATTGATATTTTATAATTATAAAAAGAAATATTTTTCAGTTTAGTGAATTCTTAATTACAATTGGACGTAAGTTAAGCAAAATACGTCCAACCCATTTGTAAAAGTCGATTATGATGGACATATCTGCTTCGTCCAGTTTAGCAATCATTGTTACCTATTCAAAATTTGTAAAATTACATTTTTATTTGATCTATAAAGCAAATAATGAGAGTGCACATACCAATAAAATTATTACTCCGGTTTTGGCAAGAATACTTTTTCCCAACATAAATATTCATTTTCATCTTTGTTTTATGGTAAATTATGGTGTTTGTGGAATTTACAACTAAATTGTACAAACCTAATACAGGCGAGAGGGAATATTTGTGTTCAAATTAAACCATTGTTGCATTTAATGCTTATTACTGTAAAAATTATACTGATATGTGTACAAACTACTGCCCTTAACTTAGCCATTTGTCATTAAAGCCAATCAAGCCAAGAGATACATTTTAACAAAATTAAACCTATACATTTTATATTCCTATACCACAAGTATGTTACTTAAGAGGTTAAACAAATCATTGCTTTACGACAGAACACGAATCGATAAGAAACATTATTTAAAACCAGACGGTCTTTCAGAAAGGCAAGTGAAATTTAGATTATGATAATTATAAAAACCATAAAACAGTACATACAATATTTTGAAATAATGAACTATATAAAATTAAAAATGCCTTAAAACACAATTTTTAGGTAGCTGGTTTGGAAATCATCAGTATTATGCAAATCAGCATTTTTTATTTTTTTGTTTTTGTTTTCTGGTACAAGGCTATTAGGATATTTGTATGTGCCTTTCCATTTTCTAACTTTTTACTACAACTTTATCCCGTAAGGGTATATTTTTGTTGATTCTTCTGCTAATTTGGATTGAGAATTCTTCAGTGTAACCAACATTACCAGTATATACTTTTGATTCCCAAAAATGTGTTCTCAAGCTAGTAGGTGATTTCTTACCAGTCAAAATAGGATAAATTTGAATAGACATTAATATTTACAATAAGCAACTGTTTTACTCCTTTCAGTTTGTTTTTGTCCATTTCACTTTCATTGTGATAATTTTGAAAACATTTCTATAATAATTAAAACAATCTTAATCAAAGTCATTGAAAGATGTTTATTAACTCACATCCCAGGACTGCATTGTTTCTATCTTCCAGGATTTATTAGTTGGGTTAGAGAGCTTTGATTATTTACACAAACTAATTGAAAATTGCTCATGCATGGATGGTTTCTGGAGTTGGTGTTACAAGAGATACTTGGTTGTGAACATTTTCATTATCTGTACTTGATAGTTCTTTATGTGGATTGTCTAAGAATCGCTGTCCTTGTTTGAAGTTAAAACTAGCTTGATTATTTGACTTTACAAATTACGTATTAAGTTGATTGTCTATATTTGTATATTTTTAACATTATCTGCCGTATGCATATCTGGTTCTCATTATTTCGAGACCAACTTGTCTTTTTCGGGTAACTGAATCACACCAATTAATAATGTATAATGTATAAATAATGTTGAGTTGTCTATGTGTATCCATAACTTTAAAATTATCACGCAGATTTGAACCAAGTTTTGATTACATCAGATCCAGTATAGGCTTTATCTTATCTTATATCTCACCAAAAAAATTAAAAACAAAAACTACATTACTTAATAGCTACTAATTCTTACTCAAAAACGCCATATGAATCGTTAAAAGTAAATTTATATTAATAAGAACATTGAGAACACTCATTAATAAAAGAAATGTAATTATGGAAAACACAAGAATAGTGAACCCCGTAGTATCTATCTGGAGCATATTCAAGAATTTAGTAAATTAGAGCGAAAAATATATTACTTAGGCGAAACATGTAATATATTGTTTGGGTGAAACATGGTATGACATAAGACTCTATCAAGAAAGGATGAACTGGTCTGTCATTATATTATAGTATCTTCAATCCAATTGAATGAATTTGGTGGTAATTGAAAAAACCGATACCACTTACAAATATTTTTCCAAAATTTGAAATTAAAAATTATTAATTAATTAAAGATCGTTGGATACTGATGTTGATCAATAAAGAAGACTGGTAGAAAAATTTTGAAAAGTTAATTAAAATAGAAGCAGATTATGATTATTGTAGATGACAACGAATGTGAAAATATTAATAATTGAGAATTTATGGTCATGCGTAAAAGAAAATGAAAGTATTGCATTTATTTTGAGTTTTATAAAAATTTAATTTTGCTTATTTTAGCAGAATGGTTATTTATTTTTGAGAATTCCTCACTGAATTAAACAATTATAAACGTATAGTTAATCTTACTCAAACAATATAAGTTTTGAATTTGGAATTGCTATTGACTAAATCGTGCACATATTATACATGTGGTCTAGTGTAATGAAACAATTTGTAGTACATTAATTACTGCAAAAAATACGAAATCTCTTATTGTTGTTTAAGGGACGGGCAACAACGTAATAACTTCTATAATACGCGGCAACTCAAACAAAATGCGTTTAGACAATGCGGGGCCAGAGGCGAAATCTATAAGTACCTACGTCAAATTTGTCAATAACAACTTGATACTTTCAGAAAATGTCTGTATCCCAATAAAATTTTTAGTAGTTGTCCAATACATAATTTATTATTTATTTAGATAAGTAAGTGCGTTTATTAAAGATAAATTATGTCCCCCATCATTCTGGGATTGTATCGGTGGTTACGGTCGCTAGAAGACGTACGATTGTGTGTATCAATAGTATTTTATTTTTATTGTATTACTTGCATTTTGAATCCCAAACTACATATTATTTTTAATTTATATTTAATAATTGACAAATACAAAGGGTAGAAACCGTACTTGGAATGTCGAATCAAATAGATTGAGTAACAAACTAGTTTCTTTAATATTTTTATTTTTAGTAAATTATGAACCAATATAATGCTTAAAACATTGCTTCGTTGGGTAACACAACTCTCTACTGTCCTACGTTTATGTACCATCGCTAACAAATCGAAATAGTTCTTTTGAGCTCGCGTTTTAATCGAAGTTTGTGTGGTGTGCTTTAATTATTAAGGCTCGGCTCCGCGGGTATGCGGAAATGGCATTTTGAGCGTTTAGAAATAGATTGTTTTTTTGGGCAGCGTTGTACTTTTTTGCTTGATTTTTTTATTTATTTTATAGATAAAGGATCCACACATGTTTATAAATATATCAGAAGTTTAGAAATTGTCCAGAAAAATATGAATTTTTTGGTCAAACATTGACAAAATTCGAGCGGATATAAACAATTATAGTAGGCCTTATTTAAACATATTTATAAGCATCGATACAACCTTTCCCTATAAGCACGTAAAGAAAATTAAAAAAAAATATGCCATTGCTGATAAAACTCTGTATTTCAAAACGCTTACAAGTCCAATTTTACCGGCCAGGACGTGGCGCCCCTACGAATTATTATTGAGATTACTTAAAGTTCGGTAAAGCGAAGATTTCCTGGGCCGCATTCTAGTCTATTCCAATATTACATTTGGATAATATAGCATAATGTCTTTAAATTCCTGGAAGGTTAATAGAAATTTTATCTACTAATGTCAAATAATAAATCAAAAAACAAACCGGAATTTGAGCTTCATTATTCAATAGTATGTTTGTAAAATTGATTTGATTGGTTAAAAAGTGTTCAATAATGAAAATTCAACACTCTTAATAACCAATAAGCATTAGATAACTAAATTTAACCAAACAAGATCAAGTACACATTTACATTTAATCTGCGGCACGAGCTTTAATTTAAATGTCAAATTAAATTAATGCCAATAAAAGTTATTCACTAAAAACTTTATCAAATTTGTTGAAATGGATATTTCACTAAAAGAATAATCCAACAACATATGCTAGTTCTAGTAATTTAATATCAAATACAGATGACAATATGAATTTTTGTGTTTTAATAAATTTTAACAACAAATAATTTCCTATAAATAAGAATTAATTTAATATAAACAAGTACTTTCCTATATAGTTTCTTTAGCATTTAAAAATGTTTTGTTCTTGATTTGATTTAATAAATATTTTTTAGGTATAAATTATTGTGATCCAACTAACGATTTAATTATTCAAACTTTCGAACTAGTTTGGTCAAAATAAAATCAAATCAGAATTTGATTCAATTCACAGCACTGATAGGCTTGATTTCAGTTTGATTTGATTTCAATTTGTCAAAATGTTAAAGGGTTCAAATAATTTAGCAACATCGATTTACTGACATATCATCAATAAGTTTTAGATGGTTTTCAATAAAAGTATATAGATAGATTTCTTTATTAAATATAGAATAAATAATATAGAATAAAAAATACAATAAACAGTTTGTTAAAATTATTCTACAACTATTTATTAAAATAGGAATTAAAAAAGAATTTTACATACAACACAATAAAAAATAAAACTATTGAATTGACAACAATAAAGTTATTACATGTTAAAAATATAATATAATATAAAAACAATTATTACCATTGGACAATTTTATCTGATACTCATAAATTCTTTGATCTTTATTTTAAAGACATTGAGAGATTGTGAATTTTTTACGTCTACGGGTAGACTGTTAAAGTCTGAGAAAACTTTAAAAGTTAGCAAATAGCGAAAGTATTCCCAAATATTTTAAGCCAGGCCTGTGCGCTTCGGCTCGAGCGTGTAATAAAGCGTCTGCTTTTAGGGAGAAACTGTGACTGATCGTTGTTTATCTTAGATGTCTGTTCTTTGTTTTTTAAATTTCCCTTAATTCTTCAAATGTATTCACTTTATATGCGGACTTCCCAGACAACAATATTTTTTTTCTAAGAGAGATCTTTAACCTTAGTTAAGAAATGCATAATATAAAATACCACTATTAAAATAACTTTTACGTCGACCGACCATTTATGATGTATTTTAACGCACTCAAAATCGTTGATTAATGACCCCTATTAATGAATGATTTTCTATTAATCAACGATTTTTTTATTATATGCAACCCAACGTACATTGCTCTTATTATACATTTATATTGACAGTGTAGGCAACCAAACATACATATAAATTTGAAATCAAGAAGGTGTGTTAATACTATCTGTCATTATTTAATTTCTTAAAATTCAAAAACACTATGTATAGTGTTTTTGAAAAGTACGGTCGACGGAAAAGTTCTGTAACGAACTCGTGAATTAAAATGGCGATTAATACACTTGTTCGTTAAATAACCATAAACGTTATAGTCGTAAGTAGGGATTATTAAATGAAATTTTATTATTGGTTATTTATATATTTGTTTGTTAGTTAAAAATACGGAAAATATAAAAAAAAGTTTTTGTGTTATTTGTTTAAAAAAGAAGAATGAATAATATAAGTGAATAAGTAAGTAAAATAATTAATCCTTATCTAAGAATCATTTAGAACTAGTGCTGCACGTAAACTTTGAAAATTGTCTGAATTTACATTTCTATCTTTTACATAGTAATACAGTTAAAAAAACTGAAGACTGAAGATGTCTGTGTTTAAAAGAGAAACGTTGTTCATGTACATTAGAAGTAACTAGTTATAAAATAATTTTATGTATACCATATTTGATGCAAATTGAATGTAATTGGACCCATAATTTTTCATTTGAAATTTATTATGCCTTCATTTTCTCCTGATCGAAATCAAATTGATTATTTTCGTAAATAAGGTACATACAGAGTATGGCGCGAAGAGTTTTCATTAATACGTTTTAGGGATGCATTAATATTTTAAATATGAAATTTTCCCAGCTCAGTTTGCTGATTTTAATGATATTTTTACGAATAATTTGCTTCCGGTTACTTATTTGAAATATTTTGCTATTTTTATTTAATTTTTAAATTTCATTTTGTATAGTCGACACGGACATCGGTTGGAACGGGCAAAATGAGTGACTCATGAATTTCCAGGTAGTCCGAGAATCTCATGAATAAATGTACCGATTAGAAGAAAGCAGGGGCTATTCATTCTATTACATCCTCTACTCTTGTTCTACGATTTCCTCACTTTTTATTTTGTCTTGTAGTCTAATTCCTAACATAGATCTTTCAATTTTCCTTTGTATGATACGTAGTTTTTCCGTTGATGTTTTGGTTAGAGTTAGAGTTTCCTCTCCGTATGTAAGAACTGGGAGAATAGTAGTGGTACACAGGTGTATTACTATTATTGTATTGACTATTTATTACTACAAGTGTTTACTTAAAAAATTTACATAAATGGCTTCATTGAATTTTTTTGGCAGGTAAGGAATATTTTTAATTGATGTGTAATTATTTGATAGGTAAAAAGAAAATTTAATTTTATCTCTTTACCTCTTATTTGATCATATTAATGAATAGCGTGTATAGTACCTCTGTTTAAAATGTATCTCTGGTATTTATACCCGCATACAATGATTTTCAACAGTTAACTGTTGGAAATTTTTGTTTTATTTTTATAAACTAATATTCATTAATTGTATATTTCAGGGAAGGTTTTGATTCACAAAGTACACATTCACGATGAGCCGTGAGGATTTAAGAATACGAGTCATCGAACTCATGACCCAAAAGGAAAAGATAGAAAACGAGATAAAAGAATTAACTTCCATTTTAACACAGAATGGAGTTGGCATGAACGATTCTTTAGTTGACGCCGAAGGATTTCCTCTAAATTCCATAGATATTTACCAGGTTAGACACGCCCGTCATCGTATTATTTGCCTTCAAACTGATCATAAGAATATAATGAAACAAATCGAAAATGGTTTAGAAGGATATTACGCTACAACTTCTACAGAACTTTCTCCTGATAGACCTGTGCAAATGGAAGTCACTCCAGAGGAAACTGTCCATTTGAAGACTCCTTTTGCTAAAATTACAATTGTTAGCGACAACTCACCAGCGTACTATGCAGATTTTCAAGTAAACGACGAATTAGTTGAATTTGGATCAGTAAATGCTAACAATTTTAAAAATATTGCGGATATAGCAACTGTCGTGCAGCATTCGGAAGGAAATCCGATTAACGTTAGATTGAAGAGGGGAGATAGGTTTAGAAATGTTCAGCTGACACCCAGAAAGTGGCAGGGCAAAGGGTTATTGGGGTGTAATATTGTTTCATTGTAATTACGTTGTTTTTTTTTCAACAAATTATAACCATACTTATCTTAAGCGTTTTAATCCAAACTATTATACAGTATCGGAAAGAATATATTTGTGGATTTACGGTTTATTGTGAGCATAAAGGAAAGCTTGTTAAATGTTGAGAAATCATTATAATTTCTCCTCGCATACCACAAAGAAGGGATATTATAGCAATTACAGCCCGGCACCGAATGAAACGTTCGCTACAGCATTGTCACCTTTAGTAGATTTTTTTTACTTTTTTTACTTTCCTGGCAGAAATTTTAGTAGGTTATGAAAATATTTCTAATTTTGCAAAACAAATGCTCTGCCTCCCAGTTTAATTTAATTAAAACTACTGACCGAAACAAATTTCTTAATAAAAATGTCTCTTTACTTTTACACGCAACAGAAGCGTTAAAGAACTTTGGTGATTGTACCTATTTTCGTCCCGATTTGGATTATGATAAAACTAAAATTTATCATTCTATAACCAGCTTACCCTATAGGATTCTGTTCCAGCAAGATTTAGATAGACTTTCTGATTATTGTAGGAAAAACAGTTTGTTTTTGAATGCTACTAAGTGCAATTATATACATTTTACTCGAAGTAATACTTATTCACGCAACAGTTACATCATTAATGAATCTACTCTTCAGTCAGTAAGGTAAAAGACTTGGGTATATTCTTGGATTCCAAATTACTGTTTGATGATCATATTTATTATATCACTAGTAAAGCCCATACGACATTAGGTTTTATTTTGAGAACAAGTTATGAATTTAAAAATCCTCACACAATCAGAACCTTATATATGCCTTATGTAAACAGTATACTTATGTTTGGATCATCAGTAATTTGGAATCCTTTTTACCTTGTTTATACAGATACATTACAATCCGTTCAAAATAAATTTGTTTCATATTGTCATAAAAAATATTACCCTCAAATTACTGAAAACAAAATTTTATCCAATCTAAACTTAATCGATCTATTTTCACATAAGCAAATTTCTGACATACTGTTCATGCACCGCATACTTAATGATCAAATATTATTATTATTATTATTATTAACAAGATCAGTAAACTGAAAACCGATGGGACTGATCTAGAATTGTAAAGTCACATTAAATAACTATGGTCTATTTTTATGTATGAGATAGTAATAAAACAGCATTACGGAATAATCTAAATATTTCCTAAAATTGTCATAAATCTACCTGAGCTAATACAAGTTTTGGGTCTTTTATTGGTCTTTTATAACCATAAGCTGTACAGAACAATAGAAAAAGGTTTGGACAGGCCAAAAGCCCTGTGTATTAAAGATAACATAGCCCTATCTTAAGATTATTTTCAATAAGTACCTATTTGCCAATTTTGTTTTATTTTAATTCCAAGAATTTCTTACAGTAATCGAATTATAAGTAGATAAATCCCTTACCAACAAATTTCACCGAAAATGCGATTGTAGGTTTTCCATTTAGTAAGGAGGTCCAGTTGTCTATTCTTGACAGCTTACTAAATGTCGTTTAGTTGCAACATGCAAGGTGCAGTGTGCAGTCTATTGTGAATTCTAGTGTAATCATGGAAAATTTGGAAGTACCGCGTAAACGACAAAAAATCGGTCCTTTAACAGTTAATGAAAAAACATTAATATTTAATTGTTTAAAATCATTTACAGACAAACATTTATGTAAAAAAAAGTGTTGATGACACAGTGGAATTAGTTAGTAGTACGCTTGGTGTTGGGAAATCTACGATTTACAGAGTTGTTAAAGAAGAGAAATGTGGCGAGTTTCAAACAGCACGTAAAGCTCCAGGAAAACCAAAATTTCAAATAGAAAATCATTTGAAAGAAAGACTTCGAAGGAAAGTGCATGCGTTCTTCTTTAGAAAAGAATTTCCGACAGTAGACAAAGTTCTTGCCACGGTTCGAGATGATAAGGATTACCCTGAAATGAGTCGAAGCACACTATGGAAACTTTTAAAAGAAATAGGTTTTCTATGGAAAAAGCATTCCAGAAAGTCTATTTTAATAGAAAGAAACGATATTGTAGTATGGAGAAGAAATTACGTAAGGACTATAAAAGAAATGAGAAACCAAGAAGAAATATATTTTATTTAGATGAAACATGGATCAACGAGGGACATACACCAAATAAATTTTGGCAAGATGAAACTGTTACAAGTCGAAGACAGGCTTTTTTAAATAATTTATCTACTGGTTTAAATCCACCATCAGGAAAGGGGCGCAGACTGATAATAGTACACATCGGTAGTTCAAACGGTTTTGTTAAAGGTGGTTTATTGACTTTTGAATCTACTCGTAACGGTGACTACCATGAGGACATGAATGCTGATGTCTTTAAAGAGTGGTTCGAACAAATGATAGATCTTCTTCCTCAGAACTGTATAATAGTAATGGATAATGCAAGTTATCACTCGAGACTTACAGAAAAAATGCCCACAACCAAGTGGTTAAAAAAAGATTTACCGAATTGGCTAAATTCAAAGAATATTAAGTTCCATCCCCGTTCTGTGAGAAGAGAACTGTATCATTTGTGTTCCCTTCATAAAGAGAAATTAAAAAAATATGAAATTGATGAAATTGCAAAAAATCGTGAGATGACGGTGGTTAGATCACCACCATATCATTGCGAAGTAAACCCGATTGAACTGATATGGGCACAGATAAAGGGAGAAGTTTCAAGAAAAAATAATTCTTTTAAAATGAGTGATGTTAAACAGTTGTTTTTGGAGGCTGTAAATAATGTGAAGCCTGAAAACTGGGAAAAGGCAGTAAATCATACGATTAAAGAAGAAGAGAAAATGTGGAAGTTGGACAATATTACTGATGAAATGATCGAGCCACTCATTGTAAATATTGGTTGCGACAGTTCATCTTCTGATTTCGATTCTGATTTGGATTTGTAGGTAAAAAGTAGTTTTTATATTAAAATTATTATTTATGAACGTAACGTTGTTTAAAAGTCAAAGTTTAAACCCTTATACCTACATAACCCGTTTGACACAATGTTCTTAACATACCTTGTGGAAAAATAAAATATTTTAGAAAAAATTGCACTTTTTTACCTTCAGCTGCTTAGAAGTCATAAGCAGGTTAATTAGGTGAAAATATAAGTGTACACCCGATATATTTATTATATTTATACAAAGGTTATTTCATACGAAAATACTCGAGGTATAACTTCACAAAATATTTTAACTGTCTATTAAAAGAAGTGGTACGCCTATTGATTACGAACGCTTTATTATTTTAATACTCTTTCATACATAAAAATAGACTATAATAGTATATTCTGTAACAAGGTTTACAACTTGTTTATTCCCATTACTTGTTTAGTACACTTTCCTTTTTGGAAATTGAGGAAGAAATCTTGTGGTGCATTTTCAGGCCGGAGGTCTATATATTTTTTAACGATTTTGAAAAAATCATCCACAATTGTAAAATTTCTTGGGACTTTGGTTTTTGTTAGTGGCACGTTTACTTGAAACATCCCTAAAAACATCTTAAATCCTCAATTTTCATATTCTTTAATTCACAGGATCGGCAAGCACCCATTACCCCCATAATCAAGGCAACCTTAAAAAAGTGTGTAGATTAAGTTAAGAATTTACATTTTCGATTCGAATTTTTACCTTTGTTCCAAGATATTTAAAATCTGGGGCTTCCTTTATAAACCTGTCAATTTGTTCACCGGTCAGAGCTTCAGATTTCTTAGGTTCGTAATTTTCAGATCGCCTTTTCAACAAAGCACGTAATCTCGGATATTTATCAATGTCGACATTGTGCTTGATGCTTAACGTGCTTTTTAGCATGGAGTAGTTTGTCCATAAAGTAGACGATTTGTATTTAGTTGCAATTTCCGTAAAAGATACAAGCACGGTGTCTTCGGAAAAAGAGGATACATTTTTTGTTTGTCTCCACGATATAAATTTGTTGTATGCAATTTCATAATTTCTCCTCGATATCTCGGGTAGTAATTCCAACGACGCCACTTTAGCAGCGTCGCGGATTTCGGGAGGTGTTAGGTCCATGTAATCATCGTCTTCCATTTTTTCACTTGATGTACACTTAAAACGGGCTTAAAACTGTTAATTTTAAGTTTGGTTTCAAAAAAGAATCGGGAACAATGAATAACTGTCAACTAATTTGACAAACGCGTACCTACTAGATCTAATGATTTTTAATTCTATTCCGGCTAATAGACAAATACCGTGTAATATGAATATATTTTCACATGTGTAATATGGATTGTCTTATGTTCCTCAGCCTAACGGCCTCGTGGTATACATTTTCTCGCGTGACTTATTTTCAACATAACACACTAGTACCATAAATAACTATTAAGTTAATATATTACTTGAATCATCAATTTTATATAAATTGTCTTAATAAATAAGTAGTGTCTTCAACTGGGGAAGGAACTATCGGTTTGGAAAACTATTTAGCTGGTATCTTCTTCTTCAGCTCAGAGAAATCATGTTTTGGTAATTCACATCAGGGCTCTGGCTGTGGCGTCGGCACGTAAAAACGCTCGTCCTGCTAACTTTCATATGCATGCCTTATTGCACTTATGTCATAAATAGCTATTACGGACTCACTTGAGTTGAATTTTATTTAATCTCAAAATGGAGTGCATCGTTTGTAAGGAAACCACTGAAGAGAGTGTAAAATCATTCACCCGTGAATACTTTGAGAAGTTTAAAAATGTTTGTGAACATCGAAAAGCTCGTCCGTCGAAACGAAAATCTAAATATGATAAGGTCGTGGTGCCAGAAAGTTTTTCTGTGGATTTGGGATACCACACCTCGTGTTACAGACTTTATACGTCTTTTAAATCTAATGCTGAGTCAGTGCGAGAAGGAACGCACCGACGTTTCGAAGATTCTGTCATGATTTTGGAGTGTGCAGATGAATCGACAGTGGCGATTAAAAGAAGGGTGGATACAATGTCCAGTGATACACCCGTCTCTCTTTCCGAAATAGAATCCTTGCTTGATGACTCGAGCGCTTCTGACCATCTGATATCATCTATAAGGTAATTGATAATCCATTTTTTTATCTCCTCTGACCGAACTGATTTCTTCGTGTGTCCTTTGTTTGTCACGATAGTCACTTGGTGGTCATTTCTCCCATGAAAAAAAAATTGATCTCATTTAGGGTTTCATCAGAGCGAGACAAGACAACAGTGGGCCGCGGTCTCGTACCCCGGCGCAACAGCAACATTATAATCTTCCGTGCGTTAATTTTGGTCTTTCTTTTAATATAGGATATGCGTTAGGATTTGTGAGTTCGGGGCCTTTCTCTTAATACAGGTTGTTCCGTAGGGTTTGTTAGTTTGGGACAGCGCTGTTCTTTAAAGTATGTTAGGAACCCCACACATGCTAATTATTCACACCAATTCTTGGATTTGCGATTTGCGTCGAGCAGAATTAGGAATTTTTATAATTAACCTATACAAATTTTAAAAAACTTCAAATTAATAACTGTCAAATTAGTCAACTAGTTCGCCCCTGCTTTCTTATAATCGGTACATTTATTCATGAATCACTCATTTTGCCAAATGACAATTAGGGTTCAAGTAATTTAACGCTGGTCCAAGGTTTGCCATCATACTGGGCCAATGGCTACTCCAGTATGTCGAGCCAAAGTCAAGGCCAGTATACGCCGACCTATTTCGATTTCGCTTGACACGAGCGCCTCTCTAACGGAATTTTAGGTAAACAAACATAACCGTTAACTTACGTAAATTAAATACGCATGATGTCGCTTTAGGTAAACAAACACAACTGTCGTAAATTATTGGAGATTACGCTTGGTTAGCCATTTACAAGGTCGGTCGTTTTGTGTTACTATGCCGCCTCTTTAAATGCTGTATGTAATATGATGTAAAAATGTGGACTGTATAGATGTAGTTTGTTAGAAACCTCCCAGTAAAACTCACACGTTACGTTTTAACACTTTGTATTAAAACTTTTAACGAAACGAACGTAACAATAACAATATTACATTTGGTTACACAAATACCTCTGAAATTATTTGTCTAGCCACTCAGAAAATCACTTTTAATTTTATCTTTTATAAAAACGACAAATTTTACGGTGAAAAATAATTCAACGGAGTACTATTTACTTGAGCAATTAGTTTTGTACTGCATTTGGACAGTGGAGATGAAAAACATTTTGAGTAATCTGGCTTGATTCGCGGCCAAAGTCTTATTCATTTAATTTGCTGCACTGTTGGAGCACTTGAATAATTTAAAAACATTACGTCGTATTTGAGACGACGGAGAAGATCTGCCTGATCCGCAGCGAAAATCTTACTGCTTAAAAAATTATTAAAAACTGTTCAGGAACCTTCTTGTTTAAGCCACGCCCCCCGAGTGGTGTACGTGACACTATACATGGACTCTACAAAGGAATGCGCCTACGTCATATGCGTAGGCGTTCAATCCGGAAGTGTGTTTGTGTACGTGTGAACACGTGATTGTACTATGGCGCGAGTCGGAAATCCGTTTCGATTCTCCGTCTCACTATGCGAATTTGTCTCATTCGCACTCATATGGTTGAAATATTTTTTAACGTTATTGTAAATGTATTTATCGATTTGCGAACGCTTAGTTGCCAGTGTTGCCGATTTGTTTTAAAATGAATGGATTGCATTTATTTTTAATTGGAAATTAAACAATAACTGTTAACTTATGGGCCAAGCCGCATAATGTCGCTTTAAGCCATCACATATTGAGATAATTTTTAAGGCATATATATTTTAAAGCAAGGAAACTTTTTTTTCATACGACGTTTAGTTGTATACTTTTTTAAAAACCGAAGAAAATTGAAACTGCGCGTCAAGCGAACAGTGTGTCAGAGAGAGTAAACACCACAGCCTTCTTCATACGTGCAACAAAGATGACGCGAATTACAATATTATAATATAATTATGGGATTGGGAAATGAAAAGAATAATAATA
Organism: Crepidodera aurea; assembly: GCA_949320105.2. Classification (NCBI taxonomy): domain Eukaryota; kingdom Metazoa; phylum Arthropoda; class Insecta; order Coleoptera; family Chrysomelidae; genus Crepidodera; species Crepidodera aurea. The sequence continues at coordinate 25,348,796 of OX439475.1, read as the reverse complement.
ATAATTATTTTACATACAGGCATACAAAATTTTAAGGAATTTTGAGGAATGCACTAATTTTGTAACCACATGTTGAGTATTCGCTGACAGTTTAGGGTGTTGAGATAATATTTAAGGCACAACTATTTTAGGTTTATTTCAAATCGGGTTTCAAACTGAAAGGTGGTTCTGTTTTATAGTAAAATATTCAATCCAGTTCATAAAAAGCGTGTGATTTTATTTACATTTACCTATACCAATATAATATATAGTTTGTCCTGTTCTGCAATTGGCAATAGATAAACTGTACATTTAGTGCTAGTGAAAGGGTGGTGGTTATAATAGGTGAATGAATATGGATGCAGAAAGGAAAGGAAATAAAACGCGTTTGCGTTTATCTGCTAGGAGAAAGAAACAAAAGAATATTTTAAAATATAATCGGTAAGTAAAATAATTCTTAATTTTCATCATTGTAATTACTGGACACATGAAATAAATAAACTTGAATCTTTTATTTACTTTACGAGTCCTTAAGACGAGTGAAATGTTCTGCTGCAATTTCACAAATCAATATCATCGATTATTAATCATATCACGATGAGACAATTATAATGAATGAAATAAAGTAGTTACTGCCTAATTCATTATTTATTTACAGCAATACATATTTTGATAAAACTGCTTTTTTACAAATGAAAAACTTGTCAAACTGATAAATTTATTAAAAGGCTAACAACGAGAGTAAATAAGATGATAATTTCTTTTGTTTTTTATCACCGCTGCGTTTTGATTTGGTCGCTGAAGACCACGTGATCCATGAATTATATTTTTATAAGTTTGATGTTTTGTTTGATTTGAAATCAAATCAAACTCGAATCAAGCCTATTAGTGTTGTGAATCAAATCAAATTTCGATTTGATTTGATTTTTTGTTGATCAAAATAGTTCGAAAGTTTGAATAATTAAATCGTTAGTTGGTTTCCAAGTATTTTATTAGTAAAAGTATAAAAAAAGCTGCTTAATACATGAAAAACGAAACGTTTACCTAATAAAAAGCCAACAAAATAAAGTATTTACAAAATGATATTGATTTACATTTACTGATTTTAATGTTGAAACAAAGTCTGTTAAAACTGTATTAACCATCCAGGAATTTAAAGACATTATATTTTATTATTATTATTTCTGGGTGTCTCAGGTTCTCCTGGTATTTTGGTCGAGGTACGGGTTTCTACCAAGCAGAATCTTCTTACTATTCGAGTGGTGTTCATGACAACAGCTTTCTGGTTTATACATGTTGCTCTGCAGGCCTAGTATCTTGAGGCTTCTGTATAGGTCCTTTGGTATGACTCCTGTTGCAGGTATGACGATGGGTACGATGGTTACTTTGTCCAGGCTCTACAACTTCTTGATTTCATCAGCTAGTTCTGTATATTTTCTTCTTTTTTCTGTGATGGTAGGAATCAGATTGTGTGTGTTTGGTATTGCCACATCTATGATGAATGCCTCCTTTGCTGCTTTATCCCTTCCTACGATATTTGGTTTATTGTTGTGGGCGAACATATGTCCTGGTGTATCACAGCACTGTCTTGGTTATGTCGGTGTAGGTATTCGCTTTGAGACAAGGAGCTGCACGCTGATATAATGTGTTGGATAGTCTCAGGTTTCTCATTACATTTTCTACACCTGTCATCTAACATCGTTGGATCTTTGACAATATGTTTCAGGTAGTTCCTTGTGTTCACTACTTGGTCTTGTATAGCTACCATAAACCCCTCCGTTTCTGGGTAGAGTTCTCCGCACCTCAACCACGCGTTCGACGCTTGTTTGTCGACATGTCTTTGGTCAAGGTCATGCGGATGTCTCTCATGGAGGGCTTTACTTCGCCATTCTTGGTTCTTCTCCTCCCTGCTAACGATAGCCTCGTTCGGTTGTGGAGTTTCGTCGGACAGGTTCAGTGGTGTTATACCCTCTGTCAGTTAAGCAGGCGCTTTGGTGGAGGGGTGGCGGGTGATGTCCTTTGTCTTTTATAGAAGTAATCTCTTAGTAGTTTGATCTGGAGATTATGGATTATGGAGATTTCTGATATCTGTGAGTCCTCGGCCTCCCTCCCCTCTTGGTAACGTCATTCGTATTGTGCTTGCCTTGGGATGGTGTTTCCTGTGTTTGGTAAGGGTTGTTCTCGTTTTTCTCATGATGGGCTCGAGGTCTGTTCCCGTTTATATAATTATACCGAATGAGTAAGTGAGTACCGGTATAGCCATGGTGTTAAGCGCTTTGAAAAGGTGTTTACTGTTGAGCTTCGTTCGGCATACTTTGTCGACTCTGTTTATGTACTCTTTGGAGAGGTCTTGTTTGATCTTGATTTGCTCTAATGTTTTTGCTTGCTGATATTATTATTATTATTATATATAAATGTAATATTCGAATAGACTAGAATACGACCCATGAAATCTTCGCTTTACCGAACTTTGAGTAATCTCAATAATAATCCGTAGGGGCTCCACATCCTAGCCGGTAAAAATGGACTTGTAAGGGTTTAGAAATACAGGGTTTTCTCTTTACGAGCTTATAGGGAAACAATTTCTAAATTTCTCTTATAGTTATAGGTATGTGCGGATCCTTTATCTATAGAAAAAAATCAAACCCTTAAAATGACATTTCCGCGTACCCGCGGAGCCGAGCCTTAACAGTATTTTTTCTACGATTATATAGAAAAGTAAAAGTTTGATATGCGTCATCAATGAAGAAATATAGATAGTTGTATACGGATGTTCATTTCCTACGGCCGAACCCGCCGGAAATGATTCATTTCCTACAGATTTTATAGGCAACTACACTGACATTCAGTCGTTGTTCGTTACTCGAATTACGTGTATGAAATTAACAGCGTCTAGGTGGCTTTGACGGTTTAATAAAACTTCACAGCAATAACTTCAATAAGTGTGCACGAATTAAATTGAAAATATGGATAGCAGTAATGAAGATACAAGTGAAACATTTCCTTCAACTCAAATGGCCCAAATATCCTGTATAAATTTACTTCCTCCAAAGTCAAAACAAAAATACGAAAATGCGTACAAAAATTTTCTGGATTGGCGTAAAGACCAACAGATCAGTTCGTTTTCGGAGACTATTTTATTGACATATTTTGAAGAAATTTCGAAAAAATTTAAATCGTCGACCCTCTGGAGCCAATTCTCAATGTTAAAAGCGATGTTGATTATCAATGAAAATCTGGATATATCTAATTATAACAAACTAAAATTATTTTTAAAAAGACAGTCTGATGGATATAAACCTAAAAAATCGAACGTTTTCGCATCAAAAGAAATAAAGAAGTTTATTGAAGAAGCTCCCGATAATCAATTTTTGATGACTAAGGTGAGTTTAGTATATAGTTTGTCTTATTTTCTCTGTCAGTAGTAATTACATTTAAAGTAAACCATTTGACCATTTTCAATTTGAGGAGCTATAGACCAGGGCCAAACCGATTTTAAATACCCGAATTCATGAAAAATTCTTACCAGTATGTGGATGGTCGGAAAATTAATAATGGACAAATTAAAAGTTCCGGTAGGGGGTGCGGGGGTAGCTAAATATACAACTTGAGGGTTGGATATTGGGTTTTTACGATTTGTGGCTGAAATATACATCGTATCGAAAAAACTCTTGTATTAATCATTTTTCAACATAACCTCAAAATGATATTGATTTACATTTACTGATTTTAATGTTGAAACAAAGTCTGTTAAAACTGTATTAACCATCCAGGAATTTAAAGACATTATATTTTATTATTATTATTTCTGGGTGTCTCAGGTTCTCCTGGTATTTTGGTCGAGGTACGGGTTTCTACCAAGCAGAATCTTCTTACTATTCGAGTGGTGTTCATGACAACAGCTTTCTGGTTTATACATGTTGCTCTGCAGGCCTAGTATCTTGAGGCTTCTGTATAGGTCCTTTGGTATGACTCCTGTTGCAGGTATGACGATGGGTACGATGGTTACTTTGTCCAGGCTCTACAACTTCTTGATTTCATCAGCTAGTTCTGTATATTTTCTTCTTTTTTCTGTGATGGTAGGAATCAGATTGTGTGTGTTTGGTATTGCCACATCTATGATGAATGCCTCCTTTGCTGCTTTATCCCTTCCTACGATATTTGGTTTATTGTTGTGGGCGAACATATGTCCTGGTGTATCACAGCACTGTCTTGGTTATGTCGGTGTAGGTATTCGCTTTGAGACAAGGAGCTGCACGCTGATATAATGTGTTGGATAGTCTCAGGTTTCTCATTACATTTTCTACACCTGTCATCTAACATCGTTGGATCTTTGACAATATGTTTCAGGTAGTTCCTTGTGTTCACTACTTGGTCTTGTATAGCTACCATAAACCCCTCCGTTTCTGGGTAGAGTTCTCCGCACCTCAACCACGCGTTCGACGCTTGTTTGTCGACATGTCTTTGGTCAAGGTCATGCGGATGTCTCTCATGGAGGGCTTTACTTCGCCATTCTTGGTTCTTCTCCTCCCTGCTAACGATAGCCTCGTTCGGTTGTGGAGTTTCGTCGGACAGGTTCAGTGGTGTTATACCCTCTGTCAGTTAAGCAGGCGCTTTGGTGGAGGGGTGGCGGGTGATGTCCTTTGTCTTTTATAGAAGTAATCTCTTAGTAGTTTGATCTGGAGATTATGGATTATGGAGATTTCTGATATCTGTGAGTCCTCGGCCTCCCTCCCCTCTTGGTAACGTCATTCGTATTGTGCTTGCCTTGGGATGGTGTTTCCTGTGTTTGGTAAGGGTTGTTCTCGTTTTTCTCATGATGGGCTCGAGGTCTGTTCCCGTTTATATAATTATACCGAATGAGTAAGTGAGTACCGGTATAGCCATGGTGTTAAGCGCTTTGAAAAGGTGTTTACTGTTGAGCTTCGTTCGGCATACTTTGTCGACTCTGTTTATGTACTCTTTGGAGAGGTCTTGTTTGATCTTGATTTGCTCTAATGTTTTTGCTTGCTGATATTATTATTATTATTATATATAAATGTAATATTCGAATAGACTAGAATACGACCCATGAAATCTTCGCTTTACCGAACTTTGAGTAATCTCAATAATAATCCGTAGGGGCTCCACATCCTAGCCGGTAAAAATGGACTTGTAAGGGTTTAGAAATACAGGGTTTTCTCTTTACGAGCTTATAGGGAAACAATTTCTAAATTTCTCTTATAGTTATAGGTATGTGCGGATCCTTTATCTATAGAAAAAAATCAAACCCTTAAAATGACATTTCCGCGTACCCGCGGAGCCGAGCCTTAACAGTATTTTTTCTACGATTATATAGAAAAGTAAAAGTTTGATATGCGTCATCAATGAAGAAATATAGATAGTTGTATACGGATGTTCATTTCCTACGGCCGAACCCGCCGGAAATGATTCATTTCCTACAGATTTTATAGGCAACTACACTGACATTCAGTCGTTGTTCGTTACTCGAATTACGTGTATGAAATTAACAGCGTCTAGGTGGCTTTGACGGTTTAATAAAACTTCACAGCAATAACTTCAATAAGTGTGCACGAATTAAATTGAAAATATGGATAGCAGTAATGAAGATACAAGTGAAACATTTCCTTCAACTCAAATGGCCCAAATATCCTGTATAAATTTACTTCCTCCAAAGTCAAAACAAAAATACGAAAATGCGTACAAAAATTTTCTGGATTGGCGTAAAGACCAACAGATCAGTTCGTTTTCGGAGACTATTTTATTGACATATTTTGAAGAAATTTCGAAAAAATTTAAATCGTCGACCCTCTGGAGCCAATTCTCAATGTTAAAAGCGATGTTGATTATCAATGAAAATCTGGATATATCTAATTATAACAAACTAAAATTATTTTTAAAAAGACAGTCTGATGGATATAAACCTAAAAAATCGAACGTTTTCGCATCAAAAGAAATAAAGAAGTTTATTGAAGAAGCTCCCGATAATCAATTTTTGATGACTAAGGTGAGTTTAGTATATAGTTTGTCTTATTTTCTCTGTCAGTAGTAATTACATTTAAAGTAAACCATTTGACCATTTTCAATTTGAGGAGCTATAGACCAGGGCCAAACCGATTTTAAATACCCGAATTCATGAAAAATTCTTACCAGTATGTGGATGGTCGGAAAATTAATAATGGACAAATTAAAAGTTCCGGTAGGGGGTGCGGGGGTAGCTAAATATACAACTTGAGGGTTGGATATTGGGTTTTTACGATTTGTGGCTGAAATATACATCGTATCGAAAAAACTCTTGTATTAATCATTTTTCAACATAACCTCAAAATGATATTGATTTACATTTACTGATTTTAATGTTGAAACAAAGTCTGTTAAAACTGTATTAACCATCCAGGAATTTAAAGACATTATATTTTATTATTATTATTTCTGGGTGTCTCAGGTTCTCCTGGTATTTTGGTCGAGGTACGGGTTTCTACCAAGCAGAATCTTCTTACTATTCGAGTGGTGTTCATGACAACAGCTTTCTGGTTTATACATGTTGCTCTGCAGGCCTAGTATCTTGAGGCTTCTGTATAGGTCCTTTGGTATGACTCCTGTTGCAGGTATGACGATGGGTACGATGGTTACTTTGTCCAGGCTCTACAACTTCTTGATTTCATCAGCTAGTTCTGTATATTTTCTTCTTTTTTCTGTGATGGTAGGAATCAGATTGTGTGTGTTTGGTATTGCCACATCTATGATGAATGCCTCCTTTGCTGCTTTATCCCTTCCTACGATATTTGGTTTATTGTTGTGGGCGAACATATGTCCTGGTGTATCACAGCACTGTCTTGGTTATGTCGGTGTAGGTATTCGCTTTGAGACAAGGAGCTGCACGCTGATATAATGTGTTGGATAGTCTCAGGTTTCTCATTACATTTTCTACACCTGTCATCTAACATCGTTGGATCTTTGACAATATGTTTCAGGTAGTTCCTTGTGTTCACTACTTGGTCTTGTATAGCTACCATAAACCCCTCCGTTTCTGGGTAGAGTTCTCCGCACCTCAACCACGCGTTCGACGCTTGTTTGTCGACATGTCTTTGGTCAAGGTCATGCGGATGTCTCTCATGGAGGGCTTTACTTCGCCATTCTTGGTTCTTCTCCTCCCTGCTAACGATAGCCTCGTTCGGTTGTGGAGTTTCGTCGGACAGGTTCAGTGGTGTTATACCCTCTGTCAGTTAAGCAGGCGCTTTGGTGGAGGGGTGGCGGGTGATGTCCTTTGTCTTTTATAGAAGTAATCTCTTAGTAGTTTGATCTGGAGATTATGGATTATGGAGATTTCTGATATCTGTGAGTCCTCGGCCTCCCTCCCCTCTTGGTAACGTCATTCGTATTGTGCTTGCCTTGGGATGGTGTTTCCTGTGTTTGGTAAGGGTTGTTCTCGTTTTTCTCATGATGGGCTCGAGGTCTGTTCCCGTTTATATAATTATACCGAATGAGTAAGTGAGTACCGGTATAGCCATGGTGTTAAGCGCTTTGAAAAGGTGTTTACTGTTGAGCTTCGTTCGGCATACTTTGTCGACTCTGTTTATGTACTCTTTGGAGAGGTCTTGTTTGATCTTGATTTGCTCTAATGTTTTTGCTTGCTGATATTATTATTATTATTATATATAAATGTAATATTCGAATAGACTAGAATACGACCCATGAAATCTTCGCTTTACCGAACTTTGAGTAATCTCAATAATAATCCGTAGGGGCTCCACATCCTAGCCGGTAAAAATGGACTTGTAAGGGTTTAGAAATACAGGGTTTTCTCTTTACGAGCTTATAGGGAAACAATTTCTAAATTTCTCTTATAGTTATAGGTATGTGCGGATCCTTTATCTATAGAAAAAAATCAAACCCTTAAAATGACATTTCCGCGTACCCGCGGAGCCGAGCCTTAACAGTATTTTTTCTACGATTATATAGAAAAGTAAAAGTTTGATATGCGTCATCAATGAAGAAATATAGATAGTTGTATACGGATGTTCATTTCCTACGGCCGAACCCGCCGGAAATGATTCATTTCCTACAGATTTTATAGGCAACTACACTGACATTCAGTCGTTGTTCGTTACTCGAATTACGTGTATGAAATTAACAGCGTCTAGGTGGCTTTGACGGTTTAATAAAACTTCACAGCAATAACTTCAATAAGTGTGCACGAATTAAATTGAAAATATGGATAGCAGTAATGAAGATACAAGTGAAACATTTCCTTCAACTCAAATGGCCCAAATATCCTGTATAAATTTACTTCCTCCAAAGTCAAAACAAAAATACGAAAATGCGTACAAAAATTTTCTGGATTGGCGTAAAGACCAACAGATCAGTTCGTTTTCGGAGACTATTTTATTGACATATTTTGAAGAAATTTCGAAAAAATTTAAATCGTCGACCCTCTGGAGCCAATTCTCAATGTTAAAAGCGATGTTGATTATCAATGAAAATCTGGATATATCTAATTATAACAAACTAAAATTATTTTTAAAAAGACAGTCTGATGGATATAAACCTAAAAAATCGAACGTTTTCGCATCAAAAGAAATAAAGAAGTTTATTGAAGAAGCTCCCGATAATCAATTTTTGATGACTAAGGTGAGTTTAGTATATAGTTTGTCTTATTTTCTCTGTCAGTAGTAATTACATTTAAAGTAAACCATTTGACCATTTTCAATTTGAGGAGCTATAGACCAGGGCCAAACCGATTTTAAATACCCGAATTCATGAAAAATTCTTACCAGTATGTGGATGGTCGGAAAATTAATAATGGACAAATTAAAAGTTCCGGTAGGGGGTGCGGGGGTAGCTAAATATACAACTTGAGGGTTGGATATTGGGTTTTTACGATTTGTGGCTGAAATATACATCGTATCGAAAAAACTCTTGTATTAATCATTTTTCAACATAACCTCAAAAGTATCGAGAAAATCGTTAAAAACCGTATTTTTCGTTTTTAACTTCCGCAAAAATAATTTTTTCGTTCTCCTTTTAGTTTTTTTCGATTTTAAACGAATTTAAATTTTAAAAAAACCTATTTTTGAATTGAAAAAGTTCACTAACAAATTTTTAATTTTTTAACTTTATCAGTGCTTATTTTCTTTAGTAACAAAATCAAACGATTAGGGTTCCAACCGCGTCTGGACTTCTGTAATTCAATACCTGTTGGGGCATATAGCTCAAGGAGTAGTTGTTTGAAGTCCAGACGTTGGTGCAGTGTGTGGCATTTTCTAATGTCGTAATTCTTGGGAGCTGTGATTTTAACTTATTTCCCATCATTTGTGCAAAAAATAAATTGTCTAGATTAACTGAAAAATCGATTATGAAAAAGTCGTTTTTTGATTTTCTGCATTTTTAATGATATTTTTCGAAACGAACAATATTTTTTATACCATCTTAAAGTCAAGGTTTCAACGAAGAACATGAGCATAAAAAAATGAAAATTTGTATGGGAACTTTTTCGATTGAAAATTGGGCTTTTTTTATTTTCGTATAAAATCGAAAAATAAATATTTTGATTTGAAAAAATTACAGCTTATTTAAAACGCAAAGAAAAACGTTTTCACCAAGTTTCTTAAAAATAGTTATTTTTGTATTAAGTGCGTAAAATGAGTGTTTTTTTAATGGCACATGAGAGTGTTAATTTTTGTAAAAATTCTCTCGAATGTGAAAAAAAGTAAATATTTATAATAGAGATGCAGAAATGTCAAGTTTTTTTGACAGTTGTAAAAAAAATGTTTGCAGGAGATAAAAATTAAAAACGAAAAAAAACTGTTTTTATCGTTTTTTTCGATAATTTTGAGGTTATGTTGGAAAATAATGAATACAAAAGTTTTATTACTTTCCCGGCCCCTCGCCATTAACGAGACGATTAAACCGATTTCCAGATGGAAGTCTGTCCGTCTGTCTGTATTCTTCCACGATAGCGTCCGCACGCTTAATCCGATTGAGCTGAAATTTGGTATATGGGTTTCGGTTGATCAAGGATTGAACCCATTAGTTTTTGGTTGAAATCGCCCCACCAGGGGGCGCAGTAGCCCTATGTACATTGCAAAAAAAATAAAAGACCTAAAGTTTTTATTTGGTATTTAGGTGCCTTATTGGCTTGTAAATACATCCTGAAATTTTCATTCCTTAATTTTAAAACTAAGTAATGGAAAAAAATTTAAAATTTAAAATCCAAATGACATTTGACATGTCAAAGAAAAAGTAAACAAAATTCCGACCCTAAAAAATTGTTTTAGTTTTTTTTGACATGTGAAATGTTTTTGCTTTTAAAATATTTCAAATGTCATTTTTACTTTAAAAAATTCGAAACGAATTTTTTTTTGAATACCAAATATCATTTGATTTGAACTTTAAAAATTTTAACACCAAATTAATTTTTTTAATTTTTATTTTATAACTGCCGGGAAAGTCTTGTGGCGACACAACAGTTTCTTTTAATTATCTACAACTTTTACATTAAACTTTTTCCGATAGTGTGCATATTTCAGCCACAAATCGTAAAAAACCAATATACTATCCCCAAGTTGTATATTTAGCTACCCACACCCCCCTTCCGAAATTTTCCGACCATCCACAAACTGCTAAGAATTTTTTTTTGTTTCTAGTACTAGTAATAATTTGATGTAACAATTTTGACATTTAAAAAAGTTTTATTTTTATCAGGGGCGTACGGTTTTATTGGTAAAATAGGGATTGTTGTCATAACATACATTAAATTCAGTTTCACAAAATTGTAATAACCATATTATTAAGTACCTAGTTGTTTTTATTCATTTTTGTTGTTTTTTAGGTTGCTTGTATTATGGGAGTTATGGGTGCTTGTCGCAGACAAGACTTATATAACATGAAAACTACTGACATTACTGATACTGGATCAATGATTTTAATTACATTACCAGACACGAAAACTAAAACTACGAGAAATTTTGCCATTACAAGACCGTATTACGAAATTATTAAACAGTATACAAATCTTCGTCCACCACATACAAATGAAAATCACTTTTTTTTAAACTACCAAAAAGGCAAATGTTCCATTCAAAAGGTAGGAATTAACAAATTTGGTTCAATGGGAAAGCAAATAGCCACATTCCTGAAACTGCCTAACCCTGAAATGTTCACGGGTCACTGTTTCAGAAGAACATCCTCAACCATTCTTGTAGATGCAGGCGGGCTTGAAGAAAACATTGCAAGACAGAGTAATCCATTTAAAATAAAGTAAGTTCGGTTCGCTCTATTATTATGGGTGACACTGTATATTCTAAAACATATTTAAAATTTGGCTTTATATATGCTTTAACTTTTATCTCAACCACATTTTTTTCTACTTCTTACTATAAAATAGAATACTGTACATTTAGAAAACAGTTTGTTAAATTAATTGCTGGTATAGAATTTACATCTAACTTTATTGCACAAAGGATGTGAAATAATATCACACAAGCTCCCAAGACATTAAAAATGTCCTACACTGCATCAGCGTCTGGACTTCAACAACTACTCCTTGGGCTATATGCCCTACCAGGTATTGAATTACGAAAGTCCAGACGTGGTTTGGGGCACCCAAAAACTTCGATTTTTTTTATTATGTCGTGGACAAAAGTAATTATACGTTTTGTTATAATAGTTTAGAATTTTCTATTCTTGATGTGTCACAGGATTTTTTTTCTATACATGTGCGTCATTAAGCGCAAAATTTCATTAGAAATCGAATAACAGTATTAAAAGATCAGTCGGAACAGCTGATGCCATTTCAATCCCATGACATCTAGTGCCATACATCAAAACTTTTTGATATTGTGTCACTGCAGACTTAGAACTTAAAAACCACCCAAAGGAACAATTTAGCATAAAGAATAAATTGAGTTCATCGATATTTTACAAAAAAAAAACTGAAAATACCTCAAAAAAAATCAAAGGGGTAATTTTGGATTAAAAATCGAGACAATGTAAATGAAAATACAAAAAACTATGAAAATATCTGAAAAAATTTCGCCAATTTCCTAAATCGGTTTTTTTGAGAATTTGAAAAATACATAGATACTTCCAATAATAAGCAGATTTTTCAAATATTTTTACAAGAAAACCACGTCAACTTAAAAAACCACACAAAGGAGGTGTCGTATTTTGACGCTAAAACCGGCCCTGTAGGGCTCTGTCGTAATTTCAGTGGTTTACGAAAGCAGCCGTTTGCAAGGACAGCCGATATCGGTTTGATTACTATGCTGCCTCTTTAAACGCTGTCTGAATTTGATTTGTAAAATGGGCTGTATATATTTTTTGTTGTTGGTGTCCAGAACCCCCCAGTAAAACACATACACGTACGTTTAACACTATATTCAAAAACTTCAACTATTAAAAACGTGTGTAACAAAAAAAAAACAATAAAACTAGTTTACATTACTTTATGACTTTAACTAGTCACTCAGAAATTTGTATTCAAAGAATTTGATTAATTAACTATTAACCATAACTTATTTAGAAAAATGTTCGTCGACAATTATTCATAACAATTGTGATATTTGATGTTTATTTGTGGGTGGCACTGTTAACTTAATATTAAGTTAGCAGAGCCACCCCCTAGAAAAAACTAAGAGCGCGACAAATTTTTTTCGTTCACTACAAATTCTCGACAATTATTGGAATAGGTTTCATTGATTTTTTTGCAAGTGACTATGCTAACTTTATAGGGGTTAATTAAAAGGTATTAGGAGGTGATTTGGGGTGATTACTTTCTATTTTAATACAAGAAAATGATTTTTCCAAAAAATTATAAATTGAATTTAAATAATTGATTATCTGGTCCAAGTTTAGTTAATAAATTATATATAAGAAGTGAGTATTCAAAAACATCGTGCGCTACTGTAAACGAACATGAAGTAACGACCTACGTATCGAATGTTTAATGAATGAAACACGAATAACAATCGTTCGCACTTACAAATCGAATGTTTAACGAATGAAACACGAACAAATCGAATGTCTGTCTGTATATAAGAGAAATCTTAACCGGAAACTCCTGAAAGTATTTCGCGTATTGTTGCAGTTACACGCCAAACACGGTGAAATTACTTGTATCATTAGCAATCACTAAAATGCCTGGAAATACGATAACTGGACAAAGTAGACAATTTGTACTTAATTTGTTGGAGTACTTTAACAATGAGAAAGAAAACAAAGGACCTTTAATACCGTTATCATCTGTGCATGAGCGAGTCGCAGATGCCTTAAAAATCAGTCTTCGCAGTGTAGCACGAATAAAAAGTGAAAATAAGACTAAAGTAGCGATCATAATGCCCGGACAGTCGCATAACGTACCGAAAAAAAAGACTGATGTTATAAGGGATGATGTAAAAGAAGCAATTATAAACGTAGTTTATGACATGGAAGCGAAAGGACAGCCTATTACAATTAAAATACTTAATGCTGAATTAAAGAACAATAATATATACAACGCTTCTGATAGAAGTTTGTGGCGTCTTTTAAATACCAAGAAATTTCAAGCTGTAACTGGCAACAGGTAAATAAATAGAATTTAGTATTATCATAGAACACTTACCGTACCGGCACTTTACATATATATCTTACTTATTTTAACAAGGCAGTGACGTCATACGTCAAAAATCTGCGACGTTGCCAGGTAGATTTTTTTTTTCGTTCACTTAAAGATAAAATTGTGCCAGTTCCTTTTTTCCTAGCTTGGATATAAGTGCGATTCCCCCATTTTAGGGATTGCTTTTGGCGGTTTGGGGGGTGGGGTCAACTCCAAAAGAATTTTCACCACCGCCATCGTGTTCAACATCCTCAAAAACAGGTGGTTTGGTTGATGCTTAAAATATTTGTGTTTTGCGATGTTTTTTTCCGACTCACAGAATGTATCAACTTGATTGAAGATTGGAATGGATGTAAAAAAGAACTGCTAGTCTATATAACAATAAAATCTTGACTATAAAGCATTTTCAATAGTAAGAAAGTGTTTTAAGAGTCCGCTCTCGCTATGAAAATAGTTGGTCTGTAAGGGTTGTGCTATACACGTCCTTTTTGAAAACGACTTATGATATCGACTTGAAACTAAAAAGCACTTGTTGAGAAGATTTAAATCTAAGGCGACTTAAGATTAAAATTTTCATTTTTGTGAAAAGTATTTATCTACAGCTATGATAACTTTGTATAAAATGCAATTAGAAAAAATTATTCTTAGAGAGTGCTAGTTTTATCAATTTTCTATCATTTTCCAAAGGTGCAAAAAATTTCATTAAGATTTATAGAAAAAATACAGTGCACATCAGTACGTTTTCGCGAGCCCTTTATTTTATCTCTAGAAAAAACGATTTCACATATCTTTACATGTAAATTTCACCCCTCCACACCTCCCTTAGCTTCCATATAGTGTTCACGTGAAAGACGGACTTCGAATCTGTGTAATCACAAATTTTTTTTCGAAAAGAACGACTTTGTATTCAAAACCAGATCGACTCCACTATTGCAGAAACAAAATTCCCATATGTGCCGACAAGTTGCTTTAATTCGCTTTGGCGGCTTGTAGACGTGCCGACAAGTGTCTTTGATTGGCTTTGGCGGCTAGTAGAGGTGCAGACAAGTGGCTTTGTCGGCATTAACGGCTTGTACAAAGCGGGAACATTTTGTTGTACAATTGAAAATAGATAAACTGTAGGTATATACGAACAGGAGATACAGTATCAGTTCTCGATTAGCTTTTATAGTGTGTGCCAAATAATGGAGAGGGATCCAAGGAGATTTGGAAAGAAAACTAAATTACGTTTAGGAGCAAAGAGAAAAAAATGCAAGAATCTTTTAAATTACAAATTGTAAGTACAATTTGATCATTTTTCTTATTTAATGTTTCGTAATTAATTTAAATGATTATTATTAATTATTATTATTATTTAATAATTTTAAAAATCCTTTTCATAATTTTTAAACAATCAATAATTTATATGCATGATTTTTTTTTAATACTGTGCGAAATTGGAATATTAAATTCGAATTGCTAGGTATTTATTTTAAAATATAATTTGTATGATTATAATTATCGATTTCAACGTCTTCAAACCCGGCATCAGAGGCTTATAGTTAGAGAGATGACAACCAAAACCATGTTTCATAGCACCCTGGCTAAAACCGTGTAAAATCGATAGATTAGATGACCCTAGAGCCGACTGGTCAGTAGTATAGTTCGTGTAAAACATATAGTAGCCCCAATTTAACAGCTTTAAAGCGGCGCCTTTGTTGCTACCAAAAAAACTTCTAACGTAGCGGCATCCTTTGAGACTGCCGCTACGTTGCCGAGGACGCAAAGACCAGTTAAACTATGATTTGGTCGGGTGCCCGAGCGATTAGTCGCTTCGATTACATCTTAGTGAATGCATGTTTCGATTTTATCAACTCGAGAAATATTCTCTGGCTCCCGAGCTATATATTAAAGTACACATCGACTTTATAGAAATTTTCAGATGGCTGGACTATAGCGACTACTTAAACAATAACTTCCAGAAGTGTAGCATCTTCGCGGGAGGTCATTTCTGCTGTGTAAAAAAAATTGGTCGACTGTATAAGACCCCGCCTGATATTGAAAATGTACATATATATTGTAGGGGGGAGAAAACTACAAAATTTTAGACCTTCCTCCAGTTTTTCCTCAATTGTTTTTTCCCTTACGTCCTACGGCAAAGGCATTTCTATACTTTGTTAGAGCGTTAAATTTCCTACAATTTTGACTATTCAAACATGTTTGTATGTCAATTCTTTACCGAGATATGCCGCTTCGAAGAAAAGGTCATTTTTCAAATCTCGCTAAAAAATGCCAAAACATGCAGAATTCCACCTTATTTCTTCTTTTATGCCCGAATTATAATTAAATGTTGTAATTATGGTTCCTTGTTAAAATTACCACCTTTTGACACCACTTACCACCCCCCACCCAATCACAATGCACTAAAGCTAATTTTCTTCTCTGATAAAAGCCAACCATATTCACATCATGTTGGTATTGATATTAGTTACTTTTCAATTTGTCTGAAATATATTCAATCATTTATGACCAATTTCAGACAGATTGCTATGACTCAGTGACGTCAGATTTGTTGACATTCCAAAATGCTATAAAAATGTAAGTAGACAGGATTTTTTCTGAAAATTGATTTTTCCGCATCAAGTGACCCACCCGACTTTATCAGTAGTAATACCCCTAGGGCCTTGATAATACCGAGATAATTTTGTCATAGAGAATGCTGAAAGCGTGTTGCTTGATAATGGCCCGAGGCCGAAGGCCGAGGGCTATTATCCTTAAGCAACACGCTTGAAGGATTCTCTATGACAAAATTTTGAGGATTTATCAAGGCCCGAGGGGTATTCGATAAGATAATTTTTTACTTTGTAGATTTAAACATTTTTAAACTAGTTGTCAGTTTGACGTTTAATTAATTTTTAATCAAAAACTTGACTTGCTGAAAACACCAAACTGAAAACACCACATGTAGGGTGTTATCGCTGTAATCCATAGCTGATTGGATGAAATTTGACACATGACTCTAAATTAAGTAATTTGATTGGTTACAATAGTTAGTAAAAAATTATCTATAAAAGTGACGGGGTGCTGTAAGTTTTTTTTTGTCTCATTTTTTTTTTGAATGGTCTCCTGGGTAAACGCTTCAATCTCGGATTCTGAAAACTGTGTTCTCGGTATCTGAGGGTTATTATCTAACTACATTCCGGAAATCAGACGGGTTGCTATACAACACTTCAGATTTGTTGACATTTTTAAAAATGCGCTCGGATTAGACGCTACGCGCAAAATGTCTGGAAATCGCATTTCATTCGCGTACAGGGTCATATCGATTCCATGTGGTTTTAGCCGGGGTGCTATGAGGCAAAAATCTTGGTGGTTGTCATCTCTCTAACTATTATATCTACACCCTAATAATTACAAACTGGAAGCTTTTTGTATAACGTGTAGAATTTTTTTATTTATTTTAGCAAAGCATGCTTTCGGGTCTATTCATAAACTCATCATCAGTGCATGTATTGTAGATTAAGCACTGATGATGAGTTTATGAATAGACTCGAAAGCATGCTAGGCTAAAATAAATAAAAAAGTTCTACACGTTATACAAAAGGCTTCTCATTTTTTCAAAAAAAGAATTAGCGAAATAGGTACAGCCGTTCTAAAGTGAAGCGCTCGCAAACATTCGGCAAATTCATTTTTAGATAGATTGAAATGATATCGTAACAAAATTATACAAGTTGCCTCATTCCAAACTGTATATTTGATATTGGGGGAGATCTAAAAGCCACGCCCACAATCGCTGGAAATATTTGTTGGTTATGTACAAATTGTAATGATCAGGGTCAAGAGCGGACTCTTAAGATTCAAATAAAAATGAATAGTTATGTAGTTTTGGAATTTGTATTGCAATATACTATATTATAGTACATTGACACGTTGGAGGTCAATTTGTAACTAAATAAATGAAGAATTTCCGCTATGTTACAGCGGCAACTTCGTGAAGTGTGGCCAACCTTTAACAGTTAATTTCCCTACCCGTTAACTAGAAATTACGTCATGGTTTTGCTAAAATAAATAAGGTATACCTGACCATACCATACCAAAGAGAAAGAGATGTTTTATGAAAGGAATTTTCAATTTATTGTAACTATATATAACTATTTTTTAAAGTAAGAAATTTAATTTATTCGATTCGACATCCTGAGACTGGTTTCTGCCTTTCGGCCTGTTGGCTTATTGCCAGTGCCATTAAATTAGTAAAAAAAAATATTGACCAAAAGCGGTCAAAACACTTTGCAACCCCCAATGCATGTTGGGGGGGAAATCAGAGGTATAAATAAAATTTAAAAATCAGTAAATATAAATAAATAAATGAAGCAATGCTGCAAGAGAAGATGCCACACCTATAATTGATAGCTTATAGTTGTTGTAAATTCTGAATATGGGTTTATACCGACCAAATCAAGTGGTTCAGCCTCATTTGACTTTTTTATTTTTTTAATTATAATATCGTATTTTTATATAATTTGGCAACCTCGCATATAAAATATTATCGGTAGCAGGGGATGTCAAGCAGTTTTTTGTTTTTTAATCATTGTTAACTGATTTGTCATATTGTCAAGATGTTTAATAAAGTTATTAGTAAGTGTTAGAAAATGTTTTAATCATCAAAAAATATATAATACAAAGAAAGTACAGTCCACATTAATCCCGAAAGGGACACGAAAGTTAAAACAATACATAATGGTCCATCGAGCGAATTATTTACTTGCAATATAATTGCAACTCGTCAAAAAAAATATTGGATGAAAAGCCGACACTTGTGAAAGAAGCCGTTGTATGGAGATTCAAGGTTGATGACAATATACAATCAGATCGAGGGAGGTGCGGTGAGTGCATAACTGTTCCTTATTTTCATTTTTTACCAAGAGAATTATTGTAATTTGGAATTGCTTTGTTTGAGACGATAATTTGAGGTTTATTTTTGTTGGTATTAAAATTAAATTAGAAATATGACTGATTTGGCGACGCTAAGGCAGAAACGTGGTGCCTTGAAAGGCCAAATCACACGATTTAAAAATTTTTTAGATGGTATAAACACTATAAACAATGATAGTTTACAGCAGTTACGCGTTAGATTAGAAAAGTTGGAAGAAAGCGTGTTAGATAATTTTAATGAAGTACAATTGGGAATTGAGTTGCTAGAACCTGCAGAATTAGAACTTAATACCCGTGACGAATTTGAGACATTTTTATTTGAGAATATAGCCCAAGCAAAACAGAAATTAGCAGAGTATGACGCAACAGTTCAGGCGCAGATCACTCTAAATACAAGTGGCTCAAGTAGAGGCCAAAGCATTGATTTGGAATTAAAAAAGTTTAATTTGCCCGTTTTTGGTGGGGAATATGGTAAATGGTTTAAATTTAAAAATACATTCATTTCATTAGTTGACAATAATGCAAAATTTGATAATGTTCAAAAGTTCTATAGATTATTAGAATGTTTAAAAGGGGATGCAGAAAAGGTACTGTCCGAATTAGAGGTGTCTGATGGAAATTATAAAGTAGCTTGGGACATGTTAATAGAAAGGTTTGAGGATAAACCCGGTATTATCCAAAAGCATCTAAAAAGTCTTATAGATATGGATCCAGTAAATGACATAAGATCATTTTTGGATCAACTAAACAGCCATTGGAGAGCATTAAAATCACTTGGGGAGCCTATTGAGCGTTGGGACAGAATTTTAATTTTATTAATGTCCCGAAAATTATTGGGACAAACGAAAATATTGTGGAATGAGGCGCGAATAGGTAAACTTAAGGGGGAACCCACTATGGATGATTTTAAGTTGTTTCTAACTGAGAGATGCAAAAGCATAGAGGCGTTAGAAGATAAAGATAAACAAAAGAGACCAGGTAACTCAATGACGCATTTTTCAAATCATAAAAAAGAATTAAAATCGTGTGTGGCTAGTTTCGATAACAAATGTAAATTTTGCAACGGTCAACATCTTATTTACTTTTGCGATAAGTTAAAAGATTTGGCTGTCGAAAAACGTTGGCAAGAAATAAAAATTTTAAAATTATGTATAAATTGTTTGAGACCTAATCATTTTGCTCGAGAGTGTCGATCCGAAGGATGCAAAAGGTGCGGTAAAAAGCACAATACGTTGTTACACTACGAAAATTCAAGAAATGCAAATCAAACAAATTTTTTATCAGTTGGAAATCAAGGGTCCTCACATTCAGAATTAGAACGATCAGCTGAAACTGCGGCGTTGCCGGTTCAGCTAGATGTAATAAATCACGAAGTATCCGCTCATTGTTGTACTCCCGAATCACAAATTTTATTAGCCACGGTTGTAGTTTATGTCACAGGAAAAAATGGTGAGCAGCATAAAGTAAGATGCCTGCTTGATAGCGGTTCGCAAGCTTGTTTTATAACAGAACGCTTAGTAAAAAAGTTAAATTTGCCAATTACTAAATTAAATTTGCCCATAGTGGGAGTTAATCAAGTTAGAAATACGATAACAATGCAAACTAAAGCTATGATTACATCAATTTTTGGTAACTACGAAACATTTGAAAATTTTTTAATGTTAGAAAGGATTACTGCAAGTATTCCTAATTATTCCTTTGATACGACACGTTTAAATATTCCTAGAGATGTTTTATTGGCTGACCAACACTTCAATTTGGCCAGTGAAGTTGATATTTTATTAAATGCTCGTATATTTTATGAAACCTTAATTGAGGGTAAAATAAATCTCGGAATAGGTTTGCCTATATTGCAAAATACTTTATTCGGTTGGGTAATAGCAGGTCCATTGACCATGACACGAGAAAATAAGCAAAATGAAGTTAAATGTAATTTATCGGTATTCCAAGAATTAAATGACATTGAGAAATTTTGGAAAATTGAGGAAAATGAGCCAAAAAAGGTACTATCAATCGAAGAATTGGAATGTGAAAATCATTTTTCCGAAACGGTTACTCGCGACGCAGTCGGGAAATTTGTGGTTACTTTACCGACGCGGGAAAATATTTCGGATTTAGGGAACTCGTTAGGAATTGCTGAGAGGCGACTAGTTTCAGTCGAGCGAAAATTCTCGAAAAATCCTTTATTCAAGGAAAAATATGTTAAATTTATGAGGGAATATTTGAACATGGGTCATATGGAAAAAATATCGGACAAAGATATTAATTCACGAAGTATGGGTAATGAAAAAATTTATTATTTGCCACATCATGGTGTATCAAACGAGGCTAGCAGTACCACAAAATTAAGAGTGGTATTTGATGGCACTGCGAAACCGTTTGTCGGTCTAGCATTAAATGAAGTACTTAAAATAGGGCCGTGTATTCAAGACGACATTTTTTCAATTTTGTGTAGGTTTAGATGGCATAATGTAGTTATTATTTCTGATATCGAAAAAATGTATAGGATGATAAATGTTAATGAGAAACAACAAAATTTGCAGCGTATAATTTGGCGCGAAAGTCCCGATGACGAAGTTCAACATTTTAAATTAAAAACAGTTACTTATGGCACAGGGCCGGCTTCATTTTTGGCTACTCGTTGCCTTAAGCAAATTTCTGATGATATTGAGGATAAATTTCCTCAATTAAGCAAAACCATATCACGGGATTTTTATGTAGATGATTTGATTACTGGATGTGAAACAGATAAAGATGCAATCGTTATAGCACAGGAAAGTACGCGTGTTTTTAAGCAATACGGATTTAATTTGAGAAAATGGAATTCGAATAAAATATCAGTGTTAAATCAGTTGTCTGACCGGAAATCAGATAATTTGGGGCATTTTTTAACAGATAATGATAATTCTAAAACTTTAGGAATATTTTGGAACGCAAAACGGGATGAACTTGAATATGTCATTGATAAAGTAAGGGATTATTCTCCAGTGACAAAACGCGTGATTCTAGCTTCTATTGCTAGGATCTTCGATCCACTTGGTTTAATCGGTCCGATAATTACCCGAGCAAAAATACTAATGCAGAGACTGTGGCAATTAAAGATTGGATGGGATGAGAAAGTCCCTTCTGAAATATTCACAATTTGGATGGAATTTAAAAATCAATTACAGTATTTACAAAACATAAAAATTACAAGACACGTATCAGTGAATGCTAATAAGAGCATTGAATTTCATGGTTTTTGTGATGCTTCGGAAAAGGCTAGCGGAGCATGTATTTATGTATGAACGATAGATTCGCATGGTACAGTTAATGTTAAATTATTGTGTGCTAAATCACGTATAGCGCCTTTGAAAACAATTTCATTACCGCGATTGGAGTTAGTAGGGGCTCTTTTATTGGCGCATTTAATGAATAGGGTCCAACAGGCATTTGATAATGTTATACCAACCTTTTATTGGTGTGACTCTAAAATTGTACTATGTTGGTTAGCTGAAGAGCCACATATTTGGAAAACTTTTGTAGCCAATCGTGTTAGCGAAATACAAGGTATGAGTGACGTTCGTAATTGGAAACATGTGGAATCTAAAGAAAACCCTGCAGATGTAATATCTAGAGGTGTTAATCCGCGAGAATTGTTAGATTCAGACCTGTGGTGGAAGGGACCACAATTTTTAAGTGAAACCATAATTGGAAATGTAAATATAATAAATTCTAATATCACTGACATTCCTGAGAGAAAAAAGGTTAAACCTATGACTTTGATTAATCAACTTGAACCATTTTCACTTATAGATAGATTTTCTAGCTTAACTAGGCTACAACGCGTTACGGCATGGATTCTAAGGTTTGCTAAAAATTGCAAATCAAATGCGACATCTAAATTGAGCGGCGAATTATCAATGTTAGAATTAAATGAGGCTTTAAACAAATTAATTAAAATAGCACAAACTGAATCATTTGAAAAGGAAATAAGTTCTTTAGTAAAAAATAAATCTGTTTTCAATAAAAGTAAAATTAAATCATTGGATCCGTTTATCGGTAAGGACAGTTTATTAAGGGTAGGTGGTAGGCTGCGAAAAGCGCATCTGCACTTTGATCGAAAATTTCAAATTATCTTACCGTATAAACATAATCTGAGTAAATTAATTATTCAAAATGAGCATCATTTACAATTGCATGCAGGTCAACAGGCTACGTTAAATTCTGTAAGACAATATTATTGGCCAATTAATGGCAGGAGGGCAGTACGAAGTGTTATTTCGAAATGTATGACATGTTTTAAATGTAAACCTGTCCCATCTTCTCAAAAAATGGGTGATCTGCCCCTTGATCGCGTTAATCAGCCCATCAGGCCATTTCATGTTTGTGGAACTGATTTTGCAGGTCCGTTTCTTATAAAGGATGGGAAATTAAGGAATCGCGCTATAATTAAAGCATATATGTGTATTTTTGTCTGTTTTGCCACTAAGGCGGTTCATATTGAAGTGGTTAGCGATTTATCCACTGAATCTTTTTTTAATGCCTTTAAGAGGTTTATTTCTCGTCGAGGTATATGTAAGCGGGTGTATTCTGATAACGGTACTAATTATGTGGGCGCTAGCAATCAAATTAAAGAGTTATTTGAATTAGTATCTAATATTTCGGACAATGAAAAATTTTCAAGGTTTTGTAATGATAATAAAATTGAATGGTTGTTTATACCTGCTAAATCGCCTCATCAAGGAGGACTGTGGGAAAGTGCTGTTAAATCAGCGAAATTTCATGCTAATCGTATTATCGGAAATTATCATTTGACGTTTGAGGAACTTTCAACTATATTTTCTCAAATAGAAGCAGTTCTTAATTCTCGTCCTCTTACCGAACTCTCCCATGATCCTTCAGATTTAACCCCATTAACTCCTGGTCACTTCCTTATTGGAGCCCCACTCACCGCTCTACCAGAGATGAATATCCAGGAAGTTCCTGACAACCGTTTGCCCAAGTATAGGCTTATCCAGAAAATGTACCAACATTTCTGGTCCCGTTGGTCCCACGAGTACCTTTCTACTCTTCAAAGGAGAAACAAATGGTCCAAATCCTCCAGCAATCTAAGTGTTGGTCACTTAGTTTTATTGAAGGAAGACAACATTGCCCCCCTACATTGGAGATTAGGGCGCATTATTGAGACTCACCCTGGCACGGATGGTATTGTTCGCGTAGTGAGTGTCAAAACTTGTTCGGGTGTAGTTAAAAGGTCTATTCAAAAAGTGTGCGCTTTACCAGTGAATTCTGACCTTTAAACTTTATATACATTTTTTCTATTTGATAATTATTTATGTTTTACTTTATGTTTTATGTTGAAAGGCAATCCTTTCAAGGCTGGCGGCTATGGTTCAGCCTCATTTGACTTTTTTATTTTTTTAATTATAATATCGTATTTTTATATAATTTGGCAACCTCGCATATAAAATATTATCGGTAGCAGGGGATGTCAAGCAGTTTTTTGTTTTTTAATCATTGTTAACTGATTTGTCATATTGTCAAGATGTTTAATAAAGTTATTAGTAAGTGTTAGAAAATGTTTTAATCATCAAAAAATATATAATACAAAGAAAGTACAGTCCACATTAATCCCGAAAGGGACACGAAAGTTAAAACAATACATCAAGAATGTTAAAACGATTTGCATTTGACGTTGTATTTTCTCTCCATCTGATGCAAATCTTCGGCGCTTCTGTCCTCTGCGCACATTCAATACGTTTTCTTCTTCATCGTCAATGTCAGACAAATAATCACTTTCAATTTCGTACTGAACATCTGGACAACACCAGATTTCATCACTCATTGACCTATTTTTTCGGGATTCATGGTAGAAAATAATATTGTTTAGAATAATTCACAACTCAACAACTTTAAAAACAAGAGAGAATAGGGAGGTTTTAAGCCACAACTTGAGCGTCATACGTTATATCCCGTTAATAACGTATTTCGAAAATGAGTTTTTACGCCATCCCACTCTTCCGTTATTTACGTGACAGATGCCAGAAACATGTATAACCTTATAAATGATAACCCTCACTTTGTGATAGTTTAAATAATCATTTACGATTTTTTTTATTTTAACTGCCTTAAATCGTTTTTTAAATGAAACAAATACTACAAAAGATAGGTTAGGTAAAAGACTTGTTGTGACATCTCTTCAATGTCCATATCCTATCCATATTTAAGAAAAAAAGTGATAAGAATGGTGAAAACTATAGACTCAAATCTTCTAAATTTCACATGTATTTATCATAGACTGTGGAGTTCACGATAAAACTTTAATATAAATGTTCTACAGGCGGCACCATGGCGAAATCAATATCCGTTATTAAGGGAACTTTATTTCACCTCTAATAACGTAAAACAATATCGGTTAATAAAGTTTTCCTTATTTTAGCGCTATTGCGCATGCGATCTATAACGTTTAAAGTATATTGGTGTTCAAATAGGTGGCTTAAAACCTCCCTATTAACATAATGAAAGTACAAAATGAGTATAAACTGCGTCCAACATAAAGAAATGTGTACAGGGTGTAACTGTTTTAGTACACAGGGTCGCATTAAGGGTTTTATAAAAATAAATAATCGATTTCACTCTAAGCGTTGCACATGTGTGTGTGAGTGACTCCTTAATACACACCTGTTACAAATTCAGACCGCCTAGTTCTTACCATACAGCCAATACAGATTTGATTACCCGTTGTACACTCTATTTTGTTTACTTTTCTTTATGTTGGACTTAGTATAGTGATTAATTATTAATAAATTTAACAACCTACTAAAACTACTCCCACATAACTAGTCCAATCAACCTGTCCCGGCCCAATGTTAAATTTGACAAAATCCAACCCGAAAACAAAAAATAGGGTCGTACCTGTAGCGAAAAAAATAATGAGTTTCTGTTTCATTAAAGTCGATCCTAGTTGGCGAAATTGCCTAGAAAAAAATCCAAAGTACTCTAAAAGTAAATGAGAAAGTTGTAGATAATAAAAATATCTTTCGATTCATTTTTTATAAGTCTCGATCGAGATGTAACTTATCGAGATATATCGAAAAACCGTCCAAAATCGCATTTTTTTGTTCTTGCTGTAACTTTATCAAATTTAAATAAATGTATTTGATACTTGACAAAAATATAGCTCGTGTCAAGTAGAATAGGTACATATTTCACATTTTAAAAAATATTTATTAGTTTTCGAGATATTTCGATTTTTCAAAAAAAATGCGCTTGGAATTTTGTCATCACTTCATACCTATTGATTGGACTAAACCTGCCTAAAGAAAGGGATATATGTCAATAACGCGCCGCGGTCAGTATAATCCTTACATATTATAAAATGGCTCCAAAAGGGCCAGGTCAATTGCGCGCGAACAAGATATTACCTGCCCCTAATAGCTGGGTTTTCCCAGTATTACGATTGTACACACCAATATTCTATAAATGTACCTTCAATAGAAAATAATACCCACTTATATTGTTCAGAAGAAGTTTACGTGCAATATACTGAAATGGAGACAATGTTAAGTTGCCGCGGAAAAAAAATAATAATTGTCGAAAATTATACCTTTCGTAAAGGCAGAGAAACTGTGTTAGGTGTTACATATCGTTGCACGAATCAACGATGTTCAGCTTCCATTTCTGTGGATAAATCAGAAGAGGTGCTGTTACAAGCAAAAGGCCACCACAATCACGCATATAAAGAAAATTTACACGTTAAGGTAAGTGTTTAATAATTATATTTATTTATATTATACAAGTTAATGTTGTTTTACAGAAATTACAAAACGTAATCAAACAGAAGGCTGTAGAAGACCTATCTCAAAGACCATCTAAGATCATCAATAGTAGGCTTAAAGAAGCTCCCACACAAGTAAATATTACAACACGGGACCTTGATAATATAAGAAAAAGCGTATATCGATCGAGAAGAAACATTTTGCAATCATTAGAAGACGTCCAAGAACCTCTGGAAGAAAGAAAGGAGTCAAAGATAAAAGCTTACAGGTATTCAAGTTTTATTACCCGCTGAAGACAAATGTATTATACGATTTAAGATATTTGAGACGACCTCGAATAGTTCTTATCATGGTTGCTAAAGAATTGGATACATTATTATTAGATACTTTCTAAAACCACAGGTTTGTACGAATTAAATTTTGAACATTTATTTATTTAGTTCAAATTTGCTGTGTATATTTCTACTTTCGTATGTAAATATTTAGGGTTTTTTACAGTCATAAAGAAACTTTTTTCAGACTTAGGACTGGCAAAACAAAAAAAAATTAATTTGTATGTCAATTTATATACTATAGTTCGGGCAATACATATAGTATCCCCAATTTAACAGCTTTAAACAAGGCTACCAAACAAACCTGACCCTTTAAACGTAAGCGGCATCCTTTGTCTCAGTCAACGTGGACTAAGGTGGACTCGACTCCAATAATGCACCATTCTATTGGTTGGATATATATTCAAACGATAAGACGATTGTATATGTTTTTATTTTTTTAATTTATACTCTTTCCACTCTGGCTCCCGAGCTACATATTAAAGTAGAATACTCGACAAAGACTTGAGAGATGGCTGTACTAAAGCGTTTACCGGAACTATACAACCCTGATGTGCTTGTTTACTATGAGAACTGATAAGTTAATAATATTAGATAAAATTTCCAAAAAAAAGGCCAGCAGTCAGTCTCAAATATCTTGAATCGTAATAATACTAACAGTTTGGGAATCTATTTACGTATTGATAACAAGTCCACGAAGCTGGCAGAACACAGTCAGCAGAACAAAACATGACTAGATTCATAATTAAGTGATAATTTAATGCCCTAATGAAAAATTTATTGCTCCTTAAAAAACGCATGTTCTGCTAGCTTTAGATGAAACTAAATTTTAATTTTTTTTATATAATATATAACAATTTACCCCCTTTCGAGTTATATTGTCTATTTATACTTTATATTTTAAATGCAAATATCTCGAAATGAGCTGAATTTATACTATTAAAACAAGTTTACATTTTTTTGTTCAAATTTACAGGGTGTATCATAATGACTTGAAAAAAATTCAAAAAAGGCCAGGAATACAAAAAAAATTGATACTTATCTTCATCCAGTAGAGTGTAGGCGGCGCCCTCTTTATCTAATCTCAAAATTGATAACACGCTTATGATTTACTAACTTAAAAATATAACCATACCAAATTTCAAGTCAATATATTAAATAATAAAGAAATTATTGCAAAAAAACAAAAAATAATTTTTTTCTTCAACACCCTGTATCTTAGTAGTAGATAACATTTGATACAGTGTTATTTAGTAAAATATTAATATTTCGAGGTCCTGAACCTATGATTAAAATATTGACCATTCCTTATGATACATACATAATAATTTACTATGGAAACAGATGAAAAAGTTAATATATTGAATTCCGTAGAATGGGTATATTTTAAAAAATGAGCAATTTGGGAAATTCTATAATTCTGTAATATTTACGACTTAATCCTCAGATCCCGTCTGGCTGAAGGGGCAGCGGACAGTAGCGTGCAACGTCAGTAGCGTATCTGTCAATTGTGCGGGGGTTATTACCCTCGGTAGATTGGTCAATTGCGAGAAAACACCTAAAAAGAAAACTAAATAAAACAATGATTAAATATCTTATTTTCTGATGAAGGTACATTTATAGGATATTGGAGTGTACCCGTGTACCCGTCCCTTTTGGAGCCATTTTATAGATTAAACTGACATATTGACATACTGGGTGACAATGAGACTAGGGCCATGCCTATATCTCCTTCACTTTTCAACCGTTTTGAATAAAATTTGGTACATAGATTTGATACACCATTTTGGATTGACAGACGTATAAAAACAAAATGACCTACTTCCGGTTTTGCCAGAACTGTCACCAACTTCGATTTTTTAAATGGAACACTATATATTTGATATTTTTTTAATTCTATGGCTTAAATTACATACGACAGGCCTTGATCAGGTCAAAATCTAGTCTAATTGACATCAGTAATTCATAGTAATTCTCATTTCATCGATAAGATCAATAACAAATCCTACAGCAGGAATTTAAATTTTCTGAATTCATTTTCAACGAATAAATCGTTTTTTCAAATGGTACCTGCCGAGAGCCACCTTGCCATTCGATATAGAATTTAATTACCAATTTCAACGATATACATGTACTACAAAGTAAAAAAATCGGCTACACTGTCGTATGTAATTTGAGCCTAGAATCAAAAAAATATCAAATATATAGGGTGCTCCATTTAAAAAATAGAAGAAATCGGCCATTTTGTTTTTATGTCTGTCAATCCAAAATTGTGTATCATATCTATATACCAAATTTTATTCAAATTGGTTGAAAAGTGAAGAAGATATAGACATGGCCCTAGTCTCATTGTCACCCGGTATACCCAACTTAGCAGAGCAGCCTATTTTAATGTTGTTAAAAATTAATGAAACACGAAGTAAATAAGTTAACTAATTTATCTGCTCCTATTGAATTATACAATTATTATCTAATTGATTTTATGCAATTAACAATACTAATAACTACAGAGCGTGAGTTATAAACTATAACTCACGTTCCAGAATTCGAATTGTCATAGCAAGAATGTCTAGAATTACACTATAAGGATTGCTCAAGCGGAGGATTCTATCGGCTATTATCACGTGGTTAAACGACGTCAAAGGGTGACCGCGATACATGAAACGTGATTATATTATATCGTTAAAAAACACAAAATTTACAGTATTTGAGCAATCCTATAATAGTATATCAGCCATCAAGTTACCCGGTATTCCGTCACTTATGTCGAATGTGACAATATAATATTTTTCAATAAAGTGAAAATGTGTTCAGATACTGAATCAGAAATGTGCACACCTCCAGATATAAGAGAAGCGGCCAAAATTACAACACTTAATCAAAAATATGAAATAATATATAAAAGTTTCATGGACTGGCGGATTACCAGGAATGTAAATTCATTTTGAGAAAATGTATTGCTGGCATATTTTAATGAATTATCAAGCAAATATAAAGCGTCTTCATTATGGACCTTCTTGATGATGATTATTGCCTACATTACCGCTCATTGAATAATATACTATAAATGCTAATTTAATGTCCTAAATTTGCAAAATTTTAGTTTAATACATGTCACGGTCTATAATAAGTAGATATTAATGATATAATCCCTAATTACCTAATATTATTTAAAGAAGATTGTTAAAATTAAAATATTAGCAAAGTTTTGGGCGCACTCGAACTGCGGAAATTTTGTATTTATTGATTTGAGCAATTTATTATAAAAATAAAAATATTTTGGCTGAGAAGCCAGATGATGAAAAAGCTACTCTATGTTTCCAACCCAAAATATGAGCAGTTAAAACATCATCTACTTGGAGAACTACTAATGCATGCGAGTCATTTCACTCCAAATTTAGGGCCTATTGTCCCTCTCCACACCCAAATATTAATATATTTTTTAAAAATATGCAGACATACACCTACGTAAAAGTTAACCATGTGACTAACGACATTTGCACTTCATAACTAATTCAAGATCAACTTCGAAAATGGAAATCGAAGTCTGAATCCGCCTCTGCCCCCCAGGTACAAAATAATTTGTTGTTCGCAGTTCGGGTGTCGGATTATAGGATCAGATTACCTTGTCCGCAGTTCAGGTGCACCGAAAGTTTTAGTTTAATTCGTGCCTTCATCCAAAACGGTTCGTTGTATCAATTCTTGTTATTCATATCATATTATATGTTTAAAGTAAAGATGCAATTCACGCAAATGTTAAGTGAAAGGGGCAACCCTTTAATCATTTACGAAAAATTCAAGTTTCGTAAATTTCGCGAACTTAAAACTACTGGTGAATGGCTGTGGTGTTGTACAAATAAAAAATGCGTTGCAAAAGTGTATACCATAAGTGAAAATTTGGTCTTTTCAAAACAAAGCGGTGTTCATAATCATGTTTTAAATGAGGATCTTCTGCAAAGACAAAAAGTTAATAATACGGTAAAGCGAAAAGCTGTAGATGAGTTGTCTAAAAGACCATCTAAATTAATTCATCGGGAATTGGCAGAACAAAACGAAACTTTAGACAGTGTAACTCTCAAAGACATACGATACATTCGTAATAATATTACTCACGCCAGATTAAAATTAGCAAAAAAAGTGGCAACTGACAATTTTTCGGAAAAGCCTATAAAGGCGATGGGGCATGTGATAAAATCGAACGGTTTAAGTGAATCAGTTACTGCTAAAGATGTTTTACGAACGAGAAAAAATTTACGTCATGCTAGATCACTTCTTCCAAAATTATCGAAAGATATGGAATTCGAAGACATGCCAAATTGCAGGTAACTTTTAATTTTTATATAATATACCCTTACAATTTACCCCCTTACGAGTGATATCTTTTATAATCAAAGGTAATACCACGAGTCCTCCAAATTTTATCGATTAAATTTTTGGTTTTCACGAAAACGGCTTTATTTGGAAAAACCACGAAAACAAGCTGCGGACTCGTGATTTTATCTCAAATCAGTTTGTTTGAGTGGTTTTGCCTGAAATAAAGGCGTTTGAGTATGGAAACCGAAAATTTGATCTATAAAATTTGACAGGACGAGTGGTATTTTGAAAGATTATTTTTTGAATCATTTTGTGTTAAAAACAGAGAAAGACACTTTACACTCAAAAGTTCGATATTTTCTTATATCTATAACATCCGATCAGATACCTACCCCCTTTCCTTCCACCGACATTCCCTCAGTTCCCGTGTGACTGAAGGGGCAAATGACAGTGGCGCGTAGCGGTCAGAAATGTTTACAGGTAGTGAAATTGTATTGTCAATTGCGCGCGGGTTGCTCTCGGTTCTCGGTAGATCGGTCAATTGCGCGAGAAAAATCTGAATAGAAAGGTGTGTACAATCATAAGACTAGGAAAACCCAGCTATTAGGGGCAGGTACTAATGTCTTGTCCGCGCGCAATTGACCTGTCTCTTTTGGATCTGTTAGGATTAAACTTAAAGCGCTATTTTTACCGTACGAGTTGCATCCCAGGACCATCCGATCTCTTTTATTTTAACAGCAAAACTGATATAATATGTGATAATAACCGACAGCGTTGTCACGTTTACTTAATATTAAATATTGTAATATAATATTATAAATGAAACATATTCTAGTAGAATGTAACATGTACAAGATTCATGAAACTGTTATAATGTTGAATCTAATATAGGTCTAATTTTTGTTCTACAAAAATCACCTATTCATCCGAAAATCGTGGGTAGTTAGGGGTGGTTTTCCAAAAAATTTAATAAATTAACAACAGTTAAATATAACACAAAAAATATGATCATTTCTAGAAATTTTCACATATGAGTGCTTGCGGAGTCTGTGTTCCGTGGTAGAATATTCTATTTCTGTAAATAATACAAATAATTGGTAAATAAATAAATAAGAATTTATTACTTAATATTTTCATCTTACAACATTTAGTCAGACTCAGAATTGGCTTTACTACCACATAACATATTCTGGGAAGCATTTGTGATTTTTAAGTCTTTTTTCAGAATAAATGGTTTTTAATTGATGTTTTTAATACTGTCAGGCCCTCTACGAACAGTTTATCAGGGGTGCAAGGATCAGGCGGGAGGAAGGGAGCTTGCCGGTAGCCAACATATGCTCATAAAAACAATATCGGCACAAATAGGTCATTTATTTTAGCGAGGCAGTGACGCAATTTCTAGTTATTTCTGTTGTCAACGAAATAAACACTAAAGTACTAAGAACAAATACGATTTGAACTTAACGTGCAGATGAAAATAACTGTTAAAGGTTGGCAACACTTCACGACGTTGCCGATGTGATATAGCGAAAATTCTTGATTTATGCAATCAGTGTGGTTACTCACTTAGAGTAATTTCAAATTGTCAAATCCTCCAAAGTGTCAATCTACTGTAACATAGTGGCATATTACAATAAAAATTCCAAAACTACATAACTATTAATTTTTATTTGAATCTTAAAACACTTGTTACTATTGAAAATTCTTTATAGTCGAAGATTTCATTGTTCCATAGACTAGCAGTTCCTTTTTACATCCATGCGAATCTTCAATCAAGTTGATAACACATTATGTGCACTTATAATACTCACATTCAAGCTAGGAAAAAAACTAACTGGCACAATTTTATCTTTAAGTGAACGAAAAAAAATTATACCAGGCAACACCGCAGATTTTTGACGTGTGACGTCACTGCCTCGCTAAAATAAATCACCTTTAAGCAACTAGACAGTGGTGGTGCGTAAATACGTTGTAATCGTGTGTTTCTAGGTTTGCGGTTGGATTATTGTTCTATTTCGGTTTAGTTATGTTCGTAAAGTATAAGTTGTGTTTAGTATACATTTTTAAAAGACAAATAGTTATTTAAGACTATTGGACAATATGAATAAGGAAAGCAAATGTTGTTGGAGAGACGTTGGTCCTAAAAAGAGAATGACATTAAGTACAAGGCGCATTAGTATGAAAACAAGAATGGCTAGGCTATCCAAATATAAGTAAGTAAAAATTTTTGAGATTCAAAAAAATATTTTCAATACTTTTGTGAACCGAAACTAGAATTTTATTGGAAAAGTAAAAAGTTTTTCACGTCGTACGTAAAGTACTAATTTCCGTGTCGATCGCGATTTCAGTATAACCAACTCGTGCTCGACCGAATACCAGGTAGAAAACCAACTCACCAACTCGTGCACAAGGGTTTTAATTCTTAATAATTAAAATATTGCAAAAAATATTGGAAACATTTTCTATCATCTTCATCCAAAAAAATTATTGCGTAGACATACTAAAGGTATATTCATATATATTCAAAATAAAACTACTAAAAAAATATATATACATTTATTCTTTATACGAATATAAAAATTTGTATGCACTGGCTGATGCTTCTGCCCATATATTAGGAAGAAAGCGAGAGTCTTCTGAGATGTAATTTTCCACTAAATAGTCTGGAAAACACTGTTAATCTTTCATCGTTAGGTTTTTCTTCCAATAATTCAAAAACAAAGAATTCACTTGCTAATTCTGCGCCCAAAAACATCATTCAAAAGTAGTATCGCAACCATTTTCCAATATTACTTTGTTTTCATATTCTGATGACAGGCCTAAATTTTGAATTTTTCGCCACCATGCTTGATTTAAATGAAATCGACAGCCTATCACTTTAGAATAAGTCCCAATTAATCCCGTAGCATTATGAATGCTTATTTCAAAGGCAATAACTATTTGATCAGGCTTCAGTTTCAAATTATTTATCTTACATATATCAACTAATTTGCAAAATAATTTTTTATCTCGTAATAAACAGAAAAGAAGTGGAATGTAATGTCCTTTACGCAAAAGATATTTTGTAGAATACGAAAACGTCGGCTAAACCTCGTGCGACAATATTTCCCACTCGTGTGAAAATTGTCACTTTCCGCACTCGTTATGTAATATATACTATTTCTATAACTAATAATGATTTACCACGTTGACTTATTACTTCGCGAATTAATATATCGATTTAACTGCTCTTATAACTTTCAATGACAGAATAAAACTACTAAACTCACTCTTAATAAATTTCCCAAAAAATAAGTATTATTTATATTTCTAGTAAGAAAATTGCAATTTTTCAATAATACCTGTTTAATATCTGATTTAAATTAAGATTGGATACTCAGGTATATTTTTCAAACGGGTACGAGTTGGGCATACGGATTATAGAGAAGGATTAGTGGGCACGAGTTGGGGGCGTGACTGCTATCACAAACTTTCTTTGATTATTCTATTAGCGATGTTCTGTTTTTCAAGAATTTTAGCACAGAGTGGCAACGTTGCAAATACCTTTTTTCGTGGCCGGATGCAATTGGGATGCTACCTTTTCTTGGTCAGGTAAAAGTTAGTTTGTTGGGATGCTATTCGGACGTCGCGATACAAACTCCTAAAGTTTTAGGTGCTATCTACCCCCTAAATTATAATTAATTACATTTAAGTGAAATATATGAGGATAACGGATAGTCTGGTTGGATTATTTTCTGTCATTATTAGAGTAAAGTTTGTTTAAAATGGACGTGTTAGAAGTGTTAAGCGAAAAAGGTAAATCGATGTTAGTTATCGGCGGTTATAAATATACTTTTCAAAAAAGTTTAGTAAATGGAAAAAGGTGGCAGTGTACGAACAGAAATTGCAAAGCATATTTAAAAACTGCCATTGATACGAATACTGCGATAGTGGAATCAATGGTAGAACACAATCATGAACCAAATTCACAAGAAAAAATTAATAGGCAAGTACTAAACAATTTAGCAAAAAAAATGGCAACTGACAATTTATCGGAAAAACCTATAAAAGTGATAAAACATGTGATAAAATCGAACAATTTAAGTGAAACAGTTACGGCTAAAGACGTTTTACTGACGAGAAAAAATTTATGTCATGCTAGATCAGTTCTTCCAAAATTATCGAAAGATTTCAGGTAAATTTTAATTTTTTTTATGAAATAATATACGTCTTACAATTTACCCCCGTACGAGTGATATTATTGGCAATTTGGGGAACATTTGCCTCATCATTTTCAATGGAAAATAAACTATTATAAAATTAAAAAAATATGTATTAAGGTAAGGTTTCGACAAAAGTCGTTTTCAAAGTGAATTTTATCTCAAATTTTGGTCGCATTTTCCATAACTTTGAGGAAAAATAAATTTCTAGCGTAAAATTTCGATATGACTTTAGAAAACCATGTGTAAAACTTTTACGTTTAGCAAAAATTTTTTGGTGAACGTTAGAAAATTCCAAAAACAGAGTTCGCTAAAATTCCCGTGTGGCTGAAAAGGCTATTTTATAATTCAGAAATGAGGCTTACCACTAGGTCGGAAATTCTAAATGAATTTAAGCAGAAACGATAAAGAAGGGGATTTAGTGTTTCTAGGCAAAAATATTCAAGATATAATTACTCGTTTCCAGAGAAATTGCAATTTAAAGAATAATTAGTATTAAATCTCCCGGGTAAATCTCATGCGATTAATTTCGTCGTTGTTGTCATTTCTGGGTTAAAATCTCTTAGCACGTGCTTACACTAGTCACCAGTTCGACGTAAGTATGTTACAAGAAGTGTTGATTCTTCTTCTTATGACGCCCTCTCCTTTCGAAGGTTGGCGATTGTTAACATTGTTCTGGACACAGCAGCTCGAAAGATTCAATGGAAGTGCACCCAAACCATCTTCTGAGGTCTTTCAACCAGGAGTTCTGACTTCTACCAATAGATCTTTTCCCTTGAATCTTTCCTTCAATTATTAGTCTCAGCAGTTCATACTTGTTGACTCTCATAAGTGGCCTATGTATGTAGTTTTTCTTTCTTTAATGAGGGCCATTCTTTCGGCGTCATAATTCGTTGGACCCATGAGATGCGGAGTATACGGCGATATAAGTACATTTCAAACGCCTTAATTTTCTTTTCAGTTGCAGGGTCCAGGGTCCAGCATTCACATCCGTACAGCAACACACTGAAGACATAACATCTAATCAAGTGTTGATTACTTATTTGCTATTGTCGAATGTGAAATTCTGGATTGCTGTTTGCTGTGTAATTTTTTTATTTATTGACTATTTGTGTGATTTTAGTGTAATTATTTGTTTAAATTTAAAGATAAACCAGGTATGAACAAAAACTTAACTCACAGTATATCGGAATAACAGAAATAAATGAGGTTATATTTATATCCAAATGTCACGGCCGTCGGCTGATTCAGGTCAGTGTCTGGTTGGTTCTTAATCCATGTTGTACTTTCTACAAAAAGTTCCGAGAAAGAGATTAGTAAATAATTTTATAATTTTACTTTAAAGGTTTAGCTTTTGTGTTTCAAAAGCTTCGACTTGAAACGTACTTAACAGTTTTTAATTTTTTTAATCCTTTAATTATAATACTTATAATTGTACACATTAATAGGGTACAATGGACATTATTTTTTATCTCTGATACATATTAAATTAATAAGAACATTTTTAGCATTATTTTATAAGCTTTCTTTGGTTTTTTGCTTACAAATATAGATTCAGAGTTTAACATCATGTAACGCTACCTTTTTCGGAAATCCATAAACATGATTAATAGTCGTATGTTTCTGTTAAAAGAAGTCTAGTGTTAGCTACGACTACTCTTGAAGTATCTATTTCGCTCTTTCTATTAATTAGAAAAAGATAATACCAACGGGAAAAAACTATAGAAATGTGGCAACTGGAACTATTTCATTGGTCCACGTCATAAATTTAAATTTAATTTCCCAAGCCCCCTTTAATAATGAAGCGGAAACATTTTGGAAATCTATTCTACTGGTCATACAGTTTCATATGGGCCAATAAAAAATTTTAATACTAAGCCTCATTGGACATTCAATTTTGGGTGCATAACGTAAGAACGATAACGATATCGTATTTTTCTATTCACACTGCATACGCCTGTAAACTTTCTGTAACTCGCAAAAAATTGCCTCCAGTCTCAATCAGCTCAAACAATATCTTGTATCTGGAGAACAATATTCTAATATCTCGTATATAACAGTATTTATGTGTAGTAATGTATGGTAGTTTTGAGGTTATAGTGTGTCCTAGGTTCTTGTGGACATTTTTAAGCAACAGTCTTTTGTCTTCCCTGTAAAGTTGTAAAGCTTTTAAAAAGTAATTAAATATAGTAATTAGGAATAACATTTAACAGTCTGGCAACAGCGGTCATATTGTTTAATCCTCAAAGTTTAAATCGGCGGCTTAATTTTGGGCACCAAACCGACCCATGTATACCTGCTCCTCTAAGAGGGTTCGATAATCTGGGTAAACCTGAACTGAGCACCGTCCCTTGAAGGCAATGAAAGTAGATACGTTAGTTAAAATCGATTTTATTTGGAAGAGTGCATTGGCAACTAATGTTTTTTAATAGCAATAGGTACAATCAAATTGTGGGATATTCCTTATGCGAATATTGGTGTGTTCTTGTAAATTAAGTTCAGTTATTGATTTTAATTTAGTAAGATAGTTCGCTCTTAAATCAAAATTTTAACTTTCTACCGATTTGAGCCATGGAAAATATGGATATTTCCACAGTGCCATGTAAGACGGGAAACGGCGTGTTACTTATTATTAACAAGTTTAAGTTTTCGCGGCATAAAACTTTAAAAAGTGGGGAAAACTTTTGGCGATGCGCAAAAAAAAATATTAAGTGTCCTGCAAAGGTGTTTACGATTGGTTCAGAAAATTTAATCACTAGGAGTTCGCTAATACACAATCATGAATCGGAGAAGAAGAAATTAAACCGGATTCCAAAAAAGTGAGTTTTGTGCATTTAATAAATCGATTTTTAATCTGAAATAATATCTCATCCCAGTTGCCA
Source organism: Crepidodera aurea (assembly GCA_949320105.2). Taxonomy (NCBI): domain Eukaryota; kingdom Metazoa; phylum Arthropoda; class Insecta; order Coleoptera; family Chrysomelidae; genus Crepidodera; species Crepidodera aurea. The sequence goes on along the minus strand of OX439475.1, from coordinate 25,310,825 downwards.
GAGCCACATTTAGATCAAAATTTCTCAAAAAATGTGATATCGCTGAAACTAGCCTCTTAGATACTTTAAAGGGTGTAGAAAACGATAAAAAAAATCTTTGATGCTCTAAAGTGTATGATAAGTTCTCACTTTCGAAAAAAAAATCGAAAATTTGGTTTTTGCGTTATATGTCGAAAACTAAGAAATGTTGAAAAACTAATAGCACCACGTGAAAGAAAGAAAATGAATGCTGTAAAAAAATATGATTTTAAAACATTTATTAAACAGAGACAATAATGAGTAAACCAGTAAGGAATTTTAATTTATTAGATTCGACATCCTAAGACCGGTTTCTGTCTTTCGACTTCATCAGTTAGGCTTTTCGAATCCAATAAATAAAATTCCAAACTCGTACAAGTCAATAGCTATATCCGCTATAAGATAACATTTTTAGATGTGCTACCATCTATGGTAAGAAGAGAGTATTGACATTAAATTTTGACTGAATCTAGTCAAGATGTCACTCTCTTCTTTTTTATCCCTTTCAGAGATTAATACAAAGTGAGTAAACCAGTAAGGAATTTTAATTTATTAGATTCGACATCCTAAGACCGGTTTCTGTCTTTCGACTTCATCAGTTAGGCTTTTCGAATCCAATAAATGAAATTCCAAACTCGTACAAGTCAATAGCTATATCCGCTATAAGATAACATTTTTAGATGTTCTACCATCTATGGTAAGAAGAGAGTATTGACATTAAATTTTGACTGAATCTAGTCAAGATGTCACTCTCTTCTTTTTTATCCCTTTCAGAGATTAATACAAAGTGAGCTATTGACTTGTACGAGTTTGGAATTTTATTTATTGGATTCGAAAAGCCTAACTGATGAAGTCGAAAGACAGAAACCGGTCTTAGGATGTCGAATCTAATAAATTAAAATTCCTTACTGGTTAACTCACTTTGTATTAATCTCTGAAAGGGATAAAAAAGAAGAGAGTGACATCTTGACTAGATTCAGTCAAAATTTAATGTCAATACTCTCTTCTTACCATAGATGGTAGCACATCTAAAAAGAGACAATAATGTTCATCATTTGAATTATTTTTACATCAAAAGTAAAAGTATAATGATGATAAATGTACAACGATTTTTTTTGTTATACCTCGATTAATATATATCTTCAATTTTATAAAAATCAATGAGAATTTTAGAAATAACTTCTGGTCAAACTTTCTATGAGAACAAAAATTAAAAACTAATGGCTTCCTTAGAAAGCTTAAAGTTATCTCTTTAAAATGCTCTACGAATTCACTTTCTTATTTTTAATAATTTTTTATAATAATAAAAAAATATTTTTTTAAATAATAATAATAATAGTAACAGCATTTATTGACCACTATATACATATATAACATACGTTTGTATGTCCAATATTCCTTAGTAAATTTTAGTTATTACAATTAAAAAGAACAAATATTGATTACAAATGTCCGCAAAAACGGAAAAAAATCTGGAATAAGGAATTGCACAGTATCACTAGTTTAAGAGTTAACATTTAAAAAACAACTAACATATAAAAACAACAGGCAAGAATTACAGCATTACTTAAAAATTTCCCAAGAGTGTAAAAACAGTGCTCTATTAAAAAGTTTTTAATAAAAGTATAAAACGACCTATTATTTGATATTCTAAAATGATATAAATTAGTCAAATTTCCCGCTCTTTCACGTGTTGCTATTAGTTTTTCGACATTTTTTTTATTTTGCTAGATATAACGCAAAAACCAAATTTTCGATTTTGTTTTCGTTATTGTGAACTTATCATACACTTTAGAACAGCAAAGATTTTTTTATCGTTTTCTACTCCCAAAAAAGTACCTAAGAGTCTAGTTTCAGCGACATCACATTTTATGAGAGGTCAAAGTGTCTGACAACTGTGCTAACTGACCAACTTAAAAATGACTTCCATTATACTATCAGGTAACCTTGGTGTGCCCAAAATTCACAAGCAATTTTAAACAGTCAGGTGACTTGGTGCCCAAATTTCATCCGTCCGTTTATACCAGGGGAGTCAAACTCAAAGGCTAACTTGGGCCAAACAGTAACTATTAATTTATTTTGAATATACATTTAAGGTAGTACTCTCGATACCACAATAGTCAAATGTGCGCTCTGTTATTTGACTACTGCAGTATTTATATTTGGCAACACCGCGTAAAAGGATAACAGTAACTGTTTGTGCTGTCAAATGCATATGGGTTTGACATTAGTTTAAATACGATAACGAGCATGTTTTAATTTACTAGAGCTTCGTATGAAAAAAAATACTTGTAAGTTAATGTACTACTCGAATCATCAATTTTATATAACTTATCTTAATAAATAAGGGGTTTCTTCAACTGGGGAAGGAACTATCAGTTCGGAAAATTATTTCGCTGGTATCTTCTTGTTCAGCTCATTATCTTATTATAAAAGATCTGCTTTTTACTCAAATACTCTTGAATTTCCCGTTTACTGGTTTTGCTATTTAGCGCTTTATTTAATTGACCGCTATGATAGCTTGCATTGCCTATCTAAATAGTTTTCAAACCAATCTTCAAAGAGTTCTGCTGTTGTATCCTGGTGCTGACAACAATAAAGCGTTTGCATTTCCTACCCTTATATTGTATGTAATATTGTAGTTTAGTTGTTTAATAAACAGATTATTCACTTTCTTATCGAAGATAAAAACTGAATACATACCTGCCTACTATTTTCTGTTTACAATCACAAATTATAGACCCTTACCCCATAATCCTATTGCTGTACTTAGAAAGTCAACCAAATATCTTCAAACGAACTATACGACACGTTAGTTAAAATTGATTTTATTGTAAGAGTGCATTGGCAACTAATGTTTTTTTTTATAAATATTTAGGTCAGGTTAGTTAATCAAAAATAGAAAATTTACAATAAAATTAATAATCCATTCATAATCCCAAACATTTTTGTACAACTCTGATTCAAATTAACAAGAATAACATCCGATACGTATTAAGTCATAACGTGTTCAATTCAGGTATCTAGGAGGGGTCCAATAGTTTACCTGAGGGTAATAAAGTGCTGAGTTCATGCCCGTCCGGTTATCTATAATGGCGCGGCCCTAAATTAGTCCCCACTCAGGTACTAAAGGATAATCCTACCCTACTCCGGCAAGGTATTATAATATTCGGGAATTTAAGTTGAATTTAGTATACACGGAACCTTCTTTCTGTATTAATATACGTATATACTTGCGAAAAAGACATTATGGAAAGCTTTGTAACTTTGAGTGAACGTGGAAAACCAGCTCTAATAGTAGAATCTGCAAAATTTACCATACACAAACAATTAAAAAGTGGCGAAATACGTTGGCGCTGTTCGAATAGCTCCTGTAAGGCGAAAGTTTATACTATGGGTTCAGAAAATGTAATAACGCGCAGTGATATAGAACATAGTCATGAAACAAATTTGAAAAAACTAAACAGGCAGATAGTAAGTGCTAGTGTTAAACAGAAAGCATCCGATGACATTTGTGAGACTCCTTCTAAAATAATACACTCAGCTTTAAACGAAAATACCGGTCAATTTAGTACCATCACTGCCAAAGACATTCAATATATTCGCAACACTCTGTATAACCACAGACGAAAAACTCAGCGGCCCAATTATCTTCAGACAAAAAAGTAAGCATACGCTTCAAAAAATACTCATAAAAAATTAATTATATAACTAATTTTACGGGGACTAATCCGTGTATCTCTTTTTTTGTACCTGCTCTTCTCAAGTATTTAGGAGTAATTTTAATCCTGGGGACGGATTTATGTACGTCCGTGGAGTGAGACCATCAATCGTAACATTTAAACTACAAATTGATCTAAAATTAACTATTGATTGAAACTTTATTTGGACTAGATAATGCAGGTGCTCGTTTGTCATCTTCTTAGTAGGGTACGATTATTTACTTAAAATTGCAAAAGAAACCTCCTTCGCCTCCTCCCTAGATCCGTCACTGCATCACGTGCAAAATCTCGTGACTGTGGCTCCAACGGTTGCTGAGATATGTAACAAAAATCCAAGCTGTGATGCCACATCTTCGCTAAAAATTTTTGAGGCCGTCCTGTCCAATAAGCAACGCTATGCACACACTGGCGGATCTGAGGGGAGGGGGGCATCCCTCCTAGAGTTCTGAATAGTTGATATTGGTTCAACAACTAGAGTCTGGATATGCCAGTAAACCTTTTGATTGGTTTTCAACAAGAAGAAAACACACGTTATACAAACCAAAATTATTCGTTGTATTGAATATTTTCTCAAAGACTCAAACATCCCAAATTTGTATCACTTAATCACTTTGGTTTCAAATTTCCATTTACTGATGGCCCCCCCTGAAAAACTCCCTAGATCCGCCACTGTATGCACAGGCGTTCCTACAATCTATTTGTGGTTTTATTTATGAATGAAAATTTTAAGTAACTAACGATTCCAATAAAAAATCATTTGTTAAAGTTAAAGTGATTTTTCCTAAGCTGCATATTTGCTCAATTTTTCTAAATCGTCTTTGGTATAAAAATATTCAACATTTTAAAACTCAACCGTGTACGAATATGTTTTATGTATATTGTTGATCAAATAATTTTTCCATATTATTAAGTTATTCAAATTGTACCCATTACTTCTTACCTTGCGTACGGCGCTGTGTATTGACGTTGAAGTTCGGGACTCGTCGTTTGTCGGTCGATTCGTCTGACAGCTGCATTTAGTCTTGTGTATTGCAGTGTTTTGATGTGATGGTTGCTTTGTTATTTACATAACCTAACAAAAAGTTATTGTATCTAGTTTTAGTTAATTTTTTAAAATTAACGAATTGTCGAATAGGTATTAGTGAAGTATGAAAAATAGTTAAAATAATTTAATTTATAATATGAGCTTCTTTGAAACTTTTGTTGAAAATTTGAGGCCTGAGTTAATAGAAGAGGACTCAGTGGACATACTGTCGGCAAAATCAAGAAAAATCTATGAACTACAATACGAAAATTTCATTAAGTGGTGTAGCCAGAAAAATGAACACAATATCACGGAAAATGTGTTAATGGATTATTTTCTAGAAAAATCAACATACGTTAAAGCTTCTACCCTTTGGTCTCTTTATTCTATGTTAAAATCTGAACTAGTGATTAGAAATAATATTGATATAAGTAAGTTCACGAATTTGTTAACTTATGTTAAAAGCAAAAATCGTGGTTACGTACCAGTAACATCAAAGACATTAACAGCAGAACAGGTTGCTCAGTTCTTATCTGAAGCTCCAGATGATGAATTTTTGATGGTCAAAGTAAGTACCAAGTACAAACCCACAAAAGTATTTTACCAGAGATACTTTGTATTTACCAACTTTGTATTATAGGTTGCACTTGTTCTGGGTATAGCAGGGGCATGCAGAATAGATGAATTAGTGAATTTGTCTATAAATGATGTTACAGATTTGGGTACATCAATATTATTTACTATAAAGAAGAATGAAACCAAAATTGACAGGAGGTTTATTGTAACTAATTCTGAAGAAAATTCAGTTGATTTTGTAAAATTGTGTAAAAAATATATGTCATTACGAAAAGCAGAAACTAAACATTCACGCTTTTTCGTAACATATAGAAATAATGAATGCACTGTGCAAACTGTTGGAAAAAATACAATTGGAAAAATGCCCCAAAGAATAGCTTCTTTCTTGAAACTTCCAGAGGAAACTTTATATACAGGCCAATGCTTTAGACGTACCTCTGCATCTTCGCTAGCTAAGACAGGAGTAAATATAAATTTTTGGAAGCGTCTTGATAGATGGAAGTCCAGAAATGTGGTTGATGGGTATGTCAAAGTTTCATACATAACAAATCGGGGGGGTAATCACTGATCGAAATTTGTAAGAAAATGTTCCTCTTGAGTTTGTACGAAATCCTTCTATAATTTCATTCAGGAGTGAGGTGCAAAATATTGCAGGAATTCCAAGCAACATTAAATAACAAAATCGTACATAACATCTTAAATTTTAATGGCGATTTCAAAATTTATTGTAAAAAAAGGGATACGGAAAATATTATTATTATTTATTCATTATTTGATATATTACATAGACTCATTTAAAATGAAAATAAAATAAAACAGGCACCAAATAATGTATAATCAAATTTTTGTGAATGAATCCTACCTTGTCAGAAAATAATACTGATTATATATATTTTCCGGTCATTATTTTATGTTGAGTTTTTATTAGGATGTTACATTTTTTATTCTACTGAATAATAGAATTAGAACATATTAAACACATATTATTAAATAATATTCGTTTATTAATAAAGCTTTGAAATGAGTTCCTTGAGTGTGTACAAAATATTTCTCTACCGGTTATCCCCCTGTAATAACTTTGTTTAAAATAAATAACTTCAAACGCATAAGTAGCTATGTAGCATTAATAAAACGGCCTATATCTAAAATGTTTTCAATTTTTAATGGAGAAACAAACCTGTTTGGTTTAGGTACAATAATACAATTATAATTTGGTTACATAATAAGCACAATATTGAAATATTTGTATTTAATATTAATAATTCGGAATTTACAATTGAAAATGACAAAAATATTACAGTTTCTTAATGTATTAATACACAATAGTCTATAGAAAGTAAACTACAAATAGATATCTAAATTTTCAAACAAACCACTCAATGAGTTTTAAACAAGAAATAAATCTTTTTCTCTGCAGATCAAAATAATTTGTTTAAATGACAATATTTTAAAAGATGAGTTACTTAATAGTTTTTAAACTAATTAACAAAAAATAATAAAATAAACAGGAACAATAGACCACAGCCTTCTTCTAACAAAATTAGGATATGCAAGTTCAATTTACAAACGATTTTTCAAATAAAAAAACCCTTAAATATTTACATTTAAATACAAACCATTTTAATGAAATCCTTGATGCGAATGTTTTACTTAAATATAATTAATTATATATTGGAGAAACATCTAGACCTTTTCAAATAAGACGTAAAGAGCATCAACTGTATATTAGAAAAAAATAATCCGAAAAATAAAAAAATATGTGAACCTGTTTGCGATTTCAGCTATAACGTTTAGTGTAGTTCTTTAACTATTAAAAGAACCTTACAATTATAAACATAAATTCATTTCGGAAGCTCATAGTGGTTTGTATTTTAATTTCTCTCTCTTTCCACTGGATTAAAACCACTTAGTTGTTAAAAAAGTTTTTTTATTGACGTTTCGGCTTTCCAGATCGAAAGCCGTTATCAAAATGACATAAAATAAATAAATTTACTAGAAACAGAACACTTGATAATCTTGCAAAAATATGACATCAACATAGTATACATAGAATAAGATTTTGAGATTGAAGATGTCAAAATCTGTTTCAATCATATTTTTGTGACGTTTCTGGGAACGAATTTTTTTTGAAAGGATAGCGCATTTGCATATTATAAGAGAATTTATACTTCGTCATAAATGAAGTTTTCTTATTAATATTATCATAAGAAAAAACCAGATAAAAACTTATGATACTATCCCGATATAGAGGGTATCCTTTTTGCAATTAACTCTTTTTGTAAAATAGGTATCCAAATTTTTGAAATATCAACCGAACAATTAGAAACACATTCGTTATTATTTAAGCATATCAATGCTGCTTCTTTAACTTTGCGGTTATAATTATTCGGTTCTTTTAATAATCTAGTTGAAGAATTCCATTGTATTTTATGACCAAAATCCCATGCATGTTCACATATTTTGGATTTAAAATTGGAATTAAAATACAAATAGATATCTAAATTTTAATTCAAACCACTCAATTTGTGTTAAACGAGGTATTGTCAAATCTCTTTCCGATAGAGCAAAAACAATTTGTTCAAATGACAATATCTTAAATAATGAATTATCACTTGTTAAATCTGTCTTGATTAAGAACAACTACCCAAGTAAATTTATAAATCGTGAACTTTACCGAGACATCAAAACTAAAGATCAAAATTTAAACCCCCCAATAATTCTTTCAAATATAGTAAAAATCCCTTATATTCCAAAATTATCCGAAAAAATTAGAAGGATTGGCAATAAATTTAATTTAAAAACAGTTTTTCAAACTAATAATACATTAAAATCTTTAATAGTAAATACAAAACCTTTTAATGAAATTCAAAGCACAAAAAATTGTATTTACAAAATTCCATGCGAATGTAATAAATTTTATATAGGAGAAACATCTAGACCTTTTCATATTAGACTTAATGAACACCAATCGTACATTAAAAATAAACAATTCGAAAAATCCAAAATATGTGAACATGCATGGGATTTTGGTCATAAAATACAATGGAATTCTTCAACTAGATTATTAAAAGAACCGAATAATTATAACCGCAAAGTTAAAGAAGCAGCATTGATATGCTTAAATAATAACGAATGTGTTTCTAATTGTTCGGTTGATATTTCAAAAATTTGGATACCTATTTTACAAAAAGAGTTAATTGCAAAAAGGATACCCTCTATATCGGGATAGTATCATAAGTTTTTATCTGGTTTTTTCTTATGATAATATTAATAAGAAAACTTCATTTATGACGAAGTATAAATTCTCTTATAATATGCAAATGCGCTATCCTTTCAAAAAAAATTCGTTCCCAGAAACGTCACAAAAATATGATTGAAACAGATTTTGACATCTTCAATCTCAAAATCTTATTCTATGTATACTATGTTGATGTCATATTTTTGCAAGATTATCAAGTGTTCTGTTTCTAGTAAATTTATTTATTTTATGTCATTTTGATAACGGCTTTCGATCTGGAAAGCCGAAACGTCAATAAAAAAACTTTTTTAGTGGTTTTAATCCAGTGGAAAGAGAGAAATTATAAACATAAAGTTAAACAAATGGCATTGACGTGTTTCTAATTGTTCGGTCGTTATTTCCCAAATATTCCTGCTTGGAAACAGACAAATTTCTTCTTAAATGCCAAAATACATTTTGAAATAAAAATGCCTTTAGTAGAGACAGAGAATTGAAATTCTTATTTTGATTGGACGTGGAGATAAAGAAAAAAGAGAAGTTGAGTATTGGTTCGGCTACTTATTGTTAAATTAAAGTTCTTTTACTATCTCCACATCCAAGAATAATAAGAATTTCAATTCTTCGTCTTTCTGTTAAATGCTTTTTTATTTTAAAATGTTTTATTTGTATTTAATAAATATAGCTTATTTATTTTAGTGAGGCAGGTCAAAAATCTGCTATGTTGCCAGGTAGAATTTTTTTTCGTTCATTTAAAGATAAAATTATGACAGTTACTTTTTCCTAGCTTGAATATAAGTATTATAAGTTTATCTAATGTGTTATCAACTTGATTGAAGATTGGAATGGATGTAAAAAAGAACTGCTAGTTTATGGAACAATGAAATCTTGAGTATAAAGAATTTTCAATAGCAAGAAGTGTTTTAAGATTCAAATAAAAATTATTAGTCATGTAGTTTTGGAATTTTTATTGTAATATGCCACTATGTCAGTACATTGACACTTTAGAGGTCAATTTGTAACTACTCTAAGTGAGTAGCCACATTGATTGCATAAATCAAGAATTTTCGCTATATCACATCGGCAACGTCGTGAAGTGTTGCCAACCTTTAACAGTTAATGTCCCCAGCACGTTAAGTTTAAATCGTATTTGCTCTTAGTTCTTTAGTGTTTATTCCGTTGACAACAGAAATAACTAGAAATTGCGTCACTGCATCGCTAAAATAAATGACCTATAAACAACTGTCTTTCCTAGCAAGAAATGACAAAACTACTTTAATATTTTTACCACCCTGTAGACCATAAATATTGAGAATAATACTTTGTTGGAAAGAGAAATAAAAGCCATAAGAGGTACGAAACGTTATATATTGCTATTAAAAAAATCGGATGTGGTCAAGCACATGACTTTACCATACTTTAACGGCCATACGGGCTCATAATCCAATTACTCGTACATATTTAAGGCAGGCCATGCCTGGCAAGAGCGTACAATTGTCTCCATGAAACAAAACACTTCTACTGCGCTTGCGCTATTATGCAACTATATTATTCCATATTTTATTTTTAACTCGCTTATAATACAAAATTTAAAAAAAGTTTTTAAACAAAATTTATAGTAAATTTAATTTAAAATAAATTTTTTCTCTTAATATTTTTACATAAACTTAATAGAAACGATAAAAATTGCGAAAATCTGAAAATTCTCAAGAGTAAACCCCCACTTCCGGTTGTCCGATTTTGCCCAAAATCTAATCAGCTCATTAGCATGTTGTAAAAATGCTAAATATAAAATTTGTTTAGGAAATTTCGATCGCAGTTGGAGTTAGAGCGCACACAAATTTTTCCGGACTACATACTCCATACATACATTTTCTGAAAATGGTCTTAAATGACTGAAAATAAAAATAAGCCTGTCTCAGGATATTTGCAACGAATCTATGTTTAAATTAAATTATCCCGATTTTGGTCTGAAAACAAAACTGTGACAACTATCTAGTCCTATAACACGAGTACGAACTACACTTGAAAAGCATTGATTTTACAGCGTGCGATAAATCCAGGACGCAGGCGCATGAAATGGTTTCACATGCTACTTTGAACCAGATTAGGGATTAGGTATAGTCGGCACAGACTTTGGTTGGGTCTCGCAAAATTAGTTAGTCATAAAATTGCAGATGTCGAGAGAAACTCATAAATAAATATACCGATTAGAAGAAAGCAGGGGCGAACTTACCTAAATAAAGTTGTGTTCATACTTTTTTAATTTAGTTGACAAATTTGACTGTTATTAATTTGAAGTTTTTTAAAATTTATATATTGTTTGTTCCTTGTTATATTGTTATATTTTATTTTCGATACACCACCCAACATTTAATGAATATATATAATATACAAAAACTGCCAGCGGTCCAGTGTTAATGTCCATTAAGAAAAACCCGTGTCTGCGGGTGAGACAGGAAAAAAATGGACGTTAACATTGGTAGTGTACGGAACATCCACTACGCAATTGAACAATTTTCTAAAATTACATAATACTTATATAATAAACACTTATAATGCAGTAACCAGAGAATTAAAAATAAATAGTGAATGTTAGAGAAAAAATGTAAGGACAATTTTTGTAGATTATTAAATGGTCTACAATTTTTGTCTAAGCTATTTTTCTCATAAAACTAACCGTTTCGCTAAAAAATCAAAGAATATGCTTTTGTTTATTCAAATAATTTTTGTAATAAATTGTGCATTTCAACCTATCTCTACTACTACTTTAATGTTAAAAAACCAAAAGTCCGCTCCTGTTTTCTAGTTCAGGTCGATGAATAGTTTTTTACAATGTTGCCATTTTACAGAAATGAAGTAAATTTTTTAACCGAAGTCTATGCCGACTATAACTAAACATTTCTTACTCGAACGAACTGAAATAGGCTATAACGCTGTTTCTAGGCAACGGTTATTATTTGTTTGATAATTCTCTCGTTTTTATGTTATTATTTTTAATACAAAACTTTTTATTTTCATTATAATTGTTTAATTCAATTGGAAATAAAAATACTGCTAAAAGTGATGAGCCTAGAAGAATGTGTTGCCGAATCACTGGATCTTTATAAATCATCGATATTATTAATACAATAAAAGATATATCTAAGTACCTAAAACTACCTACATTTTTAAATCAAAATCAAACCATTATGTCCCGGAGAAATCTAAAATTCTGGATTTTGAAGATTTTAATAAGTTTCTGAACCCAGCGCCAGACCAAATTTATGTATTAACTAAGAACACTCCCCACCTTGGTGAATCTGGAAATCGTTGCTCATATCCCAGAAATTTTTTCAGTGAAAACCGTCTATTACAAAAAAAAAGTCTCATTTATTGTAATTCCGGAAAGCCAATGATTTCCTTCTACATTAAAAAATAGGAACCTACACAATCGAAAAAATAATGACTTTCCCGTATTCTTATACAGATTCATCCCCAAAGTACGCACCACATGGGAAACTTTTTTATTAATGGTTTTTCGACAAAAAGTTATTCTTGATAAAAGTTTGTGCATCCCCTAAATCTAAACATGCACCAACAAAATATAGTAAAACACTCGTAATATACGAGGAGCCTTCAAAAATTTGATTTTGAGACAAGAGTAAAGTACTCTTATTTTGAAAAATCTCAGGAAATCTTATTTAGAAAAGTTGTTCAGCATTAAAAAATACATCTAGGTTTGAAGTTTTTTTTTAATTGCTAAAACGATAAATATACAACATCCTGTATACAACGGTTTATTTAAAAAGCTTGTAATATTACAAATTACACAACTATTGTGTTAACCAGTTATTTTTATTTTTTGTTAACACCAAAAATTGCTAAAAAATTATACGGTATTGTAACATGAACTTAATATTCAATAAAATCAAAACATCAAAATAAAATAAGTACTTCGGCACACTCATTGATTTCTGGAGATTTCATTTTAAAATAAGGGTACTTTACTCTTGTCTCAAAATCAAATTTCGTATTTTACGATTGTGCGCATCCGAATTCTGCCACAGATGAACATTTTACCTGCCAGGACGACCGTTAAGTTTAAACCGTATTAGAAGTTATAAATAATTTATATTAGTAATTTCTAATATATATTTTCAAAAATTGATGGGATTCTTGGTATATTTTGATGACTGCTCGGTTTTAATATTTAGGGTAAGATTAAGAAGGGGAAAGTGGTTAGTTGTTTCTTAATCAAACAGTTTATTATCTACCTTACTTGTGTTAAAATGGATAACAGAGCATCTACCATGTGTAGTGAAAGAGGAAATAAATTAATTGTGTTAAATAATTTTAAGTTTTCCAAAGCTAACACTAGCAAATGTGGAAAAATTCGATGGAAATGCTGTAATGCTAAATGTACAGCTAGAGTGTACTCCCACGTTTCCGATGAAGACATAATAGTAGAGGTCAAAGGAGAACACAATCATGGTGTTTATATGTAAGTACCACAAATAGTAAACAATATCATCAATTTCTTGATAATCTATTAATCGGATCCCCCTCATGATTTAGCAACATACTAATCTCTAAAACTGTAATCCGTGGCAGAGTTCGGACAACAATTTTTCGTTACCTAAAGTGTATGTCAGAATTCGGAAACTCCGATTTTGTTGGTGCATGTTTAGTGTTAGATGACGCACAAACTTTTATCAAGAATAACTTTTTGTCGAAAAAACGTTAATAAAAAAGATTCCCATGGTGCGTACTTTGGGGATGACACTGTATACTACCTGATTAGCTAAAAAATAACAATTTTCATGAAATCGTTTGTTTTTTGAATGCCTCGTTTTCCAAGATTGGCAACTCTTCATCCGGTTCATGCTGCCTCCCTCATAAAGTTGTAGAATTCAAACGTTCTTCGATACAAATGAAACAGCGCACATTGTCATTATTACTACCCATCCTATACTCCGAATAAAAGAGGAATTCAGTAAAAGTGGGGATATAACGTCACATTTCACAGGCGTACTTTGCAAAATAAAAATAAACCAATAAATAACACGGAGGATTATATGTTGTTAATGGGATTAAACATTGATTAATCTTGACTCGAGGTAACTTTTTTAATTTTTGACCAATCCGGGTCAGCAAAATGGCAAACTCTTTCTTGAGGACACTGCTACATGATGTATTAAGGGGATGATGGTTTTCGCGAAAACGGACAAATGGCGATCGAATTTCGGATTTTGCAAATTTTATTTTTCGATTTTCGCAACGAAAGAGTTAAGTGGGGAAAATTTTTTATTCGCCATCGGTTGCGGAATTTTGGGGGTGAAAGCATTTTGCACTGTACAAGAGCAAGCGATAGGGTTAGTGACTTCGTGCTAGGCTCGTTTTCAAGAGCAATCAGTTCTCTTTCATTTTTTTTTAGCACAAAGCTATATCTATATCAAGGACTGGAGGTGTGCGTGATATATTTATAAAAACGAGTGCGCTCGCTGAGCCGCCGTAAAATTAGATACCGGGAGCTAAGCTAAGCGCAACCTTTCATCTCTCTTCTCTCTGACAACTACTATTTCGAAGAAAGTCTCGAAGTCAATTTCTTCCTTGCGAAAAATGCGAATGCGGCTGTAGGTGTGTTCTAGCCGCGGCGAAAATTCGTTTACTTTCAAATCGCAATATCTCGAGAACCGCTAGACCGATTTAGACGCGAGAATTTTTTCTTATATACAGAAGTCGTTTCAATCCGAATAAAACTCAGCGAGTTACGTGCGAAAAACCGATTTTCCTTATCTTTACATGCTAATTTACCACACCTCCCTTAGCTTTCATATAGTGATCACGTGAAAGAGGGACCTCGAATCTATGAAATCACAAACAAATTTTTTTCGAAAAGAGCGACTTCATTTTCAAAACCAGATCTACTCCACTATGCATTAAAATTTTCATTTTAACTACAAACATTGAAGGATGAGGTAAAAATAAAATGTCTACCTTTTAAACCTGTACTACTTCTACAAATTAAATTACTGCACTCCTTTCTTCTCTAAAATATAGTTTCGAGAACAATATTCGTCGCTGTCTTTGTTTACGGCCTAATCTGCGCGAACTACATGATCGTCGTCGTATATATTGGAGTGCCTCAGATTAATATACAATCCTATTAGTTTCACGAATTATTTTCCATTTGAGTCTAGCGATTAGAGTTGTGAAGTGTTAACAAAATTATGGGTCAAAAAAGAGAAAGAGAGAGAACAGGTAAACGGGAAAAATGCTTGAATACCAAAAGATTGTCTCGACGTCTAGTAATGTTACGGTAAGAATTTTATTATTTTTAAAATTATGAACATTTTTAAATAAAATCAATGTACAAAGACAAAGGACTGAAGATTTTTTATTTTGTATAGAGTGGTCTAATAGTACATTAAGCAACGCATTTCGTATGGCATTCTGTTATGACACGAGTCCAAGTTTAAAATACGAGTGTCACAACAGCCATATGAAATAAGTTGCTGATAATACTTTTTATATTTTGCCATTTTATTAATTTTTTAATAAATTTATACTTCGCATATTATAGAGAAGTTTGCTTTAAAAAAATGAGTTGGTAACATTGTTGTAGAATTTTTAAAATTTGACAGATTTTAAATTTAATTTCAATAGACAAATGTCAATTCATGTCATTTGGTGATTCATAGTACCAACCTATAACACAAAAAGTTGCGTACTCTAATGAAACAGAGTTCTCAAATGCGTATCATAATGTAAAATATTATAGATGCAAAATATAAAAAATAAATTATTTACGCAAGGTAGCAGATGAATTATATCATCTTGCTAATAGATGGCTCGGCAGGAAAATTGATTTTTTTTTAAGTGGGGTTATGTTAAGAATCTTGAAGGAGAGAACAGTACTAGCATTCAGATATTTTACTTCTGAGACGCAAAGAAACTTTTTGGCATCATTAACGAACGAGTATATAAGAGAAAGTGGCAGAGATTTTGAGCACCTTTTATAATAAATTAGAATTGTTTATACTAGTCTTTTGTTAAACGCATGTAAAATTGGTATCTTTAAGATAATAACATTATTCATTAAGACGGGGACACTTGCTTGATTATCTGCTTTTGATTCAAAGCGAGAACTGCCTATAATTAAATTTTGATCAAAAATGTGTTTTTTCTAAAGTTGAAGGGGATAAAATTCAGTACCTATCCATTCAGTGGAAGTTTTTGGAATGTAAAATTTATTTTAGACCGCACTGTACCTACAAAATAAAAATTTCAAACTAGCCTAAAAAAAATCTTCAGTTTGTTGTATTTGTACATTGATAATTAACCGTTAAATCTGAGTTGCGATTTTTTTAGAAATGTAATTCAAATATTTTTGGGAAAAGTTATTTGTCTAGTTTACTAATGGACCATCCTGTATACATGAAAATAATTTTAAAATGTTTGCTTTTAACCATAATAATTTGTATTTAATCAATTACTCGAATTGCAGGAGTTTCTTAATTTTAATGGTTGGGGAATATTGGGTACTTAAAGATACAGGGTGGCCCACCTATCCTCGCTCTTACCATACCTGCTAGGCTGATGAACATCGAGAAAAAAATGAGTTTCGGCAATTTGAAGTTGGCGAAGTTTGGTCCTTGTTTCGAAACACCCTGTATTTTTTGAATTAACCCAAATGATGTGTACGTTTCTGCACATACTTTTGGTACTTGCATACCCAGTTTTTTTCCATCAATTTTTGAAAATATATTTTTTATGAAGATTTTTCTTCGTTCATGTTTTTTCATAAAATTTTATTAAAATGTAAATAACTAGACAACGTTGCATGTAATCCTCAAGAACAAAAGGGGTATGTATGTAAAGTCCACATGACAGATATTCTAAAAATGAAAAAAGATATAGGGTGATGCATTTAAAACAAAGACCGAATGTTTTGCCGCGGATTCATGTTTCACCCTGTATTATCGAAAATAATTTTAAGAAGTAGCACATCGAGCCTTAATAATATACAATAAGAGTTTTTTCTCGATCTTCATCAGCCTATCAGCTATGGTCCGAGCGAGGATAGGTGGGCCACCCTGTATAAACTGCTATATTTCCTGTTACCTGATCCAATCTACTAGGTAGGTTATAGCGGTGGGTGGTAAACTGGTCCCAAAGACCCTTATTAGGTACCAGGTAGCAGATTAAGATATAGTAAACTGGTCTCAAGCAGGCATTAACATCCCTCTATCTCTAATGATATTTTAATTTGATTTGTTGATCGTAAATGTTTTTATATAAAAATATTGGTATACCCTTACAATTAGTTTATTTGATTTTTCAAATCGGTGAACATGTCCGAATTGCAAGAAAGTAGAAGTCAACGTGGTAAAATTTTATTATTATATAAAGGCTACACTTTTGCAAAACATAGAGTGACTGCAATCGGGGCAACTAAATGGCGGTGTTCGAATAGAAAATGCACAAAAGTTTTCCTACATACATCGGGAGATTCTGGAAATTTTATTTTAAACGAATTTAAAGGTGAACACAATCATGATTCTAAAAGTGAAGGGGACCATGACCGGATTCCAAAAAAGTGAGTTTTGTTAATTTAATAAATCGATTTTTAATCTAAAAAATATCTTGATACACTTCGCCCAGTTGTCAGACCCGGTGCCGGTAAACGGCAGTCTAAATTTTTACAAAAGCCGAATGGCACTGTAAATTTTTGGGTTATCGGCCAGATATAAAATTGTAATTTCAAGTATGCATAGGCGTCCCTTAAAAATCATTTTTCAAATCTGCAGATATTACTTAGTATTAATATAATGGAGTAGATCTGGCGGAAAAAACGGCTCGAAAACTGACTGATGACATCGAGAAAATTTTTTTCCCAATCGATGAAGTCAGATCCCTGCATGGAATGTTCAACCCAGTCGGCGGTGGGGGAAGCGGAAATCCCCTATCTAAAGAACTTGAAAACGGTTTTTCCGACAAATCTCAGCCGGGTTTGATCCCACAAAAAATATTCTTACAAAAATTGAAGACCTTGACAAAACACGTAATCTAGTTCCATCTTGAACCCGATAACTCAATTAGTTCGCGAAATATCCCGATTTGAAATTGCAAAAATAAAAATAAAATAATTAAATATTTCTCGAGAGGCAGTGAAGATGGCGCCTCAATTTTTTGTGAATAAAAAGGTAATAATGTACTTTTATGTGACTGAGGGCAGGGGTGGTGGTACAAGTAGGGGGGGGGAACAATTGAGCTAGCGCAACCAGCCAGGGCTAAGATTGTTCACTTTTTCATCCGCTAAAAGACAGCACTACCAAAAAAAAATTTCTTCACAAAAATCACTCGATTTCATCAGTCTGCTTTCGAAAGCCAGTTCGACTCCACTAATAAATTTTAAAGGATTATAATATTGTTAATATTTTCTTAAATGTATAAAACAGGTAAATATTCTTCAAGCAAATAAATTTATCCCTTAAACACATTTCTTTTACTAAGAATTATTAGAATAATCTATAAGATGAGTTTTTAATTTTCCTATAGCTCGAAAATGTAGATTTTTATTAGTACTGGCTATTCGTTTAGCTGTGAAGCTTAGTAAAGTTCAGTTATTTTAATAAAGCTGTCAAGAGATGGGAAAGTTTCAGTGAAAGGGGCCAAAAATTATTACTAGTCGAACAATCTAAATTCAATTTTTATAAAGTGCT
This sequence comes from Crepidodera aurea, assembly GCA_949320105.2. Taxonomy (NCBI): domain Eukaryota; kingdom Metazoa; phylum Arthropoda; class Insecta; order Coleoptera; family Chrysomelidae; genus Crepidodera; species Crepidodera aurea. Next base: position 25,292,543 of record OX439475.1, on the reverse strand, counting down.
TAAAAACTATGGAGGAATGTTGGAGCTGCACAAAAGGAGGTTGCAATGTGAAATACGTATAGTTCTTCCATTCTCAATTGCAGAATATAAAAACTCGTTCTGAACCCTCACCGACAATTCTGTTTGATCTGCCACAGGCGCGCGTAGATACCTCATTTTATAAATTTATTATTTTTAAATATATGTGATATGTGAGAAAGTATTATTATTATTATTATTATTATTATTATTATTATTATTATTATTATTATTCTAGATGCACGTATTTGTAGTCATACTTAAAACTGTATCATTATTATAGCTCGTTAACTTGCTACAACTGAATTTCAAATTATAAAACGTAAATAGACGAATAAAATGTACCTGCCTGTAAGGGCGTTTGGTTTAAACAAGGTACCAGACGTGAACTGAGCCCTTTTTGTACCCCATTCGTTTTTTTTGGAAAACGAAATTTCAAAGCAAAAACCATAAAGGAAAATAAATTCTTTGCAAATAAAACAAAACGATAAAGGAAAATAAATTATTTGCAATTAAAAAAAAAAACGTTTCAATTCCAAAGTATCCTTATAAATAATCATGGCAGTCAGAATCGTCCGAACTAGAGTCATCATTTGGTTGAATTATGATGGGTTGTAAAGAGGGTAATACCACATACTCATCCTCTTCTTTGATAACATGTTCAACACATTTTTTCCAACGCTCTTGGCGGTGTGCTGCTAGAACTTTCTTTACGAGTTCTACAACCTCTTTACTCAGTTCTGGAGACTGATTACATTTTCGTAATTCTGATTTCACGTTTGCCCATATTAACTCTATAGGGTTAAATATGCAATAGTAAGGAGGTAGTCTGAGAAGAGTATGACCCTGTTCTTTGCACAGCTTGTCAATATAATACATTTTCTCTAACTTTAGACCTTTAATAACAGTAAGCAATCCTTTGTTTGTTGGGCCTTTTTTACGATCACTGGTAGGAATATTTTTTTCAGACATAAATGCTAAAATTGTATCTTTGTTACTGCTACTATTTGGTATCTTAAGGAGTTGCCGCGAGTGGTAGGATGCGTTGTCCATAACAATTACTGACTGTGGTGGAAAGTTAGGTAAAAACTGTTCATTAAACCACTTTTCAAATAATTCTGCTGTCATATCTTCATGATAATCAGCTGCACAGTTTTTAATTTTTTTAGCAGATAATAATAAAGCATTAGGCACGAAGCCATCTTTGCTTCCAGCGTGTACTATTATAATGCGTTTCCCTTTAGAGCATGGCCCATTCAAACAGCAATTTTTACTATTGTCAACCCAACCGAAATTTACTACATCGTGACTGTCAAACCATGTTTCATCTAAATAAATTATGTGTCTATTAGAACTTCTGTACTCTTTTATCTGACGCAAATAATCTTGTCGCCAGTGAACTATTCTTGACGATTCGATGATTGCCATCCGTTTATTCAGTTTTTTGTGTTTAAAACCACATACTGACAAAACTTGACGCAATGTCTCTAAACTGGTATAATTGTATTCTGGATAATCTGCTAGCTTTTGCTGGATTACTTCCAATGTCGCAACCGTGTTCTCCTTATATAAACTATAAATTGTCCTACGTATAAAATCTTGAGTAGTTTTGTCAACTGATTTCAGTTTTTCTTTACATGTTTTTCGGTTCTGTGAATGATCCACAGTAACCCCTTTCATGACTACTCGATAAACGGAAAATTTATTTATTTTAGTTAATTCGGCAATTCTTATTATGATAGCATTATCAGATTGCTGAATATTTTCCTTTTTTAAACATTCGAATATATTTAAAATAACTTGTTGTGTTTGTATATCTAAATCTTTATTGTTAAATATATACCTGTCTTGAATCTCACTACACTGTGTAATTTCATTATCTCCATTCGCCCATGGTCTCCAGAACGCCATATTTATTTAAAGAAATTTCTAAATTAAACCCACCAACAAACTCGCGAGACTACCCCACTGATATCTCAGACTGTCTTACTCGAATGTTTTGGAACAAAAACGAGATGATTTATAGCTGTTATGCCTTCGTAAACCTTCGGCCAATACCGTGCATTTAAGTTTACGATTCGATGTTTTCATTGGTAAACAACGAATATGATGGATTTTGACACACATCAATCAAGTCAACGTGGACTGACGGTTCGTTTGATATTTACCGCATTTTATAAGGGGAATAAACATTATTTTTTGTTTCTTAGCTTGGCATGAGTGCCTTGCGTATATATTAAATATTGATCACTCCTTACATAACTGTGTTCTGCAATTGATAATGGAAGAACTATACTAGGAGGAGCATTTTCAAGACTTAATGGAATACATAACCATGGTAGTGATAGGTAAAGAGATTGGCAGATTAGATTTTTTTGTGAACATCAGGAATATGTTTACATGGATGGAACACTTGAAAACTCTGCCAAACATTTGTTACAACTGTTTACAATACATTTTTGTAACGATATTAATAACTGCATAGCGTACGCTACTGATTATTTAGATTAAGATTAAACATCTTATTAAGCACTACCTGTTACTGAAATGTTTAGACTGCATTCGGCATTTTTTTTTACCTGAAGTTGACCTTTTATTTCGACTGCAGTTAGTACGTAACCCAGCTGAACGGATTTCTATTAGTATTTGCTATTCGTTCAGCTGTGAAGTTGAGTAAAGTTCAGTTATTTTAATAAAGCTGTTAAGAAATGGAGATTAGGGAAAGTATCAGTGAAAGGGGTCAAAAATTATTAATAGTCGAACAATCTAAATTCTATTTTTATAAAGTGCTTAAAAAAACTATGGAGGAATGTTGGAGCTGCACAAAAAGAGGTTGCAATGTGAAATTATATGTACTAGGAGGAGGATTTTCAAGACTTAACGGAATACATAAACATGGTAGTGATAGGTAAAGAGATTGGTAGATTAGATTTTTTTAAATGCGTTTCCTTTAGTCACATTCGTCATTAGGCATCGTATGTTTATTGTACATTTTAAAATAATAGTTATTTATGCAACGAGTGCAAAAAGTAAGTGGTTATTGCACGCGACGTAAAATTTTCCAACGAGGCCAAATTTAGACCAAAATCTCCCATAAAATGTGATGTCCTGAAACTACGCTCTTTTTGGGTGGCGAAAACCATAGAAAAATCGTTATATCTCGAAAAATAAAAAAAATGTTAAAAAACTAATAGCACCACGTGAAATAGCGGGAAATTTTACTAAAATTTATATTATAAGGTATTTAAAAAACAATTTTATTGTAGAAAATTATTAAAAATTAGAAAGCGAATTCGAAAACTCTACGCGCGCCAAACCGCTGAGTACAAATATTCGAGCGAAGTGTTCGGGAAAAAACTAAAGTGTCTTTGCCTAAAATATACGCAAAAAAGCATTTTAAAGAGGAGAATCTAAGCTTTCTAACGAAGCCATCAGTTTTTTTTTCTTATAGAAAATTAAATTTTTATAAAATTGAAGATATACAAGGTACTGTAACAGTGGCGGGGTGTTCCATATCTCTATTTACCTTATTAATCGAACTTGACAAAATAAAAAAAATTTAGTCGCACAGGATGTTCAATTTCTTCTGGGCGGGTCCCAACTTTGTTTTTTAAATGGCAACCCGTATTTTTTATCACTTTTTCGGTTTCTACATGAAGACTAAAAGATACTTTATGTACGTTTATTTTTTCGCATGACAAGTTTTTTTCCAATATTCGTCACTCAGAATATTTGAAATTATGAAGTTGTGCCAAGTCCCACTGCAATTTATTTTTGGTCAAATATTGTACATTGGCGACTTTCTCAAACGATGTATCTGAAATTGACTTGTGATATGCAGGGTATGAAAAACAGCTTGCCACACATTGTCAATAAAAATTTGGCAGAATCTTCCTTATTTCAAATGGAACGCCCTGAATATTATAGATCCATAAGAAGCGCCAACAAAGGCCCTACAAATTTCGTCAAGTACTCCTTATGGTTAAGTTCACTAGTTTTTCTTAAAACAGCTCTTTTGTTTCGAAAAATGGCAAGTATACAAACGACTGATATTCATTCATGTAATGGTGTATATTCATAAATTAAAGTCTGAGCTTATTTTCCAGGTATTTTTTTTAAATTGTCAACTGGCTTTTACACTAAAAACACTAAACTAACTCAAAGGGCTTGATCCTCTTAAGTATTCTTTCTAACCCAGTATTGTCAAGTAGCTGCATAGCCTCGACATTGACATGATGATGAAGTCTTTCTTCATGACTCTTGGCTAATTTCTTGATGGTCTGGCCAAAAGTGTCCATTTGCAGATCCCTATGGAGATCACTATTGCGAATGTACCAATGGGCATCTACTATGTTCCTCAGTGCTTTGTTTTGAAATCTTTGGATGATTGCTAAGTTGCTTGCTTTGGTACATCCCCATAGTTGGATACCATAGGTCCATACAGGCTTAAGTATCTGCTTATAAAGCATAAGCTTATTATGTAGAGACAGAATGGAGTTTCTTCCAATTAGTCAGTACATTTTTCTATATTTCAGTTCTTTTTAACATGCACTTTCCATCGGAGTTTGGCATCTAAGTATTTTGCTGCGTTTGAATATGGAATCAGATTATTGTTTATTCTGACTGGAATATGATCTATCCGTTTGTATGTAAAGTTAATGTGGAGTGATTTAGTTTCATTAAGTTTAATGTTCCATCTCTTCGTCCAGTCGTAGATAAGGTGGACAGCTGTTTGAATGTACAATATTTGACCAAAAATAAATTTTATTGGAACTTGCCATTGAAAAACACAAAATTGGGACCCGCTCAGAAAAAATTGAACATCCTGTGTGACTGAATTTTAAATAGATATGGAATACCGCGTCACTGTTGCAGGACTCTGTAGAATATTGAGTCCAGAATATTTAGTTAGTTTAGCTATTTTGTTGATTTTATAAACATCAAAATTGATAGAAACGAATGGAAGTAAAAAGTGTTTTGAGTGAGCGTGGCAAAAAACTACTAGTTATTAATAATTACAAATTTTATAAAGACCGCAATTTAAAAAAAACGGGTGAAGTGGCTTGGAGGTGCACTAATCGAAAATGTTCTGTTAAGTTACTGACTATAGGAGAAGATGAAACAATTTCTAGAATAGATGGTGAGCATTCTCATGATGCTATTAGTGAAAATGTACTTACAAGACAAGTTGTAAGCAATAGTTTAAAAAGAAAAGCTAGTGAGGGAATCTTATCAGAAAAGCCATCGAAATTGATTCATTTGGAGCTAAATTCTGAAAGCACTTTAAATCTGACTTGTAAAGACATAAGGTTTATAAAAAACAATTTGAACCGTAACAAACTTCAAACACGCCGGCGGGGGCCACAGGCAAACCTGGATAATGGCGGAGGACCAAATAAAAGCAGGTAAAAATTACGAAATTCCCCAATATTTAAAATTTTTCAAATAGAATAAAGGGTTTTTAAGTTTACCTTATGTTTGCAAACTAAAATCTAGTGTATGTCATGTCAACTGGTGTAAACACAGTATAAAATGAGTGAATTTAAGTTTATATCAAGTCAGCGTGGCTGCAAATTATTATTTGTAAATGGCTATACATTTTCAAGAAAAAAAGTTTTGAAAAGTGATGAAACTTTTTGGAGATGCACAAATAATAAATGCCGTGCTAAGGTTTTCACTATTTGCGAAGACTCTGTTATAAGTCGAATGAATAGTGAACACAACCACCAAAACTACAACAGTGAAGAGACGTCCATAGAGAAAATGACCTACAGGTATATTATTTTTTTATTTATTAGCTTACCTTTGAAGAAATTCTAAAAATAAAAAAAATTACCTTTACCATACCTGGTATCTTGTATCTACTACCTTTCTATTATAGGGTGCACTTGTCTTGAGTCTGTTATACCAAAGACAACAGAAGACCCTCAATATCGCGTCGCGATCCTCTATTTGCGCATGCGTTAAAATGAGATAAAGTATGTAAAACTCCAAGTAATCACTCCAAAAAGTATTTGGGTCGTTTGATTTCAGTGTAGAAAATATAATTTTATAAGTTAAATTAAATAAAACTCATCAATGTCAGTACCACAAGTTTATTAAAATTTATAAGGGGGCTACTAGTTTCGGCATACTGCCATCATCAGGCCTATAACGAGATACATCAAATTTAAAACAAGTTAACATTTCAAAGATTATACACTTACCCATAGGGTACTGAATTCAAAAAACATCAAAATTGAAAAAAATTTAAAAAAATCATTGAGAACATTTTTAAAAAGTGTAACTAATACTAATAATATTATAAAAAACTAGTGGTGAAAACCAACCACTAGTTTTTTATTTTGAACTCACACATCCAAACTTTAATGTTAAATTTGTCGAAAACGGTAGGTTTTAGGACCTATGTTGTAATAAACTTTTTTGCAAGTCATAAGACATAGAATCATCGGTTGAGGTTATGAGACTTATTTACCTAACACACTGTATACAGGGTGTCCCGTTGGTAAACGGAAATATTTTAAAGTTAGGTAGAGGTCACAAAGGCGATTCTAAATAACCCATATATAATGGGTCTCTTGGCTTCCACAACCGAGTTACAGGGTGTTTTATCAATTATGCATAATTATTCATTTGAACAGAACTTTTGAAATACTTAGTATATCATTTCCATTTTTGCATGCAGATTACACTTCTCACGAATAATGTACTGAAATATTGAGATTTATGAAAACCCAGGTTCGGCTTTAGCAAAAATTGAAACATTAAAAATATCAAAACAACACCCTGTATATCACAATTTTAATATTTCCATTTTAGATTTGAATAGAGGGGAAAAAACTGAATTGAAACAAGTTGTTGTTTGTATCCCTCCACCGATTCGAATTGGAAAATTTTGAAAGTGAAAGTAAAATTTTCATTTAATTTAGAAAAAACATTATGAAACTCATTTTTTCTTTAACATATTTAAAAATTCACTTCGCGTCATTTACCTATTTCTTGTTTATTTGGCTTAAAATAATTTTACACTGTACTGGTGTACCTGCAGGCCCGTACTTAGGGGAAAATATTCAAATAGGTATTTATTTTTTAAACGCCCAGTATAAAGTAAAGCGGGACAATAAACGCTTATAGTAAATAACAAACATTTATTAATAATTAACGAAATTGCTCAAAATGTCCACTATTTTGTTTTATGCACTTTCTTGCACGTTTAATGATGTCCCTTACTGATTTTCTTATAATAAATGGATTGTTTCTCAGTTCCTCGCAGGCTCCCTAAATTCTTTGAAGCAGTTCTTCTCTATTGTTTATTTCTTTAGAATACAACTTGGATTTCAGGTATCCCTATACAGCATAATCCACTGTGCTAAAATAAAATTATACGAGGCGATCGAAAAGTAATCAATTTAATATTTTGTTTAAAGTACGGCTCTGCAATATTACTTAAAATGTTGTGGACACATAATAAAAATATGAATAATATAGGACCTTCTAAAGAAAATAAATCCATTTTGAATATATTAAACGATAAAAAAATTATTCCTCTTTTTTATCTCTAAAATTTTACTTTCAGTTTCAAAAAAAAAGAGACGTACAAGAAAGGGCATAAAACAAAATAGTGGACATTTTGAGCAATTTCGTTAATTATTAATAAATGTTTGTTAGTTACATAGTTACTATGAGCGTTTATTGTCCCGTTTTACTTTATACTGGGCGTTTAAAAAATAAATACCTAATTGATTTTTCCCCTTAGAACGGGCCTGCAGGTTTCCAATATTCGTCACTCAGAATATTTGAAATTATGAAGTTGTGCCAAGTCCCACTGCAATTTATTTTTGGTCAAATATTGTACATTGGCGACTTTCTCAAACGATGTATCTGAAATTGACTTGTGATATGCAGGGTATGAAAACCAGATTGCCACACATTGTCAATAAAAATTTGGCAGAATCTTCCTTATTTCAAATGGAACGCCCTGAATATTATAGATCCATAAGAAGCGCCAACAAAGGCCCTACAAATTTCGTCAAGTACTCCTTATGGTTAAGTTCACTAGTTTTTCTTAAAACAGCTCTTTTGTTTCGAAAAATGGCAAGTATACAAACGACTGATAAGAATATACAAAGATATCTTGTTTCAATTATGTACATTATATTTTTTTTTCATGTAATGGTGTATATTCATAAATTAAAGTCTGAGCTTATTTTCCAGGTATTTTTTTTAAATTGTCAACTGGCTTTTGCACTAAAAACACTAAACTAACTCAAAGGGCTTGATCCTCTTAAGTATTCTTTCTAACCCAGTATTGTCAAGTATCTGCATAGCCTCGACATTGACATGATGATGAAGTCTTTCTTCATGACTCTTGGCTAATTTCTTGATGGTCTGGCCAAAAGTGTCCATTTGCAGATCCCTATGGAGATCACTATTGCGAATGTACCAATGGGCATCTACTATGTTCCTCAGTGCTTTGTTTTGAAATCTTTGGATGATTGCTAAGTTGCTTGCTTTGGTGCATCCCCATAGTTGGATACCATAGGTCCATACAGGCTTAAGTATCTGCTTATAAAGCATAAGCTTATTATGTAGAGACAGAGTGGAGTTTCTTTCAATTAGTCAGTACATTTTTCTATATTTCAGTTCTTTTTAACATGCACTTTCCATCGGAGTTTGGCATCTAAGTAGTTTGCTGCGTTTGAATATGGAATCAGATTATTGTTTATTCTGACTGGAATATGATCTATCCGTTTGTTTGTAAAGTTAATGTGGAATGATTTAGTTTCATTAAGTTTAATGTTCCATCTCTTCGTCCAGTCGTAGATAAGGTGGACAGCTGTTTGAATGTACAATATTTGACCAAAAATAAATTTTATTGGAACTTGGCATATTCTGAGTGACGAATATTGGAAAAAACTTATGCTAAAAATTGATAAAAAATACAGGTTGCCATTGAAAAACACAAAGTTGGGACCCGCTCAGAAAAAATTGAACATCCTGTGTGACTGAATTTTAAATAGATATGGAATACCGCGTCACTGTTGCAGGACTCTGTAGAATATTGAGTCCAGAATATTTAGTTAGTTTAGCTATTTTGTTGATTTTATAAACATCAAAATTGATAGAAACGAATGGAAGTCAAAAGTGTATTGAGTGAGCGTGGCAAAAAACTACTAGTTATTAATAATTACAAATTTTATAAAGACCGCAATTTAAAAAAAACGGGTGAAGTGGCTTGGAGGTGCACTAATCGAAAATGTTCTGTTAAGTTACTGACTATAGGAGAAGATGAAACAATTTCTAGAATAGATGGTGAGCATTCTCATGATGCTATTAGTGAAAATGTACTTACAAGACAAGTTGTAAGCAATAGTTTAAAAAGAAAAGCTAGTGAGGGAATCTTATCAGAAAAGCCATCGAAATTGATTCATTTGGAGCTAAATTCTGAAAGCACTTTAAATCTGACTTGTAAAGACATAAGGTTTATAAAAAACAATTTGAACCGTAACAAACTTCAAACACGCCGGCGGGGGCCACAGGCAAACCTGGATCGGCGGGCGTAATTTCGGCCGGTAATCCCTTGGCCTACCTGCATAAATCAAGGGGTACCATTTATGACAGGGGTAATTTCGGCCGAGGGGTTGATGTTTACGATGAGATTAAAATATTGGTAATTACGCTTAATAGTTTCTGTAAAATATTAATTGTGTATTTATTTGGAAATACCTAATCCTGTGTACCTGTCGGAAATACCTTTAATTTACTTATCTCTTTATTCTAATAACTATGTTGTACCTACTTAAGATTATTCCTTTAAATGTATAAAATTCACAAATAACAGGTATAAAATTATTATAGCTAGTCAGTATTATAACTTATCTTGAAGCTACTAGTCGATAGAAAGCATAAAATATATTATTTGTATACGATGGCATCAGTTTCAGTAATTAAGAGTTCACGCGGTTGTGACTTACTAGTTGTAGAAAAGTTTCAGTTTTGTAAACAGGACGTATTAAAAAGTGGTGAAGTACGTTGGAGGTGTATAAAGAAAAATTTAAGATGTTTAGCCAAACTGTACACTGTTGGTGCGGAATACACAGTTACTAGAAGTGAATTAATCCACAACCACGAGTCCGATGAAACTACGTTGGAGAGAAAAATAGTGACGACTTCATGCAAGCGCAAAGCTGAGGAAGACATATCGGAGAAACCTTCAAAAAGTATTAAAAGCGTTCTTTCAAATCATTTGCCAGAGAATTTGTCATCGATAGATGTCAGTCTAATAAGAAGAAATTTGTACAACAGCCGCCGTAAGCTCTTACCAGCCCTGCCTAAGGATATTCACGCCCACCTGGATAATGGCGGAGGACCAAATAAAAGCAGGTAAAAATTACGAAATTCCCCAATATTTAAAATTTTTCAAATAGAATAAAGGGTTTTTAAGTTTACCTTATGTTTGCAAACTAAAATCTAGTGTATGTCATGTCAACTGGTGTAAACACAGTATAAAATGAGTGAATTTAAGTTTATATCAAGTCAGCGTGGCTGCAAATTATTATTTGTAAATGGCTATACATTTTCAAGAAAAAAAGTTTTGAAAAGTGATGAAACTTTTTGGAGATGCACAAATAATAAATGCCGTGCTAAGGGCTTTCACTATTTGCGAAGACTCTGTTATAAGTCGAATGAATAGTGAACACAACCACCAAAACTACAACAGTGAAGAGACGTCCATAGAGAAAATGACCTACAGGTATATAATTTTTTTATTTATTAGCTTATCTTTGAAGAAATTCTAAAAATAAAAAAAAATTACCTTTACCATACCTGGTATCTTGTATCTACTACCTTTCTATTATAGGGTGCACTTGTCTTGAGTCTGTTATACCAAAGACAACAGAAGACCCTCAATATCGCGTCGCGATCCGCTATTTGCGCATGCGTTAAATTGAGATAAAGTATGTAAAACTCCAAGTATTTGGGTCGTTTGATTTCAGTGTAGAAAATATAATTTTATAAGTTAAATTAAATAAAACCTCATCAATGTCAGTACCACAAGTTTATTAAAATTTATAAGGGGGCTACTAGTTTCGGCATACTGCCATCATCAGGCCTATAACGAGATACATCAAATTTAAATCAAGTTAACATTTCAAAGATTATACACTTACCCATAAGGTACTGAATTCAAAAAACATCAAAATTGAAAAAAAATTGAAAAAAATCATTGAGAACATTTTTAAAAAGTGTAACTAATACTAATAATATTATAAAAAACTAGTGGTGAAAACCAACCGCTAGTTTTTTATTTTGAACTCACACATTCAAACTTTAATGTTAAATTTGTCGAAAACGGTAGGTTTTAGGACCTATGTTGTAATAAACTTTTTTGCAAGTCATAAGACATAGAATCATCGGTTGAGGTTATGAGACTTATTTACCTAACACACTGTATACAGGGTGTCCCGTTGGTAAACGGAAATATTTTAAAGTTAGGTAGAGGTCACAAAGGCGATTCTAAATAACCCATATATAATGGGTCTCTTGGCTTCCACAACCGAGTTACAGGGTGTTTTATCAATTATGCATAATTATTCATTTGAACAGAACTTTTGAAATACTTAGTATATCATTTCCATTTTTGCATGCAGATTACACTTCTCACGAATAATGTACTGAAATATTGAGATTTATGAAAACCCAGGTTCGGCTTTAGCAAAAATTGAAACATTAAAAATATCAAAACAACACCCTGTATATCACAATTTTAATATTTCCATTTTAGATTTGAATAGAGGGGAAAAAACTGAATTGAAACAAGTTGTTGTTTGTATCCCTCCACCGATTCGAATTGGAAAATTTTGAAAGTGAAAGTAAAATTTTCATTTAATTTAGAAAAAACATTATGAAACTCATTTTTTCTTTAACATATTTAAAAATTCACTTCGCGTCATTTACCTATTTCTTGTTTATTTGGCTTAAAATAATTTTACACTGTACTGGTGTACCTGCAGGCCCGTACTTAGGGGAAAATATTCAAATAGGTATTTATTTTTTAAACGCCCAGTATAAAGTAAAGCGGGACAATAAACGCTTATAGTAAATAACAAACATTTATTAATAATTAACGAAATTGCTCAAAATGTCCACTATTTTGTTTTATGCACTTTCTTGCACGTTTAATGATGTCCCTTACTGATTTTCTTATAATAAATGGATTGTTTCTCAGTTCCTCGCAGGCTCCCTAAATTCTTTGAAGCAGTTCTTCTCTATTGTTTATTTCTTTAGAATACAACTTGGATTTCAGGTATCCCTATACAGCATAATCCACTGTGCTAAAATAAAATTATACGAGGCGATCGAAAAGTAATCAATTTAATATTTTGTTTAAAGTACGGCTCTGCAATATTACTTAAAATGTTGTTAAAACGGACACATAATAAAAATATGAATAATATAGGACCTTCTAAAGAAAATAAATCCATTTTGAATATATTAAACGATAAAAAAATTATTCCTCTTTTTTTTCTCTAAAATTTTACTTTCAGTTTTAAAAAAAAAGAGACGTACAAGAAAGGGCATAAAACAAAATAGTGGACATTTTGAGCAATTTCGTTAATTATTAATAAATGTTTGTTAGTTACATAGTTACTATGAGCGTTTATTGTCCCGTTTTACTTTATACTGGGCGTTTAAAAAATAAATACCTAATTGATTTTTCCCCTAAGAACGGGCCTGCAGGTTACACCAGTACAGTGTAAAATTATTTTAAGCCGAATAAACAAGAAATAGATAAATGACGCGAAGTGAATTTTTGATATTGTTTTATAATATGTTTTTTCTAAATTAAATGAAAATTTTACCTTCACTTTCAAAATTTTCCAATTCTAATCGGTGGCGGGATAACAACAATAACTTGTTTCAATTCCGTTTTTCCCCTCTGTTCAAATCTAAAATAGAAATATTAAAATTGTGATATACAGGGTGTTGTTTGGATATTTTTAATATATTTCAATTTTTCCTAAAGCCGAACCTGGATTTTCATATCCCTCAATATTTCAGTATATTATTCGTGAGAAGTGCAATCTGTATGCCAAAAATGGAAAAGATATACTGTGTTTCAAAAGTTCTGGCCAAATGAATAATTATGCATAATTGAGAAAACACCCTGTAACTCGGTTATAGAAGCCAAGAGACCCATTATATATGGGTTATTTAGAATGGGAATATACCTTTTGGTCGCCGCGGTCAGTTTTACCCAAATTTAATCCTTTCACTATTCGAAAGGTACAGACCACTTGATCGCCAAAGCTGGATTAAGGGTTCCAAGAAAATTATGGGCTTATTTAATTACTCTAATACTAATATGGGTTTGTGACCTGTCGACAACCAAAATAAAAATATTTTTCATCAGTTAATTGTCTGCATTCTTACTGAAAAGATTAATTTTTTTATTTGAAAAGTGGTTCTCATCTTATTAATTATTCCATAAAAGAAGTTTTGAGTTTGTGTTGCAATGGAGTCGATGTTAAGTGTAAAAGGAAAAAAGTTGTTAATTGTAAAAAAATATACATTTGGAAAAGACAAGGAAACAAAGTTAGGTGTATCATATAAGTGTACTCGTCGTGGGTGTAAAGCGACTATTGGAGTGGACAAATCGGAAACTGTCTTATTGAAATCTAAGAGTGAACATAATCATCCACCATCGGACCATTTAGATGTAAAAAAAGTTCAAAACGGATTGAAAAGAAAGGCAACGGAAGATATTTGCATTAAACCCAGTAAGTTAATTAATAACGGAATCCGAGGGGAAGGATATCCTTTTAATGTATCCACTACGGATGTTGACCACATCAGACGAAGCATATACAGGGCAAGAAGAAGTATATTGCCACCTTTGCCAAAGTGCCAAATGACTTACAGGTATATTATTTTTTTATTTATTAGCTTACCTTTGAAGAAATTCTAAAAATAAAAAAAAATTACCTTTACCATACCTGGTATCTTGTATCTTCTACCTTTCTATTATATGGGGTGCACTTGTCTTGAGTACAGCTCTGTTATACCAAAGACAACAGAAGACCCTCAATATCGCGTCGCGATCCTCTTTCTGCGCATGCGTTAAATTGAGATAAAGTATGTAAAACTCCAGTAATCACTCCAAAAAGTATTTGGGACGTTTGATTTCAGTGTAGAAAATATAATTTTATAAGCTTGATACAAATTGAAACTTAAGTTAACGTCAAATTGTACATTATATTTTGTCTTTCTATATAATTTTAACAGGATTTGTAGAAAAATAGCATATAGTTCACAGCATATTTTTTGGACCTTTAACATGTATCATAAATAACTTCCGATTATAATAAATTGTTTATACTCTTGTATGGGATTGGCACTTTTTTGACACTAAGACAACATGCCGAAGGAACGAACTATAGTCTATTTTTATGTATGAGAGAGTATTAAAATAATAAAGCGTTCGTAATCCATAGACCACTTCTTTTAGTAGACAGTTAAAATATTTTGTGAAGTTATACCTCGAGTATTTTCGTATGAAATAACCTTTGTATAAATATAATAAATATATCGGGTGTACACTTATATTTTCACCTAATTAACCTGCCTATAACTTCTAAACAGCTGAAGGTAAAAAAGTGCAATTTTTTCTAAAATATTTTATTTTTCCACAAGGTATGTTAAGAACATTGTGTCAAACGGGTTATGTAGGTATAAGGGTTTAAACTTTGACTTTTAAACAACGTTACGTTCATAAATAATAATTTTAATATAAAAACTACTTCTTACCTACAAATCCAAATCAGAATCGAAATCAGAAGATAAACTGTCGCAACCAATATTTACAATGAGTGGCTCGATCATTTCATCAGTAATATTGTCCAACTTCCACATTTTCTCTTCTTCTCTAATCTTTCTCTAATCTTCTTTTCCCAGTTTTCAGGCTTCACATTATTTACAGCCTCCAAAAACAACTGTTTAACATCACTCATTTTAAAAGAATTATTTTTTCTTGAAACTTCTCCCTTTATCTGTGCCCATATCAGTTCAATCGGGTTTACTTCGCAATGATATGGTGGTGATCTAACCACCGTCATCCCACGTTTTTTTGCAATTTCATCAATTTCATATTTTTTTAATTTCTCTTTATGAAGGGAACACAAATGATACAGTTCTCTTCTCACAGAACCGGGATGTAAATCTTTTTTTAACCACTTGGTTGTGGGCATTTTTTCTGTAAGTCTCGAGTGATACTTGCATTATCCATTACTATTATACAGTTCTGAGGAAGAAGATCTATCATTTGTTCGAACCACTCTTTAAAGACATCAGCATTCATGTTCTCATGGTAGTCACCGGTACGAGTAGATTCAAAAGTCAATAAACCACCTTTAACAAAACCGTTTGAACTACCGATGTGTACTATTATCAGTCTGCGCCCCTTTCCTGATGGTGGATTTAAACCAGTAGATAAATTATTTAAAAAAGCCTGTCTTCGACTTGTAACAGTTTCATCTTGCCAAATTTATTTGGTGTATGTCCCTCGTTGATCCATGTTTCATCTAAATAAAATATATTTCTTCTTTGGTTTCTCATTTCTTTTATAGTCCTTAGGTAATTTCTTCTCCATACTACAATATCGCTTCTCTCTATTAAAATAGACTTTCTGGAATGCTTTTTCCATAGAAAACCTATTTCTTTTAAAAGTTTCCATTGTGTGCTTCGACTCATTTCAGGGTAATCCTTATCATCTCGAACCGTGGCAAGAACTTTGTCTACTGTCGGAAATTCTTTTCTAAAGAAGAACGCATGCACTTTCCTTCGAAGTCTTTCTTTCAAATGATTTTCTATTTGAAATTTTGGTTTTCCTGGAGCTTTACGTGCTGTATGAAACTCGCCACATTTCTCTTCTTTAACAACTCTGTAAATCGTAGATTTCCCAACACCAAGCGTACTACTAACTAATTCCACTGTGTCATCAACACTTTTACATAAATGTTTGTCTGTAAATGATTTAAAACAATTAAATATTAATGTTTTTTCATTAACTGTTAAAGGACCGATTTTTTGTCGTTTACGCGGTACTTCCAAATTTTCCATGATCACACTAGAATTCACAATAGACTGCACACTGCACCTTGCATGTTGCAACTAAACGACATTTAGTAAGCTGTCAAGAATACACAACTGGACCTGCTTACTAAATGGAAAACCTACAATCGCATTTTCGGTGAAATTTGTTTGTAAGGGATTTATCTACTTATAATTCGATTACTGTAAGAAATTCTTGGAATAAAAATAAAACAAAATTGGCAAATAGGTACTTATTGAAAATAATCTTAAGATACGGCTATGTTATCTTTAATACACAGGGCTTTTGGCCTGTCCAAACCTTTTTCTATTGTTCTGTACAGCTTATGGTTATAAAATACCAATAAAAGACCCAAAACTTGTATTAGCTCAGGTACATTTATGACAATTTTAGGAAATATTTAGATTATTCCGTAAAAATATTTAAAATGACGGTACTAAGTTTTGCATTAGAAATGCTGTTTTATTACTCTCTCATATA
This sequence comes from Crepidodera aurea, assembly GCA_949320105.2. Taxonomy (NCBI): domain Eukaryota; kingdom Metazoa; phylum Arthropoda; class Insecta; order Coleoptera; family Chrysomelidae; genus Crepidodera; species Crepidodera aurea. The sequence goes on along the minus strand of OX439475.1, from coordinate 25,275,934 downwards.
TAAAAATAGACCATAGTGAATTTTTCCCAAAATAATGTTACCGATTTAGGTTTATCGATATTATTTACTGCTGAGACGGGAGGGGAGATTCATTATTCCTAATTCCGTAAAAAATTTATTTGATTTTGTAAAAAATATATGACATTACGAAAAGCCAAGAGCGGCTCCAGTCCAGAGATTTGGGGGGGGGGGGGGCAACGTAGTCGGCTGTTAGGGTTATATACAGGGTGTTAGCTAAATAAGTCTCGTAACTTCAACCGATGATACTACGTCTCATGACTTGGAAAAAAGTTTATTACAACAACAAATACATTTTAAATTACTACTAATGTCGAATCTAATAAATTAAAATTCCTTACTGGTTTACTCACTTTGTATTAATCTCTGAAAGGAATAAAAAAGAAGAGAGTGACATCTTCTAGATTCAGTCAAAATTTAATGTCAATACTCTCTTCTTACCATAGATGGTAGCACATCTAAAAATGTTATCTTATAGCAGATATAGCTATTGACTTGTACGAGTTTGGAATTTTATTTATTGGATTCGAAAAGCCTAACTGATGAAGCCGAAAGGCAGAAACCGGTCTTAGGATGTCGAATCTAATAAATTAAAATTCCTTACTGGTTTACATACAGGGTGTTGTTTGGATATTTTTAATATGTTTCAATTTTTCCTAAAGCCGAACCTGGATTTTCATATCCCTCAATATTTCAGTATATTATTCGTGAGAAGTATAATCTGTATGCCAAAAATGGAAAAGATATACTGTGTTTCAAAAGTTCTGGCCAAATGAATAATTATGCATAATTGATAAAACACCCTGTAACTCGGTTATAGAAGCCAAGAGACCCATTATATATGGGTTATTTAGAATCGCCTTTGTGACCTCTACCTACCTTTAAAATATTTCCGTTTACCAACGGGACACCCTGTATAAAAGTTAAATATTTTGGGTTGGTTTATATAAATGGACCTAGAATCTACAAAAAAAAATTCAAAAAATTTACGCAGAATGAATTTTCTATAAGAAACGATTTGCAATATCAAAATTACCGAAAAAAATGTTTGGGCCATTTTTGAGCGAAAAAGTGAGTTTTTTGGGATATAAATGGACCTAGAATCTCCAAAAAAAAATAATATTTGGTTTACGCAGAGAAATATCTTCTCAATGCCGGAGTTTGGGGAGGGGGGGCAATTGCCCCTACTGCCGCCGTTGCGAAAAGCTGAATCTAAACATCCGCGGTTTTTAATTAAATGTAAATTAAGTTTTTGGAAGCGACTTGATGATGGTGTTTTCTCAACTCGGGCGTTATGAAAAAGTACCTGAATCCTTCGCAACTCGTGTGCTTTTTAAAAATGGGTACCTGTCATGTACCGGTAAATTCGCAACTCGGGCGTACCGGTGTGGTCGTACTCATAATCCGCTTAAATATCTGGTTCCGAATATAATAATCCTTTGCAGGTAACCAAATGTATTTATTATTAGATATAAATAGGATAGTAAATTCATTACACTAATATTCAGTTTGAAGTGGAAGTTTTAAGGTGATTGTTAATTTTAAGTACAACGAAAAACAATGGAAGTTCAAGTAGTAGAAACAAAGCGGGGCCACAGTGCCATTCTACATTCTGGCTACAAATATTTGTTAAAGTGTCAAAATAAAAACAGTACCAAACGTTGGATCTGCATAAAGCGGCCGTGTGCTGGTTGTATAACTACAAGCGAAACTTTACAAGTATTACGTGAGAAACCGCATTCTTGTGTCCCTAGTGTAGCAAAAAATGAAGTTGAAGTAAGTTTATTCAAAGCAAAAAAACGTGCTCGTGAAGAAACTACTCCAGTACCACAAATCTTTAGGCAAGAACTGATGAACGTACGGGATGCAGGTTTGGACTTAGTTACTGAAATTCCGACGTTCGGGTCTGTAAAAGACACATTATATCGTCAAAGGCACAAGAAACTCGGAATTCAACGACCGCCAAAATATTTAGAGTAAGTTTCTTTATTTGGTTTTTATTTAATTATTATAGGTACATAGATTATACTTTATAAGAAATAATAAAAAATCCCAACTGTTATAAATAATACTCGTTTTTTTATGTAAGTTACATACTTGTATTTCTTAATAATACTTTAAGTTGTGAGCGTAAATCTTTTCAAAGGTTACTAATAGCCCGAGTTGCGAAGGGTACTTTACCTACCTGGAACCTTTGATAGAACTGTAAACCGTAAACAAAATTGGGCGAAAAAATAATACCTTTACCTGTATTTCTGAAAGGTCTGTGACCATAACATGTAAATCGGGCGTCGGCCTTTCTTAAATACCTGTCTGTATGAGATAATTACCACTTAATATATACCTAAACTAAATTATGAAATTTTATTTTCTTTACCTTTTCGGGTCAAGTAGCTTCATAGTTTATTTTTATTTTTGTTAGTGGACAGATAAAAGTGGAAAATGTCTGTGTCAGTGATCAAAAGTGAACGTGGAAAAGATTTGATTTTATATGAAAATTTTACTTTTTCGAAAGATAATGTGTTAAAAAGTGGAGAGACATCGTGGAGATGTACCCAAAAAAAGCTACATTGTAAAGCGAAAATTTACACAGTTGGTACAGAGAAGCTAATTTCAAGAAAGGTTGATGTTCACAACCATGAAACAGATGAACAAAAAGTATACAGGAAAGCAACTTCAAATATTTGTAAAAGAAATGCCCAAGACGATGTTACTGAAAGGCCTTCAAAAATCATATGTAAGGCATTAACATCACATTTGCCACTATCTCTCACCACCGTTGATGTTAGTTACATTAGAAGAAATATTTATAACTGTCGTCGCAAGATACTACAAGGTCCGCTCCCTAAAAATATAGAAGAAGTGCATGGGGCTCTCGGGTGAATTTTTTTTATTTCTTAACAATATACAAAATAATATGTGAAACATGTGAAACAATCATAAGACTTTTAACGTATACTTTATATCGACGGAATTTTTTTCTTTTTGTGTCAATTTTGTACAATTCATGGTCTCCAAAATAATAATAATAATAATATATATTATTTTTTTAGAAATTAAATACATTAAGTACATTGTTTCGACTGAAACGCAGGTGTAAATAAATAATCTACTCGATAAGTGACTGTACACTTGTTTCGAGAAAATGTATCATAGTGCAGACAAATTAAATTTTTTCAACAAGAATAATACCACCCGAAATCTACCAATGGGAAATGGTTAAGGGGGTTACAAGGAACTTCTAAAAAAAGGACGCCATGGGGGTTGGTACAATCAACGGGAGGGGTGATTAAAGGGGTTGAAAAATGGATTTGTGTGATTTTTCACCATTTCCGTATCTAAAAACTATCTACAGCAAGTAAAAAAAACCTACAACTTTTGTAAAAGACACTTGTGACCATAACCTGAAAATCATCGAGAAAAAATAGAAAATTCGAAGAACAAAAATTGTTTTTTTGTTTTCCATTTTTCATTTCCCCAAAAATCATTCGATTTTGATGAAACTTTGTGAAAGTATTTGTTTTTATGTTATAAATAACCAGAGTTAAAAAAAATAATTTTTTTTTGAGATATTCATTTTTTTCGGTCAAAAACACTTTTTTTCAGATGAAAAGTTGCATGGTTAAATTTTCTCGTACAGAGTTCTCCGGGTGCGCATTTTTTTCGTTTTCACGTGAACTTTTTGATACAATGATAAACCACTATCGTTCCCATTTAAAAACATCCTCAAAAATAGAAAAAACTAAAAAAATCACTGTTTTAAAAATAAATTTTTAACAATTGTTAATAATTAGTTTAAACTTTTGAGAAAATTAAAAAACTGATTACACCATTGAATTGTGAAATTAAAAATTTTTATTTTTCTTAACTCAAAATTTTTTGGTTATTTATAACATAAAAAATACTTTCACAAAGGTTTCATCGAAATCGAATGATTTTTGGGGAACCAAAAATTGGAAAACAAAAAAACAATTTATTCGAATTTTCTCATTTTTCTCGATGATTTTCAGGTTATGGTCACAAGTGTCTTTTACAGAAGATGTAGGTTTTTTTATAAGCTACAACTTGCCTGTTGATAGTTTTTTGATACGTCAAGTTTCGCCGGAAATTGTGAAAAATCACACAAATCCATTTTTCAACCCCTCCCGTTAATTGTACCAACCCCCATGGCGCGTAACCCCCTTACCCATTTCCCTTTGGTAGATTTCGGGTGGTATTATTCTTGTTTTTTTTGCTACTAAATCTGCTATCTTGCCTGCACTATCAATAGAATTTAGAACAAATAATTAAAAAAAAGATATTTAAAACATTATACTAAATATCAATTTCAGGTTACATATATTTATTATACACATACATAATTAACAATATTTAAAACAATATACTACAGACAGAACTAGATATCATTTTATATTATAGGAAACTCATACAATTATCAAACTTACATAGTATACAAATAAATAAAAATATAAAAAGAAATTTCATGTATCGAAAAAGGGACACGTATCATAATATAGCCTAGTCAAATGGTGTTCAAAAGTGCCTGTTTCGAAGCATGAGAGCGGTAGAAAATTTTTCAACGGAATTATATGTTTTTCGGGGTGCTGAAACGAATCTGAAGTTTGCTGCCTCGTAGCAGGACCGGAACAGGCCCAAAAACGCAAAAAACCTCGAAATTTTCTGAGTTTTTCCGGTTTTCCGATCATTTCTTGCAAACGACGCATCGTAAGGAAAATGTAGCGGTATTCAAAGTTGAAGAGTATAAAATTCTGCGTCGAATGATGTCCCTAACACCCCAACCTCAAAATTTATAAGGTCGCCATCTTCATTCGAAAAAAGCAAATTTTTACCAAATTTTTTGAAAACTGCAATATACTGTGATTTAAAAACAGCTACTCTATGTGAAAAACTGATAAAATATAAGTTGTAAAGCATCAAGTTCATTGAGCACCGAAATTTTAAATTTGGATCAATAGTTTGTCAAAATTAGGCAGACCACGAATATTACAGCTTAATGGTAAATAGTTTGTTTTCTCTTTGTTGATCCTGAGCAATTTATATTCCAACCATGCTTTTATTGATTGGAAGTCAGTTTCTGCTTTTTGCTTCAGCTTTTCCCAGTTATCAGCACCGATAATTTCTCCACTGGTGTTAAGTGAGAATAGTCCATTAATATAAATTTTAAATAAAATTGGTCCTAGAACTGTTCCTTGTGGTATGCCATAGTCAATTGTTTCGATAGCGCTAACCGCACCATCAACACTCACAGCCTGCGTTCTCTCGCTTAAGTAACTCTTGAGGAGTTCTAAACAAATACCTCTAACGCCAATGACTAAGAGGAGTTGATGTTTAACGGTGTCAAACGCTTTTGACATATCTTTGAATATGCTGCTTTCATTAAGAGATTCTGTTATTTTTGATGTTAAAGCTAAAATTGCATCTTGGGTTGACATATTTTCTCTGAATCCGAATAATGGTAAATTTGTTTAAAAAGGAAGCGAATCTGTTTTTTAGAATTTTCTCGAATATTTTTGAGAGGTGGATGATCAAAGATATTGGTCGGTAATTGCCAAAATGGTCACTATGTTCCTTTAGTTTTTTGTTTGTTAACGAGTAAGACTACTGGATGTTATAAAACGTGTTTTTCTTTATTACAATCTAAAATGTATGAAAAGTATGGTTTGAAGCATTCGTTCCAATTTTTTTATGTACTAGATTTTAATTTTGTTGTACTTTATCATGATTGTTACCTTTAATCCAAGAATAATAATAAAATAATTAAGAATTATAACTTGCAGTTTGGGTGGCATGAAATTGAGCACAATTTTATTATACTCGACACGGAGATCGGTTAAAAAATGTAATTCAAAACAGAGCATATTTATGTAAAAAGGCAACACCGTAAAATTGCTTAGGTACATTTATTCATGATATTGTCGGACTACCTGGAAAAACATGACTCACTCAGTTTACATATTCTGACGGATGTCTGATGTCTGTGCCGACTATACCAACTAACTCAGGTACATGACAAGGCACTATGAAACTGGGTCCAATACCTGTAATCCGATCAGTTCGTAAACACATAAAGATAAACCCATTAGGAAAGTGGGCCCAGACAGTATTTGTCGTTCTGCAGTGTAGAACTATGTCTCAGTTAAGTGAAATGGTTAGTCAAAGAGGAAAAATATTAGTGGTATATGAAAATTATAAATTTTGCTTTCACCGTCTGGTACCATCCGGAGAAACCCGATGGAGATGTGTAAAAAAAACATGTTCGGCGTTTATTTTAACCAACGGAGAAGACCAGCAGCGACTTGTGTGTTCTGGAAATTTCCGTCATAATCATGACAAATTGAAAGAGAATACTATAGAAAGGTAAACAATTATTATTACCTGATAGATTTGTTGGGCCCAGTTTTGTATACAGGGTGGCGCAAATTTAATTGAACACTATTGGGATTTCGGAAACCGTTATAGATACAAAGTTGGTTAAATAGGAACAAAGATGCGTATTTTGAAGGCAAATTAATTAGTTTTTTCGAAATTAAAATAGCAGGTCCGGTTTCTGAGCTACTTGAGGATAACCAAAATTGACGATTTAATTAATACCTTAATTTTGAAAGAAAAAAGGTATAAAGGTTTTTTATTGAAGGACAAATACAACTTAACATAGCGTATCCAATTTTCTAAAAACAACGTTTCGTCTTTGAAGGGCTACCCTCAACTATTTTTTTAAATACGGACCTGTACGTTTTATTTCATTTTTGAAATATTTTTTTCTCTATCCAACCATTTAGAACACTTAATATTTTTATTAGGTTTTGACAATGAATTGTACTTTAGGAATTTTGCTAAGTACGGTCCTGTACCATTTTCACTGAAAATATTTATAAATCTTTTTGAATGAAATAAATTAAAAATTGAGTATACTTTGAGCTTATATTGCCTTAAGTATACTTAATTTCTATTAAATATCTGAATTCAATTTTCTTAAATAACTACAATCAGAAAATAAAAAAAAAATTATTTAAACTTCAACTATTGAATTATAACAGATAATTAGAATATTAGAAATTTGAATGTATTAAACAGGCATTGTGAATTATTTTAATTTACATCCAAAATATGCTCAAAAGTTAAGTTGTTTAAAAAACATTCAGGATAAAGCTGAACAGGACTGTACTTAGAAAAATTCCTAAACTGTAGTTTATTGTAAGTACCTAATAAAAAAATTAAGTGTTTTACATGGTTGGATAGAGAAAAAAACGGGGATTTCAAAAATTAAATAAAAAGTACAGGTCCGTATTTAAAAAAAATAGTTGAGGGTAGCCCTTCAAAGACGAAACGTTGTTTTAAAAAATTGGATAAGCTATGTTAAGCGATATTTGGCCTTCAATAAAAAAGCTTTATAAACTTATCTTATAAAAATAAAATGAAAATCGCCAATTTCGGTTTTTTCCAAATATCTCAGAAACCGGACCTGATATTTTATTTTTGTAAAAACCAATAAATTCGTCTTGAATATACACATCTTTTTCCCAATTTAATCAATTTTGTATCTATAACGGTTTAGGAAATCCCTATCGGGCAAATTTTGGATCTGTGCCCACTTTGTTCTTTATTACCTGACTCTGGGCCCAGATTCGAATATGGGGCAGTACGAAAATGTTTAAAAAATTGTACGGAAAAGCGGAAAATGTTGGTTAAAAAATCTCTATATAAAAATGAGACAGAAGACAGTAGGGAGATCTTCAAAAATATTGAGAGATTGAAGTTTTGTTGTTTTGGTTATTAATACATAAAAATTAATTTTGCCGTTTTTTGGACATAAACAAAATTAATTATTGGAACCTTTGGGAATAAATTTGTTTTTATTCTTAATTCTCATGACCTTTAATCCAAGGATAATAATAAAATAATTAAGAATTATAACCTGCTGTTGGGTGGCACGAAATTCCTCACAACTTTATTACCTAGATCGACTAACCGACTCAGGTAAACTTTAAGGATAAGGATGACATTCGCGCATCCTCGAGTAGCGTCCCGTTTTACCTGTTTTAATCCGGGTTCAACCCCTACCATCAAAGTACCAATATGCGGAAAATACAGATATTAGTGTTAGTAATCCGTGTTAGACTTTTGAGTAGAAATGAGTGAATTGAAGTTTATATTCAGCGAAAAAGGGAAAGAATTAATTTTATTAAATCGGTATAAATATCGATTTCAAAAACAGTTAAAAGGTGGCGTGAAACGATGGACATGTTCTGGACAGTCAAAAACTAGATGTTCGGCTTTTTTAAAAACGGAAGGTCAGTGCAATATTTTGATGGAAATTGTAGACAACCACAATCATGAACCATTAGAGGAACATATACTTAATCGCCAAATAGTGAGTAATTATTTAAAAAAAAAAGCTACAGCGAACTTGTGTGAGAGACCTATGAAAGTTCTTCACGAGCAATTAAGACAAGGTGACATGGACAATTTTACCCGAACTGATGTGAAGTATGTTAAACAAAATTTGTATCAAGCTAGGAGATCTTTGGTGTAGGTAACTATTTTAAGATTCGACAGTAAAATAAATTTTTTAGGCATACAAAAGTCTAATAATGTATTTTTTTTAAATAAATAAATATTTGTCAACAGGGCCGCCCCGAGGTGAATAGGCGCATGGGGCGAGATTCTGATCTGCGCCCCCCAATAAGGGTATTTCTAGATATAAGTATATGCATTTTGGAAACAACACATATATTTCTTTTATTTTTTGTTTATATTTACAAAAAGAGTTACACATTATGTAGGAAATATAACAAACAAAACTTTTGATTTCACGAACAACTTAAAAAACCTCCAAAGTGATTTTCCTTGCTTTGGATTTTAACATTTTCTTCACAGTTACTATAATCAGTCGATATAGAGGTATAGTTCTTCCATTTTCAATTGCAGAAATATAAAAACAAAATTCCCAGATGTGTGGGTAAGTTGCTTTGATCGCCTTTGGCGGCTTGTAGATGTGCCGACAAGTCGCCAATGCCGACAAAGGAACTTGTTTTTATATTTCTGCAACTGAAAATGGAAGAACTATAATTATACCTGAGTTAATCCCACGCATTACCGGGGTACCCTTTTTTGGCCCTCTAGTTGTATTAAAAGGATAATTTTATTTAAGTGTCAATTACAGGGGTTATTCATAAGGGATAATGACCAACCAAAATTTTAACAGCGAAAAAACCCAACATCATCATTTACGGGTGTATCCAATTTGCGGACCAAATCTATTTTAATCCTTACTGCACTTCTTAAATTCAAAAAGGTACAGGAAAAGTGCGGACTGACAGTACGTGAAAGTAATCCCTAAATTATAATCCTTAAATTAGGTTATTTAGAAAATATTAGGTAGTACAAATATTCCAAGAATATTTAATCTTTTTTTGAATGAATTTCCCTCTTCTTGCGTCAATTTGGGACTACCCTTTTATTTAATCAGAAGTAATCCATTAATAAGGAAACAGTTTCCTAAAACGGAGCAATGGAGAGTAAACATATTCAAAGTGTAAGAGGAAAACGATTGTTAGTTTATAACGGTTTTAAATTTTCTTTAAAAAAAATTTTAAAGTCATCGGGTGAACAATTTTGGACGTGCACAAAAAAAAATTGTAACGCGAAAGTATTTACTTTAGAAGATGGAAATATAGTTTCCAGAATAAACGACGAACATAATCATGAAGTGTATGAAAAAAAATTAAAAAGACAAATTGTGAGTAGTGCAGCAAAGCGAAAGGCAGAGATAGATATCGATGAAAGACCTTGCAAAATAATTCATTCTGTATGTAAAACAACCCGGTAAGTTTACATTTTTTACTAGATACAATACAGTAAAGAATAACTTTTGACAGTTTTTGGTGTCACTTTAACACAACGTTAAAGAACATCTGTATAAAGCAAATTCACGTGACCTTAATAATAATGTTTAATATTTTTTTAAATAAAAATGACAAATTTACTATCACAACACTCGTTCTAATTTAATTTTTAACAATGTATAAAAGATTTATTGACCAAATATTTTAAAATATACTGATTATGAATATTTATTTTATGTAGAAAAATACATATATTGATATTAGTATAAATTTATTGAACAAATAGCATATTATTATGTTCTGTTAAAGTAATCAAATTTTACAGTATATATTGTATAAGTAACTACTCAATATTTGAGATGTATTCAAGGCCGTAGCCAGGGAGGGGATCAAGGGGGATAGATCCCCCCCGAAATGAAAAAAATAACACATTTCTTTAGTAAGTACTAAATAGTATGTTTTTCTACCGCAAGTAGCATTACAGTGACATAAACTGATATCGCAACTTCGATTGGGTGGATATTAAGTAATAATCACTAAATCTACCCCTACACAGTAAGAATAGCTTCATTTTATTTATGCCTAGTTGTAGTCACGTAAAGTACACCGCTGGGAGCCACTTAATATTTTGGTGCCCCTAAAGGTGTTTGAAATGTTATAACAACTAAGCGAGACTACCTCAAAGTTGCAGAAACATTAAAGTGCAGTAATTCTCGCCACGTTCTTGCCACACAAAAATCACTTTCAAGTTTTATTTTTTAAACGCAGACATTTGCAGCCATTTTTGAGATCGCCATGATGAGAAAAATAAACGCGCTATTTAAAACACTTTTTTTCGTCAATACAGCTTCAAATTTACTACATTTCCATACATAATCAATGATTGTAATAACAAAGATTGGTAAAAAACACAGTTTGAAGCATCTAAGTGCCTATTTAATTTCCATGATGAAAAATTTACAGATTTTAACTTTTTTCTTAAATTATGAAGTATTCCAATGACGCGTGCCCATATTTCGAGCCACACCTAAATATATTTGACAGTAAATTTTCAATCGCTCCAACTTTTTGCCTTTATTTAGTATTGTTAAACCAATATTCTTGGATTTCCATAATAATATAATAATAATACCTAATTATTATTCAGTACGTACCTACTTATGTTAGGTTAGAGAAAAAGCAAGGAAAATGGAATAAATAATATGCAGGACAGAGAACGAGCTACAAATTAAAAAGACATGCGCAGTGAACAAAGTTTCGTGTTTAGTGTCGACCACCACACCACCACGTAGCTGCCACCAAAAAAGTGTTCCTCATTTTAGTCACCGCCGCGTTATAGAACCGTTTCTAATATGTGGCAAAGACTTTAATACACTTTAAAGTTTCTAATGTCGTGGCCGCCACGTTCCGTAAACGAAGAATGCTACTTGGGACTAGCCCACCAAACCAACACCCCCACCCCCCCTCCCCCGCAATTGTTTTCTGGCTAAATTCTAACAAATATTGAAGATGTTTTTGATTTTATAGAAAAATCTGATGTTCTCACTATAAAACAAGAGCCTTTCAAATTAGCAATTCATAGAGATAGTGGTATATGAATATTTTCATGCATAACAAATATTAAGGTCCTGTGAAAAAATGAAAAAAATTATATCGAGGGAACATTGAAATATTCTTCAAAGTTTTTTATGCAGTTCTTTACATTGCATGTAATTGAAAATGGTCATTTTAAACCAGTAGTGTTCTGTTTACTTCCTGATAAGAGGCAAAATACTTACATATCTCTATTTAAAATAATTTGTGAAAAATGTATAGGTTTGGGATACCTATGTACTAAATCCTAAATATATTGTCATGGACTACGAACTAGCCGTACACAATGCTGCCAGTTTGGTATGGCCTTTCATATAGGACATGCTTGGTGGCGCAAAATTCAAAATCTTGGATTGGTATCTACATATAAAAATAAAGAAAATATAGAAGGAAAATGGAAAATATAAAAATAAAGAAAATATAGAAGGAAAATGGCTGCATTACATATTTGGACTTTACTTTACTAAATAAATATAGAATCAGGTAATCACCCTTAATCTGTAATCCCTAGGTCGGTCCGCAAATTGACTACAGGATTATGAGTTCTAAGAAGTCGGTCCGCAAATTGGATCCTCCTTCATTTACAATATTCAAAGAAATTATGTGACAACGGATATAGTGTAAGCGAATATTGTTTATGGTCACTTTTATTTTGCAGAGAGTGAAGTTGTGAAAAGTGTAACAAAAATCAAAAAACGATGGAAGTTAAATCTATGTTAAGCGAAAAAGGGGTTAAATTACTAGTGGTAAATGACTTTAAATTTTCAAAGACTTATATCGCAAAATGTGGTGCAATACGGTGGCGTTGCACAAACACAAAAAGTAGGTGCAATGCGAAAATTTGCACAAGTGCAAATGAAACAACTGTGTTGGAATCTGTACTTGAACACAATCATGAGCCCGACAAGACCATTGCCAGACAAGCTATTAGTAATAGCGTAAAACGAAAAGCAACGGAGGATGCTATAGAAAGACCGTCCAAAATAATTTATAACGAACTAACGGTAAGGCACTCAAAAATTAATTGTTACCTATTGCAAAAAATTAAAGAAAAAGATTTCCTATAGTTATTTCACTCGTAGAAAAAATATTGTTGCTAGCACGTGCTAAAACTTAACTTTGCGCACTGATTAGGAAAACTACTATTTTGCGTTCATTTAAGTCGATTCAGTTTTTTCTTTTTCAACAGAACAGTAATAATTATTGGGCATCAGAGATAGGCGGCGATGATTTAGGACGTATAAGGCAAAATCTATATGTAGCTCGACGAGGTGTCCAAGAACCAAGAACGAAAACTGGGAGGTGGGTGATTTTTTTTCATTTGAAATTTGGGAAAAAATGCCTATTAATGAACGCGTTTTAAAATTTTGTGACTATTTAGTAGAAAATTACATATCTGAGGACGCCAAATTTCCACCGAAAATTTGGGCATGTATTACATATAGTATGTGGTATGTGCCGATCTACTAATGCCTGCGAGTCATTTTACTCTTTACTAAAGTCTAGTTTTAATTCTCCGCATGCAAATATATTTACTTTTTTAGATGTAATTTTAAATATCCAAACAGAAGTGTATGCCAAAGTAAAAACTGCTAATCAGTTTAATAAAAAATTAAAAAGTATTACTAGAAAGCGGTAAGAGTACATTACTAAAAAAATGGCAGAATTTAAAAATGGAACCATAGAAAAATTTGAATTTGTAAAATCATTAAGCAACCGATTTGTACCGCAATAGTTTTAGTTTTGTATTTTTTAGTATATATATTTTTTTATTTAGTGTACATATTTTTCAATATAATTAAAAGAAGTTATTTAGCAATTCATTAATTTTTTTATTATTTTCTACCTATTACTCCTAAGCCCACCTTAATATAGTTAATCCGCTCCAGAATATTTTTAGTACAACTAGAGGGTAGGATTTTCTATACCTGCCATTTTTTAGTACAACTCGAGAGTCTCCAATAAAATTATATGCTTGGGAACTGCCCTCGATACTATTTTGTCACAAGTGGACACTTACCTTTAATTTAAAAATAAGCTGAATTAACAAAAATCGATCCGAATAAAAAATTTGAAATTTTGTTTTAAAAATAAATTGTTTTGTCGATATTAAGGAAAGGATTCTTTAAAAAATTTAATAATTTTTCTCTCTTGTTTCAGATTGGCTAAATTAAGAGCAGAAAAGTCTAATGTTGAGCTAGAGTCAAAACCATCAACGAGTGCAGCTTCAAATGAAGAATTTTTGGTTGAAAATAGCAGGTAAGTAAATGAAACCAGCCCCCACAGCCCTCCCCCTGGATCCGCCTATGACACACACACAGATCGAATTCAGATACCGAACAATTTGTTCGGTGAAAATAACTATTGTATGATTTAGAAAGGTGAAAAAATTTAGTGGTAAAAGGTTGAAGAAAAGTAAGGATGACTGTTGATACTATTCACTAACATTATTTGGGGATTATTGATTGCACTATCCCACTCTCTAGCGGCAGGTACACCTTAAAATAATTTTAAACATTTTATTTTTGCCGATTTAATTAAAAAAAATTGTTTTCCTAAGTTTTCGAGAAATGGCCCACCCTAAATGAATCACCTGGTGTAGTCTGGTTCATCATTCATTAAAAGTTTTAAAAGATGACGCCAAAACTACACAGTTGCTTTATCTTACAGCTTAGACTTTCAAGAAAATTTTCTCTTGTCTCTTGATCTAAGGAATTATTTCTCTTAATTTAAATTTACTTTGCTTATATTAATAAATCATTAAACATAAAATGTTTATTAAATGTATTCTTACTAAAACCACAAATTTTTCTTTTTATTATCTCTACTCTCTCCATGTATGCAGATCAAGAGACATTTAATTCACAATGATCTTACTTTCGGTAATCTGTTTATAAAACAAAGCAGTTTTGAGGTTCACTTGATGCCGCCATCAATTCAGTGGCAGATCCAGAGACGTTTGGGGGGGGGGGGGGGGGGAGGAATAAGAATCGACTTTTACCTTTTGGGCGTAAGCCTATTGCAAAAAAAAAAATGTAGTCAACTAACCAAAAGAAGAGTGATAAATATTCTGGCAAAATTTTTGAATTCCAAGGGTGGGTCATTTGGTTTTAAGGTTTAGTGTTTCATAATTTAAATTTGGTTATCACTTAAGCCCGGTTTACACGAGGCAGCTAGAGAGACAAGTTGCTTGCTACAAGTTACTTGCCATGTGTGAACAATCACTTGCAGGCAAATGAAGTTGCCAGGCACGACAAATGAGTTGACCAGAGTTCTACTTTGGAGGCAAATAAGTTTGATTTTATTGAAGCTCTTTCAATAATTTGACGGATTGTCGCGCTGTCAGTTGCAACTCGTGGAACTTTTCTCAAAGCTATCCTTCAAAATTGAAACCTTCTGAAGTACTTTGCTACTGATTTTTTGTTTTAACTTTAAGGTTTTAAAGTTATTACCTTTTTTAATTATATTTTATTAAATATGGGTGATCCAGAAAGTTTCGAACACATTGATTTTAATTAATTTATAATAAGTACAACCTCAAAATAATCTAGAAAATCGCTAAAGCCGTTTTTTTCGTTTTTAATTTTTTCTCCCGTAAAAATATATTTTTTTTATAAAACTTAGTGAAAACGTTCTTTTTGTGTTTTAAATAAGCTGCAATAGTAGAGACGACCTGGCGAAAAAACCCGATAAACGAAGTCGCTCTTTTCGAAAATTTTATTTCAGAATTCGTTGTATTTTAAATATAAATTCTGTTTGAAATACGGACACGCATTACAAATGTTTTAATTTAAAAATCAAATGTGATATCTGTATACAGGGTGGTCCTTAAGTAATTGTAGATTCCTCACTTTAAAATATTACGATTTGAACCAACTTGCTCTAATAAAATGTTGCTAATAAGGAAGGGTGTTAAAGTTAAAATTTTAAGATTTCTTTTTTGCAATAATAGCGTTTTTGGATATGTATACATAAAAATTTGGAACTGTGGGTTTTTGGGCACGAGAAATCAGAATCTGATACCTACTTCGATGTAATTTGTAGAGGGCGCTAGTTAGGCCACATTTGTGACATGATTACACGATTACACTGGTCGGTAAAAATTTTTGACCACCTGAATCCGAATATGACCTCAGTTTCCCCCCTCACCCACCGTTTTTTTTTCATTTCTTCAAATTATGGAAAAGTGATAAAAATAGGACGGGGCCACCTCCCGAAAACGATGGGGGATGAGGGAAAACTGAGGATTCAGGAGGTCATTTTACATAAGAATTAGCAAGAATGGTGTCAGGACCAGAATTTTTTTCCTAAAATGCAGTACACCATTAAGTTTTAAGGTTAATAACAAGTATGCTTTTTTTCTGCTAAAATAACGTGGCTTTAATATACTTTTACAAGAATAGCGCTAACTTAAAGAGCACATTTATGACACAAAAGTGGCCTAACTAGCGCCCTCTACAAATTACATCGAAGTAGATACCAGATTATCATTTCTCGTGCCCAAAAACACCAATTCCAAATTTTTATGTATACATATATCCAAAAACGCTAAAGTTATTGCAAAAAATAAATCTTAAAAAACACATAGTTAAGAAACAAATAGTAAATTACATGCAAAAAAAACACATTTTATTTTACCCAAGTTACGTCACGTGTTCTTCTGTAGAGTTGGTACCATAATTTAACATAAAGTCTACTAGTGCCATTTTAAAAGTGGAGTACTGGTAAAATTTAACCAAAACTGGCTGGGGTGTGACAGATCACTGGCAACTATTAGGGGTTATTTTAAGAAATAGTTTGTTTGCTAGAAACTTTCTAAATCATATTCCAATATCAATTATAAAGTTACATAATCCTCGTACTGAAAATTCATGCCTCTTTTTTCATTGCAGTGATTTGCCCATCGAACATGTTGATGTAGGATCAACATCATGTGAGGAAACAACAGATCCTGATTTGGACTTCCTACCAGAATCTGAGTAAGTAATTTGTTAAAATAAGACTAAACGATCAAGATAGGTACATATGAATGAACACGAATAATAATAATAATATAGGTTTATTGATATTGATCATAATTACATAATATTACATAAAATTAATATAAACGTAGAAACCTGCTGAGATATTTGCCATGTCTATGTAAAAGTAGAAATTGGTTAAACAGCGAGTTCTCTAGAATAGTTCATGAAAGTTGGTCGGTGATATCTGAGAAAGTTTGAATCCACCGCAATTAATAATAATAATGTACTGTGGCTTTATGCCACTATTGCCACTCACAGATCACGCCACTACCCCTCATTATGGCAGTGTTAATTTTGTGGTTGTTCTACCTTCATTCTTTTACATGAACTACTGTTTGCACACTATATAGGTAACTTTTTCGGAATATCTGAACTAATTAATAAACCTCGTGTAGTTTTGAGTTTGTAAAATAATTCAAATAAATATTAAAAAAAGTAATTTGTTGATAAAAATTCCTTATCTTATTTATATTAACATTGTGATTTATTTACAGTGAACCATCGTTACCAAAGCGTAAACGACAGAAATTCGTAGCCGCCAGAGATGTGAAAACTTACTGCAGATTGTGCCTTAATCCTGCTAACAAAACCCAGATGGTTTGTTTAGGAGATTTCCATGACATTAACTATCCATCTCGGACTGTGCAATTCAAAAGAAATAAAATTCTACAGACTGATGGGTATCTACGAATGATAAGAACGTTGATGCCAAATTTTGTAAGTATAAGGCCATTGTGAGCTTATTATACAGGGTGTTTGGTGGGTGGATGCAAACCTTTGAGTAGCTTATAGAAGACATCATTTTGAACCTATTTAGGTAAACTTACCTTAGTACGAAGTTTGACGGATTATGAAATATTCGCCATTTTGTAATTTTCTGCAAATCCACTATACAATCTTTATTATTCAGTATTAGAATAAAAATTGAATGTGAAGGCTGTATGTATTTGACTTTTTATGATGTTGCAAAAATGTTTACACTTATCTATAGATAGTAACCGAATGTTGAATTTACAAATACCATGTTTTGGTTCAATGATTTCGAATGTTCATGGAAATTCATAAAGCAATGGCGATAACTTTATGACTTCAAATACTTGTGAAAACTACTAGATTGTATGCTCTTTCAAACGACATATCATACAAGCAAGTGATCAATAAAAAAAAATCAAATTTGGTACTTGATTATCAAATTTTAAACACCAAATAAGTCAAAAATAAAAACTAGTCATAACACGAAAATGTGAAACCGCGTTTCTAATACAGGCACGCGCTCTACGCCTTACTTCAGTTGTTATATCTGGAAATCTAGCAGGCCATGGTATGGGTCCAGCTATTAGGGAAGATATTAAAATATTCCCTTACAAAACGACTGTCAGATATCACTTCTATGGACTTTCATGTTTGGGGACGTGCGAAAGGATTGGTTTACAACGAAGAAATCCAATCAAGGGAATATCTGATTCAAAATATACAGCCAGCATTCGACCAAATGAGAATTGAAATTTTCTTGAAAGTAACAACTGAAGTAAGGCGTAGAGCGCGCGCCTGTATTAGAAACGCGGTTTTGCATTTTGAATACGTGTTGTAATTAGTTTTTATTTTTTACTTATTTGCTGTTTAAAATTTGATAATCAAGTACCAAATTTGATAATTGTGACACTTGTGATTAAATTCAAAAATTAAATCTGATCCGCTCAAACGCAATCATTTTTAAATATCAAATCTGTGATATTCTATTTATGTAAGTAATATGGAAATTAAAGTACCTAATAGGTTTTATTTTATTCTTAAAATTGTATGAAATTTTCGAGGAAAACTGAATTTCCAAGTAATAATTTTAACTTTAAGGGTAAAAGCATTGATCCTAACAAAACTTGTAAACATTCGAAAACAAAATCATTTATACCTCAATCAATATCGTGACGAACTTTTTGTTTATTTTCACAAAAACAAAGGTAAATAAATAACTTTCTTTTTTTCAGAATCATGATTTAGTCTACAACCCCATAATGTGCAATGACTGTAGTACACGACTTCAAATGGCATCGGATTTTGTCGAGCAATGTATGGCCACACAGAATCTTATACAACAGTACAAGGACACATATTGCCCTGCAGAAAAATTGGTATCTTGTGAAGATGTTGTTCATAACAAATCTCACCTACTACCAGTAAACAATCAGGCTGTTCCTTCAAATCCAAAGAAACGCAAAATTGCCAAACCAATACCACAACAACCGACCCAGACAGTTTCATACAATGAAGACTTTGAAACCTTGGAAAATGTTAATGTTAAAACGGAACAATTTGAAGAAATGGAAAATGAAGAGAAGTATGAAATAACGCCAGAAGAAGTTTGTACCATTAAACAAGAATTTGTTGAAGAAGAAACTATGATAAATACTAATGAAACTGAGATTACATTACCAGTTGATACAGTAGTAAAGAATGAACCTTGTTCGACAGAAATATCAGATTACAATATCGTATCGACTGAACAAACTTCCATAAAGCAGTTTTCGAATTCGAACATTGATATACCTACCACTGAATTGGACTCTATTTATAATACAAATTATTTAGTTGGAGTACCGCATGTACCTGCACAGTTTTGTCCTCCTACTCTTCCAGCTCAGTACTGTCCTCCAAATGATCCAGTAGCATCAGAGACATGTGTTAGTTCAGTTAATCCAGTGACCATGCAGAGTGCTGCCTCTAATAACGTTGATTTATCTCTTAATTTTCAAAATAATCAAAATAGTTAGAACAATTTTTTGGGTTTCTAAGTTCAAATGTTCAAAGTATTTTACTATGTAAAAATATTAGATTAAAATGTTGTGTAACATAATTTTTTTATGAATTTGGATAAATTATTCTATTTACAACATTTTTAATTTCTACTTGTTTAAAAGTGCGATTAAAGCTAAGTGTCCACCTGAGATAAAATCTGGATAAAGTCTGGAGATTTGTCTCGGGGTGTTGCGGTCTCGTAGTAGGTATTGGAGACTCGACAGTGACTTTAGTCTCGAGACCAAGACAATTCCGTGTCCACTTGAGAGTCCACCAGCAGTCTGTTGTGTGACTTTATCGCAGGTATATCTATCAAAATGGATTCGCGTTAGGCACTAACTTTTATAATTGCGTATAAAATTGTGCAAAAACGGAAAATAAAAAAAAGATGTGTTGGGTAAGGAAATGGGTCAGTGGCGGATTTATCGGAGGGACAAGCGGTGGGGGGGGTTCGTCTAACATGCACCATTTTTTTGTTTACTTTCTCTAATTTTAATTTTTTGCTCCCGCTCTCGCGTTTACTTTCCCTTTAGTTTTAGTAAGTAAATTTAAGACGCCCCCCTCTGGATTCGAGACTGAAATGGGTAGATCGTCGAATTGACTTGGCACGGCAGTTTAAAAGTTTTATTCGGATGACTGCAGTGGAGTTTGAACTACTTTTAGATTTAGTAAAACATCGGATCGTCATGCGATTCCTGTACAACTTTTAAAAAAATTACTTTTCCTCGTAAAAATTAATTAATTGAAACATTTTCTCATCTGTCCATTGCTGTACACTCATTTTATCAAATTAATTAACACACTTTGCTCCAAAATACAAAGTTTTATTTTCCTAACCAATAGTTTAGAGAAGAAAGGAGTGCTGTAATTTAATTTGTAGAAATAGTACAGGTTTAAGAGGTATAAATTTTATTTTTACCTCATCCTTTAATGCTTATTTGAAGTTAAAATGAATATTTTAATACATTTGATCGGCCTAATAAAAGATTCCGAAGCAAAAATATGACTGGAGTTCAATTTAAGATTTTAGGAATTGTACCTACCTGTTTTAAAAGTGATCCGAGAGCAATTTTGAAGTGTGTTTTATTCTAAAAACACATATCTGACATATATTATTTCCTAATTAGCTTATTACCGCTGATTATTGTAATGCTTAATACATAAAAATGTATTGTTTTATTTTTAAACATCCTACCTTACAAACAGTAATATTTATGCAGCTTTCAATAAAACGTCTTTCCAGTCTACCCGTCAATCTTTACAATCTCTGTAATTCATGATCTACTAGCAGCTAGTTTCAAGAGAAACATGTATTTAAAGAAAGTCACAATTGTGATGTATCAATAAATTGTTACAAATAACCTTCATTTTTTCCATTCGTTCTGAAATAATAAACTATACATTATATTGGTCAATTATGTTGAATTTTTGTTAATAAAAATAGAGATTGATGTAAACTAATGCGATAGAATGTCAAATATTCTGAAAAAATTACATATTTTTGATTTCCAAAAGTTTACTGAACAATCGCAGGGTTCAGGCCATAAGTCACGTGGCGCGAATTCTACTCTCCTAGGCCCCGATGTTTGAAATGTGTGAGTACAACTCGTCTGCGAGAATGTACCACGTGACCATCTCGAAATAGGTCAACGTTGCCAAATTTAAATTTAGACAGTTCAACAAAAAGTAGAGCAAAACATATATTTTAGTTCACTTGAAACCTTCGTACAAGAAGAAATAGAAGAAGTGATTAGGACAGACAGCCAAATTATTGGATTCAGACCAATTATAAGCTCTTTAGATCCGTTATGGAAATATTAATTGTTTTATTAAAAATACAAAACATTTTTTAGAAAAATTATCAAAAATTAAAATGACAATTTTTCAAAGCAAAATATCTATTTTTAAGTTATACGAAGAAAAAGCCTAATTTTCAATCGAAAAAAAAATTAGTTTATAAATTTTCAATTTATAATTTTATCAGAGCTCATTTTCTTCCTTGGTTCTCGCTGTATTTCAAGAAACTTTGTCTGATTGGATTACAGCACAGGTATGCACCATGCAGACTGGTAAACTCTATAAGAAGTAAATTTAATTGTGTTATAGTTTGAAGTTTAAAATTCTTAAATATATATTGTTTAAAAAAAGTATAATAATTATATTTTTTTTTAATATAAAATCGAAAATTCAATATTTTGTCTTGGCAAAATTACAGGTTATTTAAAACACAAAAAAGAAATTTCCAAATGTTCCTGTCGATAAATATAAGTCTCTTAATCTTATGAGAAAAAAGTAGACAAGTTATATAACATTAAAATTACAATTGAAATTGAAAATATAAAAAAATTACCATTTCTTGATGTACTAATAAACATCAATAACAATTTGTTTTAAAACATCAGCCTTTAGAAAAGAAAATACAAATACGATAAAACCATGTTTTTCGTTTTTAATTTTTATCTCTTGCAAAAATAATTTTTTTATGAAACCTCTGGTGAAAACGTTCTTTTTTGTGTATTAAAGTAGTCATTTTTTCAAAGCAAAATATTTAATTTTCAAATTTATACGAATTTTAATTAAGAACAAGCAATTTTCAATCGAAAAAGTTAGTTTACAAATTTTCAATTCGTGTGCGAGAATGTACCACGTGATCACTCCTCACTCTCTCAGCGTCACAAAATCGGTATGTTTGAAACCAAGAGAAATCTTCTACAAGTTCGCATAGAAGTGCTCTACTGGGTTGTACCAGTAGAGTTGAGTTTAGTAAGAGAGTAAACATGCGCAATAGCGCCGTGAAGGCGTTAAGTGCAGTGTTGCCGATGCCAATTTATCATATTCCCCAATATCCCAAGTCAAATTTCCAAAATTTGGGGACAAAAATCTGCTGATTCCCCAAAAATTCCCCTCAATAGGTTAAGTACCTTACCTTAGGATTATCTTCTTTATTTTGACCTTTTATTAACCATTTATCCATATTTGCACAAAATCGTATCGTTATTTCCCAACAGAATACAAAATTAACTTATCTAAAGCAAAGCTAGCAAATTAGAAGCGTCTAAAACTAAGGGAATCACAGAAAGGTTTTCTCTATGTGTTCGCGTTCGCACCGCGCGGAGATAAACGAACTTACCCGATTATAATATGATTTATTATAACAAAAGTAGGTACAATGGACAAATGATTTGCTGCTGTGCAAATGGTCTTGAGTTCTATGCCCAATCTGAACTGTTTTTTTATTTTAATTCCTGCTGATTATTTATTATATTGTTTAACGATGAGATTTCAAAATCCCCGCATTTTCCCCGCATAATGCCAATCCCCAATAATCTTGAGATTCCCCGCAGTTTGGCAACGCTGGTTAAGTGTCGAGACTGTCAAGTCAAATTTAATTTAATTACTATATCTTTGATATTAATAGTTTGGTATGTGATTTATAGTTTTCTGTTTAGAGTGTTTGTGTATATTTCGTTAGGACTCAATCATTAGCTGTTTATTTTGCTGATTTGCTTATTGTTGTTTGAAAATATTAATTAATATTTAAAATTAATAAAATCTATAAAATGAAAAAGTTCTATTTGAAAAACAAACACCAAATAAAAAATATATACGAATTTACCAGACTGAATCTACAAAACTGGAAAAATATTGGTAAACACAAAAAACTATATTTATATTGGCTGCGAACTTCACTAAACACTATTTGTATTAGGAATAAATAAAATATTTATTGGAAAAGAGAATTTACAGATTTCTTTCCCTTAAAGTAGGGGAAACCAGGACTATTTTTATTATACTAATTTCCGTGTATACAGATAAGCCATATTGCCTAGACTAATGCCGATTTACCCTAAAACAAATTTCAAAAGGTCCTATTTATTATAATCCTAAACAGATTTGAATGTACTTTATTGCCAACATATTCGAAGATTTCCTGTAATATACTTTTATGATCAATTCTGATGAAATTTCAGATATCAAAACAGGTAACCGAAAGTTCATACAAAAAAATACTCTTATATTATTATTATATTAAAAAGGCTTTTATAACAGTTTTTTATTTAAAAAACTAAAATGCAACTATCTCATATCAAATTTTTTCAGTCGTATACGAGATTTGCCAAAAAATATGAAATTTACTCAAGAATAAAGTACCTTTATTTTTGAAATACCGGGTATCCCAGAAGTTTCTGACCCATTTTAACTGCAAATATCTCGGAGCTCAGAAACGATAGGAAGGTGCGGTTTTCACTGAACAGTTTCTTTTTATATAAAGTTTTTTTCAGTATAAATGTTTATTTAGTAAAATCTCATATAGGGTGTTTTAAAAAAGCGGTCTTTTTTTTAACGACACACCCTATATATTTTTATTCTATCTGAAAGGTGAACTCTTTCCCTTTCCTAAAATGTATAATATGTTGAAGTTTAGATGAAAAATAAGTGAGTTATTTGATTTTTAAGGATAGGCAGTTACGTAGACATATACCATTAGATAATTAACAAATGAGCTCTGGATAAAATTATAAATTGAAAATGTATAAACTAATTTTTTCGATTGAAAATTAAGCTTTTTCTTAATTTAAATTCGTATAACTGTGAAAAATAAATGTTTTCCTTTGAAAAATTGTCATTTTAATTTTTGATAATTTTTCTGAAAAATGTTTTATAATTTGAATTAATATTTCCATAACGGATCTAAAGAGCTTATAATTGGTCTGAATCCAATAATTTGGCTGTCTGTCCTAATCACTTCTTCTATTTCTTCTTGTACGAAGGTTTTAAGTGAACTAAAATATATGTTTTGCTCTACTTTTTGTTGAACTGTCTAAATTTAAATTTGGCAACGTTGACCGATTTCGAGATGGTCACGTGGTACATTCTCGCAGACGAGTTGTACTCACACATTTCAAACATCGGGGCCCTATTGTGGGCCCGACGAGGTCATAGGCACAGATCTGTATCCCTGAGATAGAAGGGAGATGACGTTTCGCATACGCGTTTATACAAGGGCAAATTTTCTCGTAGTGGCGCACATGCGCATTAAAGTAGTAGATGACCAACTTCATGAAATATGTCTGTGAACAGGACCGGACTTGAAACACGGCAGCTATTTAGAAGTAATATTTCAATATATATAAATTAGACTATAAAATTAAGGTGAAATTTTTTGACCAATAAAAATTCCAAAAAAGGTTGTTGGGAGTAAATAAACTGCACAAAAGAAGTGTGAAAATAAAATAAAAATATCCATTGGATATGTCTCGATTATTCGGGTTCCAAAACGGCGTCTGCATTCACGTAATTCAATACCTGTTGGGGCATATTGCCCAAGGAGTAGTTGTTGTGGTGCAGACGTCGGTTGCATGTACTGACATTAGAGGATGCCAGTCGATTTGGGAGATTTGTGTGATCCTAATTCATTTTATTTTCACACTTCTTTTGTGCAATATATAAATTACCCAACAGATATTATTTTTTTGTTTCCCATATTCCTTTTTAAAAATTCGTAAATTTTAATTGCATGAGTTATATGAATTGACGTTATTGGATAATTGTAGAAAATTTTTGAACAGCATTTTCATTCTTTCACAACCAAGATAGTCAAAAATGTACCGTATTTGATTAACTGCTTAGTGATAGTTTAAAAGATTGATGCTGGAGGAGATATTTCCAGGCAGTAATTCAAGAAAGTGTAAGATTCGGTAAGAAAATTTCACACCAAAGTAATATAAAAAATTATAACATGACATTTGCCTGTCAACGTGTAAATTATGTGTCATTGACTGGCATTTTTGTAGAATTTCTCGTTTCGGGAAAGAAAGTGTGGAAGTTATAAGACAAGAAGTTCAGAATTTGATACCATATATAATACTAAAATATATATATAAATAATACTATCGCTGTAATCACGCCCAGGGTACCCAAAAGGAAAAAAAAATCCGCAAAGTTTTGTGGTTGCTATAGTAATGAGCTGAAACGAAAGCTTCTTATTGGTTAAAAAATGTTGGTGTGAAACTTTCACTAGTAATCTTCCTAGAGCTTGAATTACTATCGGAAATATTTCCGAAAGCATGAATTTTTTAAAAGTTATCCCGAGTCGAAGAGGGATGCAAAGTTGACTTTATTACCAACTCTGTATCGCTGCTCCGCTCAGTTCAGATACACTGGTGCTACTGCGGTATAGCAAACGGTAGGAGCCCAACAGAATACTTCATTATTTGTCATTCGCACATATTTAAAATATCTTTTTATCCATTAAAGAATATTTTGCATCGACGCTCCGCTCAGCCTAGTGCGGTCTTACCTTAACACAGCATAATAGTCAAGTGCCGATTTACACATGGTATATGAATATTTTAATTAAAAAAAAACAAAGATCTGTGTCATCTGTGGGATTCGAACCAGCGACGCTGGGATCATGAGTCCATTGCTCCACCGCTGATCAGCGACAACCTCCCTGCATCATACAAATTTCTGGAAGTGGTCAGGTTACATTTGACAAATGAATTTGTGATTTTTATATATACATTCCATTCAACTCGCATCGTGTCAACCCACCTTAAGCCCGAACACATTTGAAAAGACGAATTGGCAACATTGCTTATGATAAGTTTTAAGTTCTATGAATGAACAATATTTAAATTTAAACGTCTTATTTCAATAAAATATGATGGTACGTTAAATCTTATTTTAAAATGTTTTTTTGCATAACTGACCATTTCAATAAATTTTTGCCATATTCCGTTCTTGATAATTACTATTTATTACTCACGGGCCATGAGTTATAACCTAATAATCACTAGTTGAAGTCTATGACAAAATGTTTTTGTTTTATGAAATATATATACTTTGAAGCAGCCCGCAGCCCTGTAGCGCAAAGTTTTTGACAAAAAAGAAGTAAAAATGAGTTCGGATAGTGAAAACGATGAAATTTCTACTCCGCTGGATCTATTAGAAACGAATAACATAACCTCTATGAACTTATTGACTGAAATATCGAGAAAGAAATACGAATCAGTATACAAGACTTTTATAGATTGGCAACTTCTTCGAAAGATTGATGTTGATACATTTTCTGATACATGTCCTTTTAGCTTATTTTGAAGAATTATCAGAAAAATATAAATCATCTTCCTTGTGGTCTTAGTATTCAATGCTAAAAAATACACTCCATACATAACGGCATTAATATAAAACATTATTTAAAGTTGCGAAAATTTCTAAAAAGTAAATCTGAAGGGTATCTAGCGAAAAAAGCTCAAACGTTTACTGCAGTGGATATTAATACATTTATTAAAGAAGCACTAAACAAAACATTTCTTCCAACAAAGGTAAAAATAACAATTGTCAGTAGTAGGACAATATAAATTCAAAACCCGTTAACTTTTAACGTTTACAAGAAGTTCTTTATGTGGGTAAAGATGCATGTTTTATTTATTATTTTAGCAAATTTTCGTATTAACATTACTTTTTTAATTTCAAATTTTTATCTCCCATTTTTATAAACTGTTAGAGAATTTAGGCAAAACTTTTTTTAAGGTTGCGTTAATTATGGGTATAGTAGGTGCTTGTGCAAAAGAATTGCGCACAATGAACATTGAAGATATACAAGACTTTGGATCAGCAATGTTAGTGACAGTCCCTAATACCAAAACAAAAGTTATTCGAACATTTACAATAACTGGTAATTTTTACAAAATTTGTAAAAAGTATATTAATCTTCGACCAACAAATATTGCTACCACTTCATTTTTTCTAAATTACCAAAAAGGTAAATGTAACGCCCAAAAAGTTGGTATCAATAAATTTGGAGCAATGGGGAAACAAATGGCCAGATGTTTAAAGTTACCAAATCCAGAAATGTATACAGGATATAGCTTTAGAAGATCATCTACCACTGTATTTGTTGATGCAGGGGGTAACGTTGCTTCGTTAAAAAGACAGTGTGGATGGAAACTATCAAAAGTGGCCAAAAGTGATAAAGGTGATTCCTTAACCATTCAGAGAATGTTCCTGATTTATAAATTTACAGAATTAGAATTCATTGTTTTATTTTTGGCTATTCAGATCATTTTTTATAAAATAATTTTTTTACAGTAAAACATGTTTCGGGCTTCTAGGCATCCATCTTCAGTTACAAATAACAACAAACTAGAATAGAAAATACTGTTTTAAATATATAACAAAACAGAGGATGATCAACTTACAATGTGTATTGTTTGGAGACAAAAACATATTAAAATAATAATAAATATTAAACTAATGTGTTAAATCAAAGTCTTCTATTAATAAAAACATATAAGTGAAAGGTTCCAAAATTTAGGGCTACAGCTCCAATAGATTATCATAACAAAATATACCTATGGCCACTATACTGCCCTATTAAAGATAGAAGTCATAACTGACAAAATCTATATTCTCTGTTTTATTAGATTAACGCTGCCCACCAGAAACATTAATATAAAAAGTTTCTGTAGATATTTATCACTTTGTATGAGTTAGAATTTTATGGGCACACGCACCTTACTATTTTACTATTTCAAATTAGACTTTTGTTAGATATGACATTTTTTGTTAACAAAGCACAGAGACAAGGTAATATAAAAAAATGTATCTGTACAAAACTAAAATGGTTTTATTACAAATATGAGAAAACGTAGAAAAATAAAGAACATTGTGTAATTAAACATTAACAGTCATCGTCCAAGCCTCGAGGATCAATTGAAGTTGTTAAACTCTCCCAAAAAATTTCTCTGCTTATCTTTATGTAACTTCCAAAATTGTACATTTATTTCTATTCGTCTCTTCTGGGAAATTTTAGCGGAACTTTTTTTTACAAGACTTTATATTACAACAGGCTTTTACACAATGCTTTGCAATAACAGCCAATAGTTTCCTTTGCTTTCTTATATTAAAACGTTCTGTATGTTTTTTCTTTACCGTAACTCTCCTGTTTTTGTATATTTGTTTTGTTCCAATCTATCGATTGCAACATGAATAATGTCCAAGATGTCATTCATAAAAAGCATACAATCTTCTTTATTTCTATTTATTACATCTTTTATAGTTATATCACTAAGAATTTGTACTTTTTTCGAGCCGTGATGATTTAAACGTACTAAATGTTTTTGTTTTTCATTTTCTAAGTCATCAGAAAAAACAAAATTATTATTACCATTATTCGGATCACTATCATCAATTCATCATACTCAAGTTCACGTCTTTTTACAATATGTCCTAAACTTTTTATTTTTTCACGATGTTGCGTGTTTAATATTTGCAACATTTTTAAACCTCTGCCTACCACTTGCTCGGTACATTTTTGCTAATTTACAAAAAAATCACAATTTTACAGCAGAAACACGCAACTTGCACAACGATTACGCACTGAATAGGTGAATTAGTGTTCCTTAAACATCGATAGTATCGATGGTAACTGTGCATCGTTACTATCGATGCACACCTACTATCGAAAAATATATCGAGAACTCTACATACTACATCGAAAAATTGTATATCAAGAATTAATTTACTGTCATAATGTCAATGACAAACGTTTTAAAGAAAGAATTTTACATTGTTTTAAGTTTTTATTTTTTGTTTGGATGTACCACAGAGCAAGAGCAATAAAAATCAAAATATTGAGGTGATCTAATTCCATGAAATTTGTTTATTTCAGAAATGACTCGAAACCCGATAGTATGGATACTATCGATATTTTTTATAATTTTATCGATAACTATCGATAGTTTGTACCATCGATGTTTAAGGAACACTAAAGTGAATAAACCAGGGTTTATTAACTTTTACGGCCAGGGTCAGGCATACTGTGGTCAGGCAGTCTTTAATTTGTACTCCAACCGCCATGAGGTTGCCACCTACCAATAATTTCTAATGCGCATGTGCCGAATGCAACATCGAGCGCATGAGAATTGAGATTTCTGTTTTTACACGTTGTGCGTTGTAGAGTGCGTAAAAAGTGAATTTTTAATATTGTGCCTAAATATTATTAAACTTTTTGAAAATGGTGTTTAGTTGTTGTGTGCCAGGTTGTAATACCGGTAGAAATAAAATTGGACGACTGTTTCGCTTTCCTATAAAAGATCCTCAAGTGAGTAACCATTTTAACATTTCAGTATAGTTGCCTTCAAAATAATTTGGACAATTTTTTTTTATGGTTTTAACTTATTTAACGTGGACTCATTATTTCAGGACTTTTTTAAGAAATAGGCCAGTTCTTAAGTATTGATTCAAAATATATTTATTTGGACTAAAAATTATGTAGTATCTATGGTATATTAAAATTGAACACACCCTACACAAAAATAAGAACACATACTGATCTTACAATATAATATAAAAATGTGTCGGTGTTAATAATTTTATTTATTATAGACTATATTATTTTCAATTAATAATACAAATACAATAACTGGCCTATTCCTTGAAAAAGAAAGTGTTTTTATAAGTTGTTATCTTATCTGTAGAAAAGTAATGTATAAAAAAATATATATGAATAGCATTTCTTTAGAAATAAAAATTACTCATTAATTTGCAAAAATTATCTGACTTATTTTGAAGGCAACTATACAATTTTTATTATGCTCTTTGATATTTATATTATTTATTTCATATGTATTTTTAGGTTTGTGAAATTTGGTTGCAAAGGATTTGCAATGATAAATTAAAATATATGGATAAAGCCAAGTTGTACAAAAATTATAGGGTGTGCCATTTACATTTTTTTCAGGGTTGTTTCCAACTTGGCTCCCAGAGAGTATTAAAAACAGGTTCTTTACCTGTAAGCAATTTACCAGGTGTGTATTGGTTTTTTTAAAGTTTTATGTATGTAAATACATTTGACAAGAAAATAATTTTTTGTATTTTTCAGGGTCTGAATCATATTCATTGGATGAATGTATCTTAGTACCTTTATGTAAGAGTTCATCTAGAAAACTTACCAAACAAGGTAATAAATATTTTTATAAATTTTTTCAATTCAGCTTTTAAGTAATTATTAAGCAAGTTCTTGTCGTATGAAACACCAAGGAGTTTTTTCGAATCTTTTCTTGGTATTCCTATTAGTATTTCTATTAATAATTGCTAAAGGCGAAAAAGTACAGATAAGCAGATGTGTCATAACCATATTATCATGGTTTTTTACCTTTCACAAAATTGTATTCAAACATTTTTTTAAAAAAAATTAAATGTTTTTTAATATGCTTTTGATTTAATAGTTGTATAAAAGGTCTATGGAATAAACGTTTATAGATTTATTATTTTACGTTAGAAACGTCACTGAAAAGTGAGGTTATAAATTAGGGTTGTTCAAAGAGGGGTTGTTCGTTGTTCCTGTTTTCTATTATATTACTATAAAAAACACACAACACACGACACAGCGTCAGTATATAGGTAGCCCATTACGCACGGTAAACAAATCGCATGGTTTTGGTAAACAAAACGCAGTTTATAGATAAAAGTAAGCGGAACATTTAATAATTCGCAAGTAGGTAGTGTGTATAGCAACTGTCAAAATCAAAATAATACAAACTTTTCTAAAGACAAATAAGTTGAATATAGTGATAGTGAAAACCAAAATTTAAGTCCTCCCAACGTCATGGAAATGGCAATGAATGATTTACAGCCAATTAAATCCCGCGAACGCTACGAAAATTGTTACAGTAGATTCATGGACTGGAGACTAAAAAATAAGGTGAATTCTTTCTCCGAAAATGTTTTAATATCATATTTTGAACACCTATCGGAAAAAATGAAACCTAGCTCTCTATGGACCTTTCACTCAATGCTTAAGTCGACTCTAAACATAAAAAACAACATAAATATAGAAGCCTATTCCAACTTAATAGCGCTATTAAAAAGGAAATCGGATGGCTTTAAAAGCATAAAATCTAAAACTTTGACGGCCAAAAATATTCAAGATTTCCTCGAAACGGCTCCTGACAATCAGTACTTGTTTATGAAGGTAACACATCTCCACTAATCCTACTTTCCACACTTACAGTAATTTTTATTTTTAGACTGTTCTTATAATTGGCGTGAGTGGTGCATGCAGAGAACAGGAACTGAGAGATATGAAAATTGAAGATGTTGAGGACACAGGAAAATCCTTCATTGTTAAAATTCATCCAAAAACCAAAATTCAACGTTCTTTTGTGATCTCTGACCATTTTTATTCTAGAATCAAAAAATATTACACTATACGCAAGACAATACTAAATGAAAATTTACCTTTTTTTATAAAATATATAAATGGAAAATGCATCAAACAACCCGTTGGGAAAAACAAATTAGGCAGTGTACCAAAAGATATTGCAAAATTTCTTAAACTAGAAAATCCTAATCGTTACACAGGACACTGTTTTCGAAGATCTTCGAAAATTATTTTAGTTGATGCTGGCGGGGATCTCTTGGATTTTAAGAGACATGGTGGCTGGCAATCGTCTTCAGTAGCAGAAGGTTATGTTGACAATTCTTTAAAAAACAAAGAACTCACCTCATCGAGAATATCATTCCCTATTTTACATAATAGTAATACAACCTCAACAAATGAAAATATTACATATAATTCAACACCTCGAAATACTTCTAATATATTTAATAATTGTACAGTAACCATAAATAATTATAATGTTCCTAATGTTAATTAATAGAACGAATTATCCTATATGATAATATATCTTCTATAATTTTATAAAATTGTTAAAAAAATCTAAAGATGCAATACCTAAGTCCAGAATTTTTTGGCACACTGTATATGGCCGTAGGTAAAGTATAGTACGTAATGCGAGTTGTAAAGCAATAATATGCTTTTTACAACACTTGTTACGTAATATACTATAACGCATACAATGGCATCAGTACAAAAACAAATCAATAAATTCTTTTTGTTATATATTTAGAACAATATTTTCTATTTTAGTTTGTTGTTATTTGTAATTGAAGATGGGTGCCTAACGCCCGAAACATGTTTTACTGTTAGAACATTATTTTTTCCGTTTGGATATTATACTGTGGAGACGACTTTGAATTTTATTTTATAAAAAATCCATTGTGGGAATGGAATATATACACTTTTTATTCAAATCATTTTCTGTGTATAGTAGAATTTGAATATGTTCATAAACAATTTGATTTATTTAATTTGGTTTCTAATGTATCCAATATAAATGACCCAATTAATTAATTTTTCAGATTTGGCTTCATGTGGAGCAACTGAGTGTAAACACAATAATTTAAAAGATAGTTGTACATTTTTTCGATTACCTACTGATCCTAAATTAAGAGATGAATGGTTACAATCTGTAAGGTAAAGTAATATATAAATATTTTCTAAACTAAACTATTAAAAAACGCAACTAGGTTTGTTCAAAAATAATTTCACTTCAATTTATAAAATTAAGAATTGAATTATAAGAAAGAATATGAAGTCCGAATAAGATCCTATGACTCAATTTTTTGTTATAAGCATCAGAAACTTTGGAAAAATTGGTAAAAAACACAAATTCCTAATTTTCAATTTTATCAGCTTTAATAACTTTGGACATCTAATACTATGAAATTGACGGCTTAGAAGTCCATTTTGAAATCAAAACCCGATGGTTGGCCACAGTTTTTGAAAATATCACAAAACAAGTATACCGGGTCCGGCAAACCTCTGTCGAATTTCTATTACCTCTTATGGTATAAAACAACCTTTTCCCCAAAATTATTTGAATTTGCATTTACATTTAAATGGTGCGGGGTTCTTTAAAAGATGAAAATAACGAGTATTTAAAAGACAGCAATATACTAGCACTAAAAAAGCTTTTATTTGTTTGAATTTGAATTACATTTTCTTTTGTAGAAGAGATTCAAAGATTGTACCGAAGGTTATGTTCGTGTGCAGTTGTCATTTTCGTGGTGGTGAGGAAAAAAACGGTCCAGAATTGTTTTTGTCGAAGGACACATTTGATCAGAAAACTACATCGTAAGTTTTTTAAATCATTATTTTTTTTATTATAATTTTTGACGAATATTATTTACGGTTACAAACCTTGAGGGTATATTGGATGGACGGATGTAATTCGGGCGCCAAGCTACCTGACCGTTTAATCTCATAACCATTTTGGGCGCAAGTAGTATTTATAGGTTCTAAATTGCTTGTGTATTTCGGGCACTACTAAGGTTACCTAATAGTGGAAGTCATTTTTAAGGTGGTCAGTGTCTCAATAAAAGATATTTTTTCAGATTAAAAACCGATTTATTAAATTTACCAAAAATTAACTTAAACACACATAAATATGTGATGTTTTATATATTTGTTAATATATTATTGTATATGGATATGCTTTTGAAAAATATGCTGTTTTGGCCATTTGTGGATGAAAATCTTAATAAATTTGTGTATATCACTGTGAAAATTTTTAACAAGCATGAATTGGTAGTTGAAATTTTACTTCATATCTACAAAGTTCAGTCTAGCGATTTACCTAAAATTTGTGAACTCATGAATTGCATGATTTATGAAAGAGAAGTTCATATAAAAATAATAGAAATTTTTTTGATGAATATGCATTTCTACTGCTTGAAAAGCTTATACACGAAAGAAAAATGATTTATGCATTGATAGCATTCAGCCAAGTGTGGTATAAAAGTTGTTCTAGGCTCTCGAAACTACCCCATTCAAATGCTAAATGGATTTGTATTTCAGGTTGTTAGTTTTACCATAAAGATTTTAGATTTTAGTAATTGTAATATAATTAACCATCTTATGGACTGATCTTTCATTTTTGAATGTTTGCTTCCACCAGTGGCAGATCCAGAGACAAGCTCTGAGGGGGGGGGGCATCGTCTCACATGTACCATTTTTTTTGTTTACTTAATTTTAATTTTTTGCTTCCGCTCTCGCGTTTACTTTCCATTCTTTAGAGACCCATGTTAGTATAGAAAGGGTTAATTAAGTAAATACGAAGCTTGGGCTCGGGTCAGGGAGCGGGTCTGAGCCACAGATTAGAGACTTACAGACTTTTCTTTGATGTTTCGATTGCCGCTTTCTGTGACCTTGTCCCTTTAAATTGGAGTGCACCCATGTTGCCAGTTCTGAAAGAACGTCCAGGGTACAGTGTTGCCTTTTCATGTAACGTATAAATTTGAATCATCAATTGCATTAGAATCAGAAATAAGAAATATATTTATAAAATATTGTGTTTTTGCTGTCATAGTGTTCTGAAAGATAATATTTTTGGCATAAATAAACATTAGAAATTTAAAATTAAACTGTTAATACAACGATTTCATGAACTGACAAATGCACTAGTATGCAAGCCATAACCAAAGAAAGAAGTAGAAGAATGATTTCATGAGTGTGTCAAAAGATCGCAGACTGCTGACCAGTGTCGCCGTTTGGGTAGAAATTTCCCCCTTGGGTGGAAATTTTGACTCTGGCGGGAATTTTGGGTGGATTCAATATTTTTGGGGAGTTTGCTCCCATAATGACATTTGTGCAAATTAATTTTGTTTTTCTTCTTTTTAATAAATAGATAATATTTAATATTTATTAATTTAATACAAAAAAAAAGTTCTGCGTCAATTCGAAATCTATAATCAAGCATAAGTAGAAAGTAGTTCCTTCAGCTATTAAAGTGTTTGTAATATTGCAATTACGTATTTAATAATAAACATCTGTTGAAGAGATATTACATTTTGAAAATTCAATCAGGATTTTCTACAAAACTGTGTGATTAGTCATCTTTATTTACTAATAAGGATAAAATGTATGACATGATGTGCTATATCAATTCTGTTTAGAATTTTGAGATTTTGAAATATGGAAGAATATACATTTTTATTTTAAAAATAGTGATTATTTATTTATATAAATTAGAAATTATTTTTTTTAAATAAAGATAAAAATACACTTTATAATGTACATGGGCGATTTTCAAGAGGGGGTCTTGAGGTTATGGAATATTATGGAATATCCCTGCTCAGCGGAGTGACCGAGGACCCTTCCCCAGAAATTTTATTACATATAAAGTACTTGAAAACTTCTTTTCGGGCTATTTTAAACCAAGAAATTTACATTTTCTCCCAATGTAACATGAAAACCATTTTATTCCAATACGATACATTTGTATATTTATTTTAATTAATAAACATCTTTATACAATTTTATAATAGCCCAGTTGCCAGAGCCACATTTAGACCAAAATCTCTCATAAAATGTGATATCGCTGAAACTTGGCTCATAGTACTTTATTGGGTGTAGAAAACGTTAAAAAAATCTTTGCTGCTCTAAAGTATATGCTTAAGTTTACAATTTCGAAAACAAAATCGAAAATTTGGTTTTTGCCTTATCTAATATCTCAAAAAATAAAAAAATCAAGAAACCAATAGCACCACGTGTGAAAGAGCGGAAAATTTTACTAAGTTATTTAAAACAAATTTATTACTATAAAAAATTTTAAATAAAAGAAAAAGCGTATTCTAAAAATACAAAAATACAAATATTCAGAAATATTCGGAAAAAACTAAAGTCTTTGCCTAAAATCTAAGTTGTCTAAGGAAGCCATCAGTTTTTAATTTTTTTCTCATAGAAAATTTGACCGGAAGTTATAATTTCTAAAATTCTCACTGATTTTTATGAAATTGAAGATATATATTAAATTAATAAAGGCATAACAAAAAATCTTTGCTGCTCTAAAGTGTATGCTTAAATTTACAATTTCGAAAATAAAATCGGAAATTTGGTTTTTGCGTTACCGATATCTCGAAAAATAAAAAAAATCGAGAAACTAATAGCACCACGTGAAAGAGCAAAAAACTTTGACTAAGATTTATATTATTAATAGACCCATCTTATACCTTTTTATACTTTTAGAATTAACTAAAACAATCATATTATAAACAAGAAACCAAACTATTGCAAAAAATATACTTTAAGAAAAAAATATTTCGATTTAACATTGACTCTCTAGTCTTTAAAAGTTAAACGGGTTGAATAAATTTATCAGATTAGAATTTTTCATAATTACCATTATCGATAGTATAGACCTTTTGATTACAATTCACAATTGCCCTTTACTCACAAAATTACTTACAGACTAGTAAAATACTCACAAATTGGCAACCCTGTTTTCTCGGGAGATAATTAAATATTTTAGGCCTTCAATTTCATACGTCTTCCAATTCCCTTTCGTTGTAACTAAATAACACATTAACAAAAGACAAGCAGAAATGAAAAAGAAGATTTCAAATTATAATTTCACTCAAGCAACGACATGACTTGTGTCCAGTTGGAGTGCTGCCATCTCCAGTGCGTTCACATAAGTCGACTTATAAAAGTCCGTAGGGCGATACTACTCTATAATCTTAATACAGTGGTGATACTACTATATAATCTTTATACAATTTTTATATAATGGTTATGCCATAAGTTTGGCAACAGCGCGGACCCGAGTGACGGACAGTTGAAACTAGGGATGGGTGGAACAACCGTATTTTAATAACAGGCACAATCTATTCCGGTTCTAAAATATATCTGTTCCAAAAAACCAGTTCCAACGAATTGCAAGTTGTATACCTTTAAATCCTGACTTTTTAATAACCTAACATTTTCTTCTATTTTCGCCGATATTATCAAAGTAGCTATTTTTAAGAAATGTAAAAGGCCTCTTCTACGAGTAGGGATGTGACACTGGAACAGGGTACTCGCTGTCACAGTGACGTCAGAGACTGTTCCAACGTACCTGTTCCATGTCTCTAATAATACCTGTTCCAAGAAATATTTGTAAAAACCTGTTCGAAAAGGAACAGGTACTGTTCCAGTTACACATCCCTAACGTAGCGTTTTTATTTTACAAAATGGATTCGCCTCGGCGTCGGTCGTTAGCGTATAAAATATTTTTTCTGAGACAATTCAGTTTTGCTATTTATTATTATAATAATGTTTAATACTATTAATACAAGCAATTCAAATTCTCTAAACTTGGTGTTAAAAAACATTTTAAATCTGAGTAAATTTACAAACGTGTTAATATTTGTTCATGTTAATTCAAGAGATGATAGACGGGTACGTGATTGTTTAAAAAAATCAATAAAAATTGTTCCATTAATATTTCTTTTGAAGAAAATACAAAGGCCAATAAATTCAAACTTTATAAATTAGTCGAAAGTATTATCTTTGATTCTTCAGTAGAAAAAATTGTTCTCAAAACGATAAGAGTACGTAAGTTTCATTTAATCCCGAATAATCTAAAAAATTTAGTTGTAGACTTGTCATCTCCTTTGAAAGACCATGATAATATTAATTATAATTCGCCTGTACATATTATTAATTGTGAACCACCTGCACATACTTCTGGTTCAAATGTCAAAGTTGATAGCAATCCATCTCAAACTCTAATAAAGAATCTTGATTTTTTAGAGAAAATTTTATGAATTCTTTATTAGTATTAAACTCTCAAAGTATAATATCAAAAATTGATGAAATTTCTAACTTAATCTATAAATCTAAGACCTTAGTAGTTTGTTTAACTGAAACTAGACTAACAACAGACAGGTAATCAAGAAATATCTATAAACGGATATACAATTGTAAGATGTGACAGCGATAGTAGACATAATATATGTACAAGAGAAAATTATTTTGCTAGAAACTATCAAACATTTATTTAAAAAAAGTTTGGCTACTGTGTATCAAAATTTCGGTTAATATGAAGCATTATATTTTAGTATGCATATATCATTCGCCTAGTAGTAGTGATGCAGATTTTTTTGGGATTTTTTGAAGAATGGTATCAAAATATCCTTGACATTAAATGTCCTAAGATTATAGTCGGGGATTTTAATATTGACTGGTTACAAAACAATACGTATAAACACAGGTTAAGAAATTTTATGTCTGACGTAGGGCTATATCAGTGGGTAGACCATAGATTTAGAACAATAAGATCGAGTTTGTTGACATTTCGGCTGAGGACAACACACGTAACAGTCTAAACGCTGTGTTATTGAATGTATATTATCAGTTTCAATGTTGTCAAAGTTATCATATTTTTTTCCGTCATTACCAAAATTCTAAATCTATTTAAAAATTATCTTGGAAAATGAGATATTTTGTTTCGCTAAAATGATTGTATATCTACGTTAACACTAATTTTCGAAACTAATAACACAACAAATTGTATTGCTAGATAAATATTGACAAAGATACGTTACCATGATTTAAGTTTCAACCATTTCTGCGAAAATTTGATAGAAGCGGCAACGAAGCGCTATCAAACATTGTTATTTATGAATGTAGCGAAACCATTAGAATGGTACTAGTATATTTGTGTCGGCCATGTTCAGTACATTGGTGTTTGTTTACTAATGTGTTTTATATCGTGCTAGATTAAAATTTTCTTTTTCATATTGATTTATTGGTTTAAATTGATTGAATAGACAAATATGGTTCAACAATGTGTGGTATGCCGCAAACTGGATTATTTAAATCCCGATTTATCATTTCATCGGTAAGTTATATTTAAGGTTCCAAACATAGTTCAGGGGCGTAGAATTTAGTATTTTATCGACTGTATAAATTCTTTAATAATGCATAAAGGATTGTTTTAACTTATTGCAACGACTTATAATTATGTAAGTTTCATATATTGTGTTAAAAATTAAATCACATTTTGTTTTTCTGCCAAACAAGTATTATTTAGGTAATATTAATTTTTCATTTAAACAATTATACGAAGACATGATTTTTAGGTTTCCTGGAAATGTTGAAAGGAGAAATATTTGGTACTCCTTGTTAGGATTTGATGAAGTGAAGGTCATACCTAAAAAGACTTGTATTTGTTCAAGTCATTTCCGTGACAATGACTTTGAATATAAGACAAGTGGAAGGAAATATTTGAAAAAAAACGCAAAACCAATATCGAGGTAATATACACATATTTATTTGTTTTTTAAATAAATTTAGGCTATAAGATTTAAAAATACTTTGGGAAAGCTTTACTAAAATGCAAACATTTTTCATAGAAATTTGTTACTTCTGTCAACGTTTTCGTTAGTTGATATTTACTGTTATAGGTTCGATAAGATTAAAACGGTTTATATATTTTTCAGGATTTATCTAAACGTAGAAGGTTCCTACTATACCAACATTATTTTTTTTTTATTTCAGGATGATACAACTAATAATTCATCAGTGTTTAATTTGTAGTTAGGGAACTACCTCAATCCCGAATAGCCTGATAGTCGAACAGCCTGATAAAAACAACATCGACACATTTGCAAGGAAATGATGAATTTTCCCTTGATCCTGCATTGACGAACACTAGGTGTTCAGAGCGGACTAGCGAAATAACATCCTAAATTTTTTTTACGATTAATTTGATTAAATAAATATATTTTCATTAGTATTTTAAATTTCCTATGTAACCGGTAAAATTAAAATCGTTAAAAAAAAAATAAATATATTGTGTCACATCCCATTTCCCTCTGTAACGGTACGCCCATGCATCGCAGCATAAATTCATTGCCATGTTCTGGACTTTTATATATCTATCTCACTTCATCCTTGGGCACGGAATATTTGAAACTTATGAATGACTTGTTGGGGATGTGATTGGAACTATGCATGCCGGGATATAAATGAAAAATATGAAAAAAAATTTCAGAAATAAAAAAAGCTTTAGATTAAGCTGCACCAAAAAAAGAGGTGGTTATTAAAGTTAGGTTTCAGGAGTGGTGGAATGATAAAATAAGGGAAGCAATCAAACAAAGATGCTAGTTATAAAGTCTATAAACAAAATAAAACCCGAGCTAACAGAGATGCACATAAAAAAATAGAAATGTAGCAGTAAGAATAATGCGACAGGAAAAAAAATATATATTTTGAGAAAAAAATCGATCTTTGCAAAAACGATTCCAAAAAAATGTGGGACACTTTAAAACCTTTATTATCGGATAAAAAAAGTCATGCGCTTAAAAAAAATAAAATTGACGATGAGGAAGTGACGGAACTAACAGAAATAAGTGACAAATTAAACAGCTTCTACATTAATAGTAAGATTATTTCTGAAATAGATATAACCAACCACATTGATATGATTAATGAAATGAAACCATCAGGACCCGAACTTAATAATTTTGAGTTAATTACCTATAATGAACTGGGACAAATTGTTTTTGCGTTACCAAACAAAGTTAGTCCAGACGAAATAACAGCGGAGTTTCTTAAAAAAATATATCATAGCGTTGAACAACCACTCTTGAATTTGGTCAATACTTCATTAGAAGTAGGTAAGCTCCCTTCAAGATTAAAAATTTCTACTGTAAGTCCTATCCCTAAAGTTACGCATGTGAAAGAAGCTGGCGACTTAAGACCCATCAATATGTTAGTAACCATAGAAAAAGTAATTGAAAAAATAGTTTATCAGCAATTGACAAGATACACACAAGAAAATAACATTAATCTTACATCCATCTGGTTTTAGACAAGGTCATAGTTGTGAAACAGCAGTACAAAATGTGATATTTGATTGGAAAAAACAACAGGATAGAGGCATTATCACAGGGGCAGGATTTTTAGACTTAAAACGCGCTTTTGAAACTATTGATAGAAACAAATTAATAAAAAATTAAAAGGATATGGTATAAAGGGTGTAGTTTTGAGATGGTTGATTGACTATCTTCAGAACAGAAAACAGGTAATAAAAATAAATGGGAAAACGTCTTCTGAAATAATAAATGAAAACGGGGTGCCACAGGGTAGTACACTGGGACCACTTCTGTTCATACTTTACATTAATGACATCATAAAAGCAGTAAAACATTGTGAATTACATCTTTTTGCTGATGACGCACTTGTATATTTTTGTTCTGAAGACATAAGGGACCTTATACATATTATCCATAAAGAGTTAAAACTATAATCTTTTACATAAATTGCAATCATTAAGTTTTAGTAACCTCTAAGATTTATTTATTTAATGACTTTATGACAACGGCCCTAAACACTTGATAATGATAACCTATTTTAAATTTCGGTTTTCATAAGAAATGTAAATATTTTGAAATCCATTTTACCTGTCCTCTCACCTCCTTCTTTTAAGGGTAGGTTTGTTTCATTTTCAATTTATAATTATTATTTAACTCGTGAACTGCCTACAGTAAGCTTTAATTTTTCATCAAGATTTAATTTCTGAAAGTTTGTCATAATAAAATTATACATATAGTATGGAACCAGTTGTCTCGTATACCCAGCGTGGAAAAATGTCCTTAATTGTGGAGTCTGCCAGTTTTGTTGAAAATGGTGTATTAAAAAGTGGTGAAACATCATGGCGCTGTTCAAATCGTACCTGTAAAGCTAAACTATACACAATTGGAAGTGAATTTTTGATTGTCAGGAAAGATATAAATCATACCCATGAGATCGATTCGAAGAAAACGAATCGACAAATCATCTCTGCTAGTGTGAAAAGAAAAGCAACGGAAGATCTCCATGAAAAGCCATCAAAGATTATCCACAAGGAGT
Organism: Crepidodera aurea; assembly: GCA_949320105.2. Taxonomy (NCBI): domain Eukaryota; kingdom Metazoa; phylum Arthropoda; class Insecta; order Coleoptera; family Chrysomelidae; genus Crepidodera; species Crepidodera aurea. The sequence goes on along the minus strand of OX439475.1, from coordinate 25,234,115 downwards.
TAGTTGCCAATAAAATCTGTCTTGAAACAATTTCAGTGAAAGATCAAACATATATTAGAACTAATCTTTACAACGCCAGGAGAAAAATATTGCCAACACAACCAAAAAGTATAGAAGAAACTTGCGACGCTATCGAAAAAGCAAACATCAAGACAGCGAAGGAAGAGAATGCTTTTCTTCGATCCTTTTCCAGGCGAGTTTAATACTTTTCTTATACGACCCTACTTTGTCTGCAAGCGAGTTTATGTGCACCCTTGGGAGCTGCTCTCGATTCTATTTTGTCTCAAGTGGACACTTACCTTTAATTTAAAAATAAGCTGAATTAACAAACATATTTGTTTGAGGCAAAAATCCATCTGAGTACAAAATTAGAAATTTTGTTTTAAAAATAAATTGTTTTGTCGATATTGAGGAAAGGATTGTTTAAAAAATTTAATAATATTTCTCTCTTGTTTCAGATTGGCTCAATTAAGAGCAGAAAAGTCTAATGTTGAGCTAGAGTCAAAACCATCAACGAGTGCAGCTTCAAATGAAGAATTTTTGGTTGAAAATAGCAGGTAAGTAAATAAAAAAATAACTATTGTATGATTGAGAAAGGTGAAAAAATCTAAAAAGTAAGGACAGTTGATACTTTTCACTAACTTCAATTGGGGATTATTTTGTAATAACGCAAATACATTTTGATCTTACTTTCACTTAGTGATCTGGTTCTCAAAACTGTGATACATTACATACTTTTAGTGGAAAAATTTTTACAGAAAAAAATTAAATGAATGTAAAATTGTTTTAATATTTAGTATTCAGAAACACATACATTTTTCAAGTTTTTGACTTTAACAGCTCTAGATTTAATGTTGAAATGACGACTTTTCCAAGAGCTTCGAACAATTTCTCGACGCATTGATTTTTAATGGCGAAATGCTTTTATGGTGGTACATATATTTTTGTTTCATATTTATGTGGCACAAAATTTGAAGTTCCATATTTATGTGGTACAAAATTTGAAAAGTTTGAGAAACGCTGATCTAACGAACGAACGAATTTTTTTTCGTGTGCTTAACCGATTGTAGTTATACTGTATTTGAAAATCAAGAGAGAGTAAATTCCCAGAATAAAAAGTAATTCGGTATGCAAAACTATAGTACAGTACGTGCGGTAAAACTTCAATATTTGTAATGCATTCTAAATTGTTTTTGTTAATTTCAATACAAAATTTATTAAATTTCTTGGACTATCACATTATTTTATGATCTTTCATTGTTACTACAGTAGGCCTAAGAGGATTAACGTGCGTCATAGGCGTAACCAGAATAGAAAGGGATAATTGTTATTTAACGACCTCCGAATGGCAACAGCTTCTAATGACAGATATTTTGACTTAAATAGTTTCTAGAAATGCAGTTATTTGATTTTCGATAAACGTGACAAATAGTAGTGACTAAAAATGGAAGCAGTTTGTGAGTATACGCCAGTGAAAAAATTAAAACTAGACCATTTATCGCTCAATGAAAAGAGTGCTGTAGTGAATGTGTACCACTATTTTAAACATCAAAATCCCTCAAACACTATTGACAGTGTAGTTGAAACAACATCTAAGGCAATGGGATATGGAAAATCTACAATATATAGAGTTCTAAAGGAGGAAAAATCAGGTGGAGTAACCTCACCAAAGCCGAAACCAGGTAGACCAAAACTATTAAAAGTCAACGTGGACGAGTTTTTTAAAAATGCTATTCGTAAGCTTGTTCACTCATTTTTTATAAACAAGCAAATACCAACTTTAGATAAAGTCTATCTAAAATTGGTGATCTAGGTATAAATAACTAAAACAAATTAAATATTTCTATTTCCATATTAATTTAATTTTGAAAACGCACGTCTATGGTTTACTGCCTTTAACACTGATAACTGCAAAACATTTCTGGGAATTTACTCTCTCTTGATTTTCAAATACAGTATATATTGGTCTAGAACAGCGGTTCTCAAACTTTTCAAATTTTGTACCACATAAATATATGCACCACCATAAAAGCATTTCGCCATTAAAAATCAATGTGTCGCGAAATTGTTCGATGCTCTTGGAAAAGTCGTCTTTTCAACTAAAGCTAGAGCCGTTAAAGTAAAAAACTTGAAAAATATTTGTGTTTCTGAATAATAAAGATTAAAACAAAATGTTAAAAGGGGCGCAATTTTAATTTCATCTAATTGTTTTTCTGTAAAAATTGTATTACTAAAAATATTATAATGTACCACCAGAGATTTTTTTGTTTACTTGCTCTAATTTTAATTTTTTTTCCCACGCTCTCACGTTTATTTTCCCTTCTTTAAGGCTCGTCCATACTCATTCGAATAAACGCAATTTTTCAATTCAGAATTAAACCGCCACATCCTTATGTTGCAGCGTATCCATAGAATACATTATACAACAGAAATATGATTATTTTCATTGAACTTCATCTTATCAATGTTATAGTAGGAAAGCTGGAGCCGAAAAACTCTTTGATCTTTGATATGGACAAACTCGATTAAAACTCATTGTATTACTAAACAGGATTACTTTCGGTGTCTTCCTCTTTCGCCACCTCCTGTTTCACCACCTAGACGTTTTAATTGCTTTTTCGTCCTGTTTCGCCACCCAGAATATTTTGGGGTAATTAGTAATCACTAATATTCCCGGTTGACCACCTGAGATATTGAATCGTCAAAAAGTAATTAAGGGTAAATGACGTCATTATATAGAAATGCAGTATTCTTCGAAAACATCGTTTAAATGCAATAACAAACCAATTCTTCTCATATTATTAATTAGTACTACCCCTATAATGACGTCATTATATAGAAATGCAGTATTTTTCGAAAACATCGTTTAAATGCAATAACAAACCAATTCTTCTCATATTATTAATTAGTACTACCCCTATAAATAGTCAAACATGGCAAATTCTAGAATAAATTAGTTTATTGTTGAACAATTTTCCATTCGGTATGGCTAATTTTGAATTCATCACTAGTAAACGCGAAAAGGAAATTCTGTTGGAATGTGGCTTCCAACATTATTTCCAGAAACGCTATAAAAATGGACAGTGCTTGTGGCTATGCAAGCAAAGAAGAGATGGTTGTTGCGGCAGTATTACCTTGAAAGAGTAAGTTTAATTCTTATAACTTCTATACTATATAAATCTAACTAATTTATAAATACTAACTAACAAGGTACTTTATTCTGACGATTTTTCTTGTTACAGTAACGAAATAGAGAAAAGAGTGCACCACACATGCGAAGCAGACGATGCGAAAAATCAAGTCGACTTGGCTATGAACAGGGCGAAGAAAAGGGCAGATAAAAAATTGAATTTGTACGAGTTTTTATCGATAAAATACGTATGCATATGATAAACGTGAATGGCGCGAGGCTCGGGGGCGTGCCTATAAAATCCCATTTTACTGCCTTATGCACCAACGTAGCTGTCGGAGATTTTCACACATGATTTATTATATAATGAGAAAGCAGTAGTCAATTTCTCCGACATATCAGTTGTGATTTGTTTTTTTTTTTTAATTTTTGGCAACTTAACCCCTGTCAGCCACCAAGTTTGCACCACCGTAGCTGTCGGAGAGTTGGAATATATAATAAGGAGCTTATAATCTTCCATCCTAAAAAAAAATCACACTTATCATCTATAGTTTGCGTTTAAGAAAAAAATGGCCACTTTGGTCATCCGTACTTAAGTCCCGCACCACTGAAAGTGTCGGAGAGATCGGATATGTAATCCTGTTTAGTAATACAATGAGTTTTAACCGAGTTTGTCCATATCAAAGATCAAAGAGTTTTTCGGCTCCAGCTCTTAGACTATTAACATGGATTTTTTCAGTTGTAACAATGTGGCGGTTTTTTCCCGATTTGAAAAATTGCGTTTATTCGGATGAGTATGGACGAGCCTTTAGGGACCTATTCGTAAAAAATTCTTAGGAAAATTTAGGGTAAATTATAAGTAAATTGAAAAAATCAATTGGACAAATTAAAATTTCCAAAGGGGAGGTGGGGGTAGCTAAATACACAATTTGAGGCTTGGATATTGGTTTTTACTATTTGTGGCTGAAATGTTGATCCTATCGAAAAAAGTTTAATATAAAAGTTGTAGATAATTAAAAAATGCATTGATTCTTCTAAAAAAAGGCATTTAAATTGTTTTAATTTAAATATCGAATGTGATATCTGCATATAAAATTTTAAAAAAACACCCAGTTAAGAAACAAATAGTAAATTACATGCAAAAAACATATTTTTAGTTATTTTATTTAACCCAGGTTTCTTCTGTAGAGTTGGTCATCTAATTTAACAGATGAGTCTATTAGTGCCAATTTAAAAGTGGAGTACTGGTAAAACTTGGTTAAAAACTGGCTGGGGTATGACAGACCCCTGGTAACTATTAGGGGTTAATATATTTATTATTATTTTAAGAAATATTTTGCTAGCATCTTTCTACATCATATCCCAATATCAATTATAAAGTTACATAAACCTCGTACTGAAAATTCATTCCCCTTTTTTCATTGCAGTGATTTGCCAATCGAACATGTTAATGCAGGATCAACATCATCTGAGAACTTCCTACCAGAAACTGAGTAAGTAATTTGTTAAAATAAGACTAAAGGATCAAAATACATATAAATGAACACGAATAATAATAATGTACTCACAGATCACGACACTACGCCTCATTATGGCAGTGTTCATTTTGTAGTTGTTCTACCTTTATTCTTTTAAATGAACTACTGTTTAATAATAATAATAATAATATTCTTTATTTGCTTAAGTAACAAGTAACATTGTTTTAGCATCGTCAAAGAGAAAAGAAGGAACATCTAAAAGTCCTAACCTAAGTAACAGTAGTTTTAAAAAAAAATTGAGATAAAATTGTGACTGATAGTGATTACACAGAGCACAAAATAAATAAAATAAAATAGAAATATAAAATTGGTAGTGGTCATAAAGAAGTGGTCAGATCAAGAACCTAGAATTCTTGTAGATTGTATAATGTAGATTCAAGTAGTATTTTCTTAATTTTTGTTTTAAACCGATGGTCATTAAGAGTTTGAATTTCAGGCGGAATCTTATTGTAAAGTTTTAGGGCAGTACAGATAAAGAAAGATTTTATTTGTTAATGTTAGTCGATGTTGCGGCACTACAAATAGGTTTTTTGATCTAGTATTGTGGTAGTGGAAATCTGCTGGTGAAACTAGTCTGTTTTTGTTAGTTCTTACATAGTTTAAACAATTTAATATATATATATATATATTGAGGGAATAGTTAGAATTTGTACTTGTTTAAATATAGGCCTACAAGATTCCATAAATGACCTTTTCGTAATAGCTCTGACTGCTGCTTTTTGTAAAGTAAAGATTTTGTTACATTCTGTAGAGTTACCCCATAATAGGATACCATAGTTTAGCAAGCTATGAAATAATCCCATATAAGTTATACTACTTACTTCAGCGGATGCTGTAGCTGAAAGTTTTCTTAGTAAAAAAATAAGGCTAGATAGTTTTTTTGATAAGGAGAGGAGGTGTTGTTTCCAGTCCAATTTGCTATCTAATACGATTCCCAGAAATTTAGCTTCTTTAATTTCTTTTGGTATATCTTTTAAAGTAAATAACATTTTGATTGTTTTGTCCTCATTTAGGCATAGATTATTTTTGTAGAACCATGATCGAGAAGTGGTTATGGCACTTTCATCTGTACATTTTAAGTTTTCTTCACATTTATTAGAATAATATAATGTCGTATCATCTGCAAATAGAATGCAAGATGACGAGTTTATATAATAAGGAAGATCATTTTTATATATATATATATACATAATATAAATAGAGTTGGCCCAAGTACAGAACCCTGCGGCACTCCCGGCAGAACTGTTAAAGTTTCTGAACGTTTATTATCAAATTCTACAAACTGGTGTCTATTATACAGATAATTTGTTAAAAGGTCTATCCCTTTTCCTCTAATTCCATAGTAAGTAACTTTCTCTAACAAGATATTGTGACTGACACAGTCGAAAGCTTTCGACAGATCGCAAAAAATAGTGGAAAGAGTTTCACTTCGCTCAAAGACATCGACTATTTCAGTCACCAGCTTCGAGATCGCCTGAATTGTAGACATATTTTTTCTAAAGCCGAATTGTTGTTTATTTAGTAAATTATATTTGTTCAAATATTCAAACAGTCTATTATTGATGGCTTTCTCAATGGGTTTTGAGAAAATAGGCACTATGGCAATTGGACGATAATTCTCAGGTAGATATTCATTGCCCTTTTTATATTTTATTTATTTATTTATTTATTCAATAAATACAATGATAAGCGATAAGTGCAACTGCACTTGTTTCGCATGAAAGACATCATAAAACATCATCATCAACATTATAAATAGAATTATACCCAAAGACCAGACATCTGTATGAACCTTGACTGATCTTCTTTCCAATTAAGCATTCCCTTTTTTCAAGAGCAGGTTTTTTCTTTACCTACTTGAATTTTCGTTCCAGTCTTTTGGTATTGCTCAACATAGATTTAAATTACAAAAATTTGGGGAAAATGACATGTCATAGGGGAAATTTTGGAAGTTTTGAATTGTTCTGGGAAAGTACCGTTCAGAAAACAATTATTTATTATTATTGTGAGTGGGATATATATACCATCTGCTAAAAGTTTCAGTAGTTTATTGCTTATTCCAAATACATCTAATGCAGTGCTATTTGATAAATCATTAATGATATTTTTTAATTCACTTACTGTTATTGGATACAAGAAGAGAGTTTGGTTGTTCCATACATGTTGGGCAAGAGTGTCATTATTTGATACGTTAATAAAAAACTCGTTAAAGGTGTCCAGATTAAGTTCGCTGTTATATGCCATTTTTGATTTCTTTTGATTTATTATTTGCCATGTTCTAGGTTTATTGGGTGCTTTTTTCACTTGTTCAGAGTAATAAGTTTTTTTTATCATTAATTTTACTTTTATAGATATTTTTAAGTTTTTTAATTTGTAGATCTAATTCTGCATCGTCTATTATTTTTGTTAATTGATGTAAATCATTGATTTGATTTCTCATTAATTTTAGTTCATGATTGAACCATTTTTTGTGTATGTTGCGTTCATGGACCGTTTTTGTTTTTATTGGCATATATTGATTTATGTTGACATCATTCATTTTCTCTAGATGGTACCAGTCATATTTTATTAAAAAATCGGTGCATTTTTCAATTGAAACCTTATTTATTGGTCTGAATTCTATGATCTTGGTCTGATTAGTAATACAATTCTTAACATGATGATCAGAAATGTACAGATCTTCTAAATATATATTACAATTAGCAGGTTCAATATTTGTAAGGCAGTTGTCTATGCATGTTTTTGTTAATTTAATTACCCTAGTAGGTTCGTTTATTAAATAATTTATATTAAAAGATTGTAACAGAGAAATGAATTCGTTTTTATTGTTGTTATCCTCTAAAAGATCTATGTTAAAATCACCAAAAATTAAAATTTTCTTGTCATTATACACATAATTAAGAATCTGATTAAAAATGTTTCAATATTACCAGATATATCTATAGCAAACTTTTTCGGAATATCTGTACTAATTAATAAACCTCTAAACCTCGTGTAGTTTTGAGTTTGTAAGATAATTCAAATAAATATTTTAAAAAAGTCATTTGTTGATAAAAATTCGATATCTTATTTTTATTAACAGTGAACCATCCTTACCAAAGCATAAAGGACAGAAATTCGTAGCCACCAGATATGTGAAAACTTACTGCAGATTGTGCCTTAATCCTGCTAACAAAGACCAGATGGTTTGTTTAGGAGATTTCCATGACATTAACTATCCATCTCGGACTGTGCAATTCAAAAGAAATAAAATTCTACAGACTGAAGGGTATCGACGGATGATAAGAACGTTGATGCCAAATTTTGTAAGTATAAGGCCATTATGAGCTTATTATATTATATTATATTATAACTGTTAAAATGTGGACATACTTCAAATGAAAAAAGTAGGAAATATTATCACGTTGACTGCGACCGATTTTTAGTGAAGATGCAATTTTTTGTGCACATTATTTTTTATCCCGTAGACCTTAAGAATATACAATATAAATTACGTTTGAACATATTAGATCAACAACTCGGATTCGCATCCGTGCACTTTGACACACAATCAAATATCGTTTTTGGCCATTTAAGCAAAACTTCCAATATACACAGACGTTACTACATTGAAGGAAATTTTATAAGGCGTAGTCACACTTGTAAGTAAATTCAAAAAATTAAATCTGATCCGCTCAAACGCAGTGAACGGTTACTTGGAATTTGTATGCATTAAACAGTCATTTTTAAATATCAAATCTGTGATATTCTATTTATGTAAGTAATATGGAAATTAAAGTAATAGGTTTTATTTTATTCTTAAAATTATATGAAATTTTCGAGGAAAACTGAATTTCCAAGTAATAATTTTAACTTTAAGGGTAAAAGCATTGATCCTAACAAAACTTGTAAACATTCGAAAAACAAAATCATTTGTACCTCAATCAATATCGTGACGAAGTTTTTTGTTTATTTTCACTTATGTCGATATGTTTGAATATGAGAAACCAGATGTTATATATTCACAAAAACAAAGGTAAATAAATAACTTTCTTTTTTTTCAGAATCATGATTTAGTCTACAACCCCATAATGTGCCATGACTGTAGTACACGACTGCAAATGGCATCGGATTTTGTCGAGCAATGTATGGCCACACAGAATCTTATACAACAGTACAAGGACACATATTGCCCTGCAGAAAAATTGGTATCGTGTGAAGATGTTGTTCATAACAAATTTCACCTACTACCAGAAACCAATCAGGCTGTTCCTTCAAATCCAAAGAAACGCAAAATTGCCAAACCAGTACCACAACAACCGACCGAGACAGTTTCATACAACGAAGACTTTCAAACCTTGGAAAATGTTAATGTTAAAACGGAACAATTTGAAGAAATGGAAAATGAAGAGAAGTATGAAATAACGCCAGAAGAAGTTTGTGCCATTAAACAAGAATTTGTTGAAGAAGAAACTATGATAAATACTAATGAAACTGAAATTACCTTACCAGTTGATAGAGTAGTAAAGAATGAACCATGTTCAACAGAAATATCAGACTACAACATCGTAGCGAATGAACAAAGTTCCATAAAACAGTTTTCGAACACTGAAGTGGACTCTATTTATAATACAAATTATTTAGTTGGAGTACCGGATGTACCTGCGCAGTTTTGTCCTCCTACTCTTCCAGCTCAGTACTGTCCTCCAAATGATCCAGTAGCATCAGAGACATTTGTTAGTTCAGTTAATCCAGTGACCACGCAGAGTGCTGCCTCTAATAACGTTGATTTATCTCTTAATTTTCAAAATAATCAAAAAAGGTAGAACAACTTTTTGGACTCCTAAGTTCAAAGGTTTAAACTATTTTACTATGTAAAAATATTAGATTAAAATGTTGTGTAACATAATTTTTTTATGAATTTTGATAAATTATTCCATTTACAACTTTTTTTATTTCTACTTGTTTAAAAGTGTGATTAAAGCTAATTGTCCATCTGAGATAAAATCTCGAGATAAAGTCGGAAAATGTGGAAAATTTATTTAGCGAAAATAGTATATTGTATACCTAGGCGGTAAAGTGGCATTTGTCAGGCCACTTCTTGAGGTTTACGCTTGCCGTGGTTTACTCATAATTTTTTATCCTACACAATAATTATTGTTGGTAATATTTTTCTACAAAAATTTTATTTTATAATATGAAATTCATTACTGTGAGTCATTATTTTTTAGTGATTTTAAAAATTGGATTATGTATAGTATCCCCATCAAATTAATGGGAAAATTGCAGAAGATGGGCAAGTGATGAGTGTTGTTGGTTCCTGCAAGGCTGGTTCAGGTGAAAAATGCAAGCACTGCATTGCTACCTGCTATGTTGTTGCACTGTTACAGATTATAGTGGAGTGTGTGACTCGGAAGAACATGGACCAAAATTTACCCGGATCGAGAGTACCTGCCTCCCCCCCCCCCCCGTTTTTGAGGATGCTGCATAATTTCTCTTTTCGCCAGCCGAACTCCTAAAACGGCCAAAAACTACCCCTAAAGCGGTTAAACGAGAAGCACATAATTTCCCTGCAAAAACACGTCTTTTCCCCCTTATTCGAGGATTCTGAGCACAGTGGTGGTGTTGAAGATTACTTTCGACCCTCACCAACCCCTCCACCGGCCAAAAATCACCCCCCACATGGGTGTTCTTTTTTATTTTTATATCAGCGGCAAATCGTCTTTCCCCCAGTTTTCGAGGATGTTGAACACGATGGTGGTGTTTATTATCACTTCCGACCCCCCACTAACCCTTCTACTGGTCAAAACTCACCCCTGAAAGGGACACCCGTTTTGCAGCTGATATAAACGAAATGAAGGAAAAGTAGTAAAAATACTATGAAAAGTCTTAATTAATAATTAAACAAAGTGAAGGAAAAGTTTTTAACTATTGTAAAAATACTATGAATTATAAATATAAATATATGTAAAAATTGTTTGTTACTTTTTTATAATATTTATCCAATGCAAATGAAACAAAATTTTGATTTAGGAAAATGTTGTTTTTATAAATCTTTCATAAATATAAATATTACAACAAAAAAAGTACAGTACATCGCAAAACTAAATAACATTTAAACTTGGCCGATTTTAAGTCAATGTCTAAGTAAATCTCGTTTAAATTTCGCGGGCTCCGCCTATAAACGATGCGACGTTCTGATTGACCAGGATTTCTCGCTTTTTACTGTTTCGTGATTAGGTTATGCGATAAGTATGGCAACAGCGTGGACGGTTGAGACGTACGTAGTGTAGAGATGGGCGATACTTTGATATGTATTGTTTCAAAAGTATCAATATGAATAAATATCGATATTTTTTCGATACGACATATTTAAACAAAATATTAAAAAATCTCTTTTTGGATTTTTTTATTTTTAATTCAACTTGTGCATGCCATTTTGAATTAGAGGTTGTACCACTTTTCACTAAAGAATTGCAAATTTTACAAGTTCCTCCATCTTTAATAAAATAGGACCACAAATTGCTTCGAGGAGGCATGGCATGTTAAAAAATAAAAATGTATTGTGTAAAACATTTTCAACTATCTAACACAAACTAAAAATAGAAATATTTATATCTTGACTTTGAAGATCTCTCATTTATAAAACAAAGAACAAGGGAAATGCTGACTGTGCTGGTCAGTTATTTATATAATCATCAATACGACCTTTAATCGATATCTACAAAAAAGTATCGATATCAGGATATACCGAAGTTGTAAATATCGATACAAAATATCGAAGCCTGAAATATCGATACTAAAAAATATCGTATCGTATCACCCATCTCTAACGTAGTGTTTTGTTTTTATTTTACAAAATGGATTCGCGTTGTGCCCTAGCTCTTTTAATTGCGAAACGGAAGCTAAAAAAAAGAACTGTTGGGTAAGGAAATCGGTGGATTGTCGAATTGAATTGGGAGCATATATATTAACTACAATATTGATAATAAGAACAGCCTATCTAAAGCCGAAACAAAAGAATGCTATTTGGATAGTATGGATTTATGCGCATGTGCCAAAATAAAAGTAAGGATATCCATTCAAAATTTGAATTTTGCGCAAAAATTTATAAAATATGGCATCACTTTTCTAACATAACATTGCTCTTATGGCGTTTGGTCAATATTCGTAGTTAATACATATATGTTTGAGAGCTGCTCTCAATACTATTTTGTCTCAAGTGGACACTTAAAAATAAGCTGAATTAACAAACATATTTGTTTGAGGCAAAAATCCATCTGAGTAATAAAATTAGAAATTTTGTTTTAAAAATAAATTGTTTGGTCGATATTGAGGAAAGGATTTTTTAAAAAATTTAATATTTCTCTCTTGTTTCAGATTGGCTAAATTAAGAGCAGAAAAGTTTAATGTTAAGCTAGAGTCAATACCATCAATGAGTGCAGCTTCTAATGAAGAATTTTTGGTTGAAAATAGCAGGTCAGTAAATAAAAAAATAACTATTGTATTATTTTTAGAAAGGTGAAAAACTCTAAAAAATGTTTCTACGGAGTTGTAAAAGGTTGAAGAAAAGTAAGGACTGTTGATACTTTTCACTAACATTATTTGGGGATTATTGATTGCACTACCTCTACTAGCAGGTACACCTTAAAATATTTTTAAACCTTGTTGTTGTTAAAATTTGTTTTTCTAAGTTTTCGAGAAATGCCGGGTCGCCCACGCTTAAAATGAATTACCTGGTGTAGTCTGTTTCATCATTCTTGGTAAAAGTTTCAAAAGATGACAGCAACTAGACAGTTGCTTTATTTTACAGCTTAGACTTTCACGGAAATTTTCTCTTGACTCTTGATCTAAGGAATTATTTATTTTAATTTAAATTTACTTTGTTTCATTATTTAAAATTAAATAAATCATTAAATTTAAAATTATTATTAAATGTATTCTTACTAAAACTACAAATTTTTCTTTTTTTACAATTATGTAGGGTCCTCCATATAATACATGTACACTCAATTATCTCTCTCTACCCTCTCACCCTGTATGCAGCTCGAGAGAGACAAATTTAATTCACACCGATCTTACTTTCACTTAGTGATCTGTTTGTAAAAAGAAACAATTTTGAGGTTAGCCTGATGCCGACCGATACATGCTTGTTTTTAATTACATAATTTGCATGTTGTATGACTTTTTTAGAAATTAAATTTTCTCTATGTGTTCTGTAGTTGTTTAAAATCTTGATGATTAATAAAATACAGAAATACACCATCAGGCAAATGGAACAATCAAATACTCAGAAATTCTTACTCATTTGGTTTTAAGGTTCAGTGAGTACTTTGTTTCATAATTTACATTTGGTTTTGTCACTTAAACCCGGTTTTACACGAGGCCATTAGAGAGACAAGGCAAGTGAACAAGTTTCTTGCTACAAGTTACTTGCCATGTGTGAACAATCACTTGTAGGCTAGTGAAGGTGCTAGGCACGACACAGTGGGCTGGATCCCAAAAAAAACTGCAAAACCCAAAAAATGAACTCTTTCATTTTTGACTTTTATGAATTGTATTGCATACAATAGATGTCCCTGCACCCCATGCCACACTAAAACCAGTTTGTAGCAGTCAGATATTCAGCTGACGGGGGTCTGAACTTAACTTTTCTTGAGGGAGGTTCGAAATGATTTCGTGCTCCAAAATATTCGACTCGCGTCAAGTGACAAATTGAGCGTTCCACGCTTCCGATTTTAAAACGGTTTAATGGATGGTAATGTTGAAGATATGTAGATCACTTCCATATAAAGAAATTGTTCGAAATGTTATATATTGTATGATTAAAAGAGTATTGAGTGTGTACATTCCAAAGACGCGTATGAATGTCATAACCTAAAATAAAGTATGAAAATAGTTATGATCCCAGAAGATCCCAGAATTTTGTACAGTGTAGAGTGTTACAAATGTTATTAAGATTCAAAATCAATAAAAACTTCCTGCGCAAAGTTGCGAATTTGGTTTTGGGAACTAAAAGTTGCATGTCGTGTCACACCCAGAACATCTTTTCCTGCGCATAGTCCCGAGCAGGTGTTACACTAGTCCGATTTGCGCTCTGCGATTTTCATAATAGATATTATACCGGCCTCTCTTGAAATATAATTTTAAATTTACATCATAACATTTTACAATTAATGAGAAAACAAATATTTGTATAAAAAAAATGAACTCTAAGAAAAATAATAAACCATCTTCCATCACACTTTTATCCAGACTTAGGTCTGGCAAAGTTTATATATAATATAAAGTTTCGTGTTTTATTTTTAAATTTTCTTTATTTTTTTTTATTTTGTATAAAATAATTCACAAAATTCATACATTAAAAACAAATAATAAAGATGGCGTATTTAACCAATTCAAAATAAATTAACGGAATTAAAGATGTCTTGTCAAAATGCAATTAAGGTACCTCCTCATTGCATCTACTTTTCTACCTATATATCATTTGTTGTTGCAGTTTATTTACATTCTGTTCTTTGAGTGAATATTAAAAAAAAATTATATTTCAAGAGAGCGCAAATCAAATTGCTATAAAATCCGAATCTTTTCCTTTTTATACAGTAATTAAATTCGTATTTAATGCACTATCTGTATTTTTTCCAGGATTATCAACAATTTTCTCTCCAGTTAAATTAACCATTTTTGTTTTTCTAGATTCTTATTCAAAATTTGGATTTAAAATATTCGCAGCACACAAATATTAAATTTTGATAATAGAAGTTGCTTGTGAGTAGTGTAAAGGAATACTTCTGGTCCGCCATTTTGTTTTTTCGCAAATCAAATTCCAAATTTGAAATCAGTGAGTTTAAAAACATAAAATAACCGATTCCCACCAAAATCGTATGTATTTACTGATACAACTAGTCATTTCCGGTCAGCCATTTTGTTTTTTTCGAAAATTAAATTCCACATTTGAAATCAGCGAGTTCAAAAACATAAATTAACCGATTCCCAACAAAATCGTATGTATTTTACTGAAACAACTAGTCACTCACAAATTAAATTCCAAATTTGAAATCAGCGAGTTCAAAAACATAAGAATTTTGCCGTTTTTTGTCGGCATCCAGGCCACTGTGCGACAAGTGAGTTGACCAGAGTTCTACTTTGGAGGCAAATAAGTTTGATTTTATTGAAGCTCCTTCAATAATTTGACGGCAGAGCTGGGACGAATCCTCAAAAAAAGGATCCGAATCACGAGATGTGATAGGAATCACGGATCCAATGTCCGAATCCTTTTTACTAAAAAAAAGGATTCAAATCAATTTTTCGGATCACGAATCACGGATACTTTAGAAATCAAATGTGATATCTGTATATAAAATTTAAAAAAACACCCATAGCCCAGTTGTCAGAGAGTTTGACCTCGCACAAAATGTGATATCGATGAAACTTTGCATTTAATTACTTGAATGGGTGTAGAAAACGTTAAAAAAAGCTTTGCTACTCTAAGTCTATGCTCCCTCCCCAAGGAGCTGTAAGACCTCGAAGCTGGTGGGGAGGCCGAGTAGCCGCCTCTCCTCGAGCCTGACGGGACGGGGAGGGGCAGTGAAACCAAGGACAGCTCAGCGAGACTTCCGTGGTCATGCACTGAGAGCTATATAGCATTGCACCTCGTTGACACAGAAGTCTCAAGATATCAGGAAACACAGCGCAGATAAAGAGTTTTCTCTTTTGTGGAAGCCTGCCTGATATACACCGGATCCAGTGAATTGGTGGTTGTTGAGGAAATATTCGCTGGATGTGGGGGCTTGCCTTAACCGGCCGGCCAAGTGGATGGGAGCCACAATAAAAATCCCCCCAAGCCAAGGTGGAACAGCATGTGCCGATGGATGCGTGGTAAAGGGGAAGCTTTATCGTGAGTATGCGGACTCTGGAGACCTGGGGACCTCCAGTTTCAATACCCTTGCTCCTGCATGCGGGGCTCTGCAGGAGTCGACCTCTTTGTTCCCTTGCTGCTCGTGGGATTAATTATGGACAAACAAACCACAAAACCACAGCGGGACATCCCCGCTACACATACCAAAACGGAGCATGCCATCCGTTCAGAAAAGAAACCCCTATCTCATGTGAGACCTCCTCACAAGGAAAGAATAGGGGAGGGAGAGACAGAGAAGGAGAGAGAGAGCATCCACGCTCCCTTCACATCCTCCTCGGTCTCTTCGACAAGGCGGGAAGCTCCCCGGAAAAGAGAGCAGAAGAAAAATCTGCCTCACCTACCCGAACCGGGTCAACCTGGGGGTAGAGATGACCCTCTGAGACGTGGACTCAGTGGGGCAGGAGTTAGATGGTACCTGCGCTACCTCAACCAAGGGCTTGCACCTGAGGAAGCCAGGAAGAAAGCCTTGGGGCACAAAACTCAAGAATTGGAGCACGGGAAAACCGAAAAACGAAAGGGGGATGAGACAAGCATAACGCAAAAGCAAGCACCTAAAAGAAGGAAGGCGGGACAAAGCACCACCATCTCCTCGGGCGGCAGCTATGCAGCTGCCGTGAAAACTGAAAAGCTTGCCATCCTCCCCAAAGCGTTCCCGACATCCCTCAGTGCGGACGAGCTAACTAAACTGGAGGAGGCACTAGTAGAAGAGATGTGCGACGGGTGGGAGCATAAGCTCCATTTCGGAGGTATCCATTTTCGTCGGGGCATGATCCTGGTCGACTGTGAAACACCACAGTCAGCGGAATGGTTGCGGACGAAAGTTCCCCACCTAAAAAGCTGGGAGGGAGTAGAATTGATGGTGTGTGCGGGAGACGACATCCCAAAGGTACACACCATCACTCTCTTTCTCCCCAGAAGCCAGAAAATGGCAGAAGAAAAGCTTCTACGTTTAATAGAAGCTCAGAATGAAGGGCTGAGAACTTCCCAATGGAAGGTCATCAGCCTGAAAGAAGAGGGTACAGGCCAAATCCTGAGGGCAGGAATAGATGATCTATCCTGCCAAAAAATCAGGGAAAACGGGCACACCATCCATTATAGGTTTGGGAAAATACCCGTGCATGGCCTGAAGAAGGATGAAGAGGAGAAAGTGGAGGAAGTGACTCCCACCACCCCTGAGGTAGAAGATGATGTGGACAGCACGGGTAGTCTCCACATCTCTAAAATGTACAACGGAGAATCACCATCATCCGAAGAGACTGTGGAAGTTGAAGTAGTTGGGGAGGAAGGCCGCACTTCTACTAGTGGGGACAACACCCCCACCGAAAAAGAATAAGATGGCGGGCATTGAGATCGCCCAGGTGAACGTCCACCATGCTAAAGGAGCCTCAGCAGTGATCTCCAGGACGTTCACCAAGAACCAATTGGGGGTCGTGCTGATCCAAGAACCTTGGCTATACAAAAACCAGGTAAGGGGCCTTAACTGTCAGGACTCCAAAGTAATACACCACATAGGTGAGAACACACCCAGAACATGCATTATGTTAAGGAAAAATATTAATTATTTTTGTCTTTCAGAATTCATGACGGGAGACCTCGTCCCTATTCGAGCCTACCTCGAATTCAAGAAGAATTGTCAAGAAGTGGTTATAGCCTCATGCTATATGGCAGGAGACGGGCCTGTACCGCCTCCAGAAGCCCATAGAGTACTGCCAGAGGAAGAAATTGCCACTACTCCTAGGATGTGACGCCAACGCCCCACAACACTGTTTGGGGTAGCAAGGACACCAACTAGAGAGGTGAGCAATTATTAGAATTTATTTTTGAAAGAAACCTTATCGTACATAAAATAGGAAATACTCCCACTTCCTCACTTCCCTGAGAATGAACCTATTTATATAGGGCACACTCCAGAACGGTGTAGTAGACCTTCCAACCGTTTAAATCAGCAGGAGCTGATGGAATATTCCCCGCTCTACTCCAGCGCGGGCACACCTAGTGAGTATGTGTCGTAGCAGTCTAGAACTGGGATATGTACCGGAAATATGGAGAAGGGTCAGAGTCACCTTCATTCCTAAAACAGGGAAAAGGGATATAACCAATCCTAAATCCCTTCAACCAATTAGTCTCACATCGTTCGTTCTGAAAACGGTGGAGAAAGCAACTGATAACTATATCAGAACAGAAATCCTGGAATGGGTGCCTCTGCACCCCCATCAGTATGCGTACCAAACGGGCAAATTCACGGAGACCGCATTGGTACAATTGACAGATGAAATCCAGGATGCACTAGAGAACAAAGAATCTGTAGTGTGTGCCTTTCTAGACATAGAAGGGGCTTTTGACAACACACCACACGAAGCCGTCAAATGAGCACTAGAAGAAAGAGGGGTAGACAACCAGATGGATGTCGCGACTATTGTTTACCAGAATAGCAGAGACTAAAATGGGACAAGACACTGTTTCCATCTGAACAACCAGAGGATGCCCACAAGGAGGAATGCTCTCACCTCTTATGTTGAGCCTAACAGTGGATCGACTCCTCTGCGATTTGACCGAGATTGGTATATCGTGTCAAGGCTATGTCATCTAGTCATAATCGCAAGAGGAAAATTCGAGAATACCCTTTGCGATATAGTTCAAAGAGGGCTTGACTATACTAGAGAATGGTGTCAATCGATGGGTCAACCCCATCAAGACTACCTTAGTTGCCTTTACACGGAAAAGAAACATTAACCTCAAAACCATCGAATTGGACGGGAAGTTATTGAATGGAAGCCAGATGTCAAATATCTGGGACTAATACTAGATAATAAACTCATCTGGAATAAGCACGAAAAAGAAGTAACCAGCAAAGCCACGAAAGCTCTAATGGTGTGCAGAAATTTTGCGGCAAAAAACTGGGGATGTAACCCAAAGATCCTGCAGTGGATTTACACGTCAATAGTGAGACCGTCCATCACTTATGGAGCAGTAGTCTGGGGCAGCAGAACTAAGCTGGCCAGTACAAAGGCAAATCTAGCGAAAATCCAAAGGCTAGCCTGCGTATGCATAATAGGTGCAATGAGAACGTGCCCAACGGCCGCCATGGATCTGAACCCTTCTACGGAATAAGCACCAGTACAATACTTGATGAACTTGGAAAAGAAGTAAATAACAAAAGATCCCAATACTGGATAGGACTATAAGGAATGAGGCAGGCCAAGACACTACTGGGAAACTATAACCAGACGAGATCTGACGACTGCGTCAGTAAAACTAAAAATAAGCTCAGAATACTAACGGGTATCCTAACAGGGCACTGCCGGCTGAGAGGCCACCTAAAGAAACTCGGATTAGTAGACAAAGAAGAATGCAGATTCAGCGAGGAAGAGGAGGAAACCTCTATCCACATTCTCTCAGAATGCATTACCCTGCAAAATCCAAGGGTACGATACCTTGGAGAATATCAAATAGAAGAGGAAGATTTACCTAACCTGAAGCCTACCGACATCCTGAACTTTTTGAAAGCAATAGGACTGGAAGAACTGATTTATTCATTGAGACATCCTTAACGATTGGGCAGCAGTAGGGGGCACAATAGATCTTATAGTTCGCAGTGTATCGACACCCCATCACAGATAGATAGATAGAAGTCCCCTACTTTTTTTATTGTATATGGATGATATTTCATTTATTATCAATAAATGTTACATTCATCTCTTTGCAGATGATACTTTAATTTATTATGCATCAAATGATCTGCTCGATATAATTAATGAAACACTAAATTTAGTATATAAGTGGTGCTGCTTCAACTCGTTAAAAATTAATAACAATAAAACGAAATTCATGATTATAGCAAATGATAAAATTGAATTAGTAAAAAAAATTAAATATTTAGGTGTAATAGTAGAATGTTATTTAAGGAACATGCTGCCTACATTATTCAAAATTAACTACTTAAGTAGGCAATCCAAGCATCTAAATCAATGGTCACTTTTACTTTTGTATAACAGCTTGATTTTACCTCATTTCACTTACTGTGGAACCATCTTGTATTTACTAAACCAAAATGAAATTGGAAGACTTCAGGATAGAGGAATGAGAGTAATACTATCTTGTGATAGAAGAACACATATAACTTAATGTTGAATACATTAAAATGGTTATCTGTTAAAAATCTTTATCTAACATTAATATTTATTTTTAAAATAAAAATTGGTAAAGTTCCTATATATTTACGTGACAAATTAAAGTATAATTTTGAATTCCATGAATACAATATAAGAAGTCGCTCAAACTATCATATACGTCAGGCTAGTAATGTCAATTCAAGTAACACAATTTTCATTAAAGGAGTTCAAAACTTTAATGAACTACCCGAGGAAATTAAGAATACTACCTCGATTAATTTATTTAAGAAGAAATTAAAAGGGTACATGTTAGACCAACAAAAGGTTTAGTATAGGAACCTGCTAATACACTTTTTTTTTCTTTTATTTATTGTATTGTTTTTATTTGTATATATTTAATGTAGGTATCTATATATTTTAATTGTGATGTAATATGATTTTAAAGTTTTTACTTAGAATAAGACATTGTAATTGTATTAGCTTATATTGCTAAATAAACGATATATATTGAAGTGTATGCTCCTTCACAATTTCGAAAATAAAATCGAAAATTTGGTTTTTTCCATTATATCTCGAAAAAAAATTAAAAATTTAAAAAGTTATTTAAAAAAAATTACTATAATAAAAATTTTGAAAATAAGAAAGCAAATTCGAAATCTGTACGCGCGCTGAGCCGTTGAATACAAATATTCAGGCGAGGCGTTCGGTAAAACTAAAGTATCTTTGCCTAAAATGTATGCAAAGAAAAAAAAGAAAGCATTTTAAAGAGGAGACTGTAAGCTTTCTCAGGAAGCCATTAGTTTTAATTTTTTTTTTCTCATGGAAAATTTGACCGGAAGTTATAATTTCTAAAATTCTCACTAATTTTTATAAAACTGAAGATATCTATTAATAGAGGCATAAAAAAAATCCTTGTAGATTTATCATTATTATACTTTTACTTTTGATTTAAATATAGTTAAAGTGATGAACATTATCTCTGTTTTGTAAAACTTATGTTTTAAAATTATCATATTTTTGTTTACAATATTCATTCGACGCAATTTTTATTTTCAAAATAGTGTTTATATAAATCAGAAATTAATTTTTTTTTAAATAAAGTTAAAAATAATTTAATTACATAAATAAACACTATTTTGAAAATAAAAATTGGTTCGAATGAATGTTGTAAAAAAATGATCGTTTTAAAACATAAGTTTTATTAAACAGATACTGTTCATCATTTTAATTATATTTAAATGAAAAGTAAATTATAATGATGATAAATCTACAAGGATTTTTTTTGTTATGCCTCTATTAATAGACATCTTCAGTTTTATAAAAATTAGTGAGAATTTTAGAAATTATAACTTCCGGTCAATTTTTTTTAAATAACATAATATAATTTTTAGTAAAATTTTCCGCTCTTTCACGTGGTGCTATTAGTTTTTCGAAATTTTGTTTTCGGGATATAATGGAAAACCAAATTTTCGATTTTATTTTCGCTTTAGAGCAGCAAAGATTTTTTTATCGTTTTCTGCACCCTTTCAAGTACTTAAATGCCAAGTTTCATCGATATCACATTTTGTGCGAGCTTTTGGTCAATATCCTTCTCTGGCA
This sequence comes from Crepidodera aurea, assembly GCA_949320105.2. NCBI lineage: Eukaryota > Metazoa > Arthropoda > Insecta > Coleoptera > Chrysomelidae > Crepidodera > Crepidodera aurea. The sequence continues at coordinate 25,212,839 of OX439475.1, read as the reverse complement.
ACTAGGGTACCAGTTAAGGAACAAATAGTAAATTACATGCAAAAAAAACACATTTTTATTAATTTTATTTGACCCAAATTACGTCACGTGTTCTTCTGTAGAGTTGGTACCATATTTTAACAGATAAGTCTACTAGTGCCATTTTAAAAGTGGAGTACTGGTAAAATTTGGTTAAAAACCTGCTGGGGTATGACAGACCCCTGGTAACTATTAGGGTATATATAGATTATTTATTATTATTTTAAGAAATATTTTGCAAGCATCTTTCTAAATCATATCCCAATACAGTGGCGGTTCTAGAAATTAAGGGCGGGGGGGGAGGGCACATACAAGTTTTTTTAATGATCTGATTCTATGCTTAATATTGCCAAATCGTTCAACATTTGTTCACCTATTGTGGATCTAAGATAGGTTTTTATATATTTTAATCTACTAAAAGTGCGTTCAGCAGTTGCACTATTAGTGCCTATTAGTGAAGTAAAATTAGAATTTTATATGGATGTAAGAGCTAAGTCAATTTTTTTTAAATTTTTTCGATTTTATACATAAAGAGAAGCTTGTAAAATTTTTTTTAATAAATTTTTCGAGTGGATGGCTTCACTATTTTTTAAATATCTCCGGCTCTAAGAGTCAAACCTCAAAAAGCGAATTCGCGCACATTATTTTTTTTACTGAATTGGCAATAAATAACCAAAGAATCCTCGAATTTTCTTAAAAATTGGAAAAAATATGTATTTTTATGTCGGGAAGACATGGTAAAAATTAAAAAAAAAATGTATTTGTCCAGCCAAAATCGGCGTTTTTCGAAAAAAAAATTGAATTGATCGCAATTTTTGAAAAAACAATAGTAGAGAAAAAATTTTTATCTTTAAAAGAAGGATTTTGTGTGTACTTTTGTCTAAGAAAATCCAACATTTTATTTCTTTATTTAAAGTGCACAACTTAGGGAATAATAAAAAAAAAATCGATTTTCATTTTTTTATATTGATTTATATTGATTCGTTCCCTCACAAAAATCTTACTTTAGAACCTGAAATATTTGTTTTATTTTTTTAAACATTTTTTGGGCTGAAATACAGTTTTTCTAAGAGAATCAAGCATAAATATAGTGATAAAAAAATTGGAAAAAAATGAAAATCGAATTTTAATTTTTTTATTATTCCATAAATTGGCCACTTTAAATAAATAAATAAAATGTTGGATTTTCTTAGACAAAAGTACACACAAAATCCTTCTTTTGAAGATAAAATTCTTTTCTCTACTATTGTTTTTCCAAAAATGGCGGCCAATTCAATTTTTTTTCGAAAAATGGCGATTTTGGCTGGACAAATAAATTTTTTTAAAAATTTTTACCATGTCTTCCCGACATAAAAATACATATTTTCTCCATTTTTAAAGAAAACTCGAGGATTCTTTGGTTATTTATTGCCAATTCAGTAAAAAAAATGAGCGCGAATTTGACTTAGCTGTTACATCCATTTTCAGAATATTTTCGTCTAATTTCACGCAACTATATGGTGATAAATATTCGGTACAATTTGACTAGATTCGGAAATGCATTTTCAAGATCATTTGAAATGATATATGGTAATATTTCTTCAGTTGTTACACTAATTTCATTATCTTTAAGTTCTCTAAATAATAAACTAAAAGACTGGTATTCAGCAATTACATCACTAGTTATAAAATCGAAGGGGCGCCAAAAACGACATTTTGTAAAGGGCGGGGGGGGGCATACTGTCCCCCTTTGCCCCCCCGTGGCGCCGCCGCTGTTTCAATACCAATTGTAAAGTTACATAAACCTAGTACTGAAAATTTGAATTTTATTCATTTCCCTTTTTTTTCTCGTTGCAGTGATTTGCCGATCGGACATGTTGATGCAGGATCAACATCATGTGAGGAAACAACAGATCCTGATAAATCTGAGTAAGTAACTTGTTAAAATAAGATGAAAGGAACAAAATACATATAAATGAGCACGAATAAAACACAAATACAATATAAAGAACAGAAGATATATCCCCAATTTATCATCTTTAAAACGCGGCTCCTTTGATACTACCAAAACATGAAACTTTAAACGTAAGCGGCATCCTTTGTGTCTTCGAAACAAATTCACTGAAATCTAAATTCTGAGTCCACGTGGACGCGAGTTATCCTATTGGTTGGATATTCAAATGAAGAGCTGTATAGGACTCGGTATAGGATCGCAAAGATAAGTTCACCGCGCCGTGAAATGCATTTGGCCGAGTAGCCGCCCCATTATTCGATAATAATATACGCCCTGTAATTCGCTACCTTACGAGTGAACCCCAGAAGCTCTGCAGCTTGTGCTTGTGTACTTTTCCGCCGTCCACTGTATCATAGAGGAAAAGTAATGTAATCGTGCAAAAAAAGGCCAAACATTTTTTTTGCGTTCATTCATTGTTATTTGGCCTGAAAACGTGGAATTGGAATTTTTGTATGCGAGTGTGTCGTTGTCGTCTGCAAATTTCTTATTAGCATGAAACTCGATTAATACATATGGAACTGATCGGGTCGAGACAGATCCTGAATGATTTTAGGACTGGTCGGGTATGTCCATACTTACATAAAAATTGGAATTTATTTTTATTAACATAGTGATTTATTTACAGTGAACCATCGTTACCAAAGCGACAGAAATTTGTAGCCGCCAAAGATATGAAAACTTACTGCAGATTGTGCCTTAAACCTGCTAACAAAACCCAGATGGTTTGTTTAGGAGATTTCCATGACATTAACTATCCAACTCGGAATATGCAGTTTAAAAGAAATAAAATTCTACAGACTGAAATGTATCTACGGATGATAAGAACGTTGATGCCAAATTTTGTAAGTGTAATAATAATAAACGACTTTATTATTCTCGATTTATAAAGTTGTACATTTTTACTTAAAAAAAGTAAACTAAATTAAAATAAAAGGCGAAGTTCAATTTGTTGTTCTTTCAAATGAAAAAAAAAATATTAATACGTTCACTGTGACCGATTTTTAGTTTTTTTTAATTATTAAACACCCATAAAGGCATTTAGTATATTACAATCTGGTCAACAGTGACCAATGAGCAATTTAATTCTAACTTAATCTAATAGACTTTGAAACTTACTTAAAACTAAGGTATAGTCATCAGCTTTCCTTAACTTTCCTAAACTTTAACGTGCACACACAAGCTCTGCTTTTGCACTAAAAACACTAAACTAACTCAAAGGGATTGATCCTCTTAAGTCTTCTTTCTAACCCAGTATTGTCAAGAAGCTGGATAGCCTCGACATTGACATGATGATGAAGTCTTTCTTCATGACTCTTGGCTAATTTCTTGATGGTCTGGTCAACAGTATCCATTTCCAGATCCCTATGGAGATTACTATTGCGAATGTACCAAGGGGCATCTACTATGTTCCTCAGTGCTTTGTTTTGAAATATTTGGATGATTGCTAAGTTGCTTGCTTTGGTGCATCCCCATAGTTGGATACCATAGGTCCATACAGGCTTAAGTATCTGCTTATAAAGATAAGCTTATTATGTAAAGACAGAGTGGAGTTTCTTCCAATTAGCCAGTACATTTTTCTATATTTCAGTCCAAGTTCTTCTCTTTTCTTTTTGACATGCACCTTCCATCGGAGTTTGGCATCTAAGGTAACACCTAAGTATTTTGCTGTGTTTGAACATGGAATCAGATTATTGTTTATTCTGACTGGAATATGATTTGTAAAGTTAATGTGGAACGGTTTAGTTTCATTAAGTTTAATTTTCCATCTCTTCGTCCAGTCATAGATAAGATGTACAGCTGTTTGCAGCTTGTGGGTTCTTCATTGCTCTTTTCTACTGCTAGAATGGCAGTGTCGTCGACGAACTCTGGAATATCACATGTATACAGTAAGTGTAGGACAGGTCCTAGGACACTTCTTTGTGGTACATCCTTAATTTCTTTAAGATCGGAATAGGCTTCTTCTTGCCTAATTCTAAAGTATCTTTCCGATATATATGAATGGAGGATATCTGTATATTGTTTTGGAAGGAAAAGCTTGAGCTTATGTATTAAGCCTTCATGCCAAACCTTATCAAACAACGCTTGTGCTACATCAAGAAAGATAGTAGCACAAATGTTTTTCTCTTCTAATGATGTCTCTATAATGTTGGTTATTCTATGAACTTGGTTGATCGTCGAGTGCTTATTTCTAAATCCAAATTGGTGATCACGGATAATTTCTCTTTCTTCGATAAGTGGTTTTAGTCTTTTGAGTAGGAGTTTCTCAAATAGTTTTGATATAACTGGCAGTAATGAGATCGGTCTGTATGACGATGCCTCATGTGGTGGTTTCCCTGGCTTGGGTATCATTATGACTTCCGCAATTTTCCAAAGGCAGTCTGAAGGCAGCATTTATTAGGTTAGTTAGTTTAATTATTGCTTTTTTGGGTAATTCTTTTAAAATTTCTCCAGTAATTAAGTCAAAACCTGGAGCTTTTTTCGGATTGATCATTTCTTTTATTTCGGTAATTACTTCTTTGGGAAAGGTAAATTCTATTTCTTGATCAATCTGTGGATGTTCCTCCAGAGTGGGTTCTTCATCTTGATCTTCATGAGGTTGAAAGATTTTTTCTAGATTATTTGCAAATCTTGTTGCTTTTTGCTCATTATTTCTAGCCCATTTACCATCTTCCAATCTGACAGGTGGTATTTGCATTATGGGTTTTTTCAATCTCTTAGTAGCTTTCCAGAGTGAATAATCAGTACTACTGTCGTCTGTCAATTCTCTTAGGTAAATACATGTCAGTATCTTGCTGCCCGCGCGAGTTACAAATGGAAAAACGACATGGCAAAATAATAACATGAATAAATGGTTAGAAAATTTTCTCGTCTTTCTTTTGAGCTCGGTTATAACCCCCTACTACTCTCCATTCTCCCGCTATATAACAAAGACTTTTCCGGCCCGTAGCGCCCTTCCTAATTATCGCATCGAGTTACTGCGGGACTCAAATGAAAGATAAACAAATGCCGTCGACAAATGAAAAAACATTTTTCCCCAACCCACTTCTTCATGCCTAAAATCGCGAGGAAAAAATTATCCGTCTTTTATTTTGCTCGCCAAGCGGGCATTTGCGAAAATAAAAATTTTTTCGGTAGTGCTATCTTTTAGCGGATGAAAAAGTGAACAAATTGAGTCCTGGCTGGTTGCGTCAGCTCAATTAGTACGGAAGTTACAAGCGTTTCAATAATATTTGTTTCCCCCCTATATCTCCCCCCCTACTTGTCCCACCATCCCCACCCTGCGGCACATAAAAGTATTCATTATTACCCTTTTATTCACAAAAAATTGACGCCCCATCTCCACTGCCTCTCGAGGAATAATTAATTAATTTTTTTCATTTTTGCAAGTTCACATCGATATTTTGCCAACTAATTGAGTTATCGGGTTCTGGTTGGAACTAGGTTACGTGTTTTGTCAAGCTCTTCAATTTTTGTGGGATCAAACCCGACTGAGATTTGTCGGAAAACCCGTTTTCAAGTTCTTTAGATAGAGGATTTCTCCCTTCTCCACCGCCGCCTAGGTCGAACATTTCATGCGGGAATGATGGGGGGAACTGAATTCACCGATTGGGAATGTCTGTTTTCAAGCCGTTTTTTTCGCCAGATCTACTCCATTAATATGTTTCAATATGAAAACAAATTTGATATCATAAATTAAACCAAATGTTACATATTCAAAAAAGAAAGATAAATAAATAACTTTCTTTTTTTTTTCAGAATCATGATTTAGTCTACAACCCCATAATGTGCAATGTCTGTAGTACACGACTTCAAAGGGCATCGGATTTTGTTGAGCAGTGTATGGTCACGCAGAATCTTATACAACAGTACAAGGACACATATTGCCCTGCAGAAAAATTGTTATCTTGTGAAGATGTTGTTCATAACAAATCTCATCTACTACCACGAAACAATCAGTCTGTTCCTTCAAATCCAAAGAAACGCAAAATTGCCAAACCAGTACCACAACAATCGACCGAGACAGTTTCATACAACGAAGACTTTCAAACCTTGGAAAATGTTAATGTTAAAACGGAACAATTTGAAGAAATGGAAAATGAAGAGAAGTATGAAATAACGCCAGAAGAAGTTTTTACCATTAAACAAGAATTTGTTGAAGAAGAAACTATGATAAATACTAATGAAACTGATATTACATTACCAGTTGATACAGTAGTAAAGAATGAACCATATTCGATAGAAATATCAGATTACAACATCGTAGCGACTAAACAAACTTCTATAAAACAGTTTTCGAACAATGATATACCTACTACTGAAGTGGACTCTATTTATAATACAAATTATTTAGTTGGAGTACCGCATGTACCTGCGCAGTTTTGTCCTTCTACTCTTCCAGCTCAGTACTGTCCTCCGAATCAACCAGTAGCATCAGAGACATTTTTTAGTTTAATTAAACCAGTGACTACCCAGAGTGTTGCCTCTAATAACGTTGATTTATCTCTTAATTTTCAAAATAATCAAAAAAGGTAGAACAACTTTTTGGGCTCCTAAGTTCAAAGTGTTTTACTATGTAAAAATATTAGATTAAAATGTTGAGCTCAGAAAAATTATTGGCTGCTTGGCTACCCTGTCATTATGTAACAAAATATTGTTATACAAACAAATTCTAAAACCGGTATGGACATATGGTATCCAGCTTTGGGGCTGTGCCAGTCAGAGTAATTTACTCACAATACAGAGATTCCAGAACAAAGCATTAAGGAGCATAGTCAACGCTCATTGGTACTGCAGAAATAGTGACCTCCACCGGGACTTAGAGATGGACACTGTTAACCAGACAATTAACAAATTTGCAAGAAGTCACGAACATCGACTCCACCAACACGTGAATGTCGAGGCCATCCAGCTCCTGGACAACAGTGATCTAGTAAGAAGACTCAAGAGGAAGAAGCCCTTTGAGTTAGTGTAAGTGACAGAAAAAAGCAGAGCATAGTGCGTAGTAGTGAACACACGTTAAGTAATGTGTAAAAAAAATTATCAGAACCTAAGATGCACTAGTGAGTAGACTTTAGTTATCCAATCTTCACGTATTAATTTAAGTTGGACAAAAATTACTCATTGATTGTTATGTGATAACATTGTAATATTGACAATTGCCCCCCCTGTAACGGGTATTTTAATATAAAAAAAAATGTACGTAACATAATTTTTTTTATGTATTTGGATAAATTATTCTATTAGAACTTTTTTATTTCTACTTGTTTAAAAGTGCGATTAATAAATAAGAAAAAGTTTTTCTTGGTTACCATGTGTGCTAATTTTGTAGACAAAAATTATAAATCAAGAAAGGAGAAAATGCTGAGGAAAGACCGATCAACGTTATCAGAAGTCTTATATCTACAAGCACCCATGACTTTATAAATGAGTACATAATATAATAAAATATTCAAACAATTTTTATAAAAAAACTTCTTCGCTGATCTGGGGAAGGGAATATTTGCAAATAGAAGGCATGAGAGCCTTTCGCTGTTTATTTGTTTATTTACAAAACCATGGTTACAAACAAACAAGCAAATTAAAGATTAAAGGCGGGAGAACTCACGATCCCTCAACCACTTTGTTGAGGCTGCTGAACTACAGAAAACTAAAAACAAATCCTGTTTTTTCTTAGTCTTTCAGTCTGAAAAACAGCCTTTGCTCTAAATTCAAATCAATTATTGTTAGTAAGACACCTAAAAACTCTTAATACTTTTAGAAACAAGCAGTAAGAGCGCAAGTAAGAAAAGTGTTGTAAGATTCAAATAAAAATTAATAGTTATGTAGTTTTGTAATTTTTATTGTAATATGCCACTACATTGACATGTTGGAGGTCAATTTGTAATTACTCTAAATAAATCAAGGATTTTCGCTATGTCACAGCGGCAACGTCGTGAACATTTAACCATTGTATAAGGATAATAAAATAATTATCCTTATACAATGCTTTAACAGTTATTTTCCCCTGCACGTTAAGTTTAAATCGTATTTGCTCTTAGTGTTTTCGTGTCCATTCCGTTAACAATAGAAATGACTAGCAAATTGCGTGTGTATTCACCGAATTCTTTGGTCACTGATGACGATACTGAAATGAGCGATATTACGAAATATTTTAGCTGGGCGTCCTCTTCTAGAATGGATAAGTTTTTTTTATTAAATCCAATAAATTGGGCAACTTATTTTTAAATTTTGTTAAAGATACAACTGGTGCTTTTTTTCCGTCTGGGCTCGTCTGATTCAAGATCTGCGATATCGCTGAAGCCTATTGGCTTATTGCGTTTATTGCCCATCTATTACTCCTCACAGTCCAGTATTTTGTACCCTGTACTAGTTTGTACAGTTCTTTTACTGGATGTCTGTTAAAACTTTTTGGGTCTAATGTTGGTTGCCCAAAAAGTGTTTGTCTCTTGCGATCCAATACCTCGCAATCGCATAGTACATGTTTCACTGTCTCTGGTTCATTATTGCATAGCCTGCACCTAAGGTCTCCAGTATATAGTCCAATTTTGTTTAAGAACTCTTTTACTGGTGCATGACCAGTCATGAGTCCTGTTATCACTCTCAGCTTACTTCTGCTCAGTAAGAGTAGTTCAGCTGTTCTTTTAGAGCACGGTCTTCCTATGAAGGATTTTCCGTGCTTTTGTCCTGACACATTTTGCCAGTGTTGAAGGTGTCTTTCCCTGATCCAGGTTTTTATAGCCCCTCAGACTGCACACTTCGGTATTCCGGGGGTCTGTTCTGTATCGGGTATTTCTCCTGCTCCCCTTTTTGCAAGTTGATTAGCTTTTTCATTCCCATCGATACACTGATGTCCAGGTACCCAGGCCAGCACTAATCTGTTCTGGTCTCCTAGGACTTTCAGTTCTTCGATGCATTCCCATACCAGTTTAGACGTCACTTCCTGGCTTGAAATTGCCTTCAGTGCCGCCTGACTGTCTGACATGATTAAGATCTGTTGGTTTTTGAGACCTCTCCTATTACTTTCTCTGACGCATTGCAGAATTGCGTATATCTCCGCTTGAAATACCGTAGCATTTCTATCTAAGGCATAGCTTTGGCTAACTCTTAGATTTTTGGAGTATATCCCTGCTCCTACTTGGTTTTGGATCCGTCTATATACCAGACCTTACCTTGAAGGTTGTAGTGTTTTTTGTCAGTCCATTCAGTCCTGTCTATAATTGACACTCTGAATGGGCTGCTGAAGTTGTATTGTTTTGTCCTATGGTCAGTCTCCATATTGAATATGTCGTTTGACACAGTTCTAACAGTACTCATATGCCCTGTTCCCTCCATTCGAGGGTTCAGTAAGTTTTTCAGCCTGTAAGCACCCATTCTTGCCTCCCCTTGCACCACTAGGTGCAGAGGAGGCAGACCTATCAGTGTTTCCATGGCCGCACCTTGCTTAGTCTTGATTTGGCAGCTCCTTGTAGTGTCTTTGGCCACCACACTGTTGCTCCATATGTTATTGAGGGTTTGACCACCATGTTGTATAACCAATACAAAAAGTCTGATCTTAACTCCCATTTCTTTTTCTTTCCATAAAGACGTCTGGCCGCCATAAGGGATGAGGTCACCGCTTTATTCGTTACTTTTCCTATTTGCTGGTTCCAGGTGAGTTTCGAGTCAAGAATCAACTGGTGCTTGTTGTAGCAGTAGTTCTGATTCTGATGAAACTCGTACAGCACAAGCAAACTTGCGCCAAAACAAGAAAACCCCCAAAAAAAAGGAATTCTTCAATTAAGTGGCTAGATGAGCCATTATTTGATGGATGGTTAACAGAATGTAATGGAAGGGCTAAATGTAAATGTTCCAATGTCTTTTTATCATAAAAAAACCGGACTTAACAAACCATGCAAACAAGTAGATATAAGTTAAGAGGGCTCCATACCTACTTGAAACAACTTCCATTTTAATGTCCAAAACATATATTTTCCGGAACAGTGTTTTGTTTTTTTTTTGTAATTTGAATTTCTGAATTAACCAAATTTATATGCTCCAGACATGGGCGGAGTTAGGGCTTGTATGCTGGGGGGTCTGGGGTATGGAATACCCCCCAGCTAAGCGGGGGGCCCGGAAATTTTTGGAAAATTTGAAGCTTCAAAACGCAATTTTAAGCTACTTTTCACCAGTTGAACTGAGTTATACGATTTTTCAGCTGACTCATCCCGCTTCTGCTTCCTTTCTTGGAAGTCATCTATTTGCAGCCTAGCCTAGCTCCAGCTGATGGAATGGGATCAGTAATTAAGTGATACCATCATTTTACTACCGAAATTATTGCATTAACATTTTGCATTCATTCCATTTATGAATTCTAATATATAATTATTAGAATAGGTACGTGGAAAACTCATCGTCACATTTAATAACTTCTGAATAAAAAAAATCTTCCTTCTAAATAAAAATAAATATTTACAAAAAAGTTGGTGGGGCATTGCCCCCCATGTCCCCCAGTAACTCCGCCCATGGCTCCAGAGTATAATTAACATTTAGTGTCCCGGAACTTTACATTCGATTAAAGGACACTGATTTCATTTTCATTTCGAAATATCGTAAATTGAGCCAAGGAAAGCGAAAATTAAAAATTCATTATAAAACTCGATTAGTGTCGCGGTCTAATCTACAGATCTTTTTCCAACGATGCATAATGTTGTTTGCATTCGCCACGCCAGGGATAGTATTCCCAAGAGCGTGCAGCTTATTTTTCGAAAATATTTCATTCGTTTTACAGGTATTTATTGCAATAACTCATATGAAGATTAAGTGATTATGGTTTTACCAAATGGTTCTATGCTAAGATTTTGATTATATAAATGTGCTTTGATGATCTTTCGATTTTAAATTATCGTATAAATTCGCTTTCGGTGGATATACTTCGAATTGGAGTGTTATTGTGTGATTGTGAACCATGGGAAGATTGAAACAAACGAAGGATGCTGATGAGAGAAGAAATTTGTTTCCTAGTGAAAGTAGACGTAGCCGTAGAAAAGTCCAAAAGAAAAGGTGAGTCTTGTATGAATTATATTTTGTAAACAGTGGGTATGGAATTTCTCTTGTTTGAGTTCTAAAAAATCATAAATAGCTCTCCATACATAAATATAATAATAATGATAATATACGCCCTTCAATAATTCAATAATAATCGATAGGGGTAATTGGCTTTGATAGTTTTTGCTCGGGAAATAATGCGGAATGACAGAAGCTCACAAAATCAATATCTAAATAAAAATATTCCAGAAAAGATAAATAAATGATCTACTTCAATGAATTAAAGAGTGTGAGAGTTATATGTAATTACAATTTTTTTTTCAACTCCACATATTTGTTGGGCAGTCAGATTTGTCCAATTATAGGAGTTTAACTCCAAATCTAACCTCATTTGTTTTATATTTCTAATTACTCATACTTAATTACTTTCTAAATAATTGCATGTTTTTTTGCTTAAAATAGATAAAAAAGATTTGAGATTTTATGCAATTTTTAATACAGTTACGTCACTGGCACGGTACTGATTTCGTTTACGGTAAACGATTAAAAAAGAAGAAACTTGGCAGACTATCACTAGTTTCGAATAGTGAAGAAGAGGAAGAATCTATTTCAATATTTTTGTGTGTTGTATCCACAGGTTGTATATGATATTATTTGTGTTTAATAATTTTGTGCTGTTCAGACTAGTTTTAAAAAATGGGTTCTCGTTCTCAATACAAAAATTGTTTTGTGCCATATTGTACTAACACTACAGTAACTACACCAGATAAAATTTTTGTTACTGTCCCTAAAAATATGGTCCGGAGAAAAAGATGGTTTGAAGCAGCTAGAAGAAATTCAGATTTCTCAAACACTGGCAATTATTCCTGCTGTGAAGATCATTTTGAGGTAAATAAAATACTTGTGTTTGGAAAGGATTGAAATTTGAATAATAGAAATTGAAGACATTCTCTAGTTTCACTTTTATTATTTTAAGAACACTCTATTAATGCTTTTAATTTGTAGCTTAAAGAAAATATGGAGAATTATATGGAGTATAGTCTAATGGGAGGAAAGATTTTTTTAAAGAAAACTGTAGTACCATACATTTTTAATTGGCCAGAATCTCCTTTAATGTGAGGCTTTTGTTCCTTTAATTTCTAATAAATTAAATCGCTCGTCCCTTTTAAGGAGTTCATGCACCACGAATATATCCAAGCTCAGCAAATTATTCAAAATAGCTTTAACATACTCTGCCATAACGATTTTAAAGTCGAGAAAACACAAATACTCTAACTTACAAACTGTAAATGAAACTAAACAAAGAAAATACCATATACTAACTAAAAAATATTAATAAAACAAAAATAAATGCAAAACCAAAAACCCACGCTTCAACAAAAATCAAAGAAATGACATTGGCAGTGACATTTAACGATTATATCTAACTTCAGTTACGTGGCCAGTGACATAATTTCAACAATGGCGCAATATTCAAAAGGCACATTATAAAAATTAACAAATTGCTGGTAAAAATTATGTATGCAATTAAAATTAAAAAAACATATTGTGCTGTCATTTATTCACATATAAATAGAATCTGAAAATTAGTTAAACACCTAATTGTGACAGGGCTATGTTGCCATTTCTCACAATTCGAAACGTCACTACGCGGAACGAAGGTCTCACTTTACCACATTCTGTGTTTTGATATGATGCTTGCTTTGTTATTTACATAACCTAACTTTTCGAATATGGTTTTGGTTAATTTTTTTAAAATTAATGAATTGTCGAGTGGATATTAATGAAATATGAGCTTCTTTGAAACGTTTGTTGAAAATTTGACACCTGAGTTAATAGAAGAGGACTCAGTGGAAATATTGTCGGCAAAATCAAGAAAAAATTATGAACTAAAATACGAAAATTTCATTAAGTGGTGTAATCAGAAAAATGAACAAAATATCACGGAAAATGTATTACTGGATTATTTTCTAGAAAAATCAACACACGTTAAAGCTTCTACCCTTTGGTCTCTATATTCTATGTTAAAGTCTGAACTAGTCATTAGAAATAATATTGATATAAGTAAGTTCACGCATTTATTAACTTATGTTAAAAGCAAAAATCGCGGTTACATACCAGTAACATCAAAGACATTAACAGCAGAACAAGTTGCTCAGTTCTTATCTGAAGCTCCAGATGATCAATTTTTAATGGTCAAAGTAAGTACCAAGTACATACCCACAAAAGTATTTTACCAGAGGTACTTTGTATTATAGGTTGCACTTGTTCTGGGTATAGCAGGGGCATGCAGAATAGATGAATTAGTGAATTTGTCTATAAATGATGTTACATATTTGGGTACATCAATATTATTTACTATAAAGAAGAATGAAACCAAAATTGACAGGAGGTTTATTGTTACTCATTCTGAAGAAAATTCAGTTGATTTTGTAAAATTGTGTAAAAAATATATGTCATTACGAAAAGCAGAAACTAAACATTCACGCTTTTTCGTAACATATAGAAATAATGAATGCACTGTACAAACTGTTGGAAAAAACACAATTGGAAAAATGCCACAAAGAATAGCTTCTTTCTTGAAACTTCCAGATGCAACTTTATACACAGGCCAATGCTTTAGACGTACATCTGCGTCTTCATTAGCTAAGACTTGGAAGCGTCTTGATAGATGGAAGTCCAGAAATGTGGTTGATGGGTATGTCCAAGTTTCATACATAACAAATTAAAACTGATTGAAATTGTTAAGAAAATGTTCCTCTTGAGGTCTTGATTTTGTACGTAATTCTTTAATTTTATTCACAAGCAATTCTAAGCAACATTAAATCGCATGTTAGGTATAATCGGTTGCATAAAATCAAAATCATACATAATAACATCTTAAATTTTAACTATTTCAAAATTTATTATAAAAAAGGGATATGGAAAATATTATTATTATTATTCATTATTTGATATATTACAATGACTCATTTAAAATGAAAATAAAATAAAACAGGTATAGTCCTTATAATCGCTTTAGTCCGGCCATCTGAAAAGTTCTATAAAGTCGCTACCAAGTGTTCTACTTTAATATATAGCTCGGGAGCCAGAGAGTGGAAAGTATAAATTAAAAGAATATAAATATATGCAATCGCTAAGTTGTAAATGACTAATGGCTCGGCACACGACCAAATCATGGTTTAACTGTTCGGCTTCCCTTTGAAGCAGTCAATTAAAGTATGCCGAATGTATTTATTCAATAAATACAATGAATGATAAGCGATAAGTGCTACTGCACTTGTTTCGCATGAAAGGCATCATAAAACATCAACATTATAAATAGAATTATACCCAAAGACCAGACATCTGTATGAACCTTGACCGATCTTCTTTCCAAATAAGGATTCCCTTTTTTCCAGAGCATTTACTTCAGAATTTCGAGGACTCAAAAGGGTCGCCATTAAAAAAGTTTTTTCTTTACCTTTGATTTTCCAAAAATATCCATTCAGGCAAGTCGTTCTCTCTTGAATTCTCTCTCTCTCTTGAATTTTCGTTCCAGTCTTTTGGTATTGCTCAACATAGATTTAAATTACAAAAATTTGGGGAAAATGACATGTCATACTTTTATTAGTTTGACAGTATGTAAGCTTAAAGAGTGAGGTTGGGAGCAACCAAGGCGCCGCTTTTAAAGTTGTTAAATTGGGGCTACTATATGTATTACACGAACTATACCAAATAATGTATAATCAAATTTTTGTGAATACATCCTACCTTGCCAGAAAATAATACTGATTATGTATATTTTTATGTTGAATTTTTAGTAGGAATGTTTGTTTTAACTGATAATAAATTTATTAATAATACAATTAGATCACATTAAATCTATGTACTTACTTTGTTTATCAATAAAGCTTTGAAATATATGTCATTTCCTTGTTAGTCCAATGTCTCTTCTCATGGAATAAAACCACTTATTTTCTTGAAAAGGTTTTTTAATTAAAAAAAAATTAAAAAAACCTTTTCAACAAAATGTATTTAATATGTGTATTTTATTTTGTTTTCATTTCAGTCATTACAACGTGAACTTTAGTGACGCGAATCATTACATTTAGGAAGAGTTTGTACAAAAGATTTCTCTAGCGGTTATCTCCCTGTAATAACTTTGTTTAAAATAAAAAGTTTATAATTTGAAAATGAAACCTTATCTAACTAAAAGTATTTGGGACGCAGATGTTCTAGTCCTAGACAACTTTACGTTTTCAAAACAAAAAACATTAAAAAATGGTGTCTTTCAAGAAATATTGTTTTCTTTAATCCAAGACCTAAATCCCAAAAACAACACCACAGTCATCATTCAAAAGGTCGTAAAAAACATTTGGTACTTAATTATATTGGAACCACTAATTGATAAACATTTTATATTTGGGAGAATACTGGTGTCGAAAAAAGTTGTTGAATTGTTTTCAACATTAACGCTTAGTGTCGAGATTGGCTGTCGGATTAAAAATGTCGGGTTGTTGGTGTCAAAATCGGCTACGTCCAGTATTTCGAATCGCCCTGAAGTTTTATTACAATTTCTTCAAACGAGTTTAATGTTGAGCATAATGATTTTGTTGCTATTACCAAACTGAATTAACCAAAATATTTGTTTGAGACAAAAATCCATCTGAGTAAAAAATTTGATATTTTGTTTTAAAAATAAATTGTTTTGTTGATATTGAGGAAAGGATTCTTTAAAAAAATTAATAGTATTTCTCTCTTGTTTCAGATTGGCTAAATTAAGAGCAGAAAAGTCTAATGTAGAGCTAGAGTCAAAACCATCAACGAGTGCAGCTTCAAATGAATTTTTGGGTGAAAATAGCAGGTAAGTAAATAAAAAAATAACGATTGTATGATTTAGAAAGGTGAAAAAATCTAAAAAATGTTTCTACAGGGATAAAAGGTTGAAGAAAAGTAACAATTCAATTATGACGTTGGGCGCCAAATGTAACGTTAACTTATTTTTGCCCAGGCTAGCTCAGATACAAAATATTTAAGACGAGGGTCTGTGGATTCGATTTGAATTCCACTGATAAACTCATAGCACAATCTTTAATTAAAAAGATTACTAAGAGAAGTGAAAATATTTAGGGCGCCACCTGGTTTGTTTGATCAAAACCAAGAAAATGTACTATGAATTTATCAGCTGAAAGTTAGAAATAAATTGAAACCAACATAAAATGAAAATATTATTTAATGAGATTAAATAGAAAAAGCTTACAATTTATATTATAAATGTCTTTAAAATTGAAAATAATAAAAAAAGTAAATAAATGCCATGCAATGATGTAATAAAATATAGGGTGATGCATTTGAAAAAGTCGAGTTATTGCTATTTGTAATTTGTCATTTTCAAAAAATCGTAATAGGCGATAGAACATCGACTCCGAGTTCGCCTACATCTACATAAAGATGCGCTAAACCTTAAGGCTCAGCTCTGCGTCAGTCAAAGCTTGTAACGGGGGGCCAGCGGTGCGAGGAGAGGTAGAAAATTTTATAATTGTGGGCGTCGCTTGGACTTTGTCCCTAATCGATATTTAACACCTACGAGGGGCAATTTTAATTTTGTATGATGTACATTTGAATCCAATAACAAATGCATTCAAGCAAATATCAATTCTGTGTAACGTAAGATATGAAAACTTCCTAATTTTTCAATTATTAAAATTTTTAAAGAAATAAATTATATTAAAAATAATTATAAATGATTTAAAGATAAATGAATTGATATATTATGCAAAATATTCAAAATATATAAAACGACAGTTTCTTTAATTAATAATTGAGTTAAGAATTAAAATTGAAATTTTTTTGAAAATTATTTTAATTCCGATAAATATACCGCTGGCTAGGTCAGGTTCAAGAATGTAGACACTTTTAAAATGTGGTAGGTAGTAACATATAAAACAAAGATAAAATCAGGGTTCTTAGTCTAGGGGGGGTTTTGAAATAAGTAAGCATTTGGACAAGGGGATGCAACAAAGATGACGCGCATTACAATATTATTATGATACTATAGGGAGTTATAGCGGATTTATGGGATTGGGAAATGATAGGAATAATAATAATAATAATTTTTTTACATTTTGTTTCGTTTTCTTTGTTCACTTATTAAGCAGCTTTTATACGTTATAGTATACTAATAAAATACTAACGATTTAATTATTCAAACTTTCAAACTAGTTTGATCAAAATATTCGATATTTCAAACTTTAAAATTTTATAGTTTGATTTGATTCTCAGCAGTGCTAGGCTTGATTTGAGTTTGATTTGATATGCTGACCGCTTGAGATATATAAATTTAGGTCTTTCAGATGCTCATCTAGGGAAAGGTTTTTAAAAAGTCAAAAAAAAATTAGTAATAATATTTCGAACGAAGATACATAATCTTAAAAATTGCAATCTAAACAAACTTTTTCACATTTTTTTTAATTATGAATATAGAATCTAGTATCTGCTCTTTAGTCAACGTCCATTGTTGTTGATTTTATATATTATTGTCTATCTCAAATTATTTACCTTGACAGTCCAATACCTTTAAGGGCTTTTGTACTATGAGTATAATTATTCGATTTTTAGACTCGGTGCATCCGTTTCCTTTGATTTTTTCGAAGATTTTGCGAGGTGCTGATATTGAGTTTTATTTTCAAAATAAAGTTGTAAGCGACAGTTTCGAATAGATTAAATTTTATTATTATTTAGGTAAATATATATCGTAAACATCACCCTGTACATTTTAAATCGACACCGGAAGACAAAAATGAATACATTTGGGATTTCTCTTATCCTTTTAATTAAACGATCGATGCTATCAAAAGTCTATTAGAAGAGATCACTGTCCGAATCTCTTAATGGATTCATGTAACTACATGATTCAATCAAAAATCCATTAAAAACTTTTAATAGCTAAAATCAAATTTACACTTCTCAACAACTATCATTCTTAAATTTTAAGTTGTGTCAGTGCAATCGGCCACAAGTGTAGGTAGTTATTGTTATTTAGTTGTTTTGGAAAGTTGAAGTGCGCAGACCCTCGTAATTAAGGGAGGACGTGACAACAGTGGAAAGCAACTAAGTTCGGGGTGATCATGTGACGTAGAGGGGAGATAAAGTGTGAGAAGCCACGGAGAGAAACGGGGAGACGAGCTTGGGTAGTCTTAGAGAGAGGTTGTTGTAAAATTTGAAGAACTGTAAAAACTAATTAAACTTTGTTGTCCAACCCAAATAAAATTAGCTTCCCAATATACCAACCCATTGTTTTTATTTGTGAACCCTGAGAAGAAAGTGGCTCATTACAAGATGGAAAATTATCGTAGAAAAGGATTGAAGACCCGGCTTAGGTTGAGTGCGAGAAGAAGACATCCAGGTCCACAAAGGGGACATACTGTAAGTAAATAATATCTTAATATATATGTCATTTGTTGAATGTAACCGCATTAGTTTTTTTATGAACGCATTTTTGTCAAATATTTGGGGTTATTGATTGGACTGGTTCGACATTTTTTATTTTAACTGAAATCGAGAGAATGATATTATTTATTATAAAACCAAGGATCAGAGCGAGGCTAGAAAACGTACCTGTCCGCGAGACTAGACCGCGTGACGTCAGTAGACTGACACAAGCTCCGCCACACGGGTAATAATGTTGGTATACGGATTCAAATAAACTGTCACCTACGTTTGCGGGCTACTGACGTAACGCGGCCTAGTCTTGCGCACAGGTACGTTTTCTAGCCTCGCTCTGATCCTTGGTTTTATAATGCTTACAGCGGACGTAAATCTTAAAATTTGCAATCGAAATTTTTGTCATCATTTTTTAATCATAAATTCATTCGATTTTAGTTGAAATAAACAAATTACGAAAAATGTCGAACCAGTCTATTCAGAAATTACAATTTTAATTATTATTATTATTTATCTTATTTTTTTCTTAAAAATTCAACAAAGCGCGTCTTTTATTCCATGAAATCTATTGTACATCGATGATAAATCGTTCGTAAGAAAATATATCTAGATTTTTATTTGATTATCTTGCAAAAAAATTTCAAGGTGGAAACAGTAAAAGTAATTCGTCGCAAAAAAATCAAAGACGAAATTTTTTTATTTAATGTGGTTCTTTTAAAAAATATTGCACTGAACTGTTGATAGAAGCAATGTTATTTCGATTGACAGGTTAATCCAATAAAAAGAAACGAATCGGCGTCATCTCATCCGAATGGCGGAATCACGCGGAATCAAGTAGTGAATTATTGGTGAGTGTAAGATTTTTTTTGAGTGAAATTAGAATTTTATATGGATGTAAGAGCTAAGTCATTTTTTTAAATTTTTTCGATTTTATACATAAAGAGGAACTTGTAAAAAAAAATTCAATAAATTTGGACTGGAACTTCGCGAGATATGTGCCAAAAACTGCATTTTTGGTATTTTTCGAGTGGATTGCTTCACTATTTTTTAAATATCTCCGTCTCTCAGAGTCGAGAAAAAAAAAATTAAAATGACCGTGAGGAAATAGAGTATGGATATGCCATTTCCGTCTACCCGCGGAGCAGAGCCTTAATCTAAAAAAGTGATTTTAATATCCATAAAGAAGAGCATTTACTAATAATTTAATATTCCACAGAAATTATAATTCTTCACCCAACTGTCTACCCCTCGTAAACATTTAAATGAGTGAAAGTATTTTATCTTTACCGAACTTTGAGTCATCTCAATAATAATCCGTAGGGGCGCCACATCCTGGCCGGTAAAAATGGGCTTGTAAGGGTTTTGAAATTTTCTTAACGAGCTTATAGGAAAATGTTGTCTCGATGCTTATAACTAAATTTAACTATGTCATAAGGCCTACTATAATAACACTGTATTTCTAAACCCTTACAATGCCATTTTCGCGAACCCGCGGGGCAGACCCTTAAGGAATCGACTGAAAAAAGTTGATTAAGTTATCTTGAATAGTTCTGAAGTTCTGAATTTTTTTTGTGGATCTCTGCACGACGATATTTTGACACATAAATCGACATAAGTCAAAAACGATTGCAGATAAGTCTAAGAAACCCGGGTGCATTATATCGACAATTTAATGGCGAATCTGAAAATGTAATAAAAATGGGGGGTTGCCCATTAAAAAAACAGAACTTAGTTGTGTACCTTATTTGGGACATACTGTATGTAACTACTATATAGAAATATTTTTAGAATGTCCCTTATTGTCGGTCCTATCGTTAAACCGATAGCTTTGGTAGAAAAAAAGTTATGGAGCATGAACACACCCTTGGGTCATCTGGTATATTTAATTTCTTGTAGTTGCGGGCGGTAGAAAATGTCCGTTCGATATTTTTCATTAATATTTATGATATTCTTTAAAATTTGAAAAAAATCAACGTTTTTTAGTCCCTTTTTTTCTGCAACTTTAATATCTTTTGTTGCAGTTGCGGGCGGTGTAAAATGTCCGTTCTTCATGAATTCATGCATGTTTTTACGTAATTAATAATAATAAATCAAGAACGGACGTGTGGCGATAACAAATTAGACTACTTTTTTTACAAACGGATAATCGTTTAGAGGATCACCGTGCAACTGTAGAACTTTTTGCCATGCGAAAATTTTATTGTATAAAGTGTAAATCTATTTTATTTATGCTTGAAAGAAGCTTGTGGCGATAACAGGCCATTTTGGTTACGGTATGCCGTACTATGAGGTATTCAAAAGGAAAACCCAAACAATATGCAGTCTCTTAATTTTTGTAGCTGATTTTTTTTCTATTTACAAGTTTTTGTTAAAATCAAAAACTAAGTGACTTTTGTGGTCGGGCGTTTTCCAATAATATTTGTAATATCATTTTTTATGGATAAATTTCGCTAGTCTAAGTTATATCCAGAATTCATGAATATTTTGAGAAATTACCTCGAGTCGAAGACGATGGACAATTTTCAAAATATTCCTGACAACAGATACTGTAATTTTTTAATTGATTGTAAATATTATAATAATAACCTAATTTTAAATTATCCTGATGTACTCACACCCCACTCTAGTCCCGCCCCACCCTGGACTTCCGCCTACAAATACAAGTTCGAGACATATCCTAATTACTCCTAACTACTCCAGCGACAGGTCGGTAACTGTCAAACATGACTTAAAAGTCGATGCTTTGTTGCCAGCTGCTCTCATGTGTCGTAATCACCGACATAACCTTAAACTAGACGGCTAATATCCATATGCATACCACACAAGAAACTCATCCAATTGAACATTTCGAAAATGTCTCTGCGCAATGCGCAATAGACACCAGTACATTTGACATCTGGGCGTCGATTCTCGAGTTTTGCCGATTCGAGGAGACATATTGTTTTTTGTTCATACGCGTCCGTTGTTCCGTTTGACCGATAGTGAATTTATTGTAAAAATGAAGTGTTTTGTACTTTGGTGTAAAAATCGTTCAACAAACCATCCCAAAGGTGTTATGTTTCATAGGTAAGTCAATATAAGAAACACACAATAAAATTGTTATATACCATGCATCTATTCAACAACTTTGATTCAGACATTTGTTATACCAAAAAGTAATTATTTTACGCGAATGAATGTATATTTGCTTCACAATGATATTTTAGAATACCTGAGGACCAACGCCATGAATGGCTGAAAGCTATCGGAAGACCTTTAAAACCGCTTCCGCACTCGTCAACAAGAATATGTTCAGAGCATTTTGCTTCAGAAAATTATTTCAATGATCCTGGCGATATCAAAAGATTAAAACCAAATGCAGTTCCAACTTTAAAGTTGAAAAGTCAGTTACGAAAGCCAATAAGGTAAGAATCCAATCAAATTTGTATGTATTGAACCTGAAACTCTCGAATCTTACCCATCAACATCATATTCACAGGAGAATCCCAACGATTTGCAAATAATACTATAATCAGTAAATGAAAACTTCAACCTAAATCCTAAATTGTTTTCATCATTCAACTTGTTTTCGTTCTAAACCCAATCATTTTCCCTAAGGTACGCTAATATAGGAACATAGACTTTAAGGTTACGTCGGTGAATATGCCAAACACTTACTTACTGACATCTAGTTTAAGGTTATGTTGGTGGTCGTGATGATTGCAGATGTCATTAAATAAATAATTATTTACTTGAAATATTACTTTGTACATAATTTTTTTGAGCTAAGCTGACCTTACGTACACTTATCTTACCTGTAAATTATTGATCTGTTACATTTTATTAATTTTTCAAATAAAAATCACCAACGACCTGTAGCCGACTTCAGCTTTGTCCACAAACCAGCACACGAGAACATCTGACAACATGTCATCGGCTTTTCCGTCATGTTTAGCAATTACCGACCTGTCCCTAGACGAGATTATCCTAAATCATAACTCAAATCAAATATTTTCATTTGAGTGTTGTATCACAGTATAGTATCTACTATACTGTGGTCTGTGCTTGTATTGTAAGTTTAATTTAAGCGTTATTTTTGTGATTGTGAAATGGGAAAAGGAAAAGTATCGTATAAGAGAAAATCTCATTGTGTCTCAAGCAAAAGGTAACATTCACTACAATTATTCTTTTGTTAAATAGTTTTATGTTAACCCCAAAAAATAAATAAAAGTGCTTCAAAAGAACCCTTAAAATTGCGTATTTTCCTACTACTTTCATGATGGAAAAATCTAGTTTATTTTTTAATGAGAATTTTGATCTACCCCAAAAAACACTTTAGATAAAGTTGAAATATCTGAAAACCACTATTTTGCAGATAGGACGTTTTTTTTCTTAGTAAGGCAGTAGTATTATATTATTATAATTAGTTCATAAAATTGTATTTATTTTAATATATATAATATATCTGTTGGTCCGAACTACAAACATAAAAATGCAAAAAGCTCTCATGTACCAGGCATTTTTGATTCGTACAGATCTAAAGTTGCACATTTTTTGTACTGTCATTTTAATTTTATAAAATATAAAAACTAAATAAAAATGGGTAGCAGGTATAGGTATTGTAATAAAATTGAAATTCGAAGTTTTATTTTTCAAAGATTTTTATTTTTAACTTCAGACTTTGACTGCCTAAGGATGTGAAATAAATCACACATTTTCCCAAGAACAAAGACATTAAAAATGTCCTACTCTGCACCAGCGTCTGGACTTCAACAACTGCTCATTGGCCTATATGCCCCACCAGGTATTGAATTACGAAACCGGTCTAAGAATGGCAAGCTCCTTTAATAACAAAATCGAAGTTGTTGGTTTAAAGCCCCGACTTGGTCGGGCATCAAACCACGTCTGGACTTTCGTAATTCAATACCTGGTGGGGCATATAGCCCAAGGAGTAGTTGTTGAAGTCCAGACGCTGGTGCAGTGTAGGACATTTTTAATGTCTTTGTTCTTGGGAACATGTGTGATTTATTTCACATCCTTAGGCACTTTTATTACAAAAAATTCCACCTCGTTCAGACTTTGACATCTATTTATTACTATCTAGAAAACCCTGTCACATTTTAAAGTCCCAAAAAACCAACTTCACTATAAATTTTGATTATGTACCCAAATTCTCCAAACAACCCGCATTAATAACAAATTCCCCCCTCATAATTAAAATTTATAATTGTCTCAAAGATATACTAAACTATTAATTAACCTATGTCTCAATATTTAATTATAATTTCCTTTAATATTTTCCTACTATCGTCTTCATATTATCCAATTTTCTTCTTTTCAAAATCTTCAAAATTATTTATGTTATCTTCTTTACTTGAGAACCAAATTAGAGCATTTCTCGTAACCGTATCCCCATGGTTACTTTGAACATCTTTTTCAATTTTCTGCTGTTTCTGATCAATTTTTCCCACACTTTTCTTCATTTCTTCTATAATGTCTTGCTTGACTTCTTTTTCAATTTTTTCTTTAAAAATCTATTCTTTCCATTCTGTGTTCAATTCTGTTAAAGAACATTGTCAGAGCATCCATCATCCTTTGGTCTTCTTCTTGTTGTCCTCTTAATCCTTTTTTTCATCTCTTAATTCCATTTTTTTAATTATAACTTATAATAGGGCCCCACGTTGGGCGCCAAATTTGTAATTTTTATTTTTATTTTTAACTTCTGACTTTGACCTCTGTTGCTTACTAAAAAACCCTTTCATATTTTAAAGTCCACTACACATAATTTTTCCCATTAATCATTTTACTCTAAACCAAAAACCCAACTTCATTATAAATTTTGATTATACAACTCATCATAAATTTAGCCAATAGCAGTTGCATAATCGTTTTTGTATTTCGTATCCTTTCATCTTGAAAAGTTTGTCATAATAACAATACATTTGATGTTTATAATAAGCAACAAAAATAATATAATTCGTTATATAATCGTATCGAAAATAATATTTTATACTTCCTCCTCGCTCGACGTATTTCTTCAAAACACCACTCGAGCTACGCTCTCGTGGTGTTTCGCGAAATACGTCTCGTGACTCGGAGGTATAATCGATTATTTTCGAAGCTCTTCTGATACTACTGCTGATTATGTACCCAAATTCTCCAAACAACCCGCATTAATAACAAATTCCATTTCAGTAGATAGGTAGTGTAAATACTCATTACCTATTCGTATTATTTACGGCAAATGTCATACTCGTAGGATATGTGAATCATTCCTTATTAGTTAAACAATGTAGCAAAAATTCACCTTCTTGAGATGTGTATAATTTAACAAAGTTAACCTTAAGGGCGAAAGTAATTAAGGAGGTAGAATTCTAAGAAACTGTTAAAACGAGTAACTATTTATTAACTTAATTGATTCTTAATATCCTATGAGATAATACAAGTAGTGGAATAATCTCATAATTACTGTAACACTTATTGTTAGTTACATCTGAAGAAAAATTTGTAATTTAAAATATATATGTCATGTTAATCTTAGATTATTAAAAAGTAATTATGGGAAAATTTACTCCTCCTAGTAATAGATTTTCCTAAAGTAAAGGCCAAAACAATCAAGAACGTAAAAGTATTTCTAAAAAATGTTCCGCCAATTAAATAATTGTTTGTTTGTAATTAATGTTGATTTTTATTATATTAATATTTTACTTACAGGAATCTTCCATGTAATACATTAAAATATGTTCGGACTTCTCGACAAAATATTAACTGGTAAGTGTATCATAGCTCTTTTCGTTCTTTTACTGAATTGGTATATATTTCAGACTTATTTCTATTTTGTAACGTTACAAGTAAAAGAGATACAGGTAAAAAAGCAATCGAAAAAAAAAACGCCAAATATTCAGTCATTTTTTGGTACTTAAAATTTAAAAAATTGCTATAACCTTTTTATAGGATGAAAGTACAAGTCTTTCCGAAGAAAATAAGCTCAAATTCGTTATTCTACGATCACCCCTCGAGCAAGAGCAGCCGGATTGCAGCGATGGGCTTTAATCCCTTAACGACCCCCTTAACTGGAAAATTCAGAGCTTTACAAGTCTGCATGATATTAAATGAAATTCCGATAATTTGGAGCAATTACATTGATTGATTTTTAACGATCTAGTTGCAAGATTATATTTGAGAAGACACAATGTTAGTTCATTTCGTTTAGTTTCTATAGTAAATTGGTCGTTGTAGGTGCTATCGAAAATATTATGGAATTTGTGAAAAGTGAACGCGGAAATAAATTAATTCTATTCAATAATTTCAAATTTTATAAAAAAAGTGCAACAAAAGATGGTGTGAAGTGGTGTTGTGTTGCAAGAAAGTGCAATGCTAAACTCTACGTAGATGATGCCGAGAGTGTTATTTTAAGAGCAGATGAAAATCATAATCACTGTGTTAATGAAAATTTACACAGACAAATAGTTTCAAACTCTTTGAAGAGGAAAGCAGCGGAGGAAATAAGCGAACGTCCAGCCAAATTGTTGCACATGGAAATTCAACAAAATAAGTACGCAGCCGATTTGGACAAAAGCGATACATATTCGATAAAGAAGAGAATGTATGATGCGAGAAGAAGCCTCAAATTTAGGTAAGCGGATTATAAATCTTCCATAGGATTAAAGTTTTAATCCCCTGACCCTTCTTTACCCACTAACCATCTCTGCAGTCCGGCTATGCCCATCGAAATATCTCGAAAAATAATAAATATTTTCTACATGACACGAGATATATTTTTTGTCAAGTATTAAATAAATTTATCATCATATCAAAAGAATGCCATTTTGGACGGTTTTTCCAATATATTTCGATAAGATACATCTCGATCGGAAAATGAATCAAAAGATAGTTTTGTTATCTACAACTTTCTCATTTACTTTTTTTTATTGGATTATACTTTTTTTATAAACCGTTTTTGCGAACTTTTTAGGCAATTTCGCCAACTAGGATTGAGTTTAATGAAACAGAAACTCATATTATTTTTTTCTCTGTACGACCCTATTTTTTGTTTTCGGGAATTTTGTCATCACTTCATACCTATTGATTGAACTAGTACAAGTGCAATTGGCTATAACGAAAGTCAAATATTGATATTTTATCTTTTAGACCCCACTAGGAATGTTTGTTGACAAAATTGAGAGAAATGACAATTTTTGGTTACGTGCTGAACTATGTTAGGTAATTTTTATTTAAAATATTTAATAAGAAACTAATTTTTAATTTTTTGTTTTGTTTAATAAAAGTTTTTATTTAAAAGCATTTATTTTATTCCTACCTATTTTTACTTGTTGTTGAAAACGGAGTAATTATATACAAAAATTTGTTTTCATACATTTTTTCGTAAAGACTACAAATTAGTTCAAAAAATATAATTTTATTTTATCCTCAATACAAATATATATTGTCTCTCGTAATATACGAGAGGTTAATGCGGTTTTGTTAAAAAAAAACAATGAAATTAACTTAATCATTACCTAATTTAATATTCTGGAATTAATGTACTAAAAAGTAAAATATTAGTTATTTAAACAATCATAATTGAATTTGATTTCTAACTTTACTCTTTGATATCTACATATTATCTAATAATAACACCTAATGATAATAAAAGTAATATCTGTGAGTATATCTGGAATATTCTCAAGTTACTTTCTTTTGTTATAAATGAATAATAATGTGATTTTTTTTCTCTTTTTCTTATATCTTTGCAAATAACAATTGTTTTTTGTTTTCCTTTTAGATTATGTATATTAATTATTCTAATAGCTTAAATGATATATCTACTCATTGCTGTAAACTTTGGTTTTGGAAGCAATAAAGCAATGATAATAATAATAATACAAAGAATACGATCAATAATTAAATATTATAAGTACAAACATTTATATCGGAGATAGTAGTTTCACAATATTTAATTACCCCCATCCTGGCATATTACAAAATGTGTATTATACCAAAATTTATAAACAGTAGGAAGTCATGCAGAGGAATAGTCAACTGTTTTTCTGGAAGTATGCTTACTGTGGAAACAACTATCACCGGCTTATATAGTCTTAATTTCACATAATTATCTAGATTAATACTTATGTTAGAATTATGATTGTGGAAAACCATTAGAATCCCTAAGCTTTTGTTTAATGATTACCAAGAATGCCTTTTTACAAATTTTTGCACCGTTTTTATGATATTAGCGTATACAGGGTGGGCCACGCTCAACGGGACGGAGCTTACTGGGAAAACGAAAAATGTTATGAAAAAGTTATTTGGCAGGAGTACGTAGGTTAGTGACGACTACATTTCTAAATTAGTTAGACATATACAGGGTGTTCCAAAAAAGCGTGATATATCAAAGTTATGTTTTTTTAATGGAACACTCTGTATTTTATTTTATATTTGAAGTATATTGAACAAAATAATGTCACTTTATTAAGGGCTCCCTATACCCATTCTTGATAGTTTTCGATTTAAATGACTATTTTTGCGAAATTAATATGGTTTAAATACATTCATTACACTTCGTCCCATAAAAATTAACTAACGCATTTTTGTTTATTAATTGCCAATTAGGAAGGCCATCGATACGAATTATTGTAATGTAAAGTTTATTTTCAGGGTGTTGTTAATTGAGAGTTTCATGACAATGCAATATTTTATACGATTACTGCGTTATTCTAAATAGGACACACTGTATTTTGTTATTGTAATAAAAGGGTAAAACAATTCCCTTTCAAATTACTACAAGGTTCCCTATACCAATATCCACCAATTTCAGACTTATTTGCATTATTTTACCTGCATCAATAAAAATCGGTAATTTTATAACACGTTTTTATTAAGTAAGCTATGAAATAGACAAAACACTAGTTTGCTGTCAAACTGTTACAATAGTTTAATTTTTACCGTGTTATTAGCTGTCGTTCAGATACAAAATGAAAGAATATACAGTTGAAGATAGAGTTAATATGATTTTCATACTCGGAGAATGTTTTCAAAACTGTCTATTAGCATCACGAGTTTATGCCGAGAGATATCCCTTAAAAGATCATCCTCGCAAAGAGGTATTTGAAAGGCTGCTAGCAAGGTTTCGTGAAACCGGCAGTGTTTCTTACAAAAAACGAGATATTAGAAAGCTCGTAACTCGCAACGAAAATACAGAGTTGGAAGTTCTCCAATCACTTATTGAAAAACCAAACACTAGCACAAGAGTTATGGCCAGGGAATTGGCAATAAGTCGGACTAGTATCAGAAGAATTATTAAAAATCATTGTTACCATCCATACCACATTCAGATACACCAACATTTGTATGGAACGGATTTTCACCGTAGATTGGAATTTTGTTTATGGTTTCTCGAAAAAGCGGGAGAAGACGAATTCTTTTTTGATAAAATATTATTCACAGACGAATCTACGTTCCATAATAGTGGACTAGTGAATAGACACAACTTTCACTATTACAGTACCGAAAATAAAAAAGAATTTAGAACGATAGATCGTCAAAACCGATGGTCTTTAAACGTTTATGGAGGATTAATAGGAGAATATCTTGTGGAACCGTATTTTTTTAATGGCATTTTAAATGGACGTAAGTTTTCCAGATTCCTTCAGAGAGATTTTTCTGTTCTGTTAGAAAATATCCCTTTGAATGTAAGAAGCAGAATGTGGGTACAGCTCGATGGTGCTCCCGCACATTTTTCTCTCATTGTAAGATCATATTTAAATCGAAAATTTCCGGAAAAGTGGATTGGTAGAGGTAGTCCTAACAATTGGCCCCCTAGATCTCCCTGTTTAACCAACATGGACTTCTTTTTATGGGGGTACATTAAAAATTTAGTGTATCAGACTCCACCCACGACTGCCCAAGATATGAAAATTCGTATCCGTGAAGCGTTTGCAACCGTAATGCCAGAAATGTTAAGAAGTGTAAAAAAAAAATTTGAGAAGAGAGTCCGATTATGTATCGAACAAAATGGGCACCATTTTGAACATTTGTTGTAAAGTTATTTGTTTTGTCTATTTCATAGCTTACTTAATAAAAACGTGTTATAAAATTACCGATTTTTATTGATGCAGGTAAAATAATGCAAATAAGTCTGAAATTGGTGGTAGTAATTTGAAAGGGAATTGTTTTACCCTTTTATTACAATAAAAAAATACAGGGTGTCCCATTTAGAATAACGCAGTAATCGTATAAAATATTGTATTGTCATGAAACTCTCAATTAACAACACCCTGTAAATAAACTTTACATTACAATAATTCGTATCGATGGCCTTCCTAATTGGCAATTAATAAACAAAAATGCGTTAGTTAATTTTTATGGGACGAAGTGTAATGAATGTATTTAAACCATATTAATTTCGCAAAAAAAGTCATTTAAATCGAAAACTATCAAGAATGGGTATAGAGAGCCCTTAATAAAGTGACATTATTTTGTTCAATATACTTCAAAAATAAAATAAAATACAGAGTGTTCCATTAAAAAAAACATAACTTTGATATATCACGCTTTTTTGGAACACCCTGTATATGTCTAACTAATTTAGAAATGTAGTCGTCACTAACCTACATACTCCTGCCAAATAACTTTTTCATAACATTTTTCGTTTTCCCAGTAAGCTCCGTCCCGTTGAGCGTGGCCCACCCTGTATAATTTAATTTTAAGTAAAATTTGCATTTTTTTAGTAACAAATCGAGATAAATAAAAACTTGTATAATTTTGTATCATTTGCCACAATACAATTTAAAAATTTCAAAAATTTATGTCGTAGAGGATATTAAGAAAAACTTGATGTTTGAATATAATTTTAAGGACAATTTTTTCTTTTGAACCATAATATATAAATTTTTGTTTTTTAGAATTTCTCAATTATGGCTTGGACGATTTTTTACCACTAAAAACTAGAAATAAAAAACTACAATGTCCCATACTCAAGCAATTTTATCTGTAAAATGAGAAAATTATGGCCGTGTTTTCGGTGTATTTATATCTCGAGAAAGTAAGACGTTCGTTTGACTGCGGGAAGAAAAAGGAAAGAACTATTGTACGTACAATTGTCTTTACGAAATAGAGAGATCGTTACGTGACGAGTTATTTTATGAAATGGAAGAGGGACCTCTCAACTTTGACCAAACGAAAAGCAGTAGAAGAGCCTTAAATATGGAATGTGATATCTGTTACATGCAAATTACATGCAAAAACATTTTTATTTCATTTCACCCATTTCACGTGTTCTTTTTAAAATTTTAAAAGTGGAGTACTGGTAAAATTTGATTAAAAACTTGCTGGGGTATGACAGACCCCTGGTAACTTTCAGGGGTTAATATATTTATTATTATTTTAAGAAATACTTTGCTAGCACCTTTCTAAATCACATCCCAATATCAATTATAAAGTTACATATACCTCGTTCTGAAAATTTGAATTTTATTCATTCCCCTTTTTTCATTGCAGTGATTTGCCAATCGAACAAGTTGATGTAGGATCAACATCATGTGAGGAAACAACAGATCCTGATTTGGACTTCCTACCAGAATCTGAGTAAGTAACTTGTTAAAATAAGACTAAAAGGATCAAAATACAAATGAACACGAATAAAACATAAATACAAATGTATAGTAACAACAGGAGATATATTATTTATTTATTTATTTATTTTCGATTTACATAACTTAACTTAGTTTCTACCTTCATTTTACAATGCATATTGAATTCCATATGAACATAATTTAACGACAAGTACATTAGGATTTACATTAACAGAGTATCATTTTTATACAGTATTTTCATTTCGGTGATAAAAAAAATAGAAAACAGATTCATCATGAAATAAATAATAGAAATAGGAACTGTGTCCATATCACAGAGATATAACAAAATATTTTTGTCTAATTTAAAATATCCCATCAAAAGTAGGCAAGTTTTTAAAGTTTACCATTTTTGTCTTCGAGTTTCTACATTAATAATTTATTCTTGTCCAATATTAAATTTAAAAAAAAAGGAAGGTAAACGCAAGTTTACAGTATTTTATGTGTAAAAATAAAAATAACTCGGCAATCAATTATTATAGGAATTCTTGAACAATAATTTCACAATTTTTGTTTGAATATAAATTAATTGAATTATTTGATGATTAATGCTGAATTATGGTAATATTATTTACAATACAACTTATATACAGGGTAGTCCTTAAATAATTGTACAAACTTTTTTTGTAGTTATTGAATAAGATTACTATTATTATTCAAATGAAGCGTTGTGATAAGACAATGTGGTGTTCGCAGTCTATGGCTAATAGCAAATAAGATTGCAACGATAAATTCACTGCACCGTGAAATGCAAATTCCTTATCTTATTTTTATTAACAGTGTGATTTATTTACAGTGAACCATCGTTACCAAAGCAGAAACGACAGAAATTCGTAGCCCCCAAAGATATGAAAACTTACTGCAGATTGTGCCTTAATCCTGCTAACAAAACCCAGATGGTTTGTTTAGGAGATTTCTATGACATTAACTATCCATCTCGGACTGTGCAATTCAAAAAAAATAAAATTCTACAGACTGAAATGTATCTACGGATGATAAGAACGTTGATGCCAAATTTTGTAAGTAAGGCCATTATAAGCTTATTGCAATTTTTCGAACATTTAATTTTTTATTTGGACATACTTCATATGAAAAATTAACACGTTCACTGCGACCGACTTTTAGGGACCTTAAGAATGTGTAACATACACAATATAAATTACGTTTGAACATATTAGATCGTCAACCCAAACAAAACGCGTTTATTTGGTCCTAATACAAGAATTAATTTTTTTCAAAATAATTATAAATTATATGCTTCCGTCCATTGGAACTAGTTGCGCGGAAAATGTGTTTTTTTCTAAATTCATAAACTCTGTGAAGTGTAAATGATTTTTATTTAAATTTTATACGCAATGTAGATCATAGTTTGTCTGACATATTTTTTAATGAAAAATATTAAATAATGGCGGCGCAGTATACATTTCCACAGAGGCCGTCCGCACGAGGGAAGGGAATGTGGCGTCATTGATTGCTCCGTTCATTTGCATCTGAAAAAAAGAGCTTAATTTTGGATAGTGTAGTTATGAAGTGACGTAGGATTTTTGCGATTGCTTGATTAGTTTTTATTTATTGACGTTTTTGTGTAAAAAAAATTAAATAAAAATAATTTACCCTTCAGAGTTTATGAATTTAGAAAAAACCCATTTTCCGAGCGGCCAAGGTAGCCAGACCCATTAAAAAAATAAAGATAAATACGTAACTTTTTTTTTCAGAGTCATGATTTAGTCTACAACCCCATAATGTGCAATGGATGTAGTACACGACTTCAAATGGCATCGGATTTTGTTGAGCAATGTATGGCCACACAGAATCTTATACAACAGTACAAGGACACATATTGCCCAGCAGAAAAATTGGTATCTTGTGAAGATGTTGTTCATAACAAATCTCATCTACTACCAGCAAACAATCTGGATGTTCCTTCAAATCCAAAGAAACGCAAAATTGCCAAACCAGTACCACAACAATCGACCGAGACAGTTTCATACAATGAAGACTTTCAAACCTTGGAAAATGTTAATGTTAAAACGGAACAATTTGAAGAAATGGAAAATGAAGAGAAGTATGAAATAACGCCAGAAGAAGTTTGTACCATTAAACACGAATTTGTTGAAGAAGAAACTATGATAAATACTAATGAAACTGAGATTACATTACCAGTTGATACAGTAATAAAGAATGAACCTTGTTCAACAGAAATATCAGATTACAACATCGTAGCGACTGAACCAACTTCCATAAAACAGTTTTCGAACATTGATATACCTACTACTCAAGTGGACTCTAGTTATAATAAAAATTATTTAGTTGGAGTACCTCATAAACCTGCACAGTTTTGTCCTCCTACTCTTTCAGCTCAGTGCGGTCCTCCGATTGAACCAGTAGCATCAGAAACATTTGTTAGTTTAGTTAATCCAGTGACCACGCAGAGTGCTGCCTCTAATAACATTGATTTATCTCTTAATTTTCAAAATAATCGAAATAGTTAGGAACAACTTTTTGGGTTCCTAAGTTCAAAGTATTTTACTATGTAAAAATATTAGATTGAAATGTTGTGTAACACAATTTTTTTTATGTATTTGGATAAATTATTTTATGTACAACTTTTTTTATTTCTACTTGTTTAAAATAGACCAGTGCTGAAGCCTTTGAAAATGGTAAAAAGTGAAAAAAATAATAGGATGAAACCCATTGGAAAAGGAAGAGAATAT
This sequence comes from Crepidodera aurea, assembly GCA_949320105.2. NCBI lineage: Eukaryota > Metazoa > Arthropoda > Insecta > Coleoptera > Chrysomelidae > Crepidodera > Crepidodera aurea. The sequence goes on along the minus strand of OX439475.1, from coordinate 25,179,054 downwards.
AACAAAAATGAAAGGAAAAATAATTTAAGGGCGATCTGAGGTCGGGAAGTGGAAGGGGGGTGCGTTTTTAAGGGTAGAAAACTGTTTATCTCGATTTCCGGCAAAACTACAAGTCCTATGGAAAAAAATTTAATTGGCAGGTAATATAAAGATCTACAACTTTTGTATTTACACTTTTTTCACATAACCTCAAAATTTTTTATTTTCATCTTTTACAACAAAATTTTTTTTCACGAAATTTGGTGAAAACTTACCTTTTTATGTCTCAAACAAACTGTAATTTTTTTGATTTAAAATATTTATTTTTTCACCTTATTTTGACTTAAGTATAAATTTTAATAAACAGCTCAAAATTGTACATGATGATTAAAAAAAATCGGATTCGAGTTTTTTTCGTTTCTTTGCATTTTTTGAGAACATTTACCATAGTAATATATTTTTTTTTTACACCATCAAAAGGTAGAGATTTCAACGAACAAAAAGCCCATCGAGTTTTTCGATTGAAAATTACGGCGCTTTTTCGATATCAAGTCAAAATAAGGTGAAAAAATAAACATTTTAAATCAAAAAAATTACAGTGTGTTTGGGACACAAAAAGATAAGTTTTTACCAAATTTCGTGAAAAAATTTTTTTTTTTGTAAAAGATAAAAATAAGAAACCAAAAACTTGGTTATTTGAATTTTTCACATAAATTTTGAGGTTATGTGAAAAAAGTGTAAATACAAAAGTTGTAGATCTTTTTGTTACCTAGAACTTTGCCATTTAACTTTTTTCCATAGGAATTGTAGTTTTGCCGGAAATCGAGATAAACAGTTTTCTACCCTTCCATTTCCCGACCTCAGATCTCCCGTAAATTATTTTTCCTTTCATGTTTGCTAAATTCTCTTCCTTTTCCAATGGGTTTCATTCTATTATTTTTTTTGTTTCAAAAATTATCGACCCTGGTCTAAAAGTGCGATTAATAAATAAGGAAAAGTTTTTTTGTTTACCATGTGTGCCGATTTTTTAGACAAAAGTGATAGCAACTGTTGATTTTTAATAAGGTAATAACACCAACCATAAATATGGTCATCAAGCCTTCTGAAGGGCAAATGAGTTGAAAAAATGGTGTCGATGAAAAATTCCGAGGAAAGACCGATCAACGCTAACAGAAATCTTACATTTACAAGCACCCATGTCAACTTTATAAATTGATTGCCTATATTCTCTGTTATGTTTACATTCATATGGAGAGAGTACTAGTAGTAATAGTTTGTACAGATCTGGCAAAATTTCAACGGAACATAGGATTTTCAATGTATTTTGAACAAGAGCTCACGTAAAAGTTGACCAGCACAATATATAAGAAATCTGCGCGACGACGTATCAACTATTCAATTGAACCACTACATTGTTGTATCCCTTCTTTATATCTCGAAAAACTAATAGCACCACGTGAAAGATTGGAAAATTTTACTAAAACATAATATAAGTTATTTTAAAAAAGAATTTGTATTACTATTAAAAATAAGAAAGCCGTTGAATAATATAGTCAGGCGAGGCGTTCGGAAAAACTAATGTATCTTTGCCTAAAATATATGCAAAGAAAAAAAAGAAAGTGTTTTAAAGAGGAGACTCTAAGCCATTAGTTTTTAATTTTTTTTTGTTTTCTCATAGATAATTTGACCGGAAGTTACAATTTCTAAAATTCTCATTGATTTCTATAAAACTGAAGATAACTATTAATAGAGGCATAACAAAAAAATCCTTGAACATTTTTCATCATTATACTTTTACTTTGGATTTAAATATAATTAAAATGATGAACATTATCTTTGTTTAATAAAACTAGAAATGCAGTGCCTCTTAAAGTTACTACTAACTGTAGTCTAAGAAACAATGTAGTTTTTATACCCGAACCTGAGGCTGGACATGGTGAAATAATAAATCTGCCACATGATTGGCTAAAATTAGCAATTTTATTTTCTTTTAATTGATTAGTTTAATTCTACCTGACCTTTGATTATTTATGCTTTGCTATAAATGTTTCTTAAAAACATTCCAAAAGCTTTTATGAAAGGTCAGATAAATAAAAAAAATATATTATTTACTTTAATACAAAACTAATAGCTCCCTATATTTACATAACTTTTTTCTTGTTTATAGCCTCTAGATGTATGCATATGGCCATCTTCAATTAATTACATCTTTAATCATAATTTAAATTGGTCTTGTTTTGATATTGTTTTTAATCAAAATGTTTATTTAAATGTGTTTCAATTATTGTTTTGTCGTTTTAATAACAAGAGATGAGGTATAAATAATTTTGAATGAATCGCCATTCTACTTCTTTTTTTCTTCTTTTTTTAAACGTTATCTGTAACTATTAGGGTGTTCGCACACCTGAATTAGTTTCAATAAGATCCGTGCCCCCTTATCTGGCTTCGGAATGTTGTGAAAATGTTAACACTCATTTACACGGGAATTGCATATCTCGTTTACTTATTATTTTATCTATGGGTACTAGTGCATTTGTGGCAGCCATATTCCATACATTGAGTTTGTTTAATATTGTGTTTTATATCGTGCCAGATTAAAATTTTCTTTTTCTTTTTCATATTGATTGAATAGACAAAAATGGTTCAAATGTGTATGGTATGCAGCAAACTAGATTATTTAAATCCCGATATATCATTTCATCGGTAAGTTACATTTAAGGTTATAAACGTAGAATTAGTATTTTATCGACTGTATAAACTCTTTAATAATGCCTAAAGGATTATTTAAATTATTGCAACGACTTATAATTATGTAGGTTTTATATATTCTGTTAAAAATTAGGTAAAATTTTACTATCGCGGCTCAGCCCCGATATTGAGGACATATTTTTTTTAGACTAATTTTAGGACGCTGATCACGAATCTGCAATCAGTTTTCAAACAAAAAAGTTATGAATTTTTTAAGTAAATTAATTATCGACTTTTCTTTAATACTTACCAGATAATATTTATAAGGAGGTTTATATAAATATATATTAAAACCAAAAGACACAAGGTCAGGTCTGGTTAGATTAATGATGTACACCTTAGATCATATATGCTTGGCTAGATAGGGCATCCTATAGTGTTTGTTTGGTTCAAGAGGGGCTAGGACGAGAGGGGCTGAAGGGGCAATAGCGTACTATGATACAGTGGCGTGCCATTTTTGAATATTTTGGTACAGTGTAATATATTGTTATATTTATACAACATTCAATTTCATTTTCTAAGGAATTAGTGACTTCCAAATAAAATACTATGGAAGACTACGAAAATTGTTTGGAATGGGAATAATCTGAGAGGTTGAATACCATCATCTTGCGCTTCTGTTTATTTCGAATGCTATATCATATAATATGCTTTATATATCTAGTATTAATTTTGTAGATGTTATGTTTATGTCATACATAATTGTATTATTCATTTGGTAGCCAGCAATAGATCCATCCAGCATTATATCCATATCTATACTATTCACGTTGTGACTAAATTTTCTTGGCTAATTTTATCATGTATCAATGATCTTTATTGGTTTCAAATCGTAATTGGCAACAATAATTAAACCTAGCAATTATGTCAATTCAATCAACAACTCAAATATTTTTTTATAGCAAATTAAAAATTCCATTGATTATACAACTCATCATAAATTTAGCCAATAGCAGTTGCAATTTTTACTTAGTTACCATGTATTGATAAGCGAATATACCCTTGACGACGTTGTATAACCGTTTTTGATTTTCGCATCCTTCCATCTTGAAAAGTTTGTCATAGTAACAATACGCTTGACGTTTATAATGAGGAAACGTCACCAAACTTCCTCCGCTCTCGTGGTGTTTCGCCAAATACGTCTCGTGACTCGGAAGTATAATCGATTATTTTCGAAGCTCTTGTGATATTACTACTGATAATTTTTTACTAACTATAGTAACCAATCAAATTACTTAATTTAGAGTCATGTGTCAAATTTCATCCAATCAGCTATGGATTACAGCGATAACACCTTACATGTGGTGTTTTCAGTTTGGTGTTTTCAACAAGTCAAGTTTTTGATTAAAAATTAATTAAACGTCAAACTGACAACTAGTTTAAAAATGTTTAAATCTACAAAGTAAAAAATTATCTTATCGAATACCCCTCGGGCCTTGATAAATCCTCAAAATTTTGTCATAGAGAATCCTTCAAGCGTGTTGCTTAAGGATAATAGCCCTCGGCCTTCGGCCTCGGGCTATTATCAAGCAACACGCTTTCAGCATTCTCTATGACAAAATTATCTCGGTATTATCAAGGCCCTAGGGGTATTACTATTGATTATACACTCGTTAATACAAAAAAACAAAATGAAAAGTTGGTAGGTATACTTATTAATACAAAAGATACGTCAAAATGTACCTTCGTATAGATTGGGTTGAGAAATAAATGAAAAATTTGCGGATGGACGAGTCACTTATATAGCCACAACGTAAAAATTTACAGGGTGAGGTCAGGTTAGATAAGGGTACGTAAGGTCAGCTTACGACCAAAAAAATTATGTACAAAGTAATATTGTCTAGTGTCCAGTCCCGGAAGGACGGGACACTAGCCACAGCGAAAAATATGACAAGAATCTACGTTCTGACCGCAATTCAGAGGTGACCATTTTACTTAAAAAAATTCATAACTTTTTTGTTTGATAAGACCGCACGAAACTGATTGCAGATTCCTGATCAGCGACCCAAAATTAGTCTAAAAAAATATTCCATCAAAATTGGGGCTGAGCCCCGATAGTAAAATTTTTCCGAAAATTAAATCACATTTTGTTTTTTGCCAAACTACCTAAGTATTTAGATACTATTAATTTTTCATTTAAACAGCTATTCGAAGACATGACTTTTAGGGTTCCTGCAAATGTTGAAAGGAGAGATATTTGGTACTCCTTGTTAGGAATTGATTTAGTGAATGTGATACATAAAAATCCTAAATGTGCTTTGATTTGTTCAAGTCATTTCCGTGACGATGACTTTGAATATAAACCAAGTGGAAGGAAATATTTGAAAAAAGATGCAAAACCAATATCGAGGTAATATACCATTTACTTATTTTTTTAATAAATTTAGGTTTAGATTTAAAAATACTTTACTAAAATGCAAAAATTTTCCCTTTGAAATAAAGTACTACGAGTAATTTTGTTTAAACATTATGGCCTAAGCCAAAGTTCTAATAATCACGAGAGAAGATTTTATGAGCAAATATTCCAATTTTTTTTTGTTTTTTTTTTCAATTCAAAATTATAGTACTTTTTTTATAAATTAAGATTTTATAACAAAATCTATAAGTTGATGTTGTGTATTTCCAATATAAATAAATTATTACCATTGTTCTTGTATAATTTTCAGATCAATATGCACAAAATTGTATTTTTTTAATTTCACATTTTATGAAAATTGCACCAAATAATTATATAACTTGTAGCAGAGCACTGCGTATTTTATATGCACTTTATTTACGATTACTCATTTGATCAAATAAATATATTTTCATTAATATTGTAAATTTCCTATGTAACCTACATGGTAAAATTAAAATCGTTAAAAAAATAAATATATTGTGTCGCATACCTTTCCCTCTAACGGTACGCCTATGCATCGCAGCATAAATTCGACATCATGTTTTAATTTTTTATATATTTCTCTCACTTCATCCTTGGACACGGAATATTTGAAACTTGTTGGGGATGTGAGTGAAACGCTTTTGTCCGCTGGGCCACCCTCTCAAGTAATTAGTGTAGGTCAGGAGTCGAAATTTGAGGTGAAATTGTTTTATTTATATGTCGCCCCCACCTGACGGCCACCCAAAATGCTCAGTGTGTATTCAGAGTTGCCTACCCTCCTGTGTATGGCAGTGTTTTGATATGATGCTTGCTTTGTTATTTACATAACCTAACTTTTAGAATCTAGTTTTGTTTTGTTTTTAAAATTAATGAATTGTCGAGTGGATATTATTGAAATATGAAAAATAGTCATAATAGTTTAATTTTTAAATATGAGCTTCTTCGAAACGCTTGTTGAAAATTAGACACCTGAGTTAATAAAATACTAGAAATACTGTCGGCAAAATCAAGAAAAAATTATGAACTAAAATACGAAAATTTCATTGTAATGTAACCAGAAAAACGAACAAAATACCACGGAAAATGTATTACTGGATTATTTTCTAGAAAAATCAACACACGTTAACGCTTCTAACCTTTGATATAAGTAAGGGCAAGCTTTTATTAACTTATGTTAAAAACAAAAATCCTGGTTACATATACCAGTGACATCAAAGACATTAACAGCAGAACAAGTGGCTCAGTTCTTAACTGAAGCTTTTTAAATTTTTGATGGTCAAAGTAAGTACCAAGTACATACCCACAAAAGTATTTTACCAGAGATACTTTGTATTACAGGTTGCACTTACTATAAAGAAAAATGAAACCAAAATTGACATTTCAGTTGATTTTGTAAAATTGTGTAAAAAATATACAGGGAGTCCAGAGATGAAACCGACAAAACTTATGGGGTTATAGGGACTGCCAGTATGATTGCAAAATGTCATATATAAATGTCCAAAACCACTTCATTACTTACATACTGAGTGATTTGTGAATTTAGACAAAAAATTCAATCCGCCTTTTTAAATACAGGGAATAGCCGATTTGGTTTAAATTTGGTACATGAATTAAACTAACAGGCCTTAACAAGTAGCCCTTTGAATGAAATCAATATCAGGACCGGAATATTCTTTTTCTTCAATGTTAATTTCTTGCAAGAATAACTCACCTTATATAATTATCAAAAGTCGGAAAAAACCTACAGGAACTTGTTAAACAAGTTTCTGGCACCATTTCAGTTATTCCGTAATAAATTATTATTTTCAATTTTTTCACTTGAGAAATTAATTGTCAGATAAAGTACCATCAAAAATGGGTTAATATAATAAATATTTACGAAACCAAGACATAAATATTGTTAAATGTGCTACCATTTATGGTTAGAAGAGAGTATTGACAATAAATTTTGACTGAATCTAGTCAAGATGTCACTCTCTTCTTTTTACCCCTTTAAGAGGGGCGTCGCGACAGGTATGCCAAACTACAAACACCAAAAATCCCCATTTTTATCTTTATCTTTTATCACTGTCTTTCTGGAATAATGAAGAGAGATAGATATCTTAAGACTTCAGTGAATCTCCTGTATCCTAGGTGGCGCTGCTAGTATTAAAATATAATATATTATTTGGGATATCTAAGGAATCTGAGAGAATAAATTTTCTTTATTTTCACGATTGGTCTTACCGCAGAGAGCGCTAATAATCCATTTGTCATGAGTTCGATACCGGCTTCAGCCACGACAGAAATATTATTTTTTATTTTTAGGAAATGTCATTTTTTTTGTTTACTATTTTTTTTCTAGCATCAAAATAGAGTTTATATTTTATAACTTAATTAATTTTCAATTATTTTCGAATAAATCCGTTTATTTTAATATGAATAGCGCTGCCACGCGACTAATCTCTCTAAATACATCAGATAGGAATGGAGCTCGGAAAATAATATTTCTAACATAAAAAAAATATTTAAACATCAATGGATTCATACGAAAATTGAGAATTATATAAATGTATAATCTTTAAGGTGAAGCAAGAATTTTTTTAAAAAATGAATTAATAAATAATTGGCGGCCCCAAACGCAAAATGTTTTTATCAATATCTATTTATTTAAACAATTGCAGAATACATGAGTTATCGACACAAAAAACTGCGTTCTATGAACAAAATGCAACATTGTAACCACAATAAATTATCTGCAAGTCCTTTTATAAAAAAAAATTGTTAATGTTGGAGCATTAATTTGTATATAACAATTGAACGGTTACAGATAAAAAATCGCTGCAAGTCTTAAACCATGGGTTATGATAAATTGTTCATGTTTCATCCCTTGAAATTTTTTTTGTCCGTGTCACCATTTTCGTTAAAAAGTCCAAAAAATAGGGTTGAAAAATTAAAATGCTCACAAACGATCGCTTTTAACAATGAAGACGGCTATTTATAAATTTTTTAATGTCACCATTGTATTCAGTGTGATTTTTCATATAAGAATAATATACAACAATAAACCTACTTTAAAATTTTACCCAAAAAACCAGTGACACGTATTTAGTATCCATTCTAAACTTTATACTTTATTTATTTACCGCAGCATCAGAACAGTGTCGAAAATACCTACCTAGATATTTCTTTATTATCAATATACGATATGAATTTATATGAAAAGCGTTTTTATATTACATTCCAAAATATTTTAAATGGAAAATATAATATGTACATTTATTTTAAAAAAGCTTTTTAGTCATTGATAATTTAGAGGTGCGGGCATTACGGCAACATTGGTGTGTTTTTTCATTACAGTTGTTAGTTTTTTGCCTGTTTGTCTTTGTTTTCGCTCTATTCGCTCTCTAATTCTGAAATAAAATAAGATAACACTACTAATTTTAATGATTCTTTGAAGCGGGGATTCTTTGAAAATGTTTGCAACTAATGTTTTGTGATTTTGGCGGTTTTTCCATCCGTTTTGTGACGTGATTTTACAATTTAGTTATTAGTCGTGATTTGGTTGGTCTCTGATTGAGTAGGTCACGCTAACGCATATTGCATTTTTGCTTTTATCTCCATTAGAGCTATATTATTACGGTACAAAAGTGGTGTGAAACGGACACAACAGTATTTTTAGGTTTTAGGTTTTAGATTCTGATTGTTTACCCTCCTCGGTGAAAAAGGACACCATTTTCATTTTTGTGAAAAAAGACACAATTTTTTTTTTATTATTTTTTATATAGGGTAGGTTATTATCCAAAGATGCCTCGAAGTTCGCGTAAAACTAGAAAGAAGAACAAACGCACTGCAGCTTCGCGATTGAATTGGGGAAATAGAGAAAACAGGGACATTTCCACAGAAATATTAGAAGAATCGTAAGTTTTCTAAAGTTATATTTTAGCCATATTTTTTATAAGTTATTAAGCTTTTTATTTCAATTTTTTGATTATGTACATTTTCTTAGGTTTAATGAAGAAAGTGTCCCAGAAAAGAACATCCAAAAAGAGGGATTCCCACAAGAAAGAATTACAGAAAGAAAGAAAGAAGCCGACAATCAAGAGGAGAGTTTTCTGCAAGAGGATATTTTAGAAGAGGTCATCCAACTCAATGACTTTCCACGAGAAGGAAATACAGAAGATATTGAAGAGGATTTCACACAAGAAAATTTAGAAGAGGATTTCCTGAGCCAAGAAGAAATAAATTTAAAATCATATAATAATTCAGAACCTGGAATAATTTCTTCAGATGAATATGACAGGTAAGAAATATTAGAATATTTGCATAAATAGAGTTTTTACATACCAAGAATTTAACTAGATAACAACAAGGAAATTCTTGTGTCCGTTTTGTTGACAGTATTGACCAAGGCATTCTAATTAGGTGAATTAATATTTTTAATGCATGGGTACATTATATCTATCTTTAGACTTATAAACCATAATGAAAATTCTTGGCCAGCTAGCTATCTACATGGTGTATCATAAGGAATGGTCAATATTTTAATAATTGGTTCAGGACCTCGAAATATTAATATTTTACTAAATAACTCAAATGTTATCTACTACTAAGATACAGGCAGGCCCGGATACAAGGGGGGCGATGGGGGCGACCGCCCCGTCAAACGCAAAAAATCACATATACAAATAAATAACTAAAAGGTAATAAATACATTATTTCAAAAATTTTCTGGACCCCCCGGAAGGTCCCCCCCCCCCAAATCACGGCTCTGAATCCTGGCCTGGATACAGGGTGTTGAAGATAAAATGTATTTTTCGTTTTTTGCAATAATTTCTTAAAAATATAACCACCAAATTTCAAGTCAATATATTAAATAATAAAGAAATTATTGCAAAAAAACGAAAAATACATTTTATCTTCAACACGCTGTATCTTAGTAGTAGATAACATTTGACCCAGAGTTATTTAGTAAAATATTAATATTCAGACATTATACAATGTATAGCACAAGTCAAAAACTTAAGTCTAGAGGATGAATATAATTGATAAACAGTATAAAAATATAAATACAATCTAAACTAGCAACAGTTGGCTGAATTTATATGCACAAATTGATATTATTTGGAAAAAATAGAAATTAGATAGTTGATTGGCTCTAATATAGCCACTCTGGGGTCGTAGGACTTGGGTGGGGACCTATATATTGCTGGTAAAATACCTTGTTTCTATTATTTTCATATAATCAAAGTACAATACAAAAATACATAACAGTGAAGAATACAAATTAATGTTTGAAATCTCATTGAAATATAACCTTTACAAATCTAAGTAAGTCTCTATCCGAATGAAAAAATTGCAGAATATTTAATTTTTTTTATCTTTCAGAGTTCAGTATCCAAAATTGATGTTTGAAAATCTCATTGAAATATAAATAATAGCAATTGTGACCTTTACAAATCTAAGTAAGTCTCTATCTGAATGAAAAAATTGCAGAATATTTAATTTTTTTTATCTTTCAGAGTTCAGTATCCAAAATTGATGTTTGAAAATCTCATTGAAATATAAATAATAGCAATTGTGACCTTTACAAATCTAAGTAAGTCTCTATCTGAATGAAAAAATTGCAGAATATTTAATTTTTTTTATCTTTCAGAGTTCAGTATCCAAAATTGATGTTTGAAAAGCTCATTGAAATATAAATAACAATCCCATTAAATATTAATAGTAATTGTGACCCTCACATACCTAAGTAAGTACATTCAAATAGAAAATAGTTTTTTTTATTCTTTTATCTTTTAGAATGCAGTCTATAAAATTGAAGTTGAAGCCCATTAAATATTAATAGTAATTGTGACCCTTACATACCTAAGTAAGTACATTCAAATAGAAATTAGTTTTTTTTTTATTCTTTTATTTTAGAATGCAGTCTATAAAATTGGAAGTTGAAGCCCATTAAATATTAATAGTAATTGTGACCCTTAGTAAGTACATTCAAATAGAATACTTGCATTTATTAATCATAAATTTATTTCAGATTCTTAGTTCTAGTACTTGCATTTATTAATCATAAATTTATTTCAGATTTTCAGTTCGACTACTTGCATTTATTAATCATAAATTTATTTCAGATTTTCAGTTCGACTACTTGCATTTATTAATCATAAATTTATTTCAGATTCTTAGTTCTAGTACTTGCATTTATTAATCATAAATTTATTTCAGATTTTCAGTTCGAGTACTTGCATTTATTAATCATAAATTTATTTCAGATTTTCAGTTCGACTACTTGCATTTATTAATCATAAATTTATTTCAGATTCTTAGTTCTAGTACTTGCATTTATTAATCATAAATTTATTTCAGATTTTCAGTTCGAGTACTTGCATTTATTAATCATAAATTTATTTCAGATTTTCAGTTCGACTACTTGCATTTATTAATCAGAAATTTATTTCAGATTCTTATTTCTAGTACTTGCATTTATTAATCATAAATTTATTTCAGATTCAGGGGTGTGTAAAGTTAGCTCGCCTCCACATGGTGCACCCTGGGTAACGCTAAAGAGCTAACAAACTTGGCAGCCGGACAATCTTTTGATCTCCCGGCTAAAGCACATGATGCCTGACGCGACATTTAATCCAACCATCCAACCATATGCAGTGATACGATAAATAAATAAATAAGTGCTAGTACTTGCATTTATTAATCATAAATTTATTTCAGATTTTTAGTTCTAATATACTTGCATGTATTAATCGTAAACTCATTTCTTTAATGTTAACTTTATTGTAAATCATTAAATATTATAAAATCATTTTTGTAAGAAAATAAATTGAATAATTAATAATTATTTCTTTATTTAAAAGTACCTAATTACAGTTATTCACTAAAACAAAAACAAAACAATACACTATGAAAAAACTGCATTGCTTTTTAGCAATGGACAAAAGACATAATAGCAAATAAAATGTGTAACAAACCTATATCAAGAGTCCCATGGATGGGTTAATATGTGAGACATACTGTAAATATTAATTTCTGCAAATGTCTGTGATTCCCAACTATGCAGACACTATTTTGAATGCACGAATAAAAATCACAAAAAACTGTTGAATTGCACATTCTCCATATTACTAATCACTAATTTTTCACATTGAATATGCATAAAAATTGAAGATTTTTTGAACAGCCTCTCGAGAATGGAATTTTTGTTCGTGGAAATATTTTTACCCGTTATAGCTTACACCTTGGAATAGGACATCTCCATTAATTGAAATACTTTAAACTGAAGAACTGGTTTTAGTTAATACTAATTTACTCATTAAAAAAAATTGCAAAACACGAATAAATTAGCCAACATAACCTAAAATGTCAGTTCTAAACATCTAAACTTTCTTCGTATTCGTAAAACTGGTTGCATACATCGTTCAAAATAAAACCAAAAAGCGCCACCGTCTCAAAGTGTCAGGCGGAAAACGCCTGAACTATGGAAAGAGAAAATCTTACTGGGATATAGGCAACTTACATAATTTTTTTTTTTCTGGAGAGTTAATCTCAAAAATTATAAAGTTTTGCGAATTGGTATTCTCGGAAATTAATTCTGTATCCTTCATTTAGGACATCTCCTTTTCACGTTAAAATTGGTGATCACAAATTGTCAAAACTGTCAAAAACACACCTCCACTAAATGGCTGATATCTTTTTTATTAATCCTTAAAATTGACTCAAAAAAGGAGATGTCCTATTCCAAGGTATAAGCTATAACGGGTATAAATATTTCCACAAACAAAAATTCCGTTCTCGAGATTAACTCTCCAAAAAATCGTCAAATTTTTATGCATATTCAGTATTGCCAACTGAAAACGAGGTCGGCAGTTGCAAGGCCCCTCTTAAGAGATTAGTACAAAGTTAGTAAACCAGTAAGGAATTTTAATTTATTAGATCCGACATCCTAAGACCGGTTTCTGCCTTTCCGCTTCATCAGTTAGGCTTTTCGAATCCAATAAATAAAATTCCAAACTCGTACAAGTCAATAGCTATATCCGCTAAAAGATAACATTTTTAGATGTGCTACCATCTATGGTTAGAAGAGATTATTGACAATAAATTTTGACTGAATCTAGTCAAGATGTCACTCTTCTTTTTATCCCCTTAAGAGATTAGTACAAAGTTAGTAAACCAGTAAGGAATTTTAATTTATTAGATTCGACATCCTAAGACCGGTTTCTGCCTTTCTGCTTCATCAGTTAGGCTTTTCGAATTCAATAAATAAAATTCCAAACAAGTATGGTAATTAACTTTGTACTAATCTATTAAAGGGATAAAAAAAAGGGAGTGACATCTTGACTAGATTCAGTCAAAATTTATTGTCAATAATCTCTTCTAACCATAGATGGTAGCACATCTAAAAATGTTATCTTTTAGCGGATATAGCTATTGACTTGTACGCGTTTGGAATTTTATTTATTGGATTCGAAAAGCCTAACTGATGAAGCCTAAAGGCAGAAACCGGTCTTAGGATGTCGAATCTAATAAATTAAAATTCCTTAGTGGTTTAATAAATATTGTTATTCTCTTTAGTTAGTTCGTAGTAAAATTTTATAGAATACTCTCATAACCCAAAAAACTTAAGAATAAATTTGTAACAGGACCGGAATGAGTCTTTTTTATGTTAAGTTCTTGTAAGAATAACTGACCTAGTATAACAATTATCAATAATCTGATTGCAGATTCGAAATCTACGAAAAAACCGTATAGGAACTTGTTAAAAATGGACTGGACTGAATTTTTTGTAAATTATATTTGCTTATTAATAAATTTGAATTTATGAAAATACAACACAACGCACAATAATTTTTGTAACAAAAAAAGAATTGATAAAAAACTTTTACTAGTATTACAATAAATAACAATATTTATGTCTTGGTTTCGTAAATATTTATTATATTAACCCATTTTTGATGGTACATCCGACAATTAATTTCTTGAGTGAAAAAATTGAAAATAATAATTTATTACGGAATAACTGAAATGGTGCCAGAAACTTTTTTAACAAGTTCCTGTAGGATTTTTTCCGTAGATTTCGAAGCTGAGTTCAGATTTTTGATAATTATTATACAGGGTGAGTTATTCTTACAAGAACTTAACATTGAAGAAAAATAATATTCCGGTCCTGATATTAGTTTCGTTCAAAGGGCTACTTGTTAAGGCCTGTTAGTTTAATTCATGTACCAAATTTAAACCAAATCGGGTAGTCCCTGTATTTAAAATGGCGCATTGAATTTTTTGTCTAAATTCACAAATCACTCTGTATGTCAGTAACGAAGCGGTTTTGGACATTTATATATATGACATTTTGCAATCATATTGGCAGTCCCTATAACCCCATAAGTTTTGTCGGTTTCATCTCTGGGCACCCTGTATGTCATTGCGAAAAGCAGTAACTAAATTTTCACGCTTTTTTGTAACATATAGAAATAATGAATGCACTGTACAAACTGTTGGAAAAAATACACTTGGAAAAATTCCAGAGGCAACTTTATACATAGGCCAATACTTTAGACATACCTCTCCGCATCTTCACTAGCTTAGAAGGAGTAAATATAAATTTTTGGAAGCGTCTTGATAGATAGAAGTCCATCGGTGGCGTAACCAAGCCCCCCCCCTTCCCCCCCCCCCAACTTCTATAAGTTTATAAGAAAATTTTTGAACCAGCAATTAAGTTATATTCAGATCATTTACAAAAAATACACACGGTTATTCTACGCAGTGAATGGGATATTTGAACAGTGAAATCACAAAAGTAGATTCCTGTCTTCCTCAAAGTGCAGTTGATACTTTAAAGGTAGCAGATCCTTGTTTGTTTCCAAATATTTTTACGCTAATCCAAATCTTAGCCGTTTTACCCGTTACCACCGCATCTGTGCAAGTTTCTCAACGATGAAAAGACTGAAATCATATTTGCGGATTAATACATCTACCAATTGATTAACAGGCCTAGATTTGATGTCAGTGCATTGGAATATAGTTGTCGAAGAAAATGCAATTAAAGACGAATTTTACAACAGACATAATCGCAGAATTGCGCCTTTGAATAATGCTCATCCAAAGTTCAAACTTATATTAATACTTAATTGTCTTTTAATCTTATATTAATAATTAACAAATTGTTGTTGAATAAAATAATGTATTTAAATAGCTGACATTGTATACAGGGTGACCCAGGGTTAAACCGTTAAATGTTCAGGATCGGTTTTTCAGGAAAAAAATAAGATTTTTATTTCGCAGTTTTTAATTTTTTTCTTAAAAACGAAGCGAGATACGAATAAAATTGAAGTGGCAA
The DNA here is from genome assembly GCA_949320105.2 of Crepidodera aurea. Taxonomy (NCBI): domain Eukaryota; kingdom Metazoa; phylum Arthropoda; class Insecta; order Coleoptera; family Chrysomelidae; genus Crepidodera; species Crepidodera aurea. Next base: position 25,163,623 of record OX439475.1, on the reverse strand, counting down.
AAAATATCAATTAGATTACCTTGTGGGACGTCACCGGAATTAATAATTTAATTCTAATGATATTGAAAGAAGCCCCTTACTGCCTTATTACCAGATTCTGATTTCTCGTGCCCAAAAATCCTCAGTTCCAAATTTTTATGTATACATTTCCAAAAACGCTAAAGTTATTGCAAAAAATAAATTTTAAAATTTCACCTTTAACATCCTTTTTATTAGAGCAAGTTGCTTTAAATCGTAATATTTTAAAGTGAGGAATCTACCATACTTCTATGTACAATTAGTTAAGGACCACCCTGTATATCTACGAGAAATGGTGGGCCCCCTCCGAAAAAAATTCATGGCTACGCCACTGAAGTCCATAAATGTGGTTGAATTTCCGGCGGGTTGCTTCTCGACCCAATATTACCGTATACCTGAATTTATAGAAGGGTCTTAATAATCCGACAGGTTTTCTCGACACCACGCATTTAAAAATTAAGTAATTTGTATTAGTTTTTGTTGAACTGTTAAGAAAGAAAGTTTATAATTTAAAAATGAAACCTTATCTAACTAAAAGTATTCGCGGCCGAGACGTTCTAGTTCTAGACAATTTTACGTTTTCAAGACAAAAAACATTAAAAAGTGGTGAAATTTTTTGGAGATGTTGCAAACGAAATGAAAAGTGCAATGCGAAACTGTTTACAATTGATGAAGAACTAACAATTTCTCGAAGTGAACTCGGCCATAACCACAATTCTGACAAAATCAAAGTTACTAGGAGGAACATCTCGAATTCGTGCAAAAGGAAAGCAGAAGAAGATTTGACCGAACAACCATCTAAAATAATACGGAAAGTATTGAGTGTTGATCTACCCGAAAATATTTCATCGGATGACGTGAGCCTAATTCGCAAAACTATGCATCTTGCTCGAAAAAAGTGTTTCCCCAGCGGCGGAGGACCACATAAAAGCAGGTAAAAATTACGAAATTCCCCAATATTTAAAATTTCTTGAAATTATAATGACATTTTAAGCTTACCTTATGTTTGCAAACGTAAACTGAATTTGCTATATTTTATGTCAACTGGTGTAAACACAAAGTATAAAATGAGTGAATTTAAGAGCATACAGGACGCACGCGCCTTCACCAAAAATTTTGATTACTTCTCAAATATGCATGGATACAATATTTCACCAATAAGTGTAAAAATTTATACTTTTGACTGCTACAGAGAGAAAAAATAAATATTCCTCAAAATGAGGGTTTATAAGATGTTTTTTAATCAAATATTTTTATTTCTCTCTGTAGCAGCCTGCTATACACAAATACCTAAATAATTGTTAAGCAAAGTTTTTTAAAATAATCAACCAATTTTAAATGAGAAGGAATCCCCCCAAAATTATATATGCCACTGGAAAAAGCGCCGCTCAACGTCAGCCAGCCTATTTAAAACGATTATTTCTAGTTACAGTGTAAATTGGCAACATTGGATTATTGCAATAAATGAAGCTAAATTTGGTACTTGTCCTCTAAAAATCTTAAACACTGTTTTTAAATGACCATTGCGGCTTTCAACAATCCAACTCGTTTTTGGTATAAGCCGTGCTCTGTTGGCATCGTCCGTTGAAAGCTGCCTATCACCACGGCCTATTGTGGGGGGAATATAACATTCTAAACCTAGATTATCAAGAAAATATACTGCACCACGATAACACTTATCAACTATTATAATAATTGGTAATTTGTATGAATATAGTTAAAACTTATTAGTTCTCTTATCAGCTGTCAGGTTTGTTGTTTAAATATTTCATCGGATGACGTGAGCCTAATTCGCAAAACTATGCATCTTGCTCGAAAAAAGTGTTTCCCCAGCGGCGGAGGACCACATAAAAGCAGGTAAAAATTACGAAATTCCCCAATATTTAAAATTTCTTGAAATTATAATGACATTTTAAGCTTACCTTATGTTTGCAAACGTAAACTGAATTTGCTATATTTTATGTCAACTGGTGTAAACACAAAGTATAAAATGAGTGAATTTAAGAGCATACAGGACGCACGCGCCTTCACCAAAAATTTTGATTACTTCTCAAATATGCATGGATACAATATTTCACCAATAAGTGTAAAAATTTATACTTTTGACTGCTACAGAGAGAAAAAATAAATATTCCTCAAAATGAGGGTTTATAAGATGTTTTTTAATCAAATATTTTTATTTCTCTCTGTAGCAGCCTGCTATACACAAATACCTAAATAATTGTTAAGCAAAGTTTTTTAAAATAATCAACCAATTTTAAATGAGAAGGAATCCCCCCAAAATTATATATGCCACTGGAAAAAGCGCCGCTCAACGTCAGCCAGCCTATTTAAAACGATTATTTCTAGTTACAGTGTAAATTGGCAACATTGGATTATTGCAATAAATGAAGCTAAATTTGGTACTTGTCCTCTAAAAATCTTAAACACTGTTTTTAAATGACCATTGCGGCTTTCAACAATCCAACTCGTTTTTGGTATAAGCCGTGCTCTGTTGGCATCGTCCGTTGAAAGCTGCCTATCACCACGGCCTATTGGCTTCTCGTCCTAACTGATACGCCCTCTGGTGAAAACTGCGAAAACTGAGCTAAGGAGTAGTTATGACATTTGGTATTATTTCTTTAGCGTTGTTAAGTAATTTTCATAGAGTTTTTGTCTTTGTTTTTACATTTTGATTTGTTGATCTTTTTTATAATGAGTAATCATTATTGTTGTGCACCTAAGTGTTCATCACGGGGAAAAAGAAACCCTGAACTAAGTTTTCATTCGTTTCCAAAAGCAGGAACGTCCAAAATTTTTTTTGAAACCAAACTTGGCAATAGAGAATTAGTGGATAGGAAAAGATTGTGGATCACAACATTAAAAATTGGCAAGAAAGTTTCAAATACCATGAGAGTGTGTTCTCTACATTTTACTGAAAGTGATTTTATTCAAAAAGGTATGGTAAAAATATTTAATTATTATTTACCACTTTGCTTTGATTTATTATTTACAGTTAGAGTAAAACGGAGAACATTAAAGCCTCATGCTATAACTTTACAAGAACATAAGAGGTTCTCCACTTTTACAGTGTTAGAAATAGATAATTTTCCAGTAATTTCATGTGGATTAGATTCCAATGCACTCGTTTGTAAACACAAACCATATATTTCTATCCACTCATAAGTTTCTATGGTCTTTCCCGCTAAAATAAGATGTCCTGCATTCAGGACATTTTCACCTTCAACTACAGATTTAGAATTAGCCGATTCGCCCAAATAGTTCATGTACTCTAAAATGCTTAACTTCATTTCTAAAAAATAATGGAAACAATAATTTGAGACTAAAATGTATTTGAGTAAAACTCCTGACTACTACTCACCTAAATACAACTGGAAATATCACACTTTTAAAGATATAAAATAAATGTTTATGTATAGTTTATAAAATAAAATGAATGTCACACTAAACACTAGACAAAAACAATACACAATTTACACCTAGAAATAATTCAAAAAAACAAAACTGATACCAAATAAACAACTTAAATACACATGAAATATCCCATAAGAAAGCACGAAGTAAACAAACTACTACTCCTTAGCACAGTTCCAATTTCACCGCATGAGCGCTGCAATCTTAATCCGAGTTACCTATTGTAGGTGGAATATAACATTCTAAACCTAGATTATCAAGAAAATATACTGCACCACGATAACACCTATCAACTATTATAATAATTGGTAATTTGTATGAATATAGTTAAAACTTATTAGTTCTCTTATCAGCTGTCAGGTTTGTTGTTTAATGACTTTTATACAGAATGCTGATTAATACGTCTCAAGTCCGACTCTGTTTTAGCGCAGCGGGCGGCTAGAATTAAATGGCTAGATTTTGTAAATCGAATGAAAAATTTCTGATAAATGAACTGATTTTTTGGGTTTATTAATTCAATTATCACTTTGGCGCAATGATATGAAATGTTCTATTTTTCAAGACGAATCTGTTCGTATCAAAATATCCGCATTTGAGTGGTCTTTCCATAAGATAGAAGCATAGTCCTTTCACTTCTATGTGTATTATTCTGAACTGCTTGGTGTATAAAGGTTCAATCGGTCTCTTTATGAATCGCGTTGTCGAAGACTGCTAGGAACCTCGTGACATCATGTAACTTTTTTTTAATTATCTCGCTTAATCTTAACGATAAAATCATGATTTAAACAGCACTATCATGACTAAAGATGTTCCAAGAAAACATCAAGAATACTTTTTTTTTTAATTGTGATTTCGTTTTTGTGATATTGGCGTGTATAACTTAAAAATCGATAAGACAAACGTATTTTTTAAGCGCAGAGCCAGAAAATAGAACGTTGCCACAATGTATCTTGGGAATTGAAATCAAAATATGCATGCCTACAAACTAAATGATGAAGTGGTAGAAGGAGGGAAGTTTCGAAATCAAACTTGATGACGTCACACTGTATCCACTTAAGCGCTGTGTTATTAAATTTATATTTCTAGTTTCAATGTTGTCAAAGTTATTATAATTTTTTCACTTATAATTACAGTATAGTTCCGGTAAACGGTATAGTGCAGCTGTCTCTCTACTGTTCTCCTTTAGTTTATAGCTTGGGAGCAAGAGAGTGGAAAGAGTATAATAATAATATACGCCCTGTATAAACTAAAATAATAATAACATGTGTAATCGAATAATGTGTCGGTACCAGACAAAATGGTGGTTGAAGGATCCTGCTTACGCTTGAAAGGTCATGTTTTTTGAGACGTATCAAAAAAAGCTGGTAAATTTGGGATACTAAAGCTAGTAAATTGGGGATACTATGTTTTACTCGAACTATACCTAGATACTTAATTATATTCGAACCACTAATTGATGATCATTTTAATAGAGATGTTTGGGGTAATATTGGTGTCTAAAAAGGTTGTTGAATTGTTTCCAACATTAACGCTTAGTGTCGTGATTGGCTGCCAGATTAAAAATGTCAGGTCGTTGGTGACGAAATCGGCTACGTCCGGGATTTCGAATCGCCCTGCAGTTTTATTACTCTTTCTTCAAACGAGTTTAATGTTGAGCATAATGATTTTGTTACTATTACCCACAGATTTAGAACAATAAGATCGAGTTTGTTGACATTTCGGCTGGGGACAAAAACACGTAACAGTCTAAACGCTGTGTTATTGAATTTATATTATCAGTTTCAATGTTGTCAAAGTTATCATATTTTTTTCCGTCATTACCAAAATCCGAAATCTATTTAAAAATTATCTTGGAAAATGAGATATTTTGTTTCGCTAAAATAATTGTACATCTACGTTAACACTAATTTTCGAAACTAATAACACAACAAATTATATTGTTAGATAAATATTGACAAAGATACTTTACCATGATTTAAGTTTCAACCATTTCTGCGAAAATTTGATAGAAGCGGCAACGAAGCGCTATCAAACATTGTTATTTATGAATGGAACGTAACCATTAGAATGGTACTGTTCAGAGAGAATGTAATATATGAGAGTTGTCGACCCTGTAGGAACAGTTGGCATCGCGTTGATCGCAGCGCACCACGAAGGGGTGCCGGAACTAATTTTTACAATTTGTCTTAAAACTGTTTATTATATAATTATTTCATTACAAAAAATAAAATTAAATTTCATTTTTTCTAATGAATTAATTATAATTAATAAACAATTTTAAGACAGATAATTTAGATAAATGAGAAATCAACACACATTTAAAATTTTTATTAAACTACACATATATTAATAACATAACACAATTTATTTTAATTAAACGCAGTACACTAAGTTACAAAAAAAAAAGAATTATTTTTATTTGTTAGTCCTCTTAACATCATTATATTTTTTAATTAATAAGGGGACGCTAACTTTTATGAGCTGAGAAAATACGTATGATTTATGTTCTTGACAGGTGAATCAATCAAAATTAATATGACCTTTTGCAAAGAGTCCAGTTTTTTCAACAATATTCTCTATATGACCTAAAAGTGGTAAAATATGGTATACAATGTCATGCAGCATTGAAAGAAATTTAATGACTTCCCTTTGAACATAAATCAGACGTGCTTTATCATCATTTTCTTTGAAGCAAGTGAAAATATGGTGAACGTCTAAAATGTCTGTCTGCAAATTAGCCATACATTCTTCGCAATTAAAAGTTGTAATTTTTTTAACAACAAAACCAGAAACATAGCTTATTGCCTGAGTATCAAAATTTAATTCTGAATCTAAAAACGAGAATTCAATATTTTCCAATTCATTAATTGTAATAGAATTTAATGGTTTTGGTTCATTATGAAAATTTAAAAAAGAATTTAAGTTATCTAATAAAGTACAATCATCTGCTTCACAATTTCTGTTGTAGTTCTTGGCAGAAACTAAACTATTTAAAATTGGCGTTTTTAAAGCTGATATAAATTGGTAACAATTTGGAGAGGTGTTGGCAGCACTATACTGCCGAGTTGCCCTAAACATATTTTCAACTGGGTCCTGATTTAAAGAACGCGTTCTAATAAATTTGAATCCTAATTTCCAACATTCTCTTGTTACCAATTTGACACCTCTAATAGTAGTTAACCAAGATGTTTTAAAAGGCATTTTGGTTTTCATAGCCGTTCTATTTTTCGGTAAAAACTTCCAAGATTTTATTTTTGGTAACATAGAATTCCAAAAACGCATATGGTTGACTTTTTTGAAACACACCATCTAAGGGCCTTACCAGCATCAAAGGTTGGTTTCCTACCATTAAAACTGTCCAGGAACAATTAAACTTGCAATGGTAGCAGCCATAGTGTGGCTCATTATTTTTGCAGCAGCTGAAACTAATAATATTATAATAATAATAAACTAAATAAATTTAAAACTAAACTAATCCTAAATCCTACTTACCATCGCACTCGGCCCTCGCGTGCAATTCTAATTTTTGACACTTTCACTTGGCTTTGACTTTGACAAACACAAGCCAGATTCACACCAACCAATGTATGATTGATTTTGTATATTTTCATTTTTAATGACTTAAACGTTAATGTACTAGGATATTTTATAATATTTTTCGACATTAAAGGCGATATGTTAAAGTGTAATGTAATTTATAATATTTAAAACTATTTTATTATATTCTGCTTATGTAAAACAGTCTTGTAGTACACGCGACTGCAGCGACTCCATGCGCGGGCAGGAGCGCAGAAACGTTATGCCTTATACCGCCTATCCTTCAATCAGTCTCTTTTAAATTGTCTCTGTTACTGTTGTATTTGTGTCGGCCATTTTCAGTACATTGGTGTTTGTTTACTAATGTGTTTTATATCGTGCTAGATTAAAATTTTCTTTTTCATATTGATTTAAATTAATTGAATAGACAAATATGGTTCAACAATGTGTGGTATGCCGCAAAGTGGATTATTTAATTCCCGATTTATCATTTCATCGGTAAGTTACTTTTAAGGTTATAAACATAGTTCATGGGCGTAGAATTTAGTATTTTATCGACTGTATAAATTCTTTAATAATGCATAAAAGATTGTTTTAACTTATTGCAACGACTTATAATTATGTAAGTTTCATATATTGTGTTCAAAATTAAATCACATTTGGTTTTTCTGCCAAACAAGTATTATTTAGGTAATATTAATTTTTCATTTAAACAATTATACGAAGACATGACTTTTAGGTTTCCTAAAAATGTTGAAAGGAGAAATATTTGGTACTCCTTGTTAGGATTTGATGAAGTGAAGGTCATACCTAAAAAGGCTTGTATTTGTTCAAGTCATTTCCGTGACAATGACTTTGAATATAAGCCAAGTGGAAGGAAATATTTGAAAAAAGACGCAACACCAATATCGAGGTAATATACACATATTTATTTGTTTTTTAAATAAATTTAGGCTATAAGATTTAAAAATACTTTGGGGAAGCTTTACTAAAATGCAAACATTTTTCACTTGAAATAAAAGGTACTTCCAGTAATATTGTTTAAACATTATGGCCTAAATTTATGTAATGTAAAAGGTCAAACCAATCTTTTGAGAATATGTTGAATATTTTAAGCAATCAAAAACATTTCCATAATACCGACTGCTTAAACTCTAGTGATTTCCCATTAATCTTGTAACTTTTATTGAAATTTTAATTTTGTATTTTTGTGTTCTGTAATTACCTGGAGATATTTTTACTGGGAAAAACCCTCCTTCCTAGGATTTGCTTAATTGTTATTTTCTTGATAGTTAATGATAGTCATCCTGAGGCACTTAATACCTATAAGAACCCTTTATGATTCTTATCTGCTTATGGGAAAATCCGAAATTGTCGAAAACTAACTCTTATTTAAATATACAGGATGATGAAAAACTTAAACTAAAAATTACAACTTTTATTTGTTCGAGACTTTCTCGAACACCTACTCGTTAAAAAATGATTTCAAATTTTATTCAGGACATCAACACCCTCAAGTAGTGTTGCTGAATCAGATAGTGGGTCAACTACAAGTATATTGCAGGATAGTCCTGCCAGGAAAATGTAAGTATTTTTTAACATTCATTAAATTAATTTTGGCTGCAGTAGCCAAATCATATTTTGGTGCTTATAAGCATTTTTCAAGTTTCAATCTCAATACAACTTTCATATAATTTCACAAACAATTGATTTTATCATTAACAGATTAGAACTACCATTTGAAGGAATTATGCCGATATCTTCTGGTATACCAGCAACAGCAAGACAGTTTGAGGCTGCTTATAAAAGATTAATTTTCATTCTGAAATAAGTGGACCTAAAACAGGAAATGTAATAGATTTTGAAAATATTCCGATTTTATCATGTGGGAGTGGACATATTATAACACATACTGAAGATTTCAACAACTTGGAAGAAAGTAAAGAATATAAGTCATTCATGGAATCAGTAAATAAAGATTTTGAAGACAGTTTTTTAAATTGCGCTGCTTGGGATTTAACTGATTATGTTGAAGATATAATTGGTTACATCTCTGGATTCGTAGTAAACGGTTTAAAAAAATGTGTAGTTTGTATAAAATGCAGAAGCCTTTTAGAAAGTAGTGTGTCATATTCATCCCTGCAAAACAGAAAAAAATATGGCAACCTAATAAATGCCTCGAAACTTGTAATAGATGTCTGTAGGCTGGGGAGAGGTATTTTAGGTTCTTTCAAAAGACTAAAGGCATTTTTAATAAAAATATAAAGAACTTAATAGATATTCTAATTAGAAATGCAATGAGATCTTTCAGTAGTGATATATATGATCATTTTGGAGATCACCTCAGTGAAACATCATTTGTTGATTCTCATTCCACTCAGCTAATCAAACTCTGCCTAAAAAATTATTTCAAAGTGCGAATTTATTTCTCAGTAGATTTGAACTACTGCACTTACAACCACATTATTTTGCAATTTCAGACATACGTATATTGTATTGAAAATTCGCACCTCGAAAAAATTTTCGGAAATTATTCGAGCTCTAGGGAGGTATTATAACTGACAATTTAACAGGCTTTGGGAGCCTTATACAGTGTCATCCCCAAAGTACGCACCATAAGGGGAACTTTTTTATTAAGGGTTTTTCGACACAAAGTTATTCTTGATAAAAGTTTGTGCATCCCCTAAAACTAAACATGCACCAACAAAATAGAGTAAAGCATTCGTAAGCCTTCAAAAATTTGATTTTGAGAAGAGTACCCTTATTTTGAAGAATATCGGAAAATGTTATTTAGAAAAGTTGTTAGCTTTAAAAAATACATCTAGATTTGAAGTGGCCATCTAAGTGAAGTTTTAATTTTTTACCAATTTTTTTAAACGCTAAACGTATCCCCATTTTAAATAATGGGTAAAAAAATAAAACTTCACTTAGATGGCCATGACTTCAAATCTAGATTATTTTTTAATGCTGAACAACTTTTCTAAATAACATTTCCCGAGATTTTTCAAAATAAGGGTACTTTACTCGTCTCAAAATCAAATTTTTGAATGCTCCTCGTATATTACGAGTGTTTTACTATATTTTGTTGGTGTCTGTTTAGTTTTAGGGGATGCACAAACTTTTATCAAGAATAACTTTTTGTCGAAAAAATCCCATATGGTGCGTACTTTGGGGATGACACTGTATTAGGATTTGTAGGTATGTCGCTTCACTGTCAATGTCTTCTCATCTGCTTCGTGGATTATGAATGTATATAATTTTAATGTAGCGTAGTGTAGAAAAATAATAAAACGAGGCTTGCCTCACAAAAAAATAGATGTAGAAATTTGTTACTTCTGCCAACGTTTTCGTTAGTTGATATTTACTGACTAATTTTTTTCTGTTATAGGTTCGATAAGATTAAAACGGTTTATATATTTTTCAGGATTTATCTAAACGTACTAACATTATTTTTTTTATTTCAGGATGATACATCAGTGTTTAATTTGTAGTTAGTTCCCTATTCCTACCTCAATCCCGAATAGCCTGATAGTCTAACACCCTGATAAAAACAACATCGACACATTTGCAAGGAAATGATCAATTTTCCCTTGATCCTGCATTGACGAACACTAGGTGTTCAGAGCGGACTAGCGAAATAACTGATCCTAAATTTTTTTACGATTAATTTGATTAAATAAATATATTTTCATTAGTATTTTAAATTTCCTATGTAACCGGTAAAATTAAAATCGTTAAAAAAAAATATATTGTGTCACATCCCATTTCCCTCTGTAACGGTACGCCCATGCATCGCAGCATAAATTCGTTGCCATGTTCTGGACTTTTATATATCTATCTCACTTCATCCTTGGGCACGGAATATTTGAAACTTATGAACGACTTGTTGGGGATGTGCTACAAACTAAATGATGAAGTGGTAGAAGGAGGGAAGTTTCGAAATCAAACTTGATGACGTCACACTGTATCCACTTAAGCGCTGTGTTATTAAATTTATATTTCTAGTTTCAATGTTGTCAAAGTTTTCTGTTCTGTTCTGTTCTCCTTTAGTTTATAGCTCGGGAGCAAGAGAGTGGAAAGAGTATAATAATAATAATATACGCCCTGTATAAACTAAAATAATAAAAACGTGTGTAATCGAATAATGTGTCGGCTAGTAAATTGGGGATACTATGTCTTACTCGAACTATACCTAGATACTTAATTATATTCGAACCACTAATTGATGATCATTTTAATAGAGATATTTGGGGTAATACTGGTGTCGAAAAAGGTTGTTGAATTGTTTCCAACATTAACGCTTAGTGTCGAGATTGGCTGCCAGATTAAAAATGTCAGGTAGTTGGTGACGAAATCGGCTACGTCCGGAATTTCGAATCGCCCTGCAGTTTTATTACTCTTTCTTCAAACGAGTTTAATGTTGAGCATAATGATTTTGTTACTATTACCACAGTTTAATTTAATAATAAGTTGGTTTGACACAAAAATCCATCTGAGTAAAAAATTAGAAATTTTGTTTTAAAAATAAATTGTTTTGTCGATATTGAGGAAAGGATTCTTTAAAAAATTTAATAATATTTCTCTCTTGTTTCAGATTGGCTCAATTAAGAGCAGAAAAGTTTAATGTTAAGCTAGAGTCAAAACCATCAACGAGTGCAGCTTCAAATGAAGAATTTTTAGTTGAAAATAGCAAGTAAGTAAATAAAAAAATAACTTTTGTATGATTGAGAAAGGTGAAAAAATCTAAAAAGTAAGGACAGTTGATACTTTTCACTAACTTCAATTGGGGATTATTTTGTAATAACGCAAATACATTTTGATCTTACTTTCACTTAGTGATCTGTTTGTAAAACGAAACAATTTTGAGATTAACTTGATGCCAACAGTTACATGCTTGTTTTTAATTACAAAATACAGTGTGTTCCAAAAAGTTTTATACAAATGGAGAAAAAGTTTATCTTACATTTCACAAAAAAAACTATTCTTGATAAAGCTCTGCATGACTTGTTCATCCATAATCAAGTACAACATTTTTAAAACATTGTATGGAATATAGGGAAAACAAAAAGTAATGATTAAATTTATTTATTACATATTGGACAGTTGTGAAATGTATAGTTTTATCAGGCTGTCTATTATTAAAGATTTCTGCTACTTCCCTACATGTTTTATAATTTTCTCCAACTAAGAAAACAATTTCAATTTTATCTGCAATACTTAGTTTAACTGGCATTTCTCTGATTATTGCAAACACACTCACGTTTATTTGACAGTTGACTTTTATTAGATATTCCAAAGCACTCTATCAGTAACAGATAATAAGGCGCGTAGTATATACATGATCTTACGTACTGCGCATTAATTTAACAATTGCTGACTTGTTTATTCTCTTTTTTATATACGAATAACAATAATCTACAATTGTGCATAAGTTTTTGCTACATAACCACAATTTTAATGAACATCTTGCCCTCCACTACAGTTTGTACGTATTTTTCTCTCCATCCAATTCATTACTTTTTGTTTTCCTTATATTCCATAAAATGTTTAAAAAAAATTGTACCTGATTATGGATCAACAAGTCATGCAGAGCTTTTTATCAAGAATATTTTTTTTGTGAAATGTAAGATAAACTTTTTCTCCATTTGTATACATGGGCGCCGTTACAAAAAATGTCAGGGGGGGCACATTTTTTCAAATCAAAGTATAGAATTAAATTGACATGAAGATCCTGTTTGTTGCGAGTCACATGGTCTCGACGGCCAACGAGTGACCGCGAAATCTACCGCACTGATATTTGATATTGATAAAAATTTTATATAGATAAAATTAGTGTGAATCAGTCAATCGTAAATAAATTAGAACGATTTCTTCGTTTTAAGTCGAGCTTTCGAAAATGTTTATTTTCTTTATCAAGACGCATAACATGAAATTCAGAAAAAAATTACATACAAAAAGAAACATGTGTGTCTAACTATGAAAGATTTAAGAATAGATTCGCTTCTTGCATATTTGGAAAACATTAACGAAAATTTCAATGAGAGAAGTAAAAACCTTTATCATGCACAATTTACCAATATCATCACAAGCTTTTCTCATATGATTAATAATCACATAGATCAATTTACTATTATGTTCAATAAGTGCAAGATATATCTAAAACAACATCCTGAAGTTTGCATTATCAATAGTGAAAAAGATAATGTAACTGTTGCAATGTACAAAGACGAATACATTAATAATAAAATAAATGAAACAAAATATTACAAACCACTTAGAGCAGATCCGTCTTGCACTCTACAACAGAAAGCTAATAAAATTGTTTCTGAACTAAAGAAGAAAACAATGATTGATGCAATAACTGCTAAAACGTTAACTATCTATAACTTAATTACACCACGTTTTTATACTTTACCAAAAATTCATAAACCCGTTTTATCAATGAGACCAATTGTTTCCTCTATAGACTCCCCAAATAGTAAAATAACGAAATTTATTACTGAAATATTGTCCAACTCATATGACAACGATAACAGATATTATGTTAGTGACTCTTTCTCCTTTAGTGAATTGATTAACGATTTTCAATTAGCACCAAATTATGTTCTTATAAGTTTAGATGTGGTATCTCTATTAACTAACTTACCTTTAGAGTTAGTTAAACTCTGCATCGAAACATGTTTGTGAATCTACTTGTCTTGTCTTCAATCAAAAATTCTCTATTTCTGTTTCAAATTCAAACCATCCACCAACAACTGACCGAATCTCAATTTTTAAATCTTTACCACGTATAGATGGTTTGACATCAAAACTCATACATTTGTTCAAAAATGAAGACAATATTAAAATAGCTAAAACTAATTTGAAAACTATTTCACAAATACATTCTAAATTGAAAACACCTATATACCAGTCAAAATAAATCAAATATAATATATGAAATCCCATGCAGCAGCTGTGATGAAGTATACATTGGTCAAACAAGTAGAATGCTTAAAGATAGAATAACTTCTCATAAAAGTGACTGCAGAAGGAATGTGAGATCTTGTCGCCTTGCTGAACATGTAATAGATAAAGATCATGTGATTGACGATAATAATGCCAAAATTCTCGATAATGAACGAAATCTCAATAAGCCTCTCTTTCTTGAAATGGTTCATATAAATAACAATGAAAAATCAATGAATAAAAGAACAGATATCAATGACCTCAGTACAATATACACATCTATTAAAAAACAAAGAAAAATTCTCAACTCATCCTACTTGAATTGATTTTTTATATATTTATTTTTATAATCTCACTCTGTATGTTTCAATTTTATACTGATTTTTTAGTATGTGTCATTTTAAATTTTAACACTGATGTTTCTTTTTGTATGTAATTTTTACTGAATTTCATGTTATTCGTCTTGATAAAGAAAATAAACATTTTCGAAAGCTCGACTTAAAAGAAGAAATCGTAATAATCACGAAAATATCCACTTATTAAGAAATTTATATTGGTACAGCCGCACATTACAGTTTTCAGTCATTAGGACAAATTCCTGAAATCGAGCTAGCATCAACCAGTTTTTAAAAACAATACTAGATTTCTATATTGATCTGGTTAGCAACATAAAAAATAAATTTTTGTTTGACGATCCAGTTTATGAACTACTATTATTTATTGAACCAAGTCAGGCGCAATCATTTGAAAATATATCGCTTAAACGGATAATTGACCGCTTTCCAATATTAAATGAGTTTATTGAAATGCAAGAATTAGACATGCGCTGTTAGACTATAAAAACTTTAATTTAGAAACAAATTCTGATACAGAAGATTACTGTAAAAAGATTTTTCAATAGACCCCTCTCATATCTTTTCGTTGAAGAGCTCATGCGCGAACTTAAAGTTACCAGATTTTTTCTGATGTTGGCTAGTATGAAAAATTAATAATTTGACATACTTCAAAATTGTTAACATTTGTCAGTTAGGTTACGTTATTTTAAAGTGATTTCTGTTTAATTAAAAGAAAATAATTTTTAATGCAACAGGCGCTTTCTAGGGCCACAATTTTTAATATAATTGGATATCTGAATTAATGCAAAAAAAAATCCTTACCAATTCTGCGTAACATATAAATTTAAGCTATTTCATCTAAAAGCAATAAAATTAATTGAAATTCATTTCTATTTAGTGTATGTTTTTAATAAAGGCTTTAATATTCGTTTTAAAAAACGGTAAATGCAAAGGGCTCTTCTCAGGGCCACAATTTATTTTTAAAAATAAAAGAAATGTGCATTGATTAGACACATATTTTGTTTTTGTAAAAAGCAATTTTTGTAGTTTATTTTATACATAAAAACACATATATTTTATTTCTTTAATTTCATACAAACTTGTAAGCAAGACACATACAGTAAAAATTTGATTGATACAACCTATTAAATTAATAGGAATTTTATTTGATAAAATTTTAAGTTTTTCTTCGGAGAGCTCTCTACATGAATCCTTTCTCTCGCTATTTTTCTTATGTATTCAATTTCTGGTCGTCCGAATTGTATACCAGTTATACAAAAAGTTGGTATATTTAAATATATACCAATATCTTCTAAAATGGATTTAATGTCAAACCCTTTATCGGCTAAAATTACATTTCTCCATTCAGTTCCCCAATTTCCACTTTTCTATTAAGAACTTTCTTCAACAATTTTTTTGTCTGATATGGAACCTGAAAATATATTATTTTGTATTATAGTTGAAATAAAATTACTATGAAAATGTGTACCTGTACAAAAGGCTGAAACGAAAATTATGGCTCCGCTGGGGCTATCATTATAAGAGCCTTCAATGTTGACGTTCCTTTGTATTTAATTTTGCTAATCTCACGTATATTAAGTTTATCCACGCCAAAAAAATCTTACCAGCAGCACTTTTTGAAATATTAAACATATCTGACATTTCGTAGTCACATCCTCTTCTTAATTTCATTGTCAGGAAAAATTCATTTAAAGGGGTTAGTTTGTAATTTTTTGTGACTTTTCCCTTGTATAAATGTTTTTGAACAACTCCAATTTGTCCCTTTTTAGACCTAAAAAAGAATTCAAAAGCCACCAAAAATACTTTCTAACAAGGCAATTTTTTTTGTTATTTCCCTTGAATATTTGTAGTATACTGTTGAAGCGATGCGTTTGGATTGTACAATAACTCTTTTGGTTTATGTGTACGCTTTCTTTTTCTTGTATTTGTGTATCCATATTTTAATTTTTATTTATTACAATATCAACAATAACAATAAGCACGTACACGTGACACGTACCAAAACGTCCAACCCAATAAAAATAATTGGGGTAAAATCAGACAAGGATAGGTATAAAAGTTACTAGATTCAAGCCACCCGCCGCTTTTTCGCGCACAAGCTCTAGCTAAAATGCGAGATACGAGATGGGTCCATTAAAAAATGCTGCTGGAGTGGAATTATTTCCAAATTTAAAAAAAGTTGTTTGATTCTTACTTATATTGCCATTTTCAAATGCATGTGTCCAAAAGAATCTTTAGTGATGTTTTTAACATCAAATCAGATAAGAGAAATTTATTACATACCTCTACTACTTTAAAAGCAATATTAGCTTCAAAACAAGGTATTGCAGAAAGTGGAGGTTGTATTTAAGCTTTTTTAATATTACTATTTTAATTACTTGTTTCATTTGAATGTAAAACTTTGTTTTTGTATTTGTTTCTGTCTTCCTCTTCCTTTTTATATGAGCTCAGTCTCTTCGACTATTTACTCAGTATATTATATATTATTATTAAACCAACAGGACTTTATTTAAGAAAGTCTGGACGCCCATATCTTGTTGTAAACAATTCGATTCATACATTTATATGTCAATGTCATTTGTCATTCCATTAGTCTTCTTTTCGACTTTTTTAGAATGATCGGGGCGCTGCTATGATAAACTATTAAACATGATCACTTCATGATCAGTTCGGATAATTTTAATGTTTGCGCCGGCAACACTGTGTTACTAATATATTTGTGGCAGCCATCTTCTCCTAACGCTGTGAGTTTACTTATTGCGTTTTATATTGTGCCGGATTAAAATTTTCTTTTTCACCTTCAATTTATTGGTTTAAGTTGATTTGTTAGATAATTATGGTTCACCAGTGTTTTGTTTGCAGCAAAGTGGATTATTTAAATCCCGATTTATCATATCATCGGTAAGTTACATGTGCTACAAAGCTTCAGGGGCGTAGAATTAGTATTTTATCGACTGTATAAACTCTTTAATAATACCTAAAGGATTGTTTTAACTTATTGCAACGACTTATAATTATGTAGGTTTCATATATTTCGTTAAAAATTAAATCACATTTTGTTTTTCTTCCAAACTACCTAAGTATTTAGGTAATATTAATTTTTCATTTAAACAGTTATACAAAGACATGACTTTTAGGTTTCCTGCAAATGTTGAAAGGAGAAATATTTGGTACTCCTTGTTAGGATTTGACCAAATGAAAGTCCTACGTAAAAATGCTTTTATTTGTTCAAGTCATTTCCGCGACAATGACTTTGAATATAAACCAAGTGGAAGGAAATATTTGAAAAAAGATGCAAAACCAATATCGAGGTAATATACCTATATTTATTTGTTTTTTTTTAAATAAATTTAGGCTATAAGATTTAAAAATACCTTTTCATTAGTTGACATTTACTTTTTTTCACCGAACAATTTGTATCTGAATTCGATCTGTGTGTTTATGAATTTTAAAATTCCATTTTCGCGAATTTTATAAATCTATCTCACTTCATCCTTGGGCACGGAATATTTGAAACTTATGAATGAATGACTTGTTGGGGATGTGCCACACACCGAGCGCGATTTTGGATCATCCAACAGTTGTGCCTGTGACCCGTGAGTAAACTCTAGCAGTTGGCGTCGTTGCGAGGCCCCGCACTGTTGCCAAAGTAACAAAGTAAAAAGTCGCCATCGATCAGTCACCACTTTTTCAGGTTTGTTCCAACATAACACAAAACCAGTTTGCGTACTGTCGGGATTCTGCGCAGTCTAGATTTGGTGTTCCAACAAACTTCGGACTCAAACCTGTACAAAAATGTAGTGTTCCAACACAACCAAAACTAATCACAAACCAGTTTATGTACTGTCAAATCTGTTCCTGGGTTTGAGTAGGTACAAATTGTCAAGACTTGCGCAAAACGAGTTTGTAAAACGTCAGTAAACGTCATCCTAACCTGAAAATTTTATGATTGTATTTTTATTATGTAAACATTCATATTATTTAATAGGTACACTTGTGTAAACACATAATTATTATTTAGGATTGTAGACATCCAAATTTATAAATATTTTCATTAGTTTTTGTTATTTCCCAAATTCAAAATTTGACATTGGTTGTGACGTTATTGGCAGTATAAATTTGACAAAAAATTTGTTGGAACACTTCTGAATTGAGTGCCCGATCCTCGACAGGTCATCGACTAACAGTCGTTGACATGTCGTCGACAATAAGTTGTGGACAAGTTTACGTACAGTCACAAAATTGTTGTTGGAACAAACCTTTCGCTACAGCTTTTTTGAGATATTGTGGTCAGTAGTCAGGAAACTGTCAATATTAACAATATTAAAATTTGTTTCTATGGAATAAAGCAAAATAAAGTTTATTATACGTACACAAAGAATAAAAAGGTCATTAAAAGTCAATAAATACACACGTAAAACGTATCAAATAAAATGCCCCTTAATTCAGTCCCTTGCTTCGGGGAATTTCCAAAATTTGACGTACAAAACCCGTGACGCGTTGAGATTATTCTCTTTGAGAAATCTTTCGGAACAATAATAATTATTATTACGACGTTATTTCTTCCTATGTATTGTATAAAACGTGTATATTGAAAATATTGATATGCTTCTATGAATACCGAAATTTTTTTACGTATAAAAAGTCAAAAATAGGCTTTTTATTGAAAATCATCGCCACACTCCAATGGAGGCCAAAAGTCGTCATTTTGGCGACTTGTCGCCCTCAATGGCAACACTGTGCGAGGGTATATTTTGATTGTGCGCATGCTTTATATACATCTTCACTCTATAGCAGCGATGCCAGATGTACCATAATTATCGAATTGTATCATAATTTTACGTTGTCAGATAGGTTATAGGTTAGACAATAACAACATATTCGATAATTGTAACATAATTTTGGATAGTAGAATAATTTGACAAAATCTATATTTTAATGAAATCGAACCTTTAAACGTATCTTTGAATTTTATTTTTACGTAAGTTGTGTAATGACATCTTCTGAGCAGTTTCCAAACTGCAGAATTTGTAGACTCGCGGCATGTGAGATATGGTATTTCCAAATAGTTATTCAAATTCTAATGGGATAAAATGAATTATAAAACAAATACCGCTTTATCACTATTAATTATTATTAAGAGTGGCTAGCGGTAATAATATAGTAGTGTTACGTGAATTATGGCTTAAATTTTTAATCTAAAAAAGTGGTTTTAATATCCAAAAAGAAGAACATTTAACATGCTGATCCACTTTTTTGGGATAAATCGCTGCGTTATGCATTTTCATTTTGGTAAGAAAATTGTAACAATTTCATAGGAAAATCGATAATTTTGGCAACGTTGCCCGCTTCGCTGGATATTAAAATTTTGTACGATTTGGGCGTTTCGCCTGACGACATGGTAGACAAATAAATAGTTGCGTTTCGCCTGACCTACTCAGGTAATAAATATAATTATTCCGGAAATACCAACTAAAATACGGTTTTAATAGTTGGATTACAATAATTATTTATGAAGTTCAGTTTAGTCTTAGCTAAATTCTTCTATAGTAAATATCAAAAATATAATTTATTTAAATGTGTGACGTTGAATTTGTCGAATCAAAGCGGGGTGCTCCTGTTATGTTATTCAAAGGCTACAAGTTAAATAAAGATAGGCAAAACAAAGATCTAACAACAAGGTGGCGATGTTCTTCAAGAAAATGTAGTGGAAGTGTAACAACGAACGAAGAAATGAAAGTAGTTGCTGAAAGAAACCATATTTGTGTAATCGAGTGTGCAAAGAATGATGTTGAAAAAATGATGTTTGACTGTAAAAAGCGGGTACGTGAAGAACTGAAGGGCATTCCTAGAACTTTTGAGCATTCAATCACAGTCAAAGATGCATGTGAACGTCCGGATGTGGATAAAAAACGAAAATTTCATGGAAATCAAAATACAAAAAAACAAAAAATGAATATGTAAGTACTTCTTCTAAAAGACGATCAGGAATTTTCAGTGTCCTACAGTATCGTGTCATTTCTTTTAAACGCGTTTACCACACGCACACACACACACAGATCGAATTCAGATACCGAACAAATTTGTTTGGTGATAATGGAAAAGAAAGTATTATACTGGCCATCAGGACGAAATGGCAAGTTTTATGATACCATAGATATAGTATAAATAAGATAGAGTTGGTTTACATTTCGGCGCCCCTCAAAAACAAGCAACATTCTAAGCGCAGTGTTATTAAATTTATATTGCTAGTTTCAATGTTGTCAAAGTTATTCTAATTTTTTCTGTCATTACCAAAATCCTAAATCTATGTAAAAATTTTGTTTCGCTAAAATAATTGTACATCTACGTTAACACTAATTTTTGAAACTAATAACACAATAAATCATATTGATAGAGAAATATTGACAAAGATGCTTTACCACGATTTAAGTTTAAACCATTTCTACGGAAATTTGTTAGAAGCGACAACTAAGCGATATCAAGCGTTCGATTTATATAGGTTTTAGAATTGCCGTTTATAATAGGAGTTTGTTGATTATCGAGAGTTTTGATTTACGTGAGCAGCCAGTACATTGGTCGGCATTTGAGGTCCAGCTGCCTTCGTTTGGTTTGGATGTGTTTATTCCATGTAAGTCGACGATGTAGGTGTAACCGAAGGTACTTTGTTTCACCGAAAGATGTCATTGTGGTATTTTCAGTTTCTGATATATCAGACGTATAAAGAGTAAAGAGCAGCGGTCCAGGAACGCTACCTTGTGGGACGCCGACTTTAATGGGATTTCACAGCAAAGTTTCTATCAAGTACGATTCGAGAAGTAAGTAGTAGTTGTGTGTTATGTTTTTAAAGAGGAGACCTAGATGCAATATTTCTTTTTTTTCAAGACTTTTAGGGATTTCATTAAGTATGCTGTGAATTTGTTCAGTAGTAGAATGGTGCTCTCGGAAACTAAATTAATCATTTGGAAGGAGTGTCTGCAAGTCGTATTCCTGGTTGATCCTTTTCAGTATTAGTTTTTCAAGGACTTTACTTGTAGGTAATAAGCTGATCGATATGAGGTTAGTTCGTGTGGAGGTTTACCTGGTTTAGAGATCATTATGACTTCAGCTTATTTCCAATTTGTTAAATTATATGAAGATGTTTTAATATTTGACCTGTTATGAGATCATAAGCTTCAGCTTGCTTATTTCTTCTTTTTCTTCTGCAGAGGAAAATGACTCTATCTCTTGGTCGTTTGTGTCATCATCAGGTTTGGAAACTTCTGACATATGTTCAGCTTTCCTGATCAAAGCGGACCCATTCTCCATTTGGTTTGTGGATTAGTGGCACATGTGTTTGTGGTCTTTTTAATTTTTTGGTCGCCTTCTAGACGTGGTCGTCAACAGAGAGGTTTGATATGTATTGTTCGAAGGTGTTGTTTTAGGCGTCTTTGATTGCTGTTGTTCTCTGCTTAACCGATTGTAGTTATGTTGGCCTAGAATATTTCGTGACCCTTGTCAGATTCTTCTTGCTCGGCGCTTTTCGGTTACGAGTTGTCTGATGTGAAATGGTATACTGGAGGTATTACTTACTTGTACAGGGTTCCCACAATGGAATCGAGAAAATTTTCCCTGACTTTCCCACGACTTCCCTGACCATGCACAAACTTTCTTCAGTACAAGAATCCACCTTTTATAGAATACTACAAATAAATAAATGAAAAACTTGTGTTTATATAAATGAAAATAATGGCATATAATGACACAAAATGAAAGAAAACTAATTTGTCAATTACATATAACCAGTGTGCATATTTGTGGATAAGTTGTACCAAGATACCTTTGAATTCACAAATTTTTTATGTATCAGACAAGAAAAAAGTACAAAGGGAAACCGAAAGTAGAAGTAAACATCGAGAAGGCAACAGGGCTGGCTTAATTTGTTTTTTATCTGAAATCAACTGATGGTGGAATTCTGTGCAACCATTTGGTTTTCCATAAACACTGCTGAAAAATGCAAAATTCCCTGACTTTGTCAACACTTTTTGAATTCCCTGACTTTTCTCTCTGTTTTCCAGGTCTGTGGGAACTGTTATATTGTGACTGTATAAACTGATTTATTTTTAAGAAAAAAAATCATTTTTAATAAACGTTTTATTTTTTGGGTCTTTTATTACTCGTGTAGTTTTTTGACATTTAGTCCTTTCTACATATAATATATACACAAAACAGTTTTATATTTTATTTCAGAATTCGTTGTATTTTAAATATATTCTTTTTGAAAATTTTTGAATTTAAAAAAATGTATGAAATACGGACACGCATTATAGTCCAGTAACTGAAGGGTCAAACCTGGGAATAAGTCTGGCATGAGTTCCCACATAGCGCATTTTGTAGGTCACCGCAGGTGTTTTAACATGAGAAAATCCTTAACGCGTTGTGGTCAAGGGGAGGGGCTGAAAATGGGCCCCAAAACCTGGAAAATGGGTTTCCCGCTAATATCTGGCTAAATATGCCAATTAGAGAATTTTTGTTCAGACCAAAAACGGAGATCAGCTCATTCTCTACAAAAATGGCCCTTATCATTTTCTTCGAAAATTCAATAGTTTTCGAGATAATGGCACTCAAAAGTCCCCTCATTTCAGCTGCTGCTTTACCTTCAGGAATTCCGCTTTCTATGAATTAACGCGTAACCGGGCGGACGAATTGTTCAATTTCTCGGAAAAAAATTAATATTTTTCGATGATTCAAAGTTCATCGGAATGGGAAAACCCGTAGCTACAATTCCATGTGACTTGAAGTCAGTTCGTATTTACCAAAAATATTTAAAAAAGCGGTCAAAGTTTTGTTCAACAATATTTAGAGGCTGCTTCATTAATTTATTCATATTTTCTTTAAAAATAGTCATTTATTCTAATTTTGCCTTAATAATGGGACCTTAGGGGGTCTTGGATGACCTCAGAAATTTTTTTGCAATACTTTTCTGGCGTTCTAATATACAATTGATTTGTTTATTTGCATATTTTAGCCGATTTCGGAGTTCCAGAGAATCTTCGGAACAAGCGCGAATTATAATCTTATGATCCGTTATATTGATTTCCAATGCACATCATTTCAAAGCTTAGATGGTCTACTTTTCAAATATATTTTTTTATTTTTAATAGAGTCTAATAATTTTCGAGAAATGAGGAAAATTGGTCACACGAGTCAAAACCGGCCTTTTTTTGTTTATCCATTTCTTGTTCCCCGCTCTTTATTTCTTGAGGATTAATAATTAGATGAAAGTAAATTTCTGAGGTCATTCAAGACCCCCTAAGGTTCCATTATCAAGGCAAAATTAGAATAAATGACTATTTTTAAAGAAAATATGAATAAATTAATGAAGCAGCCTCTAAATATTGTTGAAAAAAACTTTGACCGCTTTTTTTATAAACAATATCAATTATAAAGTTACATAAACCTCGTACTGAAAATTTGAATTTTATTCATTCCCCTTTTTTGATTGCAGAGATTTCCCAATCGAACAAGTTGATGCAGGATCAACATCATTTGAAGAAACAACAGATCCTGACTTGGACCTCCTACCAGAATCTGAGTAAGTAACTTGTTAAAATAAGACTAAAAGGATCAAAATGCGCATAAATGAACACGAATAAAATAAAAATACAAATGTATAGCAAGAACAGGAGATATAGTATCCCCAATGTATCAGTTTTGATACTACCAAAATATGACCCTTTAAGCATAACGTGGATCCGGCTCATCTTATTGGTTGGATATTCAAATGAAGCGCTGTGATAAGACAATGTGGCGCTCGCAGTTTGTGGCTAATAGCGAATATGATCGCAAAGATAAGTTCACCGCACCGTGAAATGCATTTGATCGAGTATATATCGAGAATACTTATTTAGCAGAAAACAATCGGGAACATTTTTAAAATGTCATTATATAAAAATGTTATTTTAGTTCCCACAAATATGTACATTTATCTGGCATATATTAATTAAAAATTGCATCCCATTTTAATATTTTAAAACGCATTAATTTCATCGCGATTTTCCTACATTAAAAAAAAACTTTCACATTTTGGCACCTAAGATTTGCGTTTACAAATAGAAAGCATTTTTTTCCAGATGACTCGTACATTAAGGCTCTTAAAAGAATATTTGTTTTGGGATTAAATACAGAATAGAAAAAAAGTGGATTTTTGCTATGAATTTTCACCACCAGTCGAATAACCTAATATTAAGTCATAACCAACCGCGCTTCCTGGCTGCGCTATCTGGTCACACTAAATTCATTGAAATTCAGTCCATTTTCAAAATTTTAACTTCAATTTTTTTTAATATGTTTTTGGATATGTATACTTTAATAAAATGCAAAAAAAAAAATCGAATTCGTTTGACCCGTCACAGTGGCGTTCCCTCTTTGAGTTATAACCAGCCGCGCTTCCTGGTTGCGCTATCTGGTCCCGCTAAATTCACTGCAATTCAGTCAATTTTTAGAATTTTGAGTTGATTTTTTTTTCCTATATTTTTGAATATGTATTCTTTAATAAAATGCAAAAAAAATCGAATTCGTTTGACCCGTCACAGTGGCGTTCCCTGTTTGAGTTCTAACCAGCCGCGTTGTCTTGGTGCGCTAGCTGGTGTCCTACTAAATTCATTGCAATTCAGTCAATTTTTAGAATTTTGAGTTGAATTTAAAGTGATCATGGATAATAATGTACTGATATTTTATGCCACTCACAGACCACGCCACTGCCCCTCGTTATGGCAGTGTTAATTTTGTAGTTGTTCTACCTTCATTCTTTTAAATGAACTACTGTTTGCATACTATAGGTAGATTAGATTAGTATGGGGCTTATGTGCTTATAGTAGCCTCTATACTGCGACCTTTGCAGATCTATTGTGTGTGTCCTCATGTCATGTTAGAGTACCCTGTCTAGACCCGTCCTTATTATTAGACTCCATAGGCCAGACAAGATTCTGGTTGATCGCCTATTCTGGCTTAGTAGGTACTCCGTAAATTTTGGCGATGTTTCTTTAATGAACTCTTTGGCCTGTCGGTGCCATGTACCACTATTCTCGAGACTGCTTTTTCATCCAGGTACTGTTATATGTTTTCCTCAGCGCTTTCGCTATACCACAGAAAGGTTCTGGGCCAATCGGGGAACATCTTGCCTCTTTTCGGGCTAGTGAGTCAGCCTCTTCATTGTCCTTGTAACCACTGTGGCCAGGTACCCAGGCTAAAGACAGTCTGTTTTGACTGCCCAACTATTGTAGGGTTTTTAGGCAATCCCATACAAGTTTGGAATTAACTTGCATGGAGCTGATTGCTTTTATAGCCGCTTGGCTGTCAGAGTAAATGGCAATGGTCTTTTGTTTAAACTCTTGCCTTGCTAACTCTTCTGCACAGTGACGTATTGCTGCAACTTCTGCCTGGAATATCGTCACTTGTTTTCCTAAGCTCAGTGAGACTCTTGTCTTTGGCGTATATGTAAATTCCTACTCCTACACCTTCCTCGGTTTTTAAGCCGTCTGTGTAACAGACAATTTCGGCATTTATTGGAGCTCCATGCCTCTGCCTATTATGATTGTTTTGAAGTTTTTTCCGAAGCTATACTTAGGAAGCATCTCGTCCGATGGCATTCCCATTATGGGGTCGATTTCCAACTCTTTGTATAGCTCGTTGTACATCTTACCATGCAGTCTACTTATGGGCGCTTGCCCTCTGGTCAGCCTACTAGTGACTGACCTGGCTTCGCCTTGTATGTGGTCATGAAGTGGTGATAGGTTCAGCAAGACTTCTAAGGCGGCTATTGGGGTTGCCCTCATAGCTCCCGTGGCAGCCAAGCAAGCTTGCCTTTGGATGCCACTTAACCTTCGGGTCGCCCCAGCCTGCTGAGTCTTTGGCCACCATACCACCGAACCATATGCTATCATGGGTCTGATGACCCTGGTATATAGCCATATGACCATTTTTTGTTGTAGCCCCCAATTTTTTCCGCACATTCTTCTGCACAGGTTGAGGGCTTATTGTGCTTTTTTGGATTATTTTCTATAGGTGTTGATTCCACGTCAACTTGTGGTCAAAGATGACTACCAAGTATTCTGCCTCTTGTACAATTGGAATTTCTACCCCGTTCAGAACTGGTCATTTCAGTCCTCTCAGTACCTTCTTTTTTGTGAAAATCACAATTGTGGTTTTGAGAGGGTTTACAGTTAGTTCCTCCTCTTGGCACCACTTATTTATTATGTTTAGAGCAGTTTGTGTATGCTCCGAGACCGTCCCTGCGAATTTGCCTTTTGCAATAATCGCAAGATCATCAGCGTACCCTAAGCAATGCATGCCTTTGGAAGTTAGCATTTTTAAAAGTTCGTCAACTAGGATAGCCCACAGAAGAGGTGATAACACCCCACCTTGCGGGCATCCCCTACCTAGCTGTTACTGTGGTTTCGCCTATGGATGATATAATTACCCTTTTTTCCAAACAGTCGTTTATCCATTGACACAGAACGGATGGGACTCCTTTCCTTTCTAGGGCTTTGGTAATTGATGCATTGTTGAAAACATACTCAATGTAGACAGATGTCGTCATGGCTATCTCTTTATCCTCTAGAGATTTTATTAATAGCCTGTTGAGATTATCCAGTGCCAAGTCTGTTGACTTGCCTGGGTGATACGCATATTGGCGCTCATTTAGGGGGTTTGTTAATAAAACCCCATCCCTAATGTATCTGTCTATTAGTCTTTCCAGTGTTCTAAGCAGAAAGGACATTAGACTGATTGGACAGTATGACTTACTATAGGTAACTCTTTCGGAATATCTGTATTAATTAGTAAAACTCGTGTAGTTTTGAGTTTGTAAGATAATTCAAATAAATATTTAAAAAAAGTCATTTGTTGATAAAAATTCGATATCTTATTTTTATTAACAGTGTGATTTATTTACAGTGAACCATCGTTACCAAAGCATAAAGGACAGAAATTCGTAGCCGCCAAAGATACGAAAACTTTCTGCAGATTGTGCCTTAATCCTACTAACAAAACCCAGATGGTTTGTTTAGGAGATTTCCATGACATTAACTATCCATCTCGGACTGAACAATTTAAAAGAATTAAAATTCTACAGACTGGAGGGTATCTACAGATGATAAGAACGTTAATGCCAAATTTTGTAAGTATAAGCTTATTGCAATTTTTCGAACATTTAATTTTTTATTTAGTAATGATTAGATTTGGTCATACTTCAAATGAAAAAATAGGAAATATTAACACGTTCACTGCGATTTTTAGTGAAGATGCAATTTTTTGTGATTGCACATTATAATTTTAACTTTAAGGGTAAAACCTAACAAAACTTGTAAACCTTAAACATTCTAAAAACAAAATCGTTTGTACCTGAATCAATATCATGACGACCTTTTTTGTTTATTTTCACTTACGCCGATATATTTCAATATAAAAAAAACCAGATGTTACATATTCAAAATGAAATTGGAAGATTACAAAAACTTCACAACAGAGCAATGCGGATAATATAAAGGACAGAAGGACGAGTATAGCAACTATGTTAAAAGATGTACAGTCGCTACGTTCAGATTTATGTCCAGTATATGACTTTGATATTTATTTATAAAATTAAAAATTACATGGTGCCATTATACAGGGTGAGTCACGGTAGACGCGACGGTCCATTGTGGCTGAACGGTTAATATTTTGAAAATTTTGTTTAATCATGGTTATGTGGGTTGATAAAGGCGACATTGTTAAATTATTTTGAATTATACAGGTTCTCCCAAAAAAGTGTGGCGTATCAAAGTTTTATTATTTCTTATGGAAGCCCCTATATTTTATTGCATTTATAGATTATACTTTAATAATAAGATAAACTTTCTTAAGTATTCCCTATATCTAAGCTTTTTACTTTTCGAGATATTTTAATAATTCATAAAAATGGAAGCAATTACAAGAAAACCAATAACTTGGAAACCTATGGAATCCAAATCCAATTTTAACTCAGAAAAATTAGACTAATAATTGAAAGCAATAATGTATTTAGAGTTGTTTAAAATTATACAGGGCGTCCAAAATGAGGCGATTCTCTAATGACATATTCAAACGACAATATCGTTCTTATTTTACATGGGACTCCCTGTATTTTATAATCCTGTTATGTAGCAAATTCCATTAGGTACCTTTTAAAAATTATAAAGGTCTAACTATGTCTAAATCTATCAATTTTGGTGTTATTTTTATTTTTGTTAAATTTTACATTATTTTTCCACCGTAATGCCTAAATATAACACCCTGTATTTGATCAGCTTATACTATTGCAACATCATTTTTTTGTCTAATATCTAATGATACATTTTTCAACAGTTCCCAGAAACTTTTTCTTAAAAATTGCACAAATTTCCTCCCATTTAAATGGCCATCAAAGAAATATGGGCCAATAATTTGGGCGCCTATAATTCCACCGTATACATTAATGTTCCACCGGTTCTGTTGATCTGTTCTGTGTTGTGTGGAACAAATGCTGGTTTTGAGTATCATAATAATGAAAGTTATGACGGTTAACTAATCCATTATTATGAAAAGTGGATTCATCTGTAATTTTTTCGGATCATGGTCTAAGCTGATCACATACAGGCATTACGGTGGAAAAATAATGTAAAATTTAACAAAAATAAAAATTAATAGATTTAGGCATAGAGACCTTCATAATTTTTAAAATGTAATGGAATTTGCTACATAATGGGATTATAAAATACAAGGTGTCCTATTTAAAATAAGAACGATATTATCGTTTGAATATGTCATTGGAGAATCGCCCCATTTTGGACCACTGATCACGCTCACGAACGCATTTTTCCCATTCCACTTGCTTGCGAGCGGTACAATCAAAAACTCAAGTGGAATGGATCTTTAACCCACCTAAGGGCAGATATTTCAGAATATTTCAGAAAGAAATTTCATCCACTTCAAACAAATTTGAGACACTTATTTCAGCAGCCTCAATATAAGAATTCGCAGATGTTCTATGCTTAGGACGTTTTTGTTTTCGGGATCACACTTCATGACTAGACTTTGGTAGTTTTACACTAGAGGTACTGCAGTTAAACAAAGAAACTTTATTTTACCAAGTCCTGAAAAAGATGTTACTCATTTATATGTTGTTTACCTTTACAAATTTACGATTCATGATCATTATTAATACCTAGGTACCCATAACTACCCAATGTGTACTAACCTTGATTATAGTAGTCTTCCCTTGCCCCTAAAATGTAAAGAACACACAGGCATATTAACAGTAACCGGTTTCCCCATTTTTAGTTTCGTTGTCCAAACCTTTCTTTGAGATATCGTTTTCATAACTCCAAACGTATTTTCAATATTTACCATTTTTCCGATGGGAGAAAATTTATGGAAAGACAAATCGGGATTTTTTCTTTTTCGGCTAGTACACTGCGCGTCATATAAAACTGGTACAACTCTTATAATCGAAAATAGTGTTTTTCTAGGTGTGTAAGTGCAACTTTTAAAATGTGTCAATACTAAACTAGTTTTTATGTTATAATTTCTAGGGCAGTGATGCCAGGTCAACAAAAATTTTAGTGGATGTAACGATAAAATTAAATTTTTTACAGCAATACAACGAGATGGTGAAATTAAAAATTTTAATTCAATAATTAATAACTTGTCATAGCTCCATTACTATTAAATTTTCATCTTCTACCAAGCTATTTTGGAAATTATTCGGATTTGATCAAACTTGTGGATATGCGCTTTGGCAAATTTGACAAATGTGACGGTTATTTTGATTGATTAATTAAGTTAGGTTTACATTGGGAAAAAAAGTGTACCAGTTTTATATGACGCGCAGTGTACAACCAAATACACAGCAGTTTCGATTATATAGAGCCATAATTCGAAGTATATCACTTTAAATAAACAATATCTGTAAAGAAAATAAAAATAGAATCACTTAACCTCTTGGTGAATATAACAATATTACCCCAAAACCGATTCGCTGACTTGCATATAATACAAAAGCAATGCAAAACGGTTTGTTTTACCCACATCGAAGCTTAAGATTTATTCCGCCAGAGGTCTCATCGAATTCTAATCCGCCCAATAGAAATTAAAAACGAAACATCGATCAATGTTTTCAAAAGTAACCTCAAACGATACTTGTTAAATAAACAGAACGAAAACAATTCCCTGTGATAATATTCTCTAAACCCGCCTTTTAAAGCCTCTCTTTTAATTTATTGTTGTTTTTTTTTTTAAATTTTTATTACACATAAATCATTTATGTATTTATATTATGTATTTTATTTTAAATTATTTCCATGTTTTATTGTATATTTGACTAATGTAAATTAGTCTTTTTTGCTAAATAAAAGGATAAATATATATATATAAAAAAACAAAGGTAAATAAATAACTTTCTTTTTTTCAGAATCATGATTTAGTCTACAACCCCATAATGTGCAATGACTGTAGTACACGACTTATAATGGCATCGGATTTTGTTGAGCAGTGTATGATCACACAGAATCTTATACAACAGTACAAGGACAGATATTGCCCTGCAGAAAAATTGGTATCTTGTGAAGATGTTGTTCGTTACAAATCTCACCTACTACCAGCAAACAATCAGGCTGTTCATTCAAATTTAAAGAAACGCAAAATTGCCAAACCAGTACCACAACAACCGACAGAGACAGTTTCATACAATGAAAACTTTCAAACCTGGGAAAATGTTAATGTTAAAACGGAACAATTTGAAGAAATGGAAAATGAATCGAAGTATGAAATAACGCCAGAAGAAGTTTGTACTATTAAACAAGAATTTGTTGAAGAAGAGATTACATTACCAGTTGATACAGTAGTAAAGAATGAATCATATTCAACAGAAATATCAGATTACAACATCATAGCGAATAAACAAACTTCCATAAAACATTTTTCGAACATTGATATACCTACTACTCAAGTTGACTCTAGTTATAATACAAATAATTTAGTTGGAGTACCTTGTCCTTGTACTCTTCGAGCTCAGTACCGTCCTCCGAATCAACCAGTAGCATCAGAGACATTTGCTAGTTTAGTTAATCCAGCGACTACCCAGAGTGTTGCCTCTAATAATGTTGATTTATCCATTAATTTTCAAAATAGGTAGAACAACTTTTCGGAACCTCCTGAGTTCAAAGATTCAAAGTCTTTTACTATGTAAAAATATTATATTAAAATGTTGTGTAACACAATTTTTTTATGTATTTAGATAAATTATTTTATTTACAATTTTTTTATTTCTACTTGTTTAAAAGTGCGATTAATAAATAAGAAAATGTTTTTCTTGGTTACCATGTGTGCTAATTTTGTAGACAAAAGTTATAAATCAAGCCTTCTGAATGGCAAATGAGTTGAAAAAAATATGTCTAAGAAAAATGTCGAGGAAAGGTCGATCAACGCTAACATTTGCAAGCAAATATTACAACTAAATGAGTACATAATATATTAAAATATTCAAACAACTTTTATAAAAGAAACTTCTTCCCTGATCTGGGATGGCATGGAAACACATGAGAGGCTTTCGCTATTTATTTATTTACAAAACCATCATAACAAACAAACAAGCAAATTAAGGTCAAGTTGGTCGTGTATGGGATTAAAGAGCGGGAGAACTTTATTGAGGCTGCTGAACTACATAGTCCAGTAATTGAAGGGACAAAGCTGTAGATAAGTCTGTCCAGAACTCCTTTGTGGCTTTATTTCTAGGTCTTGACGGTTGCTTCCAAGGGCGAAAAATTTCACCACGATTCCGACTTGGGAGAGGGCTGAAAATGGCCCATAAAGTCTGAAAAAATGGTTTCCCGCTAATATCTGCCACAATATGCAAATTAGCCAATTTTTGTTTATATAAAAAATGAAGATATTATCATTATCTACAAAAATGGTCTCTTATCATTTTTTTCGGGAATTCGATAGTTTTTGAGATAACCGGACCCAAAAGTCCCCTCATTTTAGCGGCTACTCTACTCTATAGGAATGCATTAACTTGTAAACGGGCGGACGAATTGTTTCAGAATTCGGGCAAAAATTTATATTTTTCGATGATTCAAAGTTCATTGCAATGGGAAACTCCATAGGTATCGATCCATGTGCCTCGAAGCCCGTTCTTTCCTGTCGAGAACATTGAAAAAAGTGGCCAAAGTTTGTTTTCCCAATATTTTAGACCATTTTAGTAATTCATTCATATTTTTTTTTAGTAATTTTTTTAGTAACTCATTCATATTTTTTTTTTAATAATTTTTTATCCCATTTCTTTTTAAATGAGATGTCTCGAATGATTTCATAATATTTTTTTTCAGTATCTTTCTGGCGTTTTAATAAAAAATTGATTTGTTTATTTGCATTTTTCAGACGTTTTCGGAGTTCTAGAAATCTTCGAAACAAGCACGAATTAAAAACTCATATTCCATTATATTGTTATTTAATGCACACCATTTTAAAGCTTACAGCGTCTACTTTTCGAATGTATTTTTTTGTTTCGAATAAAGTTCTTCCATTTTCCAGAAATCGGGAAAATTGATCACACCGGTGGAAACCGGACTTTTTTTAAAAATACTTCTTGTTCTCCGCTGTTCATTTTTTGAGGATTAATACCCAGACCGAAGTGAAGCTTATATTCTGACCTTTCCGTTTATATCAATTGATCCCTATATTCGAGCGCGGTTATTAAATGTTCGTTAGAATTATGTCCTTCATTTTTACGCTCTCCGCCTGAGATATGATATTCCACATAACCTAACCACGTGTACCCACGCACCCACATTAGTCGTCTGCTTTTGTTGGTATACAATCTCTGTTGTTTTTGGAGTCGTTGGCTTGCCCGTATTATTAAAATATTGATAGTATTTTATCAAAGGTAATACCACGAGTCCTCCAAATTTTATCGATTATGGAGTATGGAGACCAAAAATTTAATCTTTAAAATTTGAGAGGTTTATTTTTGAATCATTTTGTATTAAAAACGGAGAATATAGTCATTTATGCAAAAGACACTTTGCACACAAATGTTCATTATTTTCTTTATTAAATTAAATTGAAACATCAAAAAATATTGAGCTGTTATAGTTTTAAATACAGGGCCACCAAGGCAAGGGGGGAACCAGAAATACAACTGGAAAAACAGTGGGAAGGGACGCGTGGAGGAGGGCAAGACGATGGAGAATATGGATCTGATGACATGGAATGGTTTAACGTATGATAAATTATAAACATTGCTATGTATTTTGTATTTTCAACATATTTTTCATAATAAAAGGAATTTTTTCTGAAATCCTGGACCTATATTGTTCCGATAGAAGTTGGCGAAAATTTTGCAAAAAACGCAGAAAATATAAAGGACCTCCTCGGGTGAATATTCATCACACTCTAAAACTACTAACCCACTATTAAGCAAAGCGCCGGGATTTGAGACTGCCACATGAAAAAATAAATTTTTGCAAATTTTCTGATAAATTTGCAACTCAACTTAAACACAGAACATTCGCTAATACAATTGAAAGACCGCAAGCGCTACTTTACAAAAAGAGTCGCGTGAAATCCGCCAATATAATTGTCGAAAAATCGATTGGTGTCCAGATTTTCATTCATAGGCCCCATAATTTAGCGAGCAAAGTCCAAACAATGAAAATCAATGTATTCCCAACTCCCTCGAGCGGAAATTCAGTGAGAAACTAACATATCTATTCAGTGCAAAAATTTGGGATTTTTCGAAGGCCGTTTTTGCAAAAAATATTCGTGTTGCGAAAAAAATGGTAGGGACCATTTTTGTAGATACGACCTTCATTTTTTATCTAAACAAAAATTGTCTAATTTGTACATTTTGGCAGATATTAGCGGGAAATCATTTTTTCAGACTTTAGGGGCCATTGTCAGCCCTCTCCCAAGTCGGAATCGTGGTGAAATTTTTTCGCCCTTGGAGGCAACCGTCAAGAATTAAGCGACAAAGGAAATCTGGACCAACTTATCTACAGGTTTGTATATTTTCAGGTCGTCAGTTACTGGACTAATAAAACTAAAAACATATCCTGTTTTTTCTTAGTCTCAGTAGCGGATTTAGGAAGGGGGGAAACGAGGTTCCCCCCGGCGAAACGCGTTTTATTATTATATATGAGTATGTTTCACCATTTACTTTCTATATTAAAATATTTTTTCAAAAATTATTACTGTGTTATTTCGGAATCCCCCTCCCTCAGAAAAGCAGTAAATTAAAATCGATTATTGTTCTTCACCGACATTATTTGTGCTATAGTAAACATGCAATGTAAATATAGTTAAATATAAATATTTTTAAAAAGGTGTAATAAACCATAACAACACTTTCAAAAATAACTTTTAAATAATCTAAAAATTGACTTTTTGCCAAATAGAAGAACAAAACATGGACACATTTCTCCGAAAGGTACGTTCTTTGAATAAACTTTTATTAAAATCTTTTAATGAAATTACAAATTATCCACTATTTAATTTTATTAACGTTAAAATAAAAATAATTTTGTATGTAAATTATATATAATAATTTATCTTTCCAATTTATTTTGATCAATTGTAATATCTTTTATTCCTTTTAAATGACACATTTTGCGTTTTTCACTTGTCTGTGGTTTATTAGTGATTAACTAACCAAATTTAACTCTTTCAGTGCCAGTGTCGCCAAAAGGCGTTTTACTTCGCGTTTTGTTGGTGCTGATGTCGCCTTCAGGCGTTCACAAACTGAAATTTAATTGCAAAACGGGTGACGCTTTCAGGAGCGAGTTTTGACCTGTGGAAGGGTTGGTGGGAGTCGGAAGTGATATTAACACCACCATCAGCATCCTCGAAAACTGGGGGAAAACGTTTTTAGGGGTTCGGCTGGCAAAAAGAGAAATTCTGATAACGCCATCGATCAGCATCCTCAAAAACGGGGGGGAGGTACTCTCGATCTGAATAAATTTTGGTCCATGTTCTTCCGACTCACACACGCCTCTATAACCTGTAACAGTCCAACAATATAGCATGTAGTGATGCTGTGCTTGCATTTTTCCCCTGAACCATCCTTGAAGGAACAAACAACACTCTTCACTTGTCCATCTCCTGCAATTTTCCCATTCATTTGATGGGGATTACCTCGCAAATTCGACGTTGATAAACAGAAAGCCACTAAGTCCACACAGCTACTGTCACTCATTAATTTTTTTCCCGCATTTAACCAAATGTCCAGCGTATAAAATGCGCTCAGCTTGCTTGAAATTTAGTTTTCTAGGGTCTGTTGTAGCCCTTTCCAAAATTTTGTCAATCGTACGTACGACTCATTTTTTATATTTAATAAAAGAGCAACACCCATGTCAAATTTAAATCTTCACCGTAATTGACGCCATCTTGGATACGCCATGCCCCCATCTTGGATAGGCCATGCCCCCATCTTGGATAGGCCATGCCCCCATGTTAGATCCCAATAGCTGGCACCGATATTAAGTAACTGATATCGTGCTGGCAGTGAAAGTGTTAAAATATAAAGATGAGATGTATTTATTAGTAGCAACAATCATAAATTGGTTATTTAATCAATTATAAACTACATAAAAACAGTACAATAGGAATCATTGTGGATTTTCATTCTATTGAGATTTAAGAAAATGTATTTAAGTTCGAAGTAAAACAAAACGGTTACTGTCCAAACAATTTGTATCTTATCTTACTTTGGCGTATCTTATTTTGTTGATGTACCAGTTTTAGTTTATTATTATTTAGAAATATATACATATACATACAGTATAAAAAAAAATATTTCTCAAAAAAACAATTTTAAAATCATTGAATTTGAAATTCGCGCGTAAACGAATTTTAATCGGATGTCGGATATCAAATTAGTGGCGTCACTCACTCCCTTGACACTTTAAATTTTAAATGTCATCTCCATCCGTGTTTATTTGTGTTTAAGCATTTAAGTAAGTGTGGTTTGAGTCTAATGTCTTCCATATTCTCTCGTTTCGTAAACTTAATAGTTTTTATGATTGTTTAGTTGTGGCTTCTATTATCGTTAAAATGACCAGTGTTGTTAACAAAGGATCATATAAATACTGTTTAGTACCTCAATGTAAATCTACAAGTTTTAGAACTCGGGAAAAAATATTTGTTTCTTTACCAGCGGGCACTAAGAAATCAGAATATAAGCGTAAACTATGGCTGAATGCAATGGGAAGAAATGAAAATGATTTAGCTGAAAGCACTAGAGGCTATGTTTGTGAAGATCATTTTAATGTAAGTTCATAATTATACATGGTGTTCTTTGTATTATAACAACTATTTTCGTTGTAGTTTGAAGAAGATATGGTGAATTTTGTCAAATATAAGTTAGTGGGAGGCAAAATATTTTTAAAGGATCATGTCGTACCCCACATTTTCCAATGCAAAGATGGCAGAAAACGAATTCTCGTGCATTGCCCGTAAGTCTTTATATACAAGTTAATTTAAGTCTACGTCTCAGCAGCAACTCGGGTTCTAACGCTGTTGCCAAACTAATCGCGTAACCTATTGCACGAAAGGTTAGGTAAGATTAAAAAAATCGAAGGAACTCTAGTTTGTCCATCGTAAAGAAACGTTTTTTCTAACATTTCAAGTAAAGACAGAAATTTTCGTCTTGAGGGGGGGGGGGCTGTATCACCGGAGCTGGCCATTTATCGGTTGCCGCCTTAGACTCTTCAGAGCAATAAAAGACAGATGCCTTGTATATATTTACACTACACATTGCTTATTGTTTTGACTTGACCATAAGTCTATCCTTTAGGTCATCGGTTCTCAAACTTTTCAAATTTTGTACCACATAAATCCACTCGTGTCTCATTCCAACCTTGTTACAGAATATACTATTCTCAAACACGAATATTTTTTAGAAAATTCGTGTTCTCGAAAAAATTTCCATTAATAATCGAAGCTCTAGTGGTATTATAAGTGAAAATTTCTGATCCATCTTGACATTACATTTGTATTGACGTTCAGTCATTTGAATAATAGGTAAAGAGGGGCTCAATTTAAACAATTCGAATCTAAATATTCTTTATTAATCTGAAAATATATTGGAATATGTATAAATGAAAATCATTCATTGATTACTACAAAGGAAAATGTACAATATCAACAAATTACTCTCAGAAATTTTTTTCAGTATACAATTTTTTTGGTTTGTATAAGAAAAATAAATCAAATTTTGTAATATGTGCCAACACGGTCCTGCTATAACACAGTAACCACTACTTATATTCCGCCATGTTGTGTAAACGTTTTTCAAATCAAATAGAAATCTTTTTTCCATTCTACTCATCCAATTGAACATTCCGAAAATGTCTGCGCAATGCGCAATAGACACCAGTACATTTGGCATCTGGGTGTCGATTCTCGAGCTTTGCCGATTCGAGGAGACATATTGTTTTTTAGTCATATGCGTCAGTTGTTCCGTTTGAGCGATAGTGAATTTATTGTAAAAATGAAGTGTTTTGTACTTTGGTGTAAAAATCATTCAACAAACCATCCCAAAGGTGTTATGTTTCATAGGTAAGTCAATATAAGAAACACACAATAAAATTGTTATCTCGATTGTTATATACATGCATCTATTCAACAACTTTGATTCACACACATTTATTATACCAAAAAGTAATTATTTTAGGCGAATGAATGTATATTTGCTTCACAATGATATTTTAGAATACGCAATGAATGGTTGAAAGCTATCGGAAGACCTTTAGAACCGCTTCCGCACTCGTCAACAAGAATATGTTCAGAGCATTTTGCTTCAGAAAGTTATTTCAATGATCCTGGCAATATCAAAAGATTAAAACCAAATGCAGTTCCAACTTTAAAGTTGAAAAGTCAGATACGAATGCCGATGAGGTAAGAATCCAATCAAATTTGTGAAAGAGTATAAGTAGTTGAATGCTTTTTGTTTCAGTATTGAACCTGAAACTTACGAATCTTACCCATCAACATTATATTCACAGGAGAATCCCAATGATTTACAGAGGTGAGTAGGTAGATACCTATACTTTACTATTTTGCAATAAAAAACATTCTGTTCTCACAAATAATACTATTTCCAATCAGTAAATGAAAACTCCAACCTAAATCCTAAATTGTTTTCATCATTCCACTTATTTTCGTTCTAGACCCAATCATTTTCCCTAAGGTACGCCAATGTCGGAACATAGACTTTAAGGTTATGTCGGTGAACATGACACACAATGCGCATGCCTTACTGTCAACAGTCATCCTCTTAATGGATCAATTTCTATCATATGGCATTACTCGTCTAGTTTAAGGTTATGTCGGTGGTCGTCACTGGTCCTACACATAACAGAGTAACCATAGCAACGCTGCTATAGTTGTCTAAAGTTAAATATGTATTTTGTTTGTAGTTTGTGGCGTGGCTTGTGTTAATAGTGAAATAGTACATTTTGTTTTTATAAATATGGTGATGTGTTGGGTACCAGATTGCAAACATTATAGCGAGAAAAATAGTTGTAAATTTTATAGGATTCCCAAGGATAAAAATTTGGCAGAGAAGTGGGTAGTTTTAGTGGGGTAAGTGGAGAAGTGTAAAGAATTATGCAACTATATTTATTGACATAAAAATATATAAACTTTAACAAAAAGGTATTGTACAGTGAATATATAATAAACCACAATATGTTTTCAGACGATCTGATGCAACTCCTACTGAACATTCAAAGATTTGTTCATGTCACTTTGTTAACCAAAACAAAGAAAATTTGCCTACCATTTTCAAAAATCGGGAAAACCAAGCTGAACTAATGACACATGTACCTCAGCAAGTGGACAAAAAGTAAGTTATTCCTAGTTTTTACATATATAAGGTTCTTTGTGTACCTGTAATAAAGTTTATTTTGCTTTATTCCATAAAAACAAAATTTTTTATTTAATATTGACAGTTTCCTGACCCCAATATCTCAAAAAAGCTGTAGCGACAAAGGGGATCATACTGATCGATGGCGACTTTTTACTTTGTTACTCTGGCAACACTGCTCATGCCCTCAGTAAGTTCGCTTTTCGCTTCGCCTCAAAGGAAATTTAGGTTAGGTTAGTGTTATCAGTGACTTGTGCACAGGAAAAATTATATTAAGTGGTGTGAATAATAATTAGTCATTTCATTATGGGCAGAACAAGTTATGCGAACAAACATTTGACTATGTCTGCAAGAAGAAAAAGTCGCCGATGTATAATGAAAAGGTAAATAGTATAATGAAATCAATTTTTCTAGTCTCAATTTTAAAGTTAAGAACTAATAGACCAGTGCAGGTGCCTTTGAAAATGGTAAAAAGTGAAATAAAATAATAGTAGGATGAAACCCATTGGAAAAGGAAGAGAATATAACAAACATGAAAGGAAAAATAATTTACGATCTGGGGTCGGGAAGTGGAAGGGGGGAGTTTTTAAGGGTAGAAAACTGTTTATCTCGATTTCCGGCAAAACTACAAGTCCTATTGAAAAAA
The DNA here is from genome assembly GCA_949320105.2 of Crepidodera aurea. Classification (NCBI taxonomy): domain Eukaryota; kingdom Metazoa; phylum Arthropoda; class Insecta; order Coleoptera; family Chrysomelidae; genus Crepidodera; species Crepidodera aurea. The sequence goes on along the minus strand of OX439475.1, from coordinate 25,123,806 downwards.
GTTAAATGGCAAAGTTGTAGGTAATAAAAAGATCTACACTTTTGTATTTACACTTTACTAATTGAGCCATTATTTGAGTATGTAATAGAACAAAAGACATATTTTTATATAATGCTCATTTGCTTTTATTTTAGAAAGAACACTATTTTTCGTCGAAGATTAATTTGATATAAGGTTCTTTTTCGAACAAATTTTCACTGGCGAAAGACACATCCCTTTTGACTATTCAATAATTGATATGATTGCAGTCAATGAAAAAAGAAAAGGATTTCGTTCAATTTTTACACTGATATGTAAAGTATGCAAACTGAAAGAAACAATACCCCGAAGACCTATAGTGATACTTTTAAAAATGCTTTTAACTCAAAAAATGTTTTTTTCTTATGGAATGTCCTGTATTTTATTACATATATAGATTATATTTAAAAGTGTTTTTATATTTTACACTAATTCTGATCTGACCTTGTATGAAATTTTAATTATATTAACATAACATGTTTCGTGTGATAAGTTTGGCAACAACTTTATCACCCGAGTGGCGGTTGGGACGTAGACTTAAATTTAAATTTGTGCAGAGATATTTAAGAAAAAGGTGGGCAAGGCAAGCATATTATTTAAGTACTTGATATTTATTAAAACAAATAGGATCAAATTTTCATAGATTTAATACAGAATGCTTTTCCATTTAAAAATTAACAAAATAAATACTTTTCGAAGTTTTGCAATTATTAGTATTTCCTGAAAATTTCACAAAAATCGGACTAAAACTAAAGGCTTAGAATGATTTCAAAATTTTTCAACGTATTCGGTTTGCTCTTAAAACAATTCAATCTGCGTATTTAGTAGAATCGGTTTTAATGATATTGCAGGGATTTTTAAATGTTATTGTGCATTAACCTTTTCACTGCCTAGCGCGTTGTGTTAGGTTTCACTCATGTGCCAGCAAAGTGGCTACCCGCATGCTCATGATTCATTTTAGGCACACAATACTGACTGTCTACTGTGTCTTTGTTATTGTTGCCAGATGAATCACAACCATAAAATGAATTATGCATAGCACGCGCGAGGCGCGTTGCCGGCACATGTGGATTGACCTAATATTTTAGGTGGCAGTCAAAGGGTTAAAGGTTAATAGTAGTTTCATATATAACTGCGCCTGCATTTTTGTGACACATGCAATATTGCTGGACTTAAAGTAATTTGTGAAAATCAGTATATTTGCAAAGGTCAATCCATATAACTGAAATAATTGAATATTATTCAAAAGGCGCAATTTGTACAAACGCTGGCGCTGTTTAGAAGTTGGGGATTAATGTGTTTCTTATGGGTATATATATTTTTTGATTCCCCAATATCTTGTAAATGTCAAAGCTGAATTACAAAATTTTAGTACAACAAAGATTTCGCCCCAGGATATATAACTGAAAAAATCTAATTTTCTGTAAAAATGTGCATCTTGTGGCCTTTGTTAATTTTATTAATTCATTTCAAATAATATGAATCTATGTTTAAATAAAATTATCCCGATTTTGGTCCAACTGTGACAACTATATAGTTTTATGATTAGAGTGCTTGTGCTTAATTATAAAATAGTTTTTCTACGGCTGTTATGAAAAATGTTTGAAAAATAGTACGGACTGCACTTGAAAATTATTGGTTTTACAACGCACGCGTATGATACGGTTTCACACGCTTCTTTTATATCTGTCTTTGAACCAGATTTAGCCCAGTCGCCAGAGCCACATTTAGACCAAAACTTCTCTAAAATTTATATTATATTTAAAAAAAATTGTATTACTATAAAAAATTATTAAAAATATGAAAGCGAATTCGAAAATTACGGGCGTCAAGCCGCTGAATACAAATATTCAAGCGAGACGAAATAGTGTTTATAAAGTGTAATTTTAACTTTATTTAAAAAAAATAATTTCTGATTTATATAAACAAAACACAAATGATTATTTTAAAACATAAGTTTTATTAAATAGCGACAATGTTTATCATTTTAATTATGTTTACATCAAAAGATAAATGTATAATTCGTGTTATACATATAACATAACAGCTTTAAAGGCGGCGCCTTTGTTGCTACCAAAAAAACCTCACTCTTTAAGCGGACGCGCCATCCTTTAATTGACTGCTTCAAAGGATGCCGAACAGTTAAACCATGATTTGGTCGTGTAGCCGAGCCATTATTATTACTACTGATAATTCTCTCGTTTTTAATTACAAAACTTTTTATTTCCATTATAATTGTTTAATTCAATTGAAAATAAAAATAGTGCTAAAAGTAATAAGCCTAGAAGAATGTGCCGAATCACTGATGACTCTTTTGCCTTCAACTTCAAAGGAGAGGTAGGTATATAACCTCATATAAGAAATTTACAGAATGGAAAGAATTGAGAAACCTGAAATCATTTTAAGAGAACGTGTTTCTTATTTATATTGAAAAATTATTTCACAAATATAAATCATCGACATTATTAATACAATAAATGTTAAACACAGCGTATATATTAGTGGAGTAGATCTGGTTTTGAAAACGAAGTCGCTCTTTTCGAAAAAAAAATTTGTGATTTCATAGATTCGATGTTCCTCTTTTACGTGATCACTATATGAAAGCTAAAGGAGGTGTAGAGAGGGGGTAAATTAACATGTAAAGACATGGAAAATCGGTCGCACGTAACTCGCTGAGGTTTATTCGGATCGAAACGACTTTTATATAATAAATAAAGTGCTCGCGAAAACGCTTAAACTGAATTTCAACCTGTCCAAATCGGTCTAGCGGTTCTCGAGATATTGCGATTTGAAAGTATATGGATTTTCGCCGCGGCGAGAAAACACCTAGAGCCGTGTTCGCGTTTTTCGCATGGAAGAAAGTGACTTCGAGACTTGATTTTTTTCCTTGCGAAAACCATCATCTCCTTAATACATCCTGTAGCAGTGTCCTCATGAAAGAGTCAAAAATTAATCCGTGTTTGCCCTCCCTCCCCCTCCCCCCCCCCCCAAATTAAACTAGCGGGTTGAAATTTGTACACAATGCTTGGGTCATGACTATCGGAGGAAAAAAAATCAAGTCTCGAAGTCACTTTCTTCCATGCGAAAAACGCGAACACGGCTCTAGGTGTGTTCTCGCCGCTACGAAAATCCGTATACTTTCAAATCGCAATATCTCAAGAACCGCTAGACCGATTTGGACGGGTTAAAATTCAGTTTAAGCGTTTTCGCGAGCACTTTATTTATTATATAGAAGTCGTTTCGATCCGAATAAACCTCAGCGAGTTACGTGCGAAAAACCGATTTCCCATATCTTTACATGTTAATTTACCCCCTCTCCACACCTCCCTTAGCTTTCACATAGTGATCACGTGAATGAGGGACCTCGAATCTATGAAATCACAAAAAAAATTTTTTTCGAAAAGAGCGACTTCGTTTATCGGTTTTTTTTTCGCCAGATCGACTCCACTATATATCTAAATAAATAAAACTACGAACAGAAATATAAAATTCTTGATTCTGAACATTTTAATAAATTTTTGAACCCAGCGCCAGACCAAAACTTATCCCAGAAATTTTTTCAGTGAAAACCGTCTATCGCAAAAAAATCTCATTTGTTGTAATTCCGGAAAGTCAATGATTTCCTTCTACTTTCCGGTATTCTTATATAACACCTGATTAGCTAAAAAATAACAATTTTCGTGAAATCGTTTCTGTTTTTAAATGGCATGTTTTCCAAGATTGGCGAATCTTCATCCGATTCATGCTGCCACCCTTCGTAAGTTTGTAGAATTCAAACATTCTTCGATACAAATGAAACGGCACACATTGTCGTTATTACTACTCGACCTAGTTTCGAGAACAATATCGGTCGCTGTCTTTGTTTGCGGCATAATCTACGCGATGCACATGATCGTCGTCTTGGAGTGTCTCAGATTAATATACAATCCTATTAGTTGAATTTGGGCGTCTCAAATTATTTTTCATTTGACTCTGGAGTTTAGAGTTGTTATGAAGTGATAAGAAAATTATGGGCCGAAAAACAGAAAGGGAGAGAACAACAAAACGGGAAAAATGCTTGAATACCAGAAGATTGTCCCGACGTCGAGTAATGTTACGGTAAGAATTTGATTATTTTTAATTAATCCGAAAGGAATTCAAAATATTGGAATTGCCCGTTTTATAGTTTTTGCAGTACCCTTTGCTTCAATTTTTATAATACCTAAAAAAACTTGCTGCTTATTACAAAAATATTAAAAATTAAGATGCTCTTGTTTACATTACAAATGGCAACATAACCTCAAAAATATGTGACATTTGTTCGTCGTTAAATATCTTATATTTTATGTGATAACGCTTGTGTTAACTATTGAGTTGTTGATTGAACTGACTTAATTGTTAGGTTTAATTATTGTTTCCAATGACGATTTGAAACCAATAAAGGCGATCGTTGATATGGTAAAATTAGCCAAGAAAATTTAGTCACAACGTGAATAGAATGTATGTATGATTATTTTCAAATATATGGGTCTTTTGCTGGCTGCCAAATGAATAATACATTTATGTGTCTTCGTAAATTATCGCTGGCATAAACATAACATCTAGAAAATTGATACTAGATACATAAAGCATATTATATGATATAACGTTTGAAATAAACAGAAGCCGCAAGGTGATGGTATTCATCAACCACTCAGATTATTCCCATTTCAAACAATTTTCGTAGTATTCCGTGATTTGATTTATTTTCGATTCACATTAATTCCCATTTTACTGTAACGTACATGGAAGTCACTCATTCCTTAGAAAATGAAATATGTGTTGTATAGATAACAATATATTACACTGTAACAAAATATTCCGTATGGTACGCCACTGTACGCTATTGCCCCTTCCCCCCCCTCGCGTAGCTATCTCTCTAATACCAAACAAACGCTGCATGATGCCGGCAGTGTTGCCGGACTCGCCATATCAAAATACCCGCATACCACTAGTTGGTAATTTTATTAATATATGTCTTACCAATAACTGTGTTTTAACTTGACCAAAGTCAAAATCCCCGATTTTACCCAATTTATTATTTCACCCGCAAGATGGTCTGAAATTCCAGCATTTCGGGTAAAATACCCGCAATCGGCAACACTGGATGCCGTATCTAGCTAAGCATATATGATCGCTAAAAGCCAGGCGTGAGACGACGCGGAGTCATCGCCCGCTGTGTCGTCACTTTACAACGGTCGGTCAGTGCGTTCTATGCTCCCGACATTTGTGCGTGAAGTTTGTGTCGAAAATTGATTAAAATGTCGAATCCAAAAACTAGAAAATCGTGTATTGTGCCAAAGTGTTTAAATACAACTACTAATGCACCCGGAAAGTTGTTTTTTTTTGTTCCCTTCGAACCTAAAAGTCGAAAGAAATGGATGCAAATCATGAGGAGAGCTGATCCACCCCGAGCCAAAAGTTGTGTCTATTGTTGCGAAGATCATTTTGATGTGAGTATATGTTACTGCAGTACATTTAATAGACGTAGGTCTAACTATATTTGATAAAGAATACATTTTTCGTAATTTATGTGGGTCAGAGTTTATAAACATTTTTTAATTTTTATTGTGTTTGTTTGCTTTCTTTTAAAATGTCTCAATACTAAATTAGGTTTTGTTATAATTTCTAGAGCAGTGATGCCAGCTCAACAAAAATCTTAGTAGATGTAACGATAAAATTTTTTATAGCAATAAACGGAGATGGAAAAATTAAAAATTTCAATTCAATAATTAATAACTTGTCATAGCTCCGTGACTATTAATAACTTCATGTAATCTTGTAGGCATCTTCTGCCAAGCTATTTTGGAAATTATTCGTTATTTTGATTGATTAGTTAAGTCAGGTTTACTTTGGGAAAAAAAGTTTATATGACGCGCAGTGTACTTACGTTTAATATTGGAAGTTTTACCTATTATTATATATTTTTTCTCTGTTTCAGATTGAAAGTGACATGGAAAACTACATGAAGTATAGATTAGTTGGAGGTAAAATAAAACTTAAAAAAGGAGTTGTTCCACATAAATTTGAATGCCAAAAACCAATTAACGTGAAGCCTGAAAAGATTAAGTTTTTTGAGAAACTTTTACACGAAGATAATCCTTCAACATCAGTCATACGCGAGGAAGTATTTGTTGCATGTTTTCAAGAGGATGATGTAACAGAAAATCCATTAGATGATAACGATCATCAAATCATAAAAAAGTCTGTATATCACAAAGGTTTTCTATCTCAACTTAATAATATTTAATAGGTGTAGTCGCGCGCATCCTAATAATAACCCACTAAACAAAATACATTTACAGCAAATTGTTTGCAAATTTACCAATATAAATATTAATTAATTTAAAAAATTAAAAAGCGAGAAAAAAAATATAAACATTTAAATACGTAGTGTCAAATCTTCTCACTTTTACCAAAATAGTCATTCACTATGCGCCTACTTTAAATTCAATGTCATTTTAAACTTCAAAATTTTCATATTTTGGACCCCATTTTGAAGGAGTTCCCGAAGTGGTACGGAGGGACACATCAAACCCTAAGCTTACTTTTTGATGCTCTATCAAAATCTGAAGTCAGAATTTTAAAAATCACAAAGACAAAGAATCAACACACATACACACAGATCGAATTCAGATACCGAACAATTTGTTTGGTGACAAAAAAATAGACTTTAAGAAAAATATTGAGTCTCTAGTTTTAGTGCTTTTTATTTAAAATTTTAATTTTAAAAGTTAAACGGGTTTAATAAATTTTATCAGATTAGAATTTTTCATAATTACTATTATCGATAGTATACTTACTACTGACCCTTTGATTACAATTCAAAATAATTGCCTTTTATTCACAAAATTACTTACAGACTAGTAAAATACTCACAAGTTGGCAACCCTGGTTTCTCGGGAGATTAAGTTTTTGTGGCCTTCAATTTCATACGTCTTCCAATTCCCTTTCTTTGTAACTAAATAACACATTAACAAAAGTCAAGTAGGAATGAAAAAGAAGATTTCAAAGCTACTGTCAACCTAAATTTTGACAGTTTGTCATTAAAGTTTATTACAGAATTCAATTTGACATATTTCGTTAAAAAGTATTAAAAATGAGTAGATTCGGGAGTAAAAATCTTCAAGAAATTAAATTAAACGTACCTGCCAACACAGTGAAGAGCAAAACTAGTATTTGGAGACAATTTACCAAATTTTGTGAGGAACGTCGGTATGAATTGAATGATTCAACACCGGTAGCTCAATTGAATAATATTTTAAAAGATTGGGCATGCAACATGAAAAAAGAAGATGGTAATGAATATAAACAGTATACTGTGAAATGTATGTGGAATTCTACAGCAAAATCGCTTCAGGAACTATTTTTTACAAAGTACAATATACAAATTGATCCATTTGAAGGAATTGAGTTCAATAGTGCTCGAGATGCTCGGAATACTAAAAGACGGACATTACAAAAGTACGTACAGAATTTTTTTTGACTCGGGAAATAATCTTATTAAATATAACGCGACCTTTACCAATTAGCTACTATTTTTATTGCTACTAAATTTCTCCTATATTTTACAATTTGTCTCGACAAATCAAAGATTATTAATGCCAAAATTAAGTCTCGACGAATTGATCCCAAAATAAACTCGAAATTTAGATGTAATAAAAATATAGTCCACTATTTGTCAAGGTAGTGAAGATAACTTTGAGGGGGGAACTGTTTCTGACAGTTGAACCCAAATAAACAAGCAACAAACAGTGCCGTGCTTTTTTAAGATGATATTTTTAATCGTTCTTTTCGTGGATAAATAAATAAATATGAGAGTATTTTGGTTTAGTCTGATCTTTGGAAATCTGAAAATGTTACCTATGTAAATGCAGTTTGTGATGCAACAAATAGTTTGACGTTTTTTTTTCTGAAAATTCTATATTCTGTCTTTCACAAGAAATCTAATAATTTTTGTTGTATTTATTTGCAGAAAAATTCGTTGCTTAGGCTGCCATTCCACGGTAATAGATATATTATCATATATAGATCTATGGCATATAAATATTATGAAATAATCTTCAGCCATTACACGGTAATATTTATATGATATAGCCAGTATTACCAATTCAAAAATGTAAAATTTCCCATCACTTAATCTTAAAATTCCCCCTTTAACCACCCGCACTTTTAAAAATTACCCACTTTTTTATCTCACACTAAAAAAAATGTTTTTGATATAATTATAGTCCGGAAAAGCGATATAGTTAATAAAAATGAAAATAAATTTCAACTTGTCAGTTAATCTATTGGCGAAATGCACTCGACGGTGAAGGCCAATTAAAAATAACTATTAATTGAATGTAATTCGCAAAAGGCCGTAATAAAGCATATTTTTTATTTTGAATTCGCCGCCATCTGTAAATTGACAAAACTTGTTGCCTTCTCAACGTTTACTTCTACTTTCGGTTTCCCTTTGTATTTTTTTCTTGTCTGATACATAAAAAATACATCAATGTGTTTTTCCTTTTACATTTCATTTGTGAATTCAAAGATATCACATCCACAAATATGCACACTGGTTATATCTGAGGTGGAAGATTAGACGAAATGTATGTATAAAGATACAAAAAAAGATATAAAATCAAAAAAAAGTTTTTAGTTTATTGTAAAAATCATAACTATTTATTTGGGTTAGTCCTTAACCCTTTCAAAAATTAATAAGCACGCCACTGCCTTCAATATGCCAAAGGCATTTTTGGTTCTAGTATAGGTGCGTCCAAGAAATAAAATTTCATAGTCCGTCCGGCGGTTCAAAAGGTGTCAGTCGAGGTGCGTCCCGACCATTATAATCACCCGTATCGTGTTAGCAACGGTCCAGCCAGCAATAAATTCAGGCGTGTTATTCTTGTGTGACAGTGAAAATGAAATTTGTGACTAGTCAAAAAGGCAAATCTCTTTTAGTTATTGATGGATATAAATTTCGTTTTCATAAATGTTTGGCGAATAATAATCAGAGGTGGGCCTGCGCGAAAAGAAACTGTAAGTGTTTTATTAAACTCGATGAGGAACATACGATTTTGCAAGCAGAGACGAACCATAGTCATGACAGAGAAGAGGAATCTGCCTTAGCAAGGCAACACATGAACAATACTTTGAAAAGAAAAGCTGTGGAGGATATATCTTCCCGGCCATCCAAATTGATCCACCAAGAATTACGTCGATCAAGCTTTCCTGACTTAAAGCTACATGATATTAATTTATTCCGGAAAAACATGAACCGTGCCAGGTAAATAATTGTCTGGAACAATCTTCCAACTTTCTCCCGAAATTTGGGCAAAATTTTCCAATTCGATAATGCGAACGACAAATAACTGTGAGTCGTTTCATTCGAAATTTAATTCAATTTTTTATACTTCTCGTCCAAATTGGCATCGTATGCCAGTAGATATAGACATGATTTTTACAAAATTTAACAATAATTACAAAAGTTTTAAAACTTCAGTTGAAAATGAATTTTCGCATTAATAGCGCAATTTTTTTTTAAGATTTGTTTTATCAAAATCAAATTGTTGTTCATTCCAATTTTTCGAAGAAAATTCCAAAAGTTCTGCAAAGGACCCCGCACCATTTAAATGTAAAAAACGTCACGGTCAAATTTTCTGAAACGTTGGTATGTTATAAAACTCTATGCACTGATAAAAAGTGTCCATTGGCCCAAACCAATCCTATGGCTAGTTTTCGAAGTACAGGGTGTTAAACATCAGAAATGCCACTTTTTTGTAACCAGATTTCTCATAACAGACCTGTTTTATTGGCGTTTATTGTAGAAAACATCAATTATAGATTATTTAGCATTAATATTTTATACACAATCACCGTAGAATTTGGTTAGTTACAGGGTGGTTCGAAAATAAGTAATATGGTTTTTTTTTGAAGAAATCATTTTTTTAACAGCTTTAAAAATACGAGCAAATGTCATTGCATTATGAATATATAGTTTAAGTAATTACTTCTTGGTGATGAATCATATTTTATACAGGGTTACTCACAAAATGAGGTTAAAGAGGACATATAACGTTTTTAGCTTTAACGAGTCACCCCTTATAAGTGATGTGTTATAAAATGTTTGTATTATATTAAACAAATGTACGATCTGCCACTCTATGTCATACAGGGTGTTAAACTGATTGCAAAAACTTTAAAAATTAGAAAAGTTGTTTTGTGCACTACCCTGTATTTTAAAAGTTTATCGGTCAACTTTATAAATTAATAAGTTTTCACATTAACATTAACTTAGCAAAATTTTGTTGTAATCCTATGACCAGTTTGCCTAAAATGTGTACCCATAGATATTAAAAACACCTTTCGACTAGTAAATTGATTGCCTATATCTACTGGCCTGTCACTCCTCAGTTCTTATTTAAAAGGTCTCATAAATGTTCAATGGGAAATATATATAAAACTGCGTAGCACTAGTATAAAAAAAAGGGAAGTTATTGAAAAGGAGCAATTCCTACATATAAAAATGGCGCACTGAATAAATTTAATTTTGTGAAAATTATATCTAAAAAATATATACCAAAAAATAATTTATAAAACTTTCAATTTTTGTATTTACAAACCGGCGGAGGTAATCTTGCTACCAAAAGTAATCTGGTACCTGCAAAAACTTAGGGATTTTATAATCACACGGGTATTCGTGCCACCAGAGCAAAGGGTTGCTACCTGCAAAATTTTCTAGGAAGTATAGGAATTATAGAACTTCCCAATTACCTATATTTCCTAATAAATTTATGATTTGTACTTTATATTTATTAAGTATAAAATGTTTAGTATTTATGCAAAATTGGTTGAGTTAAGTTGTGTATTAAGAGCAGTTACTAGTGTTATAGGCGTTCAATTTTTGAAATGGATTTAAAAATTATTAAAAGTATTCATGGAAATGATCTTTTGGTGCTTGCTAATTTTAAATATAAAAAAGAAAAAACATTAAAAAGTGGAGAAACATTTTGGCGATGTATAAAAAGAAAAGATAAGTGTCCTGCAAAGGTTTTTACAATCGGACCTGATCATATAATCACTAAAAAAGAAATCAATCATAATCATGAAGCTGATTTACCAAAATTAAACCGTCATATTGTAACGACGAGTTGTAATAGAAAAGCAACCGAAGACATCGCAGAAAAGCCAACGAAAATAATACGTCGCGAATTGGAAATTAATTTACCAACTACATTCACTTTAAAAGATCGAGAATATGTGAGAAAAAACATTTATAACAGTAGGCGAAAAGTGTTACCCAAAGAGGCAAAACCAATATCGAGGTAATATACACATATTTATTTGTTTTTTAAATAAATTAACACATAATGGACCTTTATATTTACGAAAAATAAATTCCAAAACTTATATAAGTCGATAGTATTTCATATGAAACGTCCAATTCAGTTAGAGTGCCACCATATATTTTTCATTTAAAAAAAATATCGCTTTTGTAAGTGTACCCATGTCACGTTCATAAATTAAGATTTTATAACAAAATCTATAAGTTGATATTGTGTATTTCCATTATAAATTAGTGCCATTGTTGTTGTATAATATTCAGATCAATATGCAGAAAATGGTATTTTTTTATAAATTCCACAAATAAATATATAATTTATAGCAGAGCACTGCATACTTTATATGCACTTTACGATTACTCATTTAATTAAATAAATATATTTTCATTAGTATTTTAAATTTAAATTTCCTATGTTACTTACCCCATTTCCCTTTGTAACGGTACGCCCATGCATCGCAGCATAAATGTCCTCTCCAGTGTTGCCAGAAAGGACGACAAGTCGTCAAAATGACGACTTTTTACCTCTATGAGAGAAGGACGACAATTTTCAATAAAAACCATAATTTTGACGACTTTTTACAGGTGAAAAAATTTCGGTATTCATAGAAGCATATCAATATTTTTAATCGTTTTATACAATACATAGGAAGAAATAAAGTTATACTTAATAATAATTATTATTGTTACGAAAGATTTCTCAAAGAGAATAATCTGAACGCGCCACGAATTGTACCTGTACGTACGTCAAATTTTGGGAATTCCCCGAAGCAAGGGACTGAATTAAGTGGCATTTTATTTTATATGTTTTACGTGTGTGTTTACTTTTAATGACTTTTGCGTGTATTCACTGAATTCTTTGGTCACTGGCGATACTTAAATGAGTGATATTACGAGATATTGGGCAACTAATTTTTAAATTTTGTTAAAAGATACAACTGGTGCTTATAGTAGTAGTTCTGATTCTGATGAAAGTGTTTCATCACTTCAAGAATGAAGAATAATTATAATGATTCAAACCAGGAAAAAATTAAATCAGATTTAGAAAGTGAAATCTGATTAAAACAATTTTTTTAAATTTTTTAGCTTTGTTTGTTAAATTTTTATTCTTTGTGTTACTTTAATAAAGTTTATTTTGGTTTGTTCCATAAAAACAAAATATTTTATTTAATACTGACCCCAATATCTCAAAAAAGCTTTGACGACAAAGTGACGACTTTTCATACTGATCGATGACGACTTTTGACTTTGTTAGCCTGGCAACACTGGTCCTATCTTCTCTCAATCTCTTTTCTATCCTTCTCACTTCATCCTTGGGCACGGACTATTTGAAACATATGAACAGTGTTGCCGATTGCGGGTATTTTACCCGAAATGCGGATATTTCGGACTTTTTTGCGGGGATTTTGACTTTGGCTCTTAAGAGCGTTCTATAGACTTAGGCTCGATGCAGACGGGCGAGTTCTATCGCGAAGTTCGCTGCGAGCTCGCCGCGAACTTTTCTTGCGCGAGGTAGCGGACCAAAGAAACAAATGGTGCGATTCACACGTAGGAGAGCTCGCAGCGAGCTCGCCGCGTGCACGCTACTAGCCGCAGACGCTTGCCAGGGACTGCTACTTCGCCGCGTTTCTCGCCGGCGGTTAAGCAGTACCTGTAGAGACATTGGGGAGTTCACACGTCTCGCCGGCCGCTTGTGCTCGCATCTAGAAATTAATCAGTGGTGGTTCGTACTCAGGGCTGCCAGATCGTATAATTGGATACAAAACGTGTATAATTTGGTAATCTTATGTATCCTATTTGTATAATGGATCGTCTTGTATAATTGGATACAAAACTGATAACTGATGCAAGTTTTATTTAACGTTTTTTTAACCTAAATTCTTTCTAATAGTTATAGTACAAGTTATGGTAAGTAAAGTACGCCACTGCAACACGTCTTGATGCATCCATGTTTGAAGTCGACAACGTACTGATGATTCATAGTTGCGATCTTCGAGAAAAGCTTTGCCCGTGTGCATAGTGGGACGACGAGCTCGCGGCGAGAACGCTGCGTACTCGTCGCGAATCTACTCACCCGTCTGCATCGAGCCTTACATTTACTAAATTCGTAATAACTTTTTTATGAAGTCAGTAATTTAAAATTGGTTTTCACCAATATGTAGAGAAAAAAAATCTAGTTTTGTGGATGCTAAGTTATATTTTTTTTTCTTATTTACATATTTTTTCTTTCTCATTTAATTTGCATATAATTTCCAAGTTTCCACAATTCTAAATACGATTTTAGAATTTCTGGTGAAGAGAAAAATTCAAAATTATGCAGTAATTAACTTTGAGAAGTAATTTAAGAAAAGTGCATCCAATGCTTTGGCAAGTGCTGCCGCCAACAGTTATCCACTTTAACTATTACAGTTGCATCTCAGGGGTTCAGAGGCGTCGAGCCAGTACAAACGTCTGGGGAGTTTGGTACACAATTAGCTTTGTCTGCCTGTGTTGCCATTTTTCACTTGTACCCTTGTCCTTGTACGGTCTGACGGCTTGCGAAAATGTTAGAGGTTATGTCAATAGTTTTGTGGTTTTTAATTATTTTTAATTCTTAAAATAACTGTCTAAAATTATTTAAATAAACTGTTGTGCTGGTGCTGTGCTGGTGGTTTATTTGGAAATCACATTATATTCGCAGTGCCTTATTAAGACTGAGATAAACAGACCAGTTAGATAACACGAAAAAGCACCTTAAATATTGCCGCGTTTTTTTATATAGTTTCTTTTAAAATCAGGGTATTAGGAGGAGGCCCTATTTTTTTTAATGTTTTAAAAACTATATCTCAAGTAATTAATGTTACATTTATTGTGAATAAAAAACCTATTATTTTTTATAAATTTATGTATTTATTTTAAAACCCTCCAACCAGTCCAATCTAATTTTAAAAAAATCCTTCAACTTGAGTCCTTGGTAAAATGGGCATCATCTGGCAACGCCGGCTCCCGCTAGGAGACGTCCCCACTATTTTTTTTTTTTTTACTTCTGTGTCAACGGCATCGACTACTATGGCCATTAGCCTCGTGTTCTGTGTAGGCTTTGTTACTGTTTCCCAGCGCCACTTTAGGAACAGCACTGTTAATTAGAACCCAACAGTAAATGGTCGAGTGAGGAATCACACCTGGTATATGAAAATCAATTTCTAAATTTTTAATTAATTAAAAATCAGAAAAAGATTTCTGCCTTTGGTGTGATTCGAACCCACAACCCTTGGATTATGAGTCCAGTGCTCTACCGCTGAGCCACCCACCCCCCTACGTCCCCACTATTATTTTAATTTGTGTACCGAACTCCCCAGTCGCAAGTTCGAGCCAGTAAATTTGTATACTTGTTATTAGTTTTGGTTTACAACCCTATCGTCTATGGTGGACAATAGTGTCGTTTTCAAGTGGATTTTTTTATTATTTTATTATCTTTAAAATTTAATTAAATTGTGATAATGGGGAATGTAAGAAAAACAATTGCGGGAAAATCGGGAAAACGTTTGCAGTTATGTGCAAAACGAAAAGTAAGAAAAGGAAATTTGTCAAAAAAACGGTAAGTGTTGTTAATTTATTTTAAATAAATATAAATAAATAAATTTCGCATAATATATAATATCTATATATATATATATATATATAACCCTACGTTCCGGCACCAAAAACGACCTTATATAGACGTTGTGGCACCAATTTTTGGTGCCACAACGTTTTAAGTCATTTTTGGTATCTTGAGCACCCCAGGATGCCCCACAGCAATTTTCAGGAAGGTGCCACTTGGACCATTTATATGTAAAAACCCGATTTTAGTTAATCCGTATACTCTCCAGGGGTCACCCCGACTCGTCTATAGCATACGCTACGTACAAGCACCAGGACGCGATCGAAGCCTTGTGGCTCCATGAACGAAAGTACGTTCAAGCACCTTTTAGTCGTGTTTTGTGAATGCGATGTAAAAATAAACAACTTGATATTTGCAGTGTAAGCTTAAGAGGTAGAATTATAATTTTTCATAAATTATTTTATTAAAAATAATATAAATAATAATATTTGGGAATTATCAAGAATCACTAAAAAATTTTCTCCACGGCCACTACTGAATGTAGTTATTCTGAAACCACTTATAATAACAGAAAAGAAACATTCTCGCTCTTGAGATTGAAAGAAAATTCTGAAACATTTGTCTCTTATGTATTTTATACGTACTTCATTCTATCACTAGAGATACTCTTTATTCCATACTTGTTTAAAAAAATAAGGTTTGCCATGAATGTCGAATTAGTTGACGTGGTCTTAATATTGGTTTGTAAAAACTTTTAATTTATTAAAAAGGAGAAGAAAATCAAACAATTCAGATGTAAAATTTCTTATTTTGTGTTTTTACAAAATTTCGATAGAACGCCAATTCATTTCTCAAGAGTAATTTTTACATTTACACTTACATTTTTACATTTAGATAATTAAAATTAGATTTTAATTTTAAATTATAATAACGGTATCCATAAATAATCAATTATTTTAATAATAACAATCAAACCGATTATTTTTTTTATATTTATTAAAAAATATAATATCTAAGACCTTTTGCCATTTTTAATAAGAGTTTTAAATCCTTATTATTAATATTTAACTATAATGAAAAATATTATTCAAGGTAAGATTTTACAGATTCAAAACTTCACAAATCAAAAATATTGTAATATTAAAAAACAAATAATAATTCTAAATGTCAACTAGTTGGTTAATTAATAACAGTTTTAGTTTTTTGTTCGCCACTACATTTATTATAATTATTTACTTATTTAGATCCATTGAATCTTTGAATTTTTTGTCCTAACTTAGTAATAAAAAAAATTAAATTTATGTAAATATCCGCAATTTATAAATTTATGTATAAAAATTAGGTAATAATTTTAAAAAATTAGAAGCACTTTAAAGTAAAATTAAGTTTTTAAAAAATTGGAAAATTAATAAAAAACAATTTTTGTCTAACGACTCAACCTCCGAGGCGAATACTTCTTTTCAAAATAAAATTGAAATAATATATGGTGCCAAAAGGATATATATTTTAAGTTATTATATTATATAAACTTTGCGGCACCACGCAGGAAGGAACGTTCAGGCACCATTTAGAAGCGTTTTGTGAATTCCGAGTAAAAACTAAAAAATTGTTGAAAAATCTTTACAAAAACTTGGTAGGTATTTTAACGGATTGCGGTGCAAGCTCTTTAATTAAAAATTATATCGATAATAACATTTGGGCATTAAAAACCCCTCTTTTATCAAGAACCACTAAAAAAATCTTAATTTTACGAGAAAGTTATTCGTTATAAAAAAATCATGTTTGTCAAAAAAAATAAGATTCGTATATCACAATTTTAAGTTACATGTAGAAAATTAAGAAAATGTGTAAGAATATTAAAAAGTAACTAAGATTATTTAGTATTTTACTCAAAATGTTTATATAAGTAAGTTGTTGTCCAAACTACAAATTTTTACATCAAAAACCCTCAAATGGAACCTTTACTTATATCAATATCTACGGAATCTCTAAAATTTTATTTTTTTGCAAAGAAAGCAATAACAAAATGAAATAATATAAAAATTGTTCACTTATACTTAGAATATATTAAATAGTGCAATTTTGTTTAAACAATGTGGCTCATTTTAAAATATTAACAATTGTGCAATTTGTGTCAATTAATAAATAATTTCGATAATTTTTCTCATTTAATTAATTTCTTAGTACATTTGTGTTTTTACAAATGAACTAAAATTTGGATTTGCCAATCTTGTTTGTCAATAAGACTAATTTTTATGTTTTAAAAATTGAAATTTAATTTTTAATTTGAAAATTTATATTTTATTTTAAATGATGCATACAATTTTTTCAATTCCTAAACATTTTGTGAATAATAATAAGTAATGGTAGTTTTCTATTGATACATTTTTACTTTTTAACACACCGTACAGGTATTCTAAGATTTGGATATTCTGATCTTATTTTATGGACTTTAGTAAGATTTTTCTAAAGAATAAACTAAAATAATATTTTTTTCCACTTTTCGATCCATTTGTGGATATACTGTATATTCTAACCTAGAGCATTTTTTAGAATACGCGATTTTGGCAAAAATTACAAGACAAATTAAAATGACTTAATAGAAATTATTAATTAAAAAGACAGATTCAACAGTTTACGAACGTTTAATAGTACTTTTTATTAATTAAAAGTCTCATTATAAAATTGGAATAAATATTAAAATATGCATTGCCAGAGAAGGATATTGACCAACAGCTCGCACAAAATGTGATCTCGACGAAACTTGGCATTTAAGTACTTAAATGGGTGTAGAAAACGATAAAAAAATCTTTGCTGCTCTAAAGTATATGCTAACTTCACAATTTCGAAAATAAAATCGAAAACTTGGTTTTTATTATATCTGGAAAAAAAATAAAAATTTCGAAAAACTAATAGCACCAAAAGAGCGGAATATTGTACTAAAAATTATATTTAAAGTTAAAAAGTTAAAGTTAGTTAAAAAAATTGCTATTACTGTAAAAAATTATTAAAAATAAGAAAGCAAATTCGAAAACTCGACGCGCGCCGAGCCGTTGAATTCAAATATTCAGGCGAGACGCTCGGAAAAACTAAAGTATCTTTGTGTAAATTGTAAGAAAAAAACAAAAAAAGAAGCATTTTAATGAGGAGACTCTAAGCTTTCTCAGGAATCCATTAATTTTTAAAATTTTTTTTGTTTTCTCATAGAAAATTTGATCGGACGTTATAATTTCTAAAATTCTCACTGCTTTTTATAAAAGTGAAGATATCTATTAATAGAGGCATAACAAAAAAAAAATCCTTGTAGATTTATCATTGTTATACTTTTACTTTTGATTTAAATATAATTAAAATGATGAACATTATCTGGGTTTATTAAAACTTGTTTTAAAATTTTCATTTTTTTTTACAATGTTCATTCGACGCAATTTTTATTTTCAAGTGTTTATATAAATCAGAAATTATTTTTTTTAATAAAGTTAAAAATAATTTAGAAATTGATTTATATAAAATAAAATTTTTTTATAGTAATACAAATTCTTTTTAAAAATAACTTGTAATATAATTTTTAGTAAAATTTTCCGCTCTTTCACGTGGTGCTATTAGTTTTTCGAATTTTTTTTTTCGAGATATAATGGAAAAACCAAATTTACGATTTTATTTTCGAAATTGTAAAGTTAGCATACACTTTAGAGCAGCAAAGATTTTTGCAAAGTTTCATCGATATCACATTTTGACGAGGTCAAACTCTCTGACAACTGGGCTATTGGTTATTTGCTCGAATAAAAATGTACTGTTTGTTTGTATGCTATATTAATTAAAAGTTTTTTAACTTTTTGACTTTAGGTTTTTTTTATAGAAAATTTTGTCATACGCATTAATTTGTTAAAAAATATTTTTTCAGATTTTTCAATATTCTTGTCTAACGCCCCAACCTCCTTAAGCGTTCGAGGCGAATATGTATGTCCAAGATAAAATTGAAAAGTGTATTCTGAAATAATATATATGGTGCCAGACAGCATATACAGTCAAAACATATATACGGTGCCGGTAGAACCTCTTATATCTCTACAATTCCGGGTTTGTATACGTCGATTTAGTTTTTGGTGCCAGTACGTAAGATTACCGGTATATATATATATATATATATATATATATATAAAGCTAAAAGATAAATATTCTACAGGGTGTCCCATTAGTGCGTAATTGGTCGATAATTTAATTATTACGTTTTCATATATGCATATACAATATTTTTATAATTACTTTTTTGCAGATTTTAAGAGATGAAGATTTTTGGAAGGAGAAAATGATAAAAAAATTGGAAAATTTTTATTATATTTGCCTTCTTCCAGAAATAATAGATGGAAGATTTCCAAGAAAAATAGAAATAAGAAACCCGCCACGGGATTTTTAAAATAAAATTTATAAGATGTTTTTTTTTTATTCTTTTCACAACATTTACATTTATTTAGTTATGTTAGGATTTGTATTATTTTAATATGACGCTATATTTAAAAAATAATTTTATAAGGCTTTGTATATTTTTAAACAAAACTTTTTTTTTTAATACCAGTATCATATTAAAATAGTACAAACCCTAACGTACCTAATAAACATCTTAAAAATATTCTACGCTGAAGTGATTTGAGCACCCTTTGCAGCGGTTTCCCGGTACATCCTTGTCTTGCTGACCTTTTAAACCCTGTTTGATTTTTTGCTTTCAATAATGTGGACTGTATGTGTAGGACGTACAAGAATTCTTTCTCCCGTATCTCCAGTATTACCAATAAAACATCAGGAATTTCATAACACCTTTAACTAGTGTGATACCTCAACTAGTTGAGCAATTCACTGAAGTGAATGTTTAAAAAATGAATTTGGAAATTGAAGTTGCAAATATTCGACCACATCGATTTTGTGCGATCCGAACAGAACGGGGTGTTGAGCGATACTGGTTTAACTTTAATTTTTAATTGCAAATATTTTCCACCGCATCGCTACGATGTGAACGATGAGGCGGGTTGAGAGATACTAAAAAATTACGAACAAGCGCGGCTTGCCGGTAGCAACGAAGCATCCAGAGACAAAAGAGCTGTATAAAAAAAATTGTTTTTCGGCTGGCTAATATTCTAACCGTCGAAATCAAGGTTGAGTGTCTAGACTGTTTTTTTTATTGTTATTTACCGCGTCGGCCTGTGCGAGGTGGCGTGTTTTCACGGCGTTGTCGGATTTATGCAATACTAATAATCGTTATGCAAATTACGATTTATGTTCAATTTTTGATTGAAAATTGAACATACGCTTATGTGTATTTATTTAGAGGTAAGTAAACAATTGATGATACAACGTACGTCACTACGATAGTCTGACTGGCGTAAGGCGGCGTAAGTGAGGAATTGATATTATTATATGACGCGGATAGAGTCAGTAGGATATTCTAAGCCCAGCCCCCTGTTTCTTTGGAAAAGCGGAAGGGCGATGCAACTCTTAAGAATTGCCTTCATGAAAAAAAAACATCATTCATTAGTCAAGTTAAAACACAGTTATTGGTAAGACATATACTTTAATTAAATAAATTTCAGCAGGCTGTGGATTGTGACGTCATCTGTCAGCCACGATATTAATAAAATTTTCATCAAGTGGTGTACGGGTAAATGCGGGTATTTTCGTTTGTTCGTTTGATATGACGAGTCCGGCAACACTGCTTATGAATGACTAGTTGGGATGTGGATAGAACTTTACGCATAAAAAACCAGCAAGCATGGCACATTTACATTTTGTACAAAGTTTTTTTCTGCAGTTTTTCACAATTCACGGCTTCAAGAAAGGACCTGTCTATTATATATTTATTTATAAATACAGCACCTAGGTACTTAATTATATTCGAACCACTAATTGATGATCATTTTAATAGCGATATTTGGGGCAATACTGGTGTCGAAAAAGGTTGTTAAATATTTCCAGCTTAACGCTTAGTGAAAATAAATTTTTCATACAATCAATCCCACTCGAAATATAATATAAATTATATTAAAAAATTGGTTGGAACACGTCTGGATTGGAAACAACTACTCCTGGGGCTAATGCCCTCACAGGCATTGAATTACAACAATCCAAAACGTGTGTCGGAAGCCTATGATAGCATAACCAACCCTTTGATTTTGTTATTCAAGGAGCCGTCATTCTTAGACCGGTTTCGGCATTATTGTGCTTCATCAGTAAGAAGTAGACAAGCTCGACATCGTATCTTTAAACGATGTCTGAAAATCGTATTAGACTAAAGATACTATTTATTCAAACGAGCTTAATGTTGAGCATAATGATTTTGTTATATTGATGATTTGGTATAAAAAATTTGAAATTTTGTTTTAAAAATAAATGGTTTTGTCCACATTGAGTAAAGGATTCTTTAAAAAAATTAATAATATTTCTCTCTTGTTTCAGATTGGCTAAATTAAAAGCACAAAAATCTAATGTTGAGTCAAAACCATCAACGAGTGCAGCTTCAAATGAAGAATTTTTGGTTGAAAATAGCAGGTAAGTAAATAAAATAATAACTATTCACTATGATTTGGAAGTTGAAAAAATCTAAAAAATGATATACAGGGTGTTGTTTTGACATTTTTAATGTTTCAATTTTTCCTAAGTGTAATCTGTATGCCAAAAATAGAAAAGATATACTAAGCGATCCAAAAGTTCTGGCCAAATGAATAATTATGCATAATTGATAAAACACCCTGTAACTTCGTTATGGAAGCCAAGAGAAGAGACCCATTATATATAGGTTATTTAGAATCCCCTTTGTGACCTCTACCTACCTTTAAAATATCTCTGTTTACCTAACGGCCTCGTTGGCAACTTTTACATCACGTGCAATAAACACTTACTTCTTGCACTTGCACGAGGCCGTTAGGCCGACTTAGACAATACGTCAAGTGAATCGGTAATTTGAGAAAGCACATAAGTCAAGGAAAGTAAATTTTCCAGGAGACACAAAAAACTAGACACTATCTTATGGGGTTTCATAATTAACTGGCATTTTCGGCCAATCATATCTCGGCTTTGGGAAGGCTGATTGATATGATTTCTCTTCAGCGCGTACAAATACCTGTTACGAATGCATTGCAATAAAAAAGTCATTTTCATAAAAACACTGACTTATGGGGTTTCTCAAATTACCGATTCAAGTGCAATAAACACTTTTTGCATGAGTTGCATACAATATTTTTTCTACGTTCATGCAAAAACCAAAACATATTTTATTTAAGTGACACTAAGTGTAGAAAAATAAAAAGCATAATTAAATAGCAAAATATTTAATTATCAATTAGCACTATCGATTTGCATTGAAAAAGTTTAACTCCAACTTTATTTTTACCATTATTTTATTTCTTATCGAAGTACCACTCTTTGAAACGGGGAGGGGGGGGGGCAGCCACCCAGTAGAAAGAAACCAAAACAATTATTGGAATAGGTTTCATTGATTTTTTTCCAAGTGGCTCTGCTAACTTTATAGGGGTACATATCTCGTAATTTTATCTTGATTTACTGCGTAATAAGTTTGAAGACACTGTATTTGCTATTTTACTGACTTCTGGTGGGGTCCCAACAAATTATTTTTGAGTGACGTTTCTAGAACTGCATTTGCATTATTCAAATCATAGTAGCCGCGAGCGCGTATGAGAGTACGTCTACCCGAATAAAGCGTATCAGTCTTGATTATTGAATACACAAATAATCTGAAAATAATATGAAATATGCAATTGTTTAAACGGTAATGCAATAATGAACTATGGCGTCATGTCAAAAAATACGCTGTAGTAAAATGACAGACGAGTGCAATATAGTATATTATTCGATGAGCATATAATGGTGGCTATTATTCACTAGGGTCAAGTTTAAGTGTCGTAAATCACCCGTATGAATAATAGGCATTATACATTAAAACCGAATAGAATACTATACTTTGTCCACGACTGCTTATTATTGCTTAAGGAAATATTAAGTACATTTAGAAAACAGTTTGTTAAATTTATTGCTAGTATGGAATTTGCATCTAACTTTATATTTTGATGACTTGTAGATTGATCGTTTTGTATGTTGGTATAAGAAAGCCTTTAACCATTTTAGTAAATTTATTATTATCAATCCTTTGGCTTGTACATTTACAGTTCTGGTAGTTTAAAAATAGCAAATCACTTTTTGCATTAAGACCACCTTTATTATATAAACTCCTGTTTCTTAATTGTGCTTCTTAGCATCGAATAATGGGTCCACAATGTAGAGTAAACTAAAAGAAAACTGATTCCGAGAACGATTTGATTTATTCTTCTTTCCTCCAGTACAAAAACGATTCATATGCAGTTATATATAATTTTTTTTATTTTTCTGGCAATACATTAAACGATACAAGTTCCGCAGCTTCTTTCACCTCCCGCGGAGTTAATAACATTTCATATTCTCAATCCATTTTCTTTAAATTAATCAATTCTTAACAATTAAAACTTGACGTTTTAAATAAATAAGTAATTTGACTTTTAAGCTTACTGTTAAGATAATAAAATCACATGTTACCAATGGAAATATGACAGAAGTGTGACAAAAAGTAGTGAATAATGATTATTCACTGACAATAGCCCTTTTAGTGTATAATACATAATAGTATACTTGAGATTCCTAATAAAAAATGGGTTCATTTTAAGACAGTCGTGGACAAAAAATTTTTATTGTATTAGTGCAATAAAGAACCACTTTTTCCACTAAAAATAGTTCAATAAAGTTTTATTTTTTGTATGAACGGAGAAAAAATAATATAAGTTTTTAAAAACCGATTGCAAATGCGAAAAGAGTATAAAAAACTGAATTAAATAGTGTATTTTTATTTCTCAAATTTTGAACTTGATTTGAAGTTTTTTTCTGCATTTATAATGTTAATTATAAATGTGATCTTATTAACTTTTAATATTATTAAATTATGTAAATTATGAAAACTATTAATCAAAACTCATTCTAAATTTTTTCGATGTTTAGCAACTTTTTGTTTTTAAATTTTGTCAAAAAATATAGGATACGATCTACTGGTAATGGAGTAATTCCAGGGCTAATTAAAAAATAAATAAATAAACACAGATTATTAGTGGCTCCGTATAAAAACAAATTTATTATGAGTTTTAAAGTTATTGAAAATTGAAAGAAAGTATTATTTTAATTTAATTTATTTATTTCCACAACATAACATAACGTAAATTTAGAAAAAGTTCACAGTTTTCTAAATTTACACAAAAGTACAAACAATGTAAAGCAAATACCTACACAATAATACACAATTGATACAAATATTATTATATACAGTGTAGTGGCATGACACATCGGTACACCCATTAGAAATGAAAGTATTTAAGTGTAATAAATAAATTGTAAAAACCCAAATATTTGGTGTCAACAAAATTGTTACTTAGTTTAGGGAATTCTGAATAAATTATCCTCGGCGACCGACCCAGGTAAATCGGGATAACAGACCCTTTTCGAGGGTAGGATATTTTGAGTTATAATTTTCAGTTAGTAAGTTGTTTGATTCACACCCTGTATATCACAATCTCTTCCTTATGAATTGCAGGGCGTATATTAGAATTATTATTATTATTATTATCATTATTGTTGTTTACAGTAAAGTTTAAATTAAAATTGAAGATATATAAACGCATTCAATAATATAAATATTTCCTAGAATACTGGCAACATATTGTGTCTAAAATCACCCTCTAAAATGATTCGAAATAAACTTTCATTTTGCACCTATACACCGGGAGATGGTGACAGGTTTCATTCTACCACTGTATACCGCATGCCCTTTTAATCGTTGATAATTAACCCTAAGATAATAAAGATAAAAGGGTTCCTACCAGCCGCACGCTTTCCGGCCATGATGGAAATCGCTTTTCTATTTATGAAAAATTTTAGCATGTTTCCGTGATATTATACTGCCTGCCTTTGTAACATAAGGTAGTTAACCCAAATTGAAGCTGTAATAATTAAATGCATGCAATCCACAGTAGCCGAAAGGGCTCAAAGGGTCACGTGAAAATTTATGCGCTTTGAGCAAACTCGGAGGCGTCACTGCGAGGGTATATTTTGATAGTGCGCATGTTTTAAATGCAACATCTCCACTCTATAGTATATTATCTTTTATTTCATATTTCGGCAGTTCATTTTAAAACTTGACGATAGCGAAGCATATTTTTGACAATGGTTTTAGAAAAGAAAAGTAAAAAAGTTAGTATTGAACGTCCGGCGGTGGGTAAAAAACGAAAATTTCATGAAAATCAAAATACAAAAAAACAGAAAATGAATATGTAAGTATTTCTTCTAAAAGACTTAAATACAATCAGGAATTTTCAGTGTCCTAGAGTTCATTGCCTTCGTAAATCGATTTTAGATAGCGCAAACCAGCACCGTTTTTTTAACTTAACTTTCTACAGGGTTTTGTAAGCGAAAAAATGTTGTTTTTTGGGGTGAAAAGTGCACCATTTATTTTTTAAAGATCCCGGTTTACGCTATATAGGGTGTCCAACCATAAGTACTTTGACAGATATTCAGGGTGATATTTGAAAATATGTGAATTATTCTACAAGTATACCTAAAAGTAAAAATCTCAGACATAAAATTTGGCACACTGAGTGTGGTCCCTGAGTTCAATAAAATAGGTTTTTTAAAAATTTTAATTTCAGGTCCGGACTTAGTTTTTTTAGATTTTTATTGGTTTTTTTAAAAACACACTGTAAGCCAGACCAGACAATTTTTATTTTTCTCACTTTAAAGCTTAAGGATGATATTAAGCAAGAATTAAAAAAAATTGAACGCGGAAGTTTTAGTTTTCTGCAGAAAAAAATAAAACTTTTTTATAATTTTTAAATAATTTTAATGGACTCACATTCTTCTTATGACTGATGCGGCACTACATTGAGAGCACAACAAAAATCATAAGGAAAGTTCATTTTCCTCGATACAAAGTACCTATTATTCAATCAACCGTTGAAATTCCAGGGCCGTATTTATTTTTTTTACTGACCCTGTAAAAGCAACACCCTGTAAAGCGAGTTGAACAACTCTTTCTGTCACGTCAATGCGGATGATATTAACCGAAATAAAAAATGTTGTTGCTTGAAAACAGTGCAAATGTATGTATTTCTACTGTGGCTAATACTACATCGAAAAAACATTTATTTAAAATAAAATCGTTGGGAAAGTATCACTTACTCGATTTAAAGAATGATATTTTGCTAGCATCTTTCGAAATCATATCACATTATCAATTATAAAGTTACCGCGTATTGAAAGTTTGAATTTTATTCATTTCCCTTTTTTTATTCCAGTGATTTCCCAATTGAACACGTTGATGTAGGATCAACATCATGTGGGAAAATAACACATCCTGATTTGAACTTCCTACCAAAATCTGAGTAAGTAACTTGTTAAAATAATTGACCGGGAGATGGTGACAGGTGACATTCTCCCATGTTACACCGAATACCTTTCCGGCCATGATGGAAATCGATTTTCTATTTGTGAAAAACTTTGGTGGTTTTCCGTGATATTATACTGCCTGCCTTTGTAATATAAGGTAGTACACCCAAATTGAAGCTGTAATAATTAAAGGCATGCAATCCGCAGTAGCCGAAAGGGCTGAAAGGGTCTCGTAAAAATGAAAAAAATGAAATGGGATTTCCGTGTTTTTAAATTGCTTGTCGATGTAAAATTAAAGTTTTAGTCAAAAAACTTAGAGCAATGGTGAAAAATGTAGGGAAAATGATGTAAAAATTTGCACAACACATTTTCCGTGATCTTGAACTATTCCATATCAAGATAAATATTAATTTTATAGTGAAATAATGTCCTAGTTCGAATGGCATGTATTTTGAATAACACCTTCATATTATAAATGACAATAAAAGTGGCACAAATCACTTTGCAAATATCCGATATTTTTCAATTAAAAAAATATTATATTATAACATTCCCGTGATTTTTTCTCAGGTGCCGCATTGTATTTCGTTAGGAAATATTATTTTAAGATAAAATCAAAAATGGCATGCGTGTTGCTTAAGACATCATTAAAAAACAAAATAAAATAATCTTAGAAGAACTTCAAAACCGTTTGATGTTAGTTCTTGCATTCTTTTGCGGATTACTATGTATATCACCACAAGGTGTCGCTAATACTATACGCCATACGTTATCAGCTCTCAGTGTAGAGCAGAAGCGTATTTACCTGTTGGAAAGCGATTGAAGCATCTCAAGATAAAAGTATAAATGGGCTTCTTAGGGTTCTGCTGTTTTGTTTATTTCCATTGATTATTTTTTATCTGTCAAAACAGTCAGATTTTGTGGTTTCGGCCAATAAGAGCTCATGATTCTAACCAATCATTGAGTTTTATACTGATAAAACCGCTTCTTCGTAATTGTTTTTTGATTAAACAGTGTTTACCTTTTTTGAAATGTCAAATATAAACATTTATCAACTTTTATTTAGTATTATCAATTATTAGTATACCAAAATGTATTGCAAATCTATGTTAATACACAAATTTCAAAATGAATTTGTGAACTAACCTGTTTATTCGTTTATTTCAAATCGCTTTAATAACGCCTGTAACACACACATAATCAACACAACATCAGTTTTAGAATACGTCCTAAACACTTAAAATTACATTAAAACTGACAAATGCCAGTCTGAACGAATTAAGCCAAACGCAATCGCGCTTGCCTTGGTGGCCCTGTATTTAAATATTAAAATAAACAAAACTATTGCAGCTAGAGTCTACTCTACATACATTGTCGAATTTCATTGAAAAATACCCTTTGCAATTGTTTCAAAGGTCGGCCGATGCAAGTTTTGCGTTACGATGGTGCCTTTTTAAACATTGTCTGAAGATGATGAAGTGGACTGTAGTAACATTAATTTTCCAGAAAAACCCCAAATAAAATACACACGTTACGTTTAACAAGTTTATTAAACTTTAACGATTGAAAACGTTACAAATAAAACACTAACCAACACTAATTGGTAACAATAAATAACTATAAAATGATTTATGTTACTATTAGACACTTACACACACGGAGATGTAGTGAGTTGAACACTCAAGGCCACACTGGTTAAAATATTTTTCTTCGCGTTTAGTCTAGTCCTCGTTCTAGAATTGTTAAGTCCCGCCCCCTTGGGAATGTGTGTCTACGTGACACAAAGCCTGCAGGTGGTACGAGAAACCGGAAGTACAGTTTTATCATAAGCTTCTCTGTATCTTTCTCATTTCAACTTGTATGTTAGGAATTATTTGTAAATGAATGACTTTAAAAACTGCGTCTTCAATATCGCACGTGTTTACTCTTCAGTGGCGTTGTTGCCAATATCGCACATGTTTGCTTCTCAGTGGCGTTGTTGCCATTTATTTTTTATGAATGCAATGATTATTTGTTTAATTTCTATGATGAAATTAAACATACATTAAAGCTTTAACTAGCATTTACATTCAAAGTTTTTTGCAAATTATATTTGTAATTGAGCGTTGTTTTCAGAAATTTGTCTGAAAATGAGCAAACTGCTGAAAGCGAGGATGAAAGTCAACAACGCAATGAAACTGTTGAAAAAAGGTGTTTTTTGGATTGTAAATTTGACGCTCCTTTTATAAAATTTACGCCAGTGACATTACGATCATGTCACATTATTTTAGAGCAGAGGAAAAGACATTCTTTAAAGTATAGTGACGTCGAACTACCTCAGGAAGTCAATGATACAATCGGGTATCATTCGAAATGCCGAAATAACTTCAACGCTTTAAAGGCCCAGTTCAGGGCAGTGAATTTAAATGAATCTTCGGGAAGTAACATGTAAGTATTTTGTTTCTTACATTTCTATGATTCGCGTTACGGCAATTTTAACGGTATGTCTCGTAACTTTAAAGTAGATGTTTATAGTAAGAAAAAGCTTTAAAGGATTAAAACTTATGTGAAGCATTATGACGCGGATTTATAGGTATACGGAATATGCGCTCGAAAGGGGCCCTGTGACCGTAATGGGGCCCCGGAAAAATTTTAAAAATAGGATGAAGATGATGTTTTGCCTAAAAAACGGTCCAAATCAACCAAGAAAATTTAAGTGCATTAGCAATTCTGTACATAGAGAAAGAACCATTGAGTGAAATAAACTATGCTAGAGTGATAGAAAGTGATAGAAAGATTGTAAATAATAACGTTAGAAAAAAAGTTCATTTAGTTTTTGAAAACTATTGTAGGATTTTGTGTATTTTATACAGGTGTGGCATGTAAAAGCACATCGCCCAGTAAAATCATTCATGTAATTATTAGTAATAGGTTAAGGTCATGTTATTGTACATATTTACATTACGTGTAAATAGGAAGGTTGATGCCTTATCACGTACGTTATTTGTTTAATCATTTATTGTATATAAGAACGGTTAAGGTCAATCTTCCTGGTATTCATTATTCAATATAATTCACTGTTTTTGTTTGTATAGGTTGTACATTGTGATGAGAATTCAAGTCTCTTTGAGCAGTAATTATTAAAAAAAAATCATTTATATTTTCAATAAGCACAATTTACTAAAGAGTGTAAAAAATAATACTTGCTGTTTTGTAACCCATATTTTAAGCTCCTAAATACCTAAAAAGCAGTCTAAAACGGAGTTTTATACCAGACGAAAAAAGAGAAATTGAGTCACACTAAAGTGTTTCCAAATCCGAGAGGCCAGCGTAAACAAACTGACTAGTGCGTGATCATATTTGGAATACTCTTCTATTGGTCACAGCGCCATGTCTGTTAGCGTAATCACTGCATGATACAGTGTTCCGTCTGGACTCTTGGCTTTGGAAATACTATAGTATTAGTAAGTACCTCTCTAGTAAGATAACTGCTTTGAAAAAAACGTGTACGAACTTTCCCAACTCTCCACATCTTGAAATAATATTTCTTATCGAAATACAAAATGGAAATACATTATTCAAATTAAGTATGGTTGAAATGGCATGCAACTTGAAATTTTCCACCCTTGCTCCAATGAGGAGCGCATGTCAATAATTTTTTATTTAAACTTTTATTTTTTACAACTGCATGTGATTTAAAAACACGGAAATCCTATTTAATTTTTTACATTTTTACGTGACCCTTTGAGCACTTTCGGCTACTGTGGATTGCATGCCTTTAATTATTACAGCATCAATTTGGGTGTACTACCTTATATTACAAAGGCAGGCAGTATAATATCACGGAAACATGTTAAAATTTTTCATCATGGCCGGAAAGCGTGCGGCTGGTAGGAACTGATCAGACCGATTTGAAATTTTTTGCAAATTGCTAGGAAAGGTGACCAGATCAGAAGTAGAAAACTTTCGTTGGTGGCGTTTTGGGTGGGGGCGGGGTCATCAAAAAGTGAGGGAAAAAAAACTTTTGCGCAATCGATAAATTTTTTATGAAAATAAACCCCCGAGTTTTAGGTCGTAGAAAATTAGGATTTTCACCACAAAAATCGCATATTTCTAAAAGTTTTTTAAATATAACCGAAAATCTGATGGTATTACGTAAAAATTGGTATTAAACTAATTTTATGGGCTTGAGCTAACAATTAAAATGAATTTTTTTTATTTTTCTACGATTAATACGAAGGAAGATCTGGCAATTCAAAAATGGGTGTTTAAAGAAACTGAATCGTTCTAGCGTAAATATCTGGAAAAATATGACTTCCAAAAACAAATGTATATAACATCCTAATGAGAGAAAGAACATCATTGGTAATATTTTAAGACCATCCAAAACCGTTTTAACATAAGCAGAAAAAAGTTATTGACAAAATACATTTTTTCACGTCATTTTTTTAGAGTCATCTAGACTGTGGTATTTGAAAAAAAAATCATTTTGCAGAAAGTCATAACATATGTTTCAACAATTCTCCAGTAACTTTAAGCTATCGGATAATTATTTTGGTTTTGGTCTGTTAAAGTTGAGCTAAATTTTTGTTTTTTTATAAGACATTTTCAATTTTTGGTCAATAGCGTGAAAGTATTGATTTTGGAAAAAAATTTAAAGAGAAGACTTTGAGCAAATGTCCTTCCCAATAATTTCCTTTTTTTTTAATATTTTCCCTGTAACCGTCAATGTCATTTTTCGGGTCAAATATTGAAAAATCGATTCACTGCCACTCTCGTTCGATGTTTTTCACTTTTTTTTAAACGAAGGGCCGTATGAATACACGAAAACTGGAATCGGAAACCCTCGTTAGTTTCAAAATAGCGGGAAATTGTGTGTCGAGCGTATTACAGAGAGTTAAAATATAGTGTTCATTATAACGTTTTTATATAAAGACATTTTTAATTAATTCATTCATATTTGGGCCCTGAATATTATTTAGTTTTGCGTGAAAAAAAAAATGTTGAGATCAGGTAAGTGAAATATGACCATTTATTCGTGGGAAACACATTTTTTGAGCTTGAATACTTGAAAACCCAGTCGTATGTATATTTGTTCAATATTTATTGGGGAATGTTACCAGTTTGAAAACCAATATTTTTTGCTTACCTTTACCTTATTTATTTGAAAAATATGGATTTCTGCAGTTCAGTTTTTCTTAATGTACCTACTTTCATTTGTTGCAGTTATCCTTTGTCAGTTACGGGAAAAAAGACGAAACGTTTTGCTTCTAGGACACCTAGTCGAAGTAAAAGAGCCAGATTGGCTAGGACGAAGAATCTCAAAAAATATACAGATTTAAAGTAAGTCTTTTTTTCTTTCAAACGATTCTCGGATAGAGCCTAAAGCACAGGAAAATGAATGATATCTGTTTGTGATTGTGTGCCTGTCCGTTGCAGAAACCAAACGTATGGACCGGACTTGGCTGAATCTTTGCGTTTGTTTTTTCGTACTTTCAGACTTCTTAAAAAAATTGTCGAATTTAAAATTTAAAGATATTTTGCTTGAAAAAACATTTTTTTTTAATTAACACGCTTATATTAGCTTCACTTGGAAAAAAAATAACACCGTCACAATTTTGTCTTTAAAAGTACTATACGATATTTATTTTAGCAAGGCGGCCGTGGCGTCACACGTCAAAACTCTGCGGCGTTGCCAGGTAGAATTTTTTTTCGTTGACTTAAAGATAAAATTGTGTCAGTTACTTTTACTTAGCTTGAATATAAGTGCATCTAATGTGCTATCAACTTGATTGAAGATTGGAATGGATGTAAAAAAGAACTGCTAGTCTATAGAACAATAAAATCTTGACTAAAAAGAATTTTCAATAGTAAGGAAAGTGTTTTAAGATTCAAATAAAAATTAATAATTAATGTAGTTTTGTAATTTTTATGTTACTGGCCTCGTGTAAACCGGGCTTTAGAAGCTGTAAAGCAGGTAAAAACTTATTTGACACAAGATTATTTATATTCTTTCTCGTCTTTAGGACTCCTCACGAGACGAGATATGACGAGACTTATGAAAATCTCGCTTCGGTCTCGTTAGTTTTGAAAAAAATTAGTCTCGTCTCGTCAACAGTTTCTCGTTACGTCTCGTCGAATCTCGTTATGTCAAAAACTTTAATTCTAATAATCCACACCAACAAAGTGTTTTTTTATGTTGCAATAAATAAATAAGTAAATATTTTCAATAGTAATAATTTATTGTCTACATTATGTTCTTCTCTATCTGTAGAGTAGACAGGGTGAGTTAGTCCCACATTTAACCCATTGTACATCCTCCCGAGGAGTTGCCCTCCTATGTCATCGTCCATCCTGTCGTTTCCAGGAAAGTGGATAAGTCACTAGGAGACATTTGTGGATGGCCGTTGCTTGTAGAACCTTCGGTCCCCATGCAATGGCTCCGTATGTTAACATGGATCTTCTGATTGCAGTGTAGATCCAGGTGACCACTCGGGGTGAAAGACGTCCCACTGTCCTCCGACATTGCTCATAAGCCACATATGCTCTTTTTGCTCTGCTTTGTAGGTGAGAGTTCCATGGTAGCTTCCTGTCGAGGGTAATACCAAGGTATTTCACCTCTTCAGTGAAGTTTAATTGGCTTTTGAAGATTTCGGGGGGTTTTATGCCCGATATTCTTCTTTTCCTGGTGAAAAGGACCATCTCAGCCTTGTTGGGATTGATAGACAGTGAGTGTTTTTTACACCATGTTTCTATTAATTTGAGCCCATCCTGCGCTCTATCGCATAGTATGTTATCAAATTTACGGTGTAGAATCCATTATTGTTGAGGTGAATAATCAGGGTATCCAGGACTATGTTCCAAAGGAGGAATGATAAGACCCCTCCTTGTGGAAATCCCCTCATGACCAGCCCTCTCACTATGATATCTTCTACACTGACACTTACTGCTCTACTAGAGAGCATCTTAAGCATCCATTCGCTCACTACCAGGGGTACATTCCTGGAGTTGAGTTGCTAGGTAATTGTTGGAAAGGTTGTTTTATCAAACGCTCCCTCAATATATCTATGAATAGGGTAGATTCTTTATTGTCCAATGATCTTTCAATTCCGCTAACCACTAGGTGAAGGGCCAAATCTATGGATCTTCCCGGAGTATATGCATGGTTTGGATGAAGTGGGTTGTGAACTATCACCTCATCTCACATAGCCTCTCCATTGTTTTTAAAAAGAACGATGTGGGACTAATTGGTCGGAATGCTTTTGGTAAGGTGTAATCCATCTTTACTGGTTTGGTATGAATACCACTCGTACTTCTCTTCACTTTCTGGGAATATACCTCAGAGCTAGAAGGCTCTGGATATTCCAACCAGGTGCGGCAAAAGGATATCCATTCCCCACTGAAGTAGGGCTCGTCTTATACCGTCAGGTCCTGGTGACTTGAAAGGGGAAAAGCCCGATACGACCCACCTTATCTTATCCTCATCAGTTATTGCACTAGCAAATTGCCAGTCGTATTGGGAGGGTGTTGCTGGTTCTTCCGTCCAGTTCGTCGTTCCAGGAAAGGCATAACCTTGGATGTGAGTTTCCATAAGGATCTCGGCGCTCTCTTGGAGGTTGGCGGCTTTGTCGCCATTTTCGTTTGAGAGCGCCTTCTGTAGCCTAGAAACTTGTGGGAAGTCTTCGACCGCCTCACAATAGGCTCTCCAGGCTGCTTTGTTTTTGTCTATAGACTTTTTTGAACTCTTTGAGGTTGGCTTGGTATATTTCCCAGTCCTCTTTGAGTTTTGTTCATTTTGCCTGGTTAAAGGTCGTTTTCGCTGTCCTTCTGAGGTGTCCCAGTTCGGGGCACCACCAGGTATTGGTTTTGCCATCTATCTGGATCATCCTCATCGGACAGGATTCCTTAAAGGACATGTCTATTTTGTTATGGATAGATACCGTGTACCTTTTCAGTTCCTCATTATTACCAGGAGTCAGAACCTCTGTATCCCGCAGAGCTCCTTGTAAGAGTCGATTGTAGATTGCATTTTTAGGTTACCTGGTAACTGGTCTCTGGGCAGACATAATCCAGTACTTTTTCAAAAACACTAGTTTTTTAATTTAAACAAGAAATATATTTAAATTAATATTTGTATATTTTAGATTCTAGATATATGTACAACTACTTTAGTTCTAGCTCATGTCACTGTCTTCTTAATTTAAATTAATAATCAGCGGTTTAACCTTATTTATATGTACAACTGAATTTCTCCAGCTAACGGTAGACATACTATTTATCACATTTCTAATTAAATATGTTGCACTTGTGGGTAAAACCTTTCCGGATCTACTTACTGAAAAATTAAAAAAACTCACATGAAAAATACACGCTCGTGAAAACCAATATGCATTAAATATACGCTCTAACGGTAGACATACTATTTATCACATTTCTAATTAAATATGTTGCACTTGTGGGTAAAACCTTTCCGGATCTACTTACTGAAAAATTAAAAAAACTCACATGAAAAATACACGCCCGTGAAAACCAATATGCATTAAATATACGCTCTACTTAAACCAGTGCCGGATTGAGAGGGGGAGGGGGGCAATTGTACCGGGGGGCGGCAAAATGGGATTGAAAATATGATCCTTTTTTATAATTTCATAGTGCCATAAAAAAAACGGGGCGGCATGGAGTTGACGTTGCCTCCCTCCATGAGAAATTTCCAGGAGAGAATTAGATCCGGCACTGACTTAAACTGCCGTTAAACGGTAGCCTACTGGAATGCCGTTATTAGATATGACGTCATTGAAGCGACGCGTCTCACATGGCTTTTATTCGATGGTCGTGCCGTTAGTCCATTTCAGTGTTATACATTGTATGATAATGTTGTCGTGAGGGTTTGAAGTGTTATTATTTGTGTTAAATTCTACTAGAGTGTGAATCTGGATACTGGATAATATTGGTGTAGACTGGGATAAGTTTTTCAGTTAGTTTTCTGATTGTTAACTTATACCCAGACACACTCATAGGTTAGGTTTTGAAATGGTGAAAGTTGGCGACAGATTCAACTCATTCGCTGATGCAAAGAAAGCAATTGAGGAGCTTGGTGAAAATACGTACACAACATTTTGGAAAAGAGATGCACGTACCGTTGCAAGCTGTAAAGTTGTGAGACCAATAGAACGCCGTTTGATATATTATCAACTTCTATATGCATGTAATCACGGTGGAAAAAAGTTTAAGAGCAGTGGGAAGAAAATTCGACAGTCTTGGACATTAAAAGAAGATTGTCCAGTACATGTGAGATTCAAGGCATCGTCTGATGGAAAAGCGCTCGAAGTAACGTCGGTTCAAATCAAGCACAACCATGTTACCATGTCAGATGGCGTACTTGATGAAGCTATTGATACCCACATGATTAGGTAAGTCTAGCGATACGTTCTATTTAGCAAATTAAATAGCTAACGATGTAAATTCAGGAAACACGCTCCGACTAACAAGAGTAGTGACTCTTGGATCGTTCAAGAACAGCAAAGCGTTCAATTTTGACGTTTAGTCCCTCTCGCTCAGAAACTTGAATTAAATTAATCAGAGTGAGCTCTTTTTTACCCAGTTTGGACTTTGGACCGTACGTCCAAAATCGTTGTGTGACATGAAATTTTATATATAAAATTTCACTTTAGTGGTGTCAGCAGCGTAACCGCTGCCCTGCGTGCAACTCAAATCCCATGAGATAAAAACATTAACATTCTACAGGGTTTTGTAAGCGAGATGTTTGAGATGAAAAGTGCACCATTTATTTTTTTAATGATCCCGGTTTACGCTATATGAATTGATGTACATTTATAAGAAGAATAAAAATTTCATTTTTAATAACCGTTTTATTTTATATATTTTTTTATTGTTTATCTATTTTCAATTGCAGAACAAAATGATCCCGCTTTATACAAGCCGCTAATACCGACAAAGCCACTTGTCGGCACATCAAAGCAGCTTGTCAGAACATCACAGCCACTTGTCGGCGACGGTGGCTCAACGGACATTTCATTATGTACGATTAAGAGGTCTGTCGGTGCTCTGGTTCCTTGCCCAGGTCTAGACAATGATATTTTTAATAATACATTTTCATTGCCTACTTCTGAGCATGATTTTTAGCGTATTTGGACATTAATTACTTTAATGTTAGTTTACGCTGCAAAGATTTCAATCCTCGGGGAGTCCATCGTTGTCGGTGATGGTGTTGTGAGGTTTTTCTGAGTTTTCTCTCAACTGTAAAGCAAATGCGCCATCAATCATAAGTAAGTCGCGGCAAATAATAATAATAGCCGTCGCTCCCCCGCACAAGCTCTGCTTCTGGGTTTCACTCATAAGGATGTGAATTGAAGGGCTTACAGTATTAATTATTATTAATTACATTTGGGAATTTTGTTTTTATATAAATAATAAAAAAACACCCAGTTAAGAAACAAATAATTTAAATTACATGCAAAAGACACATTTTTATTTAACTCAGGTTACCTTGCGTCTTCTTCTGTAGGGTTGGTACCCTAAATTAACAGATGGATCTACCAGTGCCGTTTTAAAAGTGAAGTACTAGTAAAATTTGATTAAAAACTGGCTGGTATATGACAGACTCGTGTTGACTATTAGGGTTTAATATATTTATTATTATTTTAAGAAATATTTTGCTAGCATCTTTCTAAATCATATCCCAATATCAATTATAAAGTTACATAAACCTCGTACTTAAAATTTGAATTTTATTCATTCCCGTTTTTTCATTGCAGTGATTTGCCAATCGAACAAGTTGATGTAGGATCAACATCATTTGAGGAAACAACAGATCCTGATTTGGACCTCTTACCAGAATCTGAGTAATTTACTTGTTAAAATAATATTAAACAACAAAAATACAAATGTATAGTAAGAACAGGAGATATAGTATCCTCAATTTATCAAATGTAATACAACAAGTCCTCCAAATTTAATCTATAAAATTTGAGAGGACGAGTTGTATTTAGAAAGATTATTTTGAGAGAGAATATAGTCATTTATACAAAAGACACTTTACACATAAATGTTCAATATTTTCTTTATCAATTTCGCACAAATCTATCAGAATCCAATTTTTAAATTGAAAAGTCAAATATTGAGCTGTTATAGATTTAAATACAGGGCCACCAAGGCATGCGCAATTACATTTGGCTTATTCTTTTAGACTTTGACTTTGTCTGTTATTTTTTTTTACTTCAGTGTCAACGCCATCAACTAGTATGGGCATTAGCCTCGTGTTCTGTGTAGGCTTTGTTAATGTTTCCTAGCGCCACTTTAGGAACCACTGTTAATTAGAACCCAACTAATTCAAACTAAGTTTTTATCCGGCTACGAGTTGTGCACAAGTATAAAGAAAATTATTATTATTATTATTATTAACATAGTTACTCATTGTCCTGGACCAAACTCATCTGCACGAAATGTGAAAAATTCAATAGAGACATGGAACTTTTCATTTTCAAGGTCCCCAAACCTCAATACTTGAATAAAAATAAACATAAAAATATAATCGTAAACAAACATGAATTAACATATCAATTTCCCCATATAACGATACGCCTATGGCTAGAACATAAAGACAACGCCATAATTTCCTAACAGTCATCCCCTCTACGCTTCGTTTCTTACGTCTTTCCGCACTTTGCCGTTGGATTAAACTAGCGTCTACGTCCGAGCCGTTTTCCCAGTGCCCACGGTGTTGCCAAATGACAATACAATATATTTACTTGAATTATTACTTATTAAACCTTTTTTTGAAAATTTATTTACAGCACAAATAACGAATTTATCAATAATATACGATATAATTAAGTACACAAGTATTATTGTTTATTAATCAAATTTATAAAACATCATCGAGGGCTTCCATTAAGAATGTATTTATTTCTTCTTTTGTAAAAGTTTTAGCTTTATTTGGTTTGTATCCGGAATTTTGACTTTTCAAATATGCTATCAACTTTGAATATTTAATATCGATATTGTCCTTTATTTGTATCATTGTGCGTAGATTGAATATTTGGACCAAAGTGTTGAAGCTTTTAATGAGTTTCCTCTGTACTAATTAGTAAAACTCTTGTAGCTTTGAATTTGTAAGATAATTCAAATATTAAAAAAAAGTAATTTGTTGATAAAAATTCGATATCTTTAACAGTGTGATTTATTTACAGTGAACCATCGTTACCAAAGCATAAACGAAACAAAGATATGAAAATTTACTGCAGATTGTGCCTTAATCCTTCTAACAAAAACCAGATGGTTTGTTTTGGAGATTTCCATGACATTAACTATCCATCTCGGAGTGAGCAATTCAAAAGAAATAAAATTCTACAAACTGAAATGTATCTACGGATGATAAGAACGGTGATGCCAAATTTTGTAAGTATAATAATAATAATAAACGACTTTGTTATTCTCGATTTATAAAGTTGCACATTTTTATTTAAAAACAACTAAAATAAATGAAAATAAAAGGCGAAGTTCATTATGAGCTTATTGCAATGTTTCGAACATTTAATTTTTTATTTACTAATGATTACGGAAGCAATATTCAGCTACACCATCCTGCTCAGCATCCTCGAAAACGGGGATATTAAAAAAAATTTACCCCTTTCGGGAAAGCTTGTAAAGCGCGTTTAACCCCCCTAGGGTGTGGTTTTTCGCCGTTTTGAAGGGGTTGCCAAGGGTAAAAAGTTTTTTAACCTCAGATTCGGTTTCAGCGACCTCGAAAACGGGGGGAAGACTAAATTGGCCCTGTCATGATTTGGGTGTCACTCCGACTCTTGACCTCCACTATACTCCGTTTGAAAATGCATGATAGCATCTATCAACAAATCCTTTATCTCCTCCAATATGAGTGATAATTAAACCTTTACCATTTGGAAATTTTTAGCCAGTAGACAAACCTTCTATAAATGCCTGACGAGCATTAGTAATCTGTTTATCTTGCCAAACTTTTTTTTACAAATTGTCCTTCATTTATCCATGTTTCATCTAAATAAAAAATATTTTTATCTTGTCTTCTTAATTTTCTAATTTCCCTTAAATATTGCCTTCTCCCAATCGAAATCTAATTCATGTAAAGTTTTCCACAACTTGTCTCTTTTAACGTTTGGAAAAGTTTCGTCTCCATTAAGGTCTACTAAAAGTTTATCCAAAGTAGGTATCTTTTTTTTTTTGTAAATAAAACGAATGCACTTTTCTTCGGATCAGTTGTTTCATAGTACCGTCTATTTGAGTGGGTTTTCTCCCAGTTGACGTTTTAGGTGCTACTGTAATACTTCCATCCTTACGTTGCTTTAAAAGTCTATAAATGGTTGCTTTTCCAACTCCGGTCATATGTGAACACTTAGAAACTATACTCCGAACAGTACTATTGAAATGTTCATGTACATTTAACACTAAAGTTTTCATATGCACGGTTAAATTGCACTTTAATTTCACAGGAGTATAATTAAACGTTTGTGGCATTTTTATTGCACAGATTCACTTGATCAATATTGTTTTTTATCACCTATTATTACAGAACTAACAATTCTGCGTGTTACAATCACAGGACTACACAAA
Source organism: Crepidodera aurea (assembly GCA_949320105.2). Classification (NCBI taxonomy): domain Eukaryota; kingdom Metazoa; phylum Arthropoda; class Insecta; order Coleoptera; family Chrysomelidae; genus Crepidodera; species Crepidodera aurea. The sequence goes on along the minus strand of OX439475.1, from coordinate 25,083,811 downwards.
CAGAAATGTAAATGTTAACTAAAATAATTTACAATCTGCACAACACTTTCTGTCGATTAGAAATTTTAATACTTTCTAAGAAAGTTGAGGGCTACTTAAATTGACCTTGAATTGTAAATATTTTCTACCTGTATAGATTACATACTTACCAAGAATTGAAATAAATTAGCATATTTAAAAAATTTGGGAAGAAAACCCAAGATTTCATTTTGGAACAAATAATGCTAAACATTTTATTTTAGAAATTATCTGCCACTGATTTATGATGTTATATTGGGGTTTATCTTCTGGGTCATAAAAATTTTGCTATCAATCATTTTCAAACATAGTATAATGATAGAACCCGCCATTAAAATAGGAGGGTTCTTAATTTTCCGAAATAAGTGGAAGAAAAAACGTGTCATCAAAAAAGTTTTCGACAGAATCAAAATATTTTATTCTTAAAATTGTAAAAGGTAAAAGAAATGATACTAACAAAACTTGTAATAGTAGATGCTTTTACCGGTGGAGGAGTTTTCTTAATTAATCCAATTAAAGACCCTATGGAGCGAAATTCTTTTTTTATTATTGTAAGTAAAGTCGACAATTAAAGACCCTATTTAATTAATTAAAAACACAGCTGGTACAATCAAGAACATATTTTCTATCCACGTAGTTCTTAAGTTGTAGAATTTCCGAACAACACTCTGTATATACCATCCTCACCGTCGTTCATTCAAATACGTACAGACTGCTTTATTTTATTATTATTATCAAGAATGCATCAGAAGAGCCTTAGCTAAAAAAATAATTAGACGCGGATAAAGAAAATTCTAGTTTTTGATTTTCTGTTACGTTTAACTTTTAAAATGTAGATTTGATGCAACGTTATTTTTGTTTAAATGACAACTTCCCAAATCATTTAATAGGCAGAGGAGGACCTCACAACTGGCCTGCACGGGGGCCCGATTTCAATCCAATGGAGTACAATGTTTGGGGTTATTTAAAATCAAAAGTGTCCTCCATCTCCCCTTACTGTATGCGTATTTCCGAATGAAACACCCTGTATACAGAGTATTATTCGGAAATTCTACAACTTAAGAACTACGTGGATAGAAAATATGCTCTTGATTGTAACAGCTGTGTTTTTAATTAATTAAATAGGGTCTTTAATGGGGAAGTAAACTGTCAATTCGTTTTATGTAGAGGGCGCCAAGTATTTGTCATCAAATGGTACATTACTTATATGGGATTTTTCGATTTTATTCAGAGAAAGGTGTCGTTGTGCTTCTTCATAAGTTTCCTAAAGGTCCTGTTAGACCGCACGAAACTGATCCAAAATTAGTCTAAAACATATATGCCATCAATATTGGGGCTTTGCCACGATACTAGAATTTTTCCACATAGGTAAATAACGGTGGGAACTTTGACAGTTAATGCCCAATGTGACAAACACTCAGCGCTCTCTGTCCCGTAATCATCCCCATTGTCGACTTTACTTTAATAATAAAAAAGAATTACGCTCCAAAACGGATGAATTATTAATTAGAGAGGGTCTTTAATTGGATTAATTAAGAAAACTCATCTAAAGCGCACTTCTCACCGGAAACAGCATCTAGTTGTAACCTTAAACATTCCAAAAACAAAATCGTTTGTACCTCAATCAATATCGTGACGAACTTTTTATTAAAAAAAAACAAAGGTAAATAAATAACTTTCTTTTTTTTTTTTTTTTTCAGAATCATGATTTAGTCTACAACCCCATAATGTGCAATGTCTGTAGTACACGACTTCAAATGGCATCGGATTTTGTTGAGCAGTGTATGGCCACACAGCATCTTATACAACAGTACAAGGACAGATATTGCCCTGCAGAAAAATTGGTATCTTGTGAAGATGTTGTTTATAACAGATGTCTCCTACTACCACTACCACAAAACAATCAGGCTGTTCCTTCAAATGTAAAGAAACGCAAAATTGACAAATCAGTACCACAATTAGTTGAACAACAACAGCAACAGACTGAATCAGTTTCATTCCATGAAGACTTTCAAACCTTGGAAAATGTTAATGTTAAAACGGAACAATTTGAAGAAATGGAAAATGAATTGAAGTATGAAATAACGCCAGAAGAAGCTTGTACTATTAAACAAGAATTTGTTGAAGAAGAAACTATGATAAAATCTGAGATTACATTACCAGTTGATACAGTAGTAAAGAATGAACCATGTTCAACAGAAATATCAGATTACAACATCGTAGCGACTGAACAAACTTCCATAAAACAGTTTTCGAACATTGACATACCTAATATTTATAATACAAATTATTTAGTTGGAGTACCGCATGTACCTGCGCAGTTTTGTCATTCTACTCTTCCAGCTCAGTACTGTACTCCGAATCAACCAGTAACCTCAGAGACATTTGTTAGTTTAATTAAACCAGTGACTACCCAGAGTGTTGCCTCTAATAACGCTGATTTATCTCTTAATTTTCAAAATAATCAAAATAGGTAGAACAACTTTTTGGACTCCTAAGTTCAAAGGTTCAAAGTATTTTACTATGTAAAAGTATTAGATTAAAATGTTGTGTAACACATTTTTTTATTTAAATTTCTCTTCTCATGGAATAAAACCACTTATTTAGTTGAAAAAGTTTTTTAATTTTTTTTTTACCACTTTACCGCTTTTACTTTTTGTCCTCCGCTATACCATAGAAGAAGGTAATGTGATGTGAAAAAAAAAATTAAAAAACTTTTTCAACAAAATAAGTGGTTTTATTCCATGAGAAGAGAAATTGAAATAACAAGGAAACCACTATGATCTTCAGAAATGAACATTTTTTTATGTATTTGAATAAATTATTTTATTTACAACTTTTTTTATTTTTACTTGTTTAAAAGTGCGACTTATAAATAAGGAAAAGTTTTTTTTAAAAATAAGAAAATTAAAAGAAAATAATTTTCTCAGCGCCATCTCAAAGTCTTCCACTTGCGAAAATAACAGGTTATTTATGAATTGCACCGCGACTAGATTATGTTCTTTTAATTTTCTTATTTTTCACAGAACCCACATGTCTAAGAAAAATACCAAAGAAAAGATGTAATCTGCCATTACGGGTACCAAAATCTACTCAGACTAAAAACTCATTAATATATGAAGGCAAAAAACTTTTAAAAGTCAGAGTTTGAAACTCTTAGGCGAAATTTAAAATGTTTACAAGAACAAAAAGCTTACTACACTATTCAGGAATACTACTCTGAAAATTCCACACCAACATTTTTTAACCAATAAGAAGCTTTCGTTTCAGCTCGTTACTGTAGCAACCAAAAAACTTGGCGATAGTATTTTCCTAACCTGGGCTGTACCACAGCGATAGTATTTCTGTCAAGTGTCAAATTATAAAAATATACCGGTCTTACGAAAATGTCATGTTATAATTTTTTATATTACTTTGGTGTGAAATTTTCTTACCGAATCTCCCACGATCTTGAATTACTATCTGGAAATATCTCCTCAAGCATGAATTTTTTTTTAAAAATTAAAAAATTCATGCTTTCGTAAATAGCTCTAGGGAGATTACAAGTGATAGCTTGCAGTAAATGATTCGGTGGAAATCAAGGTGTTTTCTACCTACTTTAAACTGGATTTCCTTTTTTGTATTTTAGACTTTTAAATGTTTCTTCTATAGTTTTTGTAGTTTTTTATATTTTTTGTACTTTTTATATATTTTATACTTTTTCTATTTTTTATACTTTTTGAAAAATTCAAGTCAAAAGATGTAATAAACCATAACAAAACTTTAAAAATCTAAAAATTGATTTAATGCCGCTTAAATGTGGTTACTCCTCATTCCAAATAGAAGAATAAAACATGGACGCAGACATTTCTTCGAAAGGTACGTTCTTTGAATAAACTTTTATTAATTTTTTTTAATGAAACTACAAATTATCTACTATTTCATTTTATTAACATTAAAATAAAAATAATTTTGTATGTAAATTAAATATAATAATTTATCTTTCCAATTTATTTTGATCAATTGTAATATCTTATTCCTTTTAAAGGACACATTTTGAGTTTTTTCACTTGTCTGTGGTTTATTAGTGATTAACTAACCAGATAAATTTAAAATATAAGGATGTCTTTAGTAGCAACAATCATACATTGGTTACTTAATCAATTATAAACTCCATAGAGACAGTACAATAGGAATCATTGTGAATTTTCATTCTATTGAGATTTTACATTTCATTTAATTAAATTCAAAGTAAAACAAAACGGTTATTGTCTAAACAATTTGTTAACTTTATTGAACTTGGCCGGCAAGTTTTTGTATTTTGCTCCTTCTTACTTTGTTGACAGATTTTTTTATATGCTTTTTTATTAGTTTCCAGTGCTACTTTATGTACAACAACCTGCAATGTACAACGGTCGAGTAGGAAATGAATCATTTAATAGTTATTTATGACATAAGTATTATTTTATCATTTTATACTGTGAGAAGAGAAGATTAGGACACAAGCAAAGTGAAAGGACCATCCCTTTAACATGTATTTCAGACTACTTAGAGTAGCTTTAAAAAATAATTCAAAAAATCGAGCTTTTCCAAAAAGTGAAACAATATTTTGTACTAAAGTTCCTCTGGGAAATTATTAGAGTCCGGCATCCGAGCCAAAGCCAAAGATAGTTCTTTAAAGGAGAAAAGTCAATAAGGGAATAGTGACGAGCCCCTAGTCCCGGTATGCTTAGGTAAGAGTTTATTGTTAGTTTATATTTAATCTACGTATGTTTAAAGGGTGACTCAATAAAAGTGTATTTGTTTTGTACTTCTCTTGTTTTATTTCTTAGAGTTAGGGGTGGTATTAAAGCATAATAACTGGGAGAGACCTCCGTAACTTCGTAAAGGTTGTAAAGCGGAGGTTCTGACTTCCATTGCCTAAATTTCCGGTTCAGTGAAGCGTAACTGGTTCATTCGTCCTATCAACGGTTTTCATACGTTGCGAATCTATACACTGGTTGACTGAATACGTTATTATTCAGTATGTAGGCTGCTTCCTTGAATTTTCTCTTGAACCAGTGCTCCTCCTTGTGAATTACCTTCGGATCATTTAATGTTGTGTTGGTGGGTCCAGACGTGATCTGCTATTCCTGACTTGCTGGTTTTCCCTCGTTGGGTGTTCCTCTTATGTTCACCAATCCTGGTTTCCAGCGGTCTCTTGGTTTCTCCTATGTATGATTGTCCACATTCGCAGGGTATCCAATAAACACAGTTCTTGGAGTCACTATTCGTGTTTTGTGGTTTGGTTTTTGTAAGGTGTTTCTGGACTTGAAGCAGGTTTTGATTTTGTATTGGGAGCCAATTTTCTTTATCTTCTCTGACATACCTTTCACGTAAGTGAGGGATAATATTGGTTGTGGTGGTTCTTCTTCTCTGTGGTTGATTTTTTCTTGCCTACGGGTCAACATCTGTCCCACTAGTTTCTTTGAGTAGTCATTTCCTTGGAAATTTTTTCGGATGTAATCTAGTTCGGCGTCGAGGCTTTCCTTGGTGTTGCAAAGGTTGAAAGCCCGATCTATTAGCGTCTTCACTATTCTCCTCTTCGTGGATCCATGGTGGTTAGATTCGTAGTTGAGATACTGTCGTGTGTGGGTTCGTTTGCCACTTGTCTTCAGTCCTTTTCACTTTCACGTCAAGGAAAGGGAGTTCATTTTGCGATTCCTTCTCAATCGTGAATTTTATGGATGGTCTTACGTTGTTGAGGTGTCGAAGAAAAGTATCCAATTCTCTGTCTCCATGGTTCCACACTACGAAGATGTCATCTATGTATCTCAACCAGATGCGGGGTTTCTTGTGAGCTTGTTCAATTGCAAATGTTTCGAACCATTCCATGTATATATTCGCTATCACCGGTGAAAGTGGTGAACCCAATGGTAGTCCCTCATCTTGAGTGAAGAAAGAGTCCTTAATCTGGAAGTAGCAATTCCGAAGGCAACATTCTAATAAGTCCATAATTCCTTCTATAGTAGCGTTCTTTCTTCGAGATCGGTTTGTAGTTTCGTTTTTATGATCAGGAGTGCTTCTTCTACTGGGACGTTTGTGAAAATGCTTTCTACGTCAAAGCTGACGAGTTGGTCTTCTTGTGAGGCCTCAATTTCCTCTTAGCACTGATTAATTTTTGACTCGAGGTAACTTTTTTAATTTTTGACCAATCCGGGGCAACAAAATGGTAAACACTTTCTTGGGGACCCTGCTACTAGATGTATTAAGGAAATGATGATTTTCGCGAAAACGGACAAATGGGGACTTTGCAAATATTATTTTTCGATTCTTGGGACGAAAGGGTAAAGTAGAGGAAATTCACCATCGGATGAGGAATTTTTTTCTCTTTGATTCGAGCTCTACAAGAACTCGATCAGATACCCAGGAAGGGAAGGAGGTTGTGAAAGGCAAGGATCTAGCGACAGAGCTGTCAACATCGATTCCACTGGTTCGCGCAATCGCACTGTCAGACTTATTGTCTTGTTCAGTCTGTCAGTGTTGTTGTTTTGTTAATTTTTCGAGTGTTTGAAACTTAAAATTTTTAATTTAGAGATTTATTAAATTTTAAATATTTTAAGTGTTTGTGGTTGAATAGTTTTGTGTATTTTTATTTGTAGTGAGTGTATTTTTATCTGCTGAGAAACTTGAATCGCTGCTATAGAGCGGTAATCATAACAGAATGCAATAAAATAAATTTCACCATCATATTTTTTCTTTTTATAGATAAATTAGAAAAGAAAAATTAAAAAAGAAAACTTATATATGTCCCTACTGCAGTGAGATTTTTCAAACTTTAAAACATCTCGTTTGTCATAAAAAAAACCTTAATGTCCTGACGAAATTAAAGTGTCCATTGTGCCCACATACTGGTTGTGGTCGAGAAAATTAAATTTCACATTATAGTAGTTACCATTTATTCAACATCGAAAATGAGCGTCTCGAATTTGATACATTTGAGGTTTTGGAAATGGAAAGTTGAGGAAGAATCATATTTATCATTTGTGAAAATGTATGGTTCAAAAAAAGGAAGTGACTGTACCACCTTGAACTATAATTGCCATAGGTCGGGTGAGTTTCCAATACTTTTTTTTAAATCCATAATTAAAATTTAAAAGTCTTATTAATTTGGGTTATTTTACATTTATTCCTCATTTCTTTTTTTCAGGTGTATATAAGAAAAAGGGGATGAACATCAGAAAGCTTAAAACGCAAGGCACAAACAAAATTGATGGTTATTGTCCTGCACGAATGAATATTAAAATAGCGAATGGTAAAAAATGTATAGGTAGTCAACTCTTTTGCAAAAGCCATGTATGACATAAACAAGAATAATATTTAGGCCACCTATTCCTCTCAAAATTACATTACATGTTTTAAACTATATAGTTTTGTTTTATTCATAATATACACATTTATTTTGTGTTATAACCAAAATATTACGTATTTCTTAAATAAAATCTATTAATTTACAGTACCTACCTCCTACCTGCAGAATCATATATCTCTGATATCTGTGGGCAAGAAATTATTGTTAGAGTACAGTGGAATGTGTAAATAATATTCGCATAAAATCAAGTTAATAAATTTCTCTCTCTTTCCACTGGATTAAAACCACTTAGTTGTTAAAAAAGTTTTTTTTTTTTTTTTTTTTTTTTTTTTTTAACAACTAAGTGGTTTTAATCCAGTGGAAAGAGAGAGAAATTAAAATACAAACCACAATGAGCTTCCGAAATGAAGTTAATAAATGATTAACTTATTTATAAATGAATTATAAATTAAAGTATTCTATAAATTTTATTTAGAAAAATTAAATTATAAAGTATATATTATTTATAAATTTATTTATCTGAAAAGTCCGGATTTGCACGGTTATGTTGCCTTGCATTCAAGTTTCTCAGCAAATAAAAATGCACTCACTACAAATAAAAATACACAAAACTATTCAACCACAAACACTTAAAATATTTAAAATTTAATAAATCCAAAATTTCAAATACTCGAAAAATCAAGATAACGACAACACCGTCAGAGTGAACAAGACAATAAGTCTGCGCGAACCAGTGGAATCGATGTTGGCAGCTGTATCGCTAGATCCTTGTGGGTGAAAGCGTTTTGCCCTGTAGAAGGGTAAGAGATAGGGATAGTGACTTCGGGCCAGGCTCATTTTCAGGGGCATTCAATTCTCTTTCAAGATTTTTTACCCCGAAGCTCTAACTATATTAGGGCGTGCAGGTGCGCGTGGTACATTTATAAAAACGACTGCAGTCGTGAAGTGAAATGCCGGAGGAGGAGCCAAAATACTATGTACACTCTGAGTCAAATCGCACTGCCGTTCTTTTCGATACTCAAATACTTCATTTTAACCGATAATAATGTATTGATCTTCATATTCTACGTGGCTACGTGAGATCGTAATTTACAATTTACGGAGTTCGAATCCAATAAACCAAACTCCAAATATTAAGGGATAGAATGCCAACTGATTAATGAAGCCGAGAAGAGAATGTTGAGAATAAGGTCGCCTTTTTCATTATTAAATCACATTAATTGTTCAATTTGTCAAAATATTTCCATATTGTTTAACTTGTCTTTATTATAGGTTTGTACTACTAAAACACTTGTAGTAACCTCTATGTATTCCAATTATTAAAAACTGTTATGGTATTGATATTTTAGTTTATAATAAACTTTGAAACTATTTAAGAAAAAAGTAGAAAAGTTACTGATGGGTAACTGTTTTTATTGTGTTGAAGAATGTTTGGCGTATACATTTTAACTGTTAAATTTTAGATATACGTTTTTTTTTTCTCCTTCCTATATTTTTTGCATTTTTATATTTTATGTTTCACATCTTTTGACTTGTCCTACTTCATATATAACTGATCATATGGACAATAAAGTTATTATTATTATTATTGAATCTTTCATCAACTTGTTAAAGATTATCACATTTGAGATATGGATACCATTTGCGATTTCTTATAACTTAATTATATCGTTGACCCGGAAAAAGAGTGTCACATGTGCTAAATCAGCGAATTCGTTTTTATTGGTGCAATGTTTTCAAAATGTGGTCTAGTTTTACAGGAAGAAGTGTCACATCTCTACTTTCAAAGACAGACACTGGGAGCACTTGTGAAGTCCTCCTCTATGTATCAAAATACTGTAATTTCGAATTTTCAAATGCTTCTCCTGTAAAATTGGCAAATTAAAACTTATGACTCTTTTTCCGGGTCGACGATATGTAGAATTAACTTTGACCACTGTCAATGTACAGAGCACCGGGAAGCACATAACCTGCACTTGATGAGTACAGCAGCTAGTGAAATAGGAATAGTTTGTTTTGTGTATCCGTCATTTTTAATAATTAACATATTTATATTTTTGTAGACATCTTTGTCAACTACATTAATTTTCTTTAAGCATTGTTAATTGGCTAATTGGTGATTTAAAAAAAAACCTTTCTTCACACAGTATAAATATTTCTAGTTATTCCATTAATATTAATAATTAATAAAAATTAAAAGTCAATATAGCTTTTTATTCATTTTAAAATATGGATAATTTTTTCTTGTATTCTAGTTTTAGCTCCTAGATATATACAGGATGTCCGGTAAACCTTGTACAATATTGGATTTAGTGATTTTTTTATTTATTTATTTATTCAGTGGGTAGTCCCAATTACTGATGACGACCATGTCATGACTGTTCAGAATATCAGAATTTCACCTCATTAAAAATCTCACCGTTTTCGAGATAATGGGAATTTTTTGAATTCTGGAAAATCACTACCTCGCCTTGGATATTTAAGGGCCATGTGTACAAATTAAAACTAATTCAAATATCTTTGCTGCTGGAGATTACTGATGAGCGATGCTTTCAGACGTATAAAACAGTTTTTTAGAAATTGATGCAATTATTCGAGAAATTTGGGTAAAATGGTCAGGTTTGATTTTCACCTATTTTAAGTTAACAACTTTGACATTATTGTCTGAAGAAATTTATCACAAAAAAAAATGAACATTTTGTCCAAACTCTAAAATGGTATATGACTTGTTATAATTATCTTTGGAAGGAGTGGTATTTGGATTATACAGGGTGTTTCCAAATGAAACTTACAACGTCTGGCTGTAGATACCTCTCGTAAAATTGGACAAAATGATATAAGGAATGAGGGGTCAACTCGATTACTTTTCGAAATACAGGGCGTTAAAGTTAAAAAAAAATGTTTTTATTTAAAAACTTTAAAACGGATTAATATATTAATTTGAAATTTGGCAGTTCGTTTCTAAATGTAAAAAGACATATTTTAGTAAAAATCATGTTTCACATCTAGATCCAGTGGTGTGCAGTTAGAAGAGTATGTCCCCTTTTCCCAACCATTTTCTACGCCCATGGTATTTGAAGTTATTTTTATTTTGTATTGCTTAACAGTTTTCACGTAAAAAACGAATAACCTTTACATACCGAAAATCTTGTGGTTTTTAAGATATTTAATGTTTTTATGGAGTTTGTATGATCTTTTACTAAGTAATGAAATAACCAACAATATTTTTTTATTTTATAACCAATAATTTTTTTATAATCACTAGACACAAGTCGGATTGAAATGGGTTTTTGCATCCGCTTCGTTAGCTCGTCTAGAAATTTTGCGCCATATTTTGATCTTGTACTTTTTTAAAATTGCATTGCTGAATCAAAAAGTGCATTCTTCTTTCCAAGTGTTAAAGAAAAAATTCATATCTTGCACAGGAAACATCCGAACCATACGAATTTCAGTACCCGGGGGTTTTTCGGGTCGCTCGTCCCAGATTTGACATCGACGTCGACCTCCGGAAGACCAGGGGCACGCGACCTGGCTAAAAACGTCATCTACTGGAGTTTTACTGAAATTACTTACAAAATCGATCAAAACACCTCACCCGGAGGTTTCTAGGGTCGCTCGTCCCAGATCTGACATCGACCTCTGGAGGACCTGGAGCACGCGACCTGGCTAAAAACGTCCCCTCCAGAAGTTTTACTGAAATTACTTACCAAATCGATCGAAAGACTTCGCGGGGACTGAAATTCGCATGGTTCGGATGTTTTCTGTGCAAGAAATGAATTTTTTCTTCAACACTTGGAAAGAAGAAAGGACTTTTTGATGCAGCGATGCAATTTCAAAAAAGAACAATATCAAAATATGGCACAAAATTTCTAGACGAGCTAACAAAGCGAATGCAAAAAATCCCATCTCAATCCGACTTCCTGCACCAAAATTCCAGATTTTTCTGCTATATTTTCTCGCCTAAAGGTTTACCAGACACCCTACCCAGTATTTTCTCAGACCAGCTTTATTCACAGCGAGATCTTATTTCTCATAAAAAACTAAACATGTTTAGTTGCTCTTGACTAATTGGAAAATCGTGAAAAATGCAAACTCTTTGCTCTAGTTCAACAAAATTGATTTAAATGATTCCTCGCACCTTCTTTCTCATAATCGTTACTCTGCAGTAACTTAATCTCGAATCTGTTACTCAATTTAAGAATTCTATAAAGGAATATGACTATATATGATACACCCTGCTTCTACAATCCCAAATATTGGGATTTAAAGGTTATGATTACAAGTTTATGTAGCTAGGCTAAAATGTATCATTTCATTCAGTACTTTCATTGCAATCAGTCACCGAATCGGTACTGAGGTCGGTTATAATGAACCAACTGGGAACTTGCCACAAATGAAAAACTTTGGTTTCCATATCCTTTTCATTCTCTTTCAGTAGCAAAACATCCTTTTGAAGTTTCTTATGTCTTTCATTCAGTTGATAAAGTTGGTTGCATAAAGCTTGTTGCTGTGACACAGACTCATTTTGTCTATTTTTCAAGATCTTGATTTCGGTTTCTCTCTCTGCAATAAAAAAATATTATTTTTAACATCATTATTTTTAATACAAATACCGGGTGTCCCAAGTTATCGTATACAAGCAATATCTCGCTTATTTGACAAGATAATTAAAAAATAAAAACTGCTTTGAATGGCATTAAAGTATTACATTTGACAGCCTTGTGGCAGCTACCCCTCACTTTTTATTTTCAAATGGCACCCCCTGTATATTGTCATTGAAAATTACGTGTCATATTTGGAATACAACGACAACACATACTTTATATATACAGGATGGTCCTTAAGTAATTGTACATAGGAGTATGGTAGATTCCTCACTTTAAAATATTACGATTTGAACCAACTTGCTCTAATAAAATGTTGCTAATAAGGAATATATATTTTTTGCAATAACTTTAGCGTTTTTGGATATGTATACATAAAAATTTGGAACTGTGGGTTTTTGGGAACGAGAAATCAGAATCTGATACCTACTTCGATGTAATTTGTAGAGGGCGCTAGTTAGGCCACATTTGTGAGATAAATGTGCGATAAATGCCATTCAAAGCAGTCTTTTTATTTTTTAATTATCTTGTCAAATAAGCGAGATATTGCCTATATACGATAACTTGGGACACCCGGTATTGTTGTGAAATTTAATGTGGTACTAGCAAATGCTAAAAATAAATGCGGTAAAACAATTCAATCTGCGTATTTACTAGAATCGGTTTTAATGATATTGCAGAGATTTTCAAATGTTATTGTGCATAATTGTTTACATTAACAAAAGACAGACGCAATATTGTTGGACTTAAAAATAAAAGTAATTTGTGAAAATCCATCTACGTCCTACTGATGAGGCACAACAATGCCGAAACTGGTATAGAAATGACAAGCTCCTTTAATAACAAAATCAAAGGGTTGGGCTGTCCCGAAAAATGGGTTCTAACACGCATCTGGACCGATGTAATTCAATACCTGTGGCAAGTAGATTCAGATGAGTTGTTATATCGAAATTTTGGAGGATGGAGAAATCTTTAATGTTTCATTAAAAGTAATTATTTATAATGTATACAAATTTTAATAATTTTATCATCAGGCAGAATCTGATAATTATTAAGATTTTGTCAAAAAAACGAAAAAAGTAAACAATACCACTTAGTTATTGTTGCATTTAAAATCGCATTTTTATTTTATTGTATGATCATAATTTTAATAGTTGTCAGTCCGTAAATAAATAAATATTGCAAACTAGTTTATTTTTATGTATGAGAGAGTATTAAAGTAATAAAACGTTTCTGACCTTTACATATTTAAATGTCATATATAGCAACATTTTGAAAACTGCCGGCAATTGAGATTACTTATTTTTACTAATAAAATCATTGGCGGAAAAAGTATATTGTTACTTAATTTTTCAATTTTTTGTCAGACCTTAACAACAAATTTTACGTATATAATATTAATTACTATAATCAATGGATAACTAACTTATTTTAATCTATTTTTGAGCGGCATTGGAAAATGAAATCAAGCACGACGACTGAAAATTATTTTATAAGGTAATTTATTATAAATACAGCAATGTGAATAACTGCCTTTTGTATTTTCATTATCTATACACTGCCCTTATCAGAGGCAGACAAATTTACATACTTGTGTTTGTTTTTTTTTCCAATTTGCATTGGTGAAAACTAAATTATATAATAGTATCACCAACGATAAAAATTAAGTACTATTTTCACCAGCTTCCGACATATTAAACACAAACGCAGACAGATGCATGGTTATGACAGTGTTGTAGGATTCTTGAAAAAAGGAGTCGCAAGTAATAAAATTTGGAATGATTTTGATTTATGATAATGAATGGCTTTTTATTTTTGAATTGATTCTATTTGTAAAAGTATGGCTTTTAGATTAATCCAAAAATTTTAAATAGTAAGTTTTGTTTGTTAATTAAAACATTTTGTAAATATGCTGGAATAAGAGTAATCTATATTGTATATTTTACATTATTTTCTTTCTTTTTGTTATTTGCTTTGTCAATGAAATGTTAATCCTCGTACAATAAATCTATTTTGATTTGAACGTCGATTGCTACGTAATGGAATTTTTTCTTATTGATTTCAATCCATTAAAAACTCATGAAATTTAAATTTTCCGTCTTACATTTAAATATTTAAAATTATTTTAATAGACAGAAATATTCTTTAAAAGTATAAGACAGATTTGAGATACTCACTGGTTACCATTGCAGCTAAATTAGCCATAGCATCACTGATGGTGCTGGAAGAGCTGGACATTCTCATATTAGGCATGCCATCTAAGCTAGATTCATCTAAAGAAGTACTAAAAGAAACAGTACTAGTTGTACCTAGAGCATCAATGTCAGAACTTAATTCCCTGGTTATATCACCGGCTACTGACTGTAGATGTTGCTTGCCCTGAAGATGCTCACGTTTATTATGAAGATTATGAAACCACTGATCACATGTTCGACAATATAATTCTTCATTATCTTCTTCCTATAAAATATTTTTTTACTACTTTTAAAAAATAATGAATGTTTTAAAATCGTACATCAAAATCATCTGTGGCATCCATATCACTCTCAGACATTACATTGTACTGCAGTCTTTTTTTTCTCTTCTTAGTTAAATAAGCCCTATATGCATCCGATTGTCTATACTGCTTTAGTTCTTCCCTATATCTTTTCTTATCTTCTTCTGCTTTTTCTAAATATGGTTTTTTTTCCTCTAATGTTAAGCTCGACCATTTGTTACCAATAATCTTTGTAATTTCATGAAATGCCAAAGAGCTGTCTTTAAACATTTTTCTTTGTTCATTTAGATATAATGTGTAACCAGTGGCAGGGGCTTTGGGAGGTAAATTAAGAAGTTCAGGCTTTCTTTTCCTACCTTTCGGCCAACCACCTCTACCTTTTTTTGGTTTATTTACATCAATAGAAACTTTTATTTGATTTACAGGATCTATGACAGTTACAGGATCAGTAATTGTGCCAATCTCAAGTTTAGCATCTACAGGTTTTTGTTCTGATAACACAATAATATTCTCTCCTTTAGGTCTAATAATACTAGTATTTTGGGTTTCATATTTAAACATATTAGTGTGAACTTCATTTACAATAGGTGGCATTGGTTTGAAGGTTGAATGCACTGTAGATCCTGAAGTTGTAGTGCTAATATCACTACATTCGCTAGAAAATCCATCACTATCACAATTGAAATTAATATGGGCTATTTTTGTAGGATGGGTAACAACATTTTGTTGGGAAATTAATTGGGCTGCAACATTACGCAAATCATCCACAGAAAGATTTAAATCTAATGATAGTGCATCGTTTAAGGACATACAAATTAAGCTAAAAATAAACGTGTTATTGAAATAAATACGTCATTATATACCATTTACCCTTTGCTTGTTTCTACTAGAATACCATTCCCTAGCAGATTATTAGCTTCATCTGCTGCTTCCCCATCTAAGTTTGGCTGTGATTTAATTTTAATTTGTAAATTAGACGATTCCATCCTCCTGATTTCTATATTTTGATTTATAGAGTATGATGAGTATCTTTTTATTTATTTCACATTTTACAAAAAAAGTATAATAACAAAACGATTGTAAAAATGAAACGTCATATGTCACTCTCTTCTTTTTAGGTGTATTCCTTAGCCTTTAATATATTGTATAACTAAAACAACAAGTGATGTCATTTGTTGGCAATTTAACAATATCAAAGACATGCCGGTAGAAGAAAATAAGAAAAAGCGCGCGCAGAGTGGGGCAGCATGTCATTTATATAATTTTAATTTTCTTTTTAAAATTTTAATTTTAAATTTAACAGAGATCTAAACTATAGTCACTTTAAATCGAGTTCTACATTAAGTTGCGAGTATATTCATAGAATTATCAGTAGTTTGTCACTTTTAAAATTATCGTCCCACTTCGAACTTCGACTTTGGCATAAGTCAAATTTCGGCTTGTTGTTAGTAAAATGGCGGAGAGTGAATGTAAACAGAAAAATATCTTATAATTTGTTTTATTCCTTGTGTTATCAGCCTAACTATAATATCGTTAACACTTCACTATGCATATAAAACAAGTATGTAGATTCCTAATTATCATAGATATTATTTAAATATAAAACTTGTTTTCAGGTTATTATTCAGGGCTTCAAAAGTTACAGAGACCAGACCGTGGTTGAACCGTTTGATAAAAGACACAATGTAGTAGTAGGTCGTAATGGTTCTGGAAAGAGTAACTTTTTTTATGGTAAGTTTTTAATACAAGCAATTAACATTTAAACAAGTGGATTTATTGTATACTTAAAAAACTTGTCATGTGAAGTGTTATTATTATTATTATTCCAGCCATTCAATTTGTATTAAGTGATGAGTTTGCTCATCTTAGACCTGAGCAGAGGCAAGCACTTCTGCATGAAGGTACAGGTCCTAGAAGCATCAATGCCTATGTAGAAATCATATTTGACAATGCTGATTCAAGAGTTCCAGTAAGTATCCAGAGTTGTGTGTCAAGTATTCAGCTTTTAAATATAAAATAATATATCAATGTTTCTATTAGATTGAACACGAGGAAATATTTTTGAGAAGGGTTATTGGTGCCAAAAAAGATCAGTACTTCCTCAATAAGAAGGTGGTTCCAAGATCTGAAGTAATGAATTTGTTGGAATCTGCAGGTTTTTCCAATTCTAATCCATATTACATTGTAAAACAAGGAAAGGTAAGTGTGTACTTAATGGTTATTAAATTAATTGAAGTTTGTACATTGCTAATGTATTTTTTTCGTAAAAAAAAGGTTTTCATTAAGATCACTTCAATCGTGAACCTCTTTCGCCAATTATGACTACTGCGTTTGGAGTTTCTATTGCTATGAGCAGTTGAAGAATTGGTACCTTGTAAGAATTTTTGTAACTGAAAT
This sequence comes from Crepidodera aurea, assembly GCA_949320105.2. Lineage (NCBI taxonomy): Eukaryota > Metazoa > Arthropoda > Insecta > Coleoptera > Chrysomelidae > Crepidodera > Crepidodera aurea. The sequence goes on along the minus strand of OX439475.1, from coordinate 25,066,965 downwards.
TTTTGAAATGAAAAACAAAATAAACAGTTCAAATTTTCTGCAGGATAAAGATGTACATCCGAAGACAACCTGTTAATCTGAAATTATGATTATACAAGAAACAATGTGTACTTGTGTTTTGTTTTTGTTTTAGTGATCAGAATTTGGAAGTCCTTACCACAAGAGACTTTTCCTGACTTCACCAATATTTCTATCCTTCAAGATCCGAATTTAATCCTTCCTTTGTGGCCCCCACTGTATTGTATTAAGACTATTTATTTGATTTAAAAAATATGTACTCATCTCCTACATAATTTGTGCATTTAACTTTACAACAGACAAATATGTAAAATTAGTATTTTTAGCAGAGTATAACAAATATTTTTTAAGATTAATCAAATGGCAACCGCACCAGATGCACACAGATTAAAACTGCTAAGGGAGGTAGCCGGAACAAGAGTATATGACGAGAGAAGAGACGAATCCATGGCGATATTACGAGAAACTGAAGTTAAATGTCAAAAAATTGAAGAATTCTTACGTACTATCGAAGAACGTTTAAGCACTTTGGAAGAAGAAAAGGAGGAGTTGAAGCAATACCAACACTATGACAAAATTCGTAGAGCTTTAGAGTACATCATCCATGAAGTTGAGTTAAATGAAAATAAGAAAAAACTTACTGAGGTAAAACCTAATTGACCTTTTTTAATATCAGAAAAGATCCCACCTTTACTCCTTTAGCTTGTAACAATATATTTACGAAACATTTTTCTTAATTCATTTCTGTAGTTCATAGTGGTTGGTACTTCAAATTCTCTTCTCCTTGTATATTAAAACCACTTATTTATTTCAATATAATATATTGAAATGGTATTGATTGAAAATTCTAAGATTTTTTTTACTTTTTAAATATTCTTTATTTTCGTCACATCTGACATCTTTTTAATATCCAAAACAAACACCTCATAAACAAACGTCACCTTTTTTTTAAGACTCCTTTTAAAATAAACTTCCTATAATTTTGTATCATTTTTTAAACCATAACAACATTCCCAAAATTTGTTTTCTTAATTTATTTTTATCTTGAAAAGAAATGAGAAAACCAAATTTTAATTTCTATTTTTCCCACTAATATCTTGTATTTTTTTTTTGATTTCTTTTCGTATTCTTAAATTCTCTTCCTCTGCTATTTCAAAATTAATTTTTATTTCTTCATTTAAATTTTCTTCCAGTGTTAGAATATTAATGTCTCTTACTATTTTCTTTATCTCTTCTTTAATTAATTTGTTCTTAGTTTCTTTTACTTTCATTTCTTTTTTCATCATATTCCCCAAATCTTCTTTGATTTCTTCTTTGTTTTTAATCATTTCATATTTAATATTTCCCAAATCTTCTTTAATATTATTTATTTTATCTTCCATATTACCAATTTTGTTTTCTCTTTCCTTTTCTTGTTGTTTTATTTCTTCATTTTTATTTTCCATTTTTGCTATTTTTTATATGTGAAATTTCATTAACTTCTTCCCTCCTGCTTTTATTCTTCAAAATTTCTTGTTTTAAGGATTTGTCTAAATTTTTAACAGTTTTCTTATTCTTCATTCCATCCTCTTTTATTTCTATTACTTTCTTATTTTTCTGCTCCTGTAATTCTTTTTCCTCTGTTATTCTTGCAATCATTTCTTTTTTACTATCTTTTCTTGTTTCTTCTATTTTTTTATCTGTATCTTTCTTAAATCTTGTCTGGTTTCTTCTAAACTATTTCCTACACTTCTTATTTCTTTTTTCATAGTTTCTTCTAAATTCAAATCTTTCTTCAATTCTATCATATCCATTCAAATACCTGTTTTTATCTCTTTCTTATTTCTTTCCATGTTCTTTTCCATCTTTTCTTGATTTCTTTCCATATTTTTTTATCTTTTCTTGATTTCTGTTTATTACTTGTATATTTTGATCCATTGCAATCAACATTTGCAGGATTCGTTCTTCTGATCTTCTCTTAGATCCATGTTATGTTTTTTTTTAAATTATGAATTAAAATTTAGGCAATTACCGAATTAATTAAGTTAATTGCCCCACGTTGCGACAATTGATATGGATATTTTTTATTTTTGTCACATCTGACATCTTTTTAATCTCCAATGTTTTTAGAATCTTAATTTTCAGCTTCAATCTTCACAGTCACTGCTTTAATCTCTGTGGTTGAATAGTTCTTCTATTATAGATTTTCTTGGATATTTGCACTTTGGGTGTGCTCTTGTTCTGTTTAGGGCCGTCAGAGCCATTATGTCCATATTATGATCATTCTTTGCAAATCTAGTTGTAAGAACATTGAGTCTCTCCAGAATAGGCTGTACTATATAGGTTCTGGTTTGATGGGTTGTGCATGGGGTTATCGGGATGTTTCTGCTGTTGTTTTTGAGCTGGACTCCTGCAATTTATGAGTACAGAATGTCCATATTCTAACAGAGGTCGGCATATAGACTTATATATCTTAGCACAGTTCTTTGTATTCAACCCATTGTTCTTATACGTGAGACATCTAAAGCTCTTGATATTGTCTTCTTTTTGATGAATTTAAGATGGTGATTGAAATTTAATTTATTGTATAATTGCATTCCTAAGTATTTAACTATAGGCTTTGGAAGAATGATGTGATTATCAATAGTAATATTTGGGGAGTTATTAGAAATTTTGTGGTGAAACTGAATATTCTGTTTTCAAAGGATTAATCTTGAATTATGTGAAACTTTTTTAGTGATTAGAGAACATTTTCGAGAGATGTATAACCATTCCTTTGGGTGCTATTTTTATTTCATATATCAGAGTGTTTGAAGGATTATGTAATATAGGTCAACAACAGATCTTATGATGTATAAGAGGCAGTTTTTATGTTTTAATATGTATGTCTATATTTTGTACAATTTATTTGTATTCTTTATATTGTTTTATAAGATTTTTATTGTATTTGGTTAAAACCCAGTAAATTATGATTTTAGTTAGAGAAACAAAGAAACGAGTCAGGCACAGAACAGGAAAAATTAGCAGTCAATTTAAAAAAGGCACAGGATAACATCAAGACTTTGACTAAGAAAACAAAGGAAACCAAAAAGGAATTGACAGGATTAAAAGAAGAAAGGGACATTTTAAACAACGATAATCAGCACCTTATCAAGGAAAAAGCTAAACTAGACTTAACCATTAAAGATTTATCTGAAGAGGTACTAGGTGATAATAAATCAAAGGAGAGAGCTGAAAATGAATTGGCCCGTCTTAACCAATCTATAAAGGAAAAGGAAGCAGAATTAGAAAAGGTAATTGGAAATATTTGTAATTAGAATATATTTTTACTCTAGAAATATTGTTAGGTAAAACCTCAATACGACACGATGAAAAAACGAGAAGAAGAATGCACTCGAGAGCTTACTCTAAAAGAACAAAAGAGAAAAGAATTGTATGCCAAACAGGGTAGAGGTAGTCAATTTACCTCCAAAGATGACAGAGATAGATGGATTGAAAATGAATTAAGGTCACTTAACAAACAGTTAAAAGACAAAAAAGACCATCGTGACAAATTAGAAGCTGATTTAAAAAGGGATGCTCAGAAAACTGTTGAATTGACAAAGAAGATCGAAGAACAATCTCAAGAGTTAGAAAGACAGAAGAATTTTATTGATGAACACAATAAACAGTGTTATGAATTGAAGAAAAACAAGGACCAGTTTCAGGCAACTAGAAAGTAAGTGCTTTCTGAAATATATTTTTAATAACAATTCGGTTTGAACATGCATTTTTTTTTATTGGATTCTACGACTTTATGTATCAAATTTTTTTCCCACGGTTGTTTGAGAAATGGTTTTTAAGATACAGCGGTTTAAAAACCGCTCTGGCCCAAAACGTATTGTGACCTTGGTTTGAGCGCGTGAAGTCACTACTGCCCTTCGGGCATGGTAATGGTATGCTGGCTGATAGCATCATCACGTTTCAACGCGTTTTCCGTGTTTTTTTATAAGGGTTTGAAAATGTCAGACTATAAAAGAAACTACAGAAAATCTCTCGAGTAAAATGTCACTCCAAGAGAGTAGATTATCACTCTATACAACGTTGAATTCCACCATTTTCCAGAGTGAATCGTAACTCTAGATTTGGAGTGGATTTAAACTTTTCGTAAAGCGATAATTTACTCCTTTGGAGTGAAAATTCACTCTATCGGAGTAAATTTTTACTCTGTGTTTGAGTGGCAGCTTTATCTCTATGTGAAGTGCAAAGTCACTCTAAGAAATCAATAGAGTATTTTTCTCCAATAAAAGTCACTACATTTTATTAAAAATGTTAAATTTTTCAAAAAAGTATAACTTTCATCATTGTTTCAACTCGTTATTTGCCAGAAAAAAATATTCCAATGAGATAAACTTGTTAAATATTTTTAGTGAATTGTGGCGTAAAGAAAACAACGTCCAACAAAACTTGTCTTCCCTAAAAGATGAACTCTCTAAAGCAGACCAGAAACTACGTTCGATGGTAGGAAAACCAATTCTAAATGGGCGTGACAGTGTCCGAAAAGTATTGGACACTTTCATTGCTAGAGGTGGTAGAGAAGCTGATGTTGCTAAACATTACCATGGGCCAGTTATTGAGAATTTTGAATGCGAAAAAAGTATCTATACTGCTGTGGAAGTAACAGCAGGCAACAGGTTATTTCATCATGTGGTAGATACTGATATGATTGGAACACAGATCTTAAAAGAAATGAACAGACAGTCATTGCCAGGAGAGGTAAATTTTATGCCATTGAATCGGCTTAATGTGAGAGATCAAGATTATCCAAATGATTCAGTAAGTAAACAGATATATTTCAAATAGAGTAAGTTATCCATTTTTCTCAAATGTGGCCAATGTTTCAATAAAATAAAACGTCTCTAAGTCAGTACCACAAAATTTTTTAATAATAAACAATGGGGGCAACGAGTTTCGGCAGATCTGCCATCATCAGGCTTGTAATACCAATATACAATCAGATTAAACTTCTACCACTTGTCGTTAATTTGATTGAATACTGTTATTATAGGCCTGATGATGGCAGATCTGCCGAAACTAGTTGCCCCCATCGTTTATTATTAAAAAAATTTTGTGGTACTGACTTAAGGCGATTTATTTTATTAGATATATTTCGTATAAACTGCAATTTGTAACACATTTAGTTAGCAATTGGGCGTTTTCACACTTGGCGACACGACACCGACTATGATGTTGATCATAGTGCATGGCGGATTATAATAAGTAATACTTACTATATTTACTACATCTTCGATGACTTAAAAGGCCAAAATGCAGGCAGTTATGGGTACACCCAATTTTAAAAGTGAGATATTTTGAGGGAGGTTGTTACACTCAAGAGAAATGTGTTGGCATTCATTACTTTTATTCCAAGAATCAGGACGACACGAGTGGGAATTCGGTAGCCGGCGACGACACCAGCACGGCATGTCCTCTAATGTGAAGCCACTCCATTTATTTCAATGTAAATTCAACCCCACCGGCATCGTTGTCGTGTCGGTGTCGTGGCATCAAGTGTGAAAACGCCCATTTACCACTTAGTCTCGATTTTTCTACCTTTTGTAAAAATGTACAATATAAAGAGACTAGCTAGCTCTAAGGCCAGAAAATGCAATTGTTGGTTTTCGTTTTTTTTTCAATGAAGACTTGAATTAAAACATGTAAGACATTAAAAAAAAACTTGGTATAGTATTTTCAATTGCAGAAATATAAAAACAAAATTCCCAGATGTGCTGACAAGTTGCTTTGATCGGCTTTGGCGACTTGTAGATGTGACGACAAGTTCATTTGTCGGTATTAGCGGCTTGTAAGTGGGATCATTTTGTTCTGCAATTGAAAATAGATAAACTATAACATTTAAATTCAATGGCTTCAATAGTTGTGGTTGAAACGAGTATTCTTTTTTTTTTAGGATGCTATACCTATGGTATCCAAATTACATTATGATCAAAAATATGACAAAGCAATGCGGTATTTATTTGGTAAGACACTTATTTGCCGTAACATGGAAGTAGCTACAAAACTGGCCCGTACAACTGGTTTAGATTGCGTTACACTTGACGGAGATCAAGTATCTTCAAGAGGTAAGGAAATTCTTACTCATTATGTTACTTTTATAGCAACAGTTGATTTTAGACTCCAAAAATGTGCATTTAAGGAGGTTTATACACGAGCGAGGTGAAAAACCGGGTGTTTTTGGGATTTTTTTAAAATAAAACATCTATATAAATAAAAATCAATTGCCGAATGTTTGTTAACATACGGCTGTATCTATTTGGCTGATCCTTTTTTTGTTGTGTGTAATTGCGGGGACAAGGTTTGCATGAAAGAAAATGTTTGAAAAATTGTACGGAAAGTGAAAAATTTCGGTTAAAAAATCTCCATATAAAAAAGTGAGTGATTGAATGAGACAGAAGACAGTAGGGAGATCTTCAATATTGATACTATTGACGTATAGTTGTTCAGTTTCTTACTTTGTTTTAGCTGTTATAACTGAAAAAACAAATTAATTTGTTGTTTTGTGAAAAAAGTTGTAGATCGTTATATTATATTTGCTATTTTGAAAATACCAACAATAGTAGTTTATAGAACTCGGTGTGTTATCATTGGGTTATCTATGACTCAATTGCCTTCTGTCTTGATTTATTTATTTAAGATATATTCTTTATTGAAGTTGGATAAATCTAATATACACAAATACAGAAAAAAAAACTACAGCTATGGGTATACTTAAAATATACAATACTCGAGTCAATTTAGCACTTTACTAGGGACTTTTTAGGGAGAAATCCGATTGACATGCGGTTTTTTGCCAAAATGTTCTGGGAATCATCTGTAACAAAACGTACATCTAACCTCTAACCGTGTCAAATGCTTTCGCCAGATCTAAAAATACACAAGTATTTATTATTGGAGTCCAGATTTTCTTTGATTTGATTTATTAGTTGGAACATAGCATCATTAGTGCTAATTCCACTTTGGAAACCATACTGTTTGCTACTTAAGATACCTTTTTTATTTATATATTCATAGAGCCTTTTTTTAACAGCACTAATTAAACTAATTGGTCTGAAGTAACTAATATTTTTTTTATTGCCAGCTTTAAAAATTATATTACAAAAGTTTGCTATCTCTTTGTCAGATGCGAAAGGCCTATTAGTTTCATCTGTTACAGAGATATGTTGTGTTGAGTTTGTGTTACTGATATTTGTGGCTTCGTTAATTATTTCATAAACTTTTTTTATATTTTTGCTATTAATATTTATTTGTTCAGAGTAACAGTTGGTTTTAGCGGTAATAATTAGTTTATTAAGATGCTTTGTTATTTTAAATGTAGGATATTAAAACATTTTTAATATAAAAAAGTGGTTTTAATATCCTAAAAGATGAACATTGGATCTAAGAAATAGTTCATATTGTGATAGTAACTTTTTCTTAGGCTCATTGACCGGAGGGTACTTCAATGCTTCCAATAGTAGGCTAGAAACGCAAAAAACTCGCAGTGAAACTATTGACCAGATCAGACAATGTGAGCATGAACTAAAATCGCTTAGAACGGAATTGGGAAAAATTGAAACTTCCATAAATGGAATTGTTTCAGAGATGCAAAAAACTGAAACAAAAAATAGCAAGGCAAAGGTGAGACCTGTCAAATGTATTTATTTCTATTTTCCTTAGATTATGAACTTACCTTACGCCGACCATGTTCGAAATTTCATGAAAATATTACGTCGAGCGTATAGCGGACAAGTGCGGATTTCAGTTACAATGGAACAGTGGACGAGTTTGCAGCGTTTAAAGCCAACGATTCGTCCACAGTTGCGCGGCGGCGTTTTTGTGCGCAGTAAAATATTCGACACGTGGGTGAGGCGCCATCGTTAAATATTGGATTAATTGAATTTTGTAGGCATGGAATTTTAATTATTTTCTTATTATACGCTGCATACTGCCACGAGACAAATTAAGCGCTTGTGCATATTTTCGAATGGAACGTCGAGGATCACGATTTACGCCTGTCGCACCCTCTCAATATTGGGAGGAGTTCGAATGGTTTTCGGTTGACCTGGATGTTTGACATTTGTATCAACTCCTTGTTCTGCTTATTTTTTTTCCCACGCGTGAACTAACATCGCCGATGTCGCATCACCCACGCGTCGAATATTGTGTTGCGCACAAAAACGCCACCGAACAACTGTGTACGAATCGTTGGCTTTATAATAAGCCTCATGTAGGCACGCTGCGAACTCGTCCACTGTTTCATGATAACTGAAATCCGCACTTGTCCACTATACGTTCGATATTTTCATCAAATTTCGGGTCGGCATAAGGTAAGTTTAAAACCTAAAATCTACTCTGAGACACCCTGTAGAATAAACATGGTTGTTGAAATTTATTTTCTATTAAGAATGTATCTATAAATGGCAAAATCATGTTTTTATTTTCATTAGGGAATCTATGACAAAGTAAAAGGGGAACTCCGTCTGATGCGCGAAGAGCTATCCAATATTGAACGCTTCCGCGGCCCCAAGGAACGTTCATTAGCCCAATGTAAGTCCAATTTAGAAGCCATGCAAACCACTAAAGAGGGTTTGGAATCTGAACTGCACCAGGAATTACTTGCACAACTGTCTGTCCACGATCAAGCTCAAGTGGATTCTCTTAATGACGACATTCAGAGGCTGCAGAAGGAAAACAAAGAAGCTTTTAGTACTCGTATGAAGTTAGAGGCTGAGAAGAATAAGCTCGAGAATTTACTTACAAATAATTTAATAAGGTCAGTATTTATTTGTTTTTCTATGATATAAATATTGGCTTTTAGTCTTCTCCTGTTCTGTGTGTTCCTTTATCGTCCAGTCAAATTAGCTCCAAAAGAAGGTCGATATGGTTGTTGGCTTACCACATTTGGGGGCCAAGTGATTTCTATGTAAAAAAATGCGCTGATTTCGAAAAACCTAGTCCCCGAACGCAATTCCTCTCGCTTCATATTGTTATTAACAAAATACTGAAAAATTACCGAAAAAAGTCGTATTTTTTCGCATTCATCGACGAATATCTCGGAAAATATGGCTCTGAGGCGGAAAATGTACACAAATAAATTTGTTTAGGATTGTATTTTCTACAAGATTCACTTGTTTTATTTTTTATGAAAAATACGAAAAATAAATTGCAAAATTGAGTACTCATTATCTCCCCTCAAAATTCATCCAATTTTTTTGATAACCTGTAATTAGTTACCTCTTTTAGTGGATTAAATAGTTATTGCATAATTAAGCAACAAAAAAAAAGCGATGCTTTCTGTAGCCTTTGCTATAACATCCACACTGGTCTCGATTTTTTATATATATTAAGCAACCCCTAACAACAATTTCCCGAGATAATAATGGCGTTTAGCTTTAGAACTCGTTTTTGAGACAACTATAAATGTTAGAGCTATTTGCAAAACACCTATCGGTTCGTTGATCTATCTACTATCCACGTGCAAGTTGTTGAAAATATTATAAAACGAATTCGCATTTAGAATGCAGGAGAGGGAGAGAACTATATTCTGAATTGAGCTTGCCCGTATAAATAAATAAATAAACATATGAAGGGGGAGAAATCGCGTGCGAGGACTAGGTTTTTCGAAATCAGCGCACTTTTTTACGTAGAAAGCATTTGATCCCCAAGTGTGGTAAGCCAACAACCAACCCAAACCCTAATTTGACTGAACTGTTAAGCTACTACAAAATATGGCAGTATTAACAAAAACTAATGTTTACTGTTTATTTAGACGACGAGATGAAGTACTACATGCGCTTCAGGAAATTTCTTTGGAAGATCGTAAACGTCAGCTTTCTAACAGCAAAACTGAATTAGAAGATATTGATAAAAAAATTGACAAAGTTAATAGGGAATTAACTACAGTGGAAAACAAGGTTAAGGAAATGACAAAAAAAGTAAGTAAAAGGGTTTTTATGAAAACAAAGATTATTTGTTTAAAAAATACTGTAAAATTTTTTGCTTTTTAGTTGAAAACCGAACAGAGTGAATTGGAAAGTTGGAAGAAAAAGGAAAAAGATGCCCAAGACAGAATCGATGAAGATGCCAAGCACTTGGAAAAGTTTGCAACCAAACAGAACCTTTTGGAGCAGAAAATTGCCGAATCTGTGGAGAAAATTAACCAACTCGGGGCTTTGCCAGCCCAGGACATGTATTCAAGTTATGTTAAAATGTCTTCTAGAGCTGTAAGTAAAAAAAATCGTTTTTTCTGCAAAACTAAATTTAAATTTGTTTTATTTACAAAATACTTCTCTGCTCTGCGATAGCTTTCTTAATACAAACAAATGGAAGAATCAATAAATGAAGAAGTTGCAAAAAAGAGATCAAATAATAATTTTTTCTATTTCGCTTCAAAATTTATTACTTAGGCCACCTGGAGACAACACCACACCACACTCAAAAAAACACTCTACACCCGCGGTGTTGTCAAAAGGAGTATGGATTCTTTACAAATTACAGACATTTCAATTTTAACTCATGTTTTAATAAAAAACGATTAGTTCTTAAAACATGAATAGTTTTGAAGAAAATGGCATAAAACAAATTTTCCCCCTTTGACCTCCTAAAAAACCCAGGAACTCGTTAGGACATCAAAATAAATGTCATCACAAGGATCCGGCAGGTCGGACTTTTTTTATAGTTTTGCACTTTTTCCAAAGTCTAATTTTACTGGAATACTTCATTTACCTTTGTTTTTTTTTAAACACGACTTTTTTCGATATATTTTACTGTACCAGATTTCAACATCGTAAGTTTTTTCGAATTATAGATTTTGTTTTACCTTTTAGATTTACTAATTTTTAATTAATGTCGAAGCATTTTTACATATTCCTGTCTATTATATAAATTTTGCTATTTTTAGCTATTTAAAGAACTAGAAAAGGCTAATAATAAGTTGAAACAGTTTAGTCATGTTAACAAGAAAGCCCTTGATCAATTTATGAGCTTTTCTGATCAAAAGGAAAAGCTGCAAAAGAGAAAAGAAGAATTGGATAGAGGGTAAGTTCGACAAATTTTTTTATTCAAACAAAAGAACATTGAAATCTTAAAAATCTAAATCATTGTGCCTTAACTTTGGTTTGCACTGAAGTTCTCTAACGAGTTTCTTATTCATTTCCCGCCATATTAGATTGAAAAAAATAATTTAAATTATATTGTAATCATTTATGTGATGAACTAAAAATCTAATCAATTGTTAATTTTAGAGATGAGAAAATCAAAGAACTAATCTCAATGCTGGAACAGAGAAAAATGGAGGCGATCCAGTTCACTTTCAAACAAATCTCAAAGTACTTTACAGAAGTTTTTAAAAAATTGGTACCGGCTGGCCGCGCCAAGCTTGTTCTCAAAACAAACGACCACGAAGAAGGTCACGAAATTGGACCCGATGATAATAATGCAGATAACTTCACTGGTATCGGCATAAAGATTTCTTTTACGGATGCAGATGTTGAAATGAAGGAAATGAATCAATTATCTGGTGGACAGAAATCGTTGGTGGCTTTGGCTTTGATATTTGCTATTCAGAAATGTGACCCAGCTCCTTTCTATTTGTTTGATGAAATTGATCAGGCTTTAGATCCTTCTTACAGGTTTGTACATATTTTCTTTATTTGTAATACAATAGCAAGAAGAACAACATGAGGAGGGAAAATGGAACAGATCAACGCTTTTTTTGGCTTGGCTTCCACAAGTTGGCAGAGAGACGGGAAAAATGTGTAGCAACTTAGTGGAATGGATCTGGCGAAAAAAAACCGAAAACGAAGTCGCTCTTTTCAAAAAAAAATTGTGTGATTTCTTCATTGATTTGAGGTCCCTCTTATTTGGTGGCCAAGGGAGGTGCAAAAATTAACACCAATTTTAAAAAAATAACTCATTCAAACCACAGATAATACTCACAAGTGAATTCAACAATACAAACAGCATGAACGCGCCCGCCTATGCATGTCGAATAACATGCGGTTGTTAAGAGGAGGTGCAACTGGGCCTATGACGCGGTGTAATATTCTTATTGTGTTCGGGTTCTAATTATTTTTCTAAATTAGGTGAAGATTTCACCTCTAACAAATTCCTGAATATCAATTTTGGGAAGAAATAAAACTGGATTTCGTTGTAATAAATATTTTCTTTCTCTTTCAGGAGATCTGTTGCTAATATGATTCATGAATTATCTAGTGAAGCCCAGTTTATAACGACCACTTTCAGACCAGAATTACTCGAACATGCCAATAAATTTTACGGTGTAAAATTCAGAAATAAGGTTAGTCACGTTGAGTGCGTCAGCAGAGAGGTGGCAAGAGATTTTGTTGAAGACGACCAAACACATGCTTAAGAAGCTTCTTCATATCATTTATTCTATAATGTAGATGTAATTTAAAATTTAATGTCTTTATTTTATAAATAAAAAACGTGGTTTATAAGAAAATTGATTTTTATTTTGATAAACCTTTAAATTCTATTTTTTATAAATTAACATACAGGGTGGACCATTAGTAATGGGTCAAAGAGCAGGGGACCAAAAATACACGAATATTGCCAAATATGCTTTAGTAGATAAAATGTTGAAAGTTCAATTAATTTTGTTTTTTTCATTACTCAACTGAAGTTCACTAAATTTGATAATACATATTTTTATGGCATTACGTTCAGCTATAGAGCTAATATTATTTATTTTTTATTGGTGAAACGTAAATTTGAATAAAAATCCGATCCTGGTTTCATTTCTAAGCAATAAAGGTTTACATTTTATTAAAGCATATTTGGTTATTCTGGTCTATCCCTTGCCCCATATTTAAAATAACTTTTAATATACAAAACCTACCAACGTTTCTTAACTGAAAATGGATATAAAATTCTAGCGTATTTATAAGGCACACATAAATTTTTTAAATATTCTTGTGTAGATACAATAAAAGTTTGCACATTAAGAGTATAGTTCATCAGATACGACATAGTAACAAAGACCCTATAGGTCTTTGGTTTAGAATCACTATTTCAATCATTTCGGTTTCATTCTCTAACATTGATTGCTTAATATTTACTTCCACATTATTTAGGAAACTCATTTTTGCTTTGCTTCGTTTCCGCTGTCCAATTTGGTATCTCTCAAAACGATTTTTTTAGTGGGATCCTGTTCGGGAATCCACCCAGTATGCCCCATCGACTTTACGATTACTGGTCACTGGAGCCATGTGAAAAGGTCAATTCTGTTTTTTTGTCTCCAAAGCCATCGTATCGGTCTAAATAGCGTATAGGTATAAATGTACTTTTTAAAACTTCCTAGGGCTCCTCCATCCCGTTGCTGAACCATATATCAGAATTTGTACTATAGTTTTATACAGTTTACATTTTGTAATTTTGGAGATGTGCCAGAGTAATATTGATTTGTAAAGACTTGTATTTTATTGTAGTGTTATGATTAGTGTACGTAAAAAATAATTTAAATTTGATCATCCCTAACCTATAAACAGGGTGTTATTGAAATAAAGGCACATAGGCAGTGGCTGTGTTGATTAGAATAAGAACTGTCAATCTAAAATTTTATTATTTCATTACAATTTGTTCGGACTATGGCAATGCTAGAAGAGCATTCTTAACTGGTTGAAAACTATAAATGTGCCCCTTAATTCCTTTTTCTGCTAGATCTATATTAATCAGCAGAGATACAAAGGGCCGACAGGCCTAAGTATCACCGGAAGCTTCGGTCAGACGGGCGCACCCAGAGGGTGAAGTTTTTAGTGAGTATGCCTGAAAAGGAATCTCTCAGAGTAGATCTTGAGATTTAAGACTCTTAACCTCTCCATAAAGGGATTTCTTTACCTCTGGAAAACAAAATATTAATCAGCATAGCCAAGAATTTTAGTTACGTTTTTAAAAATTGTTCTTTTCTTGGAGAGATTCGTTTCTTTAATAACTTTTTCGTCTGCCAAAAGAAAGTATGAATGCAACTCCGAAAAAAAAAGAATTAACAACTACATCAATATCAAAAGCAGTGAGAAGATATAAACAAGATTAATTAATTAAGTTTCAATTGTTATATTATAAACACACCGGCTTAATTTTGAATTTTTTTTTCTTCTAAATTTGGTTGTTGGTATGCCATCGAACTATACTTTTAAGTGCGCATTTGGAGGTGTGCAAGTATATTTTGTTACATTTAACATTTTTTACACATAACAACATACAAATTCTAGTACAATACAAAAAAAATAAAAATTATACACTAAAGTGCCCTCATATCACATAATATTTATAGTGAGCAAAAAAATTGAGTATTTAACATAAAGGTATATGGGGGCAACCAGTATAAGTTTTTTCAAAAAATCGATTTTTTTGCATGCTTTAAGAAATTTATAAAATTGTGGAATGCTTTTTTGGGAAGCGCGTAACTGCTTCCCAGAAGTCAGTAAATATGGATGAATTATTTGAATCTTTAATCACATTTTTAACGAAACTTTTAACCTGGTTGACAGCGAATCAGAAAAAGTCTTCCTATACATACAGAAATGTGGCCCCCATTTTTAATTGAGATCAATCTTGACTGAATTTTGCGGTTATCTGTTATCGAGACATCTCCGTTTTTTATATAATACAAAAATATTTTTATAATTTTAAATATTCCACAATAAATTGACTCACTGTAAAAAAATCGATTATTTTTCAACCCATTTGCACTGGTTTATTTCCCTTTATAATTAAAATTCAAATATAGTTTACCTACGTAATAAAAAAAAATAAATTTATACTTTAATTCTTTTCGCCCGTTTTTCTTAGAGTCAAAAAGAATTAACGCTTTCAGAACTAAAATATTTTAAATTAAATTAAATTCGTTCCAGACGACCAAACTATTTATATTATTTGTTTAAAACGGTAGCTAATTTTAGTGATTGATAGAGTATTATCATCAGAAACTAGGCTGAAGCCAAAATTGTTGTAAGTTATAAGTAATTTGCAAAATAGGTGCTTGAAGAATTATTATTATTATTTATATACTCTCGCTGTAAGTCACTAATTGAGCAAACCCTAATTAGTATTAACTTTTTCGAATTGAACCGTAATTTACCCGAAGAATAATACACAACATCCAACCAGTGAAGAACCTGTACAGAATGGTACAGGGAACAAGAGTTACTGAGTGGGTGCTGTGAAACTAAACCGGAAGGCACAAAAACCCCAAAAGGTTGAGGTGTAGCTGACGATAGTACCAGCATCCTAGAGAAAAAAAAAATTGATCCGTAAACACTGACTAAGGCATCATCCCATATATCGAAATTAACTGCTGTGTCGTAATAACCCTCCTCTAAATAAAATGCGATAACACCAAAGGGGATTTTTTAAAAAAATGTCTGCTAAGCATAAGGAACATGGGTCATCATTTCCAACAAGAGAGTCCCCTTGATGATGAAGAATGTTGAAGAAAAAGTCAAGACTAATGGGAGAATAAAAATCTAGATTAAACATTAGGAAAAAACGTGTTGGAAAAATATCCCAAAAATTGAACTGAATTGAAAGTTCGTAGGAGTTTTTGGACCTTTGCAAGGACAATTGGGAAGAAAATTGCTCTCAGATTGTCACCGGCGCCGGTGAGGAAAACTGGTCCAGACAATTAATATTAAGAGTAAGTGCAGTAGATCGAAATAGATAAAGAAATCTAAGGTCGAAAATGTTGTTTCCAAGTTTATGGTCCTATTTTTCTTATGGATTATCTTCTTCAGGGTTTGAAGTTGATTGTCTATTACTATAGTAACCTTTTAAAACAAGTAATTTTGGAGAAAAGAATAAAGTGTTCCTATTTAGCAAAATAACGTTTTTTCCCTATATTAAACAGTCAACAATTCTATTAGCTCTATTTAAAACTACAGACACAAGGTTTTTTTAGTTATGTAAATGAAAATAAAATATTTGTTGTATCTAATAAAGGAAGTTATCTTAAACAATAGTTTCTGTTAATAAACACACTCATTTTTTGTTACATCCTTTTTACTAAAATTTTACTATTTTCATAACCACAAGGCACTCACAAAGGCTTTGGTTTAAATTCTGGGTATAAATACAGTGTTATCCCCAAAGTGCGCACCATATGGGAAACTTTTTTATTGAGGGTTTTTCGACAAAAAGTTATTCTTGATAAAAGTTTGTGCATGCCCTAAAACTAAACATGCACCAACAAAATATAGTAAAACACTCGTAATAAACGAGAGACCTTCAAAAATTTTAAAAAATTGGTAAAAAAATAAAACTTAACTTAGATGGCCATAACTTAAAATCTAGATCTATTTTTTAATGCTGAACAACTTTTCTAAATAACATTTTCCGAGATTTTTTAAAATAAGGGTACTTTATTCTTGTCTCAAAATCAAATTTTTGAAGGCTCCTCGTATATTACGAGTGTTTTACTATATTTTGTTGGTGCATGTTTAGTTTTAGGGGATGCACAAACTTTTATCAAGAATAACTTTTTGTCGGAAAACTCTTAATAACAAAGTTTCTCATATGGTGCGTACTTTGGGGATGGCACTGTACAAAAAAAAATAAAATCCTAAAAAATATTCATTATAAAAATATACACTTTGTGCCCAGCAAAATGGTTTTTTTTAAATAATATTGCTTGTAGAAAACACGTTTTAAAAATAATTGTATAAGAGGAACTACATAAGTTAATAAAAATTGAATTAATACTATATTATAATTAAAATTGACTAAAAAGTATTCCCATTCAAAGAATGTGTAAAATGACGTTGTAACAGATGTTAATAAAAATGCCTTACAATAAGAAATGTCACTGCTACTTTTTCCAACATATTGACATTAACTGACTTATAATAATATTTGTTTTAAATATCTTGACACCAATGGACTTGTAATAATATTTCGTTAAAATATCTTGACAGCAACTGACTTGTAATAATATTTCTTTTAAATATCTTGAAAATGTAAAAGCAAATTTGGTCAGACAGGACATTTAAACTTTTTCCTTTCTTACTCAATGAGCCGATATTACAACACTTCAACAGTATTTTAGAAAAACATTGTTACAACGTCATATCCACTACAGATTATGTCACGTTCTTAAAATAAATCTTCATAATCCGAAAAATTTAGTAAGTGCGCATAAGGTGAATTCCAGTCCCTTTCAAAAACACCTTGCAGTTGGCTGCGAATGGTTATATGACTAACATTTCTGTCGAGTAAGGGGTCGTGCAAGACAAACGCTATGCCCGCTGTATCAGTGAAGTAGTCACCAGACCAATTTGAGGTGCCAATATAGGCAGTGTTATCCGTGACCATATATTTGTTGTGATTGACACGTGCGAATGGAATTTTTTGTTGTTCTTTCGTGGCGGGCACAATAAAGCGTCTCTGAAAAAAAAATATGTTTGAAAAAGTACTCAATGTGACATATGTAAGCAGTTTACATTTTCTTCCTTCCTACAATACATTTACAAACCGTTTTATCTTTATTCTGGTCCGACCAGTCCTGCATCTTTTGTTCACAGCTGATCTTTCCACCAATAACAATATAACTACTGCGACATAAGCAGATTACACGGCTATCCTATCCTCTCATCAAGATCCAGCTGTCGCCACTCGAGCACTGTAAATTAACCTTGATGACATCTCCATTTGGCTCAAACGATGGCGGATTAAGAAGAAGAAGAAAAGACCTTCGATATGACTTTCACTCAGAGAAAATGCACATGTCCAACCGTTGAGTTCAACAGTCACCTTCTACAAGATCAAGAGCACGTCAAATATACATACTCACAAAGCGTAAACAACTGGGATCGAGACTCAGTAAACTATACTGGATAATAATAATAATAAAATATCACAATTGTCAGTCAACAACTAATTGTTGTAAAATACTCTGTATAATAACAGATGTACCTTGGTATGTGTCCAATGCAACCCTACATGAAGACTTAAAAATTCCATACATTTAGGATGAAATCTAAAACAAACTAGAAAATCATGTTAATAGACTACTCCATCCACCTCTAGAACCCCAAAACATAAGAAGACTGAAAAGGAACTGGCCAGCTGACCTAACAAATGGTTGAAGAGGATTTGTCATTGGAGAAACCCTCATCAGACTAATTTTTTTTTTATTTATTCAATAAATACAATGAATGATAAGCGATAAGTGCTACTGCACTTGTTTCGCATCATAAAACATCATCATCAACGTTATAAATAGAATTATACCCAAAGACCAGACATCTGTATGAACCTTGACCGATCTTCTTTCCAATTAAGTATTCCCTTTTTACTTCAAAATTTCGAGGACTCAAAAGGGTCGCCATGTGTTAATTAAGCAGGTTTTTTCTTTACCTTTGATTTTCCAAATTTTAATTAAGAGCATAACTCTACTCTCTAGCTGATTGCTAATAAATACATAATAAAAAATACTTACCACTTCAACACTAACACCTCTATAAGCGTTATTGATGCTAGCCAATGATCGTAAGAAATTATCCTCTGAGGGTCTGGAGTGATTCCACCAACTGATCAACAGCTTGACCTTGACTTTGTTTTCAACTGCTGCAGTTTTTAAGGCATCATCGATGATCGGCCAAAATTTTACCTTCGGAGTGTATATCATTAACGGGAAGTAATCCATGACGGAGATGTATACGAACTTTTCAGCATGTTTTATGATGTTTTTTATTGCATCAATGTCATTCGTTCGACCTGACGGGTTAAAGGGTAATGGCGAACTCTACAAAAAAAAGTTTTTTATTCGAAATGTCAAAAAACGTCAAATTCGGTACAGTACGCAATAACAAGAAGAAGAACTTTTCTGGCCTATGACTTTTTCGTACTTTTTCGGACGGTGAACTGTCCGGAAAAGTAAAATATAGGTATTTGGCTTATCCTTTTCTTTTAGCTTTAAATTGATAGTTGTGTTCAATAATATTTGGTGTATTTTCTTATCGAAATAACATATTGACTTGCTGTGATATGTGTTAAAAAAAACCATTGGGGTGTACCGCTGCTACTAGTCACCACCACTACCAGAGAGACGATTAACATCAGGTAAACGTTTTGAGACACGAATTTTCTTTTAATTGTTGAACCAATCCCTTTTAAAATAATACAACATTCATTCTATTACAGTGCCAGTAAAATATATTTATGACCAGAGGGACAAGAAGAATGAATTTAGTTCGAGAGGGTAAGAATCTTTAATAAACGCAGTTATTTATCTAGATAACTAACAATATATGTATTATGCAACTACTAAAAAATTACTTGGGTCATAGGCAACATTTTCTAAAAGTATAAAGTTTTTTATTGTATAAATTTTACCTCTGGCACATTCTTTGTCTTACCGCATAAGAAAGACGCTATTTAGGCGTTGCCACATTTACATGGAAACAAGAAATTTCGGATTTCTTGCGGTAATTAATAATAATTTTTTTAGGAATTACATTTTATATTTTAACCATTGTGGCTAATTTATTGGACGACACAATGGAATTTCTAAATAAAATTTGCGAAAATATACTTACAGAAAAATATAATTGAAACGATTCATTGTTGTAAGTCAATGACATAGGCGTTTCGGAATTAAACTTTGTCGACAGATTTGATGGCCAGGTTGATGGTATCTTAGCTCCGTCCACTCCTAATGCCCAATATACCTTAAAAATAATAACACAGTTCACGATTTCATATTTAAGTTTTATTTTATAACTATTTTTTTAATTTTAAACAGTGTTCAGAGTGTGTTCTAGTGGAGTGTGACTCTTTCTACCTGCCTTTGTGCATTGGCAGTCATATTAGCAGTTTATTCTTAAGTTTGTCCGACTTTAACAATCATCATTCTCCATATAATCCTAGACTGATTAAATAAATACCATGGGGTTATAATAACTAACAGAAGACTTAAAAGAAAATTGCCCGAAGATCTCAATAGATGAATCCAGAGATCAGTTAATGGACAGTACCTGACTCACGACGACATACTTTAGACCATTTACTTATTACTGATTCAACTAGATTGTAAATAAGCAGTAAACAAATAAAGAAAATTACGGTAACGATTTATTTTCTTTTGTCTAGATCAATATTAACAATGCTTTTTATTCGGGGAATTAGACCACAGAACATGAACATGAAATATAAATAGAAAAAATTCTACTCACTTCAAATATTTTTTCCACGTCTGTGGCTAGACAGGAACAATTTCGAACCGCAATTCCCATTTCTTTCACCTAAAATAAACATAAAATACAAGTATAATTTATGGATAATTTAATGTACATCAGTGATTCCCCATAATTTTAACGAATTTACTGGAAATATAGTAGACGTTAACAGCTCACTGTATTGATTTTGTAATCACAGACGCGATCTAGCCAACGTTGTATCTTTTAATTTAGAACAACCTAACATTCAATAAAAAACAAGGTAAATAAATATTGAGAAACTAATTATCTAAATACAATAAAGACAAATACAAATATGTCGGAGTATATTCAAGGTGAGGCAATAAATTTTGTCCTTGTAGAACTTTACTTTAATGTCTTTGTATCAAAAATATTTCTATATATTTGAATTTCAGATTAATTAATCCAAAAAAGAAGTAGTTATCAGATTATAATTTTTATTTAAAAAAAAAAACTTTCGCCACCATTTTGAAATAAATGGTAAAATTTGGAAATTGGGCGGGAAAACCAGATTATCCTTTAACAAGATAGATAGATAGATTTTTTATGCAGATAAAATTAGTGGGAGGCAGTCAATAGTAAATAAATTAGTACTATTTCTTCGTTTTAAGTCGAGCTTTCGAAAATGTTTATTTTCTTTATCAAGACGAATAACATACAAATTACATACAAAAAGAAACATCAGTGTTAAAATTTTAAAATGACAATTTCTAAAAAATCAGTATACAATTGAAACATACAGAGTAAAATGTATAAGTATGTACAAATATATAAAAAATCAATTCAAGGTGGGCGAGATGAGAAATTTTCTTTATATTTTTTTAATAGATGTGTATATTGTACTGAGGACATTGATATCTGTTCTTTTATTCATTGATTTTTCATTGTTATTTATATGAACCATTTCATTCAAGAATTTTGGCATTGTTATAGTCAATCATATGATCTTTATCTATTACATGTTCAGCAAGGCGACAAGATCTCACATTCCTTCTGCAGTCACTTTTATGAGAGGTTATTCTATCTTTAAGCATTATACTTGTTTGACCAATGTATACTTCATCACAGCTGCTGCATGAGATTTCATAGATTATATTTGATTTCTTTTTGACTGGTATAGGTGTTTTCAATTTAGAATGTATTTGTGAAATAGTTTTCAAATTGGTTTTAGCTATTTTAATATTGTCTTCATTTTTGAACAAATGTATGAGTTTTGCTGTCAAACCATCTATATGTGGTAAAGATTTAAAAATTGAAATTTGGTTGTTGGTGGATGGTTTGAATTTGAAACAGAAATAGAGGTACTAAATAGAATTTTATTCACTAAAGATTTGTGATACGAGTTTTCTAAAAGAATGTTTTGAAGTTCGTTTAGACACTCATCTCTCAAAGATGAATGAGTGACCTTAACCACTCTGTTTTTGAGGTTATTAATTAAATTTATTTTGATTTTCATGGTATGGTTTGAATGAAAATTTAGGAACCGATTACTGTTAATTGGTTTTATTGTCGTTCGTTCTTATTTTCTTGTCGATAGATAGATAGATCCAGGAAGTGGTGGTTTCTAATGTCAAAAAGCTAAATTATTAAACCGCTTTAATTTTTAATTGTAGTGTTCTAAAACAATAATATTAAACGTTTGGACGGAGTGGACTCAGCTATTTCTAGATGATGTTTTTTTAATTCTGTATCAACGGCATCGTCTACTGTGGTCATTAGTCTAGTGTTCTGTGTAGGCTTTGTTACTGTTTCCCAACGCCACTTTAGGAACAGCATTGTTAACTAGAACCGATAGTGAATAGACGAGTGAGTGGGGAATCTCACCTAATATGTGAAAATCAATTTCCAAATAAAAAATAAAAAAATGATTTTTGTTATGAGTGACATTCGAACCCACTTATAGATTTCAATATTTTCTTGGTATATTATTAATATGTGTTAAAATATGATCAGTATACAGGGTGTTTCCTAATTGAATGTCAATATTTCACGGGGAGATTTTTAGGACATTTTTAATTTAATTTTGTTATATGAACGTAGGTCCGCAAAAGTTTCATCTTGTAGATACAAGATGATGAAAATAAAAAATTTATAACGTTTTTTTAATTATCTCAAAAACGCGTTCCAATATTTGATCGAATTTTGCCGAACGTTATAATGAAATAATTGTGCATTTTTTGATGGATCCTGATCTCATCGCTGGAAAGAGATTGTTTATTAGCAGAGAAATGCAGTTTTTGTGAGCCACTGAATTAGTATACATGTAGAACCCGAACACAATGAAAATATCACACCGCGTCATAAGCCCAGTTGCACCTCCTCTTGGCAACGGCGTAGCTTCCTTACAACCGCAACGTTTTTCGACATGCATAGGCGGGCGCGATCATTCTGTTTTGTGAGTATTATTACAACATATTCGTCTATGTATTAGTAAATATAATTTTTAACAAGGTAAGTCAATTGTAATATATAATTTTCTATTGTTCATATAAACACAAATAAAAACTAAATTTCAGTAAATGCAAAATATTGAATATTTTAAAATGTAAGCAGTTTTATTTTTGTGAATCACACAATACGCCACTTGGCTCGAGTAGGTGGAGACCAAAAACGGTGACGTCATACAGCTATGACGCGGTGTGATGTTCTCATCGTGTTTTGTCTCTAAAAGCTTTCTTGTAATCTATGAAAGTACTGTAAATATTTCATTGGTTAGTTTATGCCTGTTTCAGAGCTGCAAAGTGTTATTGTTGTTATTATTATTATTACCAATTATATAGTAAATTGTCGAAGGATAATAAACCTGCAGAAGTACTTCCTAATATATTTCATAACCTGGACAGTGATAATGGTTAATCAATATTTTGTGTGCAACGTTGTAATATCGTAAATCAGTTAGTGTTATCTATTTTAGTTTTTGAAAATTTTGATTATGGATATTTGAAAAGGAAATATGAAAAAAAAATGTTTCAGATAATAATATCTATTAATAAAAAATAATTCAAAGTTTCATTAAAAGGAATTGGAACTGTGTGATTAGCAGCAATTGTGATAGCCCTATAATTTAACATCGTAGGAAGACTTTGGGAGGCTAAACTAGTTTCAGTATAATTATGAAAATAAAGATATAAATAGAACATTTTTCATTAGGAAATTTATTATTTATTACATCGGTGGGATTCTCGTGACTCATAAATGACGTTTTTTATACGCATTAAGTGATACAAATTCTAAACATTTATGAATAAACTGTAATAAATTTAAATTAAATAAAAGTCATATAAAAAAAGTAAAAAAAATCAAATGTTTTAAGTATCGTTCAATCTGCAGATATTGAAAGACCAAAAACATTTACAAACATTTTCGTAAATAAAATGTTTCAAGAATTAAAAACTAATGAAAAAAGTCCAGAACTTTTTTTAATAAAATCTTACGACTGTGAGAATAATCTCATTTGATTTTCATGAAATTTTACATCTAGTAACGCACCTATTATACACATCCTTCCAAAAACAGTTCTTATGAACTTTATAAAATTATACAAACAAAATTTGGTAAAACCGTATGAACCTTAATCACTATCAAAAATTAACTTATTTGTTTCAATTTTAGATCACGTCTACCGGTACGAGAAAACTTTTTGTCACTATTAATAGACTTAATTTCATTCTATGACCTGGCTTACTTTGGCAATACTTGTGATATAACTTTAATTTCATTCAATTACTCTTCTATTTGGAAATAAATCCAATTATTCGAATCAAAAAAAAATGCTTTAATTTAATTTCATTGTTAACCAACAAACTTTTTTTCAAGCTTATCAAAATATGAATAATATATATCATATACATTTATTGAGAAAGAATCTATTATATCGCGCGTAAAAAATTCTGAATTTTAATTCGCCTCGGCTGCAAACTCTGGGCTCAGCTGTAATATGGGATTTCTCAGCCTGTGTTAGATAATATAATAATAATAATAAACATACTTTATTGGTCATAAAATACAACAACCAAAAGGCCATCGACCGAAGTCCTTCAGGCTATACAATTATTAAATTATATTTGAAACATTGCTACGACAGGGACTATTTCCCTCGTCTTAATTTCCACCAATCACAATCATGCAATTTTGAATTACAAATAATGGTTTCTAGATTGAAAAACTGTATGATAGCTCCTGTCAGTAGTTTTTTCGAGTTTACCCGCGGCAAAACTTGACATCTGTTGTCACCAAAAATTACTATAACAAGTAATTATGGTCTCCTAGGGCACCAGCAAACGACCCTAAACAATTTTCCTGATTTTTATTGTCAACAAATTTTGTAATATTGTTTTTAAACAGTGCTTATGTAGTGAAAATGAGTCGCTTTGGAAGTGATTCTATGACTAATATTGATCTGGCGATTGAGAAAAGTGTACCGTGCAATACCGTTAAAACCCATACGTCAATAAAGAAACAGTTTACGGAATTCTGCAAGGCAAAGAAATACAAGCTTTTGGAAAACAGGAGTACTGAACGTACTGTTATACCCTTTTTTATTAAGGAAGGAACTAAATTAAAACCCGTTTTAGCAAGTAAACATTTTAATTTCATTTTCAAATACATTTACAATATATCCCAGAGTAGATTTTAGGTTCGCAGCGTGCTTACATGGTGGAAAGCTTATTTTAAAGTCAACGATTCGTACAGAGTTGCTCAGCGACGTTTTTGTGACACACTTAAGAGTGTTTAGATATTCTAATACTCCATTGATTGTTAATCTTGGCTCCACTGTTATGTTGAGATTTAACAAAGATGAAACGGCTTCTCTAATCTTGCCTATGTGTGCCGCCATTGGTCTGACACATTCCACTCGAGTACTCTACCTCGCGTCTGATAATGAATGTAGTAAAGATCCTACTATTTCTTTTAAAATCTCCCATCTTTTTGTGCTACAGCTGAACAAATTGTACAGATTCTGAACAATTCCAAAGAAAATCTGTGCTTCAGTGCAACACTCAGCAGCACATACTCCACAAAGGTTCAAACTGTGGCATCCACAGGGTGAGTAGATAGCCAAAGGGTTCGATTTTAAAATAACATATTGTTACCATTGTCGGCCTCTACAATCATCCAAGGAAATGTCGTAATTTTTAAGAACACTTTTGATGAGATTTGCAATATCTTCTTCTGTTTTTTCATTACCGTCAGAAAACTCCAAAAATCGTTCATTTAATGGATTTTTTGTGTAAACTTACAAAAATCAAAGGTTAACTGAGAAGAAACCCCAGAATATATTTTCCAATCGAATTGATTAACTGAAAATATACAGAAACTGGTGCGCCTAAAACTACATTAATTTCATTCATTGAGGCTGTTTTATAAAAGAGAAACGTTTTGTTTGCACAATAACCGTAAACATAAGGCCCGCAGCCGGGCCCCGGGGATTTTACCCCCCCTGCCCCCTCTCTGATCGGCCCTGGGAATATGAAGAAAGAAAACGGTGAAAATTACAAAGAACTAGTTGTGAAGACAATGTGGAACACCATTGCAAAAAAATGAAAGAGATGTATTTTATGAAGTGGAAAATAATTTTTGATCCATTTAAAGATATTATCTTCAAGTCTAGTAGGGAAGCTAGTAACGAAGGAATTTGCATATGTGCGCCAATAAAAGGAAATCGAGCTCTGCTTCATTAAAATTGGGAGAATACTACGCAACGGTTTTATTGTGGGACGAAGACACTCCGGCGGGACTCCAGCCAAAATTTTACCATATCCCCAACACGAAGAACCTTACCTTTTGTCCAGTCCGTCTTTTTAAAATTCTAATGGTTAAACGTTCATCTAGAATAACAACTGATAGATTAATCTTAACAGTAAACCCATCATGGAACAAAGCAAAAACAAGTGGATGGTAAAAAACACTCCAGTGGGAAAAACCGAACTTTCGAAATGGACTAATGAAGCAGCAGAGAAGGCAGGATTAAATACAGCTAAAGGAGGGGTGGGTGAACAACAATTAATTAAAATTACTGGCCACAGTTCAGTCAACTCAATTAAGCCTTATCTGCAAATGGATAATGAGCATTATTCCAACATCATAAACACCCTTAGAAGTGACGCCTCAGAACCTCCAGCTAAAAAACAGAAGATCCTGCAGCCACTCCTCGAGCTTCTCACTCTACAGCTGGACCTATGAACAACATTAATGATTTACCTACACCCAACGTTATCAATGAGTTAACAAAGATTTCAAACAATACTCCTACTGTGTACCAAAATTGCAATTTATATTTTAATTGTACCATAAATAATTTAGTTTGTAGTATTTTGTGATTAAATAAATTACCTGTTTTTCAGTTTTCAAATTAATACCTACATATTTATTATGTATGCATATATATGCATTCTCCCACACCTGTAAAGCAAATGCGCCATCAAGTATCAGTAAGTCGTCCCAGAGCGCCACGGCAAATAATAATAATAGCCGTCCCTCCCCCGCACAATCTTCAGAGCTTCTGGGGTTCACTCGTAAGGGAGTGAATAGCAGGGCGTATATTATTATTATTATTATAGGTAGTATGTTTTGTAAGCTATGTGTACGCAGAATAATCTGTTACTCATGAAATAGTCTTGTCAAATACCATTCGGGCATCTAATTTTTCCGAAAAAACAACCAATTTTTTTTCTGTGTATCCTGCATGAATTATTACGCTCTAAACCTATATTGAGTAAAAAATAATAAAGTTAAAGATAACCCACCATTTTTCTATAATTATAATAAATTATATTTAGGAATATTCGAGAAATTATATCAAAATCGAAATTTTGTCACCTCCGTTAGTCTTTTTCCGGGATAGCGTACAAACAAAAACATCAGACATAGACCGGGAAAACAGTTATTATTCGAAGAAAACGTAATAGTGTGTCGTTTAAAACACGAACAGCTTTATAGTAAGTTTCACTACCTTGGCCTTGACCTGAAATTAAAATCAATATTTTTCAGATCGTGACCGTCGCGTGGAAAATCAACAAAAAAAAGAAGACTCCAGAGTATTTAATTAGAAAGGATTATGAGACAATCAAGTTATTAGTTTCAAGCACGCGTTTAAGCCAATAATATAAACTTTTTATTGGAAAACAAAAACTAGACAATAATACGGCAATGAATCCAATTTTTTACCAGCCACTTAATGGTTATTGTCCTCTTGTGAAGTTGGAATAAAAATGATTCTTACTTTTTTGATGGAGTAAACTACCATCTTTAAAATACTCTAGTTTTTAAATTGGTTTATTCTGTCCAGTATCTTTCCAGACATGAAAGTTTCCATTATTGTCGAACATCCCTGATTAATGACTAAATGAAACAAAAAACTTAGTCTTTGATGATGAATAATAATAAAATGTGTTTGGATGAATAAACATAAAATAGGATAAGACTCATCCCAACGTCGTATAATATTTTTTAGAAAGTTCCGGATGAGTTTCTAACATGACCCATAGAAACTTATTGGATTCGAATGCCCAACTCAGGAAGCCAAAATGCAGAAACGGAAGGATGCTTTCAGTAACTGTTTGTGCCGACGAATCCATGTGGGTTTGACATTAGTTTATAAATAACTTATAAGCACTCCGGAAATTAGAAATTAGAGCGACACCACATTTAAAATAAGTATTCAGATTACAATGCATTAATGATAAAATGTACAAACATCATTAATAATATTTTTATTCAAAACTTTAAATACGATAACGAGGAAATTTTATTTTACTAGAGCTTCATATGACAAAAAATACTTTTAAGTTAATGTATTACTCGAATCATCAATTTTATATAACTTATCTTAATAAATAAGGAGTTTATTCAACTGTGCAATTAACTTTTGGTTGGGAAAACTATTTAGTTGGTATCTTCTTGTTCAGCTCAGGGAAATCATGTTTTGGTAATTCACATTAGGGACATCAGCCAAGTAGAGATGGGCGAAAAATAACGGTATCATAGTAAATTTTTCCTAATTATTCTCCTTATTACTCTTATCACAGGAACTGAAGCTCGATTTGTGAGTAACCAAAATGTTCGAAATTGTTATTCTTTCCGTTGATAGCACTTGCATCGAAATTTGAACGGTACTTTTTTTTAAATAAAATAAAATCTGTGATTTCAAGCATCAATGGTAAAGGCAGACATTTTTTATATTAATATATTTTTTCTGGTTCTCTGCAGTTTTTTAAAAATTTTATGGTTCATTATTTTATTATAATGTACCAATATGCCAAGTTTCATTAAATTCTGAACGGTAATTCTAAAACCGAGAGTACTGACTTGCTTTTTGTATGTGTGCGGTGTGTCAACTGAAGTAACAAGTAGAAAAGAAGACATTTATCACTCAATGATAAGAGAAGTCCATTATTTACCTAGACGAGACATGGAACGACATTAACGATACTTTAAGTAAAGGATTGGTAGATTTATAAAAAAAGCGGCGAACAAAAGCGCCTTCGAATAAAGGAAATAGAAATAAAATGTTATTTTTTGGTTCAGAAAATGGTTAGCTTTCAAATGCATTATTACTCGCTACCTAACTCATAAAACATTCCAACTTGGAGTATACTTTTTCTAATCTCAATTGAATATGTTTACCTTCAGCTCAATATATAGGGTTAGTTCAAAACAGTACATGGTATAATAAACAAAGGATGAACACGGAAAGTTAAATAAATATTATTCCCTATATAAAATAAACAGTAGATCAGATTGAGTGGAACCGTTCTCCGCGTGGAAACCAATCAGTAATTGCACTAACCGCCCAATTCATAAATGACCGTACATTATTTTTATTGGTATTCAGTCGTCTGGAGTTATTTATGACGTGCAGAACAGTGAGGTACCGTGTATAATATTTGTTAAAAATAGACAAAGTTACATGTCAAGTAATAGAAAATATCTCCGCCTATGGTCAAAGCGGCGAATCCATTAATATTTTTTCAGCTCATTCAATTGAGCTTGAGAGAATTATACCACGAATTTGGTTAAAAAGGTGTAAGTAACTTCAAATTTTGGGAATAAATTATATTCCTTAACCACTATTTCTTTAAAAATTACATATGCATTTCCAAATAAAAAGAAAGTACATGTTAACATTTACCTGTGTTAAAGACCTCCAATCCATGTTGGCGCTCCCCAAGTACACGTGCTTCCTATCAATAACCCATAATTTTGTATGCAAAACCCCTGCTCCTAATAACTTGGCAAAATTAAGACTTCGTACTTTGGCAGCTTTTCGCTTCACCAACAATTCAGTATCAATGTTCGGGAAGTTTTGTGAAGGTGCATTTTGGGCTATTCTAATTTTTATTCCCCTATCCACTCCTGCTCGCAAGATTGACTGGAATATTTTTTCTCCCTAAAATCATTAAAAAAAAATTTGAAAATTTCATCACTGAATTTTTTTTAGCTAAATAAATTACCTGCTCCGAGGAGTGATCTGGATAGACTTCAGAACTTCGTAGTGTCCAATAAAGAGATGCTATATCTATTGATTCGTTAGCTGAATTTATCAAATCTAACCAAGTATCAAAAGTGGAAGGATATAAGATTGAATCATTAGAATATACTAAACCTTCTGGTATGCTTTCAATCAGTGATAACCTAAAAAGAGTGTACATATTTACATATTGGTCTTCATTTTTGTTAACCATGAACATAACAGTAAAGATTCATGGAATGAAAGCGAAAGAAAGGGACAAATTAAAAAAAGACCTATGACATCCTTTTTTTTATTAACCATAACTTAGTAAACTATATCTCTAACTTTTTTTATAAACAAATAGATACGAATCAAGACACATAGATACAAATAGACAGACAGATACAGACACAGACTAATTTTATCTTGTATTTCGGCAGTTGGTTTGAAAATGACTGTCAATTGTGATATAAATATTTAAATGCGTTTTTCTCAAAACACATTTTATTGAGTTGGCACAGGTAATAACTCAAAAACCAGGATTCTTTTTTACTTTAGTTTTTATTTTCTGAGCTTTGAAAACTGGGCCATTTAACGCCATTTAAAATATTTTAATTTATGTAGATAAAATTAGTGGGAATCAGTCAATAGTAAATAAATTAGTACGATTTTTTCGTTTTAAGTCCAGCTTTCAAAATGTTTATTTTCTTTATCAAGACGAATAACATGAAATTCAGAAAAAATTGCATACAAAAAGAAACATCAGTGTTAAAATTTAAAATGATTAGATATAAAAAAAAATTTATTTTTATTTATTTTTTGTCATTTTAAATTTTAACACTGATGTTTCTTTTTGTATGTAATTTGTATGTTATTCGTCTTGATAAAGAAAATAAACATTTTCGAAAGCTCAACTTAAAACGAAGAAATCGTACTAATTTCCCACTAATTTTATCTACATAAATTACTATTGAACAGTCACGAAAATATCCACTTAAAATATTTTAGGTACAGAGTAAATTATTAATATTTTTATTTAAATGATTTATTGCTTTTTCATAAATAAATATATTTTATACTGAAAGAAGTATTATTTTCTCCATAAAAAAAAGGATAATTATGATTTAAAAAAATTAAATTCTTCAATTGTCTAAATACCTTTTTTGGAAAACCCACAACTCAGATATTTTTTTTCTTAAAGAGTTACTTAGTAAAATAATAGCGAAAAATATCAAAAATTAAATGATATGTTTTTTTTTGAGTAAAATAAGCCATTTTTATTTCAAGATTTTTTTAACATGCAAATATCAATAAATTAACTATAAAACCTTCTAAACTAATGTTTGAAACAGCCTATGAATTTTTTCTCTAAGTCTCTAAGATGAATATGTAATCTACGGCAAGCAATTTTGATGGTGGGATAAATGGTTGCTCCAAAATACTGAATTTGTTATACCAGAGAGGTGTACCTGACAAAGATTAAGTTTCTCTTTAAACAGGTATAGATTTATTTTCAGTACTCACCCACAAGTATTATTACAAGTATCTGAAAGAGATCCATTCAATTCTTCTAAACTTTTTTCAGTGACATGATCTAATAATGGCAATAATACTACAAGGAAGATCAGGATACAAATTATAGAGATGGGAATACAAGACGGTCGACACCATTTATTCTTAGCACCCCATCTAAAAATAAATAAATTAATAATTAGTCATCTGATCTTAGTCATAAGTTTAATATAAGTCATAGTATTTTTTTCTTCATTCTTACCTTTCTGGAGAATCATCAGCATTTGACGGTATCATAAAGCCATGGCTCCAAATGTCTGTTTCGTCTTCATTTTGTACTGGAGGAGTCTCAAGTACTGTCTAAAATTGAAATAAAAATAGCGGCCTCGTTCCTTTAACCTTTATAATAATTTAATATTCACACAATTACAACTAATATTTCAACATCTTTATTCAATAATCGGATTATACTATTTTGCCAATTTTAAATGTTATAATTACTGTGTTAAAATTAAAGCTGTTAAAATGTGAAGTATTCAAAATTATTGGTTCAGTAAAATGTTCTTTTTCTCCTCTTCAAATATTAAAGAAACATTGAAACATAGAATTTTACGATAAATAAAATCAGATTACTTTCGAGAACACCGTTATCTAAAAAGTAAATAAACATTTTGGTTTCTTAGAAAGAGACCCCCAGGAATGGATATTTTTTTTTTAATTTTTCCCTTACAAATAGCATGAAAATAAAAAACTTTTAATTAATCTTATTATGTTATCTCTCAAGAGCAATGTCTTGTTTATTGTATCTGAATGTATATTTCTGATTTTTTAAATGCTAGTTTTCTACCTTTGTGTTTTATATGATTTAAAAATGAGTTTTGTAAAACTTCTTTCTTATGCATTTGTTAAATATTTTTTTTAGCAGTTGTAAATAGGTGCCATAATATTTTTGAAACATTTAATATTGTTTTTAGTTAATTCCAATAAATAAATGACAAAAAATATTTGAAATACAAAACAGATGCTCGTTCAACGAGGAAATATAAATATATGCTAACAGATACTTACTTTAATAGGAGAATTAAAAATTCTGATCTTCATTTTTGCGTTCAATTGTTATCTTTTTATTCACCTAATTAACGTATTTCAATCGAGCTCTTTGTTTTATTTACGTATTTAAAATAAACGTCATTTTTCCAATTTTACATAAAAGTGACAGAACTGTTTCGTAACTTGCTAACTTGAGTGAAAACCGCGCGAAAATTTAAATTCGAATTTTGATTTAAAAATAAAAAATAACCATTGTTAAGTTTTATATTGTATCTACTTTGATAATTGCAATGAAATAAAAATGACTAACAAAATAATAGTAATCTTATCGTAAACAAAGGATGGCAAATTTATAACTTTTGGACAGGACCGAACTTGAAAGTATTTAATTTTGTTTTTAAGCAACAATGAAAAATAAAACAATGACCTGTGAATTTTAAACAATTTTTCATCAACTACTCGAAATATTTTCAAAATTTTAAAAATATATTTAAATCAAATAAAGAATGCAAAAGAAAAAAAATTACCGATAATCGTTTCCCAAGTAGCCCAGACGGCCTTCTAAACTTGTGAACTCTTTCTGTAGAGGGTGGAATAAGAACCAGAAGTTGTTCTGTATCTCCACTCCTCCCTGCTGCTTCATTTGGTGTTCTGCTTCTAGATGGTCCCGAAGACAAAGTGTTGAGATGGATGTTGGAACTATTGTTGCCATAACTGATGTTATTTGTGTTATTGACTTGCACTAACAAACTACAAGTTTGAGATGCAATTTGAAACAAACCGTCTTGTAGATTTCTTTGTTTCGGTGGACTTTTTCCAAAATCCCAGAAATGTGGCATTCTAGGAATTGCTAGAATGAATGAATATTTTGTATCGTCAGTCTTTTCAACACTTTTAATTCCTTTCACTTGTTTAACTATATAAGTGCAAAAGCCAAACGCAATAATTATATATTCGTCTATGGAATTTCTTTTGAAGAAAATAAATGAGTGGCATAAATAAATTAGTTGCTGACAATGGTTGCTTACTTTTATATCCTTAAAAAACTGCTGTTGATTTCTTTATATTTGAGATTTGGATATCAAACTTTGAAGTAAAAGAAATAAAAAGAGGCTTACTCTATAAAAGATATATACACTTAAGATATAAGATCCTACTTCAGAGGCAAATGAGATCGTTTCAAAAAAATGATTTTCTGAAAAACCCAATGGCACAATTATGTGATTGAAAAATGCTTCGTGGGGGTTTCTAAATTTTAGTTGCGATATCGTTCTTTAAAATATTGTGAGTGTTCAAAATAATTACGACTTTTAATCAAAATGGGAGAATGAATTACGCTCTTCTCGATTGAATTCTTTCATTGAGAATCGCCATTTTTGCCCAATTTCGCTAAATTTATTGTATTATTTGAGAAAAATACTTAAGAAATATATAAAGCAAAGTGCATTTAAGTGTCTTTAAAGAGCATAAAGTGCTGAGAGAAAATTGTGTACACAATTCATCCAAAATATATACCTATATTCCTTTTCACCCTGGATCAAACATTTGCGTGTTATTCAAACTACCATGACTTCGACCGCCAAACTGAGGCTAACGCAAAGGTAAACTGTTTATAATATCCATTGATTGGCTCCCTCGGAAGGTTAGAGTGCGGGCAATTCTCTGACTTGCGCCACATGCCTAATTGATTGATCCTTATTTTGTTGACAATGACAATGTCTGGAAAAGATACGTAGGTGTTTGCCCTTTTTCTCCTTAAACTGATTATCGCCATTAATTTTATATAACTCTGAGAATAAAATATACATTAGAATATATATAATTGATTAGCTACCAATTTTGATTAATACAGTGAACTCCTCGTTTTCATTAGTTTAAATACTTAAAAACAGCTAAACATACAAAAAATTATGAGCTATGGTGCCGAAACATACGTCAAGTGAGATTTTTTTAATTATTTGTAGTGGCTTCGAATAGTTCTGGTGGATTTCGGATTAATATTTTGTACAAAACGAGAGAGAGTTGATGGTTTGAAATATATTAAGTAGTCCAATTTGGGCAGTTATACCATATTTATGGAAAATTGGTGCATATTGCCGTGTAAAAATTGGTAATGCCGTATGTGAAGTTATTGAAGATAATTTTAGAAAACTGCTGTTTTCTTTTATATATTTGTTTAAAAGTATTTGTTTACTAAGTTTAGTTTCTTCTATTAATTTATTGAAGCCGGTCCTGTCGGAGTAACAGACATGCATTCAAACGATTGTTTAATTTACGCAATAAATATATTGTTATATTTTTGGTTCAACCCGTCATAGAGAAAATTTTGGTATACATTTTTTCATGATCTAAAAGTTTAAAAAACGTAAATCCCAATAAAAAATATTCAAAATGAAAGCGGTATAGGTATTTCCGATTTAACGACGAGGAGCGGCTACTCGGCCAACCAATAAATAAAAATAAACAACGTTGCCACTTTAATATCTTCTCCTATTCAGATTTAGATTTAAATTTTAAAAAGTGTTAAGTGATTAATAATGTTTTAGTGTGTACATATGTAAAATAACCTTTATCACTGTTAAGATTTATCAAATGAATTAAATAAAAGTAAGATTTATATATAAAAAAATAATAGTGACAGATACGTACTAGGTCGATATGGCAACATTGTACATAACAAGGAAAATGTAAATGATAAATAATTTTCAATTCTGATAAAAATATTTATGTGGATGTGGTATTTAAAGATAAATGATAGTTTTTTATGTTGTTCAAAACGGTGATTAACATCCCGAAGATGGAGCAGGAAGAGTCCATACATCAAGGAGTTCTACTGTTACCACCTGTTGGAAAATTACTTAAGGTACCTTTTTCACCTGTTGGAATACTTTAAACGTTTACTTAACCCTTTATTTTAGAAATCTTGGCAAAACAAATATTGTATGCTATTTAAAGCAAGCAAATTTGGGAAGGAACGATTAGAAGTATATGATTCACAAGACTCTAAAGAACCCAGTAAATTCATTTCCTTAGAAAATTGTATAAAAGTACATTCAAAATCCCCTACATCTTTTGTTGTAATTACAAGAACTAATAACGCTACTACCACCACTTATGAATTCAGTACTTCAACGGACTATGATATGAATGAATGGCTCACTGCAATACAATCTGTTGCTTTTCCTGATGAAGTATCTAAAATTACAAGTATTGAGGAAGATAATGACTTGTACTGTTCCTCAGGAGAGGGTGTATTCAACGTTAAACTTCACCCTTCAGCTGTGTCAAATAGGTGTGGTCTGGAAAGTAAAAATTATACTTTAGTACTTACTCAAACTGCCTTGCAATTAAGAAGTATTATGGACAGCAAGTTGTTGTATAATTGGCCTTATTGTTACATTAGAAGATATGGCTATAAAAATGGAAAGTTTACTTTTGAAGCAGGAAGAAAATGTGAATCGGGAGAAGGAACTTTCTATCTGGAGCATCCTAATCAACAGGAAATATTTAGGTGAGTTATTAGTGAATTAGGTTATTGTGCCACTTCATAGTAGTAAATTTGTGAATTACTTTTTAGTGGTTTTAAAGAAATTTGATCTCTTTAAATCTCTTTAAAAATATCAAACAGACAGTAATAAACGAAATAGAAATATTTAAATAAATCATTTTAAAATCTTTTTTTTTGGTTATGACTTTTTATTGTTAGGCTATTTTTATAAATAATATATAATATTGAGATGGTTTAAATAATTCTCAAGTTTTAATTTTTTTTAGTTTTTATTTTCAAAATTAACACGTTCAAATCAAAATTACTAAACAAACATGTCATCACCATCACAACTTTTTTTTTAAAGTTCTTTTTACATAGTTTTTTAATATATTTTTTTAAGTATACTTCCAATAATTTGCCCCATTTTTTATACCATTACAACATTCCCCCAAAACTCGTTTTCTTTATTTATTTTTATCATAAAAAATTAATAAAATCAAATTTTAATTTCTATTTTTCCCATTAAAACCTTGTATTTTTTTTAAATTTGTTTTCGTATACTTAAATTCTCTTCCTCTGCTATTCCCAAATTCATTTTTATTTCTTCTTTTAAATTTTCTTCCAATATCCAAAATTATTTTTTTTAATTTCATCTTCCATGCTTTATTCTCATCTTGTTTTTGTTCTTCTCTTAATTTTGTTCCTGTTTCATACCATTTTCTTTCTAGATTTTCCATCTTTTCTTGGGTGTCTTGTACACCCAATTTAATTGCCTTCATTTCTTCTTTAATGTCTTGCTTGACTTTTTTTTCAATTTTTTCTTTGAAAATCTCTTCTTTTTCTTGTATTTCTTTTACTTCCATTCTTGTTTTTAAATTTTCTTCCTATGCAATAGAAATATTTGTTATCAACCCTTCCTTGATATTTTCTTCTAATTTCAGTACTTCATTGTTCATCAAATTATATTTTGTGTTCGTTTTTATTATCTCCTTCTCCATTTGTCCCATTCTCTTATCCTGTTCCATTAATTTCTGTTCTGTCAATTTCTGTTTGCTTTCAAATTCTTCAAATTTCCTCTCCATCTTCTCTATACCCTCCTTTAACATGTTAGTATTTTCTTTCATCTCTTGCTTTAATATTTCTTGATTTAGTTTTAAATCTTGTTTTAACTCTTGTTGATTTTGGTCCATCTTCTTTACCAATAATTCAAACATTTTAACCATATCATTTCCTTCTTCTTTTCTTTGTCATTACTCTCCTTCTGCTAATGTGTCAATCGATACTACCTCTTGTCTTTGTTCTTCCAATATTTCCGAGATTTCTTCCTGTCTCAGATTTTCCTCTTTTTCTTTTATAATAACAAAAGTTTCTGGATCTTCTACATCATGTCCTCTTCTTCTTAACTCTTCTTTGTGTGGTTTCTACTATTGAAGCCCCACGTTGGGCGTCATTTGTAATGGTTTAAAGAATTCTCAAGTTTTTAATTTTTAGTTTTTTTTCAAAATTAATACGTTGACAGCTATCAAATCAAAATCAACAACTATCAAAAAAAAATTTTTAAGTTATCTTTTCATAATTTTTAAATAAACAAATTTCTATTCCTAAAATTTCTTCACAATATATTAATAATACAAACTGCGTGT
Organism: Crepidodera aurea; assembly: GCA_949320105.2. Taxonomy (NCBI): domain Eukaryota; kingdom Metazoa; phylum Arthropoda; class Insecta; order Coleoptera; family Chrysomelidae; genus Crepidodera; species Crepidodera aurea. The sequence goes on along the minus strand of OX439475.1, from coordinate 25,029,576 downwards.
TCTTTAAATGTTACATACTTATCAATTATATTCCTAAATATTTAATTTTGTTAATAACCTTGGTCCGAACACCCTCTATAGATTAAAGTTAATTATAAATTCTTCATAATTTCTTGTATTAGTTTTCAACACGAATTTAGTTTTTAATGTATTTAGTTTTAAATGAAATCCGTTTGCCAGTTTAACACAGTATTGTATAAATTTGTCTAAAATATTTCATTCGGCAATAACCTGCTTAGTGATACTGGTGGAGCCTTTCATTGCAGGGGTTAACGTAATTATTTTTTTAATTTGAAAGTAAACCTATTGACATTCATTTTTGGACATTAAAAGCTACTTTCTATATTTTAATATGTGCAAGAACACCCTGTATATCATTACGTTTAAAGGGGATGATTACGACAGAGAGTGTTTGTCACATTGGTCATTAGCTGTCAAAGTTCCCACCGTTATTTACCAATGTGGAAAAATTCTAGTATCCAGGCAAATCCCCAATATTGATGGCATATTTTTTCTTTCTTCTGATAACAGGACCTTTAGGAAACTTATAAACTCCCATTTGCACCCAAAAGAAGCACAACGACACCTCTCTCTGAATAAAAACGAAAAATCACATATTATCCCATATAAGTAATGTACCGTTTGATGATAAACACTTGGCGCCCTCTACATAGAACGAATTGACAGTTTGCTTCCCCATTGCCATTATCAATGACAATTCCACTCATATGTAAAAAATGTCATATGAAACTTCAAAAATCGTAGTTTATCTGATATTTAGCCTATGAAGAAGGAAGAGAAAATATAACTGGATAAAAAATCGATAATACCACGTTGCCCGGTTAACGACGTTTGATTTCTCATATTTACATCAAACTTATGAAAAATATTCGGCCAAATCTGAGCTCTAGTGGTATTACCTTTGATAATTTATTCTTGGACAAAAAAGTATGTGTTATATATCTACAGTATTGACAAGTCAAATGTCAAAAATCCATTTAGATTTTCCCCAATATATGCATTTTTGATAATTTGATATTAAAAGAGTTGTTGGAACACCTTTTAATAAAATCGAATAATAAAAACTACAAATAAACATTTCCTTCTAGGTGCCTTGCTAGTAAAATGAAATCGATGAAAAAGCTTCTTTCTGGCGAAGCTTCTTCTCCTCTTCTAGATGTTGGAGATGTGCAACTCCATGCTGCCCTTTCCATGGAAGCAAGATCCAGAACACCACTGCCACCTTCCGCATCTCCTACGATACAATCATTATCATCACTTTCAGACTCTACTACTCTATCAAGTAAATCATCTATAGAAATGGAACATTCTAAACCATTCATTTTAAGAAAACCAGAACCTAAACCAAAGCTAGTCCAGAAATTAAAACCTACAAAGCCTCCCAGAAAATTTGTACCTATAAACAAATCAAGTTCAGAATCTGAATCTTCATATGAGCCAGTACAGAAGTATGACGAGATCGAGCATAGGTAAGGTTAATTTATCTTAATATAAAATTTCTTAGGTTTGGAACGTTTATTTCTTAAATACAAATCAGTTAAATAATTTTACAAAATATATTTCCACTATTTGCATGTAAAAATATTAATTTATTTCAAGTACATATTGATAAATTCTTAGCCTAACTTAGAAATCATTTCTTGATTTCTATCTGGGCCATCTGGCTTACATCCCTGCAAGAAATGCAGCCTGGTGGCTTATTGTACTTAGTCCATGTTCCTTTTCATGGAACACATTCTAGGCCCTTTGTAGTAACTTGTAATGGTCTGTTTTCAAGTTTAACTTATCCCCTTCTGCTATTTTTTGCACCCTGCTTAGTTTGGTTATTGCTATTTGGGGATCCATTTGGCATATATTTTTCTCATGTCCAAATATTTTAAATCTGTTTAATCTTTGGTCCAATTTATCAATCCTTCAAAATCATGTTATGTATGATATCAATTTTTTATAAATGAATACTGAACTGGCACTAACGACACGGTGTATTCGCCTTTGTTCTTCCTCCTTGTTCCACATCACAATTTTTAATTGCTAAATTAAATACTCTTTAGTGTATCAACAACTAATAAAAATAGATACTTTATTACTGATAGACATTCAACTTTATCAAAATCGAATTATTTAAAAATGAATTTGTCTAAACTTTTAATTATATTTTGGTTTTCTTCCCTAAAAATGTACAAAGTTAACTACCAACTCATATAAGTAATAAAAGCATGTTGTTTAAGTAAATAAATAAACAAGCCTTTATTTACAGAGTAAATGCATGGCAAACGCATGGAATAGATGCGCCCGATCACATAGAACATATAAATGAAGAAGATGAAGAATACATGTCTTGGGGTGAGGTTAAAAGAGAGATAGAGACTGTTAAAAAACCTTTGGCCCCCGCAATAATTACACAGAATACTCCAGTCGATACTGGCGATACTTATTATGACAAGTTGAACTTTTTTGGTTCTACAAGTAAACTTAATGTTAAATCACATTATAAAGAGGTATATCCATCTTCCTATGTCCATTCAGCTCACGATCCTCCCTCATTTAATGATTACGCGGAAGTGCAGTTTACTGAAACAAAGGAAGATGTAAGCGATAAGAAGAAAGATGATAAGGTTACTCATCAGTTCCATAATGAGGAAGCATACGCTGTTATAAGTAAACCAAAACGAGTCTAGTCAGTTTTTCTCTCTTTTTAGACGGCAAGAATTTTAAAAAGAGGAACTTCAAAATGTTAATTTAATGGGCCTAGCAGAGCTTTCTGTTTTTTCTTAGAGAACTTTCCATTGTCTACAAACTGGGTATCTTGAAAATGTTTGGTCAAATTGCTAAAATATTTAAACCGTTTAAAATGATTTATTTGACCTTCTAAAATCCAGATGGCATTATAATTTCTCACACACACAAATCTCTGAGGTATTCATTAATATTATTATGGTGTGTTGGTCAGCCAGTATTAATGTGATGATTCTTTTTATTATAAAAAAACTGACGTACATTCCAAAGAAATGAAATTCTGGTTCTGTGAAAAAAGCAAACCAGTTTTGCAAATACCAACGTTTTAAAAGATTATTTAAGTTGCCTGTTACTGATATTTAATGTACACAATTTTTTTGCTATCGATATACTTTTGGCAATTTGGCATTGTTGGGCTAGGGCCAATCATTTTTGTAACAAAAAAAATTCTTAGCAGTAGGATGGTCGGAAAATTTAGGGTAAATTATAAGTAAATTAAAAAAAATAAATTAAACTAATTAAAAGTTCCGGAAGTAGGGTGGGGTAGCTAAATATACAACTTGAGGGTTGGATATTGGTTTTTTGCGATTTATGGCTGAAATATGAATCCTATCGAAAAAAGTTTAATGTAAAAGTTGTAGATAATTCAAAAATGTAAAACTTTTGAAATAATTATTTTTCAATATAACCTCAAAATTATCGAGAAAAACGATAAAAACCGTTTTTTTTTTCGTTTTTAATTTTTATCTCCCGCAAAAATAATTTTTTTTTATGAAACTTTTTTCGATTGAAAATTAGGCTTTTTTTTTTAAATTTAAATTCGTATAAAATCGAAAAATAAATATTTTGCTTTGAAAAAATTACAGCTTATTTAAGACACAAAGAAGAACGTTTTCACCGAGTTTCATAAAAAAAAAATGATTTTTGCGAGAGATAATTAAAAACGAAAAATACTGTTTTTTTCGTTTTTCTCTATAATTTTGAGATTATGTTGAAAAATAATTACTACAAAAGTTTAACATTTTTGAATTATCTACAACTTTTACATTAAAGTTTTTTCGATAGAATGTATGTTTCAGCCACAAATTGTAAAAAACCAATATCCAACCCTCAAGTTGTATATTTAGCTGTCCCCACCCAACTTCCAAAACTTTTAATTTGACTAATTTATTTTTTTTTAATTTCTGACCATCCACATACTGCTAAGAATTTTTTATGAATTCGGGTATTTAAAATCGGTTTGGCCTTGGTCTATGTAGGTCTACGACAACTATTATATTTAAATTTATTTTTTCATTTGCTGAGATAAAAATTAATCTCTAGTGATAAAAAGTGCCAACAAAAATGTAAACACGGAAATTGACTATAATTTAACTTTATTAGATAGACAAATGGGCTAATGCCGATCATTGTAATTAATGGTTTAAGGATATTACGCCTGGCTTAAAATTCGTGAATGATTTGATAAGATTTAAATTTTTCACTTGAAAATAACAATGAAAAAAAATATTATGAGAGTTACTTGAGCAATTTAATCAGCTCTACAACCTTTAAAATCTAGTGGCTTCGAGTTTTTTGATACATTTTTCCTTTATCCGCGGATTCTGTTTTCTGTCCTTAATTCCGAAAAGTCTCAAATCATCACTACGAGGGTTTCTTTTTATGTTTTAAGAATAGAAAGAACAAAGAAATGAATTTTAAAAAAAATATTTTTATTGCTTTTCTATACACTTTTGCATGCGATTGAACCACCCTTCAAAGCACTTTGTCCAGTCAGAGGATGATAGATCTAAAACATGCTTTTTGAAGGCCTCAACAGCTTCTTCGGGCGATCAAAATCGTTGTCCACGCAGTTTATCTTTAATTAGTGGGAACAAGAAGAAGTCGTTTGGTGTCAAAAATTGAATTTAATTGATTGATGCACTGTTCTTGAGGTATACCACGTCGAAAGTCATAGTAAATCATAGCTCGAAAATTTTCGCGAGTTAATTCCATTTCTTGGTCGAGATGAAATTTTCAACTTACAGTACACAACACAAATATTGCTCGCACGTCAAAACGTTCTGAATACTTCTACTATCAAAAATGTCAGACTTTAAGATGGCAATGACAGATTTCACCCAGCAACGCCAGTATTGCCAGTTCTCTTTATATAAATAGCAACCCTCAACCATTTTACTTCTGTGGGCGACTTTTTTAATTTTACCTCCTCCTCAAGAAATTGTTTTTTTACAATTCTGCAATTTGGAATACAATGAATCTCTTTTAACTTTTTCTGTTAACTTTTTCTGTAAACTCTTACCAGAGTATTTTATTGTGTCGGTTGCTTAAATATATTCCATTTCATTTCAACCTTTTCGTCAGTACACTATATCGTCCCCCAAAAGAATAATTTTTTACAGAAATAAAATATATTTTGGGTTGTGGACTGCTGTCTCTCTCTTAGAATAGCTTCAAGTCTCATGTTAAAATGCAAAGTGGATCATTGATTTCTCAGGTTAAGTCCTCTATTGGCCGTAATAGATTGTGATACTTCACCATCAGACTTTAATGTTTGTGTTCTCTAATTTAATATTAAGATTATTGTTTTCTTTGTACTTTTTGCTTCGTGTATCATATCTCTAATTATTGAATCATATGCCTGCTTATAATTAAGCCGCTTGGTAAAAGAGTTACTTGATCTATGGTTGATCAATCCTTCTTAGAACCACCTGGTATTCTTCAATTTGTACTGATTCAGAACATTAGCGCCAAAAGTATTGTAATTATCATAAATGTATTTCTTTGAGAGCCTCGTATCTTTCCATATTTTATAAAGTAACATAAATATGATTTTCCAGTTCCAACGCAATTTCTTTAAGATTTTCGTGGTAATTCTATTTTCATTTTTATCTTGTTTTTTTGCTAACATCTATATAATCAATGTAATTGATTTGACATTGACTGTAAGAAATATATAATTTTTTATATTTCGAATACAGTCTCTTAACTATTTTTCTGTGTAAAACATAGAATCTACCTGTCACAATTTGTTAAAACAATTTATATATCCAGCCATTATTCCGTGACATTCCTAGTTTTTAAAATATAAATGTTGTGCCACTTTAAATATAAATAGTTAAAAATCATTTTTAGATCCAAATTTTCTGATCTCTATTTGAATGAAAATATGCCAGAACCAACTCAGTATTTAGAAAAAAAAACAGTATTTGTTAACTGCCAGAAAACATATTATTAATTAATGTCTGAATTTCAACGATTAATGTATTTAATTTTTTTTGAAACCGTATTCATATATTCAAATGCATCGAACGAACCACATACAACGAAGGCATCAGTTTAAGTTTTAATTATAAGTACTCTTCAAGTAGAAATTTATTTTTATGCATACTTTAGATAATTCGTCCAATGTCGGTTCCGAATACAAACAGTAGAGAGGAGGATCTGTAAATTTTCAATATTGTACATAGAAGTACAACTTTTTAAAGGAAATTCAGTTATTTAAAAAATATTCTCTCACCTATTTTCACTAAATGTGAAGTTTTTATGATTGGAACTGAATCTAGTCGATTCGTCAGTCGGGCTTTAAAATGGACAGAATCGGAATGTCGAATCCAATGGATTCAATTCTAAACTCGTTTTCGTACTTTGTTTTCCTTCGAAGGGATACAAAGAAGAATGGCGTTTGAGCCAGAAACGGTCAAAAACCTTACAACCCCAATGCAAATTGGGATTTCTCGGCGTTATTTATCAGTTTTGCTGATTTATTTACATTTTAAAGTTTGGTTATTTTTAAAGTGCTCTTCTATAGTTTTGAAACAATTTAGTTTTGCATTAACAGATTCGATCGATATGCTTATCTTTTTGGGGGGAAGTACCCTCTGCAAAAAGCCGAAAGCATCTCGTTGACAGCAGGTTTATTTTAAAAGATTGAAAATCTTAAATTGACATTTGTTTTTTTAAGATAAAATAAAACTTTTAAGTATTTAGTAAAAAAATCTGTACTTCGAACTGAATAGATTTTATTTTCTTTCGTACTTTATTAGAATTTGTTAAAAAGCCTGGCTTGAGGTAAAAGTTTAGTTTGGACAAAATATTTATCGACTTATAATTATAAAGCTCATAACTGAGTCGTTTTGATAAATGTAATATATTTTATTATGATTTTGCAAGATCTCCAATTAAAGAAAACTCTTTACATACATTCCATTTATATCTGAAAGAAATTAGTATAGAATCTCTAAAATATTTTAATTTTAATTTCGGGTATTTGACCCAGCATTTTATTTATAAAATAATTTCAGGTCACAAAATATAACGTAAAAATCACGGTATGCTTTTTCCTTTAAACATGTACATTCCATGCGATGATTTTACAATTACATTGATCATATACCATTAAATATTGCATTGATGTAAAACTACCTATAACGGTACAATTTTCAATATTAAATGAAACGGTGAGACTGTCACCAGCTACTGTATACGTCTAAATCAGTCTTTAAGATTTTTGTTTTTATAGCAAATCGTTATATTGAAATTTGTACGAATTTTTCTGCACATGCCTTAGCTTTTGTGATAATTAAAATGTATATTGTATAAAAAGTCTACATTCTTTCTTATGATCTGAATGTAATTTTCGAAAAAAAAAATGCTTTTTTTAAAACTCTACCAGAAAGAATTAAAAATTACATATATTAAATTTGTTTTTGTGTTACTTATAGATTGTCATAATACCTTTAAACAACCTAAGGCCCGTCTACATATGTTTTTTTTTAATTATAAAGGTTATGAAATATTAAAACTGTACTTGTGTAATCTATCTCCATTAAAGAAAAAAAGTGACGATTTTGAAATTTATATATTTATAGGATGTCGTTTGGGGAAAGTCTAAATTTTTTAACTGGCTAATGTTTTAATAATTTTAGTTTTTTTTGTATATTTAAGATTTATGAGGACATTAAAAAATGTCAGCAAGCAACAATTTTCTACTCAGAAAAACTGTTGATGTTTATTATTAGTTGGCCAGTAAAAATAAGAAATATAGACCAACTTCAATATGTTAATTATTCTGTATATTATATTCAACACTACAACAAATTTTGATAGGGGATCCAAAAAAAAGTGAAAAAAAATATGTATCGTGTTTGTCATTCAATCTAAAATTGAAGAAGAAATTTTTTTGTGTGTGTCTCAGCATCAACTACTTGGTTATTAGCCTCATGTTCTGTGTATGATTCTTTATTGATTTCCAGCGAAAAAAACATTTTTTTTTGGCCCCTCTATCAAAATCTACTTAGTGTTGACTTAACCAAGTATTCAGGTTCATTTTTAGTTTTACAACGAAAGTTTAATACTTACCAATCTCTGTGATATTTGAACTCCATCACATTTTTTTGTATATATTTGATTATATGGTGCCTTATTTTATATTTATATCACATATTATGCTCATTTAATGTTTATTTTAAATATGAAGATATTTGAAATAGTTCCAAAGTATTTAATGGATTAACAAAAATAGGAATTGAAAATAACATGCCGAAATTGCACAAACTAAAAGAGCTCACAAGTTTTATTTTTAAACTTTACATTATTTTCACTTTTTCAGACCAAATGTACAAAAATTGAGCTGTCAAACATTTTTTAAATTACGAGTTTAATACAATGGCAAAATACTAAAGAGAAATATTTTCTGAAATATAGGAACATTTTGTTCAAAAATGTATTGTACTGTGCACGCCAAAAGTAAGGAATACATTAATTTATATATTCGAAAAACTCTGATTTTTGTTTGTAATTTGACATAGTTTTCTGGTAAAATTGTTTGCGCCCCTTTTTAATATGCCACCCCACTTTTTTCTTAAATTGAAAAGGTAATTTTTTCTATCAAGAAAAAATATTAGAAGAGGTATTAGTAATTTTTATATTTGTTGTTGTCAAGAAGGAATATCAGAGTAAATTCAATATGATTAATATAAAATGAACAGATGATAAATTTAAATCGACCCTAATTTAAGAAAATAAGAGGGGAGGGCACATTTACAAGGAGTGAAGGCAGAGCAAACAATTTTTACTGTAAAATTACAAGAAAAAATCGAATACATATATCCTGTGTAGTATGTTATATGCTAAATAAATAAATTTCTAACTTTTGGTACACATTGTATATACAGTGTGTCCATTTAAGTCGGCATCATATGGGAAACTTTTTTATTCTTAGTTTTATGAAAAAAAGTTATTCTTTATAAACAGTGGTGCATGGTCTAAAACCTAATATGCAACCATCAGATTCAGTCGTATACGAGATTTGTCAAAAAATATGAATTTTGCTCAAGAGTAAAGTACCTTTATTTTTGAAATATGAAAAAAAAGTTATTAAAAAAATGTGTTTCTAATGGCATTTTACGTCAACATTCCGATTTTGAAGAAGACATTCCAACTTTAAGAAAATTTTCATTTTTAACATTTTTTGATACACCCCCGTAACTGATAAACATCATCATTTTGTTAATCTTGTTCGATGGTGTGGATAGTATGTCTGAAAAAGTTGACAACAAATGAAAAATTCCTTTATTATTGATTTAAAAAAAATATTCTTCATAAGAAGTTCTGCATCACATTATAATCAATTAAATTTGCAAAATATTTCGTGGGATAGAAGGAAAATCAAAAAATTTTAATATGGGCTAACTTTTTGTTTATAAACGGAAGTCTAGTATGGGTTTGTAAGGTCCCTGTGAACATTCTTAAATTTTTCAATGAATTCAAAATTATCAGTTACGGCGGTGTATCAAAAAATGTTAAAATTTTCTTAAAGTTGAAATATCTTGTTCAAAATCGGTATGTTGACGTAAAATGCCATTAGAAATAAATTTTTTTAGCAACTTTTTTTTCATTTTTAAAAAATAAAGGTACTTTTCTCTTGACAAACCTCGTATATGACTAAAAAAATTTGATATCTGATGGTTGCATTTTAGGTTTTAGACCATGCACAACTTTTTATCAAGAATAACTTTTTTTCATAAAACAAATAATAAAAGTTTTCCATATGGTGACGAAATTAAAACTGAGTGTTTCCAAAATAATTTTATTATAACTTACACCTGTCTACTTAGTGTTTATGGTTTCTTTACTCAATAGAAAACAATTTTCAGTAGATATTGAACAGAATAAAAAATCAATAATTTTATATCTTCTTCTCATAGTAAATATTGCATTTGGAAATACCTTCTTAAAGTAGAAAGCAGGATCACTAGAAGTCTTCAAAACTTGCCAATTTTACTTTTTATTCTCCAGTGATTAAAAAACTTGTAATCTCACAGTTAATTATATTGTATGTATAAAAGTATAAATTTTTATATCTTACAATAATTCTATTATCCTAGACAGTATCTCAAAAAGTATTGGTGCAAAGTATATTTTTTTGTACAATTGGCTAGTAACTTAATATATTTCATTCAGCAAAACGTTAGACTGAATTAACTTTTCTACATTTTGTAGTTTTAGAAAAAAATCTATTCTGCAGAGACTGACAGATTGCCTCATTGCACCTATATGTTACATTAACTTTATTAGTGCATCTTTTAACTATTAAGTTCAATAAATAATTATTTATTGTTTATTTAAAAACATATTTTGCCAACAAAATTTTTTATATTCACTTGTGCCAAAATGCAAAAATAGGTTTTTGGTAAACATATTTGCTTTCTTACATTTAATTATGCTATTGATTAGTGTGGTTAGAATAAAAAAAAATGCCATGTTACTTAAAATGTATTTGAAATTATTTTAATAAAGTTTTGATTTCTAATACACATTTAATTTTATTGATCACAGCCTTTTTAGTTGTAAATAATAAGTACCTACAGAATTTTAAAAGTTTTTCCAAAAAATTAATACCATTATTTAGGCAAACTAGGTATTAATTATAATAATAAATTACGTTGTTTTTATTATTTAATTTCTTTCTTTATGGCTTGTAAACAACCTTCTTCATCAATTTTTTTAACAGTTTCGCCTTTCTCGGCTAAAATCTCTTCGATGTTTCTTTTACCATTTAAATCCGTAAACCAATTCAAATTATCTGCAATTAAGTGGTTATTGCTGCATTCTGCACATGTGACTATAACTACTCCTTTATCATAAGCTAGTTTGGATATATAATGGTTGTTGTTGGTGTTGCAAACTTTACACTTATATTTTAAAAATAATTTTCCTTCTATTTTTCCTAAGGGTAATGCCTGCTGTTCTGATTGCAAGTTTAGTTGAGTGTGAGTAGACCAATGTCTTATTAAATTAGTATTTCTTAGTAGTGTATGCGTAAGTCCATTTTTTGCTGGATTTACACTTGATCTATTTGTAACACGAATAATTAATTTGGGTATTTGTCTTAAAAACATTTTAAAAATAATTTAAGTAAATTGTGGTAACAATAACCTCAAAATATATTTTTCTTCTTTTTCGAATGACTTGTTTACTACAGTGCTTGGCAGTTCATACCAACGTGACTGCCGACCACTTTTATGCTTCCATAGTCAAAATAGTAAATGTGCACACAATCAAAAACCGAACGAGCATAACATAAATTACTTTCTGATAGATTTTAAAACAAGTTTTGAGTAGTTTCTTTAAAAAATTTGTAATTAAAAAAACTGAATCTTACGCAGGATGTGTAAAAATTTTAAGATCGTATTGTAATAATTTTTCAAAATATTGTATCTATAAAAAGATTGAATAAAAATCGCTGCTGGTTTGAATTTCGGTATTTTCACGCCCATTGCCCACAGCACAGATTTGGTGGGGCGGCAACGTGGTCGGCTGTTAGGGTTATATATATATATATATATATTTTTTAAGTAGAAAAAATTCGTGGGAATCAGTCAATATAAAATAAATTAGTAGTTTGATTTCTTCGTTTTGGTCAAGCTTTCGAAAACGTTTATTTTCTTTTTCAAGACTAATAACATGAAATACGGAAAAAATTAAATACAAAAAGAAACATCGGTGTTAAAATATTTTAAAATGACAAAATGACAGTTTCCAAAAACTTCAGAATACAATTGTAACATACAGAGTGTGATTATAAAAAGTATAAGAATGTGTAAATATATATATAAAAAAAAATAATAAATATCAATTCAAGGAGGACGAGTTGAGAAATTTTCTTTGTTTTTTTAATAGAAATGTGTATATTGTACTCAGGTCATTGATGTCTGTTCTTTTATTCATTGAATTTTGATTGTTATTTATATGAACCATTTCAAGAAAGAGACGCTTATTGAGATTTCGTTCATTATCGAGAATTTTGACATTATTATAGTCAATCACATGATCTTTATCTATTACATGTTCAGCATAAATAAAATATAAATAAAAGTTTAATATTTTGGGTTTGTTGATATAAATGGACCTACAATCTACAAACAAAATTCAAAAAAATTAAAATTTGGTTTACGCAGAATGAATTTTGTATAAGAAACGATTGGTAATGTCAAAATTACCGAAAAAAATGTTTGGGCCATTTTTGGGGGAAAAAGTGAGCTTTTTGGAATATAAATGGACCTAGAATCTACAAAATAAATTCAAAAAAATTAAAATTTGGTTTACGCAGAATGAATTTTGTATAAGAAACGATTAACGATTGGCAATATCAAAATTACCAAAAAAATTAAAATTTGGTTTACGCAGAATACATTTTGTATAAGAAACGATTGTTTTTTAGGACATAAATGGACCTAGAATCTACAAAAAAAATTAAAATTTGGCCGGACTTTGGGGGGGGGGGGGCAGTTATGCTTGAAAAAATATTTACAATATTGTTGGACAAATATAAATTTATATATATTTAAAAAGTGTCTTGAATCCCTGTTCACAACGCTCTTCTGATTGGTCGACACATGAAAGATGAAAAATGTAATTAAAATTTGTTCACACTGCCACCGGGTTTAAAAATGCCCTAGTTAGTATATAAACAGTTCTGCAACACATAAATCAATAATCAAGACCAAAATTTGCAGAATATTTAGTGGTATACATGGAAAATCCAAAATATTGATTTATGCAGAAGAGTAAAGTACTTTTAAATTTATTTTTCATTGAATCGTCAATGAGTTAGTATAGTTTGGTATTCGATAATCGTCAAATTTTTTGAATACGTACTACAAAATTTGACGAAGTGGGGATCTCTTGAGATCCGCCCACGGCGCTACCTCTTCTCACGGTGACTCCGGACAGATCCCCGAACAGTGTGCAGGTGACGGACTCTAATTTAGATGAAAATTGTGTGATGAATATTGTACATAAGTCTGAAAAGATGGGTTTCGCATTTTTATAATCTATAAAATTGAAATTTTTTAATTTACCATTCTTCTTATTCATTAATCACAAACATGGGTTAATAAAAAACGATTAATAAAAATATATGTGTATATTTCAACAATAATAAAATAATTTAATTATATAATTGTTTCATAATAAATAATGTAAAAAAATATGAACTAATTTCATTTGTCCAATTATTACTAGTATTTTTGTATTAATTCTGTGCGTACCAATAAATTTGTCTATAAATAATTTGATGCCACTTGTGTAGAACAGATCAAATTATTAAAAACACATTTGCAAATGATTTACTTTACAAGTATGGTAGATTCCTCAAAACAAAGAAGTTTCAATATCATAACAACTTTATTACAGGCAAGGAAATTGATAAATTTGCTCAGGTGCATACAAAATCTGCAGTATTCCTAACTAGTGTCAAAAAGCTGACAAGTACCAAAAAAGTATCAATTGGTACAAAAAAACCATATATCCAAAGTAAACATAACCTTTTATTTAAATTTTAACGGGAAACAAGATTGGTACAGTTAGCCCAGTTGTCAGAGAGGGATATTGACCAAAAGGTCGCACCAAATGTGATATCGATGAAACTTGGCACTTAAGTACTTGAAAGGGTGTAGAAAACGATAAAAAAAAATCTTTGAGCTCTAAAGTGTATGCTAACTTCACAATTTCGAAAATAAAATCGAAAATTTGGTTTTTCCATTATATCTCGAAAAAAAAAATAAAAATTTCGAAAAACTAATAGCATCACGTCAAAGAGCGGAAAATTTTACTAAAAAATAATAATATAAGTTATTTTAAAAAAGAATTTGTATTACTATAAAAAATGATTCAAAATAAGAAAACAAATTCGAAAACTCTACGCGCGCCGAGCCGTTGAATACAAATATTCAAGCGAGGCGTTCAGAAAAACTAAAGTATCTTTGCCTAAAATGTACGCAAAGGAAAAAAAGGAGAGCATTTTAAAGAGGAAGTCATTAGTTTTTATTTTTTTTGGTTTCTCATAGAAAATTTGACCGGAAGTTATAATTTCTAAAATTCTCACTGATTTTTATAAAACTGCGGACATCTATTAGTAGTGGCATAACAAAAAAATCCTTGTACATTTATCATAATTATACTTTTACTTTTGATTTAAATATAATTAAAATGATGAACATTATCTCTGTTTAATAAAACTTATGTTTTAAAATTATCATTTTTTTAAAATCATTCATTTGAAGCAATTTTTATATTCAAAATAGCGTTTATTTATTTATTTAAATCAATTTCTAAATTATTTTTAACTTTATTTAAAAAAAATTAATTTCTGATTTATATAAACACTATTTTGAAAATAAAAATTGCGTCGAATGAATGTCGTAAAAGAAAATGATAATTTTAAAACACTAGCTTTATTAAACACAGATAATGTTCATCATTTTAATTATATTTAAGTCAAAAGTAAAAGTATAATGATGATAAATGTACAAGGATTTTTTTTGTTATGCCTCTATTAATAGATATCTTCAGTTTTATAAAAATCAGTGAGAATTTTAGAAATTATAACTTCTGGTCAAATTTTCTATGAGAAAACAAAAAAAATTAAAAAAATAATAACTTCCTGAGAAAGCTTATAGTCTCCTCTTTAAAACGCTTTCTTTTTTTTCTTTGCGTGCATTTTAGGCAAAGATACATTAGTTTTTCCGAACGCCTCGCCTGAATATTTGTATTAAATGGATCGACGCGCGTAGAGTTTTCGAATTTGCTTTCTTATTTTTAATAATTTTTTAAAGTAATACAAATTCTTTTTTAAAATAACTTATATTATTTTTTAGTAAAAATTTTCCACTCTTTCACGTGGTGCTATTAGTTTTTCGAAATTTTTATTTTTTTTTCGAGATATAATGGAAAAACCAAATTTTCGATTTTATTTTCGAAACTGTGAAGTTAGCATACCCTTTAGAGGAGCAAAGATTTTTTTTATTGTTTTCTACACCCTTTCAAGTACTTAAATGCCAAGTTTCATCGAGATCACATTTTGTGCGAGCTTTTGGTCAATATCCTTCTCTGACAGCTGGGCTAATAACCTTTTATTCAAATTTTAACGGAAAACAAGATTGGTGCAGTATACTTATTCTTAAAAATTAAAAGTAGTAGTAATAAAACGAAAGCATGGAGACGACAAACAATGGCAGTACAATAAGCCCACCATCATTAACATGTTTAAAAATGAGAGAACTCGTTGAACTTATAAATGAGTACACAAAAACTAGAACAGACAATAGTGCTCTGCTCATAAATAAATTTCTACAGGCATACAGTGTTACAATAGATGTAAGTATTTTTGAACCAGATAGTGGACTTGGTGTTTTTTACGTTAGTTTATATGAATTGTTTACCAACGTGGATCCCCAATCTAAAATGGCGTGGAACTGCGTAGATGTGCTTTGCAATGTAGAAATAGTTCTGCAAAGCAACCACTTATTGATACATGTTTGTTCCTACAATATCACGAATGTTAGGAGATCAGTTGAGCACTTTAAATAAAAAAGAAACTATTAGTACTTTTACAGGATTTGACTTGTGGAATAAAGCTATTGTGGCAAATGTCTCATTTACCACATTTATTGAAAATATTAACCAAATGGGTAGAAGATAAAGATCAACACATAGTATCTCTTAGTGTTATTGTAAATTTCTGTTTTAAAAACTTATCAGCAGTTTATACTCTATCAAGAATTGTGGATATTAAGAACTTTTTGAGGTTTAGCTTACCTTTACAGGGTCACCTGGTAGAAATACATGTTTGCAAATTAATGATAATATTAAATCATTTATATGATGATATTCCAAGACTTTACCGAACCTAGTGAAACCAACTTTTAATTCAATGCATGAATCACTATCTAAAAACGATCCTGTTGTGCTCAGATCAACAGTTGATTTTTTTGAAGACATGGTTAAAAATGAAAATTTAGAAGTTTTTAAGGAGTATGGTCACTACATTGAGCATTTGGACAGATTAATACAGTTGGTTAATTCAAGAAAGTCATCAGATCCAGATGCAACTCCACTTCTTCCATATGATCCAGAATGTACTACACAGATTTAAAAATTCGTCTATACTTTGGTGTTACACAAATTGGCTGATTTATCCTCGCTCTATAAACAAATTTCGAAACTCACATTAGAGTGGATTACACACGAACAAGACACTTACTAAGCTAACGTTTTACTTACTTCAATAATACAAAATCTACCTGAGACGGATAATAATAAAAGTATTTTAAATATGTTGGCATCCAAGTTACCTACATTGTTGATTGTACTACAAAAAGAGTCATCACCAGCCAATATGGAGAGTTGCAAAAGGCTAGGATCACTTATACAATTACTTAGAAAGATGCTTAAATCAAATTCTATATCAGAAACTGTCCTAAATGCACTGAAAGAAGAATTAGTGACAAACATTTTTTTACCTATTCTTTTAGCCCAGTTGCCAGAGAAGGAAATTGACCAAAAGCTCTCACAAAATGTGATATCGATGAAACTTGGCACTTAAGTACTTGAAAGGGTGTAGAAAACAAATGTCGACTTATCCGACGAAAAATCGATTATAAAACACCAAGAGGAATTCTGGGAGAAGAACGTTCTAAAAGGTTCGAGAAAAGCGTTACCTCACAATCATAACATAGACGCTTCGAAATTGAAAGATAAACCTTTGCATATGTCCGTGTTCGGAGATCTGAAAGAAGACATTCGCGAATATTTGAGAGTCGATAAAGAACCGATCGAAGAAGAAACGGTTATTAACGAGGAAGAAAACGACATATTTTCTTTAAATAAAAAAATCGAAATGTGGAAAACCCAAACCGTTCCGGAACTTAGAGAAGATTGTCTCCTTTCCGAAGATATCTTGAAAGATATTCTAAATATTTCCATGTTAAATACTACGACGGATTCCCAAAAAAACAACGACGATTTTGTTGAAAGAGATTATTCGTTGCCTGCATCTGAAGAAGTCAGTTCTCAACTTAAAATATCCGTTACATCTTTTAGCCACCATCCCCTTGAACATATATTATTTTCCAAAGGCAGTTTGAACGGTGTCGAATCTCCTGAAAGCGGTGAAAACTATCTCGATGAGGCTTCCAATACAGATAGGGAGGAAGCTCAAGAGATTGCGGATGAAACTCAAGATGTTGAGGACGAATCTCAAGAGATTGGGGAAGAGACTTGTAGCTCAGACACTAATATGATTTTAAATCCTAACAATCCGTTTCTTCAAGACGTATATCTAAAAAGATCTACTACTTTTGTATTTACACTTTTTTCACATAACCTCAAAATTTATGTGAAAAATTCAAATAACCAAGTTTTTGATTTTGTATTTTTTTTTATCTTTTACAAAAAAAAAATTTTTTTTCCACGAAATTTGGTGAAAACTTACCTTTTTATGTCTCAAACACACTGTAATTTTTTTGATTTAAAATATTTATTTTTTCACTTTATTTTGACTTAATATCGAAAAAGCACCCTAATTTTCAATCGAAAATTCTTACGTCAAAATATCTGTTTTTTTAAAATACTCGGTGGGCTTTTTGTTCGTTGGAATCTCTACTTTTTGATGGTGTAAAAAAATATACATTACTATAGTTAATGTTCTCAAAAAATGCAAAGAAACGAAAAAAACTCGAATCCAATTTTTTTTAAATCAGCATGTACAATTTTGAGCTATTTATTAAAATTTATACTTTAATTACTCGAAAAATGTAAGATTCCATGTTACATTCCATGTTTTTCGAGTATTTAAAGTATAAATTTTAATAAATAACTCAAAATTATACATAATTTTAAAAAAAATTTCGGATTCGAGTTTCTTTCGTTTCTTTGCATTTTTTGAGAACATTTACCATAGTAATGTATATATTTTTTACACCATCAAGAAGTAGAGATTTCAACGAACAAAAAGCCCACTGAGTTTATTTAAAAAAGCAGATATTTTTACGTGAGAATTTTCGATTGAAAATTAGGGTGCTTTTTCGATATTAAGTCAAAATTAGGTGAAAAAATAAATATTTTAAATCAAAAAAATTACAGTGTGTTTGGGACACAAAAAGGTAAGTTTTCACCAATTTTTTTTTTGTAAAAGATAAAAATAAAAAACCAAAAACTTGGTTATTTGAATTTTTCACATACATTTTGAGGTTATGTGAAAAAAGTTCAAGTACAAAAGTTGTAGATCTTTTATTACCTACAACTTTGCCATTTAACTTTTTTCCATTGGACTTGTAGTTTTGCTGGAAATCGAGATAAACAGTTTTTTACCCTTACCCCTTCCACTTCCCGACCTCAGATCGCCCGTAAATTATTTTTCCTTTCATTTTTGTTATATTCTCTTCCTTTTCCAATGGGTTTCTTCCTACTATTATTTTTTTTGGTTTCAAAAATTATCGACCCTGGTCTATGAATATTTGTATTCAACGGCTCGGCGGTGGCGCGCGTAGTGTTTTCGAATTGGCTTTGTTATTTTTAATAATTTTTTATAGTAATACAATTTTTTTTATAAAATAACTTAAAATATAATTTTTAGTAAAATTTTCCGCTCTTTCACGCGGTGCCATTTTTCGAAATTTTTATATACTTTTTTCGAGATATAATGGAAAAATCAAATTTTCGATTTTATTTTTGAAATTATGAAGTTAGCATACACTTTAGAGCAGTAAAGATTTTTTTATCGTTTTCTACACCCTTTCAAGTACTTAAGTGCCAAGTTTCATCGATATCACATTTTGTGCGAGGCCAAACTCTGACAACTGGGCTATTTCTGATGATATGAAATCTGGAAATGTATTACAACTAAAAGTAAATGAAGACAGTACCACGACTACAGCATATGTTGATGCTTATGTTTATGTTATGCTAAAAATATTACGATTTGAATCAGCTTGCTCTAATAAAATGTTGCTAATAACGATTATACAGGGTGATAAACGTTAAATTTTAAGATTTATTTTTTGCAATAACTTTAGCGTTTTTGGATGTGTATACATACTAATTTGGAACTGGGTATTTTTGAGAACGATAAATCATAATCTAGTACCTACTTCGATGTAATTTATAGAGGGCGCTAGTTATCCAACATTTGTGACATACATGTGCTATAAACTTTTTTGTCAACGACTGTTCTATAAAACATTCATTATACTTATACTTCCTTAAGTATAATAATACCTATTATTCACTGTATGACGTCACCCAGTGAATAATTAGTCATTATTCACTGGGTGATGTCAATGACAGCTCAGCATGTTTAAACTTAAAAATGTTATTTATATTAATTTCTAGGTAATAATATGTAAGTAGAACAATTTTCATTACATATTTAAAAGTAATACCCAACTTAAAAAGTAACAACAAAAGTTAACACTGAAGTAAAAAAAAGTGCAGATCATTTATAGATCCTCTGTGACAAAAGGTTCCAATAGATAGGCAACACATTATACTCTAATTTCCATATCATGAAATGCTAAATTACATTTAACCATATTTTTGTAAAAGAATATTAAATCCACGTTACTTTAGTAGAAAAAAGTATACTTGTTATTAACCTTAAAACTTAACGGTTTACGAGATAATCGCATTTTAGGGATCAGCTGCATGATTACACTGGTCGGCAAAAAAAAATTTTTTTCTGGCCCTGACACCATTCTTCAAAAATGACCTCCTGAATCCGAATATGACCTCAGTTTTCCCCCATCACCGTTTTTTATTCCTCCAAATTATGGAAAAGTGATAAAAATATGTGGGGGGCTACCCCCGAAAACGATGGGGGAAAACTGAGGTCATATTCGGATTCAGGAGGTCATTTTTCATAAGAATCGGCAAGAAAGGTGTCAGGGCCAGAAAATTTTTTTTGCCGACCAGTGTTGTAATCATGTAGCTGATCCCTAAAATGCGATTATCTCGTAAACCGTTAAGTTTTAAGGTTAATAACAAGTATGCTTTTTTTCTAGTAAAATAACGTGGATTTAATATTCTTTTACAAAAATAGCGCTAACTTATAGAGCAAAAAAGTTTATCGCACATTTATGCCACAAATGTGGCCTAACTAGCGCCCTCTGCAAATTACTTCGAAATAGGTACCAGATTATGATTTCTCGAGCCCAAAAACCCCCAGTTCCAAATTTTTATGTATATATCTGGAAAAACGCTAAAGTTATTGCAAAAAATAAATCTTAAAATTTAACCTTAACACCCTGCATATTCCTTATTAGTAACATTTTATTAGAACAAGTTGGGTCAAATCGTAATATTTTAAAGAGAGGAATCTACCATACTTCTATGTACAATTACTTAAGGACCACCCTGTATAAAGTTTATTTAATATCAACATTTCTTTCTAGCAGATACTGAATGCAAAAACCTGATTAAGATTTTCAGGTTTTTAAGAAATTGAAATTTAGCGCCTAACAAATACAAACTGAAGTTATATTTGAAACTAGTCAAAAGAAATGTTCTTCTTTTTGGATATTAAGACCACTTTTTTTAGATTAAAAATGGTTTTAGTATCCAAAAAGAAGAATATTTATAATAACAAACCGCTATGAACTACAGAAAAGATGTACATGGATTTACTTTTGAAATTAAGGTACGCATAATACAGATTAATTTTAAACAATGCCCAAAATTGAGCTAAAGATATTTTAATTTTGTCAATCTTATTTTCACTTTTTGTGTATTCCATGTTATATACGGATTTAACACAACACTGTGACATTACCCGAAAGGCACTCATTCTTGCTCCAGTCTTCAATGCATGCTCAATACCCCGCATGAGGTCGTTGGTTTTTAAAATCAGCAGAATTTGTGGATTGACATTCTGAAGAACTTCTGATATTTGTGGAAGGATGCCGGTAAAATTTTGTTTCATGATTGCAGCTTCCTTGGTAGTAATTTTCTCTCTATAATTAATTTCAAAGTTATATATCAAGTTTTTGACAACGACTTTAGAAGCAAAAATCGAAACCTATGTGATAAAAAAGGGCAATCAAATTAAATAAAACAATACAAGCAAACGCCGAACAAGCCAACCCCCTTTACTCTATCCAAATCACAGAGGCCAACGTAAACATTGGAGACACGCAGTGATCACGCCAAGCCGCAGAGACGTACTCATAAATTTTATTTTAAAAGTGTTGATGAAGAAATCTATGGTCACAAGTCTCAGTAATGAATAATTTTTTTCTACAGAATTTAATATTTTATATGTTTACCTGTTAACTATTTCATTATGTCGTTATTGTTGTTAATAATAATGTATTTCAATAAATAATTATTATCTAATTTAGCGAAGCGTTCAATTTATATTCTTCACAATGCATGTTTTACGAAATTGAGTATAATGAAAAAGATTAATTTTTACTTACTTATCAACTCCTTTAGTAATACTATTCCAGGTTCGGCCTGTAACCATGCAAGCAAACAAACCAAAGGCTTTTCCGTCTATTCCCAAATTTTTGCTGTGTAATCTCATCCCTTTTGTGTCTCTGTTTAAAATACTTAACCACAAATTGGCATATTCAACACGCAAGTCATCTTTTAGTGTCTGTAAAAAAAATATCAAATACATTATATTTCTAAATCTAATAAAAATATTTGGTAGATTCAAGTAGTATTTTCTTAGTTTTTGTTTTAAACTGATGGTTATTAAGAGCTTGAATTTCAGGCGGAATCTTGTAAAGTTTTAGGGCAGCACATATATAGAAATATTGTCGCACGAGGCGTAAGCCGAGTGAGACAATCCCCACAAGTGTGAAAAATCACTTTCGCACAAGTAATGTACACTATTTTTCCTACGACCACGTGATAATTTTACCAAATATTGTGAAATGTGTTTTATTAGTGTATTTAGTTTAGTTTATATATCGAATAGTTAGAATTTGTAGTTGTTTAAATATAGGCCTACAAGATTCCATAGATGACCTTTTTGTAATAGCTCTGACTTTTGGTATATCTTTTAAAGTAATTAACATTTTGATTGTTTTGTCTTCATTTAGGCATAAATTATTTTTGTAGAACCATGATCGAGAGGTGGTTATGGCACTTTCATCAGTACTTTTTAAGTTTTCTTCAAATTTATTAGAGTGATAGAATGTCGTATCATCTGCATATAGAATGCAAGATGACGAGTTTATATAAAAAGGAAGTTTTAATTTCCAAAGATTTTATTTCACCATCATATCATAATTACTAACTAAAAAAAATCAACATAAAAACAAAACCAACAACCAGCCTAGACCCTGTCACATTTTAAAGACCCCTACACATAATTTTTCCCATTAATAATTTTACTCTAAATCAAAAACCCAACTTCATTATAAATTTTGATTATGTACCCAAATTCTCCAAACAACCCTCATTAATAAACAAATGCCATTACAATATATAATATACTCCCGCCAGAACTGTTAAAGTTTCTGAACGTTTATTATCAAATTCTACAAACTGGTGTCTATTATACAGAAAATTTGTTAAAAGGTCTAGACCTTTTCCTCTAATTCCATAGTAAGTAACTTTCTCTAACAAGATATTGTGACTGGTACAGTCGAAAGCTTTCGATAGATCGCAAAAAATAGTGGAAAGAGTTTCACCTTGCTCAAAGACATCGACTATTTCTAGGTTTGTTTATTCTTGGACAGTAGATTACTAACGAACCAAAAATAAAAATAATTGCGGAAACCGCCTCTCTCAGAATCTTCGACTAAAATAAGGCATCCAAATAATCCACTTCACCATCCATCAAATGTATACCCTTACAATAAGACGAATGTTGAACTTCTACATCTGAGAAGGAAGAAACTGGCTAAGAAATTTGCCAAAAAGCTCCACAACCAACAAATCCTTCAAATGTTTCTTATTCAACGACAAAGACACACCAGAAATAGACTCAAATACCTAAAAACTATTCAAGAAATTCTCACAAGTTTGGCCAATGAACAATAAAATAATATTACGAATTTTTTGCAAATTTTTTACATTCTACATTTTTTTTTGTAAAGATAGCAAGTTGTTCTTTTGAATAATCACTGTCGTAGCAATGTTTCAGTTATAATCTAATAATTGTATAGGCTGCAGGACTTCGGTCGATGGCCTTTTGGTTGTCGTTTTTTTTATGACCAATAAAGTGCGTGTATTATTATTATTAAAAATAACTTAAATAACAAAAAAGTTGATTATCTGCTACAGATGTATATACAATATTTTGTGACTCACCCTGCAGTAAAGCAACTTCAAAACCTTTTAAAACCATATTATTTTATACAAGTAAAGGAAATAGTATAAACATTAAAACTTACAGCATATAATCCGTGATCCAATAAAATTATATCACAGTCGCCCTTTTTTGATTTTTTGACAAGTATATTTCCAGGATGTGGATCGCTATGAACGAATCCGTAATTAAAAATCATTTTCGAATACAGCTGCCCTAATTTATCTGATACCTCATATGGATTTATTTTGTTTTTTCTAATATACTCTAAGTCGTTCACTTGACCTCCTTCCACAAATTCCATAGTCAATACTCTTTTTGATGTTAAGTCCCATCTGCAACAAAATGTGCATTCATATTTATGGTATGTTTAAGTATCAAAACTTTTTGTTTTTATCCTGACATAAAACCAAAATAGGATCTCTAGAATTATTATGGATCATAAATTATATATCAGAAACTATGAACACGAGGTAGACGCCATTTACACCGATTTTAGTAAGGCTTTCGATAAAATCGATCATAGCATCCTACTTAGAAAGCTTTCTGAAGTCGGTATACATGGCAATCTGCTTAGGTGGTTTGGTTCCTACATCAGCAACAGATCCCAATCTATATACATCGGAAAGTTTCGTTCTCCTATTTCTAGAATAACCTAAGGGGTTCCTCAAAGGTCACACCTGGGCCTCCTTCTGTTCAACGTATACATTAACGATATCTCCTCTTGTTTCATTAATACAAAATTCTTGGAGTTTGCTTATAATTCTTCCTGTTATTATACTGGACAGTAATTTTCATGGAGCGCCTGGAATATTTTCTAATTTTTGGATAATTTTATTATAAGTTTATGTAAGCAACCCTTTTTAATCTTAGTTTTCTGATTAAGCAGGTAATACATAAAATTGAAAAAAAAAACAGAAATATAATTCGTAGACCTGTATATAGAAGAGAAAATAATTAAATTTTTCAATTTTTATACACGGTGAATGACTTTTTTAAATAGTAACCATTTTTTTCTCATATTATAATTTTTCTTTTCAGATAATTAAAGGGCTGCAAGACCGTGAATAATCAATATTTTGCTAGAATTATTGTTAAAAATCTACTTGCCTAATTGTTGGCACTTTTAACCAGCTGACTCCTTCAAACAATTTAGCAACTTTTTCAGCATTATGTCCTTCTTCCGAAAAGTCCAGCTCTCTTGGAATATTCTTTTTTGATTCATCTACTAACCATTGAAATTTAAATTCAGGAAATACAATACTCATCATTTTTACTAAATATTCCATGGTTTTCATATCAACCCTAGAATTTCCTTGAACATAAGGATGTTGCACTTTGACTGCAACAGTTGTACCATCTTTGAGTTTAGCTTTGTGTACTTGTGCTAAGGATGCTGTTCCAAGAGGATCTGGGTCAATGCTTTCAAATATTTCAAAGGGCTATAAACATAAATACTTAATTCACAAAATAATTTAGTGAGAATTCTTAGTTATACATATTTTTTTTTGCTTACATCATTAATAATGTGGGTTTCAGTGCCGTATATATAAATAAAGTATTTTGATTATTTAAAAATGGATGGTTATTGCAATATTAAAGACAGTGATATCAAG
This sequence comes from Crepidodera aurea, assembly GCA_949320105.2. Classification (NCBI taxonomy): domain Eukaryota; kingdom Metazoa; phylum Arthropoda; class Insecta; order Coleoptera; family Chrysomelidae; genus Crepidodera; species Crepidodera aurea. The sequence continues at coordinate 25,004,604 of OX439475.1, read as the reverse complement.
CACACATTCTATAAACAATTTTTATAAATAAGTTAATGAAGCAAATGAAAAGAATCTTAACTAAGAAGGTCCCTTGACTAATAATGGGATAAGAACTGATCTACTAAAATTAGATGTGGAATTAAATTAAAACCAAACACAACTATGTTGTTCTTAGTTCTGTGCCATATCAATTTAACATTTTCTGTAATACTAGGTAAATAAACTTACATCTTTCTTGAAATCTTCTCTAATAACTTTGTATACTTCTTCGATTTTATTGACAGGTGCATGAGAATGAAGAATTCTCATAGTTTCTACATATTCTATTGGCAGTAAATATTGCAAAGCAGCAAGATGTTGACCTACTTTGATATAAACTCCTTTATTTGTGCAACATAGTTCTAGTAGTTTTTCAGCACTTTTTCTATGGCATATTGATTTAAGTTCATCGTATACTTGTGATTCCTTGTCGACATTTTTACTGTAAAGATCTTTTTTATAAATAACTCCTACTTGGAATACAGTGTATGCTGCTCTACTTAATCTAACAATTCCAATTGAATCTAATTCATACTGATTAGTCTTTAAACTTAAAGCCGTGCCCCCGACCAACATACCAATTAAAGAGTATTTTAAAACGGGTCGTAATTTCAGTTGCCACATTTTAACTAAAACTTTTCAATGAACCTTAATTAATCAAACTTCGAAAATTTACAATTTTCTAGCAAATTGAATTTGTAAACAATGGAACAGACATTTTGACAAAGTTTATATTTTTCTAAAGGTTCTAAAATTCATCATGAAAGTACACATTTTGAAATTTGAATTAACTTTGATTTCGACATTGTCATAACATTGACAGTGACATTATACTTCCACGTGTTGATCTTGAACTTTAATGTAATTGGTTTTTAGATAGCTGATGATTGGTCTCTAACAAGTACGGTCCATCAGGCACCAGATTTAAATATTTCAATCGTTATTGACAGTGTTGCCAATGTGCGCAGAATTTGCTCGAGGGGGGGGTTTTCATTAAAGAAAAGTCGAAGGAACACTAGTTTGTCCATCGTAAAGAAAAGTTTTTTTAATATTTCAAGTAAAGATATAGAAATTTTCCTCTTGAGGGGTGTTTCAACCAGTGGCGGTTCTAGAAATTAAGGGCGGAGGGGGCACACACATCGCTAGGCGCCCAGTATTACCAAAGGGGCATATGTATTTAAAATAATACTGTATTTATCATAAAAAAACAAAGTAATGTCACAATTAAAAAAACCAAAACTATATTGCAAAAAATATTACAATAATAAAATAGAATATATATCTTATTATTTACAGTAGTAAACGCTTTGTTTTAATATTTTTAAACTCGTCCAGTACGACAAAAAATATAAGTTTTTTGAATGATCTGATTCTATGCTTTCACTTCTATTTTATGGGGTTTTTCTAATATAAAATTGTATTTATATGCGCCCCACTGCATGGGAACACTTGGCGATGGAATGTTTCTCGACAGCTTTAAATTTCTGAAATGATGAGGCAGCACTATGCAAAGATATTTAAGAAAAGGGTGGGAAAGCATATTATTTAAAAACTTGATACTTGATATTTATTAAAACAGATGGGAGCAAATTTTCATAGATTTAATACATAAGGCGCGGACACTTCTTTTTGTGATTTTCCATTTAAAATTAACAAAATAAATACTTTTCGAAGGTTTACAAAAAAATCAAGGGTCTCCACCCTACGTTTTGTAATTATTAGTATTTCCTAAAAATTTCACAAAAATCAGACTAAAACTAAAGGCTTAGAATTTTAAAATTTTTCAAGTGGTTCGGTTTGCTCTTAATATTGCCAAATCGTTCAACATTTGTTCACCTATTGTGGATAGATATTTATATTTTTTAATCTACTAAAAGTGCGTTCAGCAGTTGCACTATTAGTGCCTATGGTGATAAATATTCGGTACAATTTGGCTAGATTCGGAAATGCATTTTGAAGATCATTTGAAATGATATATGGTAATATTTCTTCAGTTTGTTACATTAATTTAATTATCTTTAAGTTCTCTAAATAATAAACTAAAATACTGGTATTCAGCAATTACATCACTAGGTCGAAGGGGCGCTAAAAACATTTTGTAAAAGGCGGGGGGGGGGGCATACTGAGTAATTACTCACATTTGGGGAGTGGGTGGCTCAGTCGTAGAGCACTGGACTCATAATCCAAGGGTTCGAATCCCACCGACTGAGAACTTCATAAAGTGTTTCTCTTTAACTAGAATTTTTTTTATAAATTGTTGGTTTCAGTTTTTATTACAAATATTTTATAAATAATTCAATTATTCAACCTAATGACAGCATATTTGTTATAGTTTATTTAAGTTTGATACCAATTTGATGTGAAATTTAAACGAATTTGATGTATTTTAACGCACTCAAAATCGTTGATTAATGAATGATTTTCTATTAATCAACGATTTTATTATATGCAACCCAACGTACATTGCTGTTATCATACATTTACATTGACAGTTACCTATGGTGTAGGCAACCAAACATACATATACAGAGGCGCGGATCCAGGGGGGGTCCCGGGGGCCATGACCCAATAACAATCGTTAAATTATCTTGATTGTTGATCGCCCTTGTTAATACACTTGTTCGTTAAATAACCATTAATATAATTAATAATATAAGGTACATAAAATATAGAAGAATATGTGTTTGATTTGAAGACAGGGTTAGTTAAGTAAGGTAATAGTTAAGACATGAATGGAATATGGAATGATATTGTTGTTTTTGTCGAGTATTATGTTCATGTTCCGGTATTTGGGAAAATTGTTTATTGAAGTGATGACGCATACAGGAATAATGGTAATAATAATATTCTGTGACTACTATCACTAGTAATCTCCCTAGAGCTTGTCTTCGACTCGGGATAACTTTTAAAAAAATCGTGCTTGAGGCGTTTTTACCAGATAGTAATTCAAGATCGTGGAAGATTCGGTAAGAAAATTTCACACCAAGTAATATAAAAAATTATAACATGACATTTTCGTAAGGTACCTATGGCACAAATAAAACGTGTTCCTTGAATTTTAGTTATATGAAATAATTAAAGACAAATTAATAGAACCTTCAGCAGTCCATTTAAATTTAAGTTTTGCTACTAAAATTTACCGAAAATTTATTTTTTGCAAATATTCGTGATGATAGGGCCATTTTTGTTAATTTATAATAATTATATTGAGTCTCCATATATACCAATAGAATATGTTCCTAGGATTTTACTAGTATGAAATAAACATTTGTTGGTTTAAAATAATGTATTCTATTAGCTATCAACCAATCTGTATTATTTTACAGTGAACCGAAGAGTGGGAGGAAAATACTATCACCAAGTTGCTACAGTAACGAGCTGAAGCGAAAGCTTCTTATTGCTTAAAAAATGTTGGTGTGAAATTTTCAAAATAAACCAACGATATTCAACGTTGTCGGTTGTTCGAATAACTGTTATTGATTAAGTAATTTATGGAGTACCTAAATGCAGCAGTAGATTTTACAATTACTGAATAATAAATATTATTTTAGATAGATTGATATAAAGATCTATTATTTTTAATGAATATGACAGTAAAAGAAACGGACAACAATTTTCTGTTTGTTCATTTTTACGAAAATAATTTAGAAGTTATTGTAGTTATTGATCTTTAGGTAGTTTATGCTGTAAAACATAAAATAAGTCACAGTTTTTTTATGTTAATTTGTTACGGATATTTTTCATACTAATTAGGTTACATATACAAATTGTCACACTTATCTCATTATGTAAAAAAACGTAAAGTAGACTTTGAATGGCATAAATGTGATAACAGTGATTAATTAATTAAAGGTCTTTCCAATTCGGACAAGTTTCCATTTGAATCGATTGTATAATCAGGACTATAGTAAAAGGAAATCAGGACTATAGTAAAAGGACAATTTTAGCAAATGTATATTTTATTAAGAAACGAAATGTTTAGGGAAATATGGATTTTGGAACTAATTGAGTGATAGAACTGAGTTACAAAATATACAATTAATTTTTAATAAAATTGATATCAAATCAAGCAAGAATACCAAGAATACGGATAAGGGTCATAATCGTCCCTACAATCAAGTTTACAAAATTTTAAAATCAAAATTTTCATATTTTGGACGCCATTTTGAAGAGATACGACGGGCGACATCAAACCCTACGCTTACTCTTTGATGCTCTATCAAAATCTGAAGTCAGAATTTTAAAATTCAAAAACACAAAAAGCTACACACACACAGAACGAATTCAGATATCGTACAAAGTTCGGTGAAAATTTGTATTACTATAAAAAAGTATGAAAGCGAATTCGAAAACTGCGCGCGCCATGCCGCTGAATACAAATATCCAATCGAGGCGTTCGGGTAAAAACTAAAGTATCTTTGCCTAAAATGTACGCAAAAAATAAAATAAACATTTTAAAGAGGACACTATAAGCTTTCTCAGGAAGCCATTAGTTCTTATTTTTTTTGTTTTCTTCGACCTTTGAAGGGTGTTGAAAAGGACCTCTCGGCTTCTTGTAATCTTTGTTTAAATTAAAAAACATGACCTAAAGGAGGGGCTGCAGCGCCCACAGCTGATGAATCATTTCCTGCGGTTTTTTCCTACGGTTCGGCAGGTTTTAATCATTTTTTAAAAACCTCAAATGAATAAAAATATTTTTTGAACAAGTAGATTTATTATCCAATAAGAATAATATAGAAACGAGCCAGCCACTACGAGCTACAGAAATAAATTTAAAATAGTCTTTTCAGTTATTGAGCGACGGGACATATCCTGAAATAAAATTCTGGATTTGCTCCTATCTGAAACCACCAAAATAGCGAAGGATAACTAAATGCGTATAATATTAGGTTACGTATAACATTTTGTTTGTATCATTATTTACTTTTGCAAAACAAAATTTATAAAACTGTATATTTCGTCACAAGTAAATAAAAATAAAAAGAAATCACATAAATTTTCCCGGATTTGTATGACAGATAATGATCAAAATCAAATACCAATTAGATGCTTAATAAATTGTTGTTACAGAGTATTTTCTTTGTAAACAAACCGGTGCAAATTCTTACAGATTTAAATACTAAAAACTCCGTATTTGTTTCAATATTTACTAACCAATCTACATACGAGGGTTCTTCGAAATAATTCAGTAAAAAAACTAAATAATCGATGTACCTACTTAATATTTAATTTAAATGAAATGCTCATAGTACTATAGTATTCTTAAGAAAAACTTCTCGCAAATATTAAAATTTAATTAGGTTCTTTTATTTAAATATTTTTTTTAATAAAAAAACCTTAATGTACCCTAAGGTGTTAAGCTGTTGCCTTAATTATGAACAAAAGCCCAATCTTGCTTTAGTCCGCGTTCTCTTGGAATTTCTGCTACTGCCTTATCCCACGTTTTCGTTGGTCTTCCCCTAGGCCGCCTACCAGAGGTTCCTGTCTGCCATATTGTCTTCGCTTGCAGCTTGCAGCTATACGGTTGCCTTTTGATTTTCCATGGCCTTCGATCCAAGCTAAAGTGACCACGTTGTTGTTGCAAGTTTCGATCAGGGCCTGGTGACATTTTAGTACTAGACCTGATGTAATGCGTGGTCTATTCAAAGCTAGTAGTGCCTGTCTGCTGTCCGTAAGGATGTAAATATTATTACCAGTAAAGTTTCTTCTGGTAGTCTCTTTTGCGGCGATGGAGATAGCAGTGAGCTCTGGGATCTGAGCCTGACTAACGAAGTAACGAAGCCAAAATGCAATGAGAATGTGCCTAACACCCATACTTCAACTCGCGCTCACGGGTGAGGAAGAAAAGTGTGGGATACCATATGGTAGAAAGAAATGACACCTGTTGATGGAAGTACTGAGGAAATTCACTGTCATTAAAATGAAGTGGAAAAACGGGGCACGGTTTTGACACCACTTCTTGGACCAAACTTATCCTGCACACAACTCTTTTATAACTAAAAATAGCAACCAATCATCATTCATGTTTTACTCAGCTACAAAACTATTCTGTAACCAATATGGAGTTATGTAATAGAACTCTAGGGCGCAACGATCAAATCTAACATCGAAATTCTATAAAGGTTTCAGTCCAAAGTTCTTCGTAGTATTGTAAACTCTCCTTGGTATGTACCTAATAATGTAATTGCCCAATACCTCCAAATGAGGAGTGTTAAAGAGAAAATATCCAACCTATCCCAGAAATATGCCCAAGGGCTTAGTCACCATCCTAATCATCTGGCAAGGAATCTAATGGAGATACCCCATCGGATAATATTGAAAAGACATTACACAAGTGACTTGCCCAATAGATTTTAAGCTTAGACTTTAAAAATTTAGCGACTAGAGCCCCTAATAATCAATTCAATTTATGTAAAATTGTAAATAACTTATTTCCTACATGTCTTGCCGATGTAAGAACCCATTTGCTTATTATACCAAGCTACCAACCATAGAAAAATTATGTAAAAAGTAATGTTTACAATTTGTTTGTCAACATTTCCTTTCGTCTGTAGCAACAGCGGACAACATGGTTGACAACTAGGTTCATCGTCTGTGGGTCCCTTTAGTAGTAGGTGGTGAGGTCTGACGTTTCGCTTCTACAGTCGAGAAGTAAGACTGGCCGACTCCAAACATTGGAGCAGCAGCTTGCTGTGTTCGTCTTACTTCCATTTGACTTAACGCTCTCTCTGATTTAAATATATCATGGTGGTGTTCTACTCATATATACAACTAAAAATTACGTCATTAGGAATCTTATACTTTTAAATATGATCCATAAGCACTCTTATGCTATCCAGCGATGATAGCATTAAAAACACACACTATACAAATATTTATATCATTTTTATGGTATTTTTTTTTAATGAAATATCCAATCATTGTTTTAAACAGTGTAGTTAAATTTAATTGTGTTTATATTGTATTTGGAGAAACTTCGATATCATAGAATTTTTATTCAATGACTAAGAGAGCATTAAAATAAGAATTGATTATTAAAAGATTGCCTTTTACAAGTAGGTACGTACAAATATAATGCATATATATAAATAAACGACAATTAAAGCCCATTGTTTTCTTGTAATCATGTCTTTTGAATTATGTAAAATGGCTACTTAGAAATGTGCATTGTAAACATTCATATTTTAAAAAACTTGAAAACATATAAATAAAAACAATCGTAAGATGTCAATGTTTAGTTTTCAGGGTATTCCCTATCGCGTTAACCATGTACATGAAACATTTGAATTAGGGATCAAAGTGACCCTGATGTTATTAGTGGAACAAATGGCTAGTCGCCTTGCTTACAACTACTTATATGCTAAAAAACTTTCAGCTCAATTTCCAAACAAAACAAAATACAGTTAAAAGTAAAGAAGACAAAATATTTTTTTTCTACTCCGTTTTATATTAAATCTCATTATAACACACTTTTCATTATAATTCTGATTTTGACCAATAGAAACCCCTGCTTGCTTGCTTAATTTTAACGTCTCCTTTCTGCAACTAAGGCTAATCTGGACGGAACCTATAGCTTATCGTTGGCTCTGAACCACGGTCCTCAATGACCTTAAACACAGGACTAAGCCTTTGTCATGCAGGTGATCTACCGACTAACAAGTGTGTAAATGTGCCACCAACCCCTATCAGTTCCACGAGATATCCGATCTCATCCGATCTGTTTACCAGTGAAACTGCGTATGACACAAATACCTTTTTGCACTTGCCTAAGTCTTATCTGACTTTTAATTCCACTTGAGTTTCACAGGGATTGAACCTACGACCGAACACTGGCCTAGTATAAATACCGAGGCCTAAACCAACTAGGCCACGGTGTCCGGTTAGAAACTTTTTCCCCCAAATTGCGGTGTGGTCTCAGAGGAACACGGGGACCGTTTTCACGAAACCATTGCTCAGTTGGATAAGAGATACGCATACAATTGCACGAGAGACCCCGGAGGAGCAGGAAAAGAAGAAAAATCTACAAGCGTAAACATACTGTTACAAATCCAGGCTACGCCCCTGGTATTTGAAACGCCACTGGATATTTTTGGACAGTGACGGATATGAAATATAAGTTTTGAGTTGTCAGTTGTATTTTTTGAGAATAAACGTTTTGCAAAGTTCTTGAGTTATTTTCATAAAATAACGAACCCCAGTTTCGTAACAATTGGTGTCAGAAGTGGGATGTTACTGAGCAATTGATGGTGAATACAAGAAGTACAGCCTACGACAACATGGAGGACATAGTGGAAATAATTAAACAACAGTTTGCGGGCCAAAAGAAAGAGGATGAGGAACGACGCCAGAAAGAGAAACAGGAGGAAGAAGAACGACGGCAGAAAGAGAAACAAGGACGCGAAAAAGAAAAACAAGAGGAGAAGGAACAACGAGACCAACAAAAACTATTTTTCGTACAGATGTTCCAGAAAACCGAAGGAAAAATCACACACCTGAAGGACGAAATCAAAACAGTCTGGAAAACGGTAGAAGGAATGGACTGCAAAATAACAGAAGAAGTTAGTGCAATGCGAGAAGAACTAGAAAAGAAAATCGCTTCACTGAAGATACAAGATCGGCCTGATAGAGTTGCCACACTGCACAATTCCGTAAAACCACCGATTTATGATGGTCAGTCAGCATGGTACCTGTACCGAAAGCAGTTTGAGGCTGCGGCAACAGCCAATGGATGGAACGATGAAGAAAAAGCTACTGCACTTATAGTGGCTTTGAGTGGACCTGCTTTGGCAATGTTACAGACCATCCCAAAAGACCAAAACTACAAGTATGGGGATCTCATTGCTGCTTTAGAATTAAGATACGGCAATCAACATCGGGAGCAACTGTATCGAGCACAGCTAAAAACACGAGTGCAGAAGTCTGGTGAGAGCCTGCAGGAGTTTGAAGCCGATGTCCAGACACTCATCCAGCTTGCTTATCCAGAGGCCCCGGAGGATTTCAAAGAACAACTGGCGGTTCAAGTATTCATTGATGGATTGAGGGATATCGAAATACAGAGGACCCTAAGATTGACACATTTCAAGAGATGCAGTGAAGCTCTAGTTCGCTCACTGGAAGTGGAAGCGGCTTTCAACATCCCCACAAGGCCCAAAGCGAGAGCGGTATCAATTGAAGAGCAACCTCAGGAAAATAAGCTGAGCGAGACTATATCACAGATGCTAAGAATACTAGAAAAAATGGAATCCAGGAATATCAGCGCCACCAACCAACCAAGAGGAAATTGCTTCAGATGTGGTAGGAGCGGACATTTCAAGAGAGACTGCAGGGTAAGGGTGCCACTACGCTCTTTATCACCTTCCAGGACACCTCCACGTTCGTACTCACCTGTGAGGACAGGAACATCTAGAGGGTCCTCGAACAGGTACCAGGAAAACTAAAATTAGCCAGCATATCGGGGCGTATGCTGGCTAGTGATAACGAAGCCCCCAGAGTCATCCACGTCAACAGAATAAGAAGATCCACCGATAGTTTGACTATTAGGGGAAAGGTGAACCAAAAAGACGTTATATGCACTGTAGACACTGGTGCGTCAGTTTCCCTAGTTCGCAGCGGTATCCTTGAACCAGGCAGTGTAAGATCACTTACATCTAATTTCGTTCTACGAACGGTCACTGGAGAGAATGCACCAATACGAGGGGAGGCTGACGTCACACTAACCCTCGGAAGACTACGAATTATGGAAACAGTTTTCGTAGCAGACATAGAAGACGAATTCATTCTTGGGATGGACCTAATAAGTGACTATGGATTTTCTTTCGATGGTGAGCAGAGAACCATGAAATTCGGAGGTGAAGAATTCATTTTGACAAAATCATCTGAAAGGGGGCACTCTGTGAGACTGCGAATTGCTAAAACGGTCAGGATACCTGGTTCATCTGAAAAGATCGTTAAGGCCAGACTAGAAGAGGACCCTGGGTACTGCGTTGGAATAGTACAGCCATGTGAAGAATCCCCTACCAAATTGTTACTTGCACGAGCTTTAATTAGGACAAAACAAGACATTCCTGTAAGAATTGCCAATGTATTTCCTGATGGAATAACAGTCCGGGAAGGAGACATCATAGGGGTATGCGAGCCGGTAGAATGGGTAGCAGATTGTGAAACAAGCGGATATCCAGATAGAGTAGACACAACTTATGATGTGGTAGGAACAATCGGAAAATCCTTAACTCATTTAACACCGAAAGATTACGAAGCTGCCATGAGATTCATTTTTGAGGAAAGTGACGTATTTGAGTCCACAGGGTCATTAACAGGGCGAACTAACTTGGCACAACACAGGATAGATACCGGTCAAGCCCATCCAATTCGACAACCACCAAGAAGATTGCCATTCGCCAAACAACAAGAAGTGGAAAAGCTTGTCCAGAAAATGACAGAAGATGGCGTTATCGAAGAATCATTGAGTCCATGGTCCGCCCCTGTAATATTGGTTTCCAAAAGGGATGGTTCTACAAGATTCTGTGTAGATTATAGAAAACTGAATGACGTCACGAAGAAGGACAGCTATCCATTACCCAGAATCGATGACACACTAACCACGTTGGCAGGTTCACAATGGTTTTCAACGCTGGACTTGAAGAGTGGATATTGGCAAGTAGGCATACACGAAGATGATAAGGAAAAGACTGCGTTTACCACTGGTACCGGACTATATCACTTCACCGTTATGCCGTTTGGGCTCTGTAATGCGCCGGCGACTTTTGAAAGATTGATGGAGCTGATATTGCGCGGACTGACTTGGAAAACTTGCCTGGTATATCTGGATGATGTTATGGTGATGGGGAGGAATTTCGAAGAACACCTGGTCAACCTACGTGAGGTTTTCGGACGTTTAAGGAGTGCCAACCTCAAGCTGAATCTAAAGAAGTGCTCTCTATTCCAGAAACAAGTGGAGTTCTTGGGCCATACAGTCTCCGCAGAAGGAATTCAAACAAATGAATCGAAAATACAGGCAATTCGAGACTGGCCGAGACCAAAAGATAAACACGAAGTGAGGAGCTTCCTAGGCTTGTGTACATATTACCGCCGTTTTGTGGAAGGATTTGCAGACATCGCAGCTCCCCTTCATAAGTTGACAGGAGATCGAGACAGCTTCCATTGGTCTACTGAATGTGATGAAGCTTTCCGCAGGTTGAGGGCAGCACTTTGTTCAAGTTCAATCTTGGCATACCCGCGGCAAAAAGGACTGTTCATACTGGACGCAGATGCGAGCAATATGGGGCTTGGAGCTGTATTGTCACAAGTGCAAGATGGTCAAGAGAAAGTCATCGAATACTACAGCAGGGTGATGTCTAAGCCCGAAAGAAATTACTGTGTTACCAGGAAGGAACTTCTAGCGATAGTCAAGGCAGTAGATCATTTCCACAGATACCTATATGGAAGGGAGTTTCTCATCAGGACTGATCATGCAGCCCTGAAATGGCTACTGGAGATGAAAAACCCGGAAGGACAGATAGCTAGATGGATAGAAAAACTGAACCAGTACCATTTCAAAATCAAACATCGACCAGGACGGCTGCATAGCAATGCGGATGCTTTATCTAGAAGACCATGTCCAGAAGCCTGTAAGCATTGCCAGCGTATTGAATGCCATGAAGGAGTCGCCGATATAAGACGTACGACACTAATACCTGAGGATGACTGGACTACCGAACACATGAGACATGACCAAGAAACAGATGCAAGCATTAGGGACTTTCTACACTGGAAGGAGAACGGAACTGACAGACCCTCTTGGAGAGATATTTCGGATAGAGATCCCATCTTCAAGGCAATGTGGGCACAGTGGAAGTCCCTGGTTGTGGAAAATGGATTACTCAAACGGGTATGGGAATCAGCTGATGGAAGGTCGTCAATTTCTCAATTGGTTTTACCCAGGAAGAGAATAAGCGAAGTCTTGAAAGAAATTCATGAAGGAAAATCAGGAGGACATCTTGGAGTCAACAAGACCTTGGACAAAATCAGGCAGAGATTTTACTGGGTCCAATGCAGAGACGATGTAGAAGGCTGGTGCAGAAGATGTCAACAGTGTGGCGCCACAAAAGGTCCCAAAACGAGGTCCAGGGGGGAAATGAAGAAATACAATGTAGGCGCACCATTTGAACGGATTGCCATTGATGTAGCTGGACCTTTTCCTGTGACAGACGATGGCAATAAATACATCCTCGTTGCCATGGACTATTTCAGCAAATGGGTGGAAGCCTATGCCATACCAAATCAGGAAGCATCCACAGTAGCCAGGTCATTGGTGGACAACATGTTTTCAAGGTTCGGAGTACCGATGGAGTTACATTCCGACCAAGGAAGGAATTTCGAATCCAAGTTGTTTAAGAAAGTTTGCGAACTGATGGGCATCAACAAGACCAGAACCACGGCTCTTCACCCCCAGTCAGATGGAATGGTCGAAAGGTTCAACCGAACTATGGAAGAACATCTTTCCAAGGTGGTGGAAAAACACCAGAAGGACTGGGACAGACACCTTCCACTGTTTCTTATGGCATACAGGGCGGCCGTCCACGATTCCACCAAGCTTACCCCGGCTAGCATTGTCTTCGGAAGGGAACTTCGATTGCCTTGTGATTTGTTGTTCGGATCACCAAGCACCGAAGAGGTAGACGTGCGGGACTATGCGGATAAACTGAGGGACAGCCTCTTGAAAATCCACGAAACCGCGCGGAAGAGGCTGATATTGGCAAGTGATAGGATGAAAGCTCGTTACGACTTGAAAGCTAATTCAGGAGGATTCAAAGAAGGTGACCAGGTCTGGTTGTATAATCCACGTAGGAAAAGAGGTGTGTCTCCAAAGCTAACACCGTTTTGGGAAGGACCGTACGAGGTGAAGAAGAGAATCAACGACGTGGTTTACAGAATCCAACGCAGCCCTGGGACCAAGATGAAGGTTGTTCATCTGGAAAGATTGAAGCCCTATCATGATGAAGCTTTTGATCGGGACGATCAAAATTAGAAGGGGGGCAATGTTACAAATCCAGGCTACGCCCCTGGTATTTGAAACGCCACTGGATATTTTTGGACAGTGACGGATATGAAATATAAGTTTTGAGTTGTCAGTTGTATTTTTTGAGAATAAACGTTTTGCAAAGTTCTTGAGTTATTTTCATAAAATAACGAACCCCAGTTTCGTAACAATACCTTAATTTTGAAGTACTCTTCCACGCCAAAATACTTCACATTTTAAGCATAAAGTGTGTATCTTTATAGGGGAGGGGGCGAGAATATTTTTCCCCACGACACTTTGCCCACACCACATACATTTATATGGAGGATCAACAAGAATTGAGGCTTACCACTAGGTCGGAAATTCTAAATGAATTTATGCAGAAACGATAAAGAAGGGGATTTAGTGTTACTAGGTAAACATATCTCAAGATATAATTACCCGTTTCCAGAGAAATTGCAATTTAAAGAATAATTAGTATTAAATCTCCCGGGAAAATCTAACCAATGACGTGGCGGTCTCATGCGATTAATTTCGTCGATGTTGTCATTTCTGGATTAAATTATCTTAGCACGTGCTTACACCAGTCATCTATTCGACGTAAGTCTGTCCTAGGAAGAGTTGATTACTTATTGGTTATTGTCGAATGTGACATTCTGGATTGCTGTTTGTTGTGTAATTTTTTTATTTCTTGACTATTTGTTTAAATTTTCCGAAAAAACTTAACTCACAGTATTTCGGAATAATATTAGAAATAAATGAGGTTATATTTATATCCAAATGTCACGTCCGTCAGCTGATTCAGGTTAGTGACTGGTTGGTTCTTAATCCATGTTGTACTTTCTACAAAAACGTTCCGAGAAAGAGATTAGTAAATAATTTTATAATTTTTTGAAGGTTTAGCTTTTGTGTTTAAGAAGTCTTGACTTGAAACGTACTTAACAGTTATTAAATTAATAAGAACATTTTTAGTAATATTTCATAAACTCTCTTTGGCCTACAAATATAAATTGAGTTTAACATCATGTAACGCTACCACAACCATGATTAATAGTCGTATGTTTCTGTTAAAAGATGTCTAGTGTTAGCTACGACTACTCTTGACACACCCCAGAGGATGCTGAACACGATGGCGGGTGTTAAAATTCTTTTTAATTTGTCCCCACTCCCCAACCGGCCAAAAACTACCCCCAGAAGGGTGAAACGCGACTTTCAAAGAAAAACTAATGTTGAAGATGCTGAACACAATGGCGGTGGTTACATTTCTTAGAGTTGATCCCATCCCTCAAAAATCACTCCCAAAAAGGTGAAAAATTTGTTTTTCGCTATAAACGAGAAAAAGCGATGGTGATGTTGGATCTTCTCCCCGAGTCGACTCCACCCCCCAAACGGCCAAAAACCACCCCAGTGAGTGAAATACGCGATTCGCCCTCTTGCGGGTGGTTTTTGGCCATTTGGGGGGTGGGGCCAACTCGAAAAGAATTTTATCCCACGCCATCGTGTTCAGCATCCTCGAAAACGGGGGGGGGCGTACTTTGGGGACATACAAAATTATTTGTGTGTTAGTCCGAGTCACAGTATGAACCTGAATTGACTGCAAAGATGCGACTCTATATGTAATTTCACGTAGCTGCGTGCGGTATAAAATGTCCGTTCGGTATTTTTAATTAATATTTATGATATTCTTTATAATTTGAGAAAGTTTCAATCATGTGACTGTAACTTTTTAGACACTTTTTTCCTGTAACTTTAATATCTATTGTTGCAAAAATGGGTGGTGTAAAATGTCAGTTATCTGTTAAGTACTCTGTCTATTATTCCGATTTATTAACCAAATAAAAATATTTCCAAGTTTGTGTACTGTTTCTCATTTGAAAACACTTTCCAAGACTGTCAACATTTCAATTTCGTTTTTCTCTAAAACTATAAAAATTATGAAGTTTAAACAAGTATAATAATTTTAAATAAAGATGATGTGTATATCAGGTTTTCTAATCAAATTTATTAAAAAGTTATGCCCCTGCGCCAATTTTGATAACGATTTATGAATGCATTGTGAAATTATTAGCGAAAAACGAAAAAAAGTTTTCAACCTGAACACTTTTATAATTTTGTTTTAAAAAACTTAACTCTCAGACTTTGAGAAATACTGTTAAAAACTAAAAGTGAATTATAAGTAAATGACCGTTTAAAAATTGATAACCTATATCGTGGTAACGTGACAACTATGCGGATATCTCAGAGACAGACTATGAGCTTCTCCACGAAAAACTAATTTGTTCCTCAAATAAATAGGATTCGACGTCAAAATAATTCGGTATATCAAAGAGGCAAGGTGGTAGTTATACAAGTTACTTATGTTCAGCCATCCAAGTTGTTTTAGCTTACTTGATACATTATCATTTTCTTATGCCAAAGACAAAACGGCAACAATTATTTTGAATTTTTTGCAATCAAAATTTAGTAACTTGATCTAAGCAAGGATAAAAAACCAAAAGAATTGACCAACATGGTTTAAAATACCTTAACCTCTATACAATTGACGTAGAACTAGATACGATTTTTTTCTTGAAATCGCAGGCTACAGTCATAAATGATTCCTAAATTTCTAAAACTACTATCAATTTTTAATGGTTCATTTTTAATAACTAGTTTTAAATTTTGTTCAACAATGGCTTTGGAGGTATGAGGCCAATAACGCAGAGAATTACATTTTTTAGCATTTAGTTTAAGGTTATGATTACTTGAGTAGGTGCAAATAGCTTCTAAATCCCGATTTATTATTT
Organism: Crepidodera aurea; assembly: GCA_949320105.2. NCBI lineage: Eukaryota > Metazoa > Arthropoda > Insecta > Coleoptera > Chrysomelidae > Crepidodera > Crepidodera aurea. The sequence continues at coordinate 24,988,779 of OX439475.1, read as the reverse complement.
GAGATGCTAAATTTACAGTTTCAGGTACAAATGAAAAATACAGTTGTGTATCGTCTGCAAATGAGTGTAATTTTAATCCAAAGATTTATAAAGGTCAGAAATATATATTGAGAAAAGAAGGGGTCCAAGGACTGAACGGTTTGATAAATAAAATTTGAAAAATCGTAGGGAAATTTCGTCAAATCCAAAATGTTTAAGTTTAGCACACAGAAGAGCATGATCGATAGTGTCAAAAGCTTTAGAAAAATCTAGCACGAGAGCTGTTTTGTGTTTTTCATCGTAAAGTTTCGTGTAAAGTTATGAAAAATTCTTCCAAATAAATTCAGTTTCCTGCCATTTTCTAGAAAATGTAACACTTGATCTAAATTTTACGAAGAAATTCGTTGTTTTTAGATTGACATTCACAGAAATAACTGAAACTTTAAAATGGTGAATAATATGTTTTGGTTTCTTTGAAAATTCACTTTGAAACTTCCGACGACTTTATGACTAACTCAAAAATAAGTTATTATCTTTTCATGTTGAACTAGGTAACTCGTTCGTTTCAATTATTTTATGTAGACATCTGATGTAAATTTTATATTATGTTATGAATCCCTTGATCCTCTGTATTTCCGCGTGATACTCTTAAATGAAATAAATTGTGATATAATTAAAACTTTTGCTTAGACAAAGTGTAGTAGAACAGAATTATGATTATTTCATTTTCATTTTTCTAGTTTTTTAATAAATCAAATGTTTGTATCGTATATATTTTTGCAATTAAAATTGATGTTTCTTTTACTTTATAAAATTGTATTTATTAAAAGTATTTTGATCCTCCGAACCGAAATAATTTTTTTAAATAAGTTTCATACATAAGTTGCGCCTTCCCTCGTAAGTATTTTTTAATCCTAAGCTAAACGATTAATTGAATAGGTAAAGTTGTGAAAATTATCAGACAAGGAGCCTACTAATATATATAGTCCAAATAGATTATAAAGTTTTTATTTCGGCAAAATCTGTGCAAAATCAAGATGACAGTTGATGCCACTCTCTTTGAAAAAAACAATCTCCAAACGGAAAAACCCGTAATCAAAGTGTACGGGAAGAGATGGCTCATCTTGATCATCTATGTTGCATATGCAACTTTAAGTACTCTTCAGTGGGTAGAATATTCTATCATTACCAATGTTGTGATGAAGTACTACCATGTAAGTGCAAGTGCCGTTGACTGGACTGCGATGTCTTTTAGTATAATGTGGCCAATTTTGGTCTTCCCGGCGTCTTTTGTAATTGATAAAATGGTAGGTAAAATTTTACTAATTCGTTAGGCATGCTCTATCAAATATTTAAAGAAACAATGGAACCATAAAAATTATAGTTTGTTAGTGGATAAATCGTGTTATAGAAAAGGTTTCATGTTTCTTAGAAATTTGTGCAGAGTATACTTAAACTTAAAAATTATTCGTAAAAATTTTTTTCGGTCAAAGCAAAAATTTCGACTAATTTAAACGTTATCTTCAGGTTTCTCTAAATCATATAATGTGCGAAATAAAATTCTAAATATTTTTTGTTATGTACACTTTTTTTGAAATCCTTATCGTGCGTGATATTTTTTTGACCGGTAGATAAATAATGTGAAAGTTTCTTCTTGGAGAATTATTCCCATATAACAAAAACTCCTGCAATCGATGGTAAGCTGTGCATGTTTTGTTTGTTTTTGTAATTTCTAAGGTTTAAAAATATACAGTGTGTCGCACTTAAGATGAAGAAACTTTCTTATTTTCGTTATTTGAAGGAATGCAGATTTGAATTTTTGCACATTTTAAGTAAAGTTATATGTTAGAGCTAACAATTTTTTGTTAGAAATGAATTTTTTTACTTAAATAAACACGGTATCATTTTTCAATAGGCCACTAAGATTTTTCTAGAATTTGTAGATTTTAAATTGAATAATAGATAAATTACAGGGTGTTACATAATTGTTGTTGCCTCTGTATATACAGTGTGTCGCACTTAAGATGAAGACAGCTCAATATTTTCGTTATTTGAAGGAATACAGATTTGAAGTTTCGCACAGCCATACAGGGCGATGGGTCACATTTTTTAAGATAATCAACTAAAAACTAATTGTTATTTATTTTACTGAAATATTGGAATACATGACACTATTAAATTGTCAATATGTCAAATTATTACTTTCCATGGCACATTAATTATAAATACAAAAAAACTTGTAATAATTTTGTATATATACCAAAATAATGAAAAAATTAAAAATGCGAATTTTGTCGTGTAAATCGGCATGGGGTTAAAATAATATTCTGAACAACTTTTTCTAATAAATTTTTTCGATATATCTAACGCGAAGCAAAATATCGGGAATCGCCAGTCCTATTTGTCAATTCGTAGTAGGCTGAGTTTAAAGTTCAGATTTTAGCTGATTATCTTAAAAAATGTGACCCATCACCCTGTATGGCTGTGCAAAAATTCAAATCTGTATTCTAGTGGAGTGGAATTAGAATTTTATATGGATGCAAGAGCTAAGTTAAATATTTTCGATTTTATACATAAAGAGAAGTTTGTAAAAAAAATCAATAAATTTGGGCTGGAGCTTCGCGAGATATGTGCAAAAAACGGCATTTTTGGTATTTTTCAGTATTTTTTAAATATCTCCGGCTCTAAGAGTCGTGGAAAAATAAAATGATATAGTATATTCCCTAAATTGGGCACTTTAAATAAAGAAATAAAATGTTGGATTTTCTTAGACAAAAGTACACACAAAATCCTTCTTTTTAATATAAAATTTTTTTCTCTACCATTGTTTTTCCAAAAATGGCGGCCAATTCAATTTTTTTAAAAAATTGCCGATTTTGGCTAGACAAATACATTTTTTTTTTAATTTTTACCATGTCTTCCCGACATAAAAATACATATTTTCTCCAATTTTTAAGAAAATTCGAGGATTCTTTGGTTATTTATTGCCAATTCAGTAAAAAAAATAATGTGCGCGAATTCGTTTTTTGAGGTTAGGATGCATTTTTAAAAAAAAACCCTACTATACGGATCGATACTCTACTTCATCACGGTCATTTTAATTTTTTTTTAATAGTGAAGCAATCCACTCGAAAAATACCAAAAATTCCGTTTTTGGCACATATCTCGCGAAGCTCCAGCCCAAATTCATTGACACATTTTTACAAGCTTCTCTTTATGTATAAAATCGAAATAATTAAAAAAATTTGAATTAGCTTCAAATCTGTATTCCTTCAAATAGCGAAAATATTGAGGTGTCTTCATCTTAAGTGGGACACACTGTATATACAGGAGCCGTAGCAATTATGTAACCTACTGTAATTTCTCTATTATTCAATTTAAAATTTACAAATCCTAGAAAAATCTTAGTTGCCTTTTTCAATGATACCGTGTTTATTTAAGTAAAAAAAAATTAATTTCTAACAAAAAATTGTTTGCTCTAACATATAACTTTACCGAGAATTATTCAAAATAACTTTATATAATCAAAATTGTCTAATTTGAATAAGTCAATTTTTAATATCGCGCATTATTGAATATTCTACAGCCATTTATCCATTTTTATTTTTTACTGTGGTGTTGTTTTTGGGTATTAGGTCTTAGGATTAAAGAAAACCATATTTCTTAAAAGCCAACGTTTCGTCAATTTATTTTGACATCTTCAGGGCACTGACATCTTAATGAAAGGGGTGTTACATATTATAAATAGAAAGAAGGAAAAATACAATTTCATCACTTATTATTTTTTAATCTTATTATTAATTTTAATTTTACAGAAACAAAACAGTGAACAAAGAAAAACACTATTTTCACTTACATAAGAAGAGTTTGCCGTATTTTTCTTTATTCAGTGTTTGTTTCTGTAAAATTAAAATAATAATAATAAGAAGATTCAAAAAATAATAAGTTTTGAAATTGTTTGATATGTATTTTTCCTTCTTTTTATATATAATTTGTAACACCTCTTAAATTTTGCAGTGCCCTGAAGATGTCAAAATAAATTGACGAAACGTTAGCTTTTAAGAAATATGGTTTTCTTTAATCCAAGACCTAAAACCCAAAAACAACACCGCAGTCATCATTCAAAAGGTCGTAAAAAATATTTGAAATTTATTTGTTACATAACACAATCTCACTTTTATTTTAAATAGGATTAAAACGTAATTTGCTTATAATAATAATAATTTTTTTATTAAATTTGTATTTGTTTTCATCAAATGGGCTGTGATGGAATAACCGTTACAGAGTAAAGTGACTTATAAATCTTGGGTTACTAACTTGTTTAATTAACAATCGCCTAAAAATGGGATTTGATAAAACACAACAAAAAATATAGTCCTTCACCCACAAACAAGTAATGAACAATAAAAACATTAGAATACATTCATAATTCATTGTTAACAATACATATATTATTTTAAAATGTCAAACAAGGTTACCAATAGTTTGATTACAATTTTATTACAGTTTGTAAACAAATGATTAATTTTTTTAATGCCTTTAGTGAGTGAGATTATTAAAATAGGGGTCGCGTTTGATCGAAGTTTATCGATTTGAACTAAAAATAGTCTAGAATTGGCCACTGCCATTTGGTGATGATTTTTGCTACATTCTACTAATATACAAGGGCCAAACCGATTTTAAATACCCGAATTCATGAAAAATTCTTAACAGTATGGTCGGAAAATTTAGGGTAAATTATAAGTAAATTAAAAAATCAAGTGGACAACTTAAAAGTTCTGGAAAGGGGGTGGGAGTAGCTAAATATATGTTTTGAGGGTTAGAATGGGTTTTTTTTACGATTTGTGGCTGAAATCTGCATCATAGCGAAAAAAGTTTAATATAAAAGTTGTAGATATTTAAAAAATCTAAAACTTCTATATTAATTATTTTTCAACATAGCCTCAAAATTATCGAGAAAACGATAAAAACTGTTATTTTCGTTTTTAATTGTTATCTCCCGCAAAAATTGTTTTTTTTGTGAATTTTGGTGAAAACGTTCTTCTTTGTGTATTAAATAAGGTGTAATTTTTTCAAACCAAAATAAAAGCCTAATTTTCAATCGAAAAAGTTACTTTACCCATTTTCAATTTTTTAACTTTATCAGTGCTCATTTTATTCGTTGAAACCTCGACTTTAAGATGGTATGAAAAAAATATATTGTCCGTATTTAAAAATATTGTTAAACATGGAAACAACTAAAAAACTAGACAATTTTTTAGATGTGCTACCATCTATGGTAAGAAGAGAGTATTGACAATAAATTTTGACTGAATCTAGTCAAGATGTCACTCTCTTCTTTTTTATCCCTTTCAGAGATTAATACAAAGTGAGTAAACCAGTAAGGAATTTTAATTTATTAGATTCGACATCCTAAGACCGGTTTCTGTCTTTCGACTTCATCAGTTAGGCTTTTCGAATCCAATAAATAAAATTCCAAACTCGTACAAGTCAATAGCTATATCCGCTATAAGATAACATTTTTAGATGTGCTACCATCTATGGTAAGAAGAGAGTATTGACAATAAATTTTGACTGAATCTAGTCAAGATGTCACTCTCTTCTTTTTTATCCCTTTCAGAGATTAATACAAAGTGAGTAAACCAGTAAGGAATTTTAATTTATTAGATTCGACATCCTAAGACCGGTTTCTGTCTTTCGACTTCATCAGTTAGGCTTTTCGAATCCAATAAATAAAATTCCAAACTCGTACAAGTCAATAGCTATATCCGCTATAAGATAACATTTTTAGATGTGCTACCATCTATGGTAAGAAGAGAGTATTGACAATAAATTTTGACTGAATCTAGTCAAGATGTCACTCTCTTCTTTTTTATCCCTTTCAGAGATTAATACAAAGAGAGTAAACCAGTAAGGAATTTTAATTTATTAGATTCGACATCCTAAGACCGGTTTCTGTCTTTCGACTTCATCAGTTAGGCTTTTCGAATCCAATAAATAAAATTCCAAACTCGTACAAGTCAATAGCTATATCCGCTATAAGATAACATTTTTAGATGTGCTACCATCTATGGTAAAAAAGAAGAGAGTGACATCTTGACTAGATTCAGTCAAAATTTATTGTCAATACTCTCTTCTTACCATAGATGGTAGCACATCTAAAAATGTTATCTTATAGCGGATATAGCTATTGACTTGTACGAGTTTGGAATTTTATTTATTGGATTCGAAAAGCCTAACTGATGAAGTCGAAAGACAGAAACCGGTCTTAGGATGTCGAATCTAATAAATTAAAATTCCTTACTGGTTTACTCACTTTGTATTAATCTCTGAAAGGGATAAAAAAGAAGAGAGTGACATCTTGACTAGATTCAGTCAAAATTTATTGTCAATACTCTCTTCTTACCATAGATGGTAGCACATCTAAAAATGTTATCTTATAGCGGATATAGCTATTGACTTGTACGAGTTTGGAATTTTATTTATTGGATTCGAAAAGCCTAACTGATGAAGTCGAAAGACAGAAACCGGTCTTAGGATGTCGAATCTAATAAATTAAAATTCCTTACTGGTTTACTCACTTTGTATTAATCTCTGAAAGGGATAAAAAAGAAGAGAGTGACATCTTGACTAGATTCAGTCAAAATTTATTGTCAATACTCTCTTCTTACCATAGATGGTAGCACATCTAAAAATGTTATCTTATAGCGGATATAGCTATTGACTTGTACGAGTTTGGAATTTTATTTATTGGATTCGAAAAGCCTAACTGATGAAGTCGAAAGACAGAAACCGGTCTTAGGATGTCGAATCTAATAAATTAAAATTCCTTACTGGTTTACTCACTTTGTATTAATCTCTGAAAGGGATAAAAAAGAAGAGAGTGACATCTTGACTAGATTCAGTCAAAATTTATTGTCAATACTCTCTTCTTACCATAGATGGTAGCACATCTAAAAATGTTATCTTATAGCGGATATAGCTATTGACTTGTACGAGTTTGGAATTTTATTTATTGGATTCGAAAAGCCTAACTGATGAAGTCGAAAGACAGAAACCGGTCTTAGGATGTCGAATCTAATAAATTAAAATTCCTTACTGGTTTACTAGACAATTTTTTGTTTTTTATTGCAAATAAGCAGTGAAATTGATGAAAAAGATTAATTTTCATGTCTTTTACATTCAATTAACTGTTAACGGTTTTGAAATTACCGAAAACATTGCTTAAACAATAACCGAATTCCACGAAATATGCGCAATTTTTAAGTTTGCTTTTAAAATTTTACTAGTAGAATGAAATGTGCAGTCTCAAAAACTTTGTATTCTCATTCAACTTTTTCCGTTGTTTTCGAATATCCAACCAATTTTTAAAATTTTGATATACAGGGTGTTGTTTTGTAAGGCCTTTTCTTGCCACAAAGAAAATTATGCCTTACGAGTGACGCTTTAATACGGAGATTGCTCGAGTGACAGATTATTTAATGTGGTTTACTCCACAACCCTTAGAAATGGCGTCTTAGGGGCACAGGTAGCTTCAGATGGAGATATGGAATCTCCAGGGGGCTTGTTGATTTCAGAAACAATCTATTTGTTAAAACTCTGAAAAGAGGTAAGGTCTGTGATTATAAACCAAAAAAATAACGTTGACACATATATTGCTTACGAAAACTAATATCTTCAGATTCAAAATATAATATTTCAAAGCCCAACCCTCAAAACCAGAAACAAAAAAAATAAGTTTAAAAGAAATGTTCGATTCGGACTTTTACTAGCGGATTTTAAAAGTGATTTCCCAAAAGAAATGTTAATCGACTTTTATTATAACTCAGAAATGAAAATTTAAAAATCAAACGTTTGCTTCCGAACGGGCGGACAATTAAAGTGAAACTAAAAAACTCAAATAACTAATTTGCAAAGATTTTCTAAATTAATTCCCAAAAACAAAATGTCAAAACCTATTTCGGAAAGAATCTAAATAAATAAATTAATCTCTAAAACAAAATCTCAAAATCTAATTCGGAAAGAAGCTAAATAAATAAATTAATCTCTAATCACGATTCGGTAGTTGTTAACAAAACGCGAAAATGTAATTCAAATAAAATTCGAAAATTCGGATATATTTCGTTATTTAAAATCAAAGTAATTTATCGCGTATAAAATAAACGATTCTTTCGGCTTCAAATTGACGACGGACTTATACGGTGAAAAACTTATCAATGTTTACCTCGGTTTTTTACTTTACGGCGGAAAAATTCGGACACAAGCTTTTTAAGGTTTTAATTCTAACTGGTAAAATCGTAGAACAAGAATGATACATTGATAAAACACCCTATAACTCAGAAATGAAGCGAGTTAGATATATCAAATATGGAGTTTTCTTATTCGTCTAAGTGTCCTTTATTCACAGTTAGCGTATGTTCATTTACCTATGAAACAGCCTGTATAATAACTCAAAAAAAACATCGACCTATTTTTAAGTTTTTAAGTATTCCATTATTGTTTAACTATTACATTAAATCTTTTTCGATAGGATGCATATTTCAGGCACAAATCGCGAAAAGCCAATATTCAACCCTAATGTTTAACTACCTCCGCCACCCTTCTGGAACTTTGAATTGGTCCACTTGATTTTTTTAAATTTACTTACCCAAATTTTTCGACCATCCACATACTGCCAAGAATTTTTTTTGTATCAGAAATGATTGGACCTGGTCTATAAGTCTTTTTTCTATTCTAGCTATTTAATCCAAAAATCGTATCATTTATCTTGATCGCAATGATATTATTACAACGTGGAATATATTGTAATAATAATGATTATTATCTATTGTTTCTCTTTTTTTTTAAGAAAATGTTAATTAAACAAATAAAATATGAAGTCAATCAAGTCATTATTGGCTAGTAAATGTTGTTTTTTCATGAATTATTAATTATATACAGGGAATCTCATGAGAGTATTGGAAATTTTCCTATCGACCTTTTTAATTCTACAGGGTGTTAATGAATACGTATTACAGATTTTTAGGGTATGTAGAAGATACAGAAATAGATTGAAAAGTTCCTATAAACATGTGTCAAGCTTCATATTTTTTAAATGCAGCGTTCTGAAGATATTTGAAAAAAAAATGACCTGGAGACGCCATCTTCAAAGAGCTCTAGCTTCGAAACCAAAGCTCTAAAAGCACATGTTTGCAGGGGCTTTTCACTCCATTTTTGCATGTTCTACAAACCGTAAAAATCTGTAACACGTATTCATTAACACCTTGTATGTTCAAAATCTTGTTGTTAAATCTAAAATAAAAGTACAAAATTCACAAGAACAATATTTAAATAAAATAGCAATACGATGTCAACTTTTGCGGATCCAGACTTCCATTTGGAGGGGGTCACGAAGGTATTTGTATTTGTACTGATTTCAAATGTATCAAATATGTAATCTATTTTCGAAGTTGATATTGAATTATTTATAAAGTGCAAATTGTCTTTGGAAATTGGAAAAAAACCACGAAAGCCACAAATAATTTTTGACGCCCCCAAAGTACGTTTTCTAAGATGCTGAACATGATGGTGGGGGTTAAAATTATTTTTAAGTTGGCCCCACCCCCCGAACGGCCAAAATCCACCCCTAAAAGGGTGAATCGTGTCTTTCACCGGAAAAACTAATGTAACCGTCCGTTTTCAAAGATGCTGAACACGTTGGCGGTGATTATATTTCATAGAGTTGACCTCATCCCTCAAGCGGCCAAAAGTCACCTCTAAAAAGGTTTTGCCGGTCAAAGACGCGATTCACTTTTTTGCGGGTGGTTTTTGGCCATTTGGGGGGTGGGGCTAACTCGAAAAGAATTTTAACCCACGCCATCTGACGTGTGGGAATAACAAAAAACGATATTTTTTTTACACTCGTTTTTACAAACGTAAAATCGTTTACAGGACCACTGTGTAACTGTAGAACTTTTTGCCGGGGGATAATCTTATTGTATTGGTGTAAATCTATCGACTTATGCTTGAATAAAGCTTGTGGCGATAACAGGACATTTTGGTTACGGTCTGCTGTACTAATGTCTCTCTCTTGTACGGAAACAACGTGTTGAGTCATTCCTAATGATTCTACAAGCCTCTCTTTGCCCTCTTTGCCCCACTTTGATCTTCTTCGAGTAATGCCTCTGTCTATCCTCGTTTTTCTTTGGATGTCCAGAGCGAGCCTTGTCTTCCACGCTGAAATCTCCATCCTTGACACGTCGAAATAAAACCATTCCATACAGGATTTATCAGTTGTGGCAGCGTCAGTATAAAACGTCAACAAGCATTCTATAAGCTTCATCTGCACGAGGCGATTTTCGAATAATGCATACGTATTTGCTTAATAGTGAGAAATACAGTTTTATCACAGATTAGCAATATCCAGATATGAAGCTCCGCCCATTTCCTTTGATGTTTCGATTGCCGGTTTCTGTGACCTTGGACCTTTAAATTGAAGTGCACCCATGTTGCCAGTTCTAAAAGGAACATCCCGGGTACAGTGTTGCATTTTCATGTAACGTATAAATTTGATGCATCAATTACCATTAGAGTCAGAAATAAGAAATATATTTACAAAATATTGTGTTTTTGCTGTCATAGTGTTCTGAAAGATAATATTTTTGGCAGAAATAAACATTAGAAACTTAAAATCAAAGTAAACTGTTAATACAATGATTTTATGAACTGGCAAATGCACTAGTATGCAAGTTATAACCGAAGAAAGAAGAAGAAGAATATTGTGTTTTTGCACAATCTGACACATAGACTGCTGACAGACTTAGAAGTGGGTTTTAAATTGGCGTGCGACTTCCTATCTGTAACTCTAATCTGTGGTTTTACGTCGAATATACAGGGTGACCGGTAAATCTTGTACAATATTGAAACTTGTGATAGACCAGGTCATGACTGTTCAGAATATCAGAATTTCACCTCAGAAAAAATCTCACCGTTTTCGAGATAATGGGTATTTTTTGAATTTCTAGAAAATCGCTACTTCACCTTGGATTTTTGGGTGCCATGCCTACAAATTAAGATTAATTCAAATATCTTTGCTGCTGAAGATTACTGATGAGTGATGCTTTCAGGTGTACATAACAGTTTTTTAGAAATTGATACAATTTTTCGAGAAATGTGGGTAAAATGCCTGATTTGAATCCCTCCAACTTTTATTAACAAAAGTTTGACATTATTTCTGAAAAAAACATGTAGTGTAGGTGGACATTAATTACAAAATAATGTCCATTCTGTCCAAACTCTACCGTGGTATAAAACATACTATAATTATTTTTGGAAGGAGTGGTATTTCGATTATATTAGAGTGTGGTGTTATTCTAAACTAAAATCAACTCTTACGACTTTGTCGATAATGTGTCTTATTTTTATCCTATCAAGATGAAATGATGGAATAATTATGAGTAATAACGAATCAATTGCTTAGAACCATTCAATGACATGTAAAAAAGTAAATACTAATAAACATACAATATAAACCACAATAACGATTATTCTACATTGCACTGAATAATTTTACAATAAATGTTCGAATTCTTTCCCATCCACTCGTATGCAGAGACATCTTTTCAAAAAGAACCTTTTCAAATGCGTTATAGCCCCCGAATCAGAGATTATCTAAGCGTCTCAATTGTTCCACGTCAGGTATAGGTGTGGCGTAAACTAGTTCTTTCAAGTAGCCCTAGTAGAAAACATCCAATGGATTTAATTCAGGTGATCTGGGCGGCTAAAGGAATCTATCCATCGTCGTGAAATAAATACTGCCGAATGAAACAAAATTTTCTACCTATAATTTTTATCTTCAATACGCAATAAAAACAAAAAGAAGAAAAAAATCTGGTACAGGTCAAAAAACCCAATACAAACATGTTTAGCAACCTGTATCTGTCGATCTCTGAAGCTTCGTTGGTATCTAGATGTTGGACAATTGCGACATTCCGATAATAATTTTATTGGGAAAAAGTTCATTTTGTTGACATAATAATCATTTCCACATTTCATCTTGATAAAATCAAAACAAAATACTTTTTGTTTATTTACTTTATTGCACTACACTACAGAGTGGACTAATTGGTACATAGCAACGGTATAAAAGTATAAAAAGACAAATTGAGTACAAATATAAAAATATAAAATATTATTTTGGGCGAAAGTATAAAAGTTGATGCCTAGAATAAAACCACGATCTAATTCAATGGAAATATCACTTCCTTTAAAAAAAATTAGAGCATATTTTTGTAATGACTATTTCCCTCGTCTTAATTTCCACCAATTACAAACGCGCAATTTTGAATTGAAAAATTACAATACCTTTGATAACAAGTAATTATGGTCTCCTAGGACGCCAGAAAACGACGACGCTAAACAATTTTTCTGATTCTATTGTCAATAAATTTTACAATATTATATATCAATTAAGCCTTATCTGCAAATGGATAATGAACATTATTCCAACATCATATACACCCTTAGAAGTGACGCCTCAGAACCTTCAGCTAAAAAACAGAAAACAGAAGATCCTGTAGCCACTCCTCGAGCTTCTCACTCTACAGCTGGACCCATCAACAACATTAATGATTGTGTAAGCTATGTGTATGCAGAATAATCTGTTACTCATGAAATAGTCTTGTCAAATACCATTCGGGCATCTAATTTTTCCTGTGAAAAAAAATCGAAAAAACACAATGCAAAGTAATATTTTTTTAACAAAATGGATTCGTGCTTCTTGGTAAAATATTACTTAGCAACGTGTTTTTTCGATTTTTTTCGGAAAAAATAGATGCCCTTATGATATTACGTACGAATGTAAACCTCCAGACGGTTAATTTTTTTTCAGAAAATAATGTCAAAACTTTTGTTAATAAACATTGGTGGGATTCAAATCTGGCATTTTACCCATATTTCTCGAAAAATTGTATCAATTTCTGAAAAACTGTTCTCTACGTCTGAAAGCATCACTCATCAGTAATCTTCAGCAGCAAAGATATTTGAATTAGTCTTAATTTGTAGACATGGCACTAAAAAATCCAAGGTGAGGTAGCGATTTTCCAGAAATTCAGAAAATGCCATTATCTCGAAAACGGTGAGATTTTTACTGAGCTGAAATTCTGATATTCTGAAAAGTCATGACCTGGGCTAAGAGGTTTCAATATTGTACAAGGTTTGCCGGACTACCTGTATATATTTATGCAGCATACAGCGTGTTAGGAAATGGCTTGTAAATAAGGTTCTAAGTTCCATTTCAGATTTGACTTCACTTTTTACAAGACGCATAACCTTTTTATTTTATGTGAATATTTTACTACTTTCCACAGGTAAAATAAATAAACACATTGTATTCGGGAAAAAAAGTTAATAAACGAGACACAACAATACCATATAAAATATTAAAACAATAACGGAATAACCCAGAAATGTTATTTACGCATCATAGTCCTAAATCTCACCGTATCCACTTTCGTTAAACGTCATATCATTTTAGTGTAAGTATTTTTACTATAACCAGGTCAATAGAATGCAGCAATGCTTGATTTACGCAAGATTTCTGTTTGCGAAATATTGGTAGGTATATTGTAAAAACTGCGTCAATAGTATTTCAGTGACATTAGAACAAATTACCTATAAAAGGAAGTACCTAGTGAAAATAGAACGTCTTCGTTACTTGGGTGGCCATCTATTACATCCGTTTGTGTTTAACAAATAAAAATAATAATAACAACTTTTTTGTTCGCGAATATTTTCAATTTTAGTTTTGCTTATACAGGGTGTATCATAAGGAATGTTCAATATTTGAATCATAGGTTCAGGACCTCCAAATATTAATATTTTACTAAATAACTCTGGGTCAAATGTTATCTACTATTAAGATACAGGGTGTTGAAAGACAAAATTTAATTTTCGTTTTTTTGCAATAATTTCTTTATAGTTTAATATATTGACTTGAAATTTGGTATGGTTAAATTTTTAAGTTAGTAAATCATAAGCGTGTTATCAATTTTGAGATTAGATAAAGAGGGCGCCACCTACACTCTACTGGATGAAGAAGTTTTTTATTCCTGGCCTTTTTTGAATTTTTTTCAAGTCTTAATCGTACACCCTGTAAATTTGAACAAAAATGTATATTTGTTTTAAAAGCATAAACTTTCGAGATATTTGCATTTAAAATATTCTAGCCACAGTATCTATTTAATTTACATATTTCAACATAGTAGGCTTTGAAACTAAAATGAAAATTTACAGCTGTCAAATAATTAATTGTTAGATGTAATTTAATGACTGCAGTGTCGATTGAACCAGAGTTATTTAGTAAAATATTAATATTTGGAGGTCTTGAACCTATGATTAAAATATTGACCATTCCTTATGAATATACATTGATCCGAAAATAAAGAAATTGATCCCAGATTCAATAAAATTAAGAATTAATTTACAAAAAGGACCTGTCGCAAGTTTACAAAATTATTTTTATTAAAAAAAAAAATGGAATAGTTTTTACGTTTACATTTAAGTATCGCTAAAATCATTTATCCCACATCAACCATCATAGTAGGGGAGGCCGAGATGCTAAATTTGCAGTTACTAAAGCGTCATGGGGACCTATTGGATTGTTTTCCATTTTAGTGGGGGGAATAGCGTGTAAAAATTTTTAAAAATGTAAAAAAAAAACAGTAATATGGTAGACGCGACGGTCCATTGTGGCTAAACGGTTAATATTTTGAAAATTTTATTTTTTCACGGATATGTGTTAAAATTATTTTGAAATGTACAGGTTGTCCCAAATCTATTAATTTTGGAGTTATTTTTATTTTTGTTATATTTTACATTATTTATCTACCGTAACGCCTAATTATAACACCCTGTATTTGGATGGCAGCACATGTAAAAATTTTATCTTATAGCGGAATAGCTATTGACTTGTACGAGTTTGGAATTTTATTTATTGGATTCGAAAAGCCTAACTGACGAAGCCGAAAGGCAGAAACCGGTCTTAGGATGTCGAATCTGATAAATTAAATTCCTTACTCGTTTTCTAACTTTGTATTAATCTCTGAAAGGGATACGAAAGAAGAGAGTGACATTTTGACTAGAATCAGTCAAATGAAAGCTTTGCAACACACAATGCAAATTGTGTATGCAACCCCAATACACCGGGAATATTTTGCTTTTAGTAATACGCCAATACTCTCTTCTAATCATAGATGGCAGCACATCTAAAAACCCTGTATTTGATCAGCTTGGACTTTGATCCGAAAAAATTATCTTTGAAACTATGTGTTTGGTTTTGACATTATTAAAAATGTTTCGACATGTATCAAAATCTGTATGGAAAAGACGGATAGATTTTTGTTTACGGGCATTGGAGAAGGTTAGTGAAGATTATTTTTTTATAATATGCTGTTTACAGATGAATCCACTTTTCATAATAATGGATTAGTCTGACGGTTAACCATACAAATTTTGATGCATCTAGAAATATTTTTAATAATGTCAAAACCAAACACATAGTTTCAAAGATAATTTTTTCGGATCATAGTCTAAGCTGATCAAATAGAGGGTGTTATATTTAGACATTACGGTGGAAAAATAACGTAAAATTTAACAAAAATAAAAATAACTCCAAAATTAATAGATTTAAGCCTAGTAGACCTTTATAATTTTTAAAAGGTAATAGAATTTGCTACATAATATGATTATAAAATACAGGGTGTCCTGTTTAAAATAGGAACGATATTGTCGTTTGAATATGTCATTAGAGAATCGCCCCATTTTGGACGCACTGTATAATTTTAAACAACTCTAAATAAATTATTGCTTTCAATTGTTAGTCTATTAAAATATAGGGTATTCTAAAAGAAATAATATAACTTTGATACGCCACACTTTTTTGGGACAACCTGTATATTTCAAAATAATTTTAAAATGTAGCCTTTATTAACCCACATATCCATGAATAAACAAAATTTTCAAAATATTAACCGTTTAGCCACAATGGACCGTTTTTTTTACAACTTTGTGACTCGCCCATTTTCTTATGCCACGCTCAAATTGACAGACTATTGAAATATACACTTTTCTGGATGTACTTAACTTACCTTTTCTTAATCTGACGCGCTCGAGTTTTTCTAAGGATCGATTTTTTTTTACTAATCTGACGGGCTGCTCTCAACGCACCCCCCTATATTAAGTGTTCATATATGGTAGGGGTACATTACAGGGTGCAAGGTTTCTCCCATATGTATTTCTGACGCGCTCGAGTAACGCGGAAAATCCCCTCCTATCAAAGATGAACTGTTTTGTTTGTGACTATTTGAATTTGAATCAGTCCCGGATCCAGAGGGGGTGAATATCTTCAAGTTCTAGAAAAAACCTGTTAGGTGGCCGGTCAATATTAATGAATTTGAATCAGTCCCGGATCCAGAGGGGGTGAATATCTTCAAGTTCTAGAAAAAACCTGTTAGGTGGCCGGTCAATATTAATGCTAGTAGATCGATATTAAGGATTCATTAGTGTCAAGCACTTAGAACGAATTTATGACTTTTTATGAAACACAGATAGATAAAACTAGACAATAGATGTCTGCGCCACCTCCAAAACCAGCCTCTGGATCCGGGCCTGACATCATACGTGTGAGCGTGGTGAAGTCGTGTGATGATTAAAAAAATAGAAATGAGGGACATGCGATACCTCGTTTGAAAGATCTTTTAATTTTCTACGCGCGCCAAGACTCTGAATACAAATATTCAAGCGAGGCGTTCGGGAAAAAACTAACGTGTCTTTGCCTAAAATGTATGCAAAAAAAGAAAGCATTTTAAAGAGGAGACTCTAAGCTTTCTCAGGAAGTTATTAGTTTTTAATTCTTTTTTGTTTTCTCTAAGAAAATTTGACAGGAAGTTATAATTTCTAAAATTCTCACTGATTTTTATAAAACTGAAGATATATATTAATAGAGGCACAACAAAAAAAAATCCTTGTAGATTTATCACCATTATACTTTTACTTTTGATGCAAAAATACTGAATTAAAATGATGAACATTGTCTCTGTTTAATAAAACATGTTTTAAAAATTACTCAAAGATATCAAATTGTATCTTTTTTTGAATTATTACACATTATATAGTGTATTTATAACTTTATTTAAAAAAAATAATTTCTCATTTATATAAATAAATAAAGACTATTTTAAAAATAAAATGGCGTCGAATGAATGCAGTAAAAAATGATTATTTTAAAACAGTGAGAAATTTAGAAATTATAACTTCCGGTCAAAAAAAATTAAAAACTAATGATTTCCTTAGAAAGCTTAGGATCTCCTCTTTAAAATCTTTTTTGTTTACATTTTAGGCAAAGATACTTTAGTTTTTCCCCGAACGCCTCGCTTGAATATTTGTTTTCAGCAGCATGGCGCAGATCCTGACGGAAGTCACAAAACACACCTATACAGGGTGTTTTTTTATCGCGATCTAACATTGTTATCTTCAAAACAGCATATCTAAAAGGTCAACCAAAGTTGGGAATAATATTTACAATATCTCTTACAGTTCTGGATTTATACGGAAATATAATTTTCGAATTGGTGGATGAGCGACAAATTGTTTTTGTTACTCGATAATTTTTAGTTATAATATTAAATAATATATATTCTATGTTAAAAAGCCTTCACCAATTAGTACATGAACCATAATTTAAAAAAAATGTATCTAATTGATTTATAACAAATTAGCTGAAGCCTCAAATCACTAAACGTTTGTATCTAAATTAATGCAAACTATAAAAGTAAATATAAATGAAGACTTTGATGCGTATTATTGACACATGACAAAATGTCAATCATATCTAAATACGGAAGAATGGATAAAATAAATATAATTTGTTATAGTTTTAAATTAATGTATTTTTTGCAAGCTGGAAGTATTTTGTTAAAAAATTAAATTTAAATTCGTAATTTTTCACTCGAAATAGAACAATTAAAATCAAATTAAAAATGGTAGTAAAGAAAAATATTTGTTTTTGAAATAAATAATATTTTTTTAGAGCAAATACTCATTTAGGGAAAAATTTAATGAGAAAATTGAATGCCATGCTACCAAATCCTTTTTTTTTAAATTGTGAGGCCATGTCAAAATTTGTTTTGGAAATTTAGCTACACGAAGGTGGAATTTTTTGAACCATAAAAATTCCAAAAAAGGACCATGGGAGTGACAAAACTGCACAAAGGATGTGAAATAAAATCACACAAGCTCCCAAGAACAAGGACATTAAAAATGTCCTACAATGCACCAGCGTCTGGACTTCAACAACTACTCCTTGGGCTGTATGCCCCACCAGGTATTGAATTACGAAAGTCCAGACGTTGTTTGGTGCCCGACCAAGTCGGGGCTTTAACCCAAAAACTTCGATTTTGTCATTAAAGGAGCTTGCCATTCTTAGACCGTTTCGGCATTATTGTGCATCATCAGTAAGAAGCAGGCTAGCTCGACATCCTGTCACTAAAGGATGTCTGAAAATGAATTCGACTCGCCTCGTTCTTGATAAATGTGG